>OZ014533.1:51926255-53349980 GCA_963966105.1 Volucella zonaria | reverse complement strand
TGTATTTGGAGTTATACCGCACCTTGAATTGTAGAGACAGCTTTAAGACTTCGGTAAATTGCCTGCTATACCGCCGATAGGAGCAGGGAATGAAGTGTCCCAGGGCCACGTTGGAATATTCCTTACATTTATTTATAGTCAGTTTGGCTCAATCCGATAGGCTTTTTGACTCCTTAATTATAGCAATTACTATAGCTTCTTCATCAAAGAAATTAACTTGATGACGATTTATTAAATTCATTCGAAAGATTATTTCATGCCATTTAATACATGAAAATATTGTAGTTTCGGATATATGTTCGCCACGACTACCTCCTACAAGGCGCATTTTAAAGGTCAGATTTTCGAGCAATTCGGAGCGTATATCATGTATTACTCGAATAGTGTTTTGCATCGCTGGTTTATCGGCATAAACTAGTGACTTGACGACGGGTCCATTTCTTGAGGTGACTCTATTGCCAAGTCGCGCTTTCAATAAAGCGATGTTTTCGTCGCGTCCGTAGTATGGGGTGGAGTACCATTCTGTTGGAACTACAGTTCTTCCACATTGATGTCACGCAAATTTGGGAACAAATATAAGGATTGATCATCGCATTGTACCGCTGTCTATTGACAGTGACTTGTGCTTATGATGAGACCAAGATCTTTACGTAGAAATAGAAAAAGTTGTTGCGAACGACGACCAATCAATAAATTGGGTCCTCTTCAACACAAATTTCCACAGCCGCGATATTTTCTTCTTGGTGTGTGAGTATCCCACAGCGGAATGCTTTCGAAATTGTAGTTATTGACAGCCGCATTGTATCATAAACGGTTGATGTGTAGTTTCAAATCATTACCCTTTTCTAAGTTTCGCGTAAGCATTTCATAAAATGGCTGGCTTGGAATGGTTGGAAGTGTCTATGATGTACCACCTTGATCAAAAAGTTCCCGCACTACACCTACCGTGTGGCGCTCCATTGTTCCGATTTGAGATCTGTTTTTTTTTTTTTTTTGTTAAGTTGGTAAATCTGTTGTTGACATTCCCTCTAAATCTTAGCGTCATAGCTTGACATTTGCAAAAGTTACGTAACCAAGAGTACATCTAATATTCTCTGTGTGTGTTGACGATTTTTTACAATTTTAGAAATGGATTTAAATTTGCAACAGCGAACTTGTGCGAGTATTAAATTTTGCGTAAAAAAACGGATTTAATGGTGCGCGAACGTTAGAAATGTTGGAAAAGTGTTTCGGCAACGATTCTCTAAAGAAAACGGATCGTTTACTAGTGGCACCAGCGGTTCAAAAGTGGTCGTGAGTCAATCGAAGGTGATGAACGCAGTGGCAGACCGTCGACATCGAAAACCGACGACAACATTGATGAAGTAAAAGAACAATAACAGCAATTTAACCATCAGAGAGATAGCGGAGGACTTGAACATTGCCTATGGATCCGTCCAAGACATTTTGGTTAATGATTTGGGTTTCCTTCGTGTAGCAGCAAAGTTGGTGCCAAAAGACCTCAATTTCATGCAAAAAAGAGACCGTGTTTACGTCGCAAAAGAGATGATTTGCGAGGCTGAATCCGATCCCACATTCATCAAAAGGATCATTACTGGAGACGAGACGTGGGTTTATGAGTACGACACGCAGTCCACAGACATCAGGCAAGTGAATGGCGTTCACCAAATGAGCCTAGACCAAAAAAACCACGTCGTTTTTAGTCAAAAAAGAAGACAATGCTCACGGTTTTCATGGATTACAACGGTGTAGTGCATCATGAATTTTTGCCAGAAGGCCAGACTGTAAGCAAAGAGTATTATTTGGGCGTTATGAGACGTTTGCGTGAAGTAATTCGCCGAAAGAGACCAGAATTGTGGGCAGAAAACTCGTGGATTTTGCACCGTCGCACAGTGCCATCATTATTCGTAATTTTTTGACGAAAAATGCAACAAATACCATCCAACAGCCACCGAATTCACTTGATTTGGTTCCCTGTGACTTCTTTCTGTTCAATCGAGTTAAAAAACCACTACGAGGAACGCGTTTCAGCAGTCGAGAGGAAGTAATGGAAAAATCGCAGGAAGCGCTGACATATCGAAAACCGAATATAAAAAATGTTTCGAGGATCGGATCAAGCGCTGGCATAAGTGTGTTGCAGTCGATGGGGATTATTCTGAAGGGGACAATATACATAGACTTAGATGAATAAACTTGTATTTTTAATTTTCTGAATAAATTTTTTGATCAAGGTGCTATATCATCATTTGTGTAGCTCTGCTGATGGATAAACTTTTATAAGATAGCTCCTTCAAAGTTGACAGCCGCCTTACGCTTTATGTAAAGCAGTAGAGGAATCAGTTATTGTGAAGATTAAGAAGATGGTGTAAGGAAACCGGATCTTGTATGAGATGTTAATCAGGAATATGTGAAGTGCACATGGCGTCGTTTATTATTAGAAGTGCATACTGTTTTTGTATTAAAGCACTGAAACGAATAAAATCTGTAAATTTTAATACGGGATATACTTCCAATGCGTAAAAATTGCAATCCCATTTTGTACCCAAATTAGCCTATATATTCTCTAGTTTCAGTTTGTTATTGATTTTAGTTCGGTGCGATTTAAAATATTTAAAAAATAGGAGTCAAGAGGAACGCCGTAAAAAGATTATCAACAAATGGCTCGAAAATACTTGGCGTCCAAACCATTTCATCGCAAAAATTTAAACATAGCACGCAGTACAGTGGATTCTGTTATTTAGCGATATTTGGAGACGTTGACAGTTAAGCGAAAACAGAAAAGTGGAACTAAAAGTGAAGCACATGATACAAATTTGGACAGGAAAATAGTGGGTACCATCGTAAAAAACCGGACTATGTCATCGAGAGATGTTGCTCTGAAATGTAATACCAACCAAACAATGGTACAAAGATCTAAAAAACGTTACGGAATAAAAACACGAAAAAAAACAAAAATTACCAAAAGTTACTGAAAAGCAAAAAAAGTCATAAAACCACGAGCCCGAAAGCTATACGAGTTGATCGGCAACAAGAAAACGTGCTTGGTTTTGGATGACGAAACTTATGTCAAAGCCGACTTTACTACTCTTCCAGGTGCGCAGTTTTACAACTCGTTTGAAGCTGAGATTCTTCCGCAATCAACAACATCGATTGGGATGGAAACATTCGGGTCAAAATATCTCGTTTGGCAGGCCATTTGCCAATGTGGACACAGAAGCTCATCGTTTATTACAACGGGAATAATTAACGGAGAAGTGTACATTAACGGGTGCCTAAAAAAAAAACGGTTGATTCCTTTCTTAAACAAACACGAGGGTTCAACATTATTTTGGCCAGATTTAGCTTCAGCTCACTATGCTCATACGACGTTGAGCTTTCTTGTTGCTAAAAATGTTGACTTTGTCCCAAAAGACATGAATCCACCCAATGTTCCACAGTGCCGTCCCATTGAAAGGTATTGGGCTTTGGTCAAAGCTGAAATTGAGGAAAAGTGAGCAGTGTGCAAAGGACGTAAAAGATTTTAGTGCTAAATGGAAAAGAGCGTCCAAAAAGATCCCGAATGTAACTGTCACCAACCTTATGAAGGACATTCGAAAGAAGTTGAGGAAAGAATGGGAACCCAAAATGGATTATGAAAATATTTTTTCCAAGTTTTATTCGTTTCAGTCCTTTTTCAACAATATTATCTGTCAAAATATATATCAATATATCGATAATACCTGTCTTTATTTCAAAAAGGGCAGATTCAGCATAGTTTTTGAAATATAGAATTACTACCTAGGTGTTTGCGGAACTAGCATTAAAGAAGCATACTATTATTTCGGCGTATTCGAGGCTGATTTCTTCCTACACAGCCACCCGTATTATACTTGAGTGAGTATCTTAGCATTTGTAATATTTTGAGCGCCTTCCGAATTCATTTGCAAAGTCTTGAGTTTGATTGTATTTATGCTACTGGAAACATCACCAGGTTACATCTTTCTCGCTTGTGATTCCTTGTGAGTTGCAAATTGTTGGGTTGTAGTGTATAAGCATATTCAATATCGTTAGAAAGTTTATCACAAAGATTTGAAATTGGATAAATTCCAAACTCTTTTGAGATATCATTCAATTAGAAGGAAAAACAAAATTTTGATCAAAATGCGGATTCGAACAGATGGGTATCCACACGTTTTTTATGTTCCAAAGTGTTACTTCCTTCAAAATATGAAAAACTTTTTGGCGATTATTATACATCCATCTTAGTTAAATCCGGAGTCATTCCCACCGATTTAACATTTCATATGCGAAAGCTTGGTAATAAAGATGATGTCATGCACGCACCAACTCCTCTTGATTTCATCTTTCACCTAGTCATCGTTGTGCCGGTTTCACTGCCCTGCGATACAATAGGAATAAAAAAGAAAAAAAAAAAAAAAAAAAAAAAACGCCAAAGGCTTTTATTATAAAATATTCGTGCTGTTCACTCCATTTTGGCTTTTATTCTTGGAGAATACTTAAGATAATCATCAATCATCACTTGTATTAGAAAAACCCGACACATACTCTTCCAATCATTCGGAGTCAGAGAAGTGGCATCAAGAAAACATTTTATTTTAAAGGATATTAGGTTTAATGAGATGATGTGGCTTTTTAACTTCCTTTTCGTGTTCTTCCATCACCGTGGTATCATGAGATAAATTAACCTTGACGGTGATTTAAGAAACATGGGATTATCTCATCCTTACAATTGAATTGAATTCGCCTAGACTATTTTTGGCAAGTTTTTCTGTTTGTCTGCTTTTTGTTTTCAGTTTTACTTCATCTTGTTGCTTCTCGGGAACAGTTCTAACATTTATTAGCTTTTAATTGTACCAGTTAATTTTAATTAGTTATTTCGTTTTTTTTTTTTTTTTTGGAAGTGGAAGTGGAGATTAGGTTGGAACATAAAAAAAGGACTGATTCTGATGTACCTATCAACTTTAGTCCGCAGGGAATAGCTCAGGATTTATGTACGTCAACAGTAATTAAAGTTGTTGGCCTCTTAATACACAAGGGATTCCTATGATGTAAAGCAACACGCGCATTTGCCTTTGGGAAGACGAACGACTATGCATACAAATGTTTGAAGTTTTGGTTTAAATTTAAATGTGTTTTTTTTTGCATATCTGTTAGCCTCAAAAAAATAAGCTACGTATAAATTATAACAACAACATAGGAGAATCCCTCAAAAGAGCGGGAAAGTATCCGAAGAAGAAGACAGAGAACATGGCCCATGCTTAGTTCTCTTTACCCTGAATTTCGGTTTCATTTCAACAAATATAGTTTCCAGCCCTAGGCAACCTCAAATTCCATTTGCAGGTTGAAATATTGCCAACTGGTTAAGTCTTACCGGCATAAAGGCATTCTGAAAGTCCTGCCTAAAGACGAACATGCATTGGCGGATAATGTGATTATCTGGATTGGATGATAGTTAAAGAAGATTTTGGACAGTAGAACTATTTGCGTATGATACTTTTCTAAGCTCAATTGGTTTGTTGATAGGCGGAATTTTGTGCAATGCGTTGGAGGCTCTTATGGCAATGTTCCATTTATTGGAGCAATAATACATCATAAAGTCTTGTATGAAACTGGGAAAACGCTTCATCTCCTACGTAGCGTTATGAAATATTTACCCTATTTGACAAAAAAAAAAAAAAGAAAACAGTCGCCCCTAATATGACACTCGCATTCGGACAAACGGGAATTGAAAATTGAATTAGCTGAATGGGCGAGTGCATAGTTATAACTAACACATGGGCTGAAAAGTTTCTAAGAGAGGGCACCACTTGAATTAAATCCATACCATTTTCAGTTAGTACCAACCTTCAAAAGATACTTGTATAAATTTGACAGCTGTCGGACGACTAGTTCTCGAGATATAGCGTTGTGAGTGAAACAACTTTTGTTATTGTGAAAAAAATGGATTCAAAGCAATTTCGTGTGTTGATTTATTGTTGCTTTTTGATGGGAAAAAATGCAGCCGATGCAAAGAAATGGCTTGATAAGTGTTACCCGGACTCTGCACAAGCCGAACGAACCATTCGCAAGTGGATTGAAAAATTTAAAAGTGGTCATACAAGCACCGAAGATGATGCACGCAATGGACGTCCAAAATAGACTGTTTCAGATGAAAACATCAAAAAAGTCCACAAAATGATTACGAATGACCGTAAAGTGAAGTTGATCGAGATAGCTGAGGCTTGGAGGCTTGATGATTCAGAGGAGTGTTTAAAGTTGTTCAACCGCAATAAAGCCGAATTTTTGCGTCGGTATGTGACAATTGATGAAACTTGGCTCCATCACTTCACACCAGAGTCAAGTCCTCAGTCAGCTGAGTGGCAATCAGGCGATGAACCTTGTCCTCGGTTGGCACATGGAATAATTTTCATCGACTATCTCCAAAAGGGGCAGACTATCAACAGCGACTATTACATTGCGTTGTTGGAGCGTTTGAAGGACGAAATTGCAGAAAAACGGCCGCATTTGAAGAAAAAGAAAGTGCTGTTCCATCAAGACGATGCACCGTGTCACAAATCGATGAAAACGATGGCAAAATTGAATGAATTGCCCACCGTATTCTCCAGATTTGGCCCCCAGCGACTACTTCCTGTTCGCAGACCTCAAAAGAATGCTCGCCGGAAAGAGATTTAAGACCGATGAAGAAGTAATCGCCGAAACAGAGGCCTATTTTTAGGCTAAACCGAAATCGTACTACAAAACTGGTATCGAAAGATTGAAAAATTTTTTCAATCAGTGTATCGCCCTCGAAGGCAACTAAGGCACGGACCTTTCAGCCCATTTACGAAACATACTGTGAAATATCCAGCCCAATATTTCTTTCTTCGCAGAACTGTACAACTCAAGATTCTGTCAAGCCAACAGTTGCATTCGTTGACACATAAAATAATTTAACCTAGAAATACATTCTGAACCTTCGAAAAGACATGAGTAGACAAAAGCAATGCGTTCATTTATATGTACATACGAGGATCGCCTGAAAAGTTTCCGACCGAATGATGATACAAGACATTTTTTCTCAAATTTTTTTTTTTTATTTTTCTACATAGTCTCCTTGTAACTCTACACACTTCTCCCAGCGATGCTCCCATCTCTCTAACCCGTCCAAATAGTACTTGGCATTTTTCTCTGCAAAATAATTGTTCACGAAGGTGATTGCCTCCTCATTTGACGAAAATCTCTGTCCTCCGAGCGCAGTTTTTAGATGAGGGAATAAAAAGAAGTCACTTGGGGCTAGATCTGTTGAATTAGGCGGATGGTCAAGCAGTTCAAACCTTAATTCATGGATTTTCGGTGTGAGACGGCGCGTTGTCTTTGTGAAACAGAATTTTCTTTTTCTGCAAATGTGGCCGTTTGGCAAGTAATGATGCGTAGTATGCTCCTGTAATGATTTTTCCTTTTTGAAGATAATCGATTAAGATAACTCCTTTACTATCCCAAAAAACAGTCGCTATCACATTTCCAGCCGAAAAAACAGTTTTTGCTTTTTTTGGAGCTGGCTCGCCCTTTGCAGTCCATTGTTTTGACTGAATTTTTGTTTCGGGCGTATAATGGTGTATCCAAGTTTCATCTACAGTAATTAATCGGCGCCAAAGCTCGGAGTTATTGCGCCTAAACAACGCTAAACAGAGCGTTGGAAATGTTCATTCGAACACGTTTTTGGTCTAACGTAAGCAAACGCGGCACCCAACGCGCGGACAGCTTTCTCATGCCTAAATCTTGATTTAATATGTAACATACTCGTTCTTTGGGTATTTTCATAACCTCTACTATCTCTTTCACTTTAATTCGGCAGTCGTCTAACACCATTTGGTGAACTTTAGCAATGTTATCGTCAGTGGTTGGAGTTTTTTGATGTCCCGAACGTTCATCATCTCCCAAACTCTCACGGCCACGTTTAAATTCATTTGCCCAAAATTTCACTGTGGTAATAATGCAGAGTCCCCATACACAGAGTCCAACTCATTTTTGATTTGCGTAGGCATATTGCCTTACAAAAACAAGAATTTAATAACAGCTCGATACTAAATTTTTTCCATTTTCACAAAAAACACTCACATCGACTCACTCAAACGACTGTCAGCTAAAAACTGCGCATCCAAAATGACTGAAATTTCGATAAGTAACTGTCAAAAGATGCACAACTAGCCGCTATCTTTACGTTGCGGTCGGAAACCCTGCCATGTGTAAGCTTAGAACGGTTCCCGAGAAAATGTAAAACAGCATTTGTCCAGCCCGTCCCTAAAAAAGGCGAATCTTCCTCTCTCTCCTCCTACAGACCCATTGCACTTACGTGCCTTCTTTTCAAAGTCATGGAAATGCTGATAAACCGTCAGCTCATGAAATATCTCGAAACACGAAAACTTCTCAATGACCGACAATATGGTTTTCGTAGCAACAGGTCCACTGGTAATTTGATGGCCTTTCACGGAAAAGTGGAACCAAAGCGTTCCAATCTGGTGAAAGCAAGATAGTTGCACTTGATATTTCTAAGGCATTTGACAGAGTTTGGCATAAGGCTTTTTTGTTGGAAATGCGTGCTTTTGAGATCGACGATTCTCTTCTTCAATGGATTAGAAATTACCTTTCGGAACGTTCAATTCAAGTTGTCTTGGATGGTTTCAAGTCTGATATTCACAAAATAAATGCTGGTGTGTCCCAGGGCTCCGTTCTGTCTCCGACACTCTTTTTAATTTTCATTAATGATCTCTTGTCTGCTACTTCTAATCCAATATATTCCTTTGCTGATGATAGTACTCTCTGCTTTTCATATTCGTTCCCGAACTCACGTCCCTGCTATGCTATGTTAAGCTCATTAAATTCCGATATAAACAGCGTTCCTAATTCGGGAACCACCAACATAGTGAATTGAATGCGCCTCCAAAACAGAATACTGTCTGATGTCGTTAAAACGAAATTTGAACGCCTAGCCCGTATCCATGAATGACACTTGCATCGTTGAAACCGAAAGACTTTCCACTCTCGGTATGTGTGTCAATGACAAGTTACGTTGGAATGTCATTAAAAATTCTGCGAAATGTCTAGGTTTCCTCAAGCGATATAAGAAATACTTCATCCACTCTGATCTGGTCTCAATATATAAGGCACTTATCCGCCCAAAATTGCAGTACAATGCACACATCTGGTTAGATGCGCATAAAACACTTCTGCACTTGCTAGATGGGATTCAACTTAACTTTAGCATTGTTGGCTGATACATTTGTACATGAGATTGCTTATTAATGGTTAGCATTTGATCGGACTTACATGTAAACAAATTCAGTTTATGATTGCTGCTGCTGATCGAACAAAAGGCAATGGATACAGTGATAGTACTACCCAGAGAGGTACTGCCAGTTTAATGTCCATATCTGTATGCCTGAGTAAATTTTATTTCGAGCTACCTACCTACCAACTTAGAAAGCGCACCTATCTTGGTGGTAGAGGATTTGTTGAAAAAATTTCGAGAAGTCTTAATGTTTTCACAATCAGTCTTCTGTTTTCAACTTCAAAAGATATTTATATCCAAGAACTACCTTGTCACAATATTGTTTTTTTTTTATTTATTGAATTATATTTACATTTTTGGGAAAACAGCCAAAAAAGGAATTTACCAAATTACCTACCAAAAGTACCGACAAACAGAAGCCTCTAAAATGATCCTCCCACACCTTAACAGGCAATTTATTCTGGATCTTTTCTTTTCTTTTCATTAAGTCAAACACGGAATGGAAATAAATCAAAAACAGCAAAATGAAAAATAAAATTGAACCAAAAAATCCAAAATGAGATAAAAATTGCAAAGGCTTCGCAGGTCGCCGTGCGCGGTTAATGTATGATGTCTCTTTTTATAAATAAAAATTTTGCTTGCGTATTTGCAAAATAATAAATTTTTAAGTTTAAAAAAAAGAAGAAAGATAAATTTTCCAAATTCATTTTAACACATGAGTAATATGTGGCGATAATTTTGAATTTTCTCTCTATTAAAATGAAGCAAGTTGAAGGAAATTTCAAGGACTCCTGGATGGTAACAGGTGGTTGTGGAATGTATTTTTACACCCAAATGGTGCCCTGAATGAATCAGAATCGAAATCAGAATCCTACTTAGTGCGCGTCAAATTTCGTAGCGCTGTAATTAATTTGCGAAGCAATAAGTGATTTGTGTGAGACATATATGCACGAGTATGTTATGAACTCCATTAATTAGTCATTTTTCGTGATTTATGACTTGCAGAGAGAGGGGTTTGCAAAAGGAGAGATCATTAGCACTTAAAATAAGTGGACCGTCAAATGTTACCATTACTTTGGTAAATATTTTGGAAAATATGGTTTTCGTTTGGATTTTTTCAATTTCCTGAAATTTAGTTATAATGAAGACTGATACAGGCGTTTCAGATGATGTTAAATCAACATTTTGTATTTCTGCCTCATTATTATTGCAGCTTGTTTCAAATGAATAATTCACCACTGTACGTTGTTTGCCCCGAGATATTCAGATAAAAAGCAGAAGACTTACTTTAGTTCAACTAATCCATGACATTCTATATTATAATAAAGCCACGGTCTGCCAGTTCCCTTATGACTTAAGCAGCTTAACCCCAAAGTGGATAAGGGGCCTGGGCCTATACAGGTGATGCTGATTAAAAGGAAATTCTCTAGAATTGTTAGGTTTTAGGAAGGGATCCTTCGAGGCAAGTTTTCCAATTCGGGTAATTCCTTTTTTGATTCGCCTAATATTCTCGCTAGACAGATACTCGTACACAAAAGATAAGGAATAGGTTCTTAGTCTTCTTTGGACTGGCAGCTTCTGTTGAAATCGTTGAAGGGAACTCCAATTTTTCTATCATGTGTGTCCACCGGTTAATTAGTTCTAGATTTAATTATGCTGGTTATTGATAGTACAGTGGACTCTCCCTAAGTTGAATTTCTCTCTAACTCGAATTTTTTCGCCATATTTTAGTATTCCTCTCAATTTTCTATACAAAAACATCCTCTAAGTCAAACTCCCTCTAAGTCGAAACTCCTTCTAACTCGTACACAATCTCTCGATTCGTGGCCTCTTTTTTCACCCCTCAAGTCGAATGTTTTCTTGCATAAAAAAAAAAATTACCCTCTCACAATTAGTAAATGGTTATATAACATCAAGTGCCTACACACTTCAAAAGCCTAAAAATCTGTAGCATGTCGTATGCCATCATCGTAAGTGCGTTGTGCTTGTACCTACCCATATCCAATACATAATACGTCTAGGTACCTACCTAAAAAGATACAATTTGTAGAAAAATTGCAGGGCAAAAAAAAAAACAAAAACAATGTTATCCTTTTCCTTGTGTTGTTCGTTGGATTCAAAACGCGCCCTGTAAAAGCTAAATCTTGGTACTAGTAAACATTAATAACAAACAAAGATTTAGCTGATGTTGATCGTCTGCGGACTGGTACGCGTACCAATTGATTTGATTTTTGTCCATGTTTATGGGCGGAGTTTTGTGTTGTTGATACTACAAGGTGACTTACTCGAACTAATATAACTTTTTAAAATCCTATAATTTTTTTTTTTTTTGATAAATTTTATTGTGCCGAAGCAAAAAATGTTGGAAAATACATAAATTTTCAAATTGTATCAGTAGTTTTCAATATGTCCACCTTTGGCGCGAATAATGGCCTTGAGACGACCGAAGAAAGCATCGCACGTTGCACGCAAGTGGCTCTGCAGTATTTTGGCCCATTCCCGGCGAAGTGCTTGTTTGAGGTGGTCCAAACTTTAGTATTTTTTAGTGCCAACCTTTGCCTTCAAAATACCCCAGACAGAGAAATCCAACGGATTTGCATCCGGAGAATTTGCAATCCATTGTGCCGAAGAAATGAAGTGTGGAACATTGTTTTTTAACCAATCTTGGTTGACTCGCGCTTTGTAAGACGGTGCCGAGTCTTGTTGAAATGTCCACGGTCCCTGACCGAAATGATTGTTTGCCCAAGGTTTCAATACTGCCTCTAAGACAGTTTCACGGTATACGATCGCATTAATTTTGACGCCACGGTCCAAAAATACGAGCGGAGAGCGACCATCGGCGGTTATGGCGGCCCAAACCATCACCATCGGTGCTGCCTGCTTTCTGCTGGACGTCCGAAGGTGTAAATTTTCGAAGGACCTCTCTGGCAAGTAAACTCGGTCATTTTGTTTGTCGACATATTGCTCGATAAAAAATGGCGATTCATCGGGAAAAACCAAATTCGACAACTCACCACTTTCGTGCAAGCGTAGCAACTCCTTCGCTCTTTCGACTCTAACTTTTTTTCTGTTGCGGTGTAAGATCGTGTGCTTTTTGGAACTTCAATGGATTGACCCCAAGCTCATTTTTCGGTATGTGTTGCATCCGTTCCAACGATATGTTGAGCTCATGAGCCATTTTTCTTCCACTTCGACGCGGATTTCGTTCAATTCGAGCCTTCACTTTCCGAACCATTTCTGCTGATGTTGCTGTTTTTTTATGACCACCTCCATGGCGCTTTGCAACGCTGCCAGTATCACGGTAATGAGCTATGGTTCGAGACACAAATGATTTATTCACGTTGAGGTGCTGGAGGGCTCTAACGATAGCTACTTGTGGTTTTCCAGCCAAATATAAAGCAATCAAACTATCACGTTTGAATTCCATCGCGGATAAGCATTTTTCAACACAACTGAGACGTAAATCGTTCTAAAAGCTTGTAAATAATAAAATTATCTGTCATGTGTCAAAATTTGAGCTCACTGTCATGAACGGTTTGGAAATCATAGCAGTCTGAAGTATGTTTGAGTGTATGCGCTCTCATCTGCCAACATTTACTCTAGCAAGCCATTTTATCAGTGGATTTCGTCGTGTGAACACACAAAATAATCGGAAAAAAAGGACGAACTTTTCAAGTACTGATGTTTGGAAAGAATTTTTCGAGTGTTTTTACAGTATATCATCTATGTTGGAGTGAATTGGTCTCAGCGTCTGCGGGTCTTAGTGGCACCATGTTTACTAGTACCATGTTTTAGCATTTATTCTAGGTAGTTCAACAGAGCTGATGCAGTTATTCTGTGCAAGTTGGTAGTAAGATCAATTAAAAAAATTTTAAGTTACATGTTACGGAATTATTGCAAAATAAACTGTGTGATCAAAAGTTTTGTTTATTTAAAATGTATTGTTTTTAGCTTCAAGACAATAAGTCGTTGAGTTGGAACAGAAGATTTAAACAACAATAAATTAAACTTTGGAATTTGCAAGCAGCTTAGGTTTTCGTGATTTCAAGGCAAGTGAAGGTTGGCTGAGCAAATTTAAAACCAGGCACAGCATTCTTGGCGAAGTTTTATCAGGTGAAAGCGCTTCTGTTGACAAAGACAAAACAAAAGCTGATGAATGGAAGCAATAGTTATCAGGGGTTGCCAGAGGATTCAAACCGGAAGACATTTTTAATGTCGATGAAACGGGAATTTCTTTTTTTAAATGTTTACCGACACGTACCTTGGCTTTTAAGGGCGAAAAATGACATGGGAAGAGTGACATGTCTTGTAGGATCCAATATGATAGGATCAGAAAAACTAAAACTCTTAATAATCGGCAAGAACAAAAACCTCTCTACATACTGGATTATGTAGCCAACCAACGGTCTGGGATGACGGCATATCTTTTTACGGCCTGGCTTTTGAAGCTCGACGCAAAATTTGCAAGATCAAAGCTAAAGGTCTTATTTATCATCAATAACTGCCCAGCTCACCCTAAACAAGTAAAAGATAAATTAAACTTTATAAAGCTTGAGTACTTCCCACCTAACATGACTTCTAATACAAAATTTGAAAGTGCACTATAAGCGCCGTATACTTAAGGATTTGGGAAATCAAAAAAGAAGATTACAAAATATCACTTCTAGACTGCGTACGGGAAATTTGAAGAGCATGGGTAGAAGATGTACAGTATGTAGATATCAAAATACGTGCAAGGTTTCAAGAATGTGGCAAAATAAGGACCTTTTCAACATGCTTACAGCCTCATCGGACCCACTCATTTCTTCGTTAAGGCATGTCAGAACCGAAATAGTTCTCAAAGCACAATACTCTCCACAAACGATAAGTTTATTAAACCATAGCCCGGATATTGACGAAAGTTTCCCGGAAATCTGTTTTTTTTTATTTCCGTTTACTTTTTTCTCTACTGTTTGACTTGAAATGAATCACTGAAATTTTTTATTATGTACTCTGATGTGCCAGAAAATAAAAAAAAAATGCTCTTTTGATACACCTAAACAACATTTAAAAAATGGTTAGTTTTCTTTAATTCACCACTGTTTTGTTCGGATTAGCTTTTAGACATCCTGTTATGGCTTCAATCAAATCCCACTGCCTTGATTAAATTGAGCTTGCTGCAGCAATTTTATTGGCCTTTATTTTGGAGATCACGGTTAGAGTTCTGTTTCCTGGTGTGATGTCCTTAATTTCTATTGATCGTCATCCAGGTTGATTTGTTCATTCCACTCATAGATCATCCTTAAATTGTCACGACATTACTTACTGCTTGAGAAAGTTTTAAAGAATGTCCGTATGAATTATATTTACTGGAGTAGCTCATGCAAGTCATGTTCTAAAACTCCATGCAGAGTTTCCAATAAAATAGAACGATTGAGAGGTGGATTGTGCTCGCATTGGGTTTCTGCTTTTTTGTCGATGATCGACGCATGGCAAAAAAGCTTCCTGAATAATCAACACAACTGTCTGTCATAGGAAACCCACATGAAGTGTTTGTGTTTGTTTAATAGGAAACATCTGCAAAACTAAACCCTTATGCCAATTCAGGTCCGCTCATAGGTTTGAATTAATTTTAAAAATTACTCTTAATAACACAGAAAAAGGAAACTGCACATAAAAATGCGAAATTATAGCTTCAACCATCTAAAACTACCACCTGGAGAACTCGATCAGATAACACGCGCATCATAAACGATGTATGTTAGAGTTCCTCTCGTCCGTGCTGGTTATACACTGGCTCTATGTAATTGCCTTGTTCTTCTAACATACAGCCTTGTATTTCTATCTAGTCGTATGTTTTTTTTTTTTTTTTTTTTGTATCTATGTACGAGTATATATGTCTGCCGACGGTCTTGAAATCCTTGACCATTTATTTTATTGCAAAGGATCAGCATGTTCTTGTTGATTGCTGCTCTACAAACCAATTTAAGAATTAGACCTCACCATTTAAGAGTAGGTAGGAATACTTCAGATTTAGATACTGTTTCTAGATTGTTTTCTTTGTTTCTTGTTGTTGTTAGTGAGATGTTAGGCTTGCGAATCTGGCTTATAAGAAGCGATGCAGCGCAGCCGGGAGGTAATTTTGCAATTTGTGTGAGGAGCTGACACGAATATGCGGATAATGAAAAGAAAACTGGTCCTCGATCCAATGCGAAGGTTGCTTGTTGTTTTAGTAAGTAAAACATGTGCAGGAGCTGCGCAGCCAGAACGAAAGGCAATGTCAGATCCGAAGCCAGAACAAGAGAAGATAACCTTCAGTGTACTTACTGAGGCGTTTTTTTTTTCTTTCTGATTGTAGTGTACGTTCTAAAAATGGTGTGATTGGCTTGCTGGATGGCTGACTGGTTGGTTGATTGCGCTTTTGTTCCCTTTTCTGTTTTTCTTGAGATAGAACTCGAATATCAACGGAGGAATAGAGGGGCAGATAAGTAGAGACCGACAGAAGGCATATTATATCCAAGAAGACGTACTCTTACAACTATACGAGACAAAAAAAATGAAAAAATAGGGAGCAAGAGAAGAAACCTTGTTCTCTTGGCCTTGAATTTTAAATCGAGTTTCATATCTCATCTTACCAACTTTTATAATATAACAACCGCATAAATTTGCTCCAGCAGTCCGGTTTATAGACTCACACACACGAGAACGTCATAGTTCGGTGGGTTTTCTTTTGTTTCTCTTTTCTTCATCATGTTCTGATTCTGATATCTGATGGTTAATGTCTAATTGGTTTCAGGATGGATGCTTAGATGCGATTTCACTTGGCTTTTCGGTTCGTTTACTTGCTGTGTTGTTGCTGCACATCACACGACATTCACTTCTTTCAGATTTTTTCTTTAACGTCATGTGCCTCCTTTTTTTTTTCCGTTTTATTTTTGTTTTTATATTATGTTTATATTTATCGGGCATCGGGATTACAATAACAACAAGTAGAATGGTCCGTCTATTCTATATAAAAATGCAAAATGATTACAAATTCTTGTGACTGAGGAGTAAGAGAAAAGTCAGCTGGAAAAGCAGGAAGAGAACTACAATGCGATTGTCTGACTGTCTGTTTGAAATTTTATACAAGGCAGAGCATTGTTGTGCAGATTGTACGAGTATGGTGCTACATTCAACATCTCGTTTGCGCTTGCGGTGTTTTTAGGTTTCAAGATTTTTGTTTTTAAACGGCTACTATGGGTAGGTAACAGCCTCGATATCGATCGAGTGGATTGGCATGGAATTGATGTTCAGTTGAAACCTTTGAAGCTGTATCATTATACAGATATGCATAGAAAAGAATCTATAAAGTAACCGAAAAGATTCCCAAACGGTTAACTTCCTTTAGAGGAATCTAATTTTTCCAAATATGTACTCGATATTTGAGATCGTCATGCCTATTCAAGACTGCTAAAAATTTCATCATATCTAACCCTGTCTGTAACTATCAAAAAATATTATCATTGATACCTACATGATCATATGCACATCGGGTTTGCATTGAGAACATGAGCTGGCCTAAATGGACCAACTGGAACCGCTATATAGAAACCCTTAGGCTTAAATTAAAGTCTTTTTATTTAAACGTCAAACCCCATGCACTTTTGATGAAAAAGCCTTAACGCTTAGTTCTCAATTCACTTCGCCAAGCTATCAATTGCAATGCGCCTCGGTGAACCAATCAGCTAGAAAACTTTAATAGGAAGCATAGGAAATTATCTAACTCATGGAACGAGTAAAGGTTTACTCCTTTAACTTTGCTATGAGGAAATCAGTGAGGCTAACGTGGAAAAAATTCTGTGAGTGCCTTAATTTCTTCTTCTGATTCGTTGTGCCTCAAAATGTTGTTATAAACACTCATAATATTGTAATTGAGTTTCAGATTGAACTACAGAAAAATGCTATGAATTTTTGCAAATTCTCAAATAACTGATCCACACAATCTGCGAATTCACACAACACTGCCCTAACAGGTATATCTTACTAGGAGTACAACAAAAAATCATCCTTCACGACTCTAATTCTCCTAGAAAATTCCGGGCGACGATGTAGGTCAGAAAACCAATCAGTCGCACCTCGGTAAATAAATGGAAAAAAAATCCATCAGTCTGTTCGAAATTCTGTCTCCGTTAAACGTGACTATACAGGGTGTCGTTGGCGATAATTTGGGAAATGATTCCTGGGCATATTCTAAAAAAAAAATCGTTCTACAAAAGGCTTACTTTGGTGTACCCTGACCCATTTTAACGGAAATTCATAGCCTTTGGAGCTTAAAGCGAAAAAAAACCCTTTTTTATAAATTTTAACTGCAGAAGGTTTTCCTAAGTATCATAAAATCTGTGGGTTTTTGTGCAAACTTGATGATGATTTTTTGTTTTATTATCGTTACTTTCATAAGACAAAAATTGTAAAACGTTATGTTAATTAGGCATTTTCTGGAGAAAAGTGACCTCAAAATCAAAAATTAGCACGGGCAAGGAAAACGGAACAGGCTTAGAAATTCGATATCTAAAGGCTCAAACAAGATATCAATGCCGTTATAAAGACTTGTATTTCTTCTAAAAATAAAGTGCTACACGAAGTTTTTACCATTAGTACTAACAAAGCAATTTCCGTTAACATGGGTCAGGGTACACCAAAGTAAGCTTTTTCTAAATCCTCGAAAAAAGATGTCAACATTTGAGATAGACCCTTACTGTAGAACGATTTTTTTCTTAGAATTTTCGCAGGAATCATTTCCCAAATTATCGTGAACGAATTAGGGGACACCCTGTATAAATACGTTCCGACCTTCAAAAAATTTCCAAAAAAATTTAGAATTAGAACTCTCACAGTTTGAGAAGTCAAGTGTGATAGGAGTTAGAATTGTCAGTCCCATATTCTTTCAAGAAAAGACTCTATGCCAGAGAATCCATCAGATATACCGCTGAAGATATCACGTCAATATGTTGTCAAGTAGCCAAGGGGCGCTTAAAGCTCTCAAATCTTTAAAGCTTGAGTCCTGCTGGCTTGGAGCTGGCTTGGAGCTGACTACAGATATTCATGTCGGTAGCATTTCAGTTAACCAAGTTTCTAACGAACTTGCCAGTGCGTGTGGCCAGTTTTCATTTATTGTCCCTAAGTGTCTTCGTAGTGTAGTGCACAATGGAAACGCACAAATGCGCCGATGAGACACATGAGCAGAAATTGATTAATTTCTCAAAAATACAATAAACAAAAATTTTAATTGTCTTTGACTTTGTCTTGTAGGCAGTAAACCGTCCAACATGTACTAGGTGGATTCCCTGCTGCTTCCATAACACGTCAGATAGCCGCTCGATGGCAACCAATAAATGATACAAAAATTTCTATAAGTCAGATATACCACCTTGATCAAAAAGTTCCCTGGCTACACCACCGTGTGGCACTCCCATTGTTCCAATTTGAGTCCTGTTTTATTTGTTAAGTTGGTAAATCTGTTGTTGACATTCCCTCTAAATCTTAGCGTCATAGCTTGACATTTGCAAAAGTTACGTAGCCAAGAGTACATCTACATACCTCTGTGTGTGTTAGCGATTTTTTACAATTTTAGAAATGGATTTAAATTTGCAACAACGAACTTGTACGAGTATTAAATTTTGCGTAAAAAACGGATTTAATGGTGCGCGAACGTTGGAAATGTTGAAAAAGTGTTTCGGCAACGATTCTCTAAAGAAAACGGTCGTTTACCAGTGGCACGAGCGGTTCAAAAGTGGTCCTGAGTCAATCGAAGATGATCATCGACATCGAAAACCGACGAAAACATTGATGAAGTAAAAGAAATGTTGGTCAATAACCGCAAATTAACCATCAGAGAGTTAGCGGAGGACTTGAACATTGCCTATGGATCCGTCCAAGACATTTTGGTTAATGATTTGGTTTTCCTTCGTGTAGCAGCAAAGTTGGTACCAAAAGACCTCAAATTCATACAAAAAAGAGGTCGTGTTGACGTCGCAAAAGAGATGATTTGCGAGGCTGAATCCGATCCCACATTCATCAAAAGGATCATTACTGGAGACGAGACGTGGATTTATGAGTACGACACGCAATCCAGAGAACAGGCAAGTGTATGGCGTTCACCAAATGAGCCGAGACCAAAAAAAATCACGTCGTTTTCAGTCAAAAAAGAAGGCAGTGGCAATGCTCACGGTTTTCATGGATTACAACGGTGTAGTGCATCATGAATTTTTGCAAGAAGGCCAGACAGTAAACAAAGAGTATTATTTGGGCGTTATGAGACGTTTGCGAGAAGCAATTCGCCGAAAGAGACCAGAATTGTGGGCAGAAAACTCGTGCATTTTGCACCGTCGCACAGTGCCATCATTATTCGTAATTTTTTGACGAAAAATGCAACAAATACCATCCAACAGCCACCGAATTCACCTGATTTGGCTCCCTGTGACTTCTTTCTGTTCAATCGAGCTAAAAACCCACTGCGGGGAACACGTTTCAGTGGCCGAGAGGAAGTAATGGAAAGATCGCAGGAAGCACTTATGGCATAAGTGTGTTGCAGTCGATGGGGATTACTCTGAAGGAGAAAATATAGATTTAGATGAATAAATTTGTATTATCAGTTTTCTGACTGTATTCTGGGATCTTTTTGATCAAGGTAGTATGTAGTTATTGAGGCATATCGCGTGACCTCTTTCGTCTATAACATCCAACAAATAATAATAAAATTTAACGACAAGTTCATTGCAAAATTTAGCTTTATATTGCTCGAATAAGCTCAGCAAGATACACTCTGAGACAAATATGCTCTTGTGAACAAACTCTTATTCCATGGTTTTAAATTCTACTCTGTTTATCAAAATCACTGAATGCATATTTTATAAAATAGAATTAAGTTTTTTTTTTATACAATATGTATATACCAGATGTACTAATATCCGTTTTATATTTCTTTCTTTGCAGGTACGCATAATATAGTCCAATACAAAATTTGGTAAAGTAATGATTTTGAACTTACAAAAAATCTTAATTTTTTTTTGATGAGTGATGTTTGTTGCATTCGTCCATTGTCCTTTACCACGGTAGCTGCTTCAGTATTTTACAGAGATGGCATTGTAAGGGGCGTACTTTCCGATGCGATGCATACGTTTTCGAGGATCTTGTAGAAATTATCTTAAGTACTACCGGCCCTTTTTTTTTTAGTCGTATGAAGGTATCATATAATGAGACGATCGTTAATATGTCAAAAACCTATGCCCCCTTTGCTAAATTCTGCCTCCAACAAGTACACCTTACCTATGGGAGGTGTAAATTCAGTTTTTTTAAGGATATACTCGTACCTATTTATTCTAATTTTCATTAATGGTCTCTTCTGTCACTCTTAATCCAGTAAATCCATTGGCTAGAGATAGTAGCATTTAAATATGACATCAGGAAAGCCATTCGGGCCATCAACAAAGGTCTTATGCGTCTCGCGTACGTATTTTTGAAAACTCTGGTGTTTTACTTCATGAGTACGGTCAGACTCCACGAACGTTCTTCGCTATTTATCCTGAAATATTGTAGATACCTAGCCAGCACCGATGGCGATGTTTGATCCAATAAGATTTAACAAGAGGTTGTTCTTGCTACTTTTAACAACGACAGAATCTTTTGTGGAACCGATCAAAAAACATCAAGAATCTTAAGATGCTGACTTTTGAATCCTTCTGTAAAAAAAACATAGAGACACTTCCGAATCATCATTGGGCAATGGGTTACATGTTGTTTTTTCTTGCTTAGAGGAGGTATCCCAGAAAAGATAAATACTGGGCTGAATATTATAATCGCTCCTTTTTTTTAGCAATCGTAAGCGATGTATGTCAAACTACAGGAAACTGAATTTGGAAATGAACACTCGATCTACATAAAGGAAGAATTAATTGTCTTAAGCGAGTTTATTGTACCTAGTCCTGCCATAAGTTCCGTTACAAATTTAAAACGCTATTAGAAAAAAAAAACAGTAAACATATTGCATTCAAAATTGTTTCATTTATTAGACCACAATATTGATTATTAAAAAAAAATTAATTTACTGGAAGTGACTGCGTTTGGACGCTGTTCTGGTTAATGCTGTTTTAAGGCTTTTCAAATTTCTGTGGGGAGTCTTGCAGGCCATGTTCTCCAATTCTGACCGCAAACCATAATCCAGTGGATTCAGATCTGGACTTCCCGACGACCTGCTGCTATAAAGCCAGGAATATTGACTCTGAGCTACACCTGCGTGGTTTTGGCTTTGTGCGCTGGAGTAGAGTCCTGTTGGAAGATGCAGCTACGTATATCCATTGCAAAGGGTACTGGTCAAACCCTTCACAACACCCTCTAGCACATATTCTTGGTAAACTTTTGCAGCAGTTTTTACGCCTTTTCCACAGAAATGGAGTGATGTGCCACCATGGTGAGAGATCCTCCACAAAACCATTAGATGAAGTGGCATACATTTTGTCATTTTGTTTGTTGAAAACTTCTTCCACGGTGAAAATTTTCTCATCCGTAAACAGAATGTTTTCATGGCCATTGTCCGTGCCACTGCAAAAGCCGTTGCATCCTTCCAGCTTAATTTTTTTTAGTTAAGGAGTTAGAAGATGACCCGTGGACCGACCTGCTTTCATATGCAAATCATCACGAATCAGCCTAGACATGGATCTGATTGATATATCCAATTCCTTGGACATGATCTTCAGCTTCCTAAGGGGATTTCTCCGAATTCGCTCACGCTCTGCCTGTACTACCGCATTCGTACGGACGACGTGCGGGCGATCGCTACTTGGTCCGTCCTCTACTTCAGACAATTCGCCGAAGCGAGCAATATCCCGATAAACGAATACTCTCGACATTCCGAGTGGTTTTAGCAACTCGAAAATTTGGTCAGCACTCTTTCCGCATTTATCCAACGCTATTATCGCGACTCGATTCTCTTAAACGCCCCACCCCATGTTAATAGTTTGCAAACTGAAACCAAACTGGTTAGTGTGCTTCACTGATCAGTGCAAGTGTTTTGAAAAAAAAAGTTAGCAGTTCTATTCCCGCAAGAAGTTTTGAACGATAAGCGCTGGATACTGTGTAACAGAACTTGACAGGACTAGGTATAAAAAAGTTCCCGGAATTTATTCAGAAAATTAAAAATACAAGTTTATTCATCTAAATCTACGAGTATATTGTCCCCTTCAACGTAATCTCCATCGACTGCAGCGCACTTATGCCAGCGCTTGATCCAATCCTCGAAACATTTTTTATATTCGGTTTTCGGTGTGTCAGTGCTTCCTGCGATTTTTCCATTACTTCCTCTCGGTTGCTGAAACGCGTTCCCCGTAGTGTTTTTTTTTAACTCGATTGAACAGAAAGAAGTCACAGGGAGCCAAATCAGGTGAATTCGGTGGCTGTTGGATGGTATTTGTTGCATTTTTCATCAAAAAATTACGAATAATGATGGCACTGTGCGACGGTGCGTTATCAAGCTGCACAATCCACGAGTTTTCTACCCACAATTCTGCTCTCTTTCGGCGAATTGCTTCACGCAAACGTCTCATAACGTCCAAGTAGTAGTCTTTGTTCACTGTCTGGCCTTCTGGCAAAAATTCATGATGCACTACACCGTTGTAATCCATGAAAACCGTGAACATTGTCTTCTTTTTTGACTGAAAACGACGTGGTTTTTTTGGTCTCGGCTCATTTGGTGAACACCATTCACTTGCCTGATGTCTGTGGATTGCGTGTCGTACTCATAAACCCACGTCTCGTCTCCAGCAATGATCCTTTTGTGGGATCGGATTGAGCCTCGCAAATCATCTCTTTTGCGACGTAAACACGGTCTCTTTTTTGCATGAAATTGAGGTCTTTTGGCACCAACTTTGCTGCTACACGACGGAAATCCAAATCATTAACCAAAATGTCTTGGACGGATCCATAGGCAATGTTCAAGTCCTCCGCTATCTCTCTAATTGTTTATTTGCGGGTATCGACCAACATTTCTTTTACGAGTACTTCATCAATGTTTTCGTCGGTTTTCGATGTCGATGGTCTGCCACTGCGTTCATCATATTCGATTGGCTCACGACCACTTTTGAACCGCTCGTGCCACTGGTAAATGACCGTTTTCTTTAGAGAATCGTTGCCGAAACACTTTTTCAACATTTCCAACGTTCGCGCGTTGTTGCAAATTTAAATCCATTTCTAAAATTGTAAAAAATCGCCAACACACACAGGGATAGATGTACTCTTTACTACGTAACTTTTGCAAATGTCAAGCTATGACGAGAAGATTTGGAGGGAATGTCAACAACAGATTTACCAACTTAACAAATTAAACAGAACTCAAATCGGAACAATGGGAGCGCCACACGGTGGTGTGTTGCGGGAACTTTTTGATCAAGGTGGTATTGTTATAGAATAGGTGCATATCACCAGATGAGTTAGAGAAATCTGAAACATAGCCTTCTCGTCTTTCTTAAACGTTCTCTGTTACCCGATTATTACTCAGAATTATCGAAAAACACGCAGTAGCGTTTTGCAATTCGGCATCGTTTTTTGAAAAATCAATTAGGATTAAACATCGAATCTATTGTTCATATACCATATGCCTTACGAAAGACAAAGTTGAGAGTTTAATTGTGTCAAGATAAAAGTCTAATATATTATAAACGGACACTTTCTAATGACGAGCCACTGTCGCATTAATACAATAAATCCGAGTATATTTTTTTTATTTTAGTGATTGTAGTTTTTTACCTCACGCTCCTCATTATTCATAAATTGAAATTTTCTCCCTCTCGGTACCGAAAGCCAACTGCCAATCATTTTTCACATTACAGACACCACATACGCAGTAAATAACTATTAACAAAGGCCAACGCAAAATGCTTTCTGCCAAGTAATTGGAAATGTATCTGCAAAGTGCCAGAAAAAAAAAAAAAAAAATCGTTACCCTCTTCTCCCCTAGAAACTGAGAAAAAAATAATTAGCCATGGTAAGCCATTCATGCTTGTTGCTGTGTTGTTGTCTAATGTTGTTTTCATGCTTTAGATTGCTGTGCACACAGCACTTGAATGTGAAAGTCAACTAACGTTAAGTACTTTACCAAAGATATTAATACATAATTTCACATACTCAAAGTATACGTATGTATGTACATCTCTTGAGTATTAGCTGAAGTACAAGTGGCAACAAACATGAGACAACAAACTAGGGAATCGCTCAAACAAAAAGACTAAGATACGAGTACGAGTACTACTACTTATTATTGCCTTGCATATTGGTAGGGTGTCCTACATACTCGTAGATATGTATGTTTATCCCAAAAATATGTTATGAAGTTGCTAGTCGAGATGTGAATAGATACTTATTATCAAAATCTTGGATTTTTTGTTAGTGGTAGCTACATTTGTATTTTTATGTTTTTTTTTGTTTTAATCAAGTATGACGTTAAACGAAATCAATATTCAGTTGGAATCTTGAAATGATGTATGATATAAAACCATAAGGAGTTAGGTCTTGACAGGTAATCCCGAGCAAACCAACGGAACAGAAGGCGGAATTTCTTTGATTCAGAAACGTGTTTTTTTTTTAAATCGCGAATTCTAAATGATCCATCTCCCATCTCAGATACGCTCGCGAAAAGAACTCTTACGATGAGGGATATGTAGCAAAGCATCCTACTAAAAATTGTCAATCCGATCAGCAATGATCAGCAAACCATAGATGAAAAGATACTCCAAAATTCTAATGTTTGCAATTCGATAAAATACTTTTCCATCACCAAATTATCTTAATAATTGTAGTGCTGTTGCCAAACGTTCGCGGCTCACCGGGCTACTTTCTCGTCTAGTTTCCGTAAAAATAAAATTGTTGTCGCCAGAGGGCTCTGAAGACTTGTAGAAGAGCTATTACATATCTGATGTTTGGCGTCAATTTGATATCGCCAGTGCTGTGACACTTTGTCCGTCATTTCTTATTATTCGATTGTGCAACCTTTTGCTGTGAATTATTTCAGATTTTTTTCATCAAACAATTACTGCAAAATGTCTGACTATGAGCGATTCTGCGAACAGTTTGTACGACAAACAGAAGACAGCGATGATCTGCTCGAATTCTATCAAGATGATATAGATTATTCACCAAGCGAAACTGAAAGTGATTCCGAAGATTATAACAGTGACAAGAGTGATGCTGGTTTTATCGGACAAGAAATGCGTTTGGAAATCGCTGCTGAACTGGACAACGCTCTCAAGTCGAAAGACAAAAAAAAAAGTCTCGATAATAGATTTCGCTTCTCGTTAAGGTTAGTTTTGAGTTTTTTGTTTAGGCGCTTTCATTTGGATCATTTGCGAAATCTCGCATCAGCAGTTCAGTGACTGCATTTTTGCTTTTTATCGAGCCAGTCGAGAATATTGTGGTACAAATGACCAATTTATATGGTGTTCACAAGCATGGCGTCACGTGGAAGCCGGTTTATGTGTCTGAAATGCGCGCCTTTTATGGACTTTTGTTGTTGGCTGGGGCATATCGGTCGAAAAGCGAAGCAGCTGATGAGCTTTGGACTGCTAAGCATCGGCCATCAATTTTCGCAGCGACAATGGCATTTATTCGCTTTCGAGCCATTAGCCCATCGATACGATTCGATAACCGAGCAACTCGGCATAATGTTCAGCAGAGTGTACGCAATTAACTGGCGCCTATTCGCGATTTTTTCGATCTGTGGGTCCAGCGCTTGAAAGTTATGTATGTGCCTGGCAAATTTCTGACCGTCGATGAGCAACTGCTGCCATTTCGTGGACGATGCAGTTTTCTACAATACATTTCGTCTAAGCCTGAAAAGTATGGGATCAAACTTTGGATTCAAGTCTACGTTGGCCGTGACAGAAACTGTTCAGCGGAAATTAATCAAGGTCAGCGTGTTCTGGATTTGTGCCAAGGTATTTCTTCTTCGTGTACATACCTTTATTTTTCTCTGATCTGTGATTCTTTTCCATTTTAAGGAATGAACGGACGACGCAATGTCACTTGTGACAATTTTTTTACATCTTACATTTTGGCACTCGAGCTGAAGAAGAAGCAAATTACGATTGTCGGCACCATAAGGAAAAATCGCAAGGAGATACCGTCAGCGCTGATTGACATGAAACGAAAACCAGTTCTGCATACCGAAACCGTGTACAACCATGCAGATCGTGTCACGATGGTGTCATACGTGCCCAAGAAAAATCGCTTCGTAACTTTCGACGTATCATGTGGCCGTCCACTTCGATCCAGCTGACCAGGCAAAAAAGCCCAACATTATTCACTTTTACAATAAAACGAAGGCTGGTGTCGACACTCTCGACTAGATGGTTGTCACTTATCGGTGTAAACGCAGGACCAACCGATGGCCACTAACGTTGGTCTACAACTTTCTTGACATTTCGGCTTTGAATGCCTTCTTGATCTTCACTCAATTGTTCCCGGAATGGAACAAGAGTAAGAAAAGTTTCCGCCGACGATTGTTTTTGTTGAACTTGGGCGAGGTCTTATGTGAAGACAATATCAAACCTAGGCAACGAACACTACATGGTATACTTGCAGCAGAAGTTTTTCGTCGTATGCGAGGTCTAAGTTCGTCGATTTCACCGTACTCCTCTTGCTTGAATTCTCCATCAACATCATCACAAGCATCAGCATCGGTCGAAATGCTAGCGGTGAACATATTGATTCATCAGCCAACCACAAAAAAGGGGCTAGATGTCACATGTGTCCTCGAACCCCGAACACAAATGTTCACAGTGTTCGCTGTGACATGTGCGTGAGAACAACTTGTACGGAACATCGTTTTATTCTTTGCGAGAAATGCGGGTCGAGGTCGGAAGATAATTCTTGTTTTATTCCCGGCAGAGTCACACAGAGAGTAAGCTAAACCACCTTTCAATGACTTCGTCATTTTAACGTCTTGTTATTTTTCCTTTTATTCACCAACATGTGTTGATATTGCACTGTATATTACCATATTAGTTCTTTGCACGTTATGAAAGTTAGATATCCCAAATTCTATCTGTTCCTCATCAATTTGGTCCTTCCAACGAAAATTACGAGGGCCTTCTGGGAGTTCTACCAATGTACTCCAATGGAATCTGTTGGCCGAAGTATAACATCACTCCCAGATTCCTTTAAGATGATTGCAAAATTCGTTCTTGTTATCGTCGGAAGGAGCGTGTTTATAAACGAGTATCTATCATTTTACTAGTCCACCAAGAAATGACAAATGACTATGGGAACTTTCGAGCTACGAGTATAGAACTATTTTTCGGTCGGTCGTAAGAGTGGTATTATTACCGCATAGAAAGACGTGTCAACAGTAACGATTTGTAGAAAATGCTCTTTCTTTCTCAACACTAGGTATTTTGCCTTGATCTCGTTCACACTGTCCCGTGAAAAGCCTAAACTATCTGCATGTTATCACGACGATCTCTAATATGAAAAAGTGTTTCTAGTCATTTTAGCAATACAGAGATTACAAGAGCCGCTGGAGTCCAAAATAGATGGCGCATGAGAGAATTAGTCATTCCTGAAAAACTAAAACCAAAGGATGATCACCAATTTGTCTAATAAAGACAAGATGATGAACTATGGGAACTTTCGAGCTATACACATGCATATGTTCTCATACCTGGATTTAAATCTGTCGAAAAAGCAGGCGTTTGCTTTAAATCTCCTTGCACCATCTCCGACGTAATGTCTCATGTCTTACTCTGTTTTATCGTTATTTCCACCACCAGTGCTCCATAGAAATCACCAGTAGCCTTCCGCCCCTTCAAACTTTTAACCATAACACCCATCCCGCTATGAATGCTCATCAGTATACCCTCAAGCTCACTTTCGAACAGACTCTAAAATATCGTGATTCGTTCCTAAGCCGTACAACTCGCTTATGGAATGCCCTGCCTAGCTCTTTATTTCCTAGTCTTTATAATCTTCAAACATTTAAAACCAATATTCACCGGGTAGAACATGGTTCAGGATTTGCTTCTCTAAGACTTTTTCAAAAAAAATTGGTAAACAAGGTAGTATGCCTAATTGGTCAGTTGGTAGTCAGAAGGGAATTTGCTTTTGTTTTTTTGGCAATAGGAAGTACCTTTGCAATTTTCCAAGACATAGAAAAAGTTAATGTGGTAATACAAAAGTTAATAACATGAGTGAGATGGGTAAAATAAGTTTAATAAACCATATTGATAGACCATCGCCTCCGATAGCGTCAGACTTAACGGCCACGGTGCATTTAAAAACTTCATCTTCACTCACTACTTTAAAATCTTCTAGAGATCATTATCATGGAGTTGATCACCTACGAAAAAGTTATTAAGAAGATCTGGGTCGAGAGCATTTTGAGGGTTAAGGAATTTAGAGACACCAATTTCTCTTATGTTTCTCCAAAGTGTTTTGGCGGGTAAAGAGGCATTAAGCTTTGATGCAAAGTAGTTCTTTTTAGATGCACGTATAACCAGAGTTGCATGATTTCGGGCTTGTTTAAATGCTTCCCAATTGAGATTGGTTGATATGCGCTTCCATCTACTGTGCAATTTATTTCGAATCTTGATTATATTAATCACATCGCAGATGAACCATGGACAGTTTTGGTTTTGCACTCTTACTGTTTTTGTCGATACATGTTGATTAAACAGTTGGGTTAGGATCGATTGAAAGGAATCAACTTTGTCATTGGGATCTGGCTTTAGTCTGCACTGCATCCAAGAGGCGGATGTTGTAGCTAGTAGAAGGGCATTAATATCAACAGAATTAAAGTTTTCATAAGTGTCATATTGCATGTCAGGAAGATAAGGTCATGATCAGAGATATCAAAAGATATCTGGTCAGAAAGAAGTACGAGCTTAGGATCAGAGACTATAAAAAGGTCAAGATGCGATTCGGCTTTCTTGGAGATTTTGTCTAATAAAATGGAAGTGATCCATTTGTGAAGGAAGTTTCTTAGGCAATAGTTGGAGGTTCTGTTCTGTGACTATGAAGTTATGAGCAATTTCTCCTTCATCCATTGTAGTCTCGTTTTCATTAGCAATATACAATACATAAATAAAATCATTCTAAAAAACGTTATCTTGTCCGAAGCTTGTTTTATGATAGTCAATACTCTAGAACAACTATTGTACTACAGACACTACAAGCTGATCGATCAAGTTTGTTTAAGTAAGTCTTTCATTGAAAAGATGCATTCTTTTCGAACACATGACTCTTGGAATGCTCAATCTTAGCTTCCCTATTCACAGTAAATTGGGGAAATGTTCGATCTCAATTTTGAATTTGAACTTTTTTTTGTTGATCATATTTCTCATCGTCGATATTCATAACTTCTTCATAAGTTTTTGCCCAAAGCAAGAAATGTTGAAGAGCGAAAGATATCCTTAACCTT
Organism: Volucella zonaria; assembly: GCA_963966105.1. Classification (NCBI taxonomy): domain Eukaryota; kingdom Metazoa; phylum Arthropoda; class Insecta; order Diptera; family Syrphidae; genus Volucella; species Volucella zonaria. The sequence continues at coordinate 53,320,293 of OZ014533.1, read as the reverse complement.
TGTGACATTTATTTGAAAGTATCCAGAGCTCATGGATACTTTTGAATGATTAAATTGAATAACGAATGATTCACAAATATGTTGGACTAGGTTACGTTTTCCACCCCCTACCAACAACTGCGCCTACTCAAATTAGCATCACTTATATCAAATCATATGTATTCATACATACTCGTACTCGTATCTATATAAATTTAGATAAATTCATGAAAAATGAAAAAAAAAAAGGGGAACAAATCATATTTGTATGCTTTACTTTGCTATTTTATCCCAATCATGATGATATGGTAGGAATATATTTCCAGCATACGGCAAAGATGAAACGAAGTGAAGTGAGGTAGTCATAAACATGAGGATGTGTCATACAATCCTCCTAGCTGCCATGGCTTGGTTTCTCCTTAACATGAAGTGGATGTTGTATCTACATAAATGTGGGTATCTTTGATTAATGATTCCCTCTGAGAGATGGGTTTGTTTGCCAAAAATTTTATCCATCTAGACATTTTGGCGGCTTTTCTCCTTATATTCCTTGTGGCACTCGTTGGGCGTGAGTGTATGTACTATTTGGCAAATGTAAATGCAACGCCCTGAAGGCAAAGTCGACGCCGAAAGCCAGAACAAAATATACATATACCATATATAGATACATACTCATCCATATATGTTATGTATAAATACACTCCCTAGCGTAAACACATTTGTGAGCGGAAATGCGAAACCTTTCATTTTTGCTGTCTTCTCCCTACGCCCAGCCTCTACCTTCTTAGTTTTGACTTCTTCGCATTCCGTTGTCGGACGCGTACATTTTTGTTTTTTTTTTTTCTGTATCTTTCCCATCTCAGATAAGCGAATAGTATTTTTGTTTTGCATTTTCTGGGGCGTTTTTCATTTCACTTTTTTTCTGGGAATTCCACAAGAGGCTAAGCGGGGGAAAACGTATTGTACACAAATCGAAACAGTCTTCATTTCAGTAATTGCATGCCCAACGATGTCGTGTGAAATACGAGTAAGTATTGTACAAAAATAATTTTGCATTAATTTTCACGATGAATGACTTTACCTTCGATTCAGGGTGACACATGGTACATGTACGTTTAAATACGAACTGCATTTCAACAAACACTTCGGGACACCGTTTTAAGACACCTCATCATTTTTGACAAACAAAACAGTCCTATGTTATGTTATGGGTTTTTGTTGGTTTAAGTTATCTTTTTGGCCCCACCTAAATCACTCGTATCAATTCCATTGAATACCAAGGGGATCTTTAAGTCGGAAAGGGTAAAAAGTCGGCTATGATATGTGCATATGATATGTGCATATGCATATTAACGTAAAATGAACGGCAAACGAGATGAATCGAGCTCCGTCTAAATTTGGACACATAGTTTTTAGAGGAAATATTTTTCTATGCCATTTTTCCCTCCCTATATGAATAAAGATCAGAAACTTGTGTCGCTTAAACATGATAATGAAGCTGCTCCGTAAAAACGTAGAGGCCAGAAACGATAACTCCGCTTCATATGCAGTCAACTCTACTGAGAGACTGGAGAAAGACCGCAGCTTTCTTACAAATTTTTTAAACTTGCTACAGGTCATTGTATCCTGTAACATCGACATCGGTGGATAAGGCACACGAGTTTGTAGGTTCGAAAACTAGAATACTTGTTTTTTCATAAAGTGGTTTCGGGAGGATTCAAGATGCAAATTTTCAGCACGGTTTTGAATGCCCCTATTCGAACTTTGTCATCAAGAAGGTAGTGGTCCTCAACAAGACAGTGGGCGAAATTAGTTTATACGCACCCAACAATGCATCAAATAATTACAGAATTACTGTCATTTAAGGGTTTTAAAAAAAATCTATATTTGCACGATCGTTAGATTTTAAGCGGTAGTGTAGGTAGTGTAGATTTAAGAACCAGTTTTGATAACGGCATCTTTTTGTGATAAATATAAGGCAAAGAAAATATTGGCAGCTGTTTAAAGCACGAAATTCATTTATATGCGTTTAGTACTTCAGTGAAATTGATTGACTCCTGCGGAAAAATTTAAGTGAAAGTTAAAAAAGGTTAAAGATCACATTTTTTTAAATAAAAAAATAATATCTTAGAACTGATTTAAAAAAAAATAAATATTTAAATGATCAGCGGAAGAAAAGATTAAGATAACGGGGTTAAAAGAGCGCGGCATTTCCAGTAGGGCAATTGCACGTAAAACCAATCGTTCTGAAGCACTCATCAGAAATTTCCTTAAAAAAGGCGATTCGTATGGAAAGAATGGTGGTCGAAAGGCTGGAGTAAAATAACTCAAAGAGAACGGGATCGCATTATCATCGAAGCTACCAAAAACAAGATGACTGCTGGCCAAATTGTTGCTCATCTCGATTTGCCAATAATAAAGCGTCGAGTTCAACAAATTTTATCGAGTACTCCAAACGTGGTTTACAAAAAACAGTTGAAAAAGCTACTTCTGAAAATCCATCACGAAACAGCTCGATTAGCATTTGCCAGAGAGCATATGACTTGGGGCGAAAAATGAAATACAGTTATATTCCCTGACGAAAGGGAGTTTCACCTTGATGGGCCAGATGGTTTCAGTTGTTACTGGCATGACTTACGTCACAGCAATCCACCAAGAATGAGCAGGAGGCATTGTAATGATTTGGGGAGCTTTTTCTTCCTTCGGAAAAGCGCAATTGTGTTTTATTCCAACTAAAATGAACTCGGAAACATATTGTGAAATGTTGGACACAGCGCTTATTCCGTTTTTAGAAGACAGTGTTGATGGCCAGGACAATGCAGCTGCTCACGCTTGCAAATACTCCCAAGAATGGTTGAGACAGCGAAACATCCTAGTTATGCGTTGGCCGGCATGCAGTTCTGACCTGAACCCCATAGAAAATCTATGGCACGAGAGTTTTATAAAAACGATCATCATCCGGGCTCTTAAGGAAGAAATTAAATGCACATGGAACCGTATAAGTTTTGACACCATCTACAAACTTATAAGTTCCATGCCGAATAGGATATTTGCCGTTATCCAGCAAAATGGAGGATACACAAAATACTGACAAGTTTTTTTTTTTTAATTAAAATGTGTTTTACTTATATTTTTTACTAGTTTCTTAAAATGCGTATAAATTTTGTTTAAATAAATAGTGTTTAATAGATTTGATTGATTATGATGGTTTTTTATTTAAAATACAGAATTAATTTGTTGCCAAAACAATTTTATGTAAAAAATCAGAAAAAAAAGGTGCGTATAAATGAATTGCGCTTACCGTATCGGTCAATTAGATGATTACATGCCGTATAATCAATTTTTCCCTTCAACATCTGGAGACTACGAAATTGAAATATTTGTACCCGTTTCAAATCAATAAGGTGATGTCCATTTAGGAAAAAACTCCTGTCAACACCCTCCTCTTACTTGTTGAAATCGGCGAAGACGTCGTGTTCACGATATTGCCCTTAAACTTTTTCAGGAGCTCATGAAAGCTCCTTTTGTCACATGAGCCGCCCTCCCTATACATAGATAATTAGTTGATTAGTAATTAATTTAATGAGCAGGGTTAAAATTTATCCACCACACCTCGATCTTTTGAGAAACTCCTATTTTACTCGATTGCGCATAGCCGAAGGTACGCATAAATCATATTTTTTTGGAATGAATCTTTGCTGGTCATAAATTTAGACAGAAGACTTCTGGTGTCTTTTATTCGGAACGGGAACTTATCGTCATTTAGACTTCCATATACTCGTACTTGCAGTGTAACACATTGGCTGAAAAGTCCGTGCCGTTTTATAGTAAAACAAAATTTTTGCAAAATTCAACTTTATTTATCAATATAGACGCCTTCGAGGGCGATACACTGATTGAAACGATTTTTCAATCTTTCGATACCAGTTTTGTAGTACGATTTCGGTTTAGCCTCAAAATAGGCCTCTGTTTCGGCGATTCGGTCTTAAATCTCTTTCCGGCGAGCATTATTTTGAGGTCTGCGAACAGGAAATAGTCGCTGGGGGCCAAATCTGGAGAATACGGTGGGTGGGGAAGCAATTCGTAGCCAAATTTATTCAATTTTGCCATCGTTTTCATCGACTTGTGACACGGTGCATTGTCTTGATGAAACAGCACTTTCTTTTAGACTAAGATTTATTTTAAGCTAGATGTTAAGTTTTTATAAAAAATATGTCCATATGCTAAGTTTTTTGTTAAATTCTTTTCTTAGCCTTAAGCATAGAAAATAAGTATATATAAGTATAAAATGTAAACAAAGTCGAAAGACATATATATAAGAGTTTAGAGTAGCTTAGAGTGCCTGTGTGGGGCCAGTAAGTTAGTATAACTTTGTTAAGTAATTTTAAGCTAGCATTTAAGCATTTTTTGTTAGTATGTAAGAGTTAATGAATTAGAAAATAAAATGCGTTTAAAACTAAAACTAACAGCACTTTCTTTTTCTTCAAATGCGGCCGTTTTTCTGCGATTTCGTCCTTCAAACGCTCCCACAAGGCAATGTAATAGTCGCTGTTGATAGTCTGCCCCTTTTGGAGATAGTCGATGAAAATTATTCCATGTGCATCCCAAAACACGGATGGCATAACCTTGCCAGCCGAGGGCGAGGTTCGTCGCCTGCTCGCCACTCAGCTGACTGCCGACTTGACTCTGGTGTGAAGTGATGGAGCCAAGTTTCATCCATTGTCACATACCGACGCAAAAATTCGGCTTTATTGCGGTTGAACAGCTTTAAACACTCTCTGAATCATCTACACGTTGTTGTTTTTGGTCGACTGTGAGCAAACGCGGCACCCACTTTGAACAGAGCTTTCGCATGTCCAAATATTCGTGTATGATATATCTAACACGCTCTTTTGATATCTTCAGAGCCTCAGCTATCTCGATCAACTTCACTTTACGGTCATTCGTAATCATTTTGTGGACTTTTTTGATGTTTTCATCTAAAACAGCCTCTTTTGGACGTCCATTGCGTGCATCATCTTCGGTGCTTGTATGACCACTTTTAAATTTTTCAATCCACTTGCGAATGGTTCGTTCGGCTTGTGCAGAGTCCGGGTAACACTTATCAAGCCATTTCTTTGCATCGGCTGCATTTTTTCCCATCAAAAAGCAATAATAAATCAACACACGAAATTGCTTTGAATCCATTTTTTTCACAATAACAAAAGTTGCTTCACTCACAACGCTATATCTCGAAAATTAATCGTCCGACAGCTGTCAAATTTATACACGTATCTTTTGAAGGTTGGTACTAACTGAAATGGTATGGATTTAATTCAAGTGGTGCCCTCTCTTAGAAACGGCACGGACTTTTCAGCCAATGTGTTATTTCAAACGTCAAACAGAGGTAGAAACTGTTTTGAAAAATTTAGACTAAGTGCTCCGCTGTCGGATTAGAATATTGCTAACTGATATAGATAGTCGTACATCGTTCTAAAAGGTAGAATCAGAAGTCATCAGATTCAACATTAAGGTATTAAGCTATATTGGATATCTTGCCATTAGGTCATAGAATTTTATTGTCGATCAAATGGCAAGAAGTTGTAAACATAGAGCCACCGACGCATGCAGCTGACCATAAATGACCAAACATAGAAGAGCATCAAGTATCTAAAACCTGGTGGCCAACACAAAGACGAGGGAAATTCTTGCGTTTTATTCATATGAAAAAGAAGAACAATAAAAGACTTTATTATGAAATGTTTTGACCGTTTTCTTTGATTATATTTTGCAATCTTTCAGGCCGTTTCATGACTCCACGTTCATAAAAATTCTAGTCTTTTTCGACGAAAAACTGAATCAAAAATATTGATGTCCTCATGGAAGTGAAAGTTTTCCAATTCAACAAATCGACAACATAACCTTTCTTTGGTGAATGTCGGCTTTCGATGTGGTTTGTGCACATTCAAAACGTTTGTTCCAAAACATTTTTGCTTCAATATTGTTGTATATGATTTGCGCCGCATTTTTTTCCTTTACTGAAAAACATAACAAAATATGAGAAAGATGCTCACTCTTGTATTCCATCATGTTGGGAAACAGAAAACAAGAGTTTCAAGGAGCCTGGCCGGGCGAGTACGCTGGATGTGTTAGCAATTCTTGTGTGTCGTGTCTCTGTCAATTTTTTAACAAGTCGGTCCAGTAATTCACTACAGTACTTCCATCTCTATGATCGTGCTTTCTTTCTCAAAAAGTCCATGAGGATTATTCCCTTCGAATTCCAAAAATTTGTAACCGTCTTTGTCTTCGTTGAAGCAAATTCACCAGGAAAATTTTTAGTAATGTATCCAGGTTCCATCAGCGGTGATAACTCAACGCAAAAATTCCTGCAGATTTCGCCTCAACAGCTTCAAACACTGCTTCGAAATTGACAGCCGTATCCGCTTGTTGTACACAATGAGCTTTCGTGTTCCGTACGATACGCCCCATCGGCTTCTGGTACTTCGCGCACTTTCATTCGACGATCAGCCGAACAATTTTCTCAGTAATCACGTCTGCCGGGCTCCCGATCAAAAACATATATACGGCTGGGTTTAAATTCGTTAAATCAATATCTCAAGGTTGTTGTAGATATACAGCATCGATATTACGGATAGATATTGCTCTTTTGCCACTGTATCAAAAAACACCAAAAAATTTTAATACAAATGGCTGCCAAATCAAAACTAACCGACGAGTCTGTATGAAATTGAGTGTCGTTTTACGGATGGTAGTGCTCAATGGTATTACCAACTTAGCTTAGCAATGCCACGTGTCTCTAAAAACCATAACTCGGCTTATCCGACACAGCATTTCGTTGAGACCTAATTCCCTTATTATGAAGAGTGTCTCAAAATTTACGCAAGAAGCAATTTCGATAGAAAACGCAGGTTTTTGACATACAATTTAATGGTTTTTATATTGATTCCTAAAGTTTACAGTTTAGGGACGGGTATGTATGGAATAGCATATCCAGGGTTTTGCACTATTTTTTATAAATTTTCCATGACAGTTTTGAATAAATGTGGCTGAATCTCATTAGTGAAGTGCTCACTTTGCTCCTTCAAGGCCTAGATGGTCATGCGCTTCATAGACTTCTAAAAATTCCAAAGAAAAAAAGTGCAACAGCGTTAAATCGTATAATCTGGGCTGCCAATTTTGATCACCAAAATGGGAAACTACACTACCAGGAAATGAATCATGCAGTAACTGAATTATTGTTTCTTGGACTGCATGGTATGTGGCGCCGTCTTGTTGAAACCATATATTGTCCACATCCATATCTTGCAATCATGCAATAACGAACACCATTAACAGAGTGTCTGTTTCTCTTTTCTCAGTTGTTGAAGTTAAATAACTATTTCGGCCATATTTTGTACGAGAATTGCGGACTGTATCTGTCAAACTTTGATTATTTTTCGAATTTCGTGGAGCGCTCCATTTTTAATAACCCTGAACTGTCGGCTCTGACACAGTGTTTTTTTTTAGGTGGCAACACTTTATCGCATAAATGGCACAAAATTCAAATTTTACCCGAATTTGGGACACCCTTTATCATGACATTGGTTTTTTTTTTGCAATTGGACTGTACAATATTTAAGGACGGCTCTACCTCAATAATTATCGTGTCTCCAATATTTTTTCTCTTTTTTTTTTCTAAAAAAATTAAGAATGTGTCTCATCATTTTGACCCAGACTGTATCTTCGTATTTATTATTTTTGTCTTTGCGCTTCGTGAGAGGGCGATGTGTGTCCTTGACTTGTAAACAGTCTCGACAGTAAAAAAATAATCACACTATCGCCCAATTCGAACGAATGGGACTTTTTCCTTGATCTGAATACACTGGCGAATGGTGAATTCCTTCTCAGAGTTCAATGTATGCACTTGCTTTATTTTTTTTTCTACTTTTTCTCTGTACTTGTTTTTTCTCTTGCTGTACTTGAAGTCCTTTTTTGTTTTGGTATTACAACATTGCTGTTAGTGGGGTAGGACACGAAGGTCATGGAAGTGAAAAACCTGCTCTCTGAAGTTGATGAGCTCATTATTTGATATGACGACTGTGGGATGGTTCTGTTCATTTGTGGTGCAGCAGAGCAATGTAACCCTTAAATAGTATACGTGAATATTTAGAAAATGAATGCATATGCGTGTGTATACATATATATGTATTTATATTTTTAAAGAAAAGCATTGAATTTATAAAAGTTGAATATGGATGCGTCCCAGAGTTACGTAATGTTGCAGTTTTTTTATGTGCACACATGAGTTACGGTGAGTGAGGGCAGAAAGTTGTGCAATGAATGCACATGCCTAGCATAGCTTAATATAGCATACCACATGCTTGAGGGCATAGCGATGATGCCAAATTTTATCGATTAAACTTTGTGCGCAACTTAATTGCGCCAAAAGTGGTATGCAATTGCAGAGTGCATAGTGCGTGTTCTCCATTTTAATGTGACGTGAGGTATAGTTTGCGTAATTTGCACAGTTGAATTGTAAGTGCGCTTTGTTGTTATGCATGTTTATGTATAGAATATGTAAGTGCGGCATTTACCGATTGCTGTGGGAGTGGGAATATTTTAGAAAACAAATTAATTTTTTTTATGATACGGGTTCAGGTCTTTATTGATTTTGGGGACCTATTGTAACCTGTCAGCTGTGTCAAATTGTGAATAGTTGAGCTGAGTTGATCGTCAATTAACGCTGCCCGCTCTACGCAACTTAGCTGTCTTAATCCTGATCCAGGACTATTTTCAAATCGTGATCAGGGCATTGCGCGTTTGTTTCATTCCTCATAAAAGTAACTGTCTACTATTGGCTTTGAATGTCTGCTTCTTTTTATAAAAATATGTTTTCTCTCATATTTTGGTGAATTACATCAGATTTCAATATATGTAATATAGAAGTTATGGGTCTGCAAATCAGAACCTATCAATAGGCGATTCCGATACTGTCAATTTGTCTTATATTTACGGTACTTCGTGAAAACTTATATGCGTTTTTCGAAGGCGGAGTGATAGCCTTCGCATGAAGTAAACTTTAAGCCTTAAGTGCCATATGGCCGATCTCGAACTTAATATTTTCTAGCGATCTATGCGATCCAATTATCAAATGCATTTTCGATTATTATCACGTACAGTGTTGTGCAAAACATACCAGATCTTTTCTAAAAATTTTTCATTGAAGAATTCTAGGGGACCAGAATACAGTAAGTACGCTTGTTTGGCAATTTAAGAAAACCTATTGAATAAGTTTACAAATAGAAAAAAAAACAAGGCATTGCTATCATTATTTTTAGAGTTTTGTCAAAAAATGCAGCTCAACTCAATGCCATGCCTGAGCATGGAGGAGGCTCAGTTATAGTGTATGGATGTTTTCCTGGTGCGGAATGTGGACCAATGCATGAGATTAGTGGTATTATGGATCGTTTTCAGTATAGGGATATACTGGAATCTGTAATGCTACCGTACGCTGAGGAGGAGATGCCACTGCGTTGGTTTTATTAACATGATAATGATCCAAAACATTCATCAAAATTGGTTAAGGAGTGTTTTCGGCAGAAAAATGTTGATGTGTTGGAATGACTCTCTCAATCGCCCGATGTAAGCCCGATCGAGAACTTGTGGGCGATTTGAATAAGACGGGTAGGGTCAAAGATGCACATATCCAAAAACGCACTTATGACGTCACTAAAGAATGAAACTTCAAAAGAAATTTTTTAGAATCTAGTGGCGTCTATGCCTAAAATATGCATGGTGGTCTTAAAAAACAACAGTCACTGGACAAAATATTAAGTATAACGAAAATCCGGTATGTTTTGCACAGGCCGTTACCGAGTTGAGTTAAGTGGTTTTTTTTTGTATAATACAAGGAAAAGTAACCTCCTTGACCGCCAGACATGCTAAATTTCAGTGCGTTACTGTCTTTAGTTTTGTTCTGACAGCTGATTGTTGCTGACGTGTTTGGCATCATGTTGAGTATGGGCAAAAACGATTTTCGTTCTCTCATAAAACATTATTTTTTAAGAGGCAAAACGGCGAAGGAGACAAAAGAAAAGTTTTATAAATATTATGGGGCTAATGCTCCGTCAGATTACACCGTCAAATATTGGTTTCGAGAGTTTCGTGGTGGCCGCAACTCCATTACCGATCAAGTCCGCAGCGGCAGGCACTCCGATGTGGTTACAGAGGACAATGTCTAAAAAATACATGAAATGGTGTTGGCTGACCGGAAAGTGAAGGTGCGCGAGCTAGCAGATACCACAAAGATTAGTACTGAGTGCACACGCCATATTTTTGGCAATTTTCTGCATATGAAAAGTTATCCTGCCGCAGGGTGCCGCGAATGACCAAAAACACGAAGGCGAAAGCACTTCGAAAGAGTGGTTGCACTTGCTGATGCGGAATTGGGCGGACTTTTGGCGTGGATTGGTAACTGGATTTGGATCCCCCGGACTATTATTTCTTCCCAAACCTCAAAAGATGGCTCATCAATAAAAAATTCAGCTCACGCGCGGAAATCATCGACGCCATGGAGGAGTATTTTGCAGACCTTCCGGAAAGTTACTTTTTGGACGGGATCAAGAAGTTGGGAAATCGCTGGAATAAGTGTATCAAACTAAAAAAGGGACTATATTGAATAAAATAAAAAAAAAAAAACATTTAAAAAATTTTTTTTTTTTCATTTTTACTTTTCTAGTAAAAAGTTTTTTTTTTTATTTGTACACTTATACAATAAGTTTTCTTAAATTGACAACAGATTTTACTTAGATTCTTTCTGTTTCCTAAAATTTTCCAAAGAAAAATGTTCGATAAAAATCTGGTATGTTTTGCACAACACAGTACATATTATAAGCGCTAATTAATCGCTAGATTTTGTGATGCGTTCGTTTGAAAGACAATCTTCCAATAACCTTTGCCGGCAACGGACTGATCATTCCGATAGGCAATTCCTACTCTTTCATCGGTCAAATACTTTTGAAATATCAAGCACACCTAGTTGGTAAAGCCAGGTTGATTTAAACTTTGGTTGCATTTTTTATGAAGAATGCCATCAAATCACCAATGGATCTGTTGTTACGAAAATGTTATTAACTTTTCTTTCTCAAAATTCTTTATAAATTGATGGCTTATCGGTATTTTGTATATAAGAGCGGAAAGATTCGTCTACAGTTTTTTTTTTTTTTTTTAAGGAGAAAATAAAACTTTTTATTCCTAATAGTACCCTGTCTCTACACAAACAATTTTGAACTGTCGTTGAGCATCTAGAAGGCGGTCGATTTGATTTTCTAAGCCAAAAACTGAGTTATCAATAATGACGAAATGCGCAACAGCATTATCGTGAAACAAGCCTCACAAGCCGGTGAGGGACGAATTTGTTGTGAACAACACCGCCGGAATCGAAAAAGAAATCAGCACCATTTTCACTTTTGACTTTGAGGGCCATGCTTAAACCGGCTACCATTCGTACCAATTTCAGTGGCGATTGTGTCCAATTAACAACATAGTTCAAAAACGTAATAATAGCACCAATTGTACATTTGATATAAAATCAGTCTCGGAGCTTTTTGAGTAAACTTTGTGCAAATACCGCAGGAATCAGATAAAAAATTTCAAACAAATATGTAGTGGTTTTGCCAGTGCAGATGAAAATATGATAGTTCTTCAGAAGAATGATAATTATACCATCTGGCCCGAAGACTTTAAAATCTGTTTTTACTATGGCTGCGAAAATGCTGTTGTTTTTTTTAAAGAATAAGTTTAAGCGGAGGCATGGCGCTCACTGTAAATGAAATTCTTGCGCACCTCACTGATGCTTCATGGTACTCCAGCGCTGTACAAATACGATTTTTTAACGCTCCACAGATCTTTTAGGGCGTTATGATGTTTTTGTTGTCTACATCATCCGTAAACTTGGTTCCGACCTAAAAAATCATTTTTGGTGTCCACCTCAGTGTGTGGTGTGATCTTCCGTCGAACATCCAAATCTGATGATCCTATTAACTACCGATACAACCGATTTTATGTATAGATCCAATAGTCTATGTGCGTACTTCTATGCATGAGTTGTGTCATTTGTTTTGTCATATTTCTGTTGATCTACACTTCAACTATTGGAAACTCTTTAGCTATGATTCACGCTTTATCTGCATTTGACCCGAGAGCGCGTCTTTGGAGCAGAAGTAGACGCGATCACAAGGATTAATCAGTGCCTTAATAAAGGCAACTCAATACGCCACAGGGAGGAATGAATTAATTAGAGGTCCTACATCTTGCAAGAACTACGAAAATTTATCTGTTAATTGACTAATTGTGTCTCGAATCCAGATTGCTATGTAAGCTCTAATCGGCATGCACATATCACGGGTTTCTGTCCTACGAATTAGAATGGTAGGTCATTGCGATTTTGAAATGACTAATGCATTCATGTCATACAGTGTCGGTGCTGTTTGAAAGCGGAAATATTCTAAGCACCGAATTTTGGCAAAGGGAGCGCTATTGTGCGACCTCTTCAATTAAGGCCTATGACAAAGATGGTGCAGTGAGTGAGGTAGATATTAATATGGAATGCATTCTCTTCAATAAGCCGTGCCAGATGCTGAGCTATTGCGACGATATTCATATCCGTGAGCAAATTATCCACTACTGCTTTATTTACAGAAGAGCCAAACTGGACAGCAATTCGACTTTTAACGAATTCGGTGCGCTGTCTGACTCCATTCAAAGAATTGTGTCCCTGTATTCTCATACTGAAATCGTGATTACGGGCGATTTCAATATACGCAATTCTGGGTGGCTTCGACATTCTGGACAGACAACACCCAAAGGACGGTGTGTTGAGATCTTTGCTGCGGAAAACAATCTAACGCAGCTTGTAAATGAGCCCACGTGAATACCAGACGGTGATAGTCACATTGCCAACACCCTGGGCTTCTTTTTAACTTCTCACCCTGATAAGTACATCGTTGATGTTGATCAAAAATATTAGAAATTCTGCCCCATCCTCCATCCCAATGCTCATCTACAATGATATTCTAGCTGTCAGCTCTTTGGACAAGGCCAATCTGCTTGCCGCACACTTGAGTGCGTCGAATCTTCAATGGGACGAATCCACTTTCGCACTTGTGTAGAGTACTTAATGATCTTAATATACATAAATCCGCTGGTCCAGATGGTATATCTTCCCTTCTTCTGAAGAGGTATTCTTCCTCGCTGGCGAAACCACTGCGTAAGCTTTTTCATCAATCCTACTCTTTAGGTCTCTTTCCGAGCAGATGGAAAACAGCATGTGTCCCGCCCGTCCCTAAAAAAGGCAAATCTTCCTCTCTCTCCTCCTACAGGCCCATTGCACTTACGTCCCTTCTTTCCAAGGTTATGGAAATGCTGATAAACCGTCAGCTCATGAAATATCTCAAAACACACAACTTCTTAATGACCGGCAGTACGGTTTTCGTAGCAACAGGTTAACTGGTGATCTGATGGCATGTCTCACCGAAAAGTGGAACCAAAGCGTACATTAATCTGGCGAAAGCAAGATAGTTCCACTTGATATTGCATTTGACAGAGTTTGACATCAGGCTCTTTTGTCGGAAATGCGTGCTTTTGGGATCGATGACTCTCTTCTTCAATGGATTAGAAATTACCTCCGAACGCTCCGAAGTTCAATTCAAGTTGTCTTGGACGGTTTGAAGTCTGATATTCACAAAATAAATGCTGGTGTGTCCCAGGGCTCCATTCTGTCTCCGACACTCTTTTTAATTTTCATCGACGATCTGTTGTCTGCTACTTCTAATCCAATATATTCCTTTACTGACGACAGTACTTTCTGCTTTTCATATTCGTTCCCGTACTCACGCCCCTGCTCTTCGGCTGTAGAACGGGAACGGCAGCGTATGTTAAGCTCATTAAATTCTGCATAACTAATTGGGGAACCACTAACAGAGTAGAATTTAATGCTTCCAAAACTCAATGCTGTCTGCTGTCATTAAAGCGAAATTCAAATACCCAGCCATTATCCATGAATGGCACTTGCATTGTCGAAACCGATAAACTTTCCATTTTCGGTATGTGTGTCAGTGACAACTTACGTTGGAATGACCCCATATGCGATGTCGTCAAAAATGTGGCGCAAAATTATAGGTTTCCTCAAGCGATGTAAGACATATTTCACCCCCTCTGATCTGGCCTCAATACATAAGGCGTTTATCCGCCCGAAATTGGAGTACAATTCCCATACCTGGTCGGGTGCGCCCAAAACATCTCTGCACCTGCTAGATATGATTCAAAACCGTGCGATAAAACTCATAGGTGATACTACAATAATATCCGCCAATCAATTGACGCCCTCGAACACCGTCGTAATGTCTCCTGTCTCACTTTGTTTTATCACTATTTCCAAAACCATTGAAATCGCCAGTAGCATTCCGCCCATTCAAACTTTCAACCGTAACACCCATCTCACTATGAATGCTCATCAGTATACCCTCGAGCCCACTTTCGGACGTACTCTAAAATATCGTGATTCGTTCCTAAACTACACAACTCGCTTATGGAATGCCCTGCCTAGCTCTTTATTTCCTAGTCTTTATAACCTTCAAGCATTTAAAACCAACGTTCGCTGGTACCTCTCTTTCTATCCTCCCTGATTTTCCTTCGCCCGCGCTGTGTGCAAGCATTTTAAGGGTACTTAAATCCCTTGAGCGCGCGCTGATTATAAAAAAAAAATCATTGGTCGTGGCAGCAGTTTTTATGTATTACATCCGCCAAAAGTAGGTCATCTATGAAGTTAAAAAGAACAAGCCGGACTTTGCTTAAGAAATTCACCTCTCTCGGAGTAAATTCGCAAAGGATACCGTAGTGGAGATCCAAAGACTATTGTTCTTAGGATATCGTTACTACAATACTTTGGCATTGTGAAAATTCTTTGCTCGAAACACCAAAGTAATGTTCGAGAGAAAAAAAATAAATGTGCGAATATACGAGTAGCAGTCACAATTAGAACAAATAAAGACAAATCTTCGGTTCATGAACCAATTAATCTCGGATCCCTATTCCCGTATCCAACTGGAGGCTATGTACCCGGTACTATGCCGACAGGGTTTCACGGATCATTTTGGAACAGCTGTTTTTTTTAGGGTCTTGGAATTGGTATTGTTATTCTGGTGTGAGTTCCAGGCAATGACATTGTATTGTGCGAAGTTAATTTTTTTTTTTCGCTAATTATCAATGTCCTTAAATTATTCCGTATTTTACTTGCAAATCTTTACCACTTTTCCCCACAATTAAAATGCAATTTGATCCCTGACCGAATCCAGCTTCATTTCTGTTAATTTTAAACTTAACTACCCTAGAGAAGCTTTTGCCAATGTCGATACGCCTGTCATTTCAAACAAACAGAAAACAAAAAGAAAAAAATCACATCAAAATCTCAACCATGACATGACACACACACTACTCGTATTTGCGTTGTTTTCTTTCTATCTCATATCTTCTTTTTCAAATTCTCTCCTTGAACTCGACCGACCATATTACAGTGTAGCACATCGACGACGATAGCAAGTAATGGCAAACCAGCCTAAGACAGAAAGCAAACGTTGTTTACCACACCCCATAACCAAACACATTTTCAACATATTTATCTCGTCCACATACTCATGCGACAAAACATATATCCTTTATATGGGGCTGGTGGCGGTGTTCCCTCCTTTAGCCCATACTCTGTCATCTGGTTTTTGCTGTTCCGAGCCAGTGTACGGTAGAACACTTCACAACTTGTTCTTTCGCTCAAGTTATGTGAACACTTCTTTATCTTCTCGTATTATGAATGCCAGCTCTAGTTGTGATGTGGATGTTGTCTTCCACCATCCCCCCCATATAATCCTCTCCTCAATTACCTTCCACTGGCTTCAGCCTCAGCTCCTGTCAAAGTCCCAGTCCCAGTCCCAGTCCCAGTCCCAGTCCCAGTCCCAGACCCAGACCCAAACCCAAACCCGAAGCCCACTTCCCAAATATGAGTACTACAACAAGAATAACAAGAGAAAGAGATACAAAATGAAAATAAAAAGAGAACTAGGCGACGACGACGACGAGCAAGACACTGCGCCGAGTCGAGCTGAGCCGGTTTCATGGTGTCGTTGCACAGAAACAGAAACCATCATTAAATGCATGGTAGCCCTAACCTAGGCTCATAAAGTATCTAGACATACAGCCTTGCCACACATACCCAACTTCAACATCATCATCTCACATCTCACATCTAATGCCACACATTGCTAACACACAAATAGGCAAAAGGCAAGGAGATCCGCTGTGGAAGGGGGGGGGGGGGGGGGGGGAGATATGGTGTGCACTTACTCGTACGATGCGATGTGTGCCAAAGTCTCACGCTGCCGTCGAAGTCGAATGCCCCTCAGATGAACATAAATATCTGTGGGCATGGTTGTACACCTATTTGGATACATACGAGTACTCATACCCGAATGCATGCATGCAGCAGCGCTAGAAAATAGCATTGATGATAGATTGTGGGGCCGCTTCACTACTGCTTAGTGCATTCCCCATGAAAAACCACTTCGGTCAAAGTCGCGGCGATACAATGGCATTAGCGCGCATACATAGCATACCAGTGCACACATCTAAAGGCGGTGGAACATAGATTTAGTGTATGCGCTGTAGATACAAATAGCATGCCATGTATTCTTTCAACACATGGAAGGAGGGCAGAGGATATCGGTGGTAACTTTAGGAACAATGCGTGGAGAGAGTAGATGCATGCATGTGATGTTGCCGGTTTTCACGAGAAATATGTCATATCTCAAAATAAGGCGTGTTTTTTTATTTTATTTTTTCTCTCAGATGGTATTTTTCTCCTTCTTTTTCAAATTGAAAGTGAATCTCATATGACGGTATAGTTTTTTTTTTAACATAAACAATATTGTTCAGAAAATATTCTGGATCTTAAAACATTTCAAAGCGGACTTCTAGCTCCGCAGTGACAATGCGTTCTGCCTTGCCCTAGAACCATTTTTAACAAGACAATTTGACAAAAATCTAAAAAATAAGAAATTGATGTTTGTTCGAAAACTATGAACATACCGAGAAATATGTATATTATTTTAAGGCACTTTCGTAGGTCATGGTCACGAGGTTGACCCTTAAGGAAACACCATCTGAGAATGAGACATACTCGTAAATCGAGGTTACTTGCCTAGCAGAGGCTGCTTGTTGCTCAGCGACCATTGGGTGAGATTTGATTTGTGAAATCCATTGTTGAGATATCATAATTTACAATTACAACTTGCGAAAGTCTGAAATTGTCAAAGAAGTTGCAATTTCGGTAGTCCAATATTCAAAGAAGAGCAATCGCTCTGAAAACGTATCCCTGTCTTGTCACGGAGTAGGAAATGGTCGGACACTATGTGACGATTGGTTAGCTGCGTAAAATGTATTACGCTATTTATAGTCACCGTAACTCTTTTCTGGTTAATAACAATTTTCGTGATTTCACATGGTATCCATCGTTCCATGCTGGCCATCACAACTGGTCAAATTGGTTATTGTCACTCACATAGCCACCTTTTTTTTATAATCAGCGCGCGCTCAATGTGTTTTTGTACCCTTAACATGTTCGTAGACAGCGCGAGCGAAGGAAATTTAGGGAGGAAGAAAAGACAAGTTCCGACGTATATTGTTTTTATATGTTTGTAAATTATAACGACCAGGAAACACAGAGATCGGCAGGGGGCAGGGCAGGGCAGGGCTTGAGGAAACCTAGGCATTTCGCAGCATTTTTTGCGACATTGCATATGTGGTCATTCCAACATAAGTTGTCACTGGCACGCATACCGAGAATGGAAAGTTTATCGGTTTCGACGATGCAAGTGCCATTCATGGATAATAGCTGGGTGTTTGAATTTCGCTTTAATAACAGCAGACACAGCAGACAGCATTGAAGAGCAGGGGTGTGAGTCCGAGAACATATTGGATATAAATATATTGGATTAGAAGTAGCAGACAAGAGATCATTAATGAAAATTCAAAAGAGTGTCGGAGACAAAATGGAGCCCTGGAGCACATCAGTATTTATCTTGTGAATATCAGACTTGAAACCGTACAAGACAACTTGAATTGAATGTTCCGAAAGGTAATTTGTAAACCATTGAAGAAGAGAGTCATCGAATGGCAAACTCTGTTAAATGCCTTAGAAATATCATGTGCAACTATCTTTCTTTCGCCAGATTGATGTATGCTTTGGTTCCACTTTTCGGTGAGACATGCCATCAAATCACCAGTGGATCTGTTGCTACGAAAACCAAATTGCCGGTCATTGAGAAGTTTTCGTGTTTCGAGATCTTTCATGAGCTGACGGTTTATCAGCGTTTCTATGACCTTGGAAAGAAGGGACGTAAGTGCAATGGGTCTGTAGGAGGACAGAGAAGAAGATTCGCCTTTTCTAGGGACAGGCTGGACAAATGCTGTTTTCCATCTGCTCGGAAAGAGACCTAAAGAGTAGGATTGATGAAAAAGCTTACGCAGTGGTTTCGCCAGCGAGGAAGAACACCTCTTCAGAAGAAGGGGAGATATACCATCTGGACCAGCGGATTTATGTATGTTGAGATCTTTAAGTACTCTTGCAACTACATGATTGCGAAAGTGGCTTCGTATGTAGATTCGACGCACTCAAGTGTAGGTGGAGATAAAGTACAATCCGGGAGTGTTGAGCTGGCCGCAAAGTGTGCAGCAAGCAGAATGGCCTTGTCCAAAGAGCTGACAGCTGCAATGTCATTGTAAATGAGCGTTGGAATGGAGAATGATATTTCCAATATTTTTGACGAACGACCAAAATTTTTTCTACCTTTGGGACATTGTAGTATTTTTTGCCTCAGTTTTTGGTCGTATTGGAGTTTTACACGCTTGAGATAGACGTTGCAGTCATTTCTGGCTCGTTTAAACTTTTTTCGGTTTTCCTCTGTCGGGTTGGTCTCTGACAGCCTCTTTACAGCTCGAGTCGTACCATGCCTTTTCTCTTGGTTTGATACTCTACTTCCGATGAGGGATAAAGCATCTCAATCCAAAGAAAATAGTTTCTGTGATCATGTCAGCAGTGGCATCCACGTCGTTATCGAGGAAACATAACGACCAGTTAAAATTCCTAAAGAAGTTGTTAAGACCGCTCCAGTTGGCTTTGTCGTATTGCCATACGGTTCTTTTAGGAATCTTTTCTCCAACTGTGTGGTACGAGAAATTAGCTGATATGACATAGTGGTCCGACGAGCGTAGAGGGCAGAGCACATCAACGGTGTACTTATCAGGGTGAGAAGTTAGAAACAAATCCAGGGTGTTGGCGGTATAACTATCACCGTCTGGTATTCACGTGGGCTCATTTACAAGCTGCGTTAGATTGTTTTCCGCAACAAAGATCTCAACACACCGTCCTTTGGGTGTTGTCTGTCCAGAATGTCGAAGCCACCCAGAATTGCGTATATTGAAATCGCCCGTAATCACGATTTCAGTATGAGAATACAGGGACACAATTCTTTGAATGGAGTCAGACAGCGCACCGAATTCGTTAAAAGTCGAATTGCTGTCCAGTTTGGTTCTTCTGAAAATAAAGCAGTAGTGGATAATTTGCTTACGGAGATGTAATTTTAACCACATGAAATTGAATTCCGGATTAGAACAGGGACTACATTGTGGTGAAATTTGGTAAGCTACATCACTACGCACGTAAACGGCGAGACCGCGATGGTGAAGGAATAGTGGCACTAGTTCGTAGCCAGGTAGCTTCAAATCGAGCCTTTCCAGTTGGTTGGATAAGTAGCCGGTCCTCTTCAGTGACCCACTGTTAGTTCATTGAGGTCCCTTTTCGCTTGATAACATACGTTAGATGTAATCCTTCTATGCTGAGAAGTCCGTTTTTATGTGGACTCGAAGATTTATCGAAACAGAGCGCACCTATATATCTATTCGGTCTTTCGGTGAAGCCTATTTCACATAAATCGAATAATTCGATGTTATATATCACATGTTCATCATCAACACCGATGAGATCGAAAGTTATTCGAAGGATTTTATCGAATTTGCTCACCCCTGCATTTGACACAATACACAAGGACTATGATGATTGTTGTCTTAGGATGTACTATCATGTATTAGTTGTTCGACATGGGGCATTATAATGCAGTTTCTTAAACGAAGGAACGATCTATCACTTGATTTCGATTTTGACTAGTGGAGGTTGCCAATCTCCCTTTTTTTTTATTTGAAGTGAATTCAAAGGTACTCCTGGCTGGAAAGTAAATTCTCATTAATATATCTTAGCTTTTTAAGCTGGCAACCTCAATCCCTCTCTCTATAATTCCTTTGTACGAATAGAACCAAAGAAATTAGGAGAATTATTTGTCAGTGCATTGTATTACTTTGCTCTGAAATGGCAAGATACTTTTCGGATATGAACGGCTTAAGTTTGGCAGCTACGACCGTAAAGATAGTATATTTTCGGAGTGAGCGTGGTACGAAAGCGCGACTTGCACATCTTCCCTTCTCTAAGACTGCAAAGTTTTTTAATCTACCTCGGCAAACCTTATAACATCCCACGTTGAATCGGGCTAGAAGTAACAGCGGGCTGTGTCCTACAGCAACAATAGCTTGGGAGTTAGATTCAAAGCTAGAGAATCATCATCCATTTTGTTGAATGATTCTCTTGTTATTGTAATGTCAGCCGTCTATTCATTGGATACATATACGAGTAGTACTGTTTGGGTACAAGGCTTGCCACATTATCAGTTGAGAAGTACGTGACAAGGGTAAGACAAACAGCATACTAGATCGACCATATAGTGATCTTAAAACTTGTCGATGAATTGTTTTTATAAAGATAACAAATTCATATTATTGAAAAAGATAGAATATTATGTAAGTAAAATGATGTAAACACTTGTGTTACGAAAGTAAAATTATTTATCACACATTTAAGGTCAGCTTATGCTTTTGTTGCAATATCGCGTCGCCTTAAATACATATATCTACAGACTCATCCTAATATAGCCAGCGTAGTATTACACAACCACATTCACATATTTGGAAATGAAAACAGCGGAGACTTTATTCAATAGGAATCCAATCCAAACCGAAAATGAACCTGAAAGTGGAAGTGCAAGTCGAGATGGACAACGCAGTATCAGAAAAGGAAATAAATAAATGATGAAGCACAACTTTCACTCAAATGAAAGCTGGTAAATCAGCTGAATTTTGAAAATTTCATGGAGAAATTTTTCGCCTGTAAATCCAGCCCATTACCTCACGAAATGTCACCTAGTTTTGGCGTCAATTCTCGGACTCTCAACTAATAGGAATCGATATTACACCAACATCGTTCTGGATCCCCAAATGTGCCATGTACTGCCTCTGCGAAATTCGATTGGCCTCAACTAACAAGCGCCTCCAGCCAGCTCGATCTTTAGCCAGCTGCCTTCAGTTTTGCGCGCTAAGTTGACTGAGGTCCGATGAGGGGCGGATTCGAAAAATCTTCTGACCGGGGCATTGATGTTCATCTGCTCTACATGACTCAGTAATCTCAGTCGTTGGATCTTCACTCTTCTGGCTAAGTTGATGTTGCTGTATCTCCTCACCCAAAAAATTTTCTTCTCAAAGCAGCCAAGAGTACTTACTCTCATCCATTTTTGACAAAGTCCATGCCTTTGCGCCATAGAGCAGGATTGGGACTATTAAGGTCTGATATAGGGTCATTTTTGTTGTTCGAGAGATAGCTTTGCTACTCAATTGGCTTCTTAACCCAAAGGAGCAGCGATTGGCAAGATTTATTCTTCGTTTGAACTCAGCGCTTGTGTTGTTTGAATTGATAAGGGTGCCTAGGTAGACAAAGTGCTTAACTACCTCAAAATTATGTCTGTCGACGGTGACGTTTTATCCGAGACGTCGGTGTTGGGTGTTCTTTCTGGTTGACAGCACACACTTTCAATACTCGCGAAAGCGCCACTGACATCACCTGAATTCTTCCGATTATGTCAATATCATCGGTGTAAGCGAGTGGTTGGACGGACTTTTGAAAGATTATGCGTTTCATGTTGGCGCGTGAGTTTTGCACTATTCTTTCAATTATGAAGTTAAAAAAATCACATGACAGCGCATGGCAGCGCATGGTCTTGTCTAAATCCTTTTTCGACATCAAAAGTCTTGGTGAGTTCTGTATAGATGTTGTCATAAGCGGCCTTAAAACCGATGAACAGGTGGTGTATATCGATTTGTGCATTTGAAAATCTGCTGTAGTGTGAATATTTGGTCGATGGTGGACTTTCCTGTGTATTGACGAATGGATATGGCTATCTTGACTCCATCTTGACATCGCTCATTCTGGTTCGTCATCGCCCATTATACATTCCACAGAAATGCTCTTTCCAAATCCTCAGCATCGACTGCGACTCTACTATGATGTTCCACGATGAGCACTGCTACGCTGTGAAAAATGAAATGTATCTAACGCAGATACCATTGTCGGTAGAATGCCGGAAAACCACAGCGCATAACTTTCAGCAGATACTTTAAAACGTATCGATAAGTGTAAAGATTTCATAATCAGGATTGTAGTGGCATTAACAAACATCATTGGGACTCGGTGATGATGGTACCAAATCAGATTTTCGTAGCCCAAAAAAAGCTGCCATGGGTATGGTGTGGAAGACATAGAGAGCCAATATTTCCGCCGTAAGAAACAAGCTTAGACTTTTCCGATTCAATCCCGCATGAGTACTATTATGTGGGTGTCAGCAGCAAGTTATTATTTCAGGCCAAATACCTATACGAAAGAGAAAGTTGGTGAAAGTTAGCTTTCCCCAAACGTGCGGGCCACCCTTAGCAGACATGGAGAAGGGCAGCCGAAGAAGATTCTAAGTCCCTGGTTTAAGCTGATGGGAGTTTAAACTCAAAACCGCAAACACGATGGTGGCCTGTTAGAGGTGAAAGGATTTAAGACGAAGACAGCCATTGGAGTAGTTTGACATTTAAAAAAAATGTCTTTAAGTTCGATTCGAGGAAATCAATATTAAGAAACATGCTCAAATGCTTTAACCTTGTACAGTGTTGTGCAAAACATACCGGATTTTTATCGAACATTTTTCTTTGGTGAATTTTAGGGAATGGAAAGAATCTAAGTAAAATCTGTTGTCAATTTAAGAAAACTTATTGTGTAAGTGTACAAGTAAAAGAAAACAAAGGTTTTGCGATAATATGTTTTATTATACAAAAAAAAAAACTTAACTTAACTCGGTAACGGCCTGTGCAAAACATACCGGATTTTCGTTATGCTTAATATTTTGCTAGTAACTCTTGTTTTTTAAGACCTCCTTGCATATTTTAAGCATGGACGCCACTAGATTCTTAAAAATTTTTTCTGGAATTTTCTCCCATTCATTCTTTAATGACGTCGTTTTTGTGCGTTTGGATGTGTGCATCTTTGACCCTACCCGTCTTTTTAAAGTTCTCGATAGGGTTTAGACCAGGCGATTGAGACGGCCATACCAACACATCAACATTTTTCTGCGCAAACCACTCCTTAACCAACTTTGATGAATGTTTTGAGTCATTATCATGTTGATAAACCCAACGTAGTGGCATCTCCTCTTCAGCGTACGGGAGCATTACAGATTCCAGTATATCCCTATACTGAAAACGATCCATAATACCACTAATCTCATGCATTGGTCCACATTCCGCACCAGAAAAACATCCCTACACTATAACTGAGCCTCCTCCATGCTTCATGAAGTACAGTTTTCCACTTCGTTGCTGATTGAATTATTTTCTTAATCTGCCGATCGGTTCGGAGTGTAGTTTTTCTGGGACGTCCTCCACAGAGAATGGTTTCGACCGGTTTTCCATTCCGAAACTTTTTTTATAATGTCACACACCGTCGATGATGGCATTTTATAATTTTTGGCTATGGATTTTTGTTTTAGCCCTGCCGTGAAATTAGCTACCACCTGATTTTTAACCACACCACTGTATTTATTTGTAGCCATATTATTAGTGAACAAATTGGGGACACCCGACCTTTTAAGTCTATAACTCACTTCAAATGACAGCCAAAGCCACTATCAGGAAGTTAAAGAGAAAGAAAATACGCTACTTTTGAAAATCCGGTATGTTTTGCTCAGGCATGGCATTGAGTTGAGCTACAGTTTTTGGCAAAACTCTAAAAATAATGATAGCAATACCTTGTTTTTTTTCCATTTGTAAGCTTATTCAGTAGGTTTTGTTAAATTGCCAAACAATTGTACCTACTGTATTCTTGTCCCCTGGAATTCTTCAATGAAAAATTTTCAGGAAAAATCCGGTATGTTTCGCACAACACTTTATTCTTGACAAGGCAGGAATTATTCGCTGGTAGAAACTTCCATCGACAAGTAAGTCATGATGATATGTGTCATAGCAGAAAGACAAGTTATTGTCGTTTGCGCATGCCCTTTAAAGTATATGTACACAGTGAAACCATTGATGTACCTGCTTTTCCTTAGATCCCTTCAAACTTGCGGGTAATCATCAAAATTTTGTAAATTGAAAGGGGACATTTCTCTAACACTTGAGAGATTTTCAGTAAAGCCTACTTTACTTCAAAAAGTTTAAAATTTAATATTCATACTCATACTCGTATATGTACAACAACCAAAAGATAAGTTTGCCAAAAAAAAAAAAGAAGAAGAGTATGAATACATAAAGAGATGAGATACTATTGTTTTCTTTGATTTATTTCTTGTATATCCTTTTTTTGGTCCTTCAAACAGTATACATATTTAAGCACATACATGACTATATATTTAGTATGTACGAGTATTTGCCTGAAATGAATGAACCATTCATTCAGCATTAAATGAAAGTTTGCTGTCCTATGCAAGAGGCAACAGAAAAAAAAAAAAAAAAAAAAAGAGTACAAGAACAAAACGAAAGGACCAACAGCAGTATGCATAACATAATATAACAAGGATCCACTTGAGAGATTACAAAAAGCTTCTTCAACCCATACACAGTATTCCAAGTGCAGCACCACCGCCGCTATTGCCGCGCCCTTTAATTCTTCTGCAATTTTTGCTTATTTTTTTTATTTTTATTTTTTTTTGTTTTTATTTTTATTTTTTTTTGTTTTTATTTTTTTTGTTTTTTAAATCCTTATATGGCTTTATGCCATTTTCTGAGCTCTAGGCTACGCGGCAAAAAGAAGGATTGAAATCCATTAAACACACACATACATACACACTCATTTATATACGAGTACTTTAAGCTAGATACACCAACTTGTTTGGCGTGTCATTCGGTTGGGTGGTGAAACAAAAAATAATAAGATAGATAGTTTCATGCAATCTTGTGATGTTCTAAAGCTCAATGCTTTTTATGTTGCTGCTGCAAGCGTTTGAGTCCTTCTTTCTGACATAATGAATCAGAATATTCAGTTATGTGAAAAGAAATTTTGTACGACTTGACGTTTTATTCTTAAAACGGATGATGTATTAAAAAGGAGGGAAAAAACGAAGGCAGCAGCTTTATAGGGTAATGTTAGATGTAGTGGCAGATTAACTCGGTAGATTTGCTTTCCCTGTTTGTTTTTCTTTCTCGCAGTCGTTTGATCGGGAAAGGTTAAGGCAAGTTGTTGGTCTCATTTGCATGAATGCGTATAAGTTCAAGTGCTCAAGTTCATAAGTGTCAGTTAACTTATTCTTTACACATTGGCATGTACGCTTTTGTATTAATTTTACCATATTGTTTGGAAATGGCCAAAATGTTGGTAACACCTATCTTAGGTGAAAACGACAATGGATAAACTTTATACGAAATATTCACTAAATAATGGAATAACACCAGTACGTTAAAGAAATGTACATACCACCTTGATCAGTTCCCGGAATTTATTCAAAAAATTAAAAATACAGTTTATTCATCTAAATCTATATTGTCCCCTTCAAAGTAATCCCCATCGACTGCAACACACTTATGCCAGCGCTAGATCCAATCCTCGAAACATTTTTTATATTCGGTTTTCGGTATGTCCATTAGTGCTTCCTGCGACCTTTCCATTACTTCCTCTCGGCTGCTGAAACGCGTTCCCCGTAGTGGTTTTTTTTTGACTCGATTGAACAGAATGAAGTCACAGGGAGTCAAATCAGGTGAATTCGGTGGCTGTTGGATGGTATTTGTTGCATTTTTCGTCAAAAAATTACGAATAATGTGCGTTATCATGGTGCAAAATCCAAATCATTAACCAAAATGTCTTGAACGGATCCATAGGCAATGTTCAAGTCCTCTGCTATCTCTCTGATGGTTAATTTGCGGTTATTGACCAACATTTCTTTTACTAATGATGGCACTGTGCAACGGTGCGTTATCATCGTGCAAAATCCACGAGTTTTCTGCACACAATTCTGGTGTCTTTCGGCGAGTTGCTTCACGCAAACGTCTCATAAAGCCCAAATAATACTCTTTGTTTACTGTCTAGCCTTCTGGCAAAAATGCATGATGCACTAAACCGTTGTAATCCATGAAAACCGTGAGCATTGCCTTCTTTTTTTGTCTGAAAACGAGGTGTTTTTTTTTTTGGTCTCGGCTCATTTGGTGAACGCCATACACTTGCCTGCCCACGTCTCGTCTCCAGTAATGATCCTTTTGATGAATGTGGGATCGGATTCAGCCTCGCAAATCATCTCTTTTGCGACGTCAACACGGTCTCTTTTCTGCATGAAATTGAGATCTTTTGGCACCAACATAGGCAATGTTCAAGTCCTCCGCTATCTCTCTGATGGTTAATTTGCGGTTATTACCCAACATTTTGCGAGTAATGTTTTCATCGGTTTTCGATGTCGACGGTCTGCCACTGCGTTCATCATCTTCGATTTACTCACGACCACTTTTGAACCGCTCGTGCCACTGGTAAACGACAGTTTTCTTTAGAGAATCGTTGTCGAAACACTTTTCCAACATTTCCAACGTTCGCGCACCATTAAACCCGTTTTTTACGCAAAATTTAATGCAAGTTCGTTGTTGCAAATTTAAATCCATTTCTAAAATTGCAAAAAATCGCCAACACACACAGGGATAGATGTGCTCTTGGCTACGTAACTTTTGCAAATGTCAAGCTATGACGCTAGGTTAGGTTAGGTTAGGTAAGAGTGGCTGTTGGAAATACCAACCCACTTAGGCCTATTGGCCCATTGTGATGCCACGTGGATCTATGATCTTCTTACTACTGGAACCAGTTTGAGCTTTTAATAAAGCGTAGGAGACTGTTAACGTCTATTTTTTCTAGATCGTTTAGGTCGTTGTAGAAGAAAGCTCCTAGGTGAAGCTTCCTTCTCTGAGAGAGAGCTGGGCATGTGCAGAGTAGGTGGGGGATTGTCTCCTCCTCTTCCTCGTCCATGCAGCTTCTACAAAAATCGTTAGTAAAAGCGCCAAGCCTTCTTGCGTGCTTGCCTATGAGGCAGTGTCCGGTAATGACACCTATTATGGCGCTGAGATGTTTCCTTTCTAAGAGGATCAGACACTTAGATCGACTCAGATCCAGCTTTGGCCAGATCTGTTTTGTCGCTAGACATGTTTGTCCAGCAGTCCATCTAAGGTCCGTTCTTTTATTGGCATCTAGCTTTAGTGTTAGTTTGCACGTAGCGATTGGTATACCTATACTACCTTTGTCTGGTAGGATAGGTAGAGTGGTTCCAATTTTGGCGAGTTCATCGGCTCTGCAGTTCCCTGGAATGTCTCTGTGGCCCGGCACCCAACAGAGGTGAATGTTGAACTGCTCTGCCATCTCCATGAGAGATGATCGGCATTCAAGGGCAGTTTTAGAACACAATGAGACCGAGTCCAGGGACTTGATGGCGGCCTGACTATCCGAAAATATGCGGATATCCTTTGCAGATATCACGTTTTTCTTCAGCCAGGACAGAGCTTCTTTAATCGCCAAAATTTCCGCCTGGAACACGCTACAGTGATTTGGAAGGCGGAAAGAGAGGCTTAGGTTAAGCTTATCTGAGAAAACACCGCCGCCAACTCCGCTGTCGGTTTTAGATCCATCTGTGTAGAGATGGATTGACTTGTCCTCCATGAAAGCATCCTCCTCCCAGAATGATCTAGAGGGGAAGCTTACATGGAAGTTTTTGTCAAACCAAAGTTCAGGTATGGTGTAATCGGTGTTCTCTGTGAGGATTCCTAATGTATTAAGAATGTTGGCGTGGCCAAATGAATTATTTGTCCACTGTTTAGTCGCTTTAAGGCGAATAGCTGCAGTCGCAGCTACTTGCTTGCTAAAAATGTCGAGGGGTGTCAAGTGAAGCAGAATATCTAATGCCGC
Source organism: Volucella zonaria (assembly GCA_963966105.1). Classification (NCBI taxonomy): domain Eukaryota; kingdom Metazoa; phylum Arthropoda; class Insecta; order Diptera; family Syrphidae; genus Volucella; species Volucella zonaria. Next base: position 53,291,948 of record OZ014533.1, on the reverse strand, counting down.
AGAGGGGGTAGACCGCAAGGCTCCGCTTGTGCATAGACATGCTGTTCTTTGGACTCTGCTTAATTTAATGCAGTTGACTGCATTTTCCAAGGCCGTCCACCAGACAACCACCCCGTAAGTGAGTATCGGTCTTATGACCGAGATGTATAGCCAGTGGGTTATGCGAGGTTGAAGGCCCCATTTGTTCCCAATGGCTTTCTTGCAGGAGAATAAAGCTATTGTAGCTTTATTGACTCTTTCTTGAATGTTAGGTTTCCAGTTTAGTTTCCTGTCAAAAATGAGACCCAGATATTTTGCTGTATCGGAGAAAGCTAAACTGGTACCGTTTATTGCAGGAGGGTCTATGATTGGAATTTTATATTTCCTAGAAAAGAGGACAAGATCAGTTTTATGGGGGTTTATTCCCAATCCACAGCGATCTGCCCAGCAGGTTAATCTGTTAAGATTTACTTGGAGGAGTTCTTTAATGGTATTTAAATGTTTTCCTGAGACGGCTATGGCAACGTCATCCGCATAGGCAATCACTCTGCTACCACCCTCTTCCAGGTATATCAGTAGTTCGTTAACCACTAAGTTCCAAAGAAGGGGGGAGAGGACACCGCCTTGCGGCGTACCCCTGCTGACATATCTTTTAGCAGAAGTCTCACCCAGTTTGGAGTTGATTATCCTGCTTGTTAGCATTAGATTAATCAGCTCCCCAAGTGAGTCGTCTACCTGCAGAGTTGACAACGCAGTCGTGATTGCGGATGTGTTGACGTTGTTAAAGGCGCCCTCTATGTCCAGGAAAGCAACCATTGTGTACTCCTTATATTGTAGGGATCGTTCGATGTGGCTAGTCAGAGAGTGCAAAGCCGTTTCCACCGACTTTCCTTTACAGTAGGCATGTTGAGCCGTAGACAGAAGTCTTGGATCAACTTTAGCTCGAATATGGATATCAATCAGTCGTTCTAAAGTTTTCAGAAGGAATGACGATAGACTTATGGGTCTGAGGTCCTTTGGGACCACATGAGAACATTTTCCAGCTTTGGGAATGAATACTACATTGACTTCTCTCCATAACAGTGGAATGTGGATAAGTTCTACACAGCTCCTCATAATATTTTCCAACACTGGTAGAATAATATCTGAGGATCTCTGTAGCTCGGCAGGTATAATACCGTCCGGACCAGCAGACTTGTATGGTTTGAAGCTATGTAGCGCCCAGAGCAGTTTGTCTCTCGTAATCAGACTATGAATTTTGGTCACGGTTGCAGTAGGCTTGTTTGGGCTGCTACTGGCCGCGAGTTGGGAGCTACCTGGAAAGTGGGTGTCCAGAAGCAGGTTGAGTGATTCATCACTTGAGGTTGTCCAAGAGCCATCGGTTTTTTCAAACAGCTGGGCATCATAGGATTTGTGGAGAGGATTTTTCTTAGCCGCGAAGCCTCAGAGGTTTCTGTAATTTTGTCACAGAATGACCTCCAGGATTGTCGCTTTGCCTTCCTCAGTTCTTTTTTGTATAATTTGAGGGATTCTTTATATGAGTCCCAGTCGGTCACTTTTCTTGTGCTTTTTGCTGCGTTGAAAAGTTTTCTGCATGTGTTTCTGAGCAGTCCTAGTGCCGATGTCCACCAGTGTGGCTTTTTCTTGCCTCTTGGTTGAATAAGAGGGCAGGAAGCGGCCATAGCCTTATTGAGAGTCAGAGTAAATTCCCTGACTTTCATGTCGAGCTCATTGGTGTCACGCGGGGGACTTGATAGTTTGGAGGATATCGTTTCCGATAGGATTCCTCTATATTTTGTCCAATCAGTTTTCCGGTAGTTCCGGAAAGTTGGTTGGCGAGGGGGAGCATCACTCAGACTGAATTGGATGTACCTATGGTCCGAAAAGGAGTGTTCAGACGATACCATCCAGTTTGTTAGCCTTTGGGTGATGCTGTCGGAGACAAGAGTAATATCTAAAACTTCTTGTCGGTTTTTTGTTATGAAAGTGGGCTCATTGCCAATATTGCAAATTAAGAGGTTAGTACTTAAAATATAGTCTAAAAGTGACTCACCTCTATCATTGATGTCGGTACTGCCCCATACCGTATGATGTGCGTTGGCGTCGCATCCGATTATGAGGCCAGTTTTTTGCCTTCCCGCTTCCAGTGCCACCCTTTCTAGGTTATCACCAGGGAGAGGGCCCACTTGGTCGTGGCCAAGGTAAGCCGATGCCAGCCAGTATGAGCCTTTGGCAGTTTCTAATCTGGCAACGGTTAGGTCGGGGTCACTGAGGTTGGGAAGTAGAAACACATTAAGGCTACGTTTCACTAATATACAAGTTCTAATCTTACCTTTGTCTCTTGTATAGAGCGGAACGTATGAGGGTGTCCTAAGTCCACGAACCACGCCTTCTGCAATCCATGGTTCCTGGATTAGAATAATGTCTTCTGCGCTTTTGGAAAGACGCAGAATGAGTGTGGCCGAAGCCTTTTTTGAGTGGTGGAGATTAATCTGGAGAAACCGTATCATTGCTACAGTCTTCCAGAGTCGCCTCCACCACGGTGTTGTTGAGGTCCTCCGATTCTGAAGATGTGCCCAAGAGCTCATCTTCAATCTCTGATCGTGTAGAACCTCTATTTGCTTCGCCATCGGTTTCCATTTCCGACAATGTGTCAGAATCGGAGACCGACGGCTTTGTAGTCACCTCGGACAGATTGGAGTCATCGCTATCCAATTCTGGAAAGGATATCGATGCTCCAAGATCCACGGTTGTGATGTCAGGTGTTAAAGGAGGAGGAGATTGCTTATCAGCATCCAACTCATCCTTTTTGTACACCCTTAAATGAATGGACTCGAATCCAAACCAAATCATGTCTTTCGTCTGCGCCAGAGGATTAAGGGATTCCTTATTGATCACAATTAACGCGCATCTATAAGAACCCCTTAGTTCCTCCAGTTTCGCGACTTTCCAGTCATGAGTCGGAAGAGTCGGGTTGCTGAGCCGGATGATTTCCAGGATATTTTCTGGAGAGGAGGGTTCGGCTGGAATCCAGGTACGAGTTCGAGGTCTACTAGGAATGTCTTCCTTAGATACGACCTCGAGTTTTGCACCTGGCCAAACCTCTCCTAAACCATCGATGGCCTTGGTGAAGAGATCGAGAGATCTCTGGTCGGAGCAAGCGATGAGCTTGACATGGCCTTGGTGCCAGCCAGCGTCGCTTGTGATAGGAGGTGGTCCTGGGTTCTCCCGCATGATGGCCAAGAAGTTGCTGGAGAGCTTCAACTTGACCAATTGCCACCGTTCCGGTGTAATGGAACCGTCGGTATCGCTTCTATCGATCACCGCGATCACCAATGCGTCCTTTAGGACTTCGTTATAGGACTTCAGAGATCTGCTGTTGGATGTGGAACTGAACTGAATTCTGGGCCTCTTGGAAACCGATACGGTTTCCTCCAACGATCTCTGACGCTTAGAGGAGTCTTTTGACAATTTGTGAGCAATGGAAGCAGTGGGAAATCCATCTTTTAGGATGTTTTTAGCCCACTCAACCTTGCTCTTTATTTCCGCACTTCTCTCCACCTCCGGAATGGATCCGAAGGTTTTGATAATGCGTGAAGCATTTCGGCGTCTTATGTATAGCGCCTTAGATGGAGCTTGCCGATGCGGCTGAGCTCCAGATTCCTCTTTGGAGGGAGGAGTTTTGGTAGCAGCAACAAGTCCGTGGCCTGCCACAAACTTGCTGCTGCTGGGGGCGGGGGAAGTGATAGGACCATGGCTTGCCACAGTCTTAACACTCCCCAAAGGAGTTTTGGTAGCAGCGACAAGTCCGTGGCCTGCCACAAACTTGCTGCTGCTAGGGGCGGACGAAGTGATAGGACCGTGGCTTGCCACAGTCCTAACACTCCCTGAAGGAGTTTTGGTAGCCGCGACAAGTCCGTGGCCTGCCACAAACTTGCTGCTGCTAGGGGTGGAGGAGGTGATAGGACCATGGCCTGCCACAGTCCTAACACTTCCTGAATTCTTTTTATTTGGCTTGTTCCTTTTGCCTTTAGAGGATGGCGCACCATGGCCTGCCACAGTTTTGCCTCCTCTCGGCAATGCAGGAGCCTTGCCGGTAGTCGGTGTAGTCACCGTTCCACCGCCCGGTAATTGAGGAGTACCGGCCTCGGTTTTTGTTTTCAGATTATTGTCCATAATAGTCCCACGAGTAGCGGAGAAAGGGATGTCCATCTGTACAGAGATCCGCCATATACAGATAAGGCTAGCTAATCCGGAGGTCGCCAGGTATCCGGATACTCCGTTTGCGACTGAGCTATTTTTGGAGATACTGGGCCCTCAGCCAGGTTGATCTTCGGCACGGGTCGTATAACACCTTGATCCAGCCCAGGGGAATGATGGAGTGCTTTGGGAGTTGGGGAGGGGGGGGGGAGCATCCTTAGCTATGACGCTAAGATTTACCAACTTAACAAAACAAACAGAATTCAAATCGAAAAATGGGAGCGCCTCACGGTATAGACTTAGTTTTCAAGACTAGACGCAGAATGGCTATGATCGTCGAGAAGACAGTGCTATATTCAGGAAATCCGAACGGACCAGATGCTCTCGAAGTAATTAAATAATAGTTGTTCAAGCCCTAGTTTATCTGGTTCAGGGTTTGATTAATCCAGTGTGCGCTGGCAGATTTATAGTTTTAAACGTGAATAAAACAAAAAACTATGATTCTATTTTTGGCAAGTGGTGCGGCATTCTTGACGGATATTTTTTTTCAGCTCTGTGCTAGATCACGGGTTTTGAGCGTATTCTTTAATTTGAATGTACCATCAGTAGAAAAATATCCGGGGGGGTTATGTCTGGCGACTGATCAGTTTTCGTGGGAAATACTCACGCAGCAAATCCATGATATAGCGGTATGCGGTGTTGCTGCATCTTGTTAAAACCCCGTGTGTGACGAGGAAACTGGAGGTGCTTGCAAATAAGAAAAAAAATAATCTGTGATCATCCTCCCGTAATTATCGCTTGTTCTCTCGAATTTTTTCTCTCGAAAAAAAGGGGCACCAAACACTAACCCTTGGACAACATACGGCGCGTTGGTGTTTACGTCGCAGATTATCTACATGCTCATTCATGTGGAAGTGCTCCTCGTCGCTCCAAAACATGCAATTCTCAGGAATCCCTCAAAGATTGTTTCCTATAGGTTTTTTGTTTAAATGAAAGCCATTTTCCTGAAGTTTTTACACCAATTGAATTTTAAAAAGGGGAGATTTGAAGCCTTTGGAACACAACACAGTGCATGGAACAAAGTATCCCACAGACTGTTAGGCCAACAATTTCAGTCAGTGATTTCTTAAGGATTGAAGCCTTTGGTGAATGATAAACCATCTAATTCTTTTTCTATGACTCTTATAAAATGTGAACTGCCATAAAGTATGTTAATAAGTAGTTTGAGAGAACACGTCGAATCCTAAACAGGGCACTGAGGATGACATATCTATTGTTATGAGACGATCAGAAATATAGATCAAAGTGGGTTAGTGATTCAGATGGTGAACTCATGTCGTCGTCCCGGTTTTTTTTTTTTTTCAAGAGGATGGCGTCAAAATTAATGTGATCGTATACCGTGAAACTGTCTTAGTGGCAGTATTGAAGCCTTGGGAAAACAATCATTTCGGTCGGAGACCGTGGTCATTTCAACAAGGCTCGGCACCGTCTCACAAGGTGCGAGTCAACCAAGATTGGTTAAAAAACAATGTTCCACACTTCATTTCTTCGACACAATGGATTGCAAATTCTCCGGATGCAAATCCGTTGGATTTCTCTGTCTGGGGTATTTTGAAGGCGAAGGTTGGCACTAAAAAATACCAAAGTTTGGACCACCTCAAACAAGCACTTCGCCGGGAATGGGCGAAAATACCGCAGAGCCACTTGCGTGCAGCGTGCGATACTTTCTCCGGCGGTCTCAAGGCCATTATTCGCGCCAAAGGTGGACATATTGAATACTGATACAATTTGAAAAATTGATGTATTTTCCAATATTTTTTGCTTTGGCACAATGAAATTTATCGGAAAATAAAAAAAATTATAGCATTTTAAAAAGTTGGAGTTCGAGTCATTCACCCTGTAGTTTGGTCTTGTGGTACGAATCTGACTTCAAAGTATTATAGTTGCTGAACCACAGTTGTAGCATCTTCTGGCTAGATCAAGGACAAATTGGATTGAGTACAGCATTTCTCCGGGAGCCGTTGGAAACTGAGAAGTAGAAGGATGAACAACTCAGCTCAGCTTAATTGTTATAATGAATTAATGTTCTTACGATGATGATGACAACTATTGTAGTTTGAATTTCAATTAGATCGAATATCTTTACTTCACATATTTACAAAAGCGAGTTTGATATTTTAAATTATATTCCAGAGAAACCACAGCAAAAAAAAGTATTTCCAATTAAATACACAATCAAATGTAACAAACGAATACATGTACATTCGTAGCACTTTGGAGGCCTTGCTTGTTTAAAGGTTCTACTTGGAGCCTTTATATTTTTACATTTTTCCTGTTCTTCTTTTATTGTTTTCCATTTCAAGAACAATTGAATGTATTCGTATCATATTCCAGAGAAAAAAGGAAAGCCCGTGCGAATGCATTTTTTTTTTGCACATGCACTCGTATCAATGTACTATACATGGGTTATGATGAGAACCAGGTTAGCTATCTACTCATAAAAAACCGTGGATACAAAATTTAACCTGCAACACAAGTTGTTGTAGAATCCAAGAGGGGTATGAGATTTTTCATGTTGGCGATAGGGAAGCTTGATTTTCGCTGATTTAATTTTTTTTTATGTTTGGCTCTTACTCGTAAAGTTTGCCAATTATTTATTTTCCATAAAGTTTCCATTAGGGATATTCGTTTGTGCATTTTTGTTCGTCAAATTTAAATCCAGTGTTTCTTTTATATGGAAAAATATCCTCGGCTTGTTGGGTTTAGAACCCACTAGTTTCAGTTTCATGTTTTTTTTTTTTTAAATGTCACGGAAAGTTAGTTAAAAAATATATTTCTAAAAATAAATTTTAGTTCGAACCATTAATTGATGACTTGTTCTGCCGATCTGCTATTCCATGTAGGCTTTTTGTTAGATGGTTTCACAGTAAATGAGCATGAATGTACTCGTCGTACATTTGCTATTTATTTACTGGTGACAAAATTGGTGCTCTGTGTTGACGAATATCATATAAGCTTGTGCCAAGAATTTATCCATCTATTTATTTATCTTTCTATAGCGACTTGTATGGTCTAGTTATTTGCATACATATCCGAATTGCGAATAATAAAAGCCAGGAACTTCCGAAGCCACTCATGGTATACCATACATTGTTCTAGAGCACTATATGGATGAGAGTATATTTCTTAGCTTCCTTTCAAACATGGTTCTCGTACAACGCTCTTTGTTATGTCTATGGCTATGCAGTAGTATGGCTAACATGAATATCAGTAGGATAGGTAAGTACACCGACTACAAATAAAAAAGTAGAAAAATAAAGCACTGTGAATATAAGAAGAGGAGCGGGGTTTGTTGTAGTATAATTTATCAGGGCGGCTATCCATATACTACATACTCGTATGTATGTTTGTATAAAGAGGAAACATAGCTCCTCTTCTTACTCGTTGTCATTAAGTTTTCCTTTTTTTTTTTAATTTTTATTATACAGCTTGCTTCTGTTGTACCCACTGCAACTAGACTTTAGTATTTGTATCTAGATACTGAAGCCACATTGTTTGGTTTGAATGTAGCGTGCTTAAAGCTTTTTCCTCTTGTATTTTTGTTTTGTTTTCCTTTATTTTCACAAGATTATGCGCAGCGTGTTTTTTGCATATCCATAATGTGCAAGAGTTAAATTTTCACCATCATTATCAGAAACATCATAATGAGGATGGCTTTGTGCATTGGATTTGAAATAAAATCATATTGGAGTTTTATTTTCATTATTATTTTTAATATTTTCATTTTGTTCTTTTGTACTTGTTTTTATTGCAAAGGAAAATATAGAAAAATGTATACCTCGGCATCGATACATGCTTGTATTTGGCAGGCCCTCGCTTGACTGGAGAGAGTATGGCAGATCTCAGTTGAAGAAAAAAGGAAAATTTACATCGCTAATTTTTGCTCATTTATCTAGTGTACATGCAAGATGTTGAAGGAGTTTTTTTTTTTTTTTTTTTTAAATAACAACTGCTGTCATGAAATATAAGTTTTGGTTGTTATTTCCGTATCCTTTTTTTTTTTAAAGATTGGGATTGTTGTTTTAAAGGCGTCCAATAAATGGTAGGCCTGAAAAGAATGAACAGGTAGAAAGCTTTGTATTAGTTACAGCAAATGCATTATACTTCGCGAATTTATCTGGTCAAGAGTAAACAGAACGACATCGATTAGATATCGCTAGCACTTTGGGTATTATTTGAAGAAAAGACTTTTTTTTTTTAAATATTTTGTTGCCACATACTCATTCGGCTAAAATTCATTAAAGAAATCATCAAGGGCAGGAACATTGCTTTAACGAATCATTTCAAACAAAAGGACATTATCTTTTTTATGTGGGTTTTTCTCAGGATTGATCCTTTATTACTATTACTCTTAACCAGGGTTTAAAAAATGTCAGAAAGTACCTAATTCCTTTAGGTGGTACTTGCCACAACCCTACGTCGTCTTAACGTCTACCACCCATCGATTTAAGTGCTGACCTACGAGTTGAGAGATCTTTCACTTCCGAAGACGTATGCCATACGTCCTCCATATGTTTGGTTTGGTAAAGAGCCTCAGCTTATTATTACAGTACGCCCTCGGTAAAAGCAACCGATAAAAATTCGAGTAGTTGCGTTCATTGAGGTTGTTGCATGAATTAGAATTTAACGTGAAAACCAGAATATATAAAAATAAAAGAATATTGCTCGTCGTAAAAGAAAGGAAAAGTTATATATTTAATTCATTTAAAAAAAAATATTTATATAATGTTAATACAGTTTTTGGTTAAATTGATTTAAAAAATTGGGAAATGTTCGTGTGCTTTCTCTTGAGGGATAAATTTTTGTCGACGGCCAGCTCCCTCAGTTTTTGAAGAGTCAAGGTATCTTCTAGTGAAACTGAGTTTTCTTCAGCCCATTGAAGACAAATGCTAAATGCTTGGATAACATGCTCCGTTTTGATTTTTGGCCGTGGAGGACTTACACTTGCGTCTGCGCTTTCTTCTTCACACTCGATTTCTTCGGCTTCGAGATTGTTGCAAACAGGCGCCTGTTCGATACCGTTTTCGGCAATCCAATTGCTTAATACCTCGGTGATAAAAGTTTCAGTGGAAAATAACTCTTGAAGCAAGTCATTAATGGATGTCATCATTTCGCGGTCACTAATGATTTTATCGCTTATGCCTCTCAACGGTAGCTCATCCTCCTCATCCCACTCACTGTCAGGAGACAGCAAAGGCTGTACCAAAAGTCCTTTTTTGGCAAATTTTTCGATTCCAGAAACTGTTTTACCTAAACCAAGGGAAAAATATAAAAAAAAAAATGTACATTCGACCAAATCAATTTGAAAATAATTTTACCTCTGGCACGAATGATGAATGAAAGCAATCTTTAAAAATTCGTGTGTCATCCACGCATTTTTGTTGGCCTTGTAAGCGACAGGCTTGTTTTCGCAACTCCTAAATGCTCTAGGATTTAAAGCTTTTTCTAAAACGAACAATTTTACTTTGTGCGTACCAGACGCATTAGTGCAAGCAAGAAAAGTGTTTCTCACCTTGCTTACTTTCCTACCAGGAGCAGTAGCTTCTTTAGAACCCATAAACGTTCCGTTTGGCTTTAGCTTAAAAAATAGACCAGACTCGTCTGCATTGTAAATTTAATTTTATTTTTGAATTTTATCAAAAATGGTTCCACCAGTTTTTGCTTTTTTGACAGCTTTTCTCCGCAAATTTTAGACATGGGGATTCCATTCCGTTTTTTTAAAATTTGAAAACCAGCCATTACTGGCATTAAAAGCTGCTGGTTTTTCTTAGAAGCATACATGCTTTTGACTTAATGATTTGTGTGCAAATGGGTACGTTTTGCCTGCGTTACTTCTGGAACCAATTGTACAAGGCTTTTTCCATCCTTGGATACTCACAGGTTTTTAGAGTTACGCGCTTTCCCGGTCCGGACTCAGAATTAATAACAAATTTGTTAAGCACATTTTTTCTCTTTTTTATTCTATTAATGCTTGACTTGTTGCACTTGTATGTTTCACAAAGCGATTTTACTGAAGCACCCTTACTCAATTTATTTAAAGTCTCAGCCTTCTGCTTTATAGACAGCTTGGGAACTTTTTTGACGATAGCCATGATTTCTAAAATAAAACTAAAACTAAACCGAGAGAAAATTAGCTGAACACTGGTAAATTAAACCGCAAATACAATGCACCTACGATCTATGTACGAGTGTAAAAAATTCCGAGAGAAGTAACTGTAAAATAACTGCCCAGTTACAGTAAAACCAAACATTAAAAAATGCAAACAAAGTTAAAAGGAAAAAAGAGATCATGGATGGAAAGCTGCGTTTACTGAGTCAAATTTTTTTTTTGAAAGTTTGCAATTTAACCGAAGCATTGCGTTTATCGAGGGCGTACTGTATATTACAAAAATAATCTGGTAGCCTGTAGGCCTGAGCTGCATAATAGCTGTACGGAGTCTGCAAGAAGCACAGTCTGAACGATCACTGGCTGAAAGACGCAGAGTGGAACATGTCTTCCAAATCGTCATTAATTTTTAATTTTTAATTATTAATTTAATAGGTGAACGGAGATTGGATACTTACATATGCCAGGAAAAATGTATCTCTAAGAAAACTGCGGATTGGAAAAATGAGAAACTCAGCTAATTTACAGAGGAATTATTAATCTACAGTATGAACAGAACAAAACAGATTGCAAATACTGCAGGGATCAATTTTAAGAGGAGCTACTCAGAATATAGACGTAAAGGAGCTTAACTAACATAAAACAGAATAAACTTACTGCATCATTGCAGGATCTCTAGCCTAAACCTAACACTAAAACTATTTTTTGTAGTTCGACTGCTCTGACATACCTATTGCCAAAAGATGTCTTCTGATATCTGTTTTAAAAATCAAGCTTAATACCTGGGCGTTATTTATTTTGGCAGAGAAAAGAGCAATTTGGATCTAAAGCACAATCTAAAGCATATATGTCAATGTCTTCCTTTTTTTATAAAGATTCGCTTCGCTCTAGACCCTCTGGTGAGTCTCCTTTCTCCGATATTCACTTTTTGAATTGCCCTCTCAAAGCGATTTGTCGATTAAAACCAAAGCTGGCATCTGGTAAAACTCATAGCGTAGCTTTTGATTTTGTGTGAGGTTTAATGAGAAGGTTTTTCAGCAAAATTGGCAGGGTAACACATTTAAGCGGTACAGATTTGCCTAAAAAGGGTGTGTACCTGTATTTATTATGAAATCTTTCTTTGTTTCTTGACAGGGAACGCCATAAAGCGACTTGGATGTACTGTTACAGTTGGGGGTAAATCTGGGCCTCAACTAACATTCCTCTCTAGTTAGTCCGGCCTACAGCTCCGCCCTCCAAGTGGGTTGAGATCCCCTTCTACTTTTGGTGAGATCTTCCTCTACTGCGTTGTCCCTCCGGGTTTGATTCGAAGGCTTTGCTTGCCGGGGCATTGGTGTTAATTCGCTCCACATGTCCTAGCCATCTCAGGCGACTGATGCGCAGTTTTCTGACTAAGCCGATGTCGCTGTACAGCTTGTATAGTTCGTAGTATCGTTCTTCTCGTCCACAGCCCGTCAACGCAAACGGGGCCGGATATTTTTGGAAGGATTTTTCTATCGAAACGACAGAGGATCTCTTCATCTCTTCATGCTTAAGCACAATAAAGTAAGACTGGGATGATCAAGGCCTTCTGTCTCTATATTTATATGCTTATATGTATATATATACATCCTTATAGTTAAATCCGTAGTTTTTCGGGATAGGATTTTACTACTCAATTGCCGTCTTAGTCCAAAGAAACAGCAATTGGCAGCGTTTCTTTTTTTTGTGCTGACGTCTTGTTGGCAAAATTTATAGAAGAACCAATCCTGTCGACTGTGATTGGGCCCCCGCCTAATTATCAAGGCTCCTTCCATCAATGACGTTGTCTAATAAAAAGCGGGGGCAGAGCAAATTACTGGTCTTATCGTAACGGTTTTCTGAACTTAACGCCTCTTGACCATTTTCAAGCTGCCGATCATAGGGCCGGTTGGCCGCAGGACCACAGATAGTCCATGTCAGGACTTAAGTCACGGTACCATGGGAGTCAGAGACTCCCTCGATCTCTATCCGGGCCTGATCTGTTGAGCTGCGGTTTAAACATAAAAACGAATGAAGGATACTCCAGTTGGCTTAGACCCGATATAGAGTTGCAATAAGTACTGGGTGCTGTGACACTAAGAACAGCAAGAGGTTTGATATCGGCCTCGACTCATATCAAGGGTGGAGCTTGTGCCTAAAACACAATTCTGATTTGGTACTTGCTCTCATGGATGTATGGGCATCCTGTGAAATTAAGTCTTCAGAGACAGGAGTTCACGTAAAACCCTAGAGCTATCTGTCGACTGTGACGTTCTATCTAATTCGTCGATGTCCTTCTTATTCACAGCATAGACTTGATTTTGCCTCATTTACCGCTAAACATCATCGGTGTACGCTTTTGAAAGGTTGTGCCTCTAGTTGTTATCTTGTGAGTTCCGCACATTTTTTTTTCAAGAATGATGTTAAAGAATTCCCATGACAACCCGTCTCCTTGTATAAAACCTTTTTTGACATGACATCAAAGGTCTCGGTTAAGTTGTTACCGACTTTGACGGAACAGCGAGCGCTCTCAGTCGTCTGCACAATCTGCACAAGCGGACGGTTTTGGTAGAGATGCCAAAACTAGATATGGCTCTATGTAGCTCGTCTCTGTAAATGGTGACTATAAATCGCCTAGTACGATTTTAATGGCATACTTTGACATACATTGCTCATAGGCACATACATATATCTTATCTTCTTTCTGCTGTCGTCCTTGGGCGCATATTAGGCGAATTTAGCCTTATCGATTCGCTCACGTGTCGAAAGCTCAAGACTTCTTGCCTTAGTCTGCCAAATATGACTAATCCGCAACCGAATAAACGCTGATTCTTTTTCATATAGCTACCAGCATAGTATATATCACAGTTTTACATTGTCTTTTTGTACGGTCAAGGGCTTCTGCTAATTGTTCGATTGCACGTGGTCTGTTAAGGGTCTGAACGTTTTACGTGCAGCCCCGAAGGTCGTTGTCCTTTAAACGTTTGCAAAGGTCGTCAACAGTGAATCTGTTCTTATCCGAGGCCATTAGTTCGTTCCTTACATCTTTTTAATCTCTTCCGCTCTGGCCGGGCATGCCGTTGTAATTCTAGGATTTACTTATGCAGATACCGAGGACCACAAATGGGAGGCAAGGAGAGCTGCGTAGGTCCCCGCGAGTTTGTGATACTGTTCTTCCAAAAAATAATGGAGTGCCTAATTCACTGTTGTCACTTAATCAAGTCCTCAGTAAGTCAATGATTTCATGGGCAATATGGCATGCAACGCCATTCTGCTCGTACCAAATATTATGCGGATGAATATTGTACATATTTTCGATGAATTCATCACTGATCATTGTTCGGCAACATTGGCCATTGACTAATGCGAGTTTCTACCTCATTTTTGAAGAAAATAAATACCGATGCTGCGACAAAGTCTCATGAGATACAGAAATTTTAACAAACCCATTGTACCCAAAATGAGCATCGTCACTAGACCCGATTTTTTTTTCCCCCGATTCCCGAACTCGTATTACTTTAGTTTCTGCACCGGCTGGATTGGATTCAAAACCGTACGATAAAACTCATTGGTGATGCTGGTACCACTCAGTCAATTAACACCCTCGAACATACATATGTAAAAGTAGCAACATGTTTTCTGTAACAAACAACTATGATAATTTTATCGATGTCGTTGGAAGCCCTTTACCAAATATTGAAATACAATCAAACTGGTCAGATTAAAGTTGTCTTATCTGACGTAACAGAATAATGCCTTGCCGGTGTTTTTGTTTTGTCCTTCATACTTCCACAGACCCGCCCATCGGTTGGCCGTCTTAATGAGCATCATATAGGCCCATCTGTGGGTTAGGCACTCATTTTCAAACGCTATCCGCTCTCTGATTATTATAACAATAGTACTTTACTTTTCACGGGCATAACATACATAGAATACCCTACAACTACGAACCAACTACCACAGCAACATCAAACCCATCTAGAGTCCAAGGTGGATCAGTCACGAACCTGACTTTCTGCACTGTAAACACCACTAACCACCAACCGTCAGCAAAATCATCAAAATGCAATAACAAGCCGACGAAAGAGAGGAAAAGAAAATAATGACAACAACAACAAAAAAAAAAAAAAGTATATAAATGCATGAATAGGATAAGGAAAGTGAGGGAGCCGAAGACAGACGGGGCCTCGCATAAACTGGGGATCTGTGTAAGTGCGACAATGCACTTGCTTTCAATTTTTTATTTTCATCATGGATACACGAATACATGGGCAAACGGGTATGTACCAATGTTTATCCTTTCTCTCTCCCTTGCCTCGTGCCTAGAGAAAAACTCTATTTTCTTTTGACTTTCCGGCAAGTGTGGTGAATGATGAGCGATATAATTATAGCGACTGGATTTTCCAAGACTAGGCTAGGTTAACATGTACTATCTAGTGTCTTTACTCTATGTCGATGTAGGTTGTGTATGTGGAGAGGTCAGGGATGTTACGTTGCCTAGTTCCGTTCGCTTGCAGAGAATCCAGGAAAAAATATAAATTCAAAAGTGGCGAGGAAAAACATTCGTGGAGTATGTCATTTGTTTACGAGATTATTATGCGTGAATTCGAGGTAATTTTTCCTTGACTTGACTGGGAGGTCGTCAAGTTGAATGCAGAGCGTATGTATATTTATGTTCAGGGCTTAAACACTATGGATTTTTGTGTCAAAACGATTTGGTTGCGATTCTTGTAACAATCGCAGACTCAGGTAATTCGAAAATTAAGTAGGTATACGGACATATGCACAGAAGGGCAATGGAAGAGATGCATATACAATAAGAATAGTGTGTTGCTATTTTATTTTTGTTCCGTTGCTGGATCGATCCTAATCCTAAGCTAATTTCCTTCAAATTTATTCGCTTTCAACAGCTTTAACCATGATGTAGGAGAACAAATGTACAGAGGTGTTCATAGAAATAGCACATCCCCTTTGAATTTCGAAGTTACTGTTAGATTTGTTCATGCTGTGGCGTCAGATCTCTGTTGGCAATAAAAAAAATCGTTGTGTGATCCTTAAAGAAAGCAACTAAACAAGGAAATATTCCTTTTAAAAGTTTGGTGATAATACGCGTCGATTGTTAGTCATGTGGTTTTTGTGAATTTTTTGTGACGACACAGTTAAAATCTCTTTATTAAAACCAATAGTACGAGTACATTAAAGTATGACATTCAAAGAATATTGTATAAAATTTTCACGAAGAAATATTATAAAATGCGGCAATGGCAGCAATTATTCGGACGTGTCTCGGAAAAAAGTAGAATGGCGGTGCCCCGCATAATTTGGTGCTGGATCATTTGAAATCAAAAGATCAAAGTTCATTCGTTAGAAAATAGTTTCCCCCAGGTAACCCTGGGAGGGTTTTTCGAAATTTCAATTTGAAGCGAAAAAAATAAAAATTATTAACAAATTTGGAAAAAGAACTCTCCAGCTTTACCTTATAAATTATGTACAGAAATAGTGTTCAAAATTTCAAAAGGATCGGTGCAGTAGTTTTGAAGTTATGAGAGGCACCGACTTTGAAAACGTGAGTTGTGGGGAAAACGCTTTAAAGTTTTGAACACTAAAAAATCTGGTATAAAACGTTCATAAGCGAATTTTATCGGCTTACCTCACACTGAATCATCAATGCCAGGTCCATAAAAGATGTTGCTATCATCCATGATGTCTAAAGCACCTTTTTGCTCCTGTCTATGACGAATCCTACCTTCTTTAGTTTGTCTTTCAGCTTCCTGCTCTGCTCGGCTTATACGTATGGAGTCAGTTGATCGCGCCCAGTCATGAGCACTTGATCCACTACTGATTCCTATGTCTTGCATGAAGGTTAGTAAAGCAAGAGAACCTTCATTGAAGGCACTGCCTGCCACATAAGATGCAATTTCAACGATGACAGGGATTCCACTCAAGTGCTTTGGTGAGTGAGTGAGTGAGAAATCAATTATCCTATAATGTTTTCCAAGATCCTTCGTAACTTGATCTTCAGCGGTCACTTTTATTTTTTTGATTAACTTCGTCAATTTTGCTCCAATCGACTTGAAATTTTGACACAATATTCTTAAGATGCTATGCATTCAATAATAAACGTTAAGCCGTTCAGAGAAATATGTAGTACAGGTTTTTTTTAAAGTGATTTATAGAGTACTTTGCTGGAGTAAAACTCGAAGTAAGTTCATTTTTAAGATACTTAAGGTATTTGAAAGATCTGGAAATTCAATTTAAACAACAAAAAAAAATAGGTCTTAAAACACTGCTCCTCAGAAAAGCGAGAAGTCATTTTAAACATGAAACGTAAAGGTGAGAAAATATCTAACATCCTAAGACTCCTCCACTGCTCCAGGAAGCTGGTCCAAAACGTTATAAAACATATGACAATGGAAGAAACAACATGCAATAAAATTCGGAAGCCACTGCCAAGAAAAACCACTAGTCATGTGGACAGAACAATGTAGCGCCTCAGCAAAAAGGATCCGTTTTTAACATCTGCTGGAATCAAAAACCAAATATAGGATCGATATAATATTGAAGTGTCATCAGTAACCGTACGATATCGTCTTTTGGAGGTTAATCTATATGGACGCATCGCAAGGAAGAAACCAGCTGTATCGGAGAAAAATAGGTTGAAAAGATGAAGATTTTCAAAAGCTCATGTTAATAAACCAGTTTCTTTCTGGGAAAACGTTTTGTGGAGCGATGAATCAAAGTTTCGGATCTGACGGAAAAAAAAACCTATTTACGACGTCACCCAAGATAAAATTCAACCCATTGTACACGATCAAAAGCATTAAACTCGGAGGTCGCAACATAATGGTTTGGGGATGCATGTCTTGGCACGGCGTTGGTCCAATTATGAAAATAGAAGGGCGTTTGGATCAATATAAATACAAAGAGATCCATGAGAACCATGTGTAGCCCTATTACGACGAGCTTCTCCCACTTGCATGGAAATTCATTCAAGCCAATGACCCGAAGCTCACCGCAAGGTTGTGTAATTTAGTGGCTTGCAGGCCAAAAATTTAACGTTTTAGAATGACCGCCACAAAGTCCTTGTCTTAATCCTATAGAAAATCTATGGAACGATATAGGAAAAAAGATTTAGGACGAAAAACCATCAAGTTTAAGTTTTTTATGGGAAAGCACACGACGGGCCTGGTACAGCACCTCCACTAAACAATGACGGAAACTTGTTGAGTTTATGCCATCCAGATGCAAATTAGTGTGAAGGGCAAATGTTATCCAACGAAATACTAGCTTTTGGAATGATAAAATTGAACTTTTAATTGGTTTCTAAGTATTAAGGCATGGTGTGCTATATCTGTGATCAGTTAATTTATGCATTCTATTTTTTACTGTACTTGTAAATATTATTTTATGCTCTGCTAAGTTGATAAAGACAAATACATTTGAAATAAATGAAAAAATAAATATTAAATCATGTTTGAGTAAGAAGGGATGACTTTAGTATAAAACGAACGGGGTGTGCTATTTGAACACAACTGTATATGTATGCACTATGTACGTAACTAGCCGATTGGTTGTAAACTCCTTGACTAGCTTTGTTACAAGGACTGTGCATTATGTATCCATCCGCACGTACGTACTTCCCAATGAGAATGGTACAAAGGGTGTTGCTGGCAGTTTATCAGTCAGGTCCTCTTTCAGACACTCCCAAACTATTCAATACAATACTTCTTTTATTTGGCGCTACAGTCCGTTCTTCGAACTGGGTCTTAAATAACAAATTTCTCCACCCATCTCTATGAATCGAGTTATTAGCTAGCCACCTCCGTCGCTCCAATTGATTTAGTTCCTTTCCTTATTTTGCCTTGCCAACACCTTAGGTGGAATCTTCCACTCTGTGTGCTGCTGTGTGGTCCCTGTGAAGTGAATTTAAAAAAACACACTGGACTGAAGTGTCATGATGAGTATGATCACGTTTTTATGCTGGCTACCCAAAGCGCTAAAAACTCATATTTAGAGATGTCGATCTTTGTAACACAAAAACAAAAATAAATTGAATTCGTATCTAAGTATTAAAATCTCAAACCTACTGAAGCCTTTAGACGCATATTTGACAAGGCTTATACGTTATAATCGCCTACTCTTCAGTAATATGATGACGTAAAATAAAAACTTGTCTTACAGTATCCATCGAAGGTCTGGTTGATCTCGCGCGATGAATCTCAAAAGTTAAACGAACTTTGAAAACGTGCCTCACAAACTTTATAAGATCTGCTTGCGGTCGTGTACCGCATATCAAAATGGAACGAAGTCAAAAATCACAAATCCAATGGAAAAAGTCCTAACGTCTTAAAGGCTGAACTCCATCCAAGAAATCCATGTATCAAATGTATGACTCTATGTTCGTATTGTACTACAAGGTTTCAATATCTTAGGACTTAAATAAACAAAATAAGGTTGAGCTGTACCAGAGTAAGAAAAGGTTGTGGCTGATTGAGCTGAGGAAGTTGAGAGAACAAAGTGATCCAGCAATTTTGACAAGCTAAAAGAACCATTAATCCATTTCAAAACAAATTGATGCTGTCCCTCAATGTCAAAAGGAATTTTAACAGGACCCTTCTAGGTTTGATATCATTTGAATAAATCCAAGATTATAACGCTTTTGCATGAAAGACGACGAAACAACAAAACCTACAATATTATGTGAATGTGTGGTTCCAAAGAAAACAGTGACCGAGGAACTACAAAATACCTCAACAAGAGGTTTTCCGTTTCTTTACATTAATCGAGCCTCTTCCCCTAAACTGACTAGATTAGATTTTCTAGGCGTCATCGGACGGTTCGAATTATTGTAGGCGTCACGACTTGTTCCATGATACGTAGTTTAATTATAATTTTGTTTAATTATAACAGCCAGTAAAGTTCAAAGCAAAGGTTACTTTGATTGACTTTACTTTTCCCGTGTGATTAGGCTACGTGCTCGTCAGGGCAATGTTAAGGATACTATTCTGATTTTTTGGCACTTCTGTACTGTACTGTACTCCGATGCCGAAGTTTCTTTCCTACATTCATGTTACTACTAAAGCAGGAGGAAAGACAAGGGACTTATACTTTAAGGACTCCTATACTCTAGAACATTGCCATACAGAATTTGGTAGCTAAAAGATACAGTGAGGTATGTGATGTGCTTTTTCCAAACGTTACATCGACTGAATTGGTAGATGTACAAGTAAGTAAAAATAATTTTGCGATAGGGGTGTAAGGCGTTTATTAAACGGTGCCGTTTGATATTGACAAGATGATCAATTTTATATTTTAGTATATTTCTGAATATGCAAGGTGAAATGAAATGTTGCCTTAAGCAGATCTTCTACTTTCTAAAGTAAGATTTAAACGAAAACATTTAATGTAATAGAATCGCTACTATGCCATTCTAATGCTATGGAAATTGCTTAATACATTAAATAAGATGAGTTTATCGTAGGCAACTAACTACATACAAATGTATTCCTAAAACCCAGAGGATGGGGCAAAATACAAGATCATTTTATAGTCATACAATTTTACACTCTTGTTTTCCCCCCTGGCAATTAGTGTCTAAAATGCATTTAGGTCAAAATTTGCCTCTATTCATACCACCACAAATATTTCAAAACCCCGATATTGGCTACAGTTTGGGTTTCGATACATTCAAATGGGTCATCAATTCTCAAGGACTTTTCCAGTATTTATGCTAAACACCAGCAGGCCTTTTACATGCCATAAAAAGGGAAACTTATGTAAATAAGAATTGAGAACGCATTTAAATAAATTCAAATTGACAGTGGTGTATAAAAGTAATTTAACGAATCTAAATTCTTAGATTATCCATTATACCACCCCGATCAAAAAATTTTCGGAATTTATTCAGAAAATTAAAAATACAAGTTTATTCATCTAAATCTACATACATTGTCCCCTTCAAAGTAATCCCCATCGACTGCAACACAGTTATGCCAGCGCTTGATTCAATCCTCGAAACATTATTTATATTCGGTTTTCGGTATGCTCTTCAGTGCTTCCTGCGATTTTTCCATTACTTCTTCTCGGTTGCTGAAACGCGTTCCTCGTAGTGGTTTTTAACTTGGTTGAACAGAAAGAAGTCACAGGGAACCAAATCAGGTGAATTCGGTGGCTGTTACATGGTATTTGTTGCATTTTTCGTCAAAAAATTACGAATAATGATGGCACTGTGCGACGGTGCGTTATCATGGTGCAAAATCCACGAGTTTTCTGCCCAAAATTCTGGTCTCTTTCGGCTTCACGCTTCACGCAAACGTCTCATAACGCTCAAATAAAACTCATTGTTTACTGCCTGTCCTTCTGGAAAAAATTCATGGTGCACTACACCGTTATAATCCATGAAAACGGTGAGCATTGCCTTCTCTTCCGGATGAAAACGACGGCTGGTCTCGGCTCATTTGGTGAACGCCATTCACTTGCCTGATGTCTGGATTGCGTGTCGTACTCATAAACCCACGTCTCGTCTCCAGTAATGATCCTTTTGATAAATGTGGTATCGGATTCAGCCTCGCAAAACATCTCTTTTGCGACGTCAACACGGTCTCTTTTTTCCATGAAATTGAGGTCTTTTGGCACCAACTTTGCTGCTACACGACGGAAACCCAAATCATTAACCAAAATGTCTAAGACGGATCTATAGGCAATGTTCAAGTCCTCCGCTATCTGATGGTTAATTTGCGGTTATTGACCAACATTTCTTTTACTTGATCAATGTTTTCGTCGGTTTTCGATGTCGATGGTCTGCCACTGCGTTCATCATCTTTGATTGACTCATGACCACTTTTGAACCGCTCGTCCCACTGGTAACCGACCGTTTTCTTTAAAGAATCGTTGCCGAAACACTTTTCCAGCATTTCCAACGTTCGCGTACCATTAAATCCGTTATTTACGCAAAATTTAATACAAGTTCGTTGTTGCAAATTTAAATGCATTTCTAAAATTGTAAAAAATCGCCAACACACACGGGAATAGATGTACTCTTGGCTACATAACTTTTGCAAATGTCAAGCTATGGCGCTAAGATTTAGAGGGAATGTCAACAACAGATTTACCAACTTAACAAAAAAAACAGAACTCAAATCGGAACAATGGGAGCGCCACACGGTGGTGTGTTGCGGGAACTTTTTGATCAAGGTGGTATTTTGATTTTTATACTGAGATCTTTTCAATGTCAGCCTATGGAGTAAATCTTAACATTTGGGTTACAAGCAACATATAACAACAATAGTTTTGGTCGTCCTAAACTTTACAAGGCAATAACAAAGTTTGAAACCGCGGGAAAACTGATCCAATTTTGTCGCGTAACCCTTGAAAACACGCGATTCAATGTGCCATCTGGACACCGCGTCTTGTTGCCAAGACATCAATTTACATTGTTCAAGAGCAAATAGTGTGGGTGACGTAAGCATGGTAGGCAT
This sequence comes from Volucella zonaria, assembly GCA_963966105.1. Lineage (NCBI taxonomy): Eukaryota > Metazoa > Arthropoda > Insecta > Diptera > Syrphidae > Volucella > Volucella zonaria. Next base: position 53,270,126 of record OZ014533.1, on the reverse strand, counting down.
TATATCTAGCGATATTAACTCCTTGAATAAGGCAATGGTAAAGGAAAGCTTATGTTCAGAAACCTCTGGTGCTCTGGTAATCGGTTATAAGGAGTTGAGAAATGGAAACAAAGCGCACGGCCCTCAGAACAATTAGCGTTGGAGTTCTGCTAGATTAAAGATTTGTGATAACAAGGACAACTGCACCTATCAAGCCAATTTCAGAACACATAATTTGAATAAGTGGAAACTGTGGACGTAGTACTGAAGAAATTGGAATGCTGCTGTTTCTCGGGAAAAGGTTCAATGGATCGAGTGCTCGTGAAGTAAGTGGTCAATAATAGGACTGTTGCATATAAAAGCGCATAAGTTACAGAAGGTTAAAAGAATAATCAATCGTTTCAAAATTTGTAAAATATTCGTAAGTTGCACACCTTTTTCTAAAACACATTCGAGCATCCGACACAACTTAGGTAGGAAGATAGCCGGGTGGTTTGCGATACAAGGTAGGGCAAAAGTAATGTCATAATGTAAATTTGCTGTCATTTTGTTAGAAATTAAAAAAAGTTTGTTCTGTTTTCACGAAAAGTTTATTTGAATGTGTAAAATTGATGGCATTAAATTTAACAAATGATATCGATCAAATGACCACCTCCTAAGTTGATATACATTTGTACTCGTTTTACGGCTCGCAAAACATCTGGCTCCAAATTGGTGATTTTTTCTTCAATGTTGGTTTTCAATACTTGCAAGGTTTGTAGTTTGTTGTGGTAAATGAAGGACGACGAGGAGAACGACGACAAAGTTCACTTCACGCTGCGTTAAAACAACAGACCGGAAATTGGTCAAATAAGCAGTAAGGATAATTCCGCGTTACTCAAGTGTGTATCGCTTCATTGGTTATTGTCAAATAATTCTCTATCTGTCTACAACATAAATGTCAAAGCACAATGGCATTTGACGCCATTTGCAAAAATGATGCCACATTCACATTATGACATTACTTTTGCCTCACCTTGTAGAAAGTCACTGCTCATTTAGATCAGAAGTGAGTCCGTTGTGTCTATGCGATAGTTCAATAGCTTCTGAGAAGGGATACTGCTATACTGCTAGACCTGAACTATGAGTCTGATCCTTCTAAATAGGAAACATCTCAGCGCCATCAAAGGTTTGATCACCGGATACTGCCTTATAGGCAATCATGCGAGAAGGCTTGGCGCTTTTAAAACGATTTCTGTAGTGGCTGCATGGACGAGGAGGAAGAGGAGGCAATCATCTACATACTCTGTACATGTCCAGCTCTCTCCCAAAGAAGAAAAATTCACTTAGGAGCATTCTTCTACAATGACTTAAACGATCTAAAGAATATAGACATAAACAGTCTCCTACGCTTCATCATAAGGTCAAATTGGTTCAATGTGTAAGAGGATCATAGATCCACGTGACATCACGTGGCCACTTCTACCTATCTACCTACCTAGACCTGAACTACTCCGATAGTGATATAAATTTCAGAAGGTTGTTTAGCTCAATACTAGGTAAGTCTAGAATTGACGAGTCATCGCGTTCTCCTTTTGAGGAGGGCGTTCAAGTCACATAGAAAGTTACGGGCAGGTTAAATCTGTTCGTCTTCCATGTAGCATCTGCAGAACTCGTTGTGGTGTACACTCAGGTGTTCAGCATGGATGCCGATGGCGCACAGCTTTGTGATGAAATCGACTTGATAGAGAAAGAATAGAATCTCTTCTTGATGTATGAAGGCCAAAGGATTCTACCGTCCTTACTTTTGTGCACGTGACGAGTTGGATCCAGCGCTCATTTGCCCGCGCGTTGGCCTCATTTTGGAAGCCTTTACTGATCGTGCTTAATGAAATCGGCATATTCATTGGCACTTGATATCTCATTCTTGAGATTCCTACAGCTTCCTATAGTCAGTGATCTTACAATAGCAATGCTCAGAGCCTTAAAAGCTGTTTGGTCATCCAAGTAGACAGCACTTGACCAATAATTTTTATAATGATCGTTGCCTTGGTTATGGCAATTAGTTTATCGAAAAGACACTGCATCCATCCTTTATTCTGAAGAAACGGTTATTTTCTTGAGTTTCGCAGCAAATCTCAGCTCGGTCTTGATAAACATTATATCAACATTGGTGTAAAATTACGGTAGCGAATCTGCTTGGAACAGTGTGATCAGTTTTTAGGGAGTTAGTTGTAGACCCTCATCGAGAAAGTACGAAGATAGGCCATGTTTTTACAGCCTAACAGCTGATTTGGCCGCCGACTCTTTGCGGTATGTATTCAGCGCAATAAAGATGTTGTCCAAATCCGCTGTGGCTGTTGTCCCGATTGGTCCCAGAATACTTCTACAGCCTGTATGTCTTTTGTATTTTGGGAATATGTGAAAACTGGTAGTGTTTCACTAAGAGCTTTCATTATAACATAAGAGCAAGGCGCATATCAAGATGGATTTTTTAACCGTTTTATAAAGCCAATGTACCAACCATACTTCACTAGAAAGCTACTTGTTTTTTTAATACATTTTTTTTTTTTTGTTTTTTCTTTCCAGATTAGTTTAAAGTCGAAGTCTTAGGCCGGCTGTCTTGTCTGGGCGCTTGAAAATAGGGATTGATCTCTTGTTGGTAGATTGTGCAACCTCCGTCTTTAAGGGATTAACCCCCAACCTTCAAAAGCGTGCTCAATTTTTCAGCAGTAGTAACCATGCACTACGCATGGTTGAGATTTTTGCATAGAATTGAAGAAAATTTTCTCAGTTCCCCCGGACAGCCTATTTCTGTAGCTAGCGTTTCCTGATCTAGCTATGGATACCGATATCTGGGAAAGCTGGGTAGAATCGAGAAAATCCTTGAAGGTGAATTACTTAAGATGAAAATATCTCTCTATCGTTGGCGTGCCGTTTCTACCGGTCTGCATTTCATGTACTCGTACGTTTGTTGTGATTTGCATAGATATTTTGTCGCCAATCACAATTCTAACGTACACATTTTCCAACAGAAAATATGTACGATATATACATAGTTTCTCCGTCCTTTGAAATTGGGTTGTTTATCTTACCGTCAAGATTTGGGAACATAACTTAGATTAAGATATTCTGTGTGGATTTTCTTGAGCCTTCGAATAATGGTTTTCGCAGAGTTCATGGTGCCTGAAAATGAGCTAACGATCATATTGTGCAATCTACGAGTATTTATTCGTTGGGGCTTGATCTAAATGCGATCTTACCTGCATACAATATTTTCCTTTTTGTACTTTTCCACTATACTGTGAATAGTGCCAATAGTACCCACTATTGGCATTATTTCGGTCGTTCAAATGCAAATTTTCGCGTTGAATAATGTTCGAATTCTGAACAGCCCAAAAGCAAACTCGAAAACAAAACACTGGCTGATGGTTTTAAAATCTACAGGAAAACAAAAACAACAACTCACACGGAGCTATTGAGCAATATTATTCGATTCTCTTTAAAATTCTTATCAATCAACTACCTACCAATAGCTGTGAACACAACGTAGCATACAGAGTGCATTAATGAATGGCCATCCCATCGCTTCCTGGTAAATCGAAAAAATAAAAATAAAATTATTCCGATAGTAAGGTTTCGTTTCTCGGGTGTGTTTTAATCAAGCTTCGATACATAATCCAATTACTAGATACAATTTTCATCGTCAATGGAATTGCACGATGAATGCGGGCATTGGGCATGTATTGTTCAGGAATCCGTTAGGGAAAACTCTTGATAAAAGGATTAATATACCACCCGCACTGAATTAATTGAGACTGAATGACATCATATTGTATATAATGGGGGTATACTTGAATGTTTCCTTTTTTGTTACCATTAAACTTAAGAAAAAAATATCTAGTTCTACTAGAAAAAAACAGTATACGCTGATGGATGAGGTTTAGATACTTTTTTAGTTGAGGTAGTGGGAAAATATTGTTTTCATGCTGGAAATTATGATAATTGGGGGTTTGTTTCTCTTTCTATGTCAAGGTGTCAAGATAAATATTATTTTGAAGTAATTATTCAAATATCTGGTGGTTTTTGCCCAAAGTCGTCAAAAAGCACGAATTTTTGTGCACCCAATGACGATATAATTCATCACAGAGATCTTATCTCTTTAAGATCTTCATTATGTTCATCTCTTTCAATGTGTACTATTCATCTATTAAATAATAAATACGTGTACTTCATTTAATAAGATTTTTTCGAAATTAAGCTCCAGCTTAAATTCAGACCTTTACCTATAGCAAACACGCTGACATTTATCCATCAAAATGCATCTTTTCCTGGCACTGGTACTCATACCGAAACCCTTGCAAAATGTATGCTCTAAGACTCAGGCAGCCTTAGACGTAATAGACGATTGGTGCACTAGAAATTGATTTTCAGTCATTCCTCTCCAAACTGAGGTGATTCTCTTTACGAAAGGAAGAAGCTGATTGGTCTGACTCATCTACTGCCTAAAAGTATCGCCATCCGATAATCCAACGAAGCTAAGTGTTTGGGTGTCACCCTGAATAACAAACTTCTTTGGACACTGCAATACATGTTACAATGACAGACACTAAAGCATTTTCGGTCTTTTGACAATGTAAGTGCGCTGTCGGCAATCTATGCGTCCTCGGATCTATGCGGCTATGATAAGGCCAATTAAGCGTGTGAAATTCCAATACGACCAAAAACTGAGGTAAAAAATACTGCAATGTTCCAAAGACAGTAAAAATGTTTGGTCGTTCGTCGAAAACATTAGAAAGTCTGTCTCATCCTCCATCCCAACGCTCATTTACAGTGACATTCCAGCTGTCAGCTCTTTGATCAAGCCCAATCTGCTTGAGGCACACTGCGTTCAATGGGACGAATCCACCTTCGCACTCATGTAGTAGCAAGAGTACATAAGTTCGCTGGTCCAGATGGTATATCTCCCTTTCTTCTGAAAAGGTGTTTCCCCACGCTGGCAAAACCATTGGGTAAGCTTTTTCATCAATTCTACTCCTTAGGACTCTTTCCGACCGGATGGAAAACAGCATTTGTCCAGTTCGCACTTCCTACAGACCCATTACACTTACGTCCCTTCCTTCCAAGGTTATGAAACGCTGATAAACAGTCAGCTAATAAAATATCTAAACACGAAATTTTCTCAATGGCCGGCAGTATGGTTTTCGTAGCAACAGGTCCACTGGCGATTTGATGGCATGTCTCACCGAAAAGTGGAACCAAAGCAAGCGTGCATCAATCTGGCGAAAGCAAGATACTTTGAATTCTCGGTATGTGTGTTATTGACAACTTTCATTGGAATGGCCACATATTCGATGTCGTCAAAAATGCTGCGAAACCTCTAGGTTTCCTCAAGCGATGTAAGAAATATTTTACCCCCCTCGGATTTGGCCCAAAATTGGAGTACAATGCCCACATCTGGTCAAGTGCTCCTAAAACATCTCTGCACCTGCTAGATGGGGTTCAAAACCGTGCGATAAAACTCGTAGGTGATACTATAATAATACCCGTCAATCAATTTACACCCTCGAACACCGTCGTAATGTCTCCTGGCTCACTTTGTTTTATCGCTATTTCCACCACTAGTGATCCATTGCAATTGCCAGTAGCATTCCGCCCATTCAAACCTTCAACCGTAACACCCGTCTCGCTATGAATGCTTATCAGTATACCCTCAAGCTCATTTTCGGACGTACTCTAATATATCGTGATTCGTTCCTAAGCCGTACAACTCACTTATGCATTGCCGATCTCTGTGTTTCCTGGTCGTTATAACTTACGAACATTTAAAAACAATATACATCGGTACCAATGTACAAACATTTTAAGGGTACACAAACCCATTGAGCATGCTCTCATTAAAAAAAAAATTCTATGCCTGAGTTTTCCGGTGGAGCCAGCTTTCACGAAAATATGCGGCTTTTCCTGTGCCGAGGACTATTTCCAGCCAGAATCTGAACTAGGACAGGAATATAATTGAGTCTTCAGGAATATAGCGGCGCCGGTGTCTTTCTGCGGGTTAACAACATTAGATTTCATGCCTTATTAGGAAAACTTGCGTCTACCTGACGCAAATATATGGAGATATACGCAATCCTCATGCCATTGAGCTATATTGTGAAAAATCTGAGGATGGCGCGAAGCATCTGCATCTGTAGCGGTAGCCAAGCAGATCTTAAAGTCTTACTCATGACTTCCAAGCTAGTTTGAGAATGCGAGACTAAAGTAAACGCATTCGAATGGTTGAATTAGCTGAGTCCTTGCTTGCGGATTACGAGAAATGAAATCGCCGACGAACTTTCTAGGCAATGCTCAGAGTAGAGTGAGCACAACTGCAGAGGGCATGACCCCCAAGTTGCCGGCATATCAAACGAATGCTTCCCGAAGTCTTTAGAACTCGGCGACTCTCCTGAGACTTTTGCTATAAAAGTGATGGCAACAGCGCGGAACACCCCTTCTCTAAGTATCCGGCCTACGCTCATACTAGACTGTAGGTACTCAGCGCTGATGTTTTTGGGTGTTGGTGCTGTAGGCTCATCTTTTTACGAAGGACTGAGAAATTTCAGCAAAAGAAACGTGCGAGGGAGACTAGTTCTAAGTGCTTTATTACGACAAAAAAAACAATAACAAAAGAATGCGACAAATGCCATCAGTTAATAGGGTAGATTATAGGGCAAATAATGTTACCTGGAGGTATGCCAGTTGACAAATCAAGTCAGCCAGAGAACCAATTATCAATTCCTAGAACAGTATCTTGCTTATTCAATCCGTAGAACGAGCTTTAATACAGGGTTATGGTTTGAATTGTCACTCATAATGTCATATTTGACAATCGTGGAAAGTCATTACATTTTGCACTTTACACCACCGCAACGCGTTCTAAAATTATTGATCGTGTGCCAAACAGGTCATCGCGCAATTAACAATTTTGAAAATTTGAATACACTGAAAGATAAAGCAAAATCTGAGCGACAACATAGCCAAGCAGAATGTTTGTGAACGGTCTCTCAAGGAAATTGAGCACAGGCGTTTTAAATGTCTGCATTCCCAAAAATTACTTCAATTTTTATGTGTAGGTATATACTAATTTAATTGACGCAACAGCAGCTACTGGATTGGAGTGTTGATGTTTTAAACATGAAATAGGCGACCATCATTTTTGGTAAAAATTCGTCATCAGCGTCCCAGCACATTTCGGGATGTTTAGTTTTGTTAATAAACAGAATAGCTGCTATTGGGACACTGATGCTCTAACGCTCTATCGATACGAGGGCGGGTCAATAAGTCCGTGACTTTTGGATTAAAACACAGATTTTTTGATAAAAAAATAATTTTATTTTTCAACGTAGTCTCCCTTGAGCTCTATACACTTTGTCCAACGCTTCTCCAATTTTTTTATCCCTTCCAAAAAAAAATGATTTGTCGAGGTCCTCAAAATAGGCCTTTGTTTGCGAGATGACTTCATCATTGGAGTCAAATCTTTTTCCACCAAGCCATTTCTTCAGGTTTGGGAACAAGAAGTAGTCGCTCGGAGCCAAATCTGGTGAATAGGGTGGATGAGGGAGCAATTCATAGCCCAATTCATGGATTTTTGCCATGGCAACTGCACATGTGTGCACCCTTGCATTGGCTTGGTGGAAAAGAACTTTTTTCTTGGCCAAATGAGGTCGTTTTTTTTTCAAATCGTCATTGAATCGGTCCAATAAGTTGGCATAATATTCCCCATTGATTGTTCTTCCCTTTTGAAGGTAGTCAATGTGGATTATCCCGCGTGCATCCCAAAAAACAGTCACCATAACTTTATTGGCTGACAAACCCACCTTGGCCTTCTTTGGCGCCGATTCACCCTTAGAAACCCACTGTTTTGACTGTTGTTTGTTCTCTGGTGTGTTGTGATGGATCCATGTTTCGTCCACGGTTACAAAACGGCGCAAAAACTCCTCCATATTGCGATTAAACAACGCCAAACCTTCCTGTGAAGTTGTTACACGATTGCGTTTGTGGTCGACTGTGAGCAAACGCGGCACCCATCTTGCGGAAAGCTTTCTCATGCCCAAGTGATCATTCAAAATTGAAACCACTGAGCCATGCGAGATCCCTACGGCTTCCACAATCTCTCGCACTTTCAATCTTCGGTCGGCCAACACCATATCGTGAATTTTTTCGATTGTTTCGGGTGTAGAGACCTCAACTGGGCGTCCAGGACGTTCGGCATCTTCAGTGCTTGTACGGCCACAACGAAATTCAGTAAACCACTTTTTTACCATTGAAATCGATGGTGCAGAGTCCCCATAGTATTTATCAAGCTTAGCCTTGGTCTCGGTAATGGTTTTTTTTCGCAAGAAATAATGCTTAATAAGCACACGAAATTCACTTTTTTCCATTTTCTCCTCAAATTAGTGAGTAGTCTGATAAAAATAGCTGTCAAACACAAACTAACTGACGCAGCAAGTTTAAATTTTGACAGGAGTCAACTGACAAATGCCTGTTGACAGGAGCAGTGTTGCTGTTTCAGTAAAGAGGTCAGAAATTCAAAAATGCACGGAATTATTGACCCGCCCTCGTAAGCACACGAAATTCACTTTTTTCCATTTTCTCCTCAAATTAGTGAGTAGTCTGATAAAAATAGCTGTCAAACACAAACTAACTGACGCAGCAAGTTTAAATTTTGACAGGAGTCAACTGACAGATGCCTGTTGACAGGAGCAGTGTTGCTGTTTCAGTAAAGAGGTCAGAAATTCAAAAAGTCACGGACTTATTGACCCGCCCTCGTATATCAGCGCCCATTACACTCTCACAGTACTCCAATGCACAAAGAAAGGAATAGAGTCTTCTGGTGAAGGTTGTTTCACTGTCTAAATTTTGTGAGGTAGCATTTTCAAGATAAAGGCCGATATTCAAATCACCTCTGACTGATAATTGGTATTTCAGCACCTTCTGGATTGCTTTTGCAGAAGCGTCAGAATTTCTGACGCTGAAGCAGGTGCTCGCAAAAATTCTGTTTGCGAGGACTCAACTCAACTCAACTTGGGCAAAATGTTATCCGACTCTCGTTGCTATTATTCGATGTCATTGTGATTCCTAAATATTTTTTTGTAGACTTGCTTAACTACTATTCCGGTAGATAATCTAACAACTATTGTATGAAATCTATAAAAACCGAAGGTCCAAATCTTATGAGTACAAAATAGAAAGAAAAAGCGTAATAGATGTTAGAGGATATAGTCATAGATATGAATTGTTATAGCCTCATCTGAAATGAAATCACAAACGACTAACCAGAGCTTTGCGCGCACCAAAACTCTCTTTAAACAGGGTTCTACTCCCTGCTTACTAAAATCCTAAATTTATTGCTGACTTCATAATCCAAAAATTTATTTAAGTGTTATGTATGTGTATAAATACTAGTACATGTATATCATAAGCAACTATCTGCATATATTTACCCTTGCGAAAAATTTGTTGTAATCACCAACACCATAAAATTAATCTGGGGTTGAATTCATAATTAAACCATAACGTATTTCGTAATAACCTAGAATGTATCTTACAGTTTCGGTAAAAAATATTGACAACAATATTCACATGAGAATCTGAATTCATATTTAACCGCATTTACCGGTCTAGATTCAAATGAATTTTATGTATCCATGAGTAAAAAAATAACATCACTGGTTAACTGACCTTAAACGAATATTTGAGTCAATGGAAAGGGGCAGCTGCCACCACTTGGCAACCGTGTAGGTTTCATAAGGTCAAGGCCACCCGCACCATATTCATTTATCAAAACTAGGCCAATGACTTTTAATGACGATATCCCTTCTCACCAAACTACCCACACCCACAATGGGCAAAAAAAGGATAATACACAGTTTCCACAGCTTCATTCCCGCCCATCCTCAGTCAACAGCGGCCCTTTGGAGAAATTAATCTTTCCTTGCTCTTTATTTTTATTTTTATTTTTTTAAAAAAAAAGTTTGTTTGTCACCCCATTAGTTTGGGTCGTGTACGCGTGTTTTCAAGAGCAGTTTGATGATATTGATTCAAGATGAATGAACACGTAATGATGTCTGACAATAATTGTGTTATTGTGCGTGTGGGTGGAAAAGAGTCTGTGGCGTATACTCATCAATCGTCTTTTAGCAAAGGATTTACAAACTTTGACATGGGTATCCATTTCGTCGGTGCTGGGTTACCATTAGAATTAATTAATGCAAAAACCGATATTATTTATGAGTTTAGAATAAATTGTAACGTTATTAGCCAATTTGATAAATTAATGAAATTGTATTCTGTTACAGGTCGTGAGGATTTATCACCATCGAGTAGTTTAAATGGATACTCCACAAACGATGGTTGCGATGCTAAAAAGGGCAAAAAAGGACCAGCGCCTCGACTGCAAGAAGAACTTTGTTTGGTTTGCGGTGATCGAGCGTCCGGTTATCATTATAATGCTCTCACCTGTGAGGGTTGTAAGGGTTTCTTCCGGCGCAGTGTTACCAAAAATGCCGTATACTGTTGTAAGTTTGGTCATGCCTGCGAAATGGATATGTATATGCGACGTAAATGTCAAGAGTGTAGACTGAAAAAATGCCTGGCCGTTGGTATGCGACCTGAGTGTGTTGTACCCGAGAATCAGTGTGCTTTAAAGCGACGAGAGAAAAAAGCACAAAAAGAAAAGGATAAGCAACAGATATCACCTGCAGTTAGTACGACTGATTTTATAAAAAAAGAAGTACTTGAGCTGATGAGATGTGAGGCGCCTTCGCATGCGACATGTCCTGTATGTATTCACAATTTTGTTTTTGATTTTAATATTAGATTATAATCGTTCCTTTTGTTTCTTTTATATACAGCTACTGCCTGAAAGCTTATTGTCTGAGAATCAAGCAAAAAATATACCTCCATTAACGAATAATCAATTAGCAGTCATATACAAATTAATTTGGTATCAGGACGGTTATGAGCAACCATCTGAAGAAGATCTCAAGCGGATAATGATCGTAAGAATATTTTTATTTGCAAAAAGTACATAAATAAAACTCATTTTCAATATTTTTTTTTTTTTTGAATAGAGTTCACCCGATGAAAATGAGACCCAACATGATGTGAGCTTTAGGCACATCACGGAAATTACAATCCTAACAGTACAATTAATAGTCGAATTCGCCAAGGGACTGCCGGCTTTTACCAAAATTCCACAAGAGGACCAAATAACACTGTTAAAGGTAGGTGCATGTTCATTTGGAGGAAAATTGCCCATATGGACAATTGGACTCATAGCAAATATATTTCAAATAAATAAATTTTCCAAATGAAGAAAATCAAGTATTCGAAAAGAAATTTGTAGAAAGCACAATAAATGATATCGCAGCTGTGATGGTACACGAAAATAAGTACCTATACTCGTATATGTCATACAAGTGCCTGCAACTTGATAAACTAACAATTATCAGTTGTAGGACAAAAAAAACTATGTATTTTGGTGTCGAATAGATACCTAAAGCATTATTCTGAAGACAGTTCTAAGTCACGATGGTCGTACATGGTATTGAATTCTATACCAAATCTGATGTTTCCCTAAAGCATTGAAGAAAATGACACTAATCACGTATTTAGAGAAAGGTTTCCTAAAATAATTCTATGGTAATACCAAAAAACCTATTGGGTCGGATTTGACCACTTCTAACACTATGCTCTACAACGGGATCATTTATCGCTCATGGTATGAAAAACATTGAACTAAAAGAAATTAAGTGACAAGATTCGAACTGTAAAAAGGCTACCAGGACTACAGAGTTGTTTTTTTCGTTCTTACATGGGCCAATCCAAAACAGGAAAATCGACCAAGCCAAGGATGATTGCAACATTTTTCTCAGGCGTGTGAAATTCCAACATTACGGCTCCCAAACGTAGTAAATTTTTTTGGCCGTTTGTTAAAAACGTCAGAAATTGTTCCTCATACTCCATGCCAACGTTCATTTACAACAAAATTCCAGCTGTTAGCTCTTTGAACAAGGGCAATCTGCTTATTGCGTACTTCTTCACCAGCTCAACTCTTCCCGATTAGTCATGTGTCCGCCTACACTTGAGCGCGTCGAGAATTCTATGGAACCAATCAGCTTTCGCACTTATATAGAACAGGAAGATTCAAAGATCTTAATATGAAATAAATTTGTTGGAACAGATGGGGTATATCTTCCTATCTTCTGCAGAGGTGTTATTCTACACTGGAAAACCCTCTGCTTAATGTTTTTCTTCAACAATCCTTTTTACGACTCCTTTCGAGTTGATGGAAAAAAACATTTTCGCAACCTCTGAGACATTTGCTCAGTCTATGAAAACTCTTGGCTTGGATATTATAAACTTGACCGTCCCAACGCATTTTACTCAAACCAGTACACTTTTAGATTTATTCCTCTCCAATAACTGTCACAATGTTTTCTATAGTCAGATTTCAGTTCCTGCGTTCTCGAAACACGACCTAATCTTTGCAACTTTTGACTTTCCTTGTAGTGAATTAGTTTCACAATACACATACCGAGACTTTAGAAATCTAAATACCGATGTTCTGGAGCGGGATATTTCAAAGCATTAATTGGCATCCAATTTACGATGAAATATCTACAGATACTCAGGTTGAAATCCTTCAACATATCTTATTGCAACTATACAACGCTCACGTGACGCTCAGAACTAAAGTTATAATATATCCTAACAATTCATGGTTTACGCGCGAAATTTTCGATTTAAGAAAAACAAACGTGATACAGTCTATAAGAAGTGGATAAGATTTAAACTCCCAGAATTTCATAATAGTTTCCGCCAACTAAGGAATTTGGTCAACTCTAAGATTAAACAAGCCAAAAGAGTATTTACGAAAAACACTTTGACCACAAGTTACCTTCAAAAACTCTTTGGCATAATTTACGTGAACTTGGTGTTGGTCGTAGAAAGAATGCCGAAATAAACGACATCGATCCCAATCAGTTCAACAGAGAATTTGCGAAAGTGCAAACGACTTCTAGCACGAGTACCGACCCACTGCATATGAGTAGAGCGTTCTGAAAAAGAAACCGTCCACCAATTCCCCGGCTGAATATAGACTCATTGCCAATCCTTCCCTTCTTGTCAAAGGTTACAGAAAGGATAGTACGCCAGCAGATGTCAGTCTTTATCCAACGCAATAAATTACTTTGTATAAATCAATCCGGCTTCAGACCTCATCACAACCTCACCATTCCGAGTGAAGAAAATCTCTCCGTCCTATTCGGACTCCCACCCCTGGAGAGTCAATATCGAAACCAAACACACCTGAGTTTCAAACCACTACATCACAAACTTTCCTTTCTCCTCCTTCTACCTTTCCGCCCGCGCCCTGGCAACAGTGTAAGGGTATTCATAACCCCTTTGGCGCGCGTAAATTATAAAAAAAAAAAAAAAAAAAATAGCTGCACATCAGCTGTATTAAAAGTAACAGATGATATCTGAGCGGTGATGGATAAAGACCTAATAGCTTTTGTGACGCTACTTGACTTTTTCAAGGCCTTTGATACAATGGATGATATGAAGCTTCTCTCCATACTCAAAATGTTTTTCGGCTTCTCATCATCTGTTATCAAGCTCATCAAAATATACCTTGGTGGAAGAAAACAGGCCTTTTTTGTCAATAATGAAATATCGGACTTTATCGCAACCTCAGCGGGCGTACCTCAAGGATACATACTGGGTCCTTTGCTATTTACGACATTTATCAATGACCTTCCGAAAGTAATTAAATACTCCTCGCTGCATATGTATGCAGATGATGTACAACTTTACCTGAGTTGTAAACTAGGCCTCATTGACGATGCATACAAGATTAATGCTAGTGAGGGCTCTACTGATTCCAATTTTGACTTATGGCTGTGAAATTTTCTGTTACAGAAGTGCTTTCATTAGACGTAAGCTCAACATCGCCGTCAGCAATATCACCCGTTATGTTTATGCATTGAGACGCTTTGACCAAGTTTCGCACCGATTTCACGCTATTGGACATCAAGCTACCTACCCGTATGGATAGAGTGTGTACAGAGGAAAATATTGCTGCTGTATCCGCCAGTGTTAATGAAGACCGTGATTTGTCCATTCGTCGCCGTTCGCAGCAATTGGGATTGTGTTACTCAACTACGTGGAAAATTTTACGCAAGGAACTTGGTCTAAAACCTTACAAAATACAGCTCGTATAAGAACTGAAGCGAACGACCTGCCACAGTGTCGAATTTTCGGTGAGTGGCTGAATGGGTATGTTAATAAACAAAACTGCCGTATTTGTTCCGATGAGCAACCTCAGGCAATACAAGAGCTGCCAATGCACCCGCAAAAATGAATTGGCATTGGTCCGGCGGAATCATTGGCCCGTATTTTTCAAAGATGACCGTGAGAATAACGTTATTGTCAATGGCGCCCGTTATCGCTCAATGATTTTGAACTTTTTTTTGCCCAAAATGCCCGAGTTGAACCTGGTCGATATGTGGTTCCAGCAAGACGGCGCTACATGCCGTACAGCATGCGAATCGATGGACCAATTGAGAAATGAGTTCGGTGAGCAATTTATCTCTCGTTTTAAACCGGTGAATTAATTGGCCGGCTAGATTTGATGCCTTTCGATTATTTTTTATGGCGATACGTCAGATCACTCGTCTATGCGGAAGACAACTTTACCCGTGTTATTAGCGAGATACCAGCCAATATGCTTGAAAAAGTGTTCCAAAATTGGGCTCTCCGTATGGACCACTAAAAACGTAGTCGTGGTCAACATGTACATAATATAATCTTTAAAAAGGTCAATGGCAAGCATTGATATTGATTTATCAACTCAAACAAAAATTGTATCCATTGCAATTTTGCTGTTTTTTTTTTTTGACAATTAAAAATCAAGCGCTTAAAAAATCACCTATTATATACCCTTATCAACCCAACCCTGCTCTGTGGTGCAGTGCAGAATCACTAGCGAAAGCGGATAAACATATCTATGGTCGTTTTCAAGACAAGAATCTTTCGTTTAATTGACAGTCCCGGTTGAACTATGCGGCCTTGAAATTCAGCATCAGTCGCTGAAGATATCTAGGGCATGTATAGAGCGAACAGATACCAATGCTCCATGCCGAAGAGTCTTTGATTCAAACCCTAAAGGACAAAGTATTGTAGTACGAAAGAATTAACCAACTTCGAGTCGATAAACCAAAGACTGTGCTAATTAGATATGCTTATTGGTTGAAGGCAAGGTCCACCCCGGAGACTTAGAAGTACACAAGCTTATTTTGAAAATCAGTCTTCAATTCGCGAAACGTATAGGTACAATATGTCACGTGATGTTTATTGGTCTTCACAATCAACCAACTGAGCTCGCTATTTGTCATTTTATGCATAAATTCGTGCTGCACACATTCTACATGACGCAAAGCCAAGAACACATCAAAGTAATATGCTACAGAAGAAACTGTAGCCACTGTGAGTGAAAGTGTGGCGAAAGATCCGGAATTGTGAGTTCGGCGTCGATTGTAACAGTTTGGCCTTTGTACCATATTACATGCCCACTGTATGGACAATTTTGCGAAACGGTCTTGGCTTACATTCATATTAGATCCAGCTGGTGCAGGAACTCAAGTTATGAAAACATGGCTTGCGATAAGAATTCGCACATTGGACTCTTAAGCAGCTGGAATGCGACTCCTTATTTATTTATTTTATTTTTTCGAAAGTCGTGTTTAGTGACGAGGCTGCATTTTAGCGCAATGTGTTTGTGTACAAGTACAATTTCCGTTTTAGAGATACAAACTCACAAGAGACTTTATTAAACCCATAGAACTGCACTGTTTAGTGTGTTCTTTACACTAATGTCATAATCGGTCCTTATTTTAGCCCGCGGTTCGCGTTACAGTCAATGGCTGAAACATTCCGAAACTGATTCGAATTGTATGCGGTGCCAACGGGATACTGATGAAATTGTTAACTTACTGAGGACTCGGTTCTAAGACAATATTACCATATTTTGCGGAATTCCCCATGCTGATAAACCGCGAATTCAGGCTTTGAAAGCTAATATTGAGCACGTTATTAGTGAGACAGACAGCCAAATGCTCAAAAGAGTGATTCAAAATTGGACCTATAAGATGTGATTGCCAAATTTAAATTCAAATTGTTTGTTGGCAAAAATAAAGAATAGATAGATTCGTATATTATAGAGTGCTTTAAACATTATGTTAACTAACTTGGTGTTTAGTTTTTAGATATGCCCTGTTCGTTATTCATCGCCCATGCGGGGTGATTTCGATCACAGTAATAAATGTTTGCCTTGTTTGATGATACTGCTAATACCTAAAAAATGTGCCAAGTTTCTCTATACAGCACAGCGTGTCCTTTTCAACATAAAACACATGCGCAGATAGTTTTTTGAAATGCACCTCATCCGCTGTTGTCATTCAATAATAAATTGATTTATTTCTAAAAATTCTGCTCATTTGTCTCAAAAAACTGCTTATTTATTTGATTTTAAATTTAACTAAAAACAAATAAAAAAAACAAGGTTTTTACCCAGAGCAATAATATAACTTCAAAAGCCAGTGATACCAATTCCACCAAATTGTATTTTTTTATTTTTTGTGTTGGGGCCACATTGCATTTGCGCATTGAAGGAAATTTTGAAATACTCGTAGAGATGTGGATAAATCTGTAGGGAATACAGCACCGACTCGCCGGCATCATTTCGAAAAAATACGGATCAATGACACCTCCGGCAAGAAAACCACACCAGAAAGTGGATTTTTCTGTTGGAACATTTCCGGCTGTTCGCTTGACCAAATGCAATAATTTGTCTTATTACCAGAGCTATTTAACTAAAAATGTGTAAGATTTTTCGGTGAAAATTCGGTTCCTCCATTTTCAATAGAGGCCAATCAGCGAAAGTACGACATGCATAATGGTCATTTAGCTTTAGCTCTTGGGTCAATTCGATCTTACATATATGGACGTATAGCCAGTCTTTTCGGGCATTCGAGAGGTAGCTAGCTCTTGAGAACACCGCGGAATCGATTGATTGCGGTCTTGACTCGCTGTCTTACTTGTAGGCCAAAATTATGGAGTGAATAAGTCGACTCAAATCTTTCACAAACGAAAAATGCAACAAATACCATCCAACAGCCACCGAATTCACCTGATTTGGCTCCCTGTGACTTCTTTCTGTTCTGTTCAATCGAGTTAAAAAAACACTACGGGGAATGCGTTTTAGCAGCCGAGATGAAGTAATGGAAAAATCGCAGGAAGCACTGATGGACATACCGAACACCGAATATAAAAAATGTTTCGAGGATTAGATCAAGCGCTGGCATAAGTGTGTTGCAGTCAATGGGGATTAGCTTGAAGGGGACAATATAGATTTAGATGAATAAACTTGTATTTTTAATTTTCTGAATAAATTCCGAGAACTTTCAAGGTGTTAAGTCGACTCAAATCTTTCACAAACGGCTCCATTTTTTTTGCCTATCGTAAATTTTGATAGAAAATGTGGAGAATTTGTGAACGTTTTTGAAGCATACCAGTATATCTTTCCATAATTAAATAGTAGACAATCTTAAACACAAATATGACATCTGTCAAAAGATGGAATGCGTGAGTTCAGACAAATCCGGGCGCACCTAATGATAAACTTTAGGAGCATATGAAAAAAGTTTCTAAACTGATTATAACTACCCTGGTTAGGGGTTTGAATTGTAAATCGAAATGAACAATCACAATAATCTGCCATTTTCTATGATTTTGTTATAATAATTCTAAATGTTGAACCTGTTCTCCTAGAAACGACCTATAGAAGTTAATACTCGAATTAGAAGTTATTTTTTCAGTGTGAAATTTAAAATAGCTCATCTTTATGAAAACCGATGAATTTGGTTCATATCTTATCACGAGATGTTGAAGAAAATAGTAATACTGTTGGACACTTTGTCTCTCTAAGTGTACTAGGTGGAGTCCTTTCTTCGTCCATTATATAAAAATTCATAAAAATTAGCAACTTCAATTGGAGCATATAATTTAAAATAATTTTATTTATTGATTTTTATTTTTATTTTTATTTTTTTCTATTTTAGGCATGTTCAAGTGAGGTAATGATGTTGCGTATGGCAAGACGCTACGATGCGGCATCCGATTCAATTTTCTTTGCCAATAATCGTTCATATACCCGTGATTCATATAAAATGGCCGGCATGGCCGATAATATTGAAGATTTATTGCATTTCTGTCGGCAAATGTACTCGATGACAGTCGATAATGTCGAGTATGCCTTGCTCACTGCCATTGTGATCTTTTCGGATCGTCCCGGTCTCGAAGAAGCCGAACTAGTCGAACAGATACAAAGTTACTACATCGATACGTTACGAATCTACATCCTCAATCGGCATAGAGGCGATCCCAAATGTTTGGTACTTTTCGCGAAACTTCTCTCCATTCTAACCGAACTTCGAACGTTGGGCAATCAAAATGCGGAAATGTGTTTCTCATTGAAATTGAAAAATCGTAAGCTACCGAAATTCCTTGAAGAGATCTGGGATGTGCATGCAATACCACCATCGGTGCAGTCACATATACAAGCAACACAGGCCCATGCGGCTGTGACGGCGGTTGCTGCTGCAGCTGCATCAGAAAATGGCAATGCCAGCGGTAGTAATAGTAGTACGAGTGGAGATGATTTAATGATGGGTGTTACTGGTCTCGCAAGTGGTTTAGGCGGAAGTGGATTAATTGGAGGTGGAGGAGGAATCGCTGGTATTGGAGAACATAGTACTGTAGCATAGCAGGATTAATTAAAGTCTTTATCATCGTTATCATCGTCCAACATTATCTCCTCCATTTCGTCATTTTCTCCTCCCCTCGGACGTCATGCATATAATTAATACACTCAAATAAACACGTGAATAAAATAAGTTTATTAAAATAGATATGACAAATACCTATGTATAAAGTAAAATTATTATACTATTGTTATTATTATTGTAATTTTATTTTTTATTATTATTTTTTTTTTGTCTAGTTGTGCAGGGTTTATATACGAACGCGAAATTGTGTTTGTATATAAAATAATTTAATTAATAATTAATTTTTCATTTTATTTTTTAACTTAAGCTTTATAAGATAACAACTAAAACACACAGACACACACACATATATATATATAAACACACACAGACACAGATTTAAAATGTTGTTTTTTTGTTAAGTTTTTTTTTTTTTTTTTTTTAATTTGATTTACACTTTTTACTGACACATACCATATACGAAAACAATTGAAATAAAAAAAAACAAAAAAAACAAAAATGTAGCGAGTATATATAGAGGGACAGTGACAAACAGAAGAAAAAGAATAAAACAATAATGTATGTACATTTACATTTCATTTCCTATTATTATTTTTGTTTTTACCTGTAAATATAAACAATTGGCAAACAGCAGTGAAAAAAAAAAAAGAAAATTATAAGAGACAAAAAAAAAAGCAAGAATTGGAATAAACATTTTATTGAAAGCATGAGCATAATTGTATAGAGAAAGCGATGTAGTGAGAGAGCGTTAGATATTGAGAATGAATTGTTTGTATACATATAACCCTGTAAGATAAAAAAAAAAACAGAAAATGAAAAGTGAGTGAGATCGAGTGAAAGGAAGAAAGAATTATATATATTCAATATTTTTAAGAGAATGAGAGAAAAGATTGTTTTTTTATAAATAAAATTAAAAATTATATTATAAAATTAACCTGCATTATTACCTACGTTATACAATGATTATTTAAAATAAAATTAAAACAAGAAAAACTATATTAATGAATATAAAGATAAGTTTGTAAAAAAAAAAGCATGAGGAAGAAAAATTACAGATTATTTAGTAAAAACAAAAATGATATAATTATGTCTTAAGCAAAAGTTAATAATTATTACTATACTCTGTAAAACTAAAAAAAAACAAAAAAACACACAGAACAAGAAATTTAATTATGTATAGTGGTCTAAAAAAAAAAAAAAAGAAAACAAAACCAAGCAGAGGAAGGAAATACAACGGAAGGTATTTGTTGTTGTTAAATTTATTATTTTTGTCTGATTCTGTTTTTTTTTTTTGGAAAGAGCAAACGAACTCAATGATACAATAGAAAGAAATGGTCAAGCATGTTTGTTTAAAAATAACAAAAGCCATCGAAATCAAATAAAAAAAAGAAAATATTTACCAACTGTAATATTATACGACTACTTCGGCCTTTACATTTGGTTGTCGTAAATCTTCTTAAAAGCACACAAAGTGGAGAAAGTCGAAGGCAGGAATAATTCTATTTTACCATAAAATTTAGGCATACCCCGGTGATGCTGCAATTTGTTATGAAATTTCATCATCATTAACGTTACATTTAAGCACTATGGTCAAAACTATGGGTCTATGGTTTAAGATTTAAGACAAGTTTTCATACTATTTTTTTGTCGAAGAAGCCTTGTTGTTTGTTATTTTTTTTAAGATTCTCCTTTTTCAATTTATGCTTATACTGATTTCTTCAGATATAAAGGATGAAGAACAATAACATTTACAACAAAGCCGTCCAAGTGCTTTCATGGCTAATGCTGCCGAAACTGTGCAAAATCAAAGATTTTAATTAAGAAACAAAAAAGAATTTAAAAAATTAAAATAATTAGCTTATTAGATCAGGAAATTTCACAAATCTTTCGAACTTAAACCATAAAACAATTTAGTCTTGTTAGATATACGCCAGAAAATGGAGAAGATTTATTCACTCGTATGTACAGATATTCGCCTAATTTAATTGGTCAGTCAGAGTACGCGTACTTGTGAGAGGACACGAAGATTGTGTACATCCAAATCGGAAAAGGATTTTATGTTTATCTGATTATTAAATTCTGTCCTTAAAATGAGATGCTCTCGTGTGAAATTTTTACCACTCATGTACGATTTTATCCAGAAAAGCATATCCCGTTTCGTTTTTTTTTTTTTCTTCAAAGGTTAAAAAAGAAACACAAATTGTTAATAGGCTTAATAACGTCGAAAAAAAATTAAGATTCTAAGGAAATCATCTATCAAACCAAACATCATTTCGCTTGCCTAATGGCAGGACCACAAATATTCCCTGTTTACTCCCAAGTTTTGGAACTGCACACTTCCTAATTTTTGGTATCTATACAAGCTATACGAATACTTATAGTATGTAGGAAACTTCTTCTATGAGCTCTACAGCCTGTTATTAGCTTTGGATTCCTTCACAAGCTTTCTCTATTCTGATCGATCTTTAGTTTTCCTTCTGCATTTTTTGATTCCCATTACGGTAATGTTTTCTTTGTGCTGTGCATTACTCTTTTTTCTAAATATTCTTTCCTTTTTCTGGTAATCGAGTGCCAAATATGTAAAACTACAGTAATAGAACTCTCTTTCCGGCAAAACTTAAAAAAATGTCAAACCTTGGTACTATCCTTGTCCCTTGCTTTAAATACATAGTTTCCTATCTTTGGAAGTTATGAAGTTACCGGTCGCAACTGAATAAATGACGCCTTCGAAAAAAGGCGCTTACTTCGATGAATAATATAATGTTTGATCGGGTATTTCAGTTAGTAGTTTTTGATTTATACAACATTACATTCGTGTAGCTGCAATATAATTTTGTTTTACTAAATCGAAGCAGTCAATTAACTAGAAAAAGAATAAATAGAGCCTTCAGTGTTGACTGTAAAATTTCGTGTTGGCTCACGGCATTTACATTTGCCAGAATGGAGATATAAGTTGCAAATCTCATCCCATATTTACTGAGACATAATTACGAAGCCTAATATTGGAAGGTTATCGAAAATTAGAAAAACCGGAAAGTGCAGCTCTTTTTACAGCGATCGCAAAGTATTCAATACTTCCAAATTCCAAATTCCAAATTTCTCTTTTCATGTTTTTATTTAATTTATAAAAAAAAAGAAAAAATAAAAACGTCGAAACTAACACTGAAACCGTATTGAATCTCAAGAGAAAAAAAAACAAAGCAATTTTTGAATTTAATTTGATATTTTTTTTTTAGACTATCGACTGATTAAATATAGCAGAAATAAGAAAAGAAAAGAAAAAAACAATAAACTTTTCGATCCTCCAGCCTTTGATTTACATTATAATTGAGGGTTGCGTGTTTAGATGGTAAAATTAAATAAATTCAAAATCACGCTGGGTTGTGTGCAAGCAAATTTTTTGTAATTTTTTTTGTTTAATCTATTGTCCGAATGTAATTTTATTGGTTTCATTTAGCTCCTTTTTTTTGGGAAAATTTCCTCTATTTGAATGTGTGTTAAATAAATTTTTAAGAAAATATTTTATTAATATTAGTTTTTTTTCGTTTGTTTGTTTATTTCGAAAGCGTGTAGTTAAAATTTTCTTAGTCTGGAGTATTTCTAAGGCGGTAATATGTGTACCTTGTTTAGTGAAATTTTTTCATTCTTTCCCTTCTCGTAGATGTAGATTTTCTTTTTTAAATTTAATTTATTCAAAAAAAAAAAAAAAAAAAAAAAAGAAACTAAAAAAGAAAAGAAAACTTTCCAGCTCAAAGAATATTGCATAAATTTTATGTTTTTTTCCTTTAAACACACACCTAATTCTAAAGACTTTCTATTTTATTTTATTTTAAATCTTTTTTATACAAGATTAAACACTCATGCAATTATTTTGTTTTATTTTTCAATTTTTTTTTTTTATTTTTACTCAATTTTTTTTATTTTATGTTTAGAAACTAATACCAATAAAGAAAAAAAAGAAAATATTTATGAACACAAAATGGGCCTTATGTATTTCATTTGACTTTTTTTAGTATATACAAAAGAAAATATATCTTAAAATTAGATAATTCGTAAAAACTTAAGTTACATGAAAATGAGAAAAGAAGTAATAAAAAAAAACAAAAACAAAATCTTAAAATAAAATATATACATTATACATATATATTTTAAAATAATAAAAAAAACCGTAGATTTAATGAAAAAAAAATCATTTCGTTTTCAAAGAAATGATATTTTTGATCTGTGCAATCAAAATAAATTATTATTTTTTATTTGTCATTATTTTTTGTATTTGAAAAAAAAAGCAAAATAAAAAAGAAACCATTTAAAAACAACTGAACATTATTTTTTGCGAAAACTCGTTTTTTAATTATGGTTTTTCTTTACTTTAATTTTTTTTTTTTATTGAGAAAAAAGAAAGGAATTATATATAAAATATATAATATGTTAAGGTGAACAGAAAAGAAGAGACAAAAACTTATATTAGTTAAGAATTATTTGTTCTTGTATTAAAGAGAATTTTATTTAGTAAATAAAGATTTTTTTTCTTTAAAAAAAAAGAATAAATATTAAACAAAAAAAAAATTATAATAAAATTTGTGTTTCTTTTCTTTTTGTTTTGTTTTGTTTTTTTTTTTTGGTTGTTTTACATTGAATTGGAGTTTCGATTTCTGTTTCGTTTTAGTTTGCAATTGTTTTGAAGACAGTGGGATTAAAATACAATTCTGTTAAAGGCGAAAGCAAATATATTTAATAGCAGTCGTTACAGACATTTTTAAAATTAAAAGACAAATTTTACGGACGAGTGTAAACGTGCCTGCATTTTTTTTTTCAATTCGTTTGCTTATGTCTATAACAACTTGAGAAGAAGGTATGAGTCAGACCCATCCACTTGGTAGAATGTTCTTAGATCTCCTTTAAAGACCTTTGTATATTTCTCTTTTATGGTTGATTTCGGCTTTATAATTTTAAAGAAACTTTTAAACTTTAGAAGTATTAAAAAAAAAATGCTTTTGTCTCTTTTAAAACAAAACACCATACTTAGTATTTTCGATAACATCCTCTGCCTTTTCGTATTTAATAAATTCTAAGCAATTTTCTTTTTCAATTTTCTTTCTCTGCCTTCAAACTCGGATAAGACGTTAGTGTAGTTAAATGGTTTTGGTGCTATGTAATGTTAAAAATATTTTGATACTATTTCGATATTCAGTTATTGAAAATCTTGAAAATTAGCGTGTTGCTAATGTGTATTTACTGAGTTGTCATGAAAGTGATTTCGGTTTTTTAGCGTGGAATTAAGTTTTTTTTTATACAAGGAATAAACTTCAATCAAGTTTATATTTTTTATTTTATTCGACAACCTTCTGTCATCTTTCTGGCAACTTTGTGATTTCGTGCCCATAGAACTTTTGTCCCTTATGAGCATGAAACTGGACCAAGTTCTATCATCATTTTAGAAAGTTTCAACATTCAACGGGTTTTAGAAACTTCGAAACAAATGAAAATCTGATGGTGCCAGGTCGAAGCTATATGGTGGATGTGGCATCACTTCCCGATCAAGGTTTAATAATTTTTCACAAGTTACGAAATATATGTATGGTGGAACAGGGGTCCCTTACGATTTGTCAATTCCGGTCTTTTTTTAAGTTGCTCAAACATCTGAATTTATTCGTTTGGCTCTTTGAAAGTGGCTCAAATACGTGACACCTTTAAAATCCCGCCAAATTGACAATGCAATTTGTACTGTGCGGATTTATAATGCTTAGACCATGGTCGTTTTCGATTAACGTTGTTGCAGACGATCCATTTTTCATCAACTGTGATGATTTGTTTCAAAAATCAATTTCATTGTGTTTGAGATGCATATCGCAAATATTGATTCATTGTGCTAAAATAATCTTTTTCGATTCATGTGGAATCTAGATGTGTTTGACGAGTCCAATAAATTTCCAATTGTTTTTTTTTTTTTACGGAAATGAAAAAGCAAAATATCTCGAAAATGATTGTTTTTGCATTCCATGCTAAAATCGCCATTGTACTTACAAGTGTCAACAAAATTAAGCTCGAGTTGCTTGTAAAGCAAGCTTAATGACAGCTATCAAAAGTCAATATAGAATTATTGGAAAAAGCGAGAACGAAAAAACAACACAATCGACTTGTAAAAACCGAAATTACTGTGTTGCGTATCGTAAAGTTAAGAACCGCAGAGTACTCGTATTATAGCAATTAGATTGTTGTTTAAGTGATCAACATGAGGCGGTAGTAATTTGCAGAAATACAAAGTTCTGACATCACCACCCCTTTGGCATGCAATACCATATCTCTATAAGTAAAAATTGTCAATTATACATATTTATGTCTCTTATTTTCGTCACAACAAAACTGTAAGCTTTCGCATGGGACACCACGTTTTATGGATATTGCATACACTATCATTCTATAAGGTCGTTAGATATAAAATAGCCGATTTTCTTGTGGAAATTTGCACGCCTCTGTTTTAAAAATTCACAAAGTTTATTCCATAAAATGATTTCTATTAACATTTATTGCTTTTTTTTTAATATAACTAATTATTAAATATATAACCCTCGAAAAGAATCTGTTTATTGGTATCTGGGTTTCCTATTTTTAAGATAATGGCCTACGTCGAATAAGATCTCGGTAGGGGACAGGTCAAGTAATTATGATAGAAGAGGAAAAACATAGGATCAGGAGCGTGAACTGTGCTGCATGTGTCATTGTATTATAGCCGTATAGCCTATTTAACATATTTTTGGCAGAATTCGCTATGCTCATGTCGATTTCTCTCCAGCATAACATTTTTTCTGCGCGTTTGAGAAACGAATAATGCAAGACTCTCTCACTAGACCACTAAATTTTCACCATTATCTGTTTGGATTGCAGCTTTTAGCTGGAAAGTATCCTAGGAGTTTCTCTCATTTCCCTGACCACTTTCTATTGTCGAACAGGATCCAGTTTTCGTCGCAAGAGACTCGGTGGAAGAAAGGATACACGATGTATATGGTATAAGTTAAAGATATTCCAACTTCTAAATGCTGTAGAATATTCATTGGTGTCAAGAGATTGGCTATTCATTATGGTTGCACTTGAGACTTTGAATCTTGTGAACCTAGCAAGACAAAGAACAGTAGATGCTGAAAATTCTCCAAAAGCTGCCGCATATTCTTCATTATCAATAACCTCACATGGTCTTCCTTTTGGCTGCAAGTGCGTTAATTTTGTTTTTGAATTGAAAGAGGAAAATTACCCGTAAATTGGTGATCAGATTTTCTATGTAAGGAAAAAGTTAGCTTATTGATCCCAGGGTATAATTTTATTTTTACTGTTAACTTACCTTTTCTAAAAAATTTTATAAATTTCTTTTCAATAGTCATTTACGATATGTAAATCTGCGATTTCATATGTAAAGACATAATATTTATTTTAATCACATATGTACATATATGTACTCGTATGTAAATTTATTTTTTATGAATTAATCATCCGGCAAACTGACTTGTTATAAAAAAATTTAGCAGAAGTTTAATCCAACAAAATAAAAGTGTTCATTGAATGTTTACTAAGAAGATTCCGACTTTTAGTTGATCTTTAATTATCTAGTAGAATCTATTATTAAGTAGCTTAGATATTTTTTTATTACTAAATCCAATACTTAAATAAATTTAATTTTAATTTTTTTAGTTTTTCACTGTTATGGTTTTTTTTTGGACTTGCAAACTACAGTAGATCAGCGCATGCAAATTGCTGCATGTGAACTAATAGTCGTTTAATTTCAATGTTTTTTTTTTTTTTTAATTAAATTGGTATATACAGTTATGGCGAACTAATTAAGAACGATACACTGGCATCATGCTTTTCGAACAATTTTATTTAAATTTGTATTCATCTTTGGCTGTTAAGGTTTTTTTTTGTACCATGTATCAGTTAAAAATAGACAATAGCAAAAAGAGTAGCAAAAAGATAACGCAAACATAAAAATTAATTCAAAATGTTTTGGTAACAAGAAATTATCTGGCGATCTAATTAAGAACGATAAGAGAATATGTTAACTTTTTATTGAATTTTGAGGTTTTTCCTCAATATTTTGTCGGGAATCCTTTGTTTGCAGTTACGGCCATACATCGCCTTGGCATTGACAAAATTAGGTCCTGACATTTTTTCGGTGTTATTGCATTCTTGGAATGTCCTTACGATTTCATAGATTTATATTGCTAATTTTATGCTTTTTAACTTTTGTTTTTAACTGGTACCAGGGGTTTTCAATTGGATTTAGGCCCGGACTGCATGGCGGCCAATCGATGGCATCCACACAATTATTCTGAAACCATGCTTTTGTTGACCTCGCAGTAGATCTCGGATCATTGTCCTGCATACATTTTCCAAGTTACTGGCAATTCTGCTTCTTTATAGGGCAGCATTACACGCTTTGAGCGTTCATTATACCTTCCACTCGGTGTAACGGTACGGTACCTTTAAAAGACATGCAACCCTAAAGCATAATACTCTCTCCTCCATGTTTGAGGGTGTGGTGTGGTGTACTTAGGATTGAATGCTCCATTTTTTGGTCGTCTAACATACTGTTTCCCATCGGAATTATATCGCCAAACGAATACTGGAATAATATGCTTAAAAACCTATTTAAGCTGTTGAATAATGTGCAATAACATCTACAGTTACAGTTCAACACGAAAAGAGACATTCGACTGAATAGATAGCAGTACTTTTAATTTTTTTTGCTATCTGTCTTATTATTGGAGCGATGGTGTTGCAAGTACTTACGATCATTCTTAATTAGTTAGCCACAACTGTTATCACCCGCTCTAAGATCCTTTCAAAAGACACAAAAAAGGGGTGAAGATTAACTGGTTTCCGTCATGCAGTAGTAGTACTACTTTAAATGCATATCGGCGTTCAAAATCATATGCATATTAATCCAAGTTGAACAGAAAGCAGGTCTAGCTACATGCATATGTGTATTTACTGCTTCTATTGTTATTTAGTTTGATGCCTTGCATTACTATAAAAATTTGTATAAAAAGTCAACAAATTTTGCAAATCTTATTGTTTTTTTTACTGAAATGCTGAACTAATCAAACAAATACAAACTCGATTTACGCAACTAATAGAAATTGGGGCAGTTGCAATAACCGAGGTTGTTGCACTTACTGGGTTGTACTTTTTTTTGATACAAATTATAGTTGAAATAGCTTATTTTCTTATAGATAACGACAATGTTATGAAAAAAGTTTAGTGAAACCAAAACAAAAAATTATTTTTGAACATATTTTTAAGAAATACGATAACGAAATGTTCGAAATTTATACAAAAATGAATATATGATACATACAGAATATTAAGTTTTTTTCTTAAAGAAGTTATATATTTTAGATTGAGTTTTTTGCGAATTAATGTTTTTTAAAACTACCCTCTCTTTTATTTTTTGTAGCAATAAAATCTCTTCTATTGGAATGTTGTTCTCTTCGGCCCATTGCAGGATCGAACTGCATCTTCTGATTTAACTTTTGATAAAGTGGGGGCCAACTAAGCTTCACCTTCACCTTCATCAGTGCTCTCAATTTCTGCTGGATCGTCACAATTACCAGATGACCTAACGTTTTCGTGAAACCAATCAATGAATTTTTCATTGGAGAGGCAAATGCTGGGAACAATTTCCACAAGCAGACTAGAAACGGATGAAATCAATTCCCTTTCCCTTAAGATGTTTGCAGATAGTGTAGATAATGGAAGCTCGTCCTCCTCATCCCAATCACCCTTGGTAGGCATTAAAACTTTCCAACATTTCTGGATCATGTAAGGGTATACTTTTACCCAGGCATTAGCTAGCAAACAAACTGCATCCCCTATGTTGAAGGCTTTAATTTTAGTTTCTAAGTCCATATCCTCACTTGAAACTAAGTGGGCCAATAAACTTTTTTTGTAGTGGACCTTTGTTATGTTGATAACATTTTGATCCATAGGTTGAATGATTGCAGTGCAATTTGCCGGAAACATCATAACAATTATCAGCCCATCATCGCTTTGCAATTCGTTTTCTTTAGGATGACACGGGGCATTCTCCAAAAGCAATTTCTTACCTGAAAAAGAAAACTCATTAATACAAACACAACATTTTGTATTCTTTTTTTACTTCGGGAACAAACACGTTGTGGAACCATTGTTCGAATAATAGGAATGTCATCCATACACTTTTATTTGCTTTATAAAAAACAAGCTTATTTTCAAAGTTTTTAAAAGCAGCCAATCGCTTTACAAATGACAAAAAGTTTTACTTTGTGCATCCCTGATGCATTTGTGCACGCAAGGAATGTTATTCTTTCCTTTTGACGCTTCTTTAAACGAAACAAGTGTTTTGTTCGGCAACATTCTGTAAAATAAGCCAAATTCGTCTGCATTGTAGATCTGATCTGCAGTCAAGTTAAGTTCCTCTATTTTTTTGTTGAAATTTTTGTACGAACGGCTGGACAAGTTCATATTTATTCGATAATTTTTCACCACAGATTTTCAACATTCGAATACCATGTCGTTTCTTGAATTTCGCAATCCATCCATTGCTGGCGTTAAATGATGGTCTTTCCTTTATTTTATTGTGAAATTGAATTGCCTTTGACTTTATAATGTCATTAGAAAGTGGAATGTGTTTAGCTCTTTGCTTTTGAAACCATCCATATAAAGCCTTTTCCATCTGTGGATATTCAGAAGCCTTCAACGTTACCCGTTTCCCTGGTTCAGATTCAGCTCTAGCCACAAATTGTCTAAGAGCGGTTCCCTTTCCTTTTATGAGGCTTATTGTTGATTTGTGAACGTTATATTTGTCACAAATTGTCTTTACTGAAAAATCGTTTTCTAATTCTGATAAAATATCACTTCTTGTTTTAATAGACAATTTTGTAATATTTCTTGTAACACTCATCCTGTACAAATTTTCCGTAGGCACTAATGAAATCGCAATCCATTCAAATAAACATGCATTTTATGTGTTAATGTATTATTTTTACAAGGAATTTTGTTCAGACAAACTAGCTGTAAATTAACGGCAGGAATACAGAATCAAAAGGAGAGCATGCAAATAGAAAACAGATGAATAAACACAAGAAGTTGCACAAATCGATGTAGCATTTTTGAAAAGTTGCACTTATAGAATCAAGACGTGCTACAAATTTAGTGTTGCGAAGATCGAGGAGTTGCACGAATCGAGGGTTGCGTAAATCGAGTTCATACTGTATAGTATATAGAAGTCCAAAGCAGAAACATATAATTTTTTTATTTTTTATTTTTTTACTTTACTTTCAGCTAGTTTCATGTTCATGTTCATCTTAAATTAAAAATGCATCATAACATATTCAGTAATAAATGTCGTCGTTGTCGTGAGACTATTAACATAAAGTGAAAAGTGAAATGTTAAGAACAGAAAAAGTATCTTTCAATAGATTGCAAAACTTCTAAGAACCGGTCTTTTTCCAAAGAAAGAAACTATAGGTATTGGTCTATTAGTTTTTGAGTTAGGTTTTAGTAGACAGGATTACAATTTTGATTTTAGATCAAAAATATTCGGATGAACAATTCTTAAGTGAGCATTTATTTTTAAATATTTGAAAAAAAAAATGTTAAATAAAATAAATTATTTCTGTTCTGTTTCAGGATATTACTCCTTTAAAGTTAGCTAAGGTTGGAAGTCCTGTTCGATTCCTTAGTGCTTCTGTTATATGCGGCAATAATGAAATCCGTGGATTCCTTGTTTGTTTTTACTCATTTTGAATTTGTTTATACGATTTTTTTAAGCCTTTTTGGAAGGTAATAGTATTATGATATATGTTATCATTTCTGCATCTCATTTAATTGACTGCTGACGTTGCTTATGCCAATTATAAACTGAATGATTACGTAGTAAATTGTGTGCTTCTTAATTCTAATTATTATAATTATCTTAAGAGTTTAAGTTTCCTAATTTTTATGGAAAATTATAAAGTTTTTTAATAATCAACAGTTGCGCTGTGGTTGGACATTTTTATTCGCCACCTACATACTTAGATCGAGAAAATTCTGAATAAGATACACCACTAGCTAAACTTATGTCGTACAAAAGTTGGCCGATGCACAGTGTGACGAATCGCTGATTTAGCGGAATTAAATTAATAGCGATCACAAGTAAATGTTTTTGTTCAGGTTTTTTGTTTTTTTTTTAATTAAAATTGTTCACAGAATAGAATTTAACAATTTTTTTTAACATATGACT
Source organism: Volucella zonaria (assembly GCA_963966105.1). Lineage (NCBI taxonomy): Eukaryota > Metazoa > Arthropoda > Insecta > Diptera > Syrphidae > Volucella > Volucella zonaria. The sequence continues at coordinate 53,239,022 of OZ014533.1, read as the reverse complement.
ACAAATTTCAAGACAAAACAATACATAAAAACCAGCTTATTTTAATTTTTTTAATTATTTGGTACATCTAAAAGTTGCAAGTCAGTATTTGTATCTACACGTGATATTTTTCTAGTAAACAGTTCCCTAAACCTTCTATTTTCATTGTTTATTGCCTCTTGCGCTTCTACTGAAAGTTGTCCGATTGGAAGTATACAAGTAGAAATTATTTTTTTCCATGAAACAAGATCTTACGCACACTTACTGGCATAAAATACCAGGCATAATTTTTAGAATACACCATAGTTCCCTTGTTTCCTTTGCATACTTCTCATAAGCATCTGCATCTACTGGGAACCCAGACCCAAGAGCTTCTAAGATGATATGAAACTTTTTGTTAATTTCTTTATCTATCCCTGTAATTTGGGTAGTCTTTTCGCCATCTCTAAAAAATCTTCTAGCCGTGATTCCGTCATTAGTATTGCTAGACTGTTGAGTTGGCATATCTACCAATACCCCTGTTTCTCTTTTAAATTTTTCTTGGATTAGTTTTTTCTGGCTTTGACTTTTTCTTTACTGCCTTGGTCTCTTACCTGCCATACGTTGACATCTAATCTGTACGCTATGTGAATGATGCATTCCATAAATCATATCCATGAGTGAAGGGGCTTAATCCAAAGGACATTGCTTCTTGGCTCACATGCCTAGTTGAAAGATTAGTTAAATTGTTCATATCGGAGGGTTTGGCACCGCAAATGTAACACGTTTGTGATAAAGATGTTGAAGATGATAAAGCAGTACAAATTTTTCCGTCAATCATAGTTAACAAAAAGACCGGTTTAATTATGATATGCAAACTGTCAATGTTAAATTCTATAGGAAGTAGGGTTTTAATTTGATCTTGAATTGATTCTACCTCTGACTTGATCAGTTCTGTGGTTTCCTTAGCAATATTTAATTTTATTGGTCGACAATATCGGGTTAATGATGGGGCAGGATTTTGCCAAAGTACTTGGTTAATCCCATCCTTAAAGAAATACATCTGGATGGGAACCATTGAAAATTTTTGTTTGTATGATTTCTGTTGAGCACCATCACAGCCTCATTTTATTACCAAGGATGATAGTTCTTTTAGGTCAGCAACGGAACTTAAAACGTCTTTTTGAGCTAAACATAAACGCTCAACGCTGTGATTTACTAAACTATGCAATCCACATTCTGCAGAAGTTTCGCTCACAGTTTTATCATTTGGGTAGCATTTCGTCTTAGCTTCTTTAATTTTGTAGTATGAAGGTAATAAATTGGGAACTTTGTTGTTAATTTTTAGGCGTAGTATTTCGTACTGTTGAGTTGAAAGCTGAATGTCCGTGATTAATGTTAGTGCATCAATTGCAGTTATTGGTAAAAATCCAGGAACAGGTGTTTTTAGCGTTTTCCTCACAATAGAACCTTAATAACAAAATTTTACCTACAAAAATATTAAAAAAAAACAGAGCAATCAAACCTTGGTTCGGAGAACTTTCAGATAATTTTTTCACTGCAATAGCAGTATTTCTTTTTCCGTTTTGTCTAAGCCTTTTTTCATGAGCCATTGTAATTTCTTTAGCGCTAAAAGAATCTAAAATGGTTTCTCTTCTTGCTTTGACCGAGAAGTCTTCCTACTCTAGTTGAAGAAAGTATTTCATTTAAGATATGGTATGTTGTGGTAATGTTAGATTTTCATTTAGCCACAGAGAATTTGAATTTTCGTAGCGCTCTCTATGCCGACCACTTTTGGCCCATCTCTCGTCAAATCTTAAACATAAAGTTTTTAAGGTTAATTTGTATACGAGTATGGCTAAAGTAACCCATAACAAAAGCAAAAACAGCATCTAAGCGCTTAACTTTGACTTTAGAAATCCAAACATCAAAAATTTGCTTTTTCGTGATTTCGATGTGCATCCAAAAAAACGAAAAATTTAGTATGAGTGTCGCACCTGTGCGCAAGAAGTTGAAATACATTTCAGCAGTGTATATGCAAGGCTTTAGAACAAACATGGTCTCCAACTTGAACAACACTGAATAACTATACTTTTCGTCTAATGAATACAAAAAACACATATTTTATCTATAAATTTTAGTTTTATTTACCCCTTATATTAAATAAATTCTCTAATTATTTAAGAAGAACTTACTTTTATATCAATTGACTGTTTACTTATTGAGAAAAAACCAAAAAGCTATAAAATGCAGGCGAACCAATTAAAAACGATATAAACACTTGGTCTTCAAATTGACCTTCTTATAAAAAAACACAGTTTGAAGTTTGAGATGATTTTTTTTTGTTGCACTAAGTTGCAACAAAAAAAATTGCACAGTCATTACGTAGGAGGTCTACTCTCTGAGAGAAACCGGCTTTTGTTTAATTTTGTACATGTCATTTTCTTAGTTAAATCAAGCTAAATCAACGGTTCGTCAGACTGTCCTCATAAATTTTTTTTTTTTTTTCAATTTTCTTAAAAGAGTCGTAAGGGATACAAATTTTGTCCCCATTGTAAATATCTATTTGAGTGGTCTTGAATATGAATGTTTATCTAGCGAATAATGTTTAATGAATATGAAAAAATGACACATTGCGAAGATAAATGGTCTATGAGCAGGGATTTAACAGTAATTACTGATCCCGTTTCATTTTTGTTTTCTGATAGAAATACCTAAACAAGGGATCTGATATTTTTTTAAACTTGACGCATGATAAGGTGAATAGCTATACCCTTAAAATATTTCTAGAAAACAAGAGATCTGATATTTTTTAAACTTGACGCATGATCAGGTGAATAGCTATGCCCTTAAAATATTTCTCTGTTAGAAAACAAGAGATCTGATATTTTTTTAAACTTGACGCATGATAAGGTGAATAGCTATACCCTTAAAATATTTCTAGAAAACAAGAGATCTGATATTTTTTAAACTTGACGCATGATAAGGTGAATAGCTATGCCCTTAAAATATTTCTCTGTTAGAAAACAAGAGATCTGATATTTTTTTAAACTTGACGCATGATAAGGTGAATAGCTATGTTCTTAAAATATTTGCAAGCAATCCTAGAAGGCATTTAATTGATCAGTTCTGATATTTTTGCAATCAGTGCGAGATTGTTGATATTTTGCGTAATTAGGGCTCTTGACCGTTTTAGAGATTACTGTTTAAAATAAAAAAACGAAACTTTAGTAGCGCTTTGTTGTTTTGACTCCAACTTCTACCATTGAGTTTGTTCTTATTGAATTTAAAATAAAAAAAAAATGCTAAAACCACAGATGCTATGGTTTACATAGAAATTGCACGCCTAAGGCAAAAATCTAACCGAACTAGAGTGAATCATACTCAGACATGATGTTACTCTTAATTGTTTTGTATTATCAAGTTGCGTGTTCTGTTTGTTGGATAGAAGTTTACGTAATTTTCTTAAATCAAATTTGACTGATAATAAACATTATATTTGAGAACTGTAGGAAGGTCAATGCAGAATGCGCTCTCTTTAATGTTGTGTTTATTGAATAGTTGTGTTACGTTTTTTTCCAGATAAAATTTGAATTTTTTGATTTTTGCATGCTATGTTTTTTTCTATCTTCCACGAACAATGCTTCCGTAATAGAACGAGGAGCGCAAAGTATAGAAGGTCCTTGGGATGCTCACATCAAGGAATTTTTTCATCAAACCATTTCGGATCTCTAGTATTTGTTATCCTTATGCATTCCAAGGCCATTGTCTCTTTTATATTTCTTTCTTGTGGATGTTCTCTGAAAATTCTATTAAATACTTTGAAGTGAACTTTACTAACGTCAAAAAAGTCACTTCTTTGAGAATAATTTTTTGCAAAGATGAAAAATTCCGAAGGACATGTTATTTTTTCATCAGTCTTGAAAAATAGGTTGAAGCAATTTAAACATCTTTTTCCAGTAAAATATCGTATTGCTGTTGTTTCTAACGTGATTTTAGTTTCGATTTCCATATCACAAATGACTTTTTCGTACAGAGTTTCATCGCATACGATTTTCTTACGATCCTTAAGCAATGAAGAAGTTTTTGGAATATTAGTTTGAGTTGGGGATAAGTCTAAATTTAAAAATTCTACATCATCATCACAGTTACTGAAAGAAGAAAAATTAATAACATTTGACGAGAGAATTTTCAATATCAAAATGTTAAATTCGTAAACAGACGGATTTTTGTTGTAACCACCATTGATGCAAATAATAGAAAATAAATTTTCTAAAAGCAGTGTTGGGCGCGGTAAGTACGTAGGTGAGTGACCACATGGGAACTCAGTACTCCGCATGGTATTGACAAAACGCGAAACATGGGCATAGTACCCCGGCGTTAAATCCCGGACCCTACAAATTCATTTGTATCGTTCCCTTGATAATAATAATAATAATAATAATAAATTTTCTAATACGTCTTGATGAATTCTCTTTGTTAGTAAATAATCAATTCCTTTTAAACAAAAGTTTCTTGGAAGGTTAACTGATTTTTGTATATCTTTTAAGTAAGACAAAAATTGTTTCAACTCATTATAAGCTGGATTCTCTAGTTGAACTCCCCGCCTTAAAACTTTCTGGTTATAATGTGAACCACTATCCATGCAGTCAAATACATTGTTCACTTTTAGCACGAACTCTTTCGTTGCTACAGCTTTATTAGAGCCTTCTTTCAAAATTAAGCAATTAAGTTCAAAAGCAGTTTGAATCGACGCCGCAGTTATCCGGCTAAATATTTGCATTGCAAGGTGAACATGCATTTTTTCGAAGGCAGTTGGTGCTATATGACAACTTCTAAATTTGAAACATGTCTTAGCTACGTTGTCAATTTCCAAATTGTATATTTCTCTGATAACATCAAAAGATACTTTACCATCTGGAGTTTGTAGATTTGATTTCAATAGAACATTACGAAGTGATTTTAACAAATGAGGGAAATCATAAAAACAAAATACTTTTATTATTATTAAAAATTATAAATGGGTTTTCTTCAGAAACACCATTTTATAAGCTTTTCTATTATTGGCCCCTTGTTCGCAAACAATAGCATATACCTTTAGACCAAGTTCTTGACAGATTTTCAAATTGTTTTTTATAACTTCGCTTAGGTTATCCCCATTTACACCGCTTGCTGACACAAAATAGTTTAAAACACTTTTCCAACTATCAAACAAACCATTTAGCATGAAAACACATATTTAATTAGCAAACAATCTACTTCTTTCTACATCAAGGTCTTCGAAACCATCTATTAAATCATTTTTTATATTATATGTGAGGTTTTTACAAATCCTAATTTCATCAAAAATCAGGACAACACAACGTTCTCGCTGGGCACTTTTACAGGTGCCCATCTACAGAAAGAGGAAATATAAGGAAGTTTAAAGCCAAGTCTATCTCTCAAAAATTTATAGGCGCTTTGAGATCTATAATAAATACATATTTTGGGAAAGTTCTTTTTCGTGGCTGTTGTATTTTGTAGTCTTTGATTCTTTCAGAAGCATTTTACAAAATGTTTTTGAATGGTCTGAAATATTGAGCCTTTCGATTTGAGACGTCGTAGATATTTTATTTTTATTAAAAATTTTTATGGCAGTATGCGCTCTGTTTTTTTTATAATGTCTTTTTTATAATATTTTATTTTTAAATTTCTTAATTTAAGTTTGTAATTTAACAATATTTTCTTTAAAGTTGAATTTTTTTCTCCTCTTTTGCACATCTTTCCAATAACTGATCGCACCTTGCACACGAAATGCTGCAACTGCTCGACGTTCTTCGTTTAGTTAAAGGAGACTTCAGATCTTCTAAATTCAAGTTTGAATCCAAATCAGAATTTAAATTTAAGGAAGGAACAGCATCCGCCTTAAGATATTTTTATCCTATAAAAACTCGGGACAAAAATGATCTCCACAAACAAAGTATTTGCCTTCATTTTTAAAACCACATGCCTTCATCCACAAATTATTTAAAATTTCATTTTTTCCCCTAGAAGGACATTTAAAAATTTTCAAGTCAGGGTAATTCCTTTTAGTTTTTCTACAAACAGAACAAGAAACTCGAGATAATCTCTTGTCACCCATTGCTATCGAAAAATAAACTGCAAAATATTATATCGCTGAAAAGGTACCGCTGACAAAATTTACTAAGAAAAATTGTTCAGTCACATAAATAAACATCGAAATCGGTCGAGAGTCGCCGGCGAATGAAGTAAAGCAACTACACAGCCAACGAGAGCACCGCGCAGCTCCGTAAACTGTGGTTGTTTTATGTATGAAGATAAGGGTTGAAAACAGAAACCACAGACACGCGGCGCGGCGCATGCCTGCTTGGCCGGCTGTAAACATAATACAGCAAATACGATCCCAAGAATTGACGGTTTTATAATACATTTTGTTCAGAGCTTGAAGTTCGAAGTAAAAACTGGTTAGATTTTTTCCTTCAGCGTGCAATATCTATGTAAATTATAGCATCTGTGCCAAAACACAAACAGATTTTCCGCCGAAATAAAGAACATTTCCTGCTTTGTACGAAAATTGCAAAAAATACTTATGATGGTAGCACAAGACATACAATTAGTCTTTGCACTTGTGTTATAGATTCCAACAGTCTATACTATACATGGAGTATTTTTTACTCATTTTTTTGAAGAGAAATAATATAGAATGGTTATTTTAAAGAAAGCTAGCTTATTATTAAATTATTTTTAAATTTAGTAAATTAATAATTAAATATATAGGTTATTTTCTTTATTATTGTAGATTATGGTACTATATATGATTGAAAATCTTAGACAAAATATATAGTATTTATGGTAATAGGAAAAACACGCCAACATGGTTGAAAATCGTTTTTCTTTTCTTTTTTTTTCTTTATAACATTTTATGTAAGTGTAATCTTTATTATATTATATAAAAAAATTTATAAATTAAAATTATTAAATTTAAAAAGAGAGAATATGGGGAAATTTTCATTTTTTTCACTTTTTTTTTTTGTTGAATTTTGTTTAGTTTTGTAATACTCTTTTTTCTGGTTTGTATTTCTTCTTCTTTGAATTAAAAGAAAACAAAAAAATGTGTAATAATGTATGAGATTAAACATGATCTATTCATGTTTAGTTAATAGACTAGATAGATGATTTGGCTGTGAATTGCTTAAAGCAATGAAAGATTTACGAATTAAATATGAAATGCTAGTATGAGACCCTCCCATAATTAAATGTAGGTATTTTGTAGGTGGATATTTTTCTCATTTTATTTTTTTATAATTATGCAATGTGAAATTACAAGACTTTTGATTTTTTATCTAAATACGAGTAAATATCTTTTTGCGGAAATTAAGATCAAATAAAATATCTGTAAATAAAAAAAGTTGCATTTAAAACAGAACTTTATACAAGATAATATAAAAAAAAGGAAAAAATAAAATAGAAAACGCAACAAATAACGGTAAAAAAAAACTTTTTTACATTCTCATAGGATAACTTACGAGTATTAATATTAAACAAATTAAAATTAAAACAAATAATATTGCTTGGACTCATCAATCTAAGAACATAAAAAATAAAAACAATTAAAATAATAATTTTCTAAAAAAAAAACTTATAAGCAAACATAGTCATTATTGTAGATAAATTCAATACCAATTAATTGATCAAAAAAGAAAAGTAAACATAAAATACTCATTGAAGCATAATTAATACTACTGCTTCATTATACATGACCCATGTTTTAAAATTAAATTATCTTTTTTTTTTATCACGTTTATTGTTTCTAAACAATAGTTTTCCTTTAAAATAAAATAACATACATACATTTAAAAAAAAAAATGACCTGTTTCATTACCTTTTGATGTAAATAGTCCAAATGATTCTACCTCATAGAAACAAACAAAACAAGCAAATAAAAATTAAGTTACATAAAAAAAATATATATAAATTAAATTATAAATACCTATATTACAATGAAAAAGAAATTAAAAATACACAAAATTAGAATGTTACAGAAAAAAATAAATTTTATATAAAAAAAAAATATCCCAGAACTATGGAAAAATAAAAAAAAATATTCACATACTCAAACGTAATGTACAAATCAAGTTTTTAAATTCCAATAAAACTGGTAAATTTAAATCGTAAAATTCGAAATATGAAATCATAAAAAAAAACAAAACAAACAAAACAGAAAGCCGCTCGCACTTTTTAACAGATAACACAAAAAAATAAATTACATTTTTAATATTGGAATATCTAGCGGTAGGGGAGGTAGGAGAGCATTGGGCACTTTTTTACAAAAATGATAATAAAACTATTATTTTTTTAATAAAATTTACTTTTTATTTCTTATGTCAGTAGCACATATGTATATTTGGCTCAATCTACTGCGAAGCACAGTTTTCTATTGTATAATCGGTCTCAAAGTTACAAGAGATTTTCTGAACTAAGTCAAAAGTGTCCAAACCTCCCAGTAGTCGGGTGGCTTGGGCACCCCCGTGGGAGATTTAGGCATATATTTGGCTACATATTCCACAAGCAACTAACTTTTAATAAAATACCATATACACAATAAAAATTAACAAATAGTAGAATATACTTCATAAAAATAACAAAAAAAAAATAAGGTAAATAAAAAATCACTATTCTTTATTAAATGAACAAACTTATCTTAAATTGGGGAGCTGCCACGTTTGGTCCATATTTTTGGTTACGCCAATTTGGTTTTAATATCATTCAATGGGACACTTGAAATGTCTTCGTCTTCTGGATACATAAAAGTATTTCGTATCTTACTCATACGCATAAATTTGATAGTTGCCATGGAGTGACGAACTTCTTCAATACGTCCAACGTAGTGATAGGCAGTTTTTTTGGTGTCAAACTTGACCAATACAAAATCGTTGACTTGGAAGTTTCTATCTAAAACAATAACATCATCTTCATCGAAAGATTCTTCTTCCAAAGATTCAACGATATTGTTCATTTCGTCGTCGCTACTTATGTTATATTCCTTTTTTTCTTCCCCTTCAACGGTAATGTTTCACCGAGTTTAGGTATTTGTTTCTTTCCTGTAATTTTAGAAGCTTTTTGATTTGTTTTGTTTTCTTTGCTCTTCTTCTTTCTTTGTCCTTCTTGTTTTGCTATTTCAATTAATCTCTTCTCGGGTGTGTCTGTCAATATTCTAGTTGTTCCTGGAGATTTAGACTGGGAAGGCCCAAGAGCTACCACGTCATTTTGATTTGTAAGATCCAGTTTACTTTGAATTTCCTCCGTCAAAGGTTGTTCTGCAGGGAATTGACTTGGTGGACTGATCCATCTGACCCAATAGAAGCTTCGTGTAGGATATTATTGTTCTAGTTGTTCCTGGAGATTTAGACTGGGAAGGCCCAAGAGCTACCACGTCATTTTGATTTGTAAGATCCAGTTTACTTTGAATTTCCTCCGTCAAAGGTTGTTCTGCAGGGAATTGACTTGGTGGACTGATCCATCTGACCCAATAGAAGCTTCGTGTAGGATGAATGATTTGAAGTTCACTCGTGGAAATATAAAGTAGGGCGGTATTGAGTTTCCTATAGCATTTACTCCACAACACATTGTAACAAGGGTGTCTCTTTCAGCGGAAGTTGCTTGTCCGACTTGTTTGGTTCCTTTAGGAGTGATTACTTTTGTAATATTGTAAATAGCTTCGGGTCCAAAATGATACCGCTCGTAAACTTTTTTAAAATTTTCGAAAAAATCTCCAACATTCCTTCTATTGAAACCAGTAGCTCTAGAGATACTGGTAGCTTCTGGTTTTCATATCGAAAGCTGTGGTTGTCGTTTGAGAAACCCTCTTAAATAATCTTTTAATGCTATTTTATTTTTAATCCAATTTTTTGGAAATTTTTTATTTATTGCAAAACCATGGTCATATGCCAATCGATGTGTCTGCACTTTTGACAGTCCATAATTTAGTTTTGAAGATGTGAGATACTCTGTGATTTTTTCTTCTTCATCTTTAGTGAATATTTGACTGGATATGAATTTGGAAGAAGCATCTTTTACAGTGTCTTGTTTTAAATGTCTTTCAAGAATGGCTCTGTGTATATCACATTTAATTGCGGTAGTTTTAATTTTTCCTCCTTTTGAAACCTCTTCTATGGCACGTAAGATAATGTCTTTAGGAATTTTGAGGCGCTGTTGTTCTTCTTTAAATTCAAATAGCATTTTGCTGAAAAAAATGATGTAAATAAGCAGTAAAATAAATAATAATTGAAAATAACAAAAATATTATACTGAAACACATAGCGACGGACAGTGGGGCAGAATGCCCTAAAATGTGGTATCAAATCAGCCGTTACAGCTAAGAACCTGATAGCTTTTGAGACTAGTACTAAAATATTTGTAAGCCCGGTCACCCGACACGCCCACTAAAACGCCTGCTTTTCTGAAATGTGCCTATTTGTCAATATTAAAAACTTAAAGAAGATTTATTGAAGATCTATGTAATTTTTATCAACTACACTTATCTTCCCCACCCACTTTTACGCCCCCTTTTATCGTGAAGAAAAACAAATTAGTAAAACCATTTTTTAAACTGTTCATAGGTATTTATTGAGACTTATAAATTAACAAAAAAAACAATTAAATTAAATTTGCCCATTAAATACAAAACAAAACCAAAAATTGTTATTACATCCTTAGATATCATCACTATCATCACTGTGATCATTATTATCATCAGACTCAGGAGAAGCGTTTGATTCCTGGACACTTGCGGGTTTCTTCTTGGGAAAAGACTGCAATTTTTTTTTATGCAATTTTTGCTTAGATGTTATAATAGGATCCGAGCTCAGTAAGAAGAAATTGAATACATCTTCATTCGTTTTTTCACGGCCTGATTTTCTTGAGAAGTTCTTGCGGAAATTTTTAAAATCTTTATTGTGCGCTTCTTGGGCTTCCTCCGAAAGTTGGCCGATCGGCAACAGTGCAGATGATATAATTTCTGGGCCATGAATAAAATATTTATGCAAAGTTGGAGGCATATGATACCAGGGATATTTGTTGATGAAGCATCTCGCTGTCATGTGCAAACATGAACTTTTCTAAATTAATTTCATATCCACTGGCAACTACAATCATTATTGTGTGAATTTTTTTGATAAGTTCTATGTCTATTTGTGTTATTTCGGCTGATAGTTCAGGGTTTTGGAAAAACCGCCTTCCCGTGTTTCCATCGTTCGTGTTACGAAATCCCGGTTTTGGTTTACCGATAATTAATCCACATCGTTCTCGGAATTCCCTTTGATCGGGCCTTATTTTCCACTCTCGCGAACTTGCCATTTTTTAATGAGTAATTTGTATGCTAAATACAGAAGGCGTTCAAACCATATCCAACCAAGTAAAACGCATTCCAAGAGCTAAGTGTTCTGTTTTTACTGGTCGTGTAATCATATCTTCGATTTTGTTGAATTCCTTCAAAGTTGTTCCACATAAATAACATTTTTGAGTTGAAGTGATTTCAGTTAAAGCATTACAAACTTTTCCATCTTTACAGACCTGTTACCGATTAGTACAGAAGTTTTTTGAAGTTGAGTCTTTAATATATTAAAATTTTAAAGGCCTGCAAAAATTCGTAGAAGCTGGACGAGGGTTTTGCCAGATTATATGTTCACCACTTATAAGTCGAATGGGGACTAAACAGGTTATGAAAACAACGGAATCGTCTGCTTCTGGTCCGCAAAAAGCTTGTTTATAGGAACTATGTCCCGAGCTACCATCGAAAACCCAGTTTGATATTAAGGAACATTTCTCAAGTTCTTCATCTTCTATTGTTTCAAGAACACAATCCAACGTTGAAAGTATCTTTTCGATGATAGATAGCAATCTTTCTTTGCATTCTGCACAACTTTATACGATGGAAATTTTTCAGGAGCACACATTCCATTATATTGGTGTTGTGACAGTTGCGCTGCGACTAATACTGTCAAAGTATCGCTCTATTGGGGCTTGTAGTTGCTTCTTTTAGGAGTTTGGAGGCTTGAAACTTTCCGAAAGGTCTTACCCTCATTTGGGTAGCATAATTGAAGACATTAACAGGTACCGAATCTCTCAAGTCTTGGCTTTTGACCCTTTTTGTTCGTTTGGAAGAAGTATAAAAACTCACTTCTGGACGACCACGTTTTTTTGCTGAATCTGGTGCCCTATAGAATGCAATAGAACTGTTTAGCCGTTTTTCATTAGTTTTAAAAAATTTTTCCTCGATTCCGCAAAATTTGAACCACCGTCTCTTAAAATCAGTTTTTAAATGCGAGAGTGTTTTCTTTACAACTTCTATTTGGGTATTTTCAGTACTTTTTGTAATTTTAATAAGTTCTTCTTTTAAGAAATTGAACTGTTCTTCAACAGTTACACTCCCAGAGCTTCTCATCATACCCACTAGTTCACTTCTTGCCAAAAGAATGCAATTTAAAGAAAGTCCTAAACAACGAAAAAAATTTATAAACTGAAGGCACCTTACAAAAATCCAAATATCACGAAAAGTGCAGAAAAGTTTCAGGATTTTTTGACGGAAATACAAAATACACATCACGCACATTTGAATGACACAAAAATAAAAACTCGGACGAACCCGGAACCCAACTAAAAGTCTATGGGATTTAGGAAATCCTTAAAAATACACTTTTTTTAAAAACTGACCACAGGACATCACCTCTATTTTAAAATTTTTTTTGTTTTTTTTTTTGTTTTGTGCATGACACATTGCTACATACTCGAAGTTGAAGGCTCCATACCAAGATTTCAAATTCAAAATTATTTGCAGATTAACAAAAATTCGGGCTTCATACAAAAAAGACAAAACACCAATTTTTTTTTCTGAGCCAACTGAGAAAAAAAATCAAGCTTCAACTAAGCTGCGCTGTGATGAATAATTAGATAAGTCTAAAAAGAAATTATTTGCATTTTTTATTAATGTGGATATTACTTGATTGCACAAAAAAAAAATATATAGATATTCTCAATTTGGTAATTGAATTAATGCCAGTTTCTGGGCCACTTTGCCCTTTGCCCTTTGCCCTTTGCACTTTGCCACTGTGCGACGGGAACATTGGGCATGACCTAACCTCCCTTCAAAATCAGTGCCCAATACTCCCCATAACCTCATTTTCCAAAAAAATTGGCACATATTTTTTTTAGCCGAATGGTCCAATTCAATTGATAGATTAATATAATCTTTTGCAGATTGCTCCGTTATTTTCGTCGAAAATTAGATTAAATACTTTGAAACGGAAGAAACAAACAATCGCATGTGGCGCTGACAACTAATTGAAATGACAGATGATAGTTATTTGAGCAGTGTTGCTAGCTGTTAAACTAAATTACCACAGTAAAAAAAAAATTAATTTTTTTAAACATTTCGAGTTATAAGGTGGTGCCCGAGCCTCCCAACTGTCCAATGCTCCCCTACCTCCCCTACGTTTTTTTTTGCAAAACTCGCTTCAATCTGAGATCAGACCTGCTTGAGGTATAGATTTATCTTGAGGAACCCTTTCATCGTTTATGATGCAGGCAAGTTAGTGGAAAAGAGAGTGAGATTGGACCGATGAGTATTGTCTTAATTCAACTTTGCTTAGTTCAATACTTAAAATTTTTCGCATCTACAATATCTTGACATTCTTTTTGCGCATTTTTCCAAAAATTAATTAGCAGACGAGGTCGCTTGGCTCCGGTATCCTCTTGCATCCTTCTATTTTTTTCAAATTTTTGTTTTTTTTTTTATATTTCATGTACAGCAATACCCCGGAGTTACGCGATAGGTGAGACCAAGAGGTAGCCGTGTAAGTCGAATTCGCGTTAGTCGGGGTTCAACCTTGCATATACAGTGACTCAACTTTTCGATTACATGATCAGAAGAAAATAGAACTTTTGCTGTAATTTCTCCAATTTTACTGTTAATATAACTAAATTCTCACTCAAAACAAATGGAGTGATTAAGAATTAGCATAGCAAAAGCGAACGGAAATGCACCGTTATTTCGTGAGTACTTTTAAAAGTTCTTAGACAATGCATGTGACCAATTTGTTGAAAGTGGCGCAGTATATTGCGGAGCGTCGTATTTTGAGCACAAAGGGTTGCAAAGCTTGGTTTTTTATAAAGTATTTTCTCTCAAAATTAAACAAAACTAAAAAAAATTAATATTGTAATCCAACATAAGACAAGTTTAAATTTCAGTTTAAGAAAGCATTTTTAACTGTGTTCAATTTGATAGAAGATGAAAAAACTTGGTAAAGCTAAAGAAAAGGAAGCCTAAAGATTAATTGTTTCCGAAATGAACCATAGAACATTTTTTCGAAAACTTTGAGTGTCATTGGGATCCATATCTAAAATACGCAAGAATTTGGACACTGAAATCGAAAAAAATATCGCTGGAAGGAAGCCAATTTTGAATTCTACCATGCAACGGCGTATTGTGCGACAAATAAAGTATGGCGTACATGACAATGCGGCCCAGATCAATAAAGATTTGTTACAAAACGATAAAATTACTGTAACAACTAAGGCTGTTAGGAAAATTTCGCCTAAGAACGTCTTTCACGGGCGCGCAAAAAGAAGACCGCCATAAATAGTTAAGGCTGGAATTCGCCAGAAAGTATAAAAACTATAGTGGTAGTGACTGGTTAAAGGTGATGTGGTCAGATGAAATAAAAATTAATAGTTTTGGGTCCGATGGTCGTCAGTGGACGTGGAGAAAGCCTAGTGAGCCAATAAGCCATCGCCACAGCAAACCAACATTAAATTTTGGAGGGGGTAATCTTACGATTTGGGGATACATGTGCATGAATGGGGTTGGTCAATGTGTTAGGGTAATGGGTCGCATGAATGCCGCTCAATATATCACCATTTTGGAAGGCGGGCTTTTAACAAGTCATGGAAACTGGAACAAAAATATGTCGGACATTATCTTCCAGCAAGATAATGATCCGAAACACACAGCCAGAATTACCAAAGCGTGGCTGCAAAGTAATTATTTCGAAATACTTGATTGGTCCCAGTCCTCAATCCGACTGAGCGTCTTTGGGTTGAAGTCAAACGTACAAATACAGATTTGCCAGGAGATTGTGCAAATTTACTAACATTATGGCTCCGCACTCAAACGGCTTGACAAAATATTAATCCAAATCGATCCAAAACATTAATAGAATCTGTGCCAAGAAGAATACAAGCAGTGCTCAAAGCAAAAGGAGACCATACGAAATACTGAACAACTAATTGATCAAGTGTCCTATTTTTGTTTTTGTTAAATTAAAATAAGTTAACAAATGAATTTTTTAAAGAATTATGGTATTATTTTATAATGATGTCAAAAATTTCGTTAAATTATCTTTTTAAATAAAAAAGTTGTAATCAAAAGTCAGATTATTTGGTATGCATGTGATCAAATAGTTAAGTCACTGTAAATACGTTTAAAGTTTGTGAAATCGGGACCAGAAGAAAACAATAATTTAGAAAAAAATGTTTAATAAAATGTCAGATAATTAAAACAATTTACATTAGTAGGAATAAAACAACGTAAATCAAAGTTATTATGATGTCGAATGCTTCATATACTATATTCTAGCAATGTCGCCTGACGAGTTAAGTTTTCCTTCTTCTCACGTAAAATTTCCTCGTAGCATGCTAGTAACTTTTTTTATTTCCCGTTTTGTAGTAGACACGCGCTCTTCATTTGAAACTATTTTTTCTAAAATTTGTAACCCCTTTTCAATTGTACTGAGGCATTCTGTTAAGTTTGAAATCGTCATTTGATTTTCCGATTCAACTGGGTCTAACGAATCAGTTTGTTCAATGTCTTGATCATGCCCACGCATTTCTATAAGCTCGTCAATTGTTAGCTCTTGATCCAGCAATTCTTGGACGTCATCAGCATCTACCTCCAATTTTAATTGTTTGGCAATATCGATCACTTCTTCTATTATACCTTCGATTTGTTCAGGATCTGAGGCTGATTCTCCTTCGGTTTCTGTGGTGAAAAAAAAATGGACACAGCTTTTTCCAGACGTCATTCAAAGCTTTTTGTGAAATCTCATTCCAATATTGTCCAATAATTCTTACAGAATCTAAAGCATTGAATTGTGTTCCAAAAGTCTTTTACAGAAAGCTCGCTATTTTGCCTCATAGCTTCATTTAGATGCACAAATGATCGCCTTGTGTAGTAAGCTTTAAATGTTTTAATGAGTCCCTGGTCCATTGGTTGAAGCAAGCTGGTAGTGTTTGGTGGCAAAAATACAACTTCCACCCGTGGATATAAATTAATTAGAGTTGTAGGAGAATGACCTGGTGCATTGTCAATTAATAGCATCACCTTAAATGGAATTTCTTTCAATTGGTAATAACGTTCGACTTCAGGAATAAAATTATGACCAATCCAGTCTTCAAAAAGAGAATCTGTCACCCAAGTTTTCGCATTACATTTCCAAATGATGGGCAAACCAGCTTTAGATTTCTTTTTTAAGGCTCTTGGATTTTTTGAGCGATAAGCTAAGAGAGGTTTCAATTTACAATCACAAGCTGCATTCGCACCGACCATCACTGTCAATTGATCTTTGGCGGCTTTGAAACCTGGAAAGGTTTTCTCTTCACACGAAATAAAGGTTCTTTTTGGCATTTTCTTCCAAAAAAGACCGGTTTTGTCTACAATTAAAATGGTTTGGCTAGAGTAGCCACCATCTTCAATCATTTTCTTGAGTTTTTCTGGATGCTATGCCATTTACAACGACTTTTAAATTGGCTGAACCAGCCGTTACTAGCTTTAAAGTCTTCATTTTTGGCCGCCTCCCTGGCTTCTTCTTTTAGTCTCTGAAAAATCGGCTTAGCTTTAAAGCACACTGTGTTTTGGTCAACAGGACAATTTTTAAGTCTTACTTGATTATTAGACCATAACTGTAACATTGTTTCCATCTGAGCGATAATACCGTGACGTTTACGAATAATGCTTGAATTCAAACAATGAGAGCCTTTCACAGCTTCAGTAATTTTTTCTTTATTTTTTATAACCATTCGGACTGTTGATTCCGGCAGGTCAAATTTCTTTGCCAATTCACAAATTTTTATCTTAGATTCAAAGTCTTTGATAATATTTAGTTTACACTTCAAAACAGTGTTTTTCGTTTCTTGTTAGGTTCACATGACTCATTTTTTGGTCTTTTAGATGACATAATTTAAGATAAACCAATAATGTGCACTGCGTACGTAAAATAATTCCACAAGAAACATGTCCGAACTTGTGATAAACCGAATTTGCACTGCGTGCATATTTTCAAATTCATCTGATTGCACAATACATTTGGAGCATTTGATTACTCGTAGCAGATCTACAATATACAGTGTTGTGCAAAACATTCCAGATTTTTTCATTATTGCTATATAGTATATTGTAGTTTTTTGCAAAATAAAAACGAACAAAAATCAAAGCTTTAAACATTTTTATGTTGTTAATTTAACAACTATTTCAATTATAATACAGAAAACAAAGAAATTTCGGTCGTGCAAAACTAACCGGATTTTTTGGTTTTTAAAGAAAAATTTAGTATTTCGCCCAATAACCCTTATTTTTCAATACTTCTTGGTGTCTGCGGGGCGTGGACTCAATTAAATTATTAATTATAGTGGGTGGAATACTCTCACACTCATTCTTCAAAGCTGCAAAAACAGCGCTTGTTGAAGTGTACTTTTTTTGACTAGCCTTCCTTTTTGACTAGCCTGACTCTTTAAGCAGCTTTGAGGAATGGAATGGGGAAACAGCCCCAAACCATCACGGAAGCCCCAGGATGCTTGACTGTAGTCAGAATGTTTTCTGGCTTAAGACGTGAACCCTTTTTGCGTCTTACTGTGAGTGCACCGTCGGAATAAAATAAATTAAATTTGTTCACATCGCTGAAAAGCATTGTCTTCCATTTGCCGACTGACCAATTTAGATGTTTTTTGTGCAAATTTAACCCTAATAGAAAGGTTAATTTAAGTATTTCATAATCTTTCCCAAATGTAGTATCTGCATTACCTTTTAAGACGGTGCTTAGCTGACAGGAATGGCTTTTTTGCTGCCCGAAAAGCATTAAGACGGACTTTTTTTAAACGCTTTCGAACAGTACTTGCGTCAACAGGAAGACTAAACTGGTTCACTAGAGACGCAGAGGACACAAAATGATCTTTTAAAACTATAGGCTGTATGCGCATGTCAGTTTCCGGTGTTGTTTTGCGTGGACTTTCGCCACCATGTGTTATTTCTATCGGTTTTCCACTTCTAAACTTTTTAACTAAATCGTTAATTGTTGAGGTCGGAATATTATATTTCGCAGCTATTGCGGTTTGCTGTAACCCGGCTTTAAAGTCCTCTACAATTTGATTTTTTATAAAGTTACTATACCGTTTTTTTGCCATTTTTATTATGAGTATATACGAATCGTTTGAAAATCACGCGAAATCTTCTTTCTAGATGTAACTCAAATGACAGCAGAAACCATCATCAGAAAGACAAAATTTAATGCTCTAAAAAAATTCGGTTAGTTTTGCACAGGCATGTTATTGAGATCTTTTTTGTTTTTTAGTATAACATTAGCATGTAAACGTGCATTTAATTTTTTTTATACCATTATCAAATTAAGATAGAAAGTGTTTTTAAAAATACAAAAAAATATTACCGAAGTTTTGCACAACACTGTATATATTTTTTATTTTCATTTCTTTTTTGAAAAACCGGACAACTGCTTTGTTAAAGAATACTAGTGTTCGAATTTATTCCTCCAAGTTTTTGTATTGCTAGCAGATAATAGCTACAGTCAACTCTCGTTAATTCGAAACTGGAAGGATTTTTAAAATATTACGAATTATCAAGAGTTTGAAATATCTAATGTGTTTCGAGAGAAAAAATATGAAAGTTCGAATTATTGAGTAATAATCAATTATTATTTATTAACTGCTAATTTTTTAACAAAATCAAAAGGTTAGAGGTACATACATACATGCATGTATATATGTATGTACATACATATCACCTTGATCAAAAAGTTCCCAGAATTTATTCAGAAAATTTTAAATACAAGTTTATTCATCTTAATCTATATTGTCCCCTTTAAAGTAATCCCCATCGACTGCAACACACTTATGCCAGCGCTTGATCCAATTTTCGAAACATGTTTTATATTCGGTTTTCGGTATGTACATCAGTGCTTCTTGGGATTTTTTCATTACTTCCTCTCGGCTGTTGAAACGCGTTCCCCATAGTGGTTTTTTAACTCGATTGAACAGAAGGAAGTCACAGGGAGCCAAATCAGGTGAATTCGGTGGCTGTTGGATGGCATTTGTTGCATTTTTCGTCAAAAAATTACGAATAATGATGGCACTGTGCGTTATCTTGGTGCAAAATCCACGAGTTTTCTGCCCACAATTCTGGTCTCTTTCGGCGAATTGCTTCACGCAAACGTCTCATAATACTCTCTGTTTACTGTCTGGCCTTCTTGCAAAAATTCATGATGCACTACACCGTTGTAATCCATGAAAACCGTGAGCATTGCCTTCTTTTTTGACTGAAAACGACGTGGTTTTTTTGGTCTCGGCTCATTTGGTGAACGCCATTCACTTGCCTGATGTCTGGATTGCATGTCGTACTCATAAACCCACGTCTCGTCTCCAGTAATGATCCTCTTGATAAATGTGGGATCGGATTTAGCCTCGCAAATCATCTCTTTTGCGACGTCAACACGGTCTCTTTTTTCCATGAAATCGAGGTCTTTTGGCACCAACTTTGCTGCTACACGACGGAGACCCAAATCATTAACCAAAATGTCTTAGACGGGTCCATAGGAAATTTTCAAGTTCTCCGCTATCTCTCTGATCTGATCGCGCACCATTAATTCCGTTTTTTATGCAAAATTTAATACGAGTACAAGTTCGTTGTTGCAAATTTAAATCCATTTCTAAAATTGTAAAAAATCGCCAATACGCACTGAGATAGATATACTCTTGGCTACGTAACTTTTGCAAATGTCAAGCTATGATGCTAAGATTTAGAGGGAATATCAACAACAGATTTACCAACTTAACAAAAAAAAAACAGAACTCAAATCGGAACAATGGGAGCGCCACACGGTGGTGTGGTGCGGGAACTTTTTGATCAAGGTGGTATTGTAAATTTCCCTACCCCCATAAGTAGATTTCCCTGCTCATCGTCAATATATGTATTTCGGCAACTGGATCTTTTCTGTCGTTGCGCCGCAATCTTAAAATGTTAAGTCGTTTACTCGTGCTTCGAAGTCGCACTTCTTTTACTGCTTGTTGCCTACTTATAAGTTGTGAAGATACCTCTCCTGATTCCAGGCACAATGTCGTTACTGCTATCGCACGTGTTCTTGCTACCGTTTTTTTTTCAGATTTTTTTTGCAATGGTTATATCCTAATTCAAAGGCTTGCCTTTGGATCTTTATCTTATATCCAGACATACCCAAGTAGAATGATTTTTTATTTCGAATTTATGATTTGTGAAATAGAAATTTCTTTAAAAGACTTTTTAGAGTCTTAATAATTTAAAAGAGGACTCTTACTATACTTATAATGGCTAATTTTGTTTGTTTGTTAAAAAGTGTGAGCTAACTCTGAAATCATTCTTTCCTTTTTTGCGTCTTCTTTGGAAAAAAAAGTTAATAAACCAAAAGCAACAAGAAAAACGTTTAATTGTAATTTTTGTGTTTGGTTTTCTTTTCAAAACATGGTGCCTTTTTGAATTAACAAAATAAAAAGAATGAAATTTAAATTATAGAAATATAGCATTCATACAATACTATGGACATAAAACTTAAAAAAAAAAAACCAAAAAACATCTTGAAATTAAGAATTTTTGTAGTTTTCTGAACTGAATATTAAAGAAAAAAAAATTTAATTAAATTAAAAATGACTGATTTGTTTATTAAAGCGTTGCTCACACGTTTGTAACTTTAAAAACAAAAAGAAAAAATAAGTACGAGTACATAAAAACTTTGTTCAAAATTTCAAATAAAAAATAAGAATTTTTATTTAACTTTTTATTATAATTGCGTATTCAACTTAAATTAACTTAAAACAAAAAAAAATAAATACAAAAGAAACGGCACCTTTACATAGAAACTTCTAGTCTTAAATATAATCAAAAAATACGTCTAAACAATTAAGGTTTACATTTTTTGGTTTCCAAAAATAAAAAACAACCAAACAACACCCTCTCTAAAAGAAAACGAAATGAATCATGTACATAACACCATTCAGTTACAAAGTAAAAACAAAAAAAAAGCAAAAAATAAAAAGTAAATACTATCACTTTTCAAATACGTAAAAGCAAAATAAAATATTATATATACAGATATATATACATACATAAACGTAAATCAGCTTTTATAAATAAAAATGAAAAATAAAAACAAATCAATTTCCAAACAAACCCATTTACATCTCCCCAAAAATAAATAAATAAAAAAAAAATGAAAATATATTTGTAAAATTTTGTCGTTGAAAAATGCCATCATGCCTTAAGGGTACCTGTTTTGCTGCAATAAGTAAACAAAACAACAAAACAAACAACAAATTAATATGCAACACTCAGAAATAAATTAATTATTATAGTATATGTATACCGAAGAAAATAAATGAGAAAAGCATTTCACATAACATTTAAACAAAATTAAACAAAAAACAAACAAAAAATAAATGTAAACATTTTAAAATATTTAAACATTGGAAACAACACGACGTATAACGAAAGGAATAAAAAAAACCATAATGTACCTTTTTCATAAAATACCTCCGGCTTAAATTTTATTTTATATAAATTTTAAATTGAGCCCATAGTGTGGATTTATACTTTTCACTTTATTACTATGTTTATTTACATTTATTTGTAAAAAAATTTTGTAAAAAATTTCAACTGATAATAACAATAGAATGCATTTTTGGCCTATTTTTATCATACCATATATCTAGCACGGTCAGTTCTATTGTTAACCGATGAATCAACCAACCTATACCTGCATCTTATCACTAATAATTTTCAATGCTGTATTTTTATTCAAACACCATGATTTGTCTTTATTTTCGTGTGATTAAAAACACCTAACACTTAACCCCTTACCGCATGAATTATTAAAGAGATAAAACAAATTTTTAAATGAGGAGATCAAACTAAGAAAAAAAATTATTTACTTATATTTTAGAAGTTACATGTACGAGGTTTGTCTGAACAATGATTTTATTTTTCTACATAGTCTCCTTGTAACTCTACACACTTCTCCCAGCGATGCTCCCATCTCTCTAACCCGTCCAAATAGTACTTGGCGTTTTTCTCTGCAAAATAATTGTTCACGAAGGTGATTGCCTCCTCATTTGACGAAAACCTGTCTTCCGAGCGCAGTTTTTAGATGAGGGAACAAAAAGAAGTCACTTGGGGCTAGATCTGGTGAATAAGGCGGATGGTCAAGCAGTTCAAACCGTAATTCATGTATTTTCGCCATGGTAGCCGCTGAGGTGTGAGACGGCGCGTTGTCTTGGTGAAACAGGATTTTCTTTTTCTGCAAATGTGGCCGGTTTTCCGCAATTTGCAATTTCTGCCTACAGCTTAGCAAGTAATGATGCGTAGTATGCTCCTGTAATGGTTTTTCCTTTTTGAAGATAATCGATTAAGTAAGATAACTCCTTTACTATTCCAAAAAACAGTCGCCATCAATTTCTCAGCCGAAAAAACAGTTTTTGCTTTTTTCGAGTCGGCTCGGCCTTTGCAGTCCACTGTTTTGATTGAATTTTTGTTTCGGGGGTATCCAAGTTTCGTCTACAGTAATTAATCGGCGCCAAAATTCGGATTTATTGCGCCTAAACTGCGCCAACAGAGCGTTTATTCGAGCATGTTTTTGGTAAGCAAACGCGGCACCCAACTCGCGGACAGTTTTCTCATGCCTAAATCTTGATTTAATATGTAACAAACACGTTCTTTGAACATTTTCATAACCTCTACTATCTCTCTCATTTTAATTCGGTGGTCGTCTAACACCATTTGGTGAACTTTAGCAATGTTATCGTCAGTGGTTGCAGTTTTTGGACGTCCCGAACGTTCATCATCTCCCAAGCTCTTACGGCCACGTTTAAACTCAGCTGCCCAAAATTTAAATATGGTAAATGATGGTCCATACACAGAGTCCAACTCATTTTTGATTTGCGTAGGCGTATTGCCTTTCAAAAACAAGAATTTAATAACAATTTTTCCATTTTCACAAAAAACACTCACATCGACCCACTCAAACTAAAAACTGCGCATCCAAAATGACTGAAACTTCGATAAGTAACTGTCAAAAGATGCACAACTAGCATTCACTAGCTTTTATTGACGAGTGCCGCTATCTTTTCGCTGCGGTCGAGACAACCCTCGTATAAGCCATATATGGCTTCCTATGCACTGTAGCGAAAATTCAGTCAGTCATATGCAATTACTTATACTTCGTGAAATTCTTTATAACAATTACGTTTGTCACTAGACTATAACACAAAAAAACATTACATTTTTCACACAATGTGAAGGAACGAAATTTGGAACAATATTGGCATAGTTGTCGGGCGTTCTTCTTCCAAATCGGAAAATGGCTAATCCCATCAGAACGTACCGAAGCCGAAGTCATACCTTGATGTCTAGCAGGAGTTTGTCGTGGATTTTTCGCGGGTAGTGGAGAGTCAGGCAAACCGAAGGGAGTGCCGCTCCGTCTGGATGTCGGTGTTCCGAGACTACTTGATGGACGACCACGTTTTTTTTTGTAATAACAGGTTTCCCTGACTTTCGCAAATGCTTGGAAACGCGAGCTTAAGATCATACAAAGACATGTAGGTGTTCACGTCTGCATTGATTCGGCGCCATAACAACCAAGCATTTACAAGGGACATGTCCACCATGTGAAAAAAAATCCTTTTGTACCACTGACGAGACCGCAAATGGATTCTGTAATAACCCAGTATGGAGCCAAGTAAATCGACTCCTCCCATATGCTGGTTATAAACATCGACACCTTGCGGAGAAGGTAGGCAAACATATTTTTATCCTGTCGAACATAGCGTCGTTTTGTTGTCGTTGGCTCGCTTCCAACGTAGCCTGAAAGAAGATTCACATTCTTATTATCAAACCAGGAAACCAGGCTTAACATTACTTCATCTATGACTGCTACCTTTTCTTCCATGCTTTCGCGACTTCGCTTCTTCAATTCCTTTTCTGTAGGCATATTTGAGTTTGACACACGATTGAGTCGCACAGTTCCTAAGAGAAGTAAACCGTTCTTGTAAAAGATTTGGGCTGTTAAACCAGTTATCAAAACAAATCTTGTAGTTTTGATGTCGTGGAACTGTGGCTGTCAATCTAGTGACCACATTTGAGCTTACGCCAAGATCTGGTGCGTTTGAAGGGTACGAATTGATTTGGTCTCCAGCAAAGATGTCAAAGTCATAGCTAAAGCCACTAACGCCGTTCAGGACTTGGTTTTTGAAACCCCATTTGTGAGGTTTAGCTGGGCTATATTATTTTAATTCATGACGACATTTGGTAGAGATTATTTGGTCGTCTACAGCTAAATATTCTTCTTTAGGGACTAACGACACGCTTGCTCACACCGACTTTTCTTCGGATTTACGTTTCCAATCCTCCATTTCGAGCTTTACTTTCAGTCTAGCTTCTCGCATTAGCTCTTTGTTGGCTTCCCGTTGTGTATCTGCTTGTTTTTTACGCGATTCAGGTTTACGATTAGCAAAGTTTTCTGGCGTAGATTTTTTGCCGTTGCGCAGTTGGTATAGTTGGTATCGCTTAGGTTTGTAAGATTCCTGCATTAATTCAGCCTTAGATTTCGGAGGCATTTTGCCGACACAAAGAACACGAGTAATGAACCACACGATCAAACTCCCACATGAAACTGAGAAACAATAGCAAACAAGCACTAGCAACTGAACGATATGCAATTAACAAAAGATGGTAACGCAAAAAAGAATGCTGACACAGAAAAAAATGCTGACACCCAGCGAAAAGCCATATCCATATCAAAAGTTTAAATAAAAGATAGTAACAATTTTTGGCCCTTCGTCAAAAACATTACAAATTCTGCCTTGTACACCATGCAAAAGCTCACAAATAATGACATTTTAGCTGTCAGATTTTTGGACAATGCTTTGCAGCTAGGTCAGCACTCCCAAATTGTCCCTTGTCTCCGCCTACATTTAAGCCCATCAAATTTTTCTTCAATGGAACGAATCCATTTAAATACACAAATCCGTTGGTCCAGATGGTACGAGTATGTATATATATTTTCCATTTTCTACGATGGGAAAACTACTACGTAAGCTTTTTCATCAATTCTGCTCTTTAGGACTCTTTCCGAATAGATGGAAAACAGCGAATTTCCTCTCTCCTCTTATTCATTTCACTTATATCCCTTATTTCCAATGTCATTGAACCGTGATTAACCGTCAGCTCATGACATATCTTGAAACACGAAAACTTCTCAATGACCGGCACTACGGTGTTCGAAGAAACAGATCTATTGATGATTTTGTTGCATGTTTTGCCGAAAAGTGGAACGAAAGCAATCTGGTTAAAGCAAGATGGTTGCACTTGATATTTCAATGGAATTTCCCAAAGTTCGGCACTTGGCCCTTTTGTATAAAGTGCATACATTTGGGATCGATGAATCTCCTTTGGATTAGAAATTACCTTTGAGAATATTACGAGTAAATTCAAGTTGTTTTAACAGGTTTCATGTCTGATACCCACAAAATAAATGCCGGTGTCCTCCAGAGCTCCATTCTAATTCCAACACATTACCTTGCTGATGACAGTACTCTCTGCTATCCATATTCGTTCCCGGGCTCACGTCCCTGCTTTTCGGCTGTAGAACGCGAATAGAAGAGTATGTTAAGCTCATCAGGGAACCACTAATCGAGTCGAATTTAATGCTTTCAAAGCACAATGCTCTCTGCCGTCCTTAGATCGAAATTTAAACACCCAGTTGTTATCCATGAATGGAAATTCTATGGTCGAAACCGATAAACTTTCCATTCTCGGTATGTGTGTCAATGAAAACTTACGTTGGAATGATCACATATTCGGTGTCGTCAAAAATGGTGCGAAAAGTCTAGGTTTCCTCAAGAGATGTAAGAAATTTTTTACTCCCTCTGATTTGGCCACAATATATGTATAAGGCATTCATCTGCCCAAAATTGGAGTAACATACAATGCCCACACCTAGTCAGATGCTCTTAAATCATCCCTGCACCTGCTAGATAGGGTTCAAAACCGTGCGATAAAAGTCATAGGTGATACTACAATAATATCCGTCAATCAATTGACACCCTCGAACTCCGGCGTCTCACTCTGTTTTATCGCTATTTCCACCACCAGTGCTCCATAGAAATCGCCAGTAGCATTCCGCCCCTTCAAACTTTTAACCGTAACGTCCGTCTCTCTATGAATGCTCATCAGTATAACCTCAAGCCCACTTTCGGACGAACTCTAAAATATCGTGATTCGGTCCTAAGCCGTACAACTCGTTTATGGAATGTCCTCCCTATTTCTTTATTTCCTAGTCTTTATAACCTTCAAATATTTAAAACCAACGTTCACCGGTACCTCTCTTTCTATCGTCCCTGATTTTCCTTCGTCCGCGTTGTGTGCAAGCATTTTAAGGCTACTTAAATCCCTTGAGCGCGCGCAAATTATAAAAAAAGTCAGTAATCCATTTAGGGTTCATCCGCCATCATCTATTTCTCATCACCATGACTAGTCCTGAGCCGCTCAGTGCCTACCCTCTTCGGGCGTATACGAACCACCATCTCGAGGGGCACCCGATTAACAAAGATCACACTCTAAGTGGAAAGGAGTCACAACAAACTAAATGTTCCCAAGAACAAAGAATTGCTGATTGTACTATAGTTAAGGTTTTCTTCGAATTATAACGTTAGGAGTATGTTTTTCAACTTTCACAGAACTGTTCAAAAAACGTTCTGTCCAAGGCTTATCGTCAACATATTTCGAAATTGATATTTCATGTTTTACCCTAAGTTTATGAAGATAGTTCCTAGATCGCTTTATATTTGGTAAAAATATAAACCCGCATGTTATATTTTCGCAGTTTTCTAATCTGTTATACCATACATTTTGTTCTATTAAATCCAATATCATGACATCATAAAAATCATCCATAAATCGAGTTCCACGTACTGTAGGCAGTAACTCAAATGATATTTAATAACTTTTATTATTTTCCAAAAAAAAGCTGCACTGCCATATTGCATATATTTTCATTTTACTTTATTTTTTAAAGTAAATAAGAAGAAAAAAAAACTTGCGTTATAAAAAAAATTGTTTAACATTTTATAGTCGAGTTAGAATTTAACATTAATATAAAATATACGCAGTGTAATTTTCCTGTACAAATACGGTTTTTATTGTTTTAAAATTTGTTCATTTTTTTTCTAGTCTAACAAAAAAAAAAAAAAAACCGTAACGTAAAATCTGTTGCTTTTCTTGTTTAGTCAAAAGGACAAAGTATTTAAAATTAATAAATATACATTCATACATACATATATACTTAACACTTCAAACTTTGTTCAAGTTAATAATAAAAAAAAAACAAAACTGTTCGTATATAAATTACATTCGTCAAATGTATGAGGATTTCTTATAAATAAAAAAAAAAAAAACAAAAACAAAAACATTTATCTACGATGCATTTTATATAACGCGCAGGTATGAAGTGGTTATGTAGGTATAAATTGTGGATTGATGCAAAAACACCTTACTTTCGTACACAGAGACAAAACGCAGAATACGAGTATTTAGATCTACGGTATAAAGAATTGTATAAAATAAATCGTAATACCTTAAGATTTATTATTATATAAAATATATATATATATATATAAATATATAAATATATATATATATATATAAAAAGAAAATAGATATGATTATTTATTTATATATAACACATTTAACGGTTAGGAATTTTGAAAAAATAAAAAAAAAAAATGGTTAAACAAAAAAGAAATGAGAGAGAAATTAAGAGATTGTTAGTAAGTTAATGGTACTACGAACGGTGCAAAACGAAGTGTGAATATTTATGCAACACATAAATGCTAATAACAACAACAAGAAATATATGATTATTATTATTATTATTATTCATATTATTAAATATGAGATAGAAATTATAAACCATATTTTAAATAATAAATTATCGAATAGATCCCCTTCTTTTTATACTAAAAAATTCAAACTGAAAAAAAAAATATATTACATACAAACAAAATGTAACCGACAAAAACAAAAACAAAAAAAAAAAATTATGAATAAAAGAAATATTTAAAACAAACATTGGTTAATTATTAATTGTAAACGTATGAATAATATTTCGACATAAGAATATTTGTAAGTTGTATATTTAAATCGAATGAAATAATAAACAAATATATATATATACATATATATATTTAACATATGTTTAAAAAAAAAAAAACTAAATTTATGTTTTTGTTTTATTCCACTGCATTTTGGGTGTTCCGGATAAAGTGCCGGAGATCTTGGGATACGTACATTTGTGGCGAACTAATTAAGAACGATCGTAAGTACTGGCAACACCATCGCTCCAATAATAAGACAGATGGCAAAAAAAATTAAAAGTATCGCTATCTATTCAGTCGAATGTCTCTTTTCATGTTGAACTGTAACTGTCGATGTTATTGCACATTATTCAACAGCTTAAATAGGTTTTTAAGCATATTATTCCAGTATTCGTTTGGCGATATAATTCCGATGGGAAACAGTATGTTAGACGACCAAAAAATGGAGCATTCAATCCTAAGTACACCACACCACACCCTCAAACATGGAGGAGAGAGTATTATGCTTTAGGGTTGCATGTCTTTTAAAGGTACCGTACCGTTACACCGAGTGGAAGGTATAATGAACGCTCAAAGCGTGTAATGCTGCCCTATAAAGAAGCAGAATTGCCAGTAACTTGGAAATGTATGCAGGACAATGATCCGAGATCTACTGCGAGGTCAACAAAAGCATGGTTTCAGAATAATTGTGTGGATGCCATCGATTGGCCGCCATGCAGTCCGGGCCTAAATCCAATTGAAAACCCCTGGTACCAGTTAAAAACAAAAGTTAAAAAGCATAAAATTAGCAATATAAATCTATGAAATCGTAAGGACATTCCAAGAATGCAATAACACCGAAAAAATGTCAGGACCTAATTTTGTCAATGCCAAGGCGGTGTATGGCCGTAATTGCAAACAAAGGATTCCCGACAAAATATTGAGGAAAAACCGCAAAATACAATAAAAAGTTTACAGATTCTCTATCGTTCTTAATTAGATCGCCAGCTAATTTCTTGGTACCAAAACATTTTGAATTAATTTATATGTTTACGTTATCTTTTTGCTACTCTTTTTGCTATTGTCTATTTTTAACTGATATATGATACAAAAAAAAAACTTAACAACCCAAGATGAATAAAAATTTAAATAAAAATGTTCGAAAAGCATGATGCCAGTGTATCATTTCATTAGTTCGCCACAACTGTATGTTTTTTTTTTTTTATAATTTGCGCTCGCTCAAGGGATTTAAGTACCCTTAAATATTTGCACACACCTTGGGCGAAGGAAAATCAGGGAGGATGGAAAGAGAAGTACCGCTGAACGTTGGTTTTAAATGTTTGAAGGTTATGATGACTAGGAAATAAAGAGCTAGACAGGGCATTCCATAAGCGAGTTGTAGGGCTTAGGACCGAATCATGATATTTTAGAGTTTGTCCGAAAGTGGGCTTGAGGTTATACTGATGAGCATTCATAGCGAGACGGGTGTTACGGTTAAAAGTTTGAAGGGGCGGAATGCTACTGGCGATTTCTATGGAGCACTGGTAGCCATAAACCAGTTTTTTTTTTTTTTTTTTTTTTAAAGAACTTAACACTGAAGTGAGTATGAATACACTTATAAACTTAGACATTTCGCAACGTTTTTGAAGACACCGAATATGTGGTCATCCCAACGCAAGTTTTCATTGACACACATGCCGAAAATGGAAAGTTTATCGGTTTCGACCATGTAAGTGCCATTCATGGATAACGGCTGGCTGTTTAAATTTCGCTTTAGCGACAGCAGAGAGCATTGTGTTTTGGAAGCATTAAATTCTACTCTGTTAATGTTTCCCCAATTAGTTATGCTGTTAATATTAGAATTTAATGAGCTTAACATACGCTGCCGTTCCCGTTCTACAGCTGAAGAGCAGGGACGTGAGTCCGGGAACGAATGTGAAAAGCAGAGAGTGCTGTCGTCAGCAAAGGAATACATTGGATTATAAGTAGAAGGCAAGAGATCATTGATAAAAATTAAAAAGACATAACCGTGGGGCACACCAGCATTTATTTTGTGAGTATCAGACTTGAAACCGTCCAAGACAGCTTGAATTGAACGTCCTGAAAGGTGGTTTCTAATCCATTGAAGAAGAGAGTCATCGATCCCAAAATCACGTATTTTCGACAAAAGAGCCTGATGCCAAACTCTGTCAAATGCCTTAGAAATATCAAGTGCAACTATCTTGCTTTCGCCAGACTGATGTACGCTTTGTACCAGTGGACCTGTTGCTGCGATAACCGTACTGCCTGTCATTAAGAAGTTATCGTGTTTCGAGATATTTCATGAGCTGACAATTTATCAGCGTTTCCATGACTTTGGAAAGAAGGGGCGTAAGTGCAAAGGGCCTGTAGGAGGAGAGAGAGGAAGATTTGCTTTTTTTAAGGCAAATGCTGTTTGCCATCTGCTCGCAAAGAGTCCTAAAGAGTAGGATTGATGAAAAAGCTTACACAGTGGTTTTGCCAGCGAAGAACAACACCTCTTCAGAAGGATCAGCGGATTTATGTATGTTGAGATCTTTAAGTACTCTTGGTACTACACGAGTGCGAAAGTGGATTCGTCCCATTGCAGATTCGACGCACTCAAGTGTAGGCGGAAACAATGCACAATCTGGAAGGGTTGAGCTGGCCGCAAAGTGTGCAGCAAGCAGATTGGCCTTGTCCAAAGAGCTGACAGCTGGAATGTCATTGTAAATGAGCGTTGGAATGGAGGATGATATTTCCAATATTTTTGACGAACGACCAAAATTGTTTCTACCTTTGCGACATTGTGGTATTTTTTGCCTCAGTTTTTGGTCGTATTGGAGTTTTACACGTTTAAGAAAGGCGTTTCGGTTTTTCTCTGTCGGGTTGGTCATGAAGGACCGAAAAAACATTTCTCAACCCTGACAGCCTCTTTACAGCTCGAGTCGTAAAATGCCTTTTCTTTTGGTTTGATACTCATCATCCGATGAGGGATAAAGTTTCTCATTCCAAAAAGAATGGTGTCTGTTATCATATCAGCAGCTGCATCTACGTCGTTATCGAGGAAACATAACGACCAGTTAAAATTCCTAAAGAAGTTGTTAAGACCGCTCCAATTGGCTTTCTCGTATTACCATACGGTTCTTTTAGGAATCTTTTCTCTAACTGTGTGGTCGTTGTACGAGAAGTTAGCTGATATGATACAATAGTCCGATGAGCCTAGAGGGGAGAGCACCTCAACGGTGTACTTATCAGGGTGAGAAGTTAAAAACAAGTCCAGGGTGTTGGCGGTATGATTGTCAACGTCTGGTATTCGTGTGGGCTCATTTACAAGATGGGTTAAGTTGTTTTCCGCAGCGAAGATCTCAACACACCGTCCTTCTGGTGTTGTCCGTCCAAAATGTCGAAGCCACCCAGAATTGTGTATATTGAAATCGCCCGTAACCACGATTTCAGTATGAGGATACAGCGATACAATTCGAATTGCTGTCCAGTTTGGGGCTTCTGTAAATAAAGCAGTAGTGGATAATTTGCTTACGGAGATGGAATTTTAACCACATGAAATTGAATTCCGGATTGGAACAGGCACTACATTGCGGTGGAGTTGGGTAAGCTACATCACTACGCACGTAAATGGCGAGACCGCGGTGAGAGAAGAATAATGGCACTAGTTCGTAGCCAGGTAGTTTCAGATCAGAGTGATCCGATAGGTGTGGGCGGGGATCTACCTGTGTTTCACTAAGTGCCAAAATAGCTGGTCTGGATTTACAGACGTGGACGTGCGCAGATTACTTTTTAGCCTGCGTATATTCGCAATATCCACTAAATTCCCGAGTCATTATAAAGAAAGACAAACACAAAAAACAGAAACACCGACGTTGCTAAGCGCAGATGTGAAGTATAAATTCGGTTTACTGAATCAAATTGTTGTAGGTGTTATGCCCTTACAACAATACGAAACAGCACACCAACAAAATTCATACCCACAGCCCGCTATCCATCGGTTATTACATAAACTCAGTCACTGCACGCGCTGTAAGACAATGTAATACAGCAACGGCAATGACCGAGTGCAAGCAACAGTTTGATCAGGGGCAGGAAGGATGTGATGCCCGCACTGTGGATATGGATTTCGGTTTCACTGCACTCGCGCGTTGTTATTGTTATTTTCTTTTTTTTGCACCCGCGCGCGATTTTTTTAATTTTTCGCGAGGAGCGAATTTTACAGTACACTTGTGCGTGTGAAATTGCCGATGGTCAGCCCGGCACTTGTGATTGCGGTTAAAGGTAAATTACCGAATGTTTTGTTTTTTTTTTGGAAAACTCGAAATTTTGACTTCTTCTCTTGAAATACCGAAGCACCTGCTAGACTTTCTGGAAAATTGATTGGATAGAAGAAAGATGTTTGGAGCCCGTAGTTATTTCGATCCATGGGTGACATGTACTCGTATACTTGTTGCATTCGAAGTACAGTGAAATCTCTCTTAAGCGGACAGCCACGGGACCGGAGATTTTTATCTGCAACAGATCAATGGTATGTCGCCCTCTGGGGTGAAGTCCTCTGTTTGGATGTTTGATAGCATAGAAATCTAGATTTTTTGAAGCTGGTTTTTATTGTTTCTGCAACAGCCTATGTTAATTAATGGCATCTAGCACATTAATTGCAGAAGAAAGCTTTAAAATATTAACAACGTTATCCACTTTAGCAATCAGGTGATTTAGGACTTCTACGCGATACAATATTTTAAAATGTTTGATGATGCCCTGGTCCAAGGGTTGACAAATGGATGTAGTGTTTGCTGGAAAATATATCAAAGTGATGTTACTTAAAGTAAGATGAGGATGTGAATTTGCGTTGTTCAGAAAAAGTAAAATCTTCCTGCGTAGATTTCTCATTTTGGCGTTGAAGCTGTTTAACCATTCTGTTATTATAAAAGTTGTCATCCAAGCTCGTTTATTAGAAAACCATTTCACTGGCATATTTTCTTTTCGTATGTTTTTGAAGCAGCACGGGTGTGCGGATTTACCAATCACAACCAATGGTTCAACTTCTCCAAGCAGATTCACGCAGTATAATATCGTTAATCTTCCCTTGGAAGATTTCCCCCCTGAGCAGAACTCTTATATTAAATGTCTTTAAGGGAGAGCTTTAGAGAACAAAACCGTCACATCTGCATTAAAAATATCCTTGGGATCATATTGTAAAATGATTGTGTGGGTACAAATGATAGAACTTATTCCTTTCAATACAATTATTTTACTTTTACTTTTCTTTATCTTTTACTTAAGTTTTCTCCATTGTCCTCCTGGACAAGCAGAAGGGTCTGGCAGGGCCGAAACTGAACATGGCTCTATACAGCTCCTTTCTATTAATGCTGTCATATGCGGTCTTGAAATCGATGAAGCAATAAAGAGTATCGAATTAGGATTCCCGGGTTTTGCCAAGATCTGCAACAAGGTAAATATTAAGTCGACGGTCGACTTACCAGGCCTTAAACTATACAGATGAAGACCTATCAGATGGCGTATATAGGGCTTTAGGCGTTCACATATTACATGATAGGATCTTGTACGAGATGTTAAGGTGTCCGATTCGTAGTTCAGAGAGCCTCCTAAGAAGCGATAAACTTTCATTCGACTTTACAAATTCCATTTTACAAATGAGCTAGTGTATGCTCCTCGCCAAGTCATCTCCCGTAGACTTAAATAGTTCAACAGGGAATCGGAATGTCGGTTGCCGTTAAACAGTCTGCAGAAATAATCTTTCCAGATTTTCAGCACCAACTGTGGCTCTCCTATTACTGAATTAGAGGGGTTTGTGTCCTTGGCAGGTTTTTTTTAACTTCTTTAGAACTTCCGAATATCATTCCTGCAGTAGTACTTCGATCGAGCGCGTCTGCCGGTGCCCCTCCCGTCTTTGCATGCTTTCTGTTTCGCTGCATATGTTTGCGACATTCTTCATCACACAAATGGTCGATGGTTGTTGGGTGCTGACCGGCGTCTCTGGTAGCTTGTTGGCAGTGGTACACTTGATGCACAAAACCTTCTCGAGAGGTTTTGGGAGAATCGATCAGAAAAGGCTCTAGCAGTCTCTTGCGATTGTAACCATTCGACGTCAAATTTACTCACAATACTGCTTCGGTGTTTTGCCGTCCGCGTTATCCGCATGTTGGCTACAAGGTAGTGGTCCGAGTTGATGTTAGACAGTCGGAAGGTTCGGATATCTAGAATATTGGAACTGTGTCTTGCGTCGATCGCAATGCGATCAATATTGACAGGGAGGTCTTAGAAGCACCTAGCCACGTGTGGGCATTGTATGTATGTATATCAATTTTGGGAGGGTGAATGCCTTCTATATTGAGGCTGGATCAAACGGATGAAGTAAAGGATTTTTTACAAATTTTCGTATACCACATGTGTTCCAAATTATCTGCCATTTTATATGGAAAGGTATACGCTTCAACAACATTTACATATCATCATAGTTACGACTAGACTACGTTACGTGCGTTAACTACAATGTCACCGTTCAAAAGCAAAATTGCCGCATGTGATCAAGTGAATAACCGGGGGTGTTCCAACAGCATTGCATACGAAAGAATTTACTGTTTGGTTTGGTTTTCATGCCGGGAGTGTTATTGGAACGTATTTCTTCCGAGATAATGCCAAGTGGTGGATTAGGATCAATGGAGACAGTTATACCTCTCCTATTTTTTTAGGATAAATTTGAACTGGTGGCTTGGAGGATTATTTCAACAGGATAGTGCCAACTGCCTGCCGCGCTTGCATTAATCCAGTTATTGAAGACGAATTTCGGTGATCGGGCAGGGAAAAAGGAGGACAAACAACTACTATGGCGATCGCTACCAACGATAAAAGCAGGGCTTACTTGGATGCGGAAGTTAAGCAAAAATCCTTGAGTCTTCAATATCAACTAAATATGTGCGCATGTAAACACAGAGGAGAATAAATTAAACCAAGAATAGCTTCTAGGAGCCCCTGGAAAAAGCACACGAGCGGTACTCTAGGTATAAAATTAGGAACAACACCTTTCGTTGTACTGTTGGAAAGAATAACTTGCAGAATTCTAATTCCCATAACTGATTTAGACTAATAGACTTTGCGGCAGGGCGTATCATTTTCGCGCGTTTCTCTCTTCTTAATGTTCACAATAACATTTAAATAACTCCCGATCAACCAACCAGTCCACAGCCGATGCTAAAGATATGGAAGCACGATTTCTACAGACTATATAACGTTGGTCGAGATTTTGGTGTCGCTAAGAATGAAACATTCAATTTGAACGTTAAAAACCAAAAAATCCGTTTACTTGAAGTTGTTGTTGCTGACGAACTATTAAAAGCAATCAAAGATGACTTAGTAAGGAGCATACCTACACCAACTAATCAGCCAAATACGGTTAAACCAAAATATGGAACCTCAACATTGTGTGCCCTATTCTCAAGAAAGAAGTCTTTAAATAAGGTTGCCCCAACATCGCCTATAAGATCCTATTTCCTATACTCTGTTCCTTAAATCCTTTGCAACTGATTGGTTGGTCGATATCATTGTGGCTCAGGGCCAGAAAGTCTTTGAAGACAGCTCATAAATTTAATTTCGATATACACCAACTTTTTATAAGATAACGACGAGCTATACAGATCAATGTCTAATTTTGGTGTACTGTTAAACTCGTCCAATTGGGGAAAATGCGGATTGCTCTATGATATTCGGAAATGACTTCACGGAAATCCACGACATCGAAAAACCATTTAGACAAGTCGACGCTCTATCATGCAGTTTCTTCAACATCATTCTTAAAATAATTGTTCAAAACTCACACTAACACGCGAGGCGATATTGATATAATTGAATAAACTTAACGCGATATCAATAACGCGTTCATGATAAGAAATTAGTGCATATATATATGCAATCCACAATCCAACACAGACGCCTTGAGCACAACATCAATTCAACCAGATATGACTTTGATGTTGTCACGGATCCTGTTTACTTCATTAAGATAAAGACTTCCGGTCTGAAGGGAATAGTTCTTCCTAATCACAGTATCTTCTTAGCCCTTGTTAGGGCATGGACCGAATCATCTCAATTCCACTCTATGGTTCATCTACGCATAGAGAGGGTGAATGGAGGATATGATACAAAGACTATAGAGCGGCATCGGCTAGCCAGAATACGAGTATTTCGAATGCAATAACTACCATGGCTTGGGTATGAGATGAGGAACGGTTGAACACCAACATTACTGCTAAGAGAATTTTCAAATTCAACTCGAATGGACAGTGTAGTAGAAAAAGACTTCGGCTGAAGTGGTGCACGTAAATGGAAACCGACCTCAACCAACCCAACGTGCATAATTGGAGGCAGCTCACTTTTGATCAGATGGAGAGGCTTGGTGGTTGAGGTCAAGCTCCCCACATACGGGTCACAGAGCCAAATAATCGCCAACAAGCGATCAGATATTAAGCCTTAAATTGCTTCCAATATCATTAGCGATGATCTTGGAAGATTCTGTATTAAGTTGCCTTGAATTCCTCAAATGTATGTAGTTCCACTGGGATTCATGCTGACCCGACCGTTGGCTCTACCTTGTGAATTTCATCCTCGACTCTGCTGAGTCTTTAAACTTCATTTAACTGTGAGTATTCAATTACATTTGGACGGTGAAACTCAGCAATATGTACCGCTTTCTCAACGAAGCTTATTATTAATAATGACTTGATTAACAAAATTAAAAATATACTAGCTCTGTTCAGTGAGGCTGTTCTGGGCAGAAAAGGACAGAAAAGGACAGAAAAGTACAAGATTTTGTGTTCAGTGAGAAAAATTTCTGTCCGAAACTGTTCTGCTTTGTGTTCAGTGAGGTTGTCAGAACAGAAAAGTACAGAAAAACTTGCACCTACTATTGGGGTAGAGCAGACTGGTGTGCAGATGTCAAAATCAGTTTTGGCTGTCACTTGAATTTGTTTCCAGCAATTTATTTGTTTGCGATTATTGTGTGCAGTTAAAAAAAAAAAGTAATGGAAAGTCCAACATTAGAAATAAGAGAGAATAATGGGCAATCTGTGTTGGTTGAATATTCTCCCAATACACGGAAGAATTTACAAAATAGTAAGTACAAATTCAATGGATTTAACATATTTTACACATACTTTCACCTGGAAGTATTTGACCAGTCGTTTGGAGTCGAATCAGCCACCAGCCAGGATTTCGTGGAAATTGCAACAACTTCTGCAGGTGCAGAAATCAATTTTGCTGGAGAAGGACCGCCAGCTCCTCATATCTATTTATAAAGATTTACAGCCAAGGCTCAGCAAAATCTTTGACCTCAAAACCAAAAAAAAACTCTAGGAGCAGATTGCTGGCCTGGAGTTCGGTTCAGATTTCACCAGGTTGAGGGGAAGTGGAAGAGTTTTGAATCTGTGTTCAAGACTAAAATAAAGCACAATGCCAAAACAGGCAACAACAGCGCCACTTGTGCGTATGAAGAGTATGTAATTTATATTCATACATTCTAACTTCTTATATTATAAATATGAACCTATTTCCATTAATACAATAGGTACCTGCAATTATTCCAGCCTATCGGTTGGGCAGTACCACTGGAAGTGGAAAAGCAAAGTAGGTAATATTGGTGGAGGCTGGAATTTCTCCATTGCAAGTAAGTGTATAACATTAAATAACACAAAACTTTGAAAACTCCTCCATTTCTTTTTAATCAGGAATGCCAACCAGTGAAAGTGATACTCCGCTGGATAGTATAGAAGATACATCTTCAGAGAACGTAGAACCACCAAGAAAACGGAGGCAAATCAGCACTGTGGCAGAAGAGCTGAAGAAGTGGAGGGAGCAGTTCGCTAAAGAAAGGAGCGAGAGTACAAAAATCCCAAGCTCGAGGCCTATAAAGAACGAACTGTTGAGCTGGCCAAGCAGAAAGAAGAGAAGCGCAAAATGCGGTTAGCTTTAATGGATTCTCTAAATAAAAAATAAAAAATAAATGCATAAATAACAATACAAAAAGTATAAAAATAATTTTATTCTTTTTTATATAGTTTTTCTTATCTCCTCAATTAAAATACGAAAACACTTCTTCACACAGCCTATTTCGAAGGCTGAAGCCTTGCTGCTGGTCAGCAACTGTATTGAAATTGTCATTTTCTTCAATGTTTTCGTCAATTTCAAATGGCAGCTCATCATCGGTACATAAATTATGCAGCACAACACAAGCTCGAATAAAATGACAGAGTTTCTTTACTCCTCTCAGTCTGCAATAATAAAGCTGTCGAAGCACACCAAAGGAGTGCTCTATTACGATCCTACCGGAACTTAACTTTCAGTTAAAAAACTTCTACACTGAAGATAAATGGCCATTGTCGCGATATGGGTTTATTAGAAACTGTGAGCATAATCGAAATCTCCCAATAGAAACCCGCTTCCACATAAATTAGTTAATTTAGATGTATATCCGAATTCTCAAAAACCCTGTTGTCATGAACAGAACCCGAATATCCGGATATACGGAAATGTCTGTAAACATCCTTTTCTCGCATATTGTTTGAAGAGATAGACTTGTAATGCCCTTTTTATCAATGTAGTTGCCTTTTCCATATCTAGGGGGGTCAACTTTGATTTTTGTACCATCTATAATCCCTGCAAAAGTAAGAAAAGAGGTAGGTTATTACCTATCGTTTGTCAATTATTATATGCAACTAATTTAGTACCTTCAACTTCAGTTTTGTTTCTCCTATACGAGCTGGTTTCCATTTTTTCATCTTCAGTAGGCCATCGGATGACCGAGTCGCAAAATTGCTGATGAAATACAGCACTCTATTGATAAGAATGCATACAGTTCCCAAGGCGAGATTGAATCTATCGGCGATATCCTTGTAGGAGTAAGCCTCATGCTCAGTAAAGGAAAGAAAGAGTGCTATATGCATTTCAGCAGAATATGTTTTGCGGGCCTTTAATTTGGCGTAAATATCCTATGTTGCAAACGTGTATACCAACCGTTTATAGAGAGTCCGCGATATGCGGAAATGTGTCACAAATTCCTTTTCATTGTAGGAAGGAACTATTCCTTTCAAGAAATG
Organism: Volucella zonaria; assembly: GCA_963966105.1. Classification (NCBI taxonomy): domain Eukaryota; kingdom Metazoa; phylum Arthropoda; class Insecta; order Diptera; family Syrphidae; genus Volucella; species Volucella zonaria. Next base: position 53,199,519 of record OZ014533.1, on the reverse strand, counting down.
TGCGGTACAGTTCCTTGAATCTTTCCCGACAGAAAAAGGAATTACGCTCACTAAAGTCTTCATATTTCTGGGATCTGTTGTTCCATCACTCGACAAACTGATATCACTGCCACTATCACTGTCCACCAATTCTTCTAATATAAATTGTTGAATTTTATTTAAAGCCATATTTATTTATTCAATCTTGTGAAATCCCTTTGAGAATCTTTTCAACAACTTCATAAAAAATGATAAATGCCGAATGTCAACATTTGTGACAGCTATCTTTCCTGTTCTAACTTTGATCTGGACAGATGCTTAAATTTGGTGGTGAACAAAAAGTGAATAAAGTGAATAAAGTGTATCTGCGTGTGTACTCTAATGACGCATGCATTTTCTCCATGTTTCACACGGCGTCGCCATTTGCAATTCAACACGTGTGGATAGTGAGCGTATATATATATCTCAACTAACCGTTAAGTACAGTTCCAAAGTTTCATTGAAAAAAAAAAAAAAAAAAAAAAAAAAAAAAAAAAAAAAAAATCGTTTTGACTATCACAAAAAAAAAAAAATAAAAATAAAAAAAAATAAAAAAAAAAAAAAAAAACCCAGTAGACAATTCAGTTCTGGTGTTCGTGGTGTGATACAGTTAACGGTGCTTGGTGTTGTGCAGTTACCCAACGGTGTGCAGTTACCCAACGGAACATTCGGATATACTGCATACAAGTATACCCAGCAATAGACAGCAGATACTGGGCGGCGGGGCATCATATAAACGTGGGGCTCCGCCAGCCATGAAAACCAGTCAAGTAGATGGCTACAAAAAAAAGAAAGCGGATAAGCTGTCAACATCGTTAAGCCACAGGCCTAGGGCCATAAGAGCCGCTAAATTGCTCTCGGAGATGAAAAATAACGGTTGCCCTATTTCGATTGCGCCGAAACTAAAAGATGACGCCACCAAATTCAAGATGGCAAATACTACAATGGAAGTCGAACCACCCGACAGAACCGTTAATGGCAACGGCATAAATCCAGCTATTGCGCACAAACCACCCGTTACGTTAGCAAACAATAGATTTGCTATTTTAAATGAAATTCAAATTCAAAAAACTAAGTTTAAAATAAATAACAATATAAAATCCGTAATTATTCCGACTCAAGACACTGACGCTTCAACAAGTCACGGAAACAACAGCAAGTCCAACAGCAGCAACATCAACTGTACGAAGAACAACAACAACGTGGCGAACAGCAATGAACAGCAAGACAATAGAAATGTGCACAAACCCCACCACGGTAAGTTTTGCCCTCCAATTATTTTATTTGACGCTAATATCCGCGAGATTATTGTTAGTCTTAAGAAAAACTAAAAAGATTTTAAATTTAAAGTGGTCAATTGTGGTGGTCGTTTTGACAAAATTAATAATACCTACGTATTTAAATCCAAAATATATATAGACAATCCTGACGTCCATCAGGAACTTTTGAACATGGTTAAGGGGAGTCGGATCGAAGGGTACTCTTACACATTAAAGCAAAATCGTACTTATAATCTTATCCTAAGGGGTCTTACTTCGGATTTTTCGACCAATGAAATCCTAGATGAGTTGAATTCGATGATTCCGGGTATCGTATCTCAAGTAGAAACTTTCGAAACACCTAAATCCAAAAACAATCCCAACCTCAATTATAATTTATTCCTAGTTCGTCTCTCCCCGGGGAGGACGGTGAGTGATATAATCGGTCTTAACTATGTCTTTAATTCAAAGGTTAAGTGGGAAAAACCCAAATCGGTGGGGGGCGTTGTACAGTGTAAGAAATGCCAGAGCTTCGGCCACTTAGCAAAAAACTGTGGCAAAAATTATAAATGTGTTAAGTGCCTCGACGAACATCTCCCGGGGAATTGTTCAGTCAAATTAGCAGATAATACTAAAGCATCTTGCATAAACTGTCGAGGGGACCATCCAGCTAATTGGCGTGGTTGCCCGGCTTACAAAAAGTATTCGGAATCCAGGAAAAATCTGGTAAGGGAAGGAAGGGAGAATAGAGGGAAATTCAACTCCCCCACTAAACAAATTAATCCAAGTTCAAAGGTTTGCCCTAGTATTAGTTATGCTAGCCACTTCAAATCGACCCTGAATCAATCAGACGTTTTAACGGCTCAAAATCCCGTAGGCTTATCCTCAGCAAACAAAAATCACAACTTCGTGGGTCAATTTTTAAGTCTGGCCAACGAACTCTTCGGAGTCGGAGTTGATCAGCTGTTCCTCAAAATTGAGAGCTTTGTTAAAAACATAAACAACTCGACTAGCATCCAACAAAAAAGACTGGAGTACCTAATACTCCTTAATCAACTCACATCAAATATATAATGAAGCTTAATTTTCTTACCTTTAATATTCAATCCTTGATAGACCATAGCCGAAGAATACAGCTTGCTGAGATGCTACACGCAAACGACTGCTTTGCAGCCTTCGTACAGGAGACGCACCTCCATAGTAAACACAAAGTTCTCTTAAACGGGTTTAAATTCATACCGAACAACTCCAACCAAGGGGTAGCTATAGCTCTAAGGTCCAAAGTTAGATACTGGGAAGTAAATATCCCAAACCCCAAATTTCCAAATATTTTCGTAAAAATCAAACTAACCATAAATCAGGTTCCTAAATTCTTCCTAATTGGATCAATGTACTTCCCAACTAATTGCCAGCCCCAACTTATGCGAGAGGAGCTGGATAAGATAGATAGGCTTGCCGACTCCTATGATGGAGTCATTCTAGGTGGAGATCTCAACTCGAAAAATACACTATGGGGCGACTCAATCGTTAACCAAAATGGAAGAGGACTGGTGAATTGGTTAAATTCAACACCGAACCTTACTAACCTTACCTCTCATTCGCCCACTTACCCAGCTAGCTCGGCATTCCTCGACCAATTCCTAATATCAACAAATCTGCTTAACCCATCTAGCAACCCAAATCTCACTATCCTAACCCTACCCACCTTCTCTGACCATTTCCCGGTCAAGCTTTCCATTGAAATTACAGATGCAACCATAGACCTCGTCGATACTAGGCATTACATATCTTTGGAACAATTTTCAAGCGGACCTTGATTTGAACCTTAACCGCAATCAACCTCCAATCTTCGAAACGCTGAGTAATGACGAAATTGATAACTATGTCACTTTCTTTAACACCACCCTAAGAAATACTCTGGACCGCCACTCTAACAGACTGGCACTCCACTTTAATAAATACAAAGATCTCCCGGAAGCCTTAAAATCCCTCTTCCGAATAAAGCACCGCTGGCAAAAACGTCTTAAACTCATTTACCATCAAAATTATAATAGGGTTAGCAATGATTATAAGAATCTTTCCAAAAATATATCCCTCCTGAAAACCATTATCAAAGAAAAAACTAGTATTTGGCTTAACGAGCAACTTGCCATCAAATTATCAAATATTAAACCGGAGCCCTATGCCTTTAAAGCAATCAATCAATTATTAAACAAAAAAACTAAATTCCCGGAAAAGATTCTAGTTAACGACCAAGAAATATCGGACGATAGTGCGAAGGCCGAACTCCTTAGAGAACACTACCACAACACATTTAAGCAATCCCCTCCGGTCACGAACCCCATTATCACTAGAGAAGTCCAAGCTAATACCCAGAGGATCAACCAACTTAAACCACCTAGAATTCTGAACTTCGACGAAAGCAACCCAGCTCTCAACCCAAGCCCGAGCTTATTCTACACTAGAATGACCGAGGTCCGAGAGATCATCAAAAACCTAAAACCCAAAAAGTCCTCAGGTCCTGACGGCATCTCAAACTTCATTATTAAAAAAATCTCCCTGGAAGCGGTGAAGTTCATCACTATTATAATGAATAATTGTATCAATAACGGATACTTTCCTAGGGAGTGGAAGGTAGCAAAAGTCGTGCCACTCTTAAAAAAACCCAACAACTTCACTCTTAATAATTTTCGTCCCATCTCCCTCCTCTCTAACCTGGGGAAAATTTTGGAGAGAATAATTTTGAATAAGATGGAGCAGTACTCTGAGGACGTTATAGAATTTATCCCGGACCATCAGTTCGGATTCCGTAAATCTCACTCTACGGTGCACGCTCTTCTTAAACTTCATAGCGACGTCACGACTAACTTAAGAATTAAAAAATGCACGACTGCTTGCTCCCTAGATGTCGAAAAGGCTTTTGATAGTGTCTGGAGGGAGGCGCTACTGTTAAAATTAGTGCACCTTGAGTATCCCACCTTCCTAATTAACCTTATCCATAGTTTCCTATCCAATAGAAGCTTTTTTATTCAAATCAATGAAACTAATTCGGACCAGTCCGCCTCAGATAGAGGAGTACCGCAGGGCTCAATCCTCGGACCAAAACTTTATAATATATTCCTATACGGCTTCCCACATACCCTCACTCTGGAGAACACTATTGTCTCCGAAGCAATCCTCTTCGCGGATGATACCATGGTGTACGCTCATAATGAATCTCCACTCATGGCGACTAACCATTTGAAATCCCATCTTGAAGCTATTAATTCCTATTATTGTAGCTGGGGGATTAAAGTGAATAATGAAAAATCAGTTGCAATCTGCATTAGAAACGCAAGCAATAAAGGCCCGGTGGGAGCAGTCTGTGAAAGCAAAAACCTCACATTGACAATAGGTAATAGCATTATCCCCTTCAGAAACGAAATAAAGTATCTGGGGGTTTACCTTAATAATCTCTTCAAATTCAATAACCACGCACGTATGGCCAAAGCCAGAGCTAGGAAAGTTTCCATAATGTTGATGCCATTCCTGAAAAACAATTGGCTAAGTACTAAATCCAAATTGCTTTTTTACAAAACTCTCATTAGACCTACCATTATTTACGCATTCCCAATTTGGTTCTCCATTTCACCCACAGTTGCTAAGGAGCTTGAAATCTTCGAGAGGAAGCTACTCAGGACATGCATTAACAAAAACTACAAAAGCCACAACAAAAAATTTTCCAACAGTCACATCTACAGAAGTTCTAATATCACCCCCCTTATTGAATATACCCTACAACTCATGGTAAGATTCATTGATAAAACGAAATTTTCAGAAAATGACCTCATTAAAGAAATGTTTTTACGCCACAATAGTACTCCTTGGTCCGCCACCCCGTATCCATCACCATTCGGAATAACAAGTAATAATTCTCAATCTTCCCCGAATGGCAATATAGCATTCTATCAAAAATCGCTCCACGGGCAAAATCGTGGCTAACTCAAGACACCCACACTTTATGACCTAATTTTAAATACCAACCCGACCGTAAACTCCTAATTTTAAATATTCCAATTCCTAAAACTTTGTCCTGGAGGGCAAAACTTCTTTATTAAAAACAAAAAATTTTAATTTAGTCTAAGAACATTCAATCGTATTAAATATTACATAACAAGATTTAATTAAAAAAAAAAAAAAAAAAAAAAAAAAAAAAAAAAAAAAAAAAAAAAAACATTTATGTATATACATAAACAAGAACTTTAATAAAGCGAAAACATGTATAAAAGAAAACCTTCTGTATCCCAACTGTATCAACTCGCTTAAAATTAAAACAAAACTTGTACATTAAAAAAAAAAAAAAAAAAAAAAATAAAAAATTAAAAAAAATTATATATATATATGTATCTATGTATATGTATGTGTATGTGTATGTATATGTATGTATATATATATATATATATATATATATATATATATATATATATATATATATATATATATATATATATATATATATATATGTATATATGTATGTATGTATATGTGCATGTATGTATGTGTATGGGTGTATGTATATATGTGTATATATAAATAAAAAGATATCGACAATCACTATGTTAAAATTTCAAAGTTAACATCTCATAAATTTGAACCAAAGCAAGTCGATCTAATGTCATTAAAAGTAAATACCAAAACGAAACAAAAGCAAACATCTCTAATGTAACATGAAACAAGAGGTATTTTTCAAATACAAATATCTCACATCGAAACCAGAGGAAGGAAATCGCTAATAAATGAGATGTACTTCGATTATATTCCATCCTTCTCTCTCTTTTGTACAGTAGGTTAAGTTAGGTTAAGTTAGGCTAAGCTATTTAATAAGACAATAAGTCAAAAGCAATTTGTATAGCTCTGTGAGCGAGAGCCATAGTCACATCCATGTAAAGACACGCCATGTTGGCATTCATTGTAACAAAAAGAAATAGAAAAGGGACGGCCATACATTACAGCCTCCGCTTGTGCTGCACCTTCGTGTAGAAAAAGCTAACTATATGTATTAAGGAAGAAACAATCGATGTATTAAAAGACTCAATAAAAATTCAATTCAATTCAACTTTGATCTGACATTTTTCACGAATCTGTGATTTTCTGTTCTAGTTTTTCCTCACTGAGCAAAGCTACTATAAAATTCAAATTCAAACGGAAAGTCCAGCGTTACGTCATCCTTCCGTTTAACATAAATTTCCTGCAGGTGGCACTACTCCTATTAAGAAGAGGAAACAAATAAATGATGACAACTGATGTCAGCTGTTTGCACCTGACGTTTCTCATCTTTGTTATTGTTGATTCCTCACCCCTTTGGCAAAAAAAAAAACATTTTGTTATAGTTAGTTGCCTCTTGCCTGTTTATTTAGTCTATTGATAAATTTAATAAAGTTGAATACTTTAATTAGTTCCACTAGTTAAGTGTTACTAGCAAGTGCAATGAGTTCCTTGTTTCGATCTAGTTTTTCCACTAAGCGAGAGAACCTGGTAAAGGAAACACTAATCAATACGCTTAGCGAAAACGCAAGAGAAATCCAATTTGAGTTCAAGGAGAATGGAAAAGGTAATACCTTTTGTAACGATAGTTATCTGTGTGTACAATATCAATTCTATTTTATAGATTATCTGGAACTCAATGATGCAACGAACTCACTTTGCACTACACTAGAGGCGATCTTCTTGCACGGTCTTAAGGATTCATTTTTATGGCAGACAATCAATGTAATATCGGGCGATGTAGACCGTCGTCCAGATCCCAGTTTTTGGTCTCCGATATTGGTCTTTATGCACAAGCAAGTAATCGAACAGGTAAGCCAGATTAAACTGAATTTATTTGCGAATGCAGGTGCAAAATCCTCAAGCTCGGACCTTTCTGAACTCATAAGGTTTTGGTATGAGGACAATCGGTTCAAAGACAAAATGTTGAAGATAAAACAAAAATTTGTGGTTAGAAAATCAAAAGTTGCACAGATAGTGCGATATAATACGGATTTGTCAGCAAAAAACTATCAACTGACCAGGTCACAAAAGTGCCCTTTGGGTATCAAGAGTAACTGACTCAGGAAAAAATCGATATACTATGTGTGTAAATGATGTTTGTGATTTTGTTGTGTATACATTAAGAATCGCCTGCTAAATGCAGCTGTGTGCGCATTTCGTTTAATTAATTATTTTTTGTTAACGACTCCACAATGTGTATATACAAAAGATAGAATAAACTAGCAGAACTTAAATAAATAAAATAGAAGTCTAGCCGTTGACGGTAAATTTTTTTGAAGTGGAAGAACTAAGCGTTTAAGGTATGTGGAGTAATTGTTTAAAGCAAAGCGGCACGAAAAATAGCAACAATTTACGATCAGTGTAGCTAATGCTGCATAGGATGCAATTATCCGAGCGACTTCTAAATAGTTGACAGAGCAATATTGCTATTTCTATGACACTTAATGCGACGTAAGTAAAATGTTCATACCGTGCTCATAGATTTGGAAAAAGCATTCGATTATATAGGCGGTGCTAAAATCTCGAAATGTAGATACTCGAGGCGTATGTAAGAATGGAACGCGATATTTACAACGGGAATAAATTGAAATTAAAATCGCACTACACCAAGACATTGTTTAAAATTCGCGGATTTTCTATTGCCGAGTCCGTAACGATTTCTCTTTTATTAGCAACTATTATGCCGATGTTACATGTCTTCAGGCAACTCTCAATAATTGGATAAGGGTGTTAGAAGGTATCAATTTACGAATTAGTCAGGCACCGAATATCTGCATTTCTGTTATTCCTAACTTGCAAAACCAACTCCTGACATCTATGTATAATATGTAGAAGTACCCATCCCGCCGAAGTGTACAAAATTCAAATACTTAGGCTATGTTTTAAGCCATCCGCAAGATTACGATGCTGTTGTCTTATATGGCTTCTTAACCTAGCATAAACGCAGTGAAGTGAGTGAGTGAAAAATGCTGCCTAAATATAAAAATTTACGATTTACACACGATGTTTGGCTTTAATGTACGTATTATTAAACCGATAGTTCTCAGGCTGAGCAAATCAGCTAGTTGTACCACGTTCAAGTTGTACAGCGCTGGCGGTATCCGTGTGGAATATAGTTGAGTTTTAAAGCTTTAGTCGCAGCTAGAATACTGTTGCTTCTTCCAAAATCCTTGTTTCATCACGCAAATAATGACTTTTCTGAAGGTATGACTAAAACGACTGTATCAGACCATGATCTTTTCTTTTGCACCTACAATATTGACTTTTCTTGTGCTCAGTTGCAGGGATCTTTTCAATTTAGAGACTTTACATCGATTAATAACAATGCTCTGCATTTAGATGCGAGTCTGCTTCCATGGGATTCTTGTTACCTCGTTTATGATGTCAACGGAAAAGTGGAGATTGTGCAGACATTGATAAACCATCTTTTCGATATGCATGTTCCCATAAAAACAGTGGCAGTTCGAAATAAAATATGCTCATGGTTTACTTGCGTGGTTCGCGGTGCTATTAAAGACCGTAGAAAGGTGTATGCCAAATGGAAACTGATGCCTTCTTGCCAAAATTGGGAGGAGTATTGTAGAGCCAGAAATCACTCTTCATACATCAGCAGAAAAACTAAGAAAAGATACTTTTTGTCCAAATTAGGTGCTGATCAACCGTCGAAAAAGCTGTTCTATAGGACTATGTAAAAAGAGTTGTTGTTAACAAATATACCCGACGCTAATGAATTAAATAATTCATTCTTTGCACTTCCCAGTCTGAACTCGTGTTTTGTGCCTGACAATAATAATTTTTTTAGTCCTACTTCGTGTTTGGTCTTTGAAGTCGTATCTGAAGCTGATGTAATACTTAATTTTCGAGATCCTAAGTCAAATTCGACTGGGGAAGATAGATTCAATTTACGCTTCATAAAAAATGATACTTCCTCACATTGTTACAATAGTTGTATCACACATCTGTCTAATTTTTGCTTCAATTTATTGTCTCCTGTACAGTCCGGTTTCCGAGCTCAACTTAGCTGTTCAACGGCTGGATTAAATTTCTAGACGATATAAGATTAGAGTACGGTAAGGACTATCTTACACTTCTGTACTTACTAGACTTTTCAAAGGCCTTTGACACGGCGAATGACGACATTCTATGTAGGAAACTTGAGCTCTACTTTGGTTTTAGCGACTACGTGGTAAGATAAATAAGAAGCTATCTTTCAAATCGATCTCAAAAGGGTTTTGTTGAGCAGAAATACTCTCGAAGGAAATTTAGGGAGTAAGAAAAGACAGGTACCTATGTACATTGTTTTTAAATGTTTATAATTTATAGCGGCCAGGAAACACAGATCGGCAGGGCATTCCATAAGCGAGTTGTACGGCTTAGGAAAGAATCACGATATTTTAGAGCACGTCCGAAAATGTGCTTGAGGGTATACTGATGAGCATTCATAGCGAGACGGATGTTACGGTTGAAAGTTTGAATAGGTGGAAATAGCGATAAAATAAAGTGAGACTAGAGACATTACGTCGGTGTTCGAGGGTGTCAATTGATTGACTGATATTAGTATCACCAATGAGTTTTATCGCACGGTTCTTAATCCTATCTAGCAGGTGCAGAGATGTTTTGGGCGTACCTGACCAGATGTGGGCATTGTACTCCAATTTTGGGTGGATGAATGCCTTATATATTGAGGTCAGATCAGAGGGGGTGAAATATTTCTTACATCGCTTGAGGAAACCTAGACGTTTCGCAGGGTTTTTGACGACACTGAATATGTGGTCATTCTAATGTAAGTTTTCATTGACACAAATACCGAGAATGGAAAGTTTATCGTTTTTGACGATGCAAGTGCCATTCATGGATAACAGCTAGGTGTTTAAATTTCGCTTTAACGACAGCAGACAGCATTGTGTTTTGAAAGCATTAAATTCTACCCTGTTAGTGGTTTCCCATTTAGTTATGTTGTTAATATCAGAATTTAATGAGCTTAACATACGCTGCCGTTCCCGTTCTACAGCTGAAGAGCAGGGACGTGAGTCCGGGAACGAATATTAAAAGCAGAGAGTGCTGTCGTCAGCAAAGGAATACATTGTATTATAAGTAGAAGACAAGAGATCATTGATAAAAATTAAAAAGACATAACCGTGGGGCACACCAGCATTTATTTTGTGAGTATCAGACTTGAAACCGTCCAAGACAGCTTGAATTGAACGTCCCGAAAGGTGGTTTCTAATCCATTGAAGAAGAGAGTCATCGATCCCAAAATCACGCATTTTCGACAAAGGAGCCTGATGCCAAACTCCGTCAAATGCCTTAGAAATATCAAGTGCAACTATCTTGCTTTCGCCAGACTGATGTACGCTTTGGACCAGTAGACCTGTTGCTGTGATAACAGTACTGCCGGTCATTAAGAAATTTTCGTGTTTCGAGATGTTTCATGAGCTGACGGTTTATCAGCGTTTCCATGATTTTGGAAAGAAGGGACGTAAGTGCAAAGGGCCTGTAAGAGCAGAGAGAGGAAGATTTGCCTTTTTGAAGGCAAATGCTGTTTTCCATCTGCTCCGAAGGAGTCCTAAAGGGTAGGATTGATGAAAAAGCTTACGCAGTGGTTTTGCAGCGAAGAACAACACCTTTTCAGAAGGAGGGGAGATATACTATCTCTTGGCACTACACGAGTGCGAAAGTGGATTTGTCCCATTGCAGATTCGACGCACTCAAGTGTAGGTGGAGACAATGCACAATCTGGAAGGGTTGAGCTGGCCGCAAAGTGTGTAGCAAGCAGATTGGCCTTGTCCAAAGAGCTGACAGCTGGAATGTCATTGTAAATGAGCGTTGGGATGGAGGACGAGGCAGAATTTCCAATATTTTTGACGAACGACCAAAATTGTTTCTACCTTTGCGACATTGTAGTATTTTTTGCCTCAGTTTTTGGTCGTATTGGAGTTTTACAGGTTTAAGAAAGGCGTTGCAGTCATTTCTGGCTCGTTTAAACTTTTTTCGGTTTTTCTCTGTCGGGTTGGTCATGAAGGACCGAAAAAACATTTCTCTAATCCTGACAGCCTCTTTACAGCACGAGTCGTACCATGCCTTTTCTTTTGGTTTGATACTCTTCATCCGATGAGGGATGAAGTTTCTCATTCCAAATAGAATGGTGTTTGTTATCATATCAGCAGCTGCATCCACGTCGTTATCGAGGAAACATAACGACCAGTTAAAATTCCTAAAGAAGTTGTTAAGACCGCTCCAGTTGGCTTTCTCGTATTACCATACGGTTCTTTTAGGAATCTTTTCTCTAACTGTGTGGTGGGTGTGCGAGAATTTAGCTGATATGACACAATAGTCCGACGAGCCTAGAGGGGAGAGCACCTCAACGGTGTACTTATCAGGGTGAGAAGTTAAAAACAAGTCCAGGGTGTTGGCGGTATGATTGTCAACGTCTGGTATTCGTGTGGGCTCATTTACAAGATGGGTTAAGTTGTTTTCCGCAGCGAAGATCTCAACACACCGTCCTTCGGGTGTTGTCCGTCCAGAATGCCGAAGCTACCCAGAATTGTGTATGTATATTGAAATCGCCCGTAATCACGATTTCAGTATGAGGATACAGGGATACAATTCGTTGAATGGAGTCAGACAGCGCACCAAACTCGTGAAAGGTCGAATTGCTGTCCAGTTTGGGGCTTCTATAAATAAAGCAGTAGTGGGTAATTTGCTTACGGAGATGGAATTTTAACCACATGAAATTAAATTCCGGATTGGAACAGGGACTACATTGTGCTGGAGTTTGGTAAGCTGCATGACAACGCACATAGATGGCGAGACCGCGATGAGGAGAGAATAGTGGCACTAGTTCGTAGCCAGGTAGCTTCAGATCAGTGTGATCTGAGAGGTATGATTACTTTTTAGCCCGCGTATATTGGCCACGTCCACCCTGAATTCCCTGGTCATAATTACAAACAAACACAGTAAACACAAACACCGACGATACTAAGCAAGGCTGCGAAGTGAAAATTCTGACGTTGGTTAACCGAAACAAATTGCTGTATGTGTTATGCCCTTACAACAATATGAAACAGTGCACCAAGAAAATTTTCACTCACAACCCGCTATCTATCAGTTGTTACATGCACTCAGTTACTGCCCGTACCGTATGATAAATACAGTAACGGCAGTGACCGAGTGCAAGCAACAGTACTATGACCAGGAGCGGGAGAAATGGTATACACGCACTGGGTGATATTTTTTTAACTGCACTGCACTATATTTTAGAATTTTTTTTTTTCGGTGTGCAGCACAGGAGAAATTACGAGTGCACTGGGTGACGTGTGCCTTCGTCGGTGGTCGACACGGTACATTTATAAAGACTCCTGTAGACTCTCGTTTTAAGACACTGCCATTAATCTTAGTTACAAGTTAAATACATCCCTTTCTGCTATTGACCATGCAGATTACATTGTAGCGCGTATTTATGCAGGCCTACGTAAGCTTTATTTGTTTGCCAGCCTTACTCCAATGGACACTAAGCTCAGGCTGATTAAGACTTTACTTGTATCAATCTTTGACTATGCCATAGCTGTGTACTCTAAACTAGATTCACAATCTCTACACAAGTTACTTGTTGTTTTTAATGACATGGTAAGATATGTCTATGGAATGAGGAGATCCGATCATGTATGTATCCGGCTACCACAGACTTATTCTTGGTTGCTCATTCCAGAGTTTCTGGGAAATAAGGTGCTGTTTTCTCATGCAAAAAATAATTCAAACTCGTTCTCCATCATATCTTTATCAGAAACTGCAATTTGTCCAGTCAACCCGAACCTTTAACCTTATAACGCCTACTTGTAATTACTTAAATACGTCTCACGAACTCATTACCTGTCACCGTCTAGCAAATAATGGTAGCTGACCAATTTAAAACTGCAATATTAGCACATTTCGAAAATAAATAATTCTAAGTACGTAAATCTTTTCTAAATTTCTTCTCTCTTTTATTTCTTTCTTACCTTTTCGCATCTATCTCTATTTCATCTCCTCGTGATCCTTCTTTTATAATCTAGTTCCTAATCCCTGTAAAATATTTTGTTTTTCTTTTTTTACCTAATTTTTTTTGTAAATTGAAATGTAAATTGAAATGTATTTTTTAAATTTAGTTCTTTATTATTTGAATTCATTTTATCTTAAAATTCATTGTACTATAAAAGACTCTGATCTTACTTGTACTTACCGATTTTTATAAATAAATTAAAATTGATTTGGATTGACTGTAGATCATTCTATGCAGTGATTCTTAAATTGATAGAGTTGTTATTTGCAACCTCCGCTGTTGCCGGGATATAAACCCATTTCACAGCACTACAAGTGTTATAATCACTCTCTGTACCATATTCCAAACTTTCAGACTGTAGTCTGTTTTTAACATTAGTAGTTCGGACTGTGGAAGATGGAATGCTCTCTTAATGTATTGCCTTATTAATCTTTTAACAGTATAATTCTTTCGAACTGGCTAGACATGTGCCTTCATTTCTGACATTTCTTGCAAACAGCGTTCATGGCAGTTTTAATCATTTTAATGTTTCTCTATATTCAACATTTTTGTTAAATAGACACCATGGCCCTTATATTCATTAACGACTTCTTTACTTTTAGTTTAGAGAGGGGCCACCCTTAACTATCATGATCTTTGACTTACGATCAAGTTTCATAACCTTCAGTAACGATATAGCCAATGGATCATAAATTGTAGGGATTCAAGTGATGCGCCAGGAGCAGGGTACTCGTATCATTAATAGAAGTGCTTTGAACAGCATTATTGCCAGATATTGCTACGGCTTCAAGATATTGCTGTTAGTAGTGTTTCAAACGAGATGTGATGAGTATAGTAATTTAGACCAACGTGAGCCTTGTTATATGGATGTTTGATGTCGTAGAACTCGTATCCGCCTATTTGGGTTACTGGAATAAAGCAATACCAGTTACACCCTATACTTTATTTCAGTTTTACTGTGATGTTTTCTATGAAGTGAAAATTCTCCGCAAACCTGTACCTTTTTTTGTAGTGTTTTTTTTTATATCTATAAGAACAGAGCACAGAGTTAGTGCATAGTACTGCTCGTATATTCCTTTTTCTGAAATTTCTCAGACTTTCATAGAAACATGAGTAACAGCTTTAGTGATAGACTGTCTTCATGACGAATATTCACTACATCAGCGTCGAGCCCCTGCAGCCTGTTACAAGTGTAGGCCGAACATTCACAGAAGTATTGCTCCACGGTGTGGTCACAGCGTCGCAGGATTTTATGTCACTTATGTAGGTCCTAAGCAAAAGCGTAGAGCTCCGTCACGACGCCAGTAAGCACTTTGCAGTCTTTCCTACTGAGGGACAGCAGGAAAGTCGCTGACCTCTTAGAGACATCGGGAAGCATTGCATCAGGAAGTCATGCCATCTGCAGTTATGCCCTAACCGTGGGCATAGGCAGTCCTATAACGTAGATTTGGATTCTGGAAAACTCTTCTCTGATCCTTGCCAAGCAAGTTCATGCGATTTCATTTCCTGTGACCCATTGTGACCTGGGGTTTTGGAAAGGGGAATTCAGGGAATTCACCCTACCGACTGCATTGAGTAAAGTTTTGCATTTTGGAACTAGATTAGAAATCGTGAGAGGGTTCAGCAAAACTTTAAGCACATAAGCTGTTACTACAAATGCAAATGTCTCGCTCCTTCCACCGATTCTTCACAATAAGTTCATTGGCAGCAGGATTGCGTAAGTTCTTAACCAAGAGTGAATTCTAACCTTTTCATCATCGAGAAATACATCAGCGCCGCGTCCTAAATCAGTTTTTGAATCGTCCGTGAAGCTCCGATTACATTTCTTTCCTGGCTCTAATTCTGATTGAAACTATTTCTGGGCACAGGAAAACTCGATTTCGTAGTGTTTTAGCATCAGACGGCATGTATATCAGACCAGAGTGAAAAGGTAATTGGCGCATAAGGTCATTAAAATTTCAGTGCGTATTGTACCAAAGACCACTTCTTTTTAAAATTAATGCAGCCCATGATATGTGTGGTGGGAAAAGCCCCATCCAGCCGAAACAGACCGTCCTTTGAATTCAGATAAAAGCGTGTAAACTTTTGCCACCAAACAACCGACGAATAGAATATAATTGGCGTTTCAGAACCGTCTCGAAGGGTCTTCTGCGTTGGTATCCATGTCAGAGGATCCATTCGCAAAACAGTTTTTCACGCATGAGGCTCGGTTATTCTTTCCATGCTCTTCAACATGGAGAAGGTCGGATGGAAAGATCTGAAGCTTTTGATAGGCCTGTAGTCACCTTTTTCGATTTTCGATATAAAGGCTACTCTCACTGCTCGCAAGGTTTTCGGTATACATTCCAGTGCTAGGCTAGCAGTAACGATTCTCTTGAGAGCGCCTGCAGCTAATCCATACCTTTTTGTAGCATAACCGATTTCAAGGAAGCTTAATGTCCTTATTAGCACCACAACCATAGCTACGCCGTGTTGCGTTACTTAGCTCACTTGCAGCTTCGTTGATAGGAGCTGTTTCTGATTAGCTTGCTTGGGAAGTGAGTCTCAAGATTCAGTATAGATGCCGTCAGATTTTCTGTATGAATCTATTCTGGCTGATTTTCTCCTTTTGAGGACTTTGTCTAGCCTGCTGGTTTTATAAGAGGCAATCTTCGAAATTCTTATATTCTATGTGCTCCGATTTGTAAAGATTCCAGTGACGGAATCACATTAATCGTAAGTGACTTGTTGAGAGGTTTTCTAGTTTCCTTGCGTAGTCAATGTAAATCTGCTTTCCACTATTTAATTACCGTTCTGCAGGATTGTTTCCTAGCTCGCCATGTCAGCTGAAAATTCTTGGTAAGGGCACTGTTCAGGTTCTGAATAGCTTCTTCTAACTATTATTTTGTTGTGAGTATAGAAGGAGGATCATTATAGACTTGCTGATCTCCTCCTGAAATTCGTGCTGGCTCTAATTCTGACTGACTGAAACCGTGTCCAGTTGGCTTTCTGCGGATTCCTCCTCTTCAATAAGGTCAACAACCCGCATCTGATTCTGAATTCGAAGTACCTAACCTAATGTCTATAAGTCAGCTTGACTGATAACCAGCATTGTTGACAATCAGTCAGATAGTATGGAATCCAGGAGACGATTGCCTCTCAAGTTGCATTTGCTATACTCTATACCCTATACTCACAATAGCATCGCAGCATGCATATAATAAGTCCCATCTTCCCAGAATCAGAGTCTTCAATGAGTTCGGCTAAGGCCTTTGGTGGTGGTGGTAGTACGAATCATAGGAAAAGTAAGCCGACGCAGACACGAATTTGTCTCATTCTGTGACAGAAAATTCTGGTTGCAAAATTGTTAAGTGTAGATGGTGCGAGTGAATTCAGCGCAAAAAAAAAACAAGTTCTCGGTTTTTTTGATCGCTCGTCATATTTGTATAGTGGTAAATCCGCTTAAACAACCGAAACCACAAATTTATTCCATACCAGTGTTTGCTGTATGGCTATTTTGTATATTTGTTATATTTGTCCTTTTGCTGTATATAATTAAATTTTTCCTTATAAATTGTTTTTTTTAAAATCACGGTTTTAATCTTAATTTTTTCTTAATTTGTTCCAGATCCACACATTCACACAAATCACGTCTGAAATCGGATATTGTCGCTCCTGGGTGCGATTAAGTCTCAACGAGTCTTTGTTTTCATCATACTTGAACAACATTCGTAAAAATGGATCAGCTCTGAATCCGTACTACAAAAAATACGCTTTTCTGAAAGACACCGATTCTATGGAAGTAGCATCGAAAATTTTAGAAGGCATCGAAAGTTGTATACAAATTAATCTGCCACTCAATTCGAGCCTTCTTAACCAATGGCCGAACTATTCTCTACAGTTAGCTGGTGTGTGGACGCCACCTTTAAAATCCTGCCCAGTGGGAATATAATTAAATTCAACTAAAATAAATTATTCAATCGCTTTTTTTGTTTTAGATAAGCAGCGGCGTTGATGTTGCTAGTTCAATCACGGAAATCGTCACAATTCCGACACCAAGACCAGTGCAAACCAATGAGCTTTTTTCTGAATCGATTTCGAACTCTCCTTTCAGTCGAACCTCGAATTTCGCTTGTGAAGATTTAACTCATAGAGAAAATTTAGAAATATTCTTACAGAAAGTGGATGAGATGGAAAAAATTGTTGAAGAAGGAGAATCTCCGGAATCCAATCCCGATGAGAGAAGTCCTATAAAGAGTAGTCATAGAAAGAATTCCAGCACAAATATTAATACCAAAGAGTCCCAAATTGAAGCAAGAAAAGCAAGCTTTTCGGAACAGAATTTAGGAGAAAGACCCCCGCATGGAAACTCTTTAACTAACCTTATGCACACTTCTTGGTCATCTGAACTCGATGACAATGTGACGAACAACAATAGTACTCCAATATCGGAGAGAGTTAGTTTTGTACGATCAGTTAGTAATACGAGTTCGGTAAGCTCGATGCGATCACCAGGTGATCGATGCAGCTATAACGCGCTTTTGAAAAAACACGAAGACAATAGGCCGGCCGACTGGACTGATGTTTGGGAAAAATTCGTTGGATTACATGGCGGAGCGAGTACAGGTGGTGGTGATTGTAGTATTCCAGACGATGATTGTACAGCGGACAGGAGTTCTAATGTAATAGATTAGAATAAGGTCTTTTAAGTAAATGTTGAAGTAGATATAAATTAAATTTTGTAGAGCAACCTTGACTTTGAAATCATTCCACACTCAGTTTCGGAAAAATTCGGAATTGAAGAGTTACAGGATATGGTAGAAACGCTTTGCAAACTAGCTCGTGAACCTGGTTTAGATGCTCAAGGTTTTCTGTGTAAATCTTGTTCAACTCCCTTGGGAATCGGTTTTTCTACAATACAGTAGTTTTTATAACAGTTTATATATCCAATCTAAGTTAAATTGATTTGTTGTTTTTATTTGTAGAGTTTGCTCATTTAGTGGCAATTACTTCTGTGGAACCTGCATGGATGTTGAACTGGTGGCCATCCCAGCTAGAATAATATATAACTGGGATTTCCGCAAATATCCCGTATCGAAAAGGGCTGCGGCATTCCTTGCAGAATTTCAGTATCAGCCTTTTATCGATTTAAAAGTAATACGATTTTGTTTTGTTTTCACTTTGAGAAAGAGAAAAAAAGTTTGTTTGCATTTTCAGCTTCTCAATCCAGACATCTATCATGCATCAGAACAAATGGCAGAGTTGCAGTCATTGCGTATTCGCCTTAACTTTGTTCGAGCTTACCTTTACACTTGCTGCCCTTCGAGCATTGAGGAACTACAACGATTAGTGTTTATGAAGGAGTACCTTTTCGAACATATTCACCAATATTCGATAGCTGATTTAAATATGATTCAGAAAGGAACACTCTCTCAGCAATTACAGAAGGCGGTAACTTCTGGGGAACAACATATACTCAAATGCGCTTTATGCAGTCTTAAGGGATTTATATGTGAAATTTGTAACAGCCCAAAAGTATTATACCCATTTCACATTGACACAACATACAGAGTAAGTATCTATACATTGAATACTCTTACTACGTTGATGAGTGTATGGAAGTTTTTCTTTAGTGCGAACCATGTGGTGCTGTATTTCATGCTGCGTGCCTCAATGAATTCGAGCCTTGTCCGAAATGTGAACGAAGGCGAAAGCGTCAAGACCTCCCTCTGTTTGAAGCAATACAGAATATGCATTAAATATGTAGTCTAAGTAGTTAAATCGCTTTTTTTTACCACGCCTCGACATCTTTATTGGCAAATTTTATATATAATTTAATGGTGTTGCCAGTTCATATGTGTCATAAATAGATATACAATAATATACATAACGTATGTTTGTGTGGAATGTATAGTTTTCAGGAGATAAAAAAAATAAACTAAAAATATGTTTGTGTATACACAGCAATACGGTTTTTCTGTATTTAAATATGTAAACCACCTTGATCACGGAATAACCACCGTGTGGCGCTTCAATTGTTCCGATTTGAGTTCTGCCGTTTTTTTGTTAAGTTGGTATATCTGTTGTTGACATTATCTCTAAATGTTAGCGTCATAGCTTAACATTTGCAAAAGTTACGTAGCCAAGAGTATATCTATCTCTGTGTGTGTTGGCTATTTTTTTACAATTTTAGAAATGGATTTAAATTTGCAACAACGAACTTGTACGAGTATTAAATTTTGCGTAAAAAACGGATTTAATGGTGCGCGAATGTTGGAAAAGTTGGAAAAGTGTTTCGGCAACGATTCTCTAACGAAAACGGTCGTTTACCAGTGGCACGAGCGGTTCAAAAGTGGTAGTGAGTCAATTGAAGATGATGAACGCAGTGGCTGACCATCGACATCGAAAACCGACGAAAACATTGATGAAGTAAGAGAAATGTTGGTCAATAACCCCAAATTAACCATCAGAGAGATAGCGGAGGACTTGAATATTGCCTATGGATCCGTCCAAGACATTTTGGTTAATGATTTGGGTTTCCGTCGTGTAGCAGCAAAGTTGGTGTCAAAAAAACTCAATTTCATGCAGAAAAGAGACTGTTGACGTCGCAAAAGCGATGATTTGCGAGGCTGAATCCGATCCCACATTCATCAAAAGGATCATTACTGAAGACGAGACGTGGGTTTATGAGTATGACACGCATCAGGCAAGTGAATGGCATTCACCAAATGAGCCGAGACCAAAAAAACCACATCGTTTTCAGTCAAAAAAGAAGGCAATGCTCACGGTTTTCATGGATTACAACGGTGTACATGTAGTGCATAATGAATTTTTGCCAGAAGGCCAGACAGTAAACAAAGAGTATTATTTGGGCGTTATGAGACGTTTGCGTCAAGCAATTCGGCGACAGAGACCGGAATTGTGGGCAGAACACTCGTGGATTTTGCACCAAGATAGCGCACCATTATTAGCAATTTTTTGACGAAGAATGTAACAAATACCATCCAACAGTCACCGAATTCACCTGTTTTGGCTCCCTGTGATTTCTTTCTATTCAATCGAGTTAAAAAACCACTACGGGGAATGCGTTTCAGCAGCCGAGAGGAAGTAATGGAAAAATCGCAGGAAGCACTGATGGACATACCGAAAACCGAATATAAAAAATGTTTCGAGGATTGGATCAAGCGCTGACATAAGTGTGTTGCAGTCGATTGGGATTACTTTGAAGGGGACAATACAGATTTAGATGAATAAACTTGTATTTTTAATTTTCTCGATAAATTTTTTGATCAATGTGGTATATGAAAGGATGTTATTGTTGGTGTCCCCTGACGTTAAAGCCTGTCCTTGATGTTCCGTAAAAAGTGAAGTGTTTAGTTACTAGGTTTCACGACCAAACAAAAGAAAGCTTTCGACCTTTTTTAACATGCCAGTTTGCAACTCAAGTGTCTATGAAGGGTGTTTATCCAAGATTAGTCGCGTTCCCCATAAGGATAACTGCCAACCCAGCTTTTATTTTCAATGTTGGCAAATCATGGAATATTTTTTCCGAAATCAGTGTTCACTTACACAAATTTATCCAGCAATTCATCAATTTGATGATCCATCTAATAATGCTATTAATATTGAATAGATTTCGCACTAAGGACTGAAATGAAAATTTGGAAACTTCAAAGTAAAAAAAAAAAAAAATATTTTCATAATTCATGTAAATTTTTTTTATTTGCTTTAAAACTCTGTTTTTATTAAATTCATTCACAATTACAAAAACTAAAAAAATTATTTGGGTTCCCATTCTTTCCGAATGTAAGGTTGGTGACAGTTACATCCGTGATCTTTTTGGACGCTCTTTTCCATTTAGCACTAAAATCTTTTACGTCCTTTGCACACTTCTCACTTTTCCTCAATTTAGCTTTGACCAAAGCCCAATACCTTTCAATTGGACGGCACTGTGGAACATTGGGTGGATTCCTGTCTTTTGGGACAAAGTCGATATTTTTAGCAAAAAGAAAGCTCAACGTCGCATGAGCATAGTGAGCTGAAGCTAGATCTGGCCAAAATAATGTTGAGCTCTCGTGTTTTTTTAGGCACTCGTTAATGTACACTTCTCCGTTAATAGTTCCCGTTGTAATAAACGATGAGCTTCTGTGTCCACATTGGCAAATGGCCTGCCAAACGAGATATTTTGACCCAAATTTTTCCATTCAAATCTTTGTTGTTGATTGCGGAAGAATCTCAGCTTCAGACGAGTTGTAAAACTGCGCACCTGGAAGAGTAGTAAAGTCGGCTTTGACATAAGTTTCGTCATCCAAGGCCAAGCACGCTTTCTTGTTGCCGATCTTCTCGTATAGCTTTTGGACCCGTGTTTTTATGACTTTTTTTTGCTTTTCTGTAACTTTTGGTATTTTTTGTTTTTTTTCGTGTTTTTAGACCGTTAGGTTTTTTAGATCTTTGTACCATTGTTTGGTTGGTATTACATTTTCGAGCAACATCTCTGGATGACATAGTCCACTTTTCTGTTTTCGCTTAACTGTCAACGTCTCTAAATATCGTTTAATAACAGAATCCACTGTACTGCGTGCTATGTTTAAATTTTTTGCGATGAAATGGTTTGGACGCGAAGTATTTTCGAGCCATTTGTCGATGATCTTTTTACAGCGTTCCTTTTGGCTCATATTTCATAAATATTTTAAACCGCGCCGAATTAAAATCAATAACAAACTGAAACTAGAGAATATACAGGCTAATTTGGGTACAAAATGGGATTGCAATTTTTACGCATTGGAAGTATAGCCCGTATTAAAATTTACAGATTTTATTCGTTTCAGTCCTTAATTTAACGCTGCATGGCATTAGAATAACAGTAATTATGAAAGCAGAGCGCTCGACCCTAACCGAAGTCGCAGATAGTTTCAATGCGGATCCAGATCCTGAAAAGTTTTACTATGAGCCCTGCTTACCAATGATCTAGATCGTCTAGATATTATTTTCCACGATCCTCTATTACGAGCTATGACCTAGACAGAACTCAGTGAGTTCAGCCTTCGAATTGCAATCAAAGAAGCTTTCCATTTCTCTAATTAGCTTAGAGGTGGTGATCTTACGCTCATTTTGGATGTCGCTACATAGACGATATACTTTGATCCCTCCATCCGCTTCCGCACCCAATATATTTCATTGCCATCACAAGTTTGATATTGGTTATTGAAATTCAAGATTGTTACTCACCATAAAGATGACAGCCCAGATTAGCTCCAAAGCCATCGGTAAAGATCCGATTGTTTGGCTAGAATTCCGGCCGGTATCATCTCGTCAGTTACGAGTTAATAGCAGTCGGTGAGCATGATTCAATCCCTAATTGATCTCAGGCTAACATTTACGCTCCGCACAAGCCGTTTAATCCTGAGATAATTGTGATGATCTTTGACACTAAAAATTGAAAGCTTCCTTCCTCCTTGCCATGGAGCTAAAGGCAGTACAGATTTTCCTCTACAAGCCAAAAATCGGCGCCTCACAGAGATCAGTGAGCACATCGTTCTTACCAGGAATCCAAGGCTTGTCGTCTCCGTATGACTCATCCTTGGGATATAATTTCTCAACTGGAAAGGAACTTTTCACTCGATGTCGGAGGAAGAACCAAAATAGAATCGTTATAAAAAATTGGCTGAATGCGCAAATAACATTCTGATATCGTAGATAGAGCTAGACAAATTTAACACCAAACCGCTTCATATCTTAATCATTACTTTTCCTCAATTTGTCAAACAGAGAACAGAGGTTAACCAGAGGCCTCCAGGAACTCCACTTCAAGACCACGAAGGACTTCAACTCTGCTAAATTAACCAGATCGGACCAGAATAAAAAAGCGTGAAACTCAAGCGTATTTAAACATTCGGTTAGTACTTGGGTTGGCTCTGGCTACACTTCAGCAATCCTCCTAACACTTATTTTCTACTTCATTCAAATCTTGTGCATAACTCCCAAAAGTTCAGTTATAAGTGCAAGAAGAAAACTATGCAGGGGAGCATCCCAACGTTATCGACCGTTTTTTATCTTAAGACACTCACACAGCTGGTATGTTACTTTGCGTCATGCGGAAAAAGCAGACTTTGTCATCTTCATAAGAAAAAGCAGAATAGCATGCAACATCCCACCTAAGCTGAATGGGACCTATTTACCATGTACCGGAGTCCCACCCTGGATAACAAAGAGAGGTTGAAAGGAAATATTGCAGGGCGAAACGAAAAAGCCTCCGTTGGCATCTACTCCTACGTAAAGCTTGTAGACTACAGCTAGCTTCTACACTGGGTGCTGGACCAATTGACAGTTATGGCATAGTCGTCTTGTGGTCTGGTGGTCTATACTTTTTTTACTTTTTTTTTATAATTTGCGCGCGCTCAATGGATTTGAGTACTTAAAATGCTTGCACACAGGGCCGGCGAAGAGAGAGTTTCACGCTTTATCAGGAACTCCTTCAGTCAACTAATCTTCAGTTTACTGAAATTGCAGATTTCAATTACATGATTCCACAGTGAAGCGAATGAAAACAACGCGAAATTATTCAAAGTAAATCGATTTTCCATATTCACAGACAGCTCTATAGCAACTGAAGAAGCAAATGTTCTCTCCATCTGTTTACAAATCCTTCAGTCAATCTACAAACTTTATTGTATTTTAAGCCGAAAGCTCCTCAATTTTTTAGACCGCTACTTGTCTCATCCAGAATCGAATACCCACGACGGATATTGATACGTAGACAACCAAACAACCATATTCGAACAGCTAAATATTACAGAATAATATTATCTTGGGACACTCAAGTGTCCTATGGAACAACGCCGCTGATAAACTGGCTGGCCGAGTAACAAATCGTAGGCAACTTCAACGTCAAGCCACCAAGGTCTTACGGAAGTCTTAAGGGCTGTATAGTGTCAGTCACAAAAATACTTATTGGGACAATTCCAAACGTTCAAGAAATCCGAAAAATCTAAGAGAAGAGACATACTCGTTCCTCACGGAAGACTGTTCTATTGCAAGTCACATGCAGCGATTTAGTATTATTCTATGTACAATACCATATATTAGTAGCTTTGGTTTTTCAGAAAACTCAGTGACTCATCCCCAAAACGACGCGTGTCATTCAACTCACATTCAATTCCACAGACGGATAGTGTTGTTACGCAACTTGAAGCTTTCTTTTACTGCCAGCATCACAGTTATCCATAAATTAATAAAGAAGTAACCAGTGCTTTAGCAGGAGCTAATCTTTTGCTTTAGCAGGAGCTAATCTTTTGCTTTAGCAAGAGAAGATCTTCATTCAAATCATTGGCGAAATAAGGTTAAGAAGGGCTTAACTCTTATAAATTTGAACATCGGCGGCGTAAAAATAATTTCCTGAATTCAAAACTACAGTTTGTATGTCATTGATGCCAGACGATGAAATTTAGACAAGACACACTAGAGAAATACTTATTTAGGTGACGTTGTAGTTCAGGGTGAACCTGGGGCTCCACTAACATGCTTCTCCAGTTAGCCCGGTCCTTAGATAACTGCCGCCAGTTGCGCATTCCAAGTCGGCTGACGTTTCCTTCTTCTTGTGCGCGACGCCGAAGGTGAAGTCTTCCTCTACTGCGTTGTTCCTCCGGGTTAGACTCGACGACTGTGTTTATTTAGCCATGGTGTCCACTCGCTCTACATGTAATTGCCATCTCAGGCGACTGATGTGTAGTTTTCGTCGTTGAATCTTCTTCTCCAAAGCCCGTCAATACAGACGTGACCGAAAATTATGTGAACAATTATTCTCTCGAATACCTTCATCCAATTTCGATAGAGTCCAAGCTTCAGCTGTTACCTAAGGACTGGGATAATCAAGGTCTTATATAGAGTCTTCTTAGTTTTTCAGAATATGACCTTACTACGCAAAGTATTGGATCTACAAGTAAGTTTCCAGCGTTTTTTTCCAAAATTTGAAGTTTTATTATGAAAACATAGTTACAATGCTTTATTCAAAGTACCATCCATCGGAAGCTACAACTTTCCCCCATCTTTCTGGCAATTTATGAATTCCGGACCAAAAAAATTTCTCGTCTTTCGAGCCCAAGAACGTATCGAGCCAATTTTTGATTTCCTCTACTGAGCTGAAGCGTATTCCCGTAAGAGCGTTCTGCGTCGAACGAAACAAGTGGTAGTCAGATGGTGCCAAGTCTGGACTGTAAGGCGGGTGAGGCAGAATTTCCCATCCACTATTTTCCTAATAGTTTTTCACCGAAACTGCAACATGTTGCCGAGCGTTGTCGTGATGAAAAATGACGGACTCATGCCTGGTCTCATATTCTGGAAGTTTTTCTTTTAATGCCCGCTTCAAACGATATAATGGTCCTTTGATGGTTTCACCACTCGGAAGCAGTTCGTAGTATACGACACCCTTTTGATCCCACCATATGCAGAGCATGACCTTATTCACGTGAATATTTCGTTTCGGCGTCGATTGGGCGGGCTCGCCGGGCTTTGTATACGATTTTCTGCATTTAGGATTATCATAATAAATCCATTTCTCATCACCAGTGACAATACGATGCAAAAATGATTTATTTTTATACCGCTGCAGTAACATTTCGGACATGCAAAATCGCCGTTCGACGTCTCTTGGCTTCAATTCGTACGGCACCCAGTTTCCAACCTTTTGAATGAATCCCAGTGCTTTTAGGCGCAGGAAAACGGCTTGTTGCGTGACACCCAATGATGCAGCAAGTTCTTCTTGAATCTGACATGGATCCTCATCCAGTAAAGCGTCCAATTCCTCGTCTTCAAAACTTTTCGGCTTTCCGGGGCGATCTTTGTCTTCAACTCCAAATTCACCACTTTTGAACCGTTTGAACCACTCGCGGTACGTCGATTCACCAATACATTCCGCACCATAAGTTTCCGAAAGCAAACGATAGGCCTCAGCCGCACTTTTCTTCATATTAAAGAATAAAAGCAGCGCTTCCCGCAAATGATGTTTATTTGGCTGGAAACTTGCCATGATTTTGCTCGATAAAATGTACGACACCGAGAGGACTGCTCAAATATAACGCTGCAAAGTTGTTGACAGATACAAAACCTACAAATAAAACACATGGAGTCTGACATTTCTGCCCGGAATCCACTGGTGGCGCAATCTCTGACAAACGCTGGAAACTTACTTGTAGACCCAATATAATGGCGTTAAATCCCATAATCTGGGCGGCCAATTCTGTTCAGCAAAACCGAAAATTATTTACTTACGAGGGTTGTCTGAAAAGATAGCGGCGCTCGTCAATAAAAGCTAGTGAATGCTAGTTGTGCATCTTTTGACAGTTACTTACCGAAGTTTCAGTCATTTTGGATGCGCAGTTTTTAGTTGACAGTCGTTTGAGTGAGTCGATGTTAGTCTTTTTTTGTGAAAATGGAAAAAATTGAGTATCGAGCTGTTATTAAATTCTTGTTTTTGAAAGGCAATACGCCTACGCAAATCAAAAATGAGTTGTGTATGGGGACTGTGCACCATCATTTACCACAGTGAAATTTTGGGCAGCTGAATTTAAACGCGGCCGTAAGAGCTTGGGGGATGATGAACGTTCGGGACGTCCAAAAACTGCAACCACTGACGATAACATTGCTAAAGTTCACCAAATGGTGTTAGACGACCGCCGAATTAAAGTGAGAGAGATAGTACGTGCAGAGGTTATGAAAATGTCCAAAGAACGTCTTTGTTACATATTAAATCAAGATTTAGGCATGAGAAAGCTGTCCGCGCGTTGGGTGCCGCGTTTGCTTACGTTAGACCAAAAACGTGTTCGAATGAACATTTCCAACGCTCTGCTGGCGCAGTTTAAGAGCAATAAATACGAGTTTTGGCGCCGATTAATTACCTTAGATGAAACTTGGATACACCATTATACGCCCGAAACAAAAATTCAGTCAAAACAGTGGACTGCAAAGGGCGAGCCGGCTCCAAAAAAAGCAAAATCTGTTTTTTCGGCTGGGAAAGTGATGGCGACTATTTTTTGGGATAGTAAAGGAGTTATTTTAATCGATTATCTTCAAAAAGGAAAAAGCATTACAGGAGCATACTACGCATCATTAGTTGCCAAGCTGAAGGCAGAAATTGTGGAAAAACGGCCACATTTGCAGAAAAAGAAAATCCTGTTTTACCAAGACAACGCGCCATCTCACACCTCAGCGGTTGCCATGGCGAAAATCCATGAATTATGGTTTGAACTTGCTTCATTAAATCTAGCCCCAAGCGACTTCTTTTTGTTCTCTCATCTAAAAACTGCGCTCGGAGGACAGAGATTTTCGACAAATGAGGAGGCAATGACCTTGGTGAACAATTATTTCGCGGGTAAAAGCGCCAAGTACTATTTGGACGGGTTAGAGAGATGGGAGCATACTGGGAGAAGTGTGTAGAGTTACAAGGAGACATGTAGAAAAATAAAAAAAAAAATTTAGAAAAAATGTCTTGTATCATTGCTCTGAAACTTTAATGATATCGCAAAAAAACTTGATTACTCGAAAATAATGATTTTTAACGCCATAACATATGTCGAGAAGCAACGAACCACCGAAAGCGTAGAAAGACGTAAAAGACCTCCCAAAACGAATGATAGTTCGCACGGCAAAAAAATCTTTTTTTGAGCTCGAACGCTATTTGGAAAGTAGTTTCCGGCGAGGACCCAAATGTACTTTCTGCACACTCCATTAGAGAGCGATTGAATGAAAGTCAGCTTTTTCGGAGATCAGTCAGAAAAAAAACATTGCTTTCAGTAAAAAAAACTAGGCTTTGCAAGGCTAGGTCAGCTTTTGCAAAGGAACACAAAGATCGGACCATCTCACAATGGAAAAAAATACTCTGGAGTGGTGCGACTAAAATCAATAGAATGAGTTCCGATGGTAAACAGTATGCTAGACGACCAAAAAATGGAGCATTCAATCCTAAGTATACCACACCACACCCTCAAACATAGAGGAGGGAATATTATGCTATGGGGTTGCATAACGATACCTTTCGTACCGTTACACCGAGTGGAAGGTATAATGAACGCTCAAAGCTACATAGGATTACTTTAAAATGTAATGCTGCCCTATAAAGAGGCAGAATTGCCAGTAACTTGGAAATGTATGCAGGACAACGATCCGAAACCTACTGCGAGGTCAACAAGAGCATGGTTTCAAAATAACTCTGTGGATGTCATCGATTGGCCGTCATGCAGTCCGGGCCTAAATCCAATCGAAAACCCCTGGTTAAAAAAAAAAACGTTAAAAAGCACAAAAGTAGCAACACAAATGAATTCTATGAAATCGTAAGGACATTCCAAGAATGCAATAACACCGAAAAAATGTCAGGACCTAATTTTGTCAATGCCAAGGCGATGTATGGCCGTAATTGCAAACAAAGGATTCCCGACAAAATTTTGAGGAAAAGCCGCAAAATACAATGAAAAGTTTACATATTCTCTTATCGTTTTTAATTAGATCGCCAGCTAATTTCTTGTCACCAAAACATTTTGAATTAAATTTGATGTTTCCGTTATCTTTTTGCTACTCCTTTTTCTATTGTCTGTTTTTAATTGACACATGGTACAAGAAAAAAATTTAACAGCCAAAGATGAATAAACATTTAAATAAAAATGTTCGAAAAACATGATTCCAGTGTATCGTTCTTAATTAGTTCGCCACAACTGCGTATACTACACAATCGAACAGTACTCGTATTTTACCCACAGACTATGTCGATAAAAAGATAATCCATAGAGAGACCACTATATGGCCGACATTTGCCTTTTCCAGTACCTTAGCAGTATGACAGCTTGGTAATAAAAGTCATTACCTAAATTGTTTTAACGAGTTAAAATGAATAGAAATAAAGAGTGAGCAACACCAGTTTTTTTATTAAAAACATTCTCTTATTTTATTTTATTCAAAACCAATCTTTAACATGGAATAATAATAATAAATAAATAAATGCATAAAAAATCATATGTTTTTAAATAATTAATATACTTCCAAATTGAATTTTGTTTTATAATAGAGGAGTAAAAGAATATTATTCATTGTATTAGGACCTTTATGATTGTTTCCAGATTTTATTCGAAAACATATTTAATAACACTTATCTGATTTACACATTAAATATGGTGTTATAAATAATTTATCTGTTTTTACGAAATTAATCACTGAATATTTCTTCTTTAGGTACAAACGTGTTTCTTCTTTTCTCAATTTAAAGTATTCAATTTGCTAAGAAACATTGTTTTTTTTTTTATTTTATATTTTTGCTTTTCATAATGATTATAACCGTTATTTTTATTTTAGGTTTTAAGTGATTATGTTTGGTTGTTGCTCGCAAAAGGTACTTGACTTTAAATATTTATTTTTTGTTGTGTCTGGTATTATTTAACATTTATATCTATTATTATGAAACCATAAGTGCAATTGGCGGGAACAAATATGTCTAAAACTTGCGTCTGATGCTGAAATTAAATTGTATTGAACTAAATATATACAATGAAATTAGGTACCTGATAGTAAATTATTTGAAAAAAAAAACACCAAACGAAAACCAAGAATAAAATATTAAACGTTACCATTCACTTCCCGCACATGAAGATCGTTGGATAAAGACTCCATTGTTATGGGAGCCACTGTCGACAGTACATATTTTTAAGAACAAGTCCTGTGTTTTCGAAGGTATAAACAAACTTAAACCTACGCTTAGTTACTTGCAGATTTGTATATACAATACATCAACTGTAAACATTCCTTTTTCTTTCTTTACCACTTTAAAATCAATCCACAATTTCCTTTCAGTCTCAAGGCGATAAACAGCGAGCAAATATCTATATATTCTATATTTCGGTGTAAAAACAAAACAGAAATTTCAACGAGCGGTGATACCAGTGCCTCGAAACCAGGAGAAGAAAAAGACAGAAACAGCACCAACATCCTTGTCATTAAATTGACCCGCCGGCAGACCATAGATAAACTAACTAGATGTCAAACTCTTCTAATACTTTTGAAAACCCTTAACTTTTGCACAGACACACTGTAATTCCAACACATCTGCATCTCTATAACATTGTCAAAATTTGCTAGAAGGAGAGCAATTTGCACGAATGTGTGTAATGGAGACGACGTTTTTTTGATTAAAATGGGCGTGGTTTGTATACAAGGAGATGGAAATTGCCATTGGGGACAATTTACACGTATTCACAGACAGGATCACACGGATAGAGGCGATCAGTAGAAAACCGGTTTTGATTTTCCAATATCTGGAAGTTTGCCATCTAGGTTAGCTTATCTATGGATATGGGTTAGGAATAATATTATATGTATACCATATTTGCGTAAAAAAGAAGGGGATGATGCTATTAAAGTTAGGTGTTTGGAGGATATCAATAATTTATAGATATAATTTATTATTGTTTTCAATATGAACTATGCAAAAAATAATCAAATCATTAACCCTACTGTATTTATACACCAAAACATTCGTAGCTTGAGAACAAACTATGGTTCTTTTGTTGCTCATATCGATTCGTTAGGCACGAGTACGATAACTTTGGCGCCAAAAATTGATATCGGTTTTTTATAGGGGGGTCAAAAACAAGGGTTTTTTACTATGGGAGGGGGGGGGGGGTGTCTATCTCGCTCCATTTAGGAGGTAGGGGCAATTTTATTAAAAAAATGACTTAAAATGGAAAAAAAATTATTAAAAATCAACGCCAACACTTACTGTACTGTACAAGTACTGTACCAATTTCGAAAGTCAGAAACCTATTCTTCAACCTTAAGTTCCAGCTATATTATTTGTATCAATAGTTTTTAAGAAATTCGCATGCAAACTCAAAATTTTGATAAAAAAAATTTAAAAAATGTAATTTAGATCAATTTTTTTTCCAAAATTGTGAAATGAAGTGCTAAATTGAATTCCTGTGGTCGATGCCTATATCAATTTTGAATCGAATACAAAAAACCGAATGGACTTATGTGGCCTAGTTTTTGAGAAAATTGAAAATTACTATTTATGTTTTTTTTTATTTCTTTTTGGCATTTACATGGTCTTCCCTTGAGGTAAGTAAATGAATATAATAAATTAAACGTCTGGCAGGCGCCTATATCAATAGTTTTCTTAATTAAGGGTACACGAGTGACCCGCTTCGCTGGATTAAAGGATTTCAACTCTCTTTCCGCAGGCGGCAGGTCCCACTCACGCAACTTCGTTGCTCCGCTCGGGGTATGTGCTTTTCGTCAGGCAGGCGCCTGACATCAATACTCTTCACATACAGTACTCATTCCAAAATTATAGAACAAACAGGTGACTTTTGTACTATTGTTTTGTTTTTCATAAACATGTGGTAAAGCGTGTATTTATTGATTTTCACAAAGGCCATTCTATGTTCAACCTTAGTGCGAATTGGGTATTATTAATTGTGAATAAGCAATGGCGGCTAAGCATCCTCTAATCCATCCTAAACTATTGGGTCTACAAGTAAGTTTCCAGCGTTTGTCAGAGATGGCGCCACCAGTGGATCCCGGGCAGAAATGTCAGACCCCATGTGTTTTATTTGTAGGTTTTGTATCTGTCAACAACTTTGCAGCGTTATATTTGAGCAGTTCTATCGGTGTCGTACATTTTATCGAGCAAAATCATGGCAAGTTTCCAGCCAAATAAACGTCATTTGCGGGAAGCGCTGCTTTTATTCTTTAATATGAAGAAAAGTGTGGCTGAGGCCTATCGCTTGCTTTCAGAAACTTATGGGGCGGAATGTATTGGTGAATCGACGTACCGCGAGTGGTTCAAACGGTTCAAAAGTGGTGATTTTGGAGTTGAAGACAAAGATCGCCCCGGAAAGCCGAAAAGTTTTGAAGACGAGGAATTGGACGCTTTACTGGATGAGGATCCGTGTCAGATTCAAGAAGAACTTGCTGCACCATTGGGCGTCACGCAACAAGCCGCTTCCTTGCGCCTAAAAGCACTGGGATTCATTCAAAAGGTTGGAAACTAGGTGCCGTACGAATTGAAGCCAAGAGACGTCGAACGGCGATTTTGCATGTCCGAAATGTTACTGCAGCGGTATAAAAATAAATCATTTTTGCTTCGTATTGTCACTGGTGATGAGAAATGGATTTATTATGATAATCCTAAAAGCAGAAAATCGTATACAAAGCCCGGCGAGCCCGCCCAATCGACGCCGAAACGAAATATTCACGTGAATAAGGTCATGCTCTCCATATGGTGGGATCAAAAGGGTGTCGTATACTACGAACTGCTTCCGAGTGGTGAAACCATCAAAGGACCATTATATCGAATCTAACTAATTCGTTTGAAGCGGGCATTAAAAGAAAAACGGCCAGAATATGAGACCAGGCATGAGTCCGTCATTTTTCATCACGACAACGCTCGGCCACATGTTGCGGTTTCGGTGAAAAACTATTTGGAAAATAATGGATGGGAAATTCTGCCTCACCCGCCTTACAGTCCCGACTTGGCACCATCTGACTATCACTTGTTTCGTTCGATGCAGGACGCTCTTACGGGAATACGCTTCAGCTCAGTAGAGGAAATCAAAAATTGGCTCGATACGTTCTTGGGCTCGAAAGACGAGAAATTTTTTTGGTCCGGAATTCATAAATTGCCAGAAAGATGGGGGAAAGTTGTAGCTTCCGATGGACGATACTTTGAATGAAGCATTGTAACTACGTTTTCATAATAAAATTTCAAATTTTGGAAAAAAACGCTGGAAACTTACTTGTAGACCCAATACATTAAAAATCGACTTGACTATTTTTAACTACTGACTTACTGACTTACATACAGACGCGGAATGCAATGCAATTCTAACTCCTCGGGGTGCATTCTGTAGTAGAAATGTTAAAAAGGAATGGAGAGTTGTAAACAGTATCTTAGGTAATGGCAGCAGTAGGTATAGCCCCTGTGAAATTGAGGTGGACAATGTTCTAATTCGTGATCCCACAAAAATTTCAAATACCTTTAACGAGTTTTTTGCCACTGTTGCAACGAAATTGCAACCTAAGCTCTCTCCATCCGGTTGCAATTGTAACTCATATCCGGATATTACAGATGATGGTTTTCAACCAAATAACTTTGTTTTTCAGTCTTTTTCACCATTGGAACTCTATAAAGAGATAATAAGCTTAAATAATAAAAATCCTCTTACTTCCGATGGTATTACGAACAGTCTTGTAAAACGCGTTGCTTTTTGTTTTATTGCTGACGTGTTATGTCATATATTAAATATGAGTGTCAAGTGTGGTATCTTTTCGTCAGGATTAAAAACGGCTGAAGTAATTTCTCTTTACAAAAAAGGTTGTAGAAAATCGGTAAGTCAATATAGGCCAATATCCTTGCTTCCAATCTTTTCCAAACTTTTTGAGAAAATTATGAAAAAACGAATTATGTCCTTTCTAAACAAAAACTATTTCTTTTGACACCAACAGAATAGTTTTCAAGAAGGCAGATCGACGGAAAATGCCATTTTGAAATTTTGTAGTGAGCTATGCGATGGTTTTGACACAAAAAAAGTCCCATGGCTTTATTTATAGATATGACCAAGGCTTTTGACATGGTGAACCATAAAATTCTCTTGGACAAACTCTACAAAGCTGGATTTAGAAACTCTGTATTGAGTTGGTTTAGATCCTATTTATCAACTAGATTTCAAAGAGTGAAAATAAACGAAGTCTTTAACGAAAAATTAGAATTACAAGTTGGAGTTCCGCAAGGCTCAGTTTTGGGTCCGATTCTTTTTTTTAATATATGTCAACTCAGTTTTCAAACAAAAATTTTTATGGAAACATTACAGCTTTCGCCGATGACATTGCTTTTTCTTACACCAATAACACCTTATATGAATCGCTGGCTAGAATCCGAAGTGATTTACAGCGATTGAGACAGTGGTTTGCCAAACATGAACTTATTGTTAGCGAAAAAACTAAGCTTATGCTTTTCAGCTTAAAAAATTCAGCTTTGCTTGAGACTAATGTTATTTTCAATTTCCACCCAAGGCTCTCAGTGTTCTCTCATAATCAGTGGATTAAGAGTTAACTCTCAGCAACTTTTAAAAGTTCCAGTTTCCCAAAGAACACATTTTTCTAACTTCTACTCTATTTCGGCACCTACGCTATTTAATAGATTACCTTACGAAATAAGATCAGTTAGAATGCGGTATTCTTTTCTTAAAAAAATAAAAATTTGGCTATTTTCATTGGATATTTCCCAAGTCAAAAATTTGTTTATGAGCACAGTTTAAGTTCAAATTGTTTCTATTATATGTTAATCATGTTTGAAATTGAATTTATTATATAAGATTATTTTAATTTTTTTTCCTTAGTAACTCAAAAAACACCTCACATCATTGTTTTTTGTATATATGCTGGCCATTCGCTACTAATCTTAAATAGATTAAAGAATGAACCTTCTCTTTTCTTTATTCCTCAATTGCTTATATTGTAAGGCATCATCCTCAAAGATAAGAAAAAAAAAATAAATGGATTATAATAAAAAAAAGATATAATATATTCATTGCCGTTTACTAAACTTCCGTCCCGTGGTCAAAAAAACTCCCGCTGTCAAGTAGCAACATTGTCTCACTTAACTTCGAAAATCTCAATAAGAAATTGGAATAATTTTCTGAAAAAAGACCTTCGAGGGTGTTCCTGGAAGTTTCAAGCCAATGTCGGACTTAAACCTGAGACGTTAGAATAACGCAGTGTCAGCTTTGAACGAACTTCGCGATTAGTTTTAAAAGCATTTACAGTCTTGGCGAGCTAATTAAGAACAATGATACAAAATAAAATTATTCAATGTCTTTTTTACTTAAAGT
Source organism: Volucella zonaria (assembly GCA_963966105.1). Lineage (NCBI taxonomy): Eukaryota > Metazoa > Arthropoda > Insecta > Diptera > Syrphidae > Volucella > Volucella zonaria. The sequence continues at coordinate 53,164,333 of OZ014533.1, read as the reverse complement.
TAAAATATATTGCACCTTGTTATATATTTTTCTTAATTTATTATAAAAGTAAGAAAAACAAGTGACAACAAAAAAAAAATATACGTTTTAAACAAGAAAAATAATTTTAAATCAAATAAGTGTCTCAAAATTATTGGCGGACTAATTAGGAACGTTATGCAATTTTTTTCATATTTGCGGAATTGACATGTCCTGGCTCAATATTTCGTTGGAAATCCTTTATTAATGATCACGGCTTTACATCTTCGTGGCATAGATTCAATTAAATCGCGGAATTTTTTAGGTGGTATGTTGGCCCAAGCCATCCTTGCGACTTCAAATAATTCATTCAAATTGCCAATTTTGTGCTTGGCAATTTCGGTTGGTTTTCTATTGGATTTAAATCCGGACTACATGATGGCCACTCTAAAACGTCGACAGAATTCTTATTAAACCATTGTTTTGTTACCCTTGGCGTATGCTTTGGGTCATTATCTTGCATAAATCTCCAAGTAGCGGGCAGTTCTTCCTCAGTATAGGGTAACATAACATTTTCTAATATTTTTATATAATGCTCCGAATTCATAATATCTTCTATTCGATATAAATTCCCGGTTCCCTTAAACGACATACAACCCCAAACTTGTTCCTCCTCCGTGCTTAAGAGTCATGTATTTCGGATTAAATGCCTCATTTTTTGGACGCCGGACATATCTCTCACCATCTGATCCCACTCTATTAATCAACAATGTTTTTTTTCGAATCGCTCTTCCAAAAAGTTGGCTTTCATTCAATCGTTCCCGTATGGAACGTGCTGAAAGGGCATTCGAATTTTCACCAAAAACTTCCTTTTGAATTTCTTTAAAACTCATAAACGCATTTTCTGTGGCAACTCGAACAATTATTCGATCCTCAATTTCATTAGTCTTACGCGGTCTTTTGCGTCTTGCTACTTTTTCCGTAGTTTGATGTTTTTCACTGTATATTACTGCGTTGAAGACCATTGTTTTTGAACAATTTAGCCTTTTCCCGATTTCTGAAAACGATAATTTCTCGATAGTTCTCTTTTTTACAATGTCATCCCTTAACTGTTGTGTGCAACTCCTATTTTTCCCCATTTTTTCTTCAATAAAGCTCTAGATTATCGAAAATTAATTTGTTTTTATTTAATTTTGATAAGAATTTGCATGTTTACCGATTATTTCTGTTAATATCACAAATTTTTTTCAGAAAATAATTGCGTTTCTTATGGTCATTCTTAATTAGGTCGCCAAACAAACTTTACACTTCGATAACTCAATTGCAAATAAATATATTAAACGGCGTGCAATATTATCTTAAAAAGCTGTTACATAACCGATGAAATAATACCAACAAAATAACAGATCCTTTTTATGGGTTGCCATCTTCATTTTATTGTAGTGGTGATTTTTTATAATTTTTTTAGTCGTTCCTAATTAGTTCGCCACGACTGTATCTACCATGCTGAGCCACCTTCATGGGGCACTGAGAACTAAAGAAGGCATGAACAACCACGGGCTCAGACAGTAATAGGCAAACAATTATAGAATCACTTGCAGAACAAGTAGAAAATAAAACTAATCTTCTTCGCAAAACACTCTTTAAATATAATAATTTTCCGATGTGTTAGGATACCAGAAATATTAATCATTCCTCGAAAGTACAGAAATTCATTAAAGCTTTAGCACTCCCAACCATTTACAAATTTTAGAACCCTCCAGCGGCATTATGTTGTGACATAGATAGGCTTAGTGTAACATGAAGAAATTCATATAACATAACATCCTTTATAAGAAAACGACTTATGGGGAGATTACCGTTCATGACGATGGAAAATTCGATTTGGGTAAAAGGATACTTTTATGTTCTTAATTTTTCCAGCCTGTTTAACGGAACTGCCCGGCAGCTGGGAATAGGTAGCTGGAAAAGGGGTCGATGGCAAAGGCAGAGGTAAGATGACCACCAAGATTAGTTACAAAGTCGTAAAGAGTGGAAATGTAGTACGTTTAAACCCCAAAAAATGAAAATTGTTTCGAGGAAACCTGTAAATCTTTCGGACTTTCCCGATGTTTTACTTAATCGCACTCATATTGCTTACGTTGAAGAAGCAAAAAACTTGGGTGTTATTTTAATCGCAACCTCACATGGCACGACCATATAAAGCATGTCGTCGGAAGGACCTATGGTGCGCTTCATACACTATGGGCGGCCCAATATTTTAGTCCAATCCTCTGGCGTCCCTCAAGGCAGCCACTTTGGTCCCTTATTATTTATTCTGGCCATTAACGTTAATAAGTGTCAGGCTATAACGTATACCCGTAAGCGGCCCCCTACTTCACCTCGCTGCTATCTAATCTTTAATCTGCCTGTTCCTTTAGTGAATGAGTTGCGTGATTTAGGTGTTATACTAAAAAAAGCCAACTCTGCACTTGGCTTCATCAAGGATTATTCCAATCCTTATGTTACCAAATCTCTTTACATAACCTTTGATAGGCCTCTTCTTGAATATGCAAGCCAAGTTTGGTCACCCTACTACAGAACTCACATCCTCCGGATAGAAGCTATACAACGCAGGTTTTTACCATTCGCTTTACGTGGTCTTCCCTATGATGATAGCCAAAACTTACCACTTTATACTGAGCGGCTGAAACTTATAAATTTACAACCCCTTTCTATACGTCAAAAAGTTGCCGACATTCTCTTTATCCATCAAATTTTAGTTGGTAATATCGATTGTCCTTCTTTACTTCAACTTATTTCTTTTAACACTAACCCACGTAATCTTAGGTCTGTACCACTTTTCCGGCTCAATCTTCATAGAACGAATTACGGACATGAGCCAATGTCTAGAATGCTTCGTGAAGTTAACGATATTATGCCTCTCTTCGACTACCATCTCACAAAACTCTCTCTTAAGAACACTCTTATTTCCACCTATGCCTCACGTCCTAACTTTTTTTTAACCGCTCCCGCCCTTTAGTTTTTATCTTTTGTTTTAAGTGAAAATTGTTAGTTTTAAGAATTAGCTTGCAATAAGCAATACTAAATCTGCCCGAATTAATTAATCTACATATTTTTTTATTTTTTTTTGTTTTATTTATTTTGAGTAATACTTGTTGTATATTGTTATCTACCACAACGGATCATTTGACCCTGAGAGCATTCTTTTGTTTTATAAGCTTATCGAGTCATATTGCTTATAGTTTTAGTTGCATATTTCTGCAAAGACTGTTGCGTAAAGTAGTTCAATCAAAATAGCTGAGAATAATTTCAAGAAAATATCAAATTTTTAGTGTTTGAAAAGGTAGCAAAAATATAAAGTTTTGGTAAGTAGCTTATATTTTATTTTGATGGCTTTAGAAATACAGGTCGAAGCAAACAAAACAGTACAAGTTCTTAGAAGATATAAATAATATTGGCGAAGAGTTTTCGGAAATTGGTGAAGATGAATTTTCTGAAAATGAAGATATATTGGTTCCAAATGAAAATGAGTTTGATTCTATAGATACTGACGATGAAAAGGAAAATATTGTGAATATATGTTGTGGACGAAAAAGAATAAGATTACTCTCAAGTTCTAAAGAAAGTGAAGTAGAAATAAATAAACAACATGTTGCGAATGATTGATCTGTTTGGGAAGAAATACAAGTAGGTGGCACACCTGGAAGAACACCACTTCATAACATTGCATTTATTGCAATTATTGCAATTTTATATGCCCGAGCTGCATACGGAGCAAATACTTTGAATATTTCTTTTTTGTGGAATAACATATTGGGGTCTAAATTTTTTTTCTGAAATTATGAGCAGAAATAATTTCACCGAAATTCTTAGATTTATTCGTTTTGATAAAAAAAATTCCGCAGAGCCAACGTTTGAAAACAAACAAATTCGCTATGGTATCTACGATTTGGAATATTTTCATTGAGAACAGCCAAAACTGTTACAAACCGGGTGGTAATATTACTATAGACGAACAGCTATTTCCGACTAAAGTAAGATGTAGATTTACGCAATACATGCCTAACAAGCCGGATAAATTTGAAATCAAATTTTGGTTAGCATCGGACGTTGATAGCAAATACGTCATAAATGCACTTCCATATCTAGGAAAAGATGAAAATAGGCCCTCTTCAGTACAACTCTCTGAATATGTTGTACCCAAACTCATGGAGTCATTTACGGGTTACGGAAGAACTGTGACCAGAGACAACTTCTTAACAAGCAAATCCCTAGTAACACAACTCCTAGCAAAAAACACTATGTTAGCTGGAACTATTCGGTCAAATAAAAGGGAAGCGAAGCAAAAGAAAGATGATATGGAACGATTTTCATCGAAAATTTTTACTCTTACAATCTATAAAAGTAAGCCAAATAAAAAGGTACTTTTGCTTAGTTCTAATCATAAATTTGTAACAGTAGAAAACAATGATAAGCGTTTAACTGAAACTGTTTCCTATTACAATAAAACCAAATTTGGTGTTGACATGACCGATCAAATGGCGAGAAAATTTACTACAAAATCTAAACCTTGCAGATGGGCTCTCCAAGTTTTTTTCAATATCCTTGATTTAGCTTACATAAATGCCTGGATTTTGTACAAGCAAACGACAAGAGAAAATATCTCGAGACAAGATTTTTTACTCAAGCTAGCAGTAGAGGTTGGCGCCGTTTTTCGAGAAGCCCGTGAACAACCAAAAGAAAGAACAAATATGAAAGAATCGTTGCCTAAGTCTACTACAGATGCTTATCAACGTAAGAGGTGTCAAATAGGATACTGTAAAGAAAATAAAAACCAACAAAATTTTCTTTAAATGTAAAAAATATTTTTGCGGAAAATGGACGCACTTATATGTAAAAAAGGCGATGAGCAATGAATTAAAAATTCTTATAATTTACGTTTGTAATAGAAATGGTCAATATACTATTTTTTTTTTTTTAATTATAATAAATTTTATTTTTATGTTTATTTCCTTCCTAACATCCATATTTCATACATTCAAACAGGAAACGTGAAGTCGGGTCATTTGACCCGCTATAGTAGAAATAGGTATCTAAAAAGTGTTGGTATGATTAGTGTTAAGAACCCATCAACGTATTTCAGAAAATCCAAATTACATCCTCAAATAGACTACAACAAATAACACAGACCTGTGATGGTTTTCCCCTTAAGAATCTAATTAGTAATTTGGGTGGGTATTAGGTACTAAGATACGAAAAAAATAATAAAAAAATTCCATCACGTAAATTTAAAAAAAGAAAATCACTTTTCTTATTAAGGACTGAAACGAATAAAATCTGTAAATTTTAATACGGGCTATACTTCCAATGCGTAAGAATTGCAATCCCATTTTGTACCCAAATTAGCCTGTATATTCTCTAGTTTCAGTTTGTTTTTGATTTTAGTTCAGTGCGGCTTAAAATATTTATAAAATATGAGTCAAGAGGAACGCCGTAAAAAGATCATCGACAAATGGCTCGAAAATACTTCGCGTCCAAACCATTTCATCGCAAAAAATTTAAACGTAGCACGCAGTACAGTGAATTCTGTTATTAAACGATATTTAGAGACGTTGACAGTTAAGCGAAAACAGAAAAGTGGAGCACATGATACAAATTTGGACAGGAAAATAGTGGGTACCATCGTAAAAAACCGGACTATGTCATCCAGAGATTTTGCTCAGAAATGTAATACCAACCAAACAATGGTACAAAGATCTAAAAAACGCAACGGTCTAAAAAAACGAAAAAAGCAAAAAATACCAAAAGTTACTGAAAGTTACTGAAAAGCAAAAAAAGTCATAAAAACACGAGCCCGAAAGCTATACGAGTTGATCGGCAACAAGAAAGCGAGCTTGGTTTTGGATGACTCTTCCAGGTGCGCAGTTTTACAACTCGTTTGAAGCTGAGATTCTTCCGCAATCAACAACATCGATTGGGATGGAAAAATTCGGGTCAAAATATCTCGTTTGGCAGGCCATTTGCAAATGTGGACACAGAAGCTCATCGTTTATTACAATGGGAACAATTAACGGAGAAGTGTACATTAACGAGTGCCTAAAAAAACGGTAGATTCCTTTCTTAAACAAACACGAGGGTTCAACATTATTTTGGCCAGATTTAGCTTCAGCTTGAGCTTTCTTGTTGCTAAAAATGTCGACTTTGTCCCAAAAGACATGAATCTACCCAATGTTCCACAGTGTCGTCCCATTGAAAGGTATTGGGCTTTGGTCAAAGATAAACGTAAAAGATTTTAGTGCTAAATGGAAAAGAACGTCCAAAAAGATCACGGATGTAACTGTCACCAACCTTATGAAGGACATTCGAAAGAAGTTGAGGAAAGATGGGAACCCAAATAATTTTTTTTATTTTTTGTAATTGTGATTGAATTTAATAAAAACAGAGTGTTAAAGCAAATAAACAAATTTACATGAATTATGAAAATATTTTTTTCTTTACTTTGAAGTTTCCAAATTTTATTCGTTTCAGTCCTTATTGACGCGTATTACTATCGTTAACTTCCATTTTCTTTGATAACAGTACTGATTGCATTTAAATTTTCATGTATCCTTATTGGTCGTTGTTTGTCGTGATTAAAATCATATTACGGTTTACGTAATTTTTGGGCGGTAATAAGTAAGAGAAATGGCTTCTCGCAAATGTGTTAATTCTCCAGATAACTTCTGTTACATATCATATGTGATAGTTTACTCCCTTTTTGTGTATAGTTGTTATGAAAGAAAACTTCTATACCTGAGGAAATTCACCTTGAGAGAGCGATAATAGGAAAAGATTTGCAAGGGGGCGGAAAAGTATTGAAGAACACTTTTTAAGAAATATGGATGGAAGACCATCTGGGCGTGGTAAGTATTCATCATTAAGTTGTTGTAATTTATTTTCTATTACTGTATGGTCAAAACTTTGAGAAATGATAACGAAAATCTGGATTATATTCTCAATAAACTCAAAATCTTAAAAATTTATTAATCAGTTGCATTACCAACACTTATTTCACTAAATCACTTTTGTTTCTAGTATGAGCTTGACCTTAATGATAACGAAATAAAGGTACTACTCAGGCTCCTATATTAAAATTAATAGCCAAAATTATGTTTAAAAACAGATTTGTGCGGCTTGCGGTTGATAAATGAACAAATTGGAGCCCGTAACATTGCCCCTAAGCAAACCTTCCAAATATAAAAAAATAAAAAAAACAAATACATAAAGAAATAAGACAGATAGGAGTATCTACAAAACGGTATAAAGAATTCAAATTTGAAAATAAAAGATGTTTTGTATTTTTTGTAAAACGTGCATTTAAATTTGGTTACCTAAGTCTCACATTACAAATAGATATTGAAATTTATTTATCTACACATCAATGAGGATGATTAACAAATTCTAAGTGAACATAGATGAGATTTTTACGATTTTTTCTATTTTTATAATCTTTTTTGTTTAATTGTTTCCATAAGGTAATATATGTTTTTTTGTTTCCATTACTTTTTTTTATTCTTTTATAAAAATGTGTGTATAAATATTTAAATTACTTCTAGTGTGCAAAAATAAATTACATTGTTAGCATAATACACAAGGTAGAAAAATAAGCACATTTTAAATTAATTCTATGTTACATTGAAACTTTTTGAAGTTAATTTAGTGTGTAAATCTTTTTTTTTTAATTGTAATTACAAACAAAATATATTTATTTTCGAATTGCCACTATTTATTTTCCAGATAAATAGGAAACTGAAGAAATATAAAATTCAGTGGGTTTTAATTCTTATATGGAGCTTATAGTTTATATTTAAGATATAAAGGGGTATCAAAACCACACCTTCACCTGATGACTACGCAGTACTTCATCTAACTCATGTGGAGAGCTATGGAGATAGCTTGCGAGTAAGTATGATAGGGAAGCGATAAGAAAGATATACTTACCTTTAAGTCTAGCAGCAGAAGAGGGATTCCGCATATGAGAACAACTGTGTAGGACCGGCTGACCTAACTGATACTTTTTTGTTTAAGGAGACAATGGCGAATTCATGTTGAGCGCTGCACGATATACGACATCCGTAGAAAATTTATAAGAGACGCAAACAGCAATTTCGTTGACCATCGCATGTTGTAGACCTGTGCACGTGGAGGGGAATAGACGTCAATTCGACTATTTCCTTGTAGTCGCCCTTTGCTGACACGTCTTGCGGCAAACGAAGTATGTGCGATTTAAATCGCCTAAGCATATTTACAAGTATTTTACAAATAGACCTAAACCAGCAGGTATTCGGGAGAACATGAAGGAATAATGATTAAGATATTGAGAAAAAGGAAAACCACTTTCTAGTTCAAGCCAATATACTACATACTCGTAGTATGTATATATAAATCAGTCGCGCAATCAAAACTAGATCCGGATTACAAATTATATGTACAGAAAAGTTTTGCCGCTTTTTATCACATGCACTGCAACGCGATTTTTTTTTTTTTTTTTAAAGAACTTATCACTCAAGTGGGTATGAATACACTTATAATGCCTCAGCATGTGTTAAGTTTTTGGAAAATGGGATAGCGAGAGAAGAAAGATGTTTGGGCTCAGTGGTTATTTCGCTCTATGGGTGGTACCCAACATTTAATGGGGAGACTAAATTCTTAGTGGAAGTTGGCTTGATGTTGATGTTTCTAGTCAACTACTCGTCTTAATTGATTTTCGTTAACTGAAAAAATGGATGATATGTCTTTCGGGCGAGACTGGGATTCGAACACTGAACCTTCCGATTTGGAAGCCAGTCCACTACCACTTGAGCCACGGCCACCCACGATGGAAACAAGCATTTAAATTTTCAATTCTAAAGGATTGGATTAGTTGGCAAACAGTCTTAATCAATGAGTGAAATTACGTTTTGTTTTCTTCAAAAAGAACCACAAAATCACAGAAATAATATTATAACAACTTGCGCAGCAATAAATATCAATTTTACACGAGTATGTTGGTGCTTAAGTTTTAAAGGACGAAATCGCCTAGGATAGAAAGCTAATTATCTAGAAGTCCGCCTATATCGATAGGAGGTACTTCCAACCCTAAAAATGATCTTAGTGGACATCTAGCGATGAATAACTAATAACGAACTGGCTAGGTTCGAAATTCCTTATTCGAGGAACGCAAGAATTACTCCGAGAATTTTGATCTGTCATTTTATATGAAATAAATGCTGGACAATGAATAGAGTTAGAGTAAGAAATTTCCTCGTCCGACTTCCAATGAATAGAGAATTAGTTAGTTTACCAAATATCCATCGCTACTCGTCTTTATAGTGTCTTGATAGCCATTTAGATATTTGGATGTTATTACCTTGTGTATGATATATGCATATATGTACGAGTACATATGCTCTCAAAATCTTCTTATCGTATTCTATGAATATCCCTAAATTTGGAAGCTATTTATTTAATAAAAAACTATAAAGTCTGCTTTTAGACAAAAACCATTGAAAATCCACATCACTCGAATCGACACATTCTGTATATTTAGCGATAGATACCTGTGCGCTGGTAAAATAAACAATTTCTCTTCCAGATTACGGTTTGTACTAGTTAATCTTTTCACGAATTGGGCAAATAACGAAGGAGAGGCAACATTGCTTTGTATTTGTAATCTACTATTTTCAATGGCTCAAGATCCTTTCCAATGGACGCAAGAAACTGAATGGGAATATCGAGTCTATTAACTGATTGTTAATGGAGAAGCTGCTCGTGTCTTTGATGGACAGTAACATTGTCTTTGCCTTCGCCTTCTTTTGAGAATAAACAATTTTGCATTTAGACTCTTGCTAATAGGAGTATATGTAAGCACATACCTAACTCATTTTTGGCGGAATGGTGATGCCAAAAAGAAAAACAGTCCAAATTGGCTGTGTGATAGTATGAGCCATTCGTTTGTCTTTTCTCGAAAGATAAGGGAGCTGCAATAGTCTTTGATTGCAAACGATATATTACATTATTTCATTTCTGACAAATCGAGAAAATTTGACCCACAAACATGTGGTTGCACTCAGACGATATCGCATGTCATGCATCTCGATAGTAATCGATTTACAGAAGAAGACCGCAATAAAAATTAAAGAATGGTCTTACATAAAAATATAAATATTAATAAACTGGCATTACATTTACATAAGTATACATACAGTGTCTGGCCAAAACTAAAGATCGATATTATTCCGCTTTAGAAAACAACTTGGTAAAATTTTAAAAATGCATAATTTTTTTATTTGAAAAACATATTGGTTACTGATTCGCAACGGATATTATTTTAGCTCTTAACGTATTCAAAAAACTACAATTAATTACGAATTCATAAGAAATTATCTGTACAAAACTAAAGCACCCTATATACACCACTTGTTTCGAATGATCTTGACCTGACAACGGAACAAGTTGTTATGCATCATCTGCGTTGTAGATGGTCATTATAATTTGAATATAAAAATGGCGCGTAATAAATATTCCATCGAACAAATCGTGTCTTATTCTAATAACGATGAGTCAGTTGTCAAATTTATTGCGAATAAATTTAAGATAAACCGTACTGCGATTTCTCACATAATGGCGTGTTCATTGGGACTCATTTTTGAAACGGTTCATAGTGCTAATTTATTTCGAATGTTTATATAATTATCAAGCTAATACTAAAGGATCTTTTCATATTATCAAGAAATTTTAAAAATGAGCAAAGTTAGAACGGCCCTGCAATAGCCGTTAATTTCTTTCAAAAAAAAAGTCAGTTCACAAAAATTGAAAGACTATACGGATGCAGTGCTCCAATGAATTTAATTAAAAGGGTATCTAACGGATTTCGGACAGGTTGGAGGAAAAAAGGCAAATGACTAAAATCTAGGTTCACTTAGGGCCCAATTAAGCACAATGGAGGTAATAAAATGGTATGAGGGTATCTCTCCAGGTAAGGAGTCGGAGTATTTCACCCGATAATACTAGATCTAAACTAACATGACTCCTCATTCTGAGGGAATCATGCCCTTATAATGGATCATCCAACATGGCAATAATCCTAAGTGTCATACGTTCACGCATATCAGTGCCACACGGATGAAAGGAGATAAGTACGAAAGTACAGCATCATGGAAGTGAATATATATGAACGTACTACTTCAATGAGGCCTTATTCTACACAGTTCAGGAGCGATAACAGGGCGAATAGGAATGTTCGTGTCAGATCTCGATAGTTTCTGGAGGAAACAATAGGAGGAATACTTTCAAGAAATAAATTACGTATCGCAACGTGGAACGTCAGCACAATTACGAGCAAAAGTTTCAAACTAAAAACTGGATTGCGGTAAAGCAAAATCGAAATAATCTGAATTCAATGGCGAAATGTCAGAAACACTTGAGTTTTCAAATGGAATTGTACAAAATGTATTATTACGGAACGAAATAAAATAAAACGGAGTTGCCATCATCTTGACAGATTAACATCTACAGTGGCGACAAATTAAGTAGCACACTGTGAGAATAAGCTTTAATAACATATTTTTTTATTTTTATTATCAAGGGAACGATACAAATTAATTTGTAAGGTCCGGGATTTAACGCTGGGGTACTATGCCCATGTGGCGTTTTGTCAACAGCAAGCGGAGTACCGAATTCCCATGTGGTCACCCATCTTAATAACATATTAAACATCAAGTGATGTTTTTTGCCATCTCTGTAACCTAACGGTTTAATTTTTAATTGCAAATTTTTTCGTCTTACGAAGTTAAACGTCATCTGGCAAAGGTACATTAATAAAGCGAGGACATACCAGCTTGATCAAAAAGTTCCCGGCCATACCCACCGTGTGGCGTTCCCATTGTTCCGATTTGAGTTCTGTTTTTTTTGTTATGTTGGTAAATCTGTTGTTGACATTCCCTCTAAATCTTAGCGTCATAGCTTGACATTTGCAAAAGTTACGTAGCCAAGAGTACATCTATCAATGTGTGTTTGCGATTTTTTACAATTTTAGAAATGGATTTAAGTCTGCAACAACGAACTTGTATTAAATTTTGAGTAAAAAACGGATTTAATGGAGCGCGAACGTTGGAAATGTTGGAAAAGTGTTTCGGCAACGATTCTCTAAAGAACATGGTCGTTTACCAGTAGCACGAGCGGTTTAAAAGTGGTAGTGGGCCAATCGAAGATGATGAACGCAGTGGCAGACCATCGACATCGAAAACCGACGAAAACATTGATGAAGTACACGTAAAAGAAATGTTGCTCAATAACCGCAAATTAACCATCAGAGAGATAGCGGAGGACTTGAACATTGCCTATGGATCCGTCCAAGACATTTTGGTTAAAGATTTGGGTTTCCGTCGTGTAACAGCAAAGCTGGTGCCAAAAGACCTCAATTTCATGCAAAAAAGAGATCGTGCTGACGTCGCAAAAGAGATGATTTGCGAGGTTGAATCCGATCCCACTATCAAAAGGATCATTACTGGAGACGAGACGTGGGTTTATGAATACGACACGCAATCCAGACATCAGGCAAGTGAATGGCGTTCACCAAATGAGCCGAGACCAAAAAAACCACGTCGTTTTCAGTCAAAAAAGAAGGCAATGCTCACGGTTTTCATGGATTATAACGGTGTAGTGCATCATGAATTTTTACCGGAAGGCCAGACAGTAAACAAAAAGTATTATTTGGGCGTTATGAGACGTTTGCGTGAAACAATTTGCCGAAAGAGACCAGAATTGTGGGCAGAAAACCCGTGGATTTTGCACCATGATAACGTACCGTCGCACAGTGCCATCATTATTCGTAATTTTTTGACTATCCCTCGACGTACCATCCAACAGCCACCGAATTCAACTGATTTGGCTCCCTGTGACTTCTTTCTGTTCAATCGCGTTAGAAAACCACTACGGGGAACGCATTTCAGCAGCCGAGAGGAAGTAATGGAAAAATCGCAGGAAGCACTGATGGACATACCGAAAACCGAATATAAAAATGTTTCGAGGATTGGATCAAGCGTTAACATAAATGTGTTGCAGTCGATGGGGATTACTTTAAAGGGGACAATATAGATTTAGATGAATAAACTTGTATTTTTAATTTTCTCAATAAATTCCGGATCAAGGTGGTATTAAATAGCACACTTCTTTGTTTTAATTTTTTTTTAATGTTAAAGATTTTCGATTATTTGATTAAGGTAATTTATTTTTCTATTCTATTCAACTAGTATGAGACGCGGAAAACATTCTACAGAAAACTTTAGGCAACGAGTTTTGGATTATAAAAATGGAGGCCTTTCAATAACGGATATTTCTCAAAAGTTAGAATGCTCTAGAAAAAAGATTTATAACGCATTGCATCACTGAAGAAATAGGGTCTGTGCACAACAAAATTCGAAAAAATCGGAAACGAAAAACGACAGACCCATGCTGCTTTTGTGCGTCTGAGTAAGATGGATCCTTTTGTGTCCGCACCCAAAATAAAACAAAAAATTGAAGAGCAACTAAGTGTTAATATCTCTGTAAGTACAGCTAAAAATCGCCTTAGGGAAAAAAAATTGTATGGACGCATTGCGCGAAGAAATTCACTGGTTTCGGTTCGGAGCAGAAAGCGGCGTTTGGAATTTGTAAGAGAGCACCTTCAGAAGTACCAAACGTGGTGGAAAAATGTTCTATGGTCGGACGAATCCAAGTTTAATCGCATTGGATCTGATGGCTAAATTTATGTGCGCCTTGGAATCAACCAAGAGTTCAATCCTAAGTACACCCAAAAGACTGTTAAACATGGAATAGGCAGCATCGTTGTTTGGGGTTGTTTTTCTTGGTTCGGAGTGGGGACTATTTATCGTGTAGAGGGTATTATGGAAAAAACCAAATATAGGAAAATTTTAAATGATACCATGCTTCCGTATGCAGAGGAGGAATTGCCGGTAAAATTGAAATTTCAGCACGACAATGATCCAAAACATACAGCAAAATCGGTTAAGCAGTAGCTAAAGGATCAAAAAATGAATGTATTAAGCTGACCAGTACAATCCCCTGATCTCAACCCGATTGAGAACTTGTGGAAGGACATCGACAAAGCAATTGATAGATCTACAGTTTCAAACTTAAGTCAACTTTGAGCAGAAGCTCAGAAAGCTTGGAACGAAGTACCCTTACAGCGCTGTCAAGCCCTCATATCATCTATGGGTCGTCAATGTGCTGCGGTTTTTAAAAATAAGGGTTATCCCACAAAATATTAAAACAGTCTTTGATATTAATTAAAATTAAGTTGTTTATATTGTTCTTAAAAAAGTATTTTTAAAGCAATAATGAAGTTTACTATTTGTTTTGCCTATGTACGAGTATTTTTAGATATGAAAGTAGTTTTTCTTAAAAGGAAGTGTACTTGTCTTCACTTTTTTATTTTATTGTGTACTAAAATAGTTTTGTAATTAGTTTTCAAGATTCATATTATTCCGGTATTACCGAATAAAAAAAATTGGGATTTAATAATTTACACACACATGTGCTATTTATTTTGTCGCCACTGTATATGAGATCGTAAGCGAATCAGAAGTTAGCGACCGACTACTGACAATAAAACTAATAATTAGAAGCGAAACCTTAAATATTGTTATTGCCTCCAGCAAGTAGGCAGTGAGCAATCAGAAAAAATGGGCTTGTAATTTAAATACCAAGAGGAACTGCTTCGCATAGGTGCAAATTTAACCCTCCGACGAGTGAATAGGTCCCTGGGGACCTTTTTGATTTTTGAAGCGATTTTACGACCATTTCCTGCAAAGCATGATACCTTCGACCCAACATGTACTCCCGGAGCATATTGTTCTCTGTGTTTTTTTAAAAAAAATCAAAGTCATGGATGCATAATTTTATTTTTTTATTGGCATTTACTTTTTTTATGTATTTTATTGGGGTTAACCAATTTTTGCATGATTGTTTTTTACCACTCGTAATTATGGGAAATGCCAGAATCTGTGTCAGCGGTTAATTTGTTAAGTATCTTCAGATACTGTGTCTGCGATTTATTTCTCAAGTAACTTTTAGAGAGTCCAGTTGTGTTTTGTGCAGGAAAATAAAATATAGTGAAAATATTACTTCGCTTTGGAAAAACTGAATTACTGTACATACCGTTTGAAGTAAGTTTGCTTTTTACTTGTTTTTGTATTTAGATTTATTCATATTATAGATAATGGAGAGTGAAAATATTGAATTCGAAAGTTTAGCGCGTACATTTGACGAGGCAGATGAGCAAAATGTTTTCAATCCATTTGCAATTGATGATAACGATGAAGAAGCAGATCCGATATACCAACAAATTTCTATTGAAGACTCAGATTGCGAAAACGAGATAAGCGTAGATTATGAAGACGATGAATCGGAAAATGAGGCTGATGATGCTGTACTTGATAGTAATGACTCCTACACAGCAAAAGATGGCACCATTTGGATGCAAACTCAGCCACCAATCTCACAAATTCGTGCTCATAATGTAGTGAATTATAACCAAAGAAAACTGGGCCCATAACAGCCAATGATCCGCTACAAATATTCAAGTCCATTATCACGGAGCCGATTGCATTGCTTATTTTACGAGAAACAAACCGAAAAGGACAACAAGTGAGCAAGGAATGGTCAGTGGCAACCTTTCAATATGATGGAGATGGATGCATTTTTGGCAATAATTTTGCATGCTAGACTGTGCCAATCAAATAATGAGTCAGTCAACGAGTTATGGGGTGCTTCCCATGCACCTATTTATAAAGCTGCTATGCCCGTGGACCGGCTTTTGTTTATGAAGAAATGTATCCGCTTTGACAACGTCAACACTCGCACAGAACGCTAAAAAAGCAGCAGACAGCGGCAATTGATGATGTCTGGACAATGATGCAAGCGAACCTAGAAGCGGTTTACATACCACACGATCCTTTGACAGTCGATGAACAATTGTTTCCGTACAGAAGTCGTACGAGGTTTACACAATATATACCTTCAAAACCGGCTAAATATAGCATAAAAGTATGGTGGTTGTGTGATTCCAAATCACACTTTCCATTGAAAGGAATGATTTACTCTGGTAAGCAGCAGGATCAGCAACGTGAAGTGAATCAAGGGCAGAAAGTTGTACTGGAACTAACGAAGAAATATATGCACAATTTATGCAGATAATTTTTTTACTACGATGGATTTGGCAAAGACACTTTTAACGCAGAGAACCGCATATGTAGGCACAGTACGTGCGAATAAAAGATTTATTCCAAAGGAATTTTATAAAAATAGTACCCGTCCGGAACTTAGCACGTTATTTGGATTCCACGAAGGTGATGTTGCACTCATTGTTCATATGTGCTAAAGAAAAATAAGGCGGTCATTTTATTGTCAACTATGCACTTTACGTGCGCTATAGACAATAGCAATGCAAAGCTGAAACCGTTGGCCATTTTGCATTACAATGACAATAAGTCGGGTGTAGATACCATGGACCAGATGCTGGGCACATATATGTACGTGTAAGAGGCCCACCAAGCGATGGCCACTAGCTATGTTTTTCAACATGATAGACGTAGCTGCATTTATAATTTATGATGAGTTGGCTCCAACCAAACAAACTGACAAACGCCGTTTGTTCCTGCGCGTACTACTTAAACAATTAGCCACGCCCAACATGAAAATTCGTGCTAATAACCATCACGTGTATAAATACCCTAAAATACGGAATGCGATGGAAGCTTTTGGTGTAATTGTGACTCAAATGCCAGTACACGGAGATGTACCTGCCTTCGCACCAAAATCAAATAGACCATCCTGCTACCTCTGCCGTAGGCCAAACAAACGCCAACGAAAGACTAGGGCTCTATGTCATAACTGCAGAAAACCCGTATGCCTGGAACATTCGCAGCAAATATATAGATGTAATGAATGTAGTGGTAATAATACTTAACACATGTAAAATTTAATATATTTTGAAAAATAAATAACAAAGATTAAAAGGTAATGGTAAAATTGATTTTTATTAATACATTATGGCCTAACAATAAAATTAGCTTTTTAAAATGTCGAAAAATTCCAATTTTTGCAGGTATTATAGTCGAAAACGGTTGTAGGTCCCCAGGGATCTATTCACCACATAAAGCGAAAAAAATTATTCACTCATCGGAGGGTTAAACGAACTCATCAGGAAATCGTACTACGAATACGATGACTGCTATGAAGGCTAGAAACAATTTTGATGAAAGATGTAAGTGTAGACTATGAACATTGACTAAAAATGTACTACAATAACGGGAAAGACTTTATACTTTACATACTTTAACGCGTTATATAACGAAAATGAAAAAATTCCCGCGCAGTACCATTCCCTCGGCTGTCGCGCACGAAGAGGAGACGGCATATTTTATTGAAGCCAGAGTTAACGAAGCAGTGAAATTAATGAACACGAGTCTCGCAGTCGGACCGAATCACATATCATTAAGAAACTCTTAGGGGGCAAACTTCGGACTGATCAAATCAACTAGTTTTGCCATATTCACCGTAGGCCATTGGAAATTCCAATCCAAAAAGCAAAAGAGAGTCTAGTTCCAACCGAGGTTTGATAAAAATAATTGAATCATCCACATGCAAAAATATCAGCAAGTTCTTGACCTTACTAACGAGGTGATATAAAATAAAGTGGCCTGTAGAATAATTCTAAAGTCTGCAAAATTATCCAAACTTAAATAGCTCTGCAGATATGTAAGTGACAAAAAATAATTCACATAAATCAATTTAAAATTTGGTTTTCGAATGTAGATTTTTACATAAGTTTAAGAATCTGGATGTGCAATTTTTTCTATAGAGTAAATTCTTATATTTTTTATGTTAGAAAGAAAATCTCAATTCATCTTTGGTCACTTAAAAAAATGACTTTTTTTTTTATCTAAATACATATGTAAAGCTAAGACATCTTGTTATTATTTCACAAAAAAAAAAGAAACACTTTTCATTTTTCAAACGTTGTTATTTTTTTTTAGCATTATTTACAAAATCACAAACAGAATCCACCCACATTCATATGTATGTATGCATTAATGTTACCACAAAAAAGAAGAAAAAAAAAAAAAGAAAAACAATACATGAATATATTTATAAAACAATGAAATTAGAAAAATGTTTAACAAAGACTACAGAGGAAAGTTATAAGTCGATTTGAGGAGCAATAGTTAAACATTGTATATATTAGCTTAATTTTTTTAAGAATAAGTTTTTACAATTCTTTTAATAATTTGTTGTAAAATTGCATTCGTGTTAATAAATATCTGTACATTTCGCTTTTTTTTCTTATTTCCCTACTTTTATCCATTGTATGTAATGTTTGCAAAATAAATTACATTGTAATTGTTTTTAGTTTTCTCATTTGTTTAGTTGCCTTCAGGTTTACGTAGATTTGTATCATATGCACGTATAACGACTGATTGCGGTACAGCTCCACCTTCTTCTTGCGAGAACGCATAGCCATCTAGATTTAAGAAAAATATATATGAAGGAAAATAATTAATTATTGAAATATAGATTTGTTTAAATTATAAACCAATGAAATGATGTGAGCTGAAATGGTTTGATGAATTGAATGTACCATGTACTTTCGTTCTTCGCTTTTCTGGTAGAAATCAATAGCATTAAAATTATATAAATTTATGGAAGCCGCCATCGTCTTGGATAATTTTTCTCGAGCTATATTTTAAGCTTTTAATTTTCGTAATTTCAATGAATCTGATAATTTAAGACGAACGTATATACTTTTTTTATATTGACTTTTGTAGATTAGAGACAGTACAAATATTGAAAAATCTTGACTCTGGGGCTTTCATACAAATTGAACCAGTCTGCAAATTGAAAACATTAGAAGATAAACGTAGTTAAATTTTTTTGTAAGCCGGGGGAAGAATCACTCTCCTACTAAAAAAATAAAACAATTTCAGACGCTTAACATTTTATCGGTTTGCACATTACCTACCAGTGTTCGACATTAGTTAATTAATTTGTTGACTAACCACATTCTTATCTAAATAAGTTTAATTGATTTCAACTTATTCTGAAAAATAAGTAATTCAAGTGAAACTATAGCGCGTCCAGCAAGAGCGGGAAACAAAAACTTTAAATAAAATACAATTGTTTATAATTTTGATTTAATCATAATGCAAACATGTTGCAATTATGTATGGGACAACTCATCTGAAAAATGTCCTCCTTGGTTTTACTGGCACATTTGGGTTTATTTCTTTATTTTTTTAAAGAACTTAACACTCAAGTGGGTTTTACGAGTAATACACTTGTAATGCCTCAACATGTGTTAAGTTTTTGGGAAAATGGTTGATTTTTGTAATACAATGTCTATACCACCTCGATAAAAATCACCCACCGTGTGGCGCTCCCATTGTTCCGATTTGTGTTCTGTTTTTTTTTGTTAAGTTGGTAAATCTGTTGTTGACATTCCCTCTAAATCTTAGCTTCATAGCTTGACATTTGCAAAAGTTACGTAGCCAAGAGTACATCTATCACTGTGTGTGTTGGCGATTTTTTACAATTTTAGAAATGGATTTCAATTTGCAACAACGAACTTGTACTCGTATTAAATTTTGTGTAAAAAACGGATTTAATGGTGCGCGAACGGATTTAATGGCAACGATTCAAAAGTGGTCGTGAGTCAATCGAAGATGATGAACGCAGTGGCAGACCATCGACATCGAAAACCGACGAAAACATTGATGAAGTAAAAGAAATACTGGTCAATAATCGCAAATTAACCATCAGAGAGATAGCGGAGGACTTGAACATTGCCTATGGATCCGTCCAAGACATTTTGGTTAATGATTTGGGTTTCCGTCGTGTAGCAGCAAAGTTGGTGCCAAAAGACCTCAATTTTATGCAAAACAGAGACTGTGTTGACGTCGCAAAAGAGATGATTTGCGAGGCTGAATCCGATCCCACATTCATCAAAAGGATCTTTACTGAAGACGAGACGTGGGTTTATGAGTACGACACGCAATCCAGACATCAGGCAAGTGAATGGCGTTCACCAAATGAACCGAGACCATTAAAACCACTTCGTTGTCAGTACAAAAAGAAGGCAATGCTCACGGTTTTCATGGATTACAACGGTGTAGTGCATCATGAATTTTTGCCAGAAGGCCAGACAATAAACAAAGAATATTATTTGGGCGTTATGAGACGTTTGCGTGAAGCAATTTGCCGAAAGAGATCAGAATTATGGGCAGAAAACTCGTGGATTTTGCACCATGATAACATACCGTTGCACAGTGCCATCATTATTCGTAATTTTTTGACGAAAAATGTAACAAATTCCATCCAACAGCCACCGAATTTACCTGATTTGGCTCCCTGTGACTTCTTTCTGTTCAATCGAGTTAAAAACCCACTACGGGGAACACGTTGCAGTGGCCGAGAGGAAGTAATGGAAAAATCGCAGGAAGCACTGATGGACATACCGAAAAGCGAATATAAAAAATGTTTCGAGGATTGGATCAAGCGCAGGTATAAGTGTGTTGCAGTCGATGGGGATTACTTTGAAGGCGACAATATATGTAGATTTAGATGAATAAACTTGTATTTTTAATTTTCTGAATAAATTCATTATTCATAAATTGATCAAGGTATTATATCCCAAATACCAATTCCAATAACGATTTCAGCTCTAAATCTGTTTTGTGTATTTTATGACAATTGGAAAATAACCCCCGAAAAAACGCGCAATACTTATGTTACAACCAGCAATTAAAAAAGCCGGGTTTACTAGCAGTGGTTTGCAAATACGGAGGTAAAGCTTTCTTATATTGCAAGCCACAAATGATTAATAGAGTATTGCTTCATTCATTATACTAAAACAAAAAGAAATACCTAGACATACTTGTATCCATGATAAATATCGCTAAATTACCAGAGCGAATACGACTCTGCAGATCGACTATACGAGTAGGCCAAATTTTCATTCTAAAGCAAATTCTGGCAAGACCTTTAGGTGCCATAATAAAGAATCCATAGTCTTGAGCCCTAAGGCTGATGGATAGATTCAGAATCCCATTTTAAATAGTCCAGTTACCTTGACTCACCCACGGTCCAATAGCAGTATGAAAACTGCTTCTCCGATTTATTCGAAACGTGTGCCGGATTTCGCTATCATGGGACTTCTTCAATCTACGGGTATTCGAACGGCAAATGTATCAACAAAAAAGCACTGCCTTCAACAAATTTCTCCAGATGCTTGAAACTTGAATACGAGTATATGTACGTTACCAATTCTAATAAATTCTAAATTACTTTAGGATTTAATGGCTTACATACTCCTACATAGCGAAGAAAAGCAGACATTTGCCGAGTCCAATAAATTGTATAATTTTGATTCTCTAATAAAATTACAATTCAGAATAAAATAAGGACAGCACCTGATCGTAGATAGGATTTGAACGTGTAGCATTAGGGCGCTACCACAATGCAGGTGATATCGAATGGTTTTGGGGTCATTTATAGATTAATACATAAATGGTAGGCATCATAGACGTTTGAAAAATTGAAGGACTCCTTACGACAAAAATCTATGGCATTGAGCAGCGCAGTGAAATACAGTAGACTCCCGTTAGCGTAAACACCGGATAACGTGAACAGAGTTTTTTTTGCTTGGCATTTCTAAGGCATTCTCAAATTAAGGAGAACCAAAGCAACTTCAATGCTAGCGAAGGGTAGATGCATGAGATTTTTTAAAATCACTAGTGAAAAACTGTCTTCCCAACTCAAGCTGGTAGACCCATTCAAACGTAAGCTGCAGGAAACGATTGATACGATGGGGGTGACCACCGACCAACTTTATAACGCAGGCGAAACCGGGCTGTTTTGGAAGCTTTTCCCCGACAAAACATATGTTTCGTCGTTAGAAAAAAACGTTCCTCGCAGAAAAACCGACAAACAGCGCATAACTTTCCTCGCCTGTACAAATGCAACTGGATTAGATAAGCTGAAGCCATTGGTGTTTGAAAAGACAAAAAATTTTCGTTCATTCAAAAATTTTAACTGCCTAGTAGACTACAAGAATTCGAAATCATTCTGGATGACCACGGCTATATTCAAAGATTGGTTTCATGATTCATCTGTGCCACAAGTATGTATGACGAAACTTTTTTAGGTAACATCATTTATGAAAAATCAGGATCTACCAGTGAAGGCCCTTCTGCTGTTAGAAAATGCTCCATCGCATCCTCCAGTAAGTGAGTTAATCACAGATGGTCACAAATGTGACGCCACTGATCCAACCCATTTATCAAAATGCGATGAGAATAACAAAACTTTACTATGGAACTAGTCTGTTAGCTTCGGTTGTAGCGAAACAAGCGGATATTCCAGAATCACTGAAAATGGTTAACTTTAAGAGATTCCACAATTTTTAAAATCAGCTTGGGATCGATTGGAAATGGACACAATCGCAAAGTGCTGGAAAAATATTTTAAGTTTCGTAGTAATGAAAATGATTCAGAAGATTATATTCCACTAAGTGTTTTGAAAGAGAAGTTGTATCTAGAAATTAATTTTGAAGTGGAGAATGCAATGAAACTGCTCGATGCTATAAATCCTGAGGTTTGACTTCTACTTTTTTAGGATTCCTGCCTTTAATCAAATCATTTGGGTAGATGAACTGTACAGCTGAAGACATCCATAAATGGAACGAAGACGAAAAATCGCTCAGAGTACCAACGTCATAAGTGATGAAGAAAGTGATGATGACGGTGTGCTAGAATTGCCAAAAGAAAAACTTAAGCCTAATGAAGCCAATTCCTTTTTAACAAAGCTTTGGAATGGGCTGAAGGTGAGCTGGTTAGCCAAAATGACATTAGTGTCTTAAGGCGCCTTAGGGAAAAAGCAATGAGAATGCTTTTGGAGAAGATGCAAAAACAGATGACTGATATTTTCCATTAAATTTCGTATCGGTAATGCCCGCGCTCAGTCAACATTTAATGTTACTTTTTATGCCATAACCTTTTTATTTTATATGTTCCTATGCGATAACTTTTTGTTTAAAATTAAATAAATGAATTAAGTATAATGTTATGTAATAGTAAAAACGTATTATTTTTAATTTGTTAAAGATAAGACGTTTTAAAATTAAAATCTACGGTTGGATTGCCCTATTCTTTTATTAAAATTTGACCTTCGCAAACGTGAACTCTCTTGGTTTTTAATTGTTCACGTTATCGAGAGTCTACAAAAAGAAAGTACTCGCACGTCGACCTATTTTATCTTTTACGATATGAAAGCTGTCATCAAGGCATTCAATTCAACCTTATCAAACCTAACAAAATGATGTAAAAATGAGAACAAAAAAGAATAAGATTATAAAACATGAACACTTAATCTTATTTCGTATTATTAAGACTAGAGTTTAGCTGGGCAATCAGTGAAACTGCAATATTTCTTTGAAAATACTAAAGGATGTTTCATGTTCATATGAACTTAAATTTCTGATGACGAACCATTTCCATAACAGATGACATACTCGTAAAATATAAAGCTGACGTCCCCGAAATAGTGACACCTGTAATCTGTGTTCTACAGCTGCCATGTGAAAGGAGCCGAACCTTCTGTTGGATTTGTTTTCGAATTTCTTAAAGCACTACTTGTGGACATGCTCCAACCAATGAGAAAGTCCACATGCCCAGGATGGTTTGTACGTACTTCTACAACAAACATAATAGCGAACAAAATTAAAACCGGTCTCGACGATTTCAACATCAAGTTGCGCAAGGGGAATATCCTTGGCGACAATTGGAAAAACCTGCCCTTTTCGACCAACTAAATGAGGCTAATCGATAGCAGGAAAGATGAGAGGAATACGAGTATCTCGGTGTACAAAAAAATGGGACGGTGTCAGGACACACCGACATGCTGTCGGAATGGATGGGGCACTTTTCGAAACTCCCTAACGGTAAAGAAGGCAATAAAATCCGCCGAAGGATTAGATGATTTTATCACACCTTGCACCTGCTGATGACGTTGATGGCCCAACATGCATAAGACAACAAAGTTGCAGACGTGGAACTGTTCAAGAGAAGGCTAAGCACTTCCGGATCGCATGCAAGCAATAGACAGAATACATATAATTAGAAGAAAGCATGCCCAACCACTGGAATCTTAGCGTTAACTACTGACAGATAATAACGCATAATGGGTCCTTTCAAACGTTTGATGTGAAAGATTGAAACCTATCATCAATGTGATAGGATCTTATACGACTAAGTGTGGCCTGCTAAGTCAAAGATTGACGAGATATTCATTTTGTGTTAGATCTTGAAGAGAGTTCAAAATAATGCTGCTGGGCACCCACCATTTATTTGAGATTACTTGGATGTAACTATGTCGAAATTCCGTATCCCTGCGAAGCTCGTCCGATATTATAAGCTCATTAAGAATTGGCAAGGATTTCCCGAGCTACTTCAAATAGCGCGAGGTTCAAGGTGATTGCCTGTCATTTTCTGAGTTTTTTCTTTAAGCTACTCGTAAATATCACTTACGTTGATAATATTAATATCGTCGGCGCCAAAGTGCGGGCAGCATTTTACATTATTGAAAAAGAATCTTGTCGACTGGTTCTAGTGGTTAGGGGATAACAACAACAAAAGACTATGGACAACTACTTAGGATATGTCTATCTTGTATCCAGCACTAAAACCGGCAAATTAAGATCTAGCGAATAAAACTTGCCAACAATGGCTGCTTCGGGCTCAATCTTTCGACGGATAATACGGATTAGTATAACGAAAGCCTTCAAGAAGGAAATTCTTCGCAAAATGTACGGCCTAATTCGGGTTAATCACGTGTTAGATAAAACCAAGAGATATATCTCGTTATGGGCATACTTATGTGGAACCGTCTGCGCTTGTTAAGTAGTCTAGAGCGAATGCGAATGAACAACAACGCTAAGGGCAGAAATCGTACAAGGGGAGTAATAACTCCGTTAAACAACCAAATTAACGATGACCTAAACATGTTTGATGGTTCTAACTGAAGTGTTATATAAAGATGGTCATAACTGACCTGGCTTGTAGTTCCAACCCAAAAGAAGAAGAATTACCCGGAACCCTCTTCTCAGCTTTGACAAGGATATGAGGTAGGTCAATAAAATATTGAAAATTTAAATAAGGAACACATACTTGTAATCTCTTTTTAGCTCGATACACTTCGTCCAATGTTTCTCAAAATTGTTAATGCCCTCCAAATAATACGATTTCTCGAGGCCCTCAAAATAGGCGTTTGTTTCATCGATCATCTCTTCATTCTTCATGCTTGGAAACAGGAAATAGTAACAGGGGGCTAAATCTAGAGAATAAACTGGATGAGGGAGCAATTCGTAACTAAATTCATGCAATTTTGTCATTGCGACTGTGGTCTTGTGCGCTGTTGCTTTGTAATGATGGAAGAGAACTTTTTTCCTTGTCAAAAGTAGTCGTTTTTGCTTCAAATCGGCGTCGAATGGATCCAACAGCTCTGCATAATAGGCGCCGATGTTCGTTTCACCCTTTTTAAGGTAATTGATGTGAATGGAACCACACACATCCCAAAGAACTGTCGCCATGGCCTTGTCCGTCAACAGACGCACCTTGGCCTTCTTCGGCTTCGAAACACCAGAAGAAATCCACTGTCTTGACTGTTCCTTGGTCTCTGGTGTGTTGTGATGAATCCATGCCAAACCCGGCTTTGAAGTTGTCAAACGATTGCGTTTGTTGTCAATTCTGAGAAAACGCGGCACCCATCTAGCGAATAGCTTTTTCATATCCAAATATGTTTGCAAAATTGATATCATTGACCCATGTGATAAGCCAATATCATTCCGTGGATTTTATCGACCATTTCTATTGCGGTGACTTCAATTGGGCGACTAAAATGTACGGAGGCGCATCGAAATTCAGTAAACCAGTTGCGGATAGTTCCAATCGATGGTGAAGAGTGCTAATAATACCTTTCCATCTTTTGTTTGGTTTGCATGATGGTCTTTTTGCACAAAAATAGTGTTTAAGGAGCAAACGAAATTCACTTTTTCCATTTTTACGAAAATTCTCGTAGGCGTCTATTTTAAATGGCTGTCACAACAAAACTATTTGACAGATCTGTCAGAAAATTAGGGTGCGTTTTTTTGAAAGATGCTTCTTGATAAACAAGATGTTGGATTGGATTAAAACGTCAGGTTTTATTGACACATCCTCGTACATGGACTAACAAGGAAGAAACCCACCACTGACCTCAACACATATGTTAGATGAGCTTTGAAAGAAAATACCCAAATTTAATTTGAAAACTACGAAAAATGGATAAATTCGGTAGGTACCACATGTTCCATAAATGATGAAGATATGTGTCACCGCTATAAGAAACAGTGTGGAAGAACCTCTAAATTTATCGAATTGTCGTCAATCACTGTAGCCGGTGCTTTGCTTAGCGTAAAGCTACTGGGCTGCTCTCGTGTAAGATCTAAATGGTTACGGAATTAAAACCACATACCAATTTCGGCTTCATTCAATAATTCATCACTCGATGAATTTGTTCATATTTAGTGGAAGCAAATATCTAGAACAGGATATCAGTACCGTTTAGACGCTTTTATATCCAGAAAAAATTCACTTTTGGGGTATGCTGGTAAACCAGTACTGTCAGTGTTAAAAATGAAAGTGATAAAGTAACCAGGTGAACTCCAAACCTATTTTCGAACCGCCACAGGGGGCATGGATTCAGCTAATAGCGGCCATAATCTTTCGATAACGACATTTTTTTTTTATAATTTGCGCGCACTCAAGAGATTAAGTACATTAAGTAAAATCAGGGAGGATGGAAAGAGAGGTATCGGTGAACGTTGGTTTTAAATGTTTGAAGGTTACAATGACTATGAAATAAAGAGCTAAGCAGGACATTCCATAAGCGAGTTGTACGGCTTAGGCACGAATCACGATATTTTAGAGTACGTCCGGAAGTGGGCTTGAGGGTATACTGATGAGCATTCATAGCGAGACGGGTGTTACGGTTAAAAGTTTGAAGGGGCGAAATGCTACTGGCGATTTCAATGGAGCACTGGTGGTGGAAATAGCGATAAAACAAAGTGAGACACCAGACATTACGTCGGTGTTAGCTGGAGTCAGTGATATTAGTATCGCCTATGAGTTTTATCGCACGGTTTTGGATCCTATCTAGCAGATGCAGAGATGTTTTGGGCGCACCCGACCAGATGTGGGCATTGTACTCGTACTCCAATTTCGGGCGGATAAATGCCTTATATATTGAGGCCAGATCAGATGGGGTAAAGTATTTCTTACATCGCTTGAGGAAACCTAGACATTTTGCAGCATTTTTGACGACACCGAATATCTGGTCATTCCAACGTAAGTTGTCATTGACACACATACCGAGAATGGAAAGCTTATCGGTTTCGACGATGCAAGTGCAAGACCAAGGATAATGGCTGGGTGTTTAAATTTCGCTTTAACGACAGCAGACAGCATTAAATTCCACTCTGTTGATAGTTCCCCAATTGGTTATGCTGTTGATATCGGAATTTAATGAGCTTAACATACGCTGCCGTTCCCGTTCTACAGCCGAAGAGCAGGGACGTGAGTCCGAGAATGAATAAGAAAAGCAGAGAGTACTGTCGTCAGCAAAGGAGTATATTGGATTAGAGGTAGCAGACAAGAGATCGTTGATGAAAATTAAAAAGAGTGTTGGAGACAAAACGGAGCCCTGGGGCACACCAGCATTTATTTTGTGAATATCAGACTTGAAACCGTTCAAAACAACTTGAATTGAACGTTCCGAAATGTAGTTTCTAATCCATTGAAGAAGAGTCATCGATCCCAAAAGCACGCATTTTCGACAAAAGAGCCTGATGCCAAACTCTGTCAAATGCCTTAGAAATATCAAGTGCAACTATCTTGCTTTCGCCAGATTGATGTACGCTTTGGTTCTGCTTTTCAGTGAGACATGCCATCAAATCACCTGTTGCTACGAAAAACGAGATATTTCATGAGCTGACGGTTTATCAGCGTTTCCATGACCTTGGAAAGAAGGGATGTAAGTGCAATGGGTCTGTAGGAAGAGGGAGAGGAAGATTCGCCTTTCTTAGGGACAAATGCTGTTTTCCATCTGCTGGGAAAGAGTCCTAAAGAGTAGGACTGATGAAAAAGCTTGCGCAGTGGTTTTGCCAACGAGGAAGAACACCTCTTCAGAAGGAGGGGATATATACCATTTGGACCACCGGATTTGTGGATGTTAAGATCTTTAAGAACTCTTGCTACTAAAAGAGTGCGAAAGTGGATTTGTCCCATTGAAGATCCGACGCACTTAAGTGTAGGCGGAGACAAAGCACAATCTGGGAGTCTGGAGCTGGCCGCAAAGTGTGCAGCAAGCGGATTGGCCTTGTCCAAAGAGCTGACAGCTGGAATGTCATGGTAAATGAGCGTTGGGATGGAGGATGAGGCAGAATTTCGAATATTTTTGACAAACGACCAAACATTTTTACTACCTTTGGGACATTGTTGTATTTTTTGCCTCAGTTTTTGGTCGTATTGGAATTTTACACGCTTGAGATAGACGTTGCAGTCATTTCTGGCTCGTTTAAACTTTTCTCGGTTTTTCTCTGTGGGGTTGGTCTTGTAGGACCGAAAAAATAATTCTATAACCTTGACAGCCTCTTTACAGCTCGAATCGTACCATGCTTTTTCTTTCTGATACTCTTCATCCGATGAGGGATAAAGTTTCTCATTCCAAAGAGAATAGTTTCTGTGATCATGTCAGCAGCGGCATCCACGTCGTTATCGAATAAACATAACGACCAGTTAAAATTCCTAAAGAAAATGTTAAGTCCGCTCCAATTGGCTTTCTCGTATTGCCAAACGGTTCTTTTAGGAATCTTTTCTCTAACTGTGTGGTGGGTGTACGAGAGTTTAGCTGATATGACAAAATGGTCCGGCAAGCCTAGAGGGGAGAGCACATCAACGGACTGCTTATCAGGGTGAGAAGTTAAAAACAGGTGCAGGGTTTTTAACCTGCGGTATGACTATCAACGTCTGGTAATCGTGTGGGCTCATTTACGAGCTGGATTTTCTGCAGCGAAGATCTTAACACACCGTCCTTCGGGTGTTGCCTGTCCAAAATGTCGAAGCCAACCAGAATTGTGTATATTGAAATCGCCCGCAATCACAATTTCAGTATGAGGATATAGAGATACAATTCTTTGAATGGGGTCAGACAGCGCATCAAACTCATTAAAAATCGAATTGCTGTCCAGTCTGGGGCTTCTGTAAATAAAGCAGTAGTGGATAATTTGCTTACGGAGATGGAATTTTAACGACATGAAATTGAATTCTGGATTGGAACAGGGACTATATTGTGGTGGGGTTTGGTAAGCTACATCACTATGCACGTAAATGGCGAGACCGCGGTGAGAGAAGAATAATGGCACTAGTTCGTAGCCAGGTAGCTTCAGATCAGGTGTGGGCGGGGATCTACGTACCTGTGTTTCACTAAGTGCTAAAACAGCTGGTCTGTATTTGCAGACGTGGACGTACGCAGAAAAGTGAATACTTTTTAGGCCGCGTATATTGGCAATACCCACTCTGAATTTAAGAGTCATTATAACGAAAGACAAACACAAAAAACACAAACACCGACGTTGCTAAGCGCAGATGTGAAGTACAAATTCAGAGTTGGTTTACCGAATCAAATTGTTGTAGGTGATATGCCCTTACAACAATACGAAACAGCACACCAACAAAATTCATACCCACAGCCCACTATCCATCGGTTGTTACATAAACTCAGTCACTGCACGCGCTGTATGACAATGTAATATAGCAAAAGTAGTGACCGAGTGCAAGCAACAGTTTGACCAGGGGCAGGAAGGTTGTGATGCTCGTACTGTGGATTTCGGTTACACTGCATTCGCTTTTCATTTTATATATGCCAATTTGGGATTTACAGTGTTCGCCACATTAAAAGTTTCATTTCGAAAAGAGCCAAAGAAAGAAGGTGCTGTCCAGAAAAACGTTTTTGAGTGGCGACAAAAGCCATTTACCAGTTACCTTGACTCAAGGGACGATGAAAGCATAATTTAATTAAAAAAAATGTAAGATTGATACTCTCAATCAAGGATCTATATAAATAATTCAGGTGCTAACTTCAAATCAGATTATTTTATAAACCTGAAACACTGGATGAAATCAATTCTTACGCGAAGTCATCAGGAACAAAAAATATTACTCGTACTTATATTTTAATAATTTCGAATCACGAAACGTTGGTATGACTCAGATCAAGCTTATAATTGCTGCACTTGCATGGTTTGCAATTTAACGTCTCCGATGATATGCATTTAAGATTAACTAAACTCAATAAATTTTCAAGAGTTTTAGCTTTTTTTTTCTGTTTTATGTTTGAGTACTCACGCGATAGTTCTAGTTCCGTATCGACTCTTGTATTAGCACGACGTGTGAACACACTTCGCAGTAGTCTAGCCGTTTCAGTAAATCTGTAAATTTATTTTTTTTTTTGTTTCGGATGATGAGTTTTTAATAAAAATTAGATAGCAGAGGCCAAGAAGATACATATAGAAAATGATATTCTTTAAATAAAACCGTTGAAGAGGAGCGGAAATAAAGTGAAAGATAGAAAGAAGGAAAGAGAAACGAGAAAAGGATTTTCGGGGTTTGTGTTAAATAAAGAATAAAAATTAAAATAAAAAAAAATAAAAAAAATAGAACTCAACATAGATACTTTCATTAGAAGCAAATTGGAAAAGAAAAGAAAGGTTAAATAGACAATTTTCAAAATTACTATACGAGTATATCTTTTTAAACGAATGAGTTAAGCAATGCATGCGTAAGGGCATATCATGATAACTTTAGCATAATTAAGGGTTAACACAATGAGATACGAGTATACACATGCAATGGGTTACGTGACCAGCAAATACATTTTATTAATCAATTTAGGTTAATAATTTAATTTACGATACTTAAACATTAACATCTCTATTTAAAATAAAAAATAAAAAGTTAAACTTTCAGCAATTATAAAATTCGAATCTTTTATTCAACAAATATCTTCGCAGTACTTTATGTACAAAGTTTTCATTTCAATTTTAAAGCCTATTTTGAAATGT
This sequence comes from Volucella zonaria, assembly GCA_963966105.1. Classification (NCBI taxonomy): domain Eukaryota; kingdom Metazoa; phylum Arthropoda; class Insecta; order Diptera; family Syrphidae; genus Volucella; species Volucella zonaria. Next base: position 53,133,144 of record OZ014533.1, on the reverse strand, counting down.
GACATTTTTGTATGATTCACCGTTCTATCATCTTTTTAAATATTTTTCCAAATTAAATGTCTGTTTCCCATTTTTGATGCCGACACCGTTAATCGATTGGTTTATAAAGGGTGTTTTTTTTAGAGGTATACAAATTCAATATGAAATAAAACATTGAACCTAATGTTAACGTCTATGATCGTAGCTTTATTTAATAGATAATTTTATGCGCCACGGCTAGCTCGAATGAAGCGGAATCGTGATGTCGAATATTGACTTCCAAATCGTCCAAGGTCTCTGGTTTATCGGCCTAGATTAATGACTTCAGATACCCCAAAGAAAGTAATCTAAAGGTGTGAGATCACTGGATCGTCGAGGCCAGATCACAGGTCAATTACGCGAAATTATGCGCTCAGCAAATATTTCCCGCAATAAATTGATGGCGTCGCGCGCCGTGTGGCTTGTTGCGCCATCTTGTTGAAACCAAAGATCTGTCACGTCAATGCTGCTCAACTGAGGAACGAAGAAGTCAGAAATTATGTTTCTATAGCGCTCTCTATTAACGGTAACATTCTGGCCGGCATCGTCCTTAAAGAAATATGGGCCGATGATTCCATAAAGCACACCAAACAGTGAGTTGTAAGGGCGTCTCGACAAAGGCTTCTGGGTTTTCTCCACTCCAAATTCGGCAATTTTGCTTGTTTACATATCCATTTAACCAAAAATGGGCCTCGTCGGAGAACAAAATTTCGCGTTAAAAATGAAGATCAACCTGAATAATCTTTTCAGCCCATTCACTGAACCTACGACGCGTATAGTTGTCACGCGATTTCAACTCTTGCACAAGCTGGATATTATAAGCTTTCAAGCCAAGATCGTTGCGTAAAATCTTCCACAAAGTGGATAGGCATAGCTCCAATTGCTGTGCACAATGGCGAATCGACTCATTCAGAATTTCCTCTGCGCTTCACAAAGGCAATAACTTCTTCTGTTCACACTGTTTGTCGTCTTTGGGGATGCGTATTATCCACTAAAGTGTACGTGGTGCGAAAACGATTCATCGTATTACGAATAACTTTATCCGATGGACGATTATATCGACCATATAATGGACGTAGCGCACAATAAGTTTGGCGAATCGAACGATGGTTTTCAAAATAAGTTTTCACAATTTTCACGCGCTGTACTGGCGTTAATCTATTCATCGTAAAATGGCAAAACGTACTAACCATAAATCAACTTTCAACTGTCAAATTGACAATCTATAGAAACAGCGTTGCCAGTTTAAAAACCAAACCTCGAAAAAAAAAACATCCTTTAGATACGAGGTTTTTTTTTTTATAATAAGCGCGCGCTCAAGGGGTTTTTGTACCCTTAAAATGCTCGTACACAGCACGGGTGAAGGAAATTTAGGGAGGAATAAAAGACAAGTACCGATGTACATTGTTTTTAAATGTTTGTAAGTTATAACGACCAGGAAACACAGAGATCGGCAGGCATTCCATAAGCGAGTTGTACGGCTTAGGAAAGAATCACGATATTTTCGAGTACGTCCGAAAATGGGCTTGAGGGTATACTGATGAGCATTCATAGCGAGACGGGTGTTACGGTTGAAAGTTTTAATGCTACTGGCGATTTCAATGGAGCACTGGTGGTGAAAATAGCGATAAAACAAAGTGAGACAGGAGACATTACGTCGGTGCTCGAGGGTGTCAATCGATTAACTGATATTATTGTAATATCACCTATGAGCTTTATCGCACGGTTTTGAATCTTATCTAGCAGGTGCAAAGATGTTTGAGGAGCGCCTGACCAGATGTGGGTATTGTACTCCAATTTTGGGCGGGCCTTATATATTGTGGCCAGATCAGAGGGGGTAAAATATTTCTTACATCGATTGAGGAAACCCAGACATTTTGCATTTTAGACGACATCGAATATGTGGTCGTTCCAACGTAAGTTGTCACTGACACACATACCGAGAATGGAAAGTTTATCGGTTTCGACGATGCAAGTGCCATCCATGGATAATAGCTGGGTATTTGAATTTCGCTTTAATGACAGCAGACAGCATTGAGTTTTAGAAGCATTAAATTCCACTCGATTGATAGTTCCCCAATTGGTTATGCTGTTAATATCGGAATTTAATGAGCTTAACATACGCTGCCATTCCCGTTCTACAGCCGAAGAGCAGGGGCGTGAGTCCGGGAAAGAATATGAAAAGCAGAGAGTACTGTCATCAGCAAAGGAATATACTGGATTAGAAGTAGCAGACAAGAGATCATTAATGAAAATTAAAAAGATTGTCGGAGCCCTGGGGCACACCAGCATTTATTTTGTGAATACCAGATTTGAATCCATCCAAGACAACTTGCATTGAACGTTCCGAAAGGTAATTTCTAATCCATTGAAAAAGAGAGTCATCGATCCCAAAAGCACGTATTTTCGACAAAAGAGCCTGGTGCCAAACTCTGTCAAATGCCTTAGAAATATCAAGTGCAACTATCTTGCTTTCGCCAGATTGATGTACGCTTTGGTTCCACTTTCCGGTGAGACATGCCATCAAATCACCTGTGGACCTGTTGCTACGATAACCATATAGCCGGTCATTGAGAAGTTTTCGTGTTTCGAGATACGAATATTTCATGAGCTGACTGTTTATCAGCGTTTCTATGACCTTGGAGAGAAGGGACATAAGTGCAATGGGTCTGTACGAGGAGAGAAAAGAAGATTCGCCTTTTTAGGGAGGCTGGACAAATGCTGTTTTCCATCTGCTCGGAAAGAGTCCTAAAGAGTAGGATTGATGAAAAATCTTACGCAGTGGTTTTGCCAGCGAGGAAGAACACCTCTTCAGAAGAAGGGAGCACAGAGATTGTCTCTTTTTTCCACATTTTTGAAGAGTTTCTTGTGTAATTCTCGTGATTTTGTTGTGTATGTTGATCCTAAGTTATTCAACGGACTCTGGTTTCTTGACATATACAAGAAGAAGTCAAGCGGAATCAATTCAAGTAATCGTTGTGGCCAGGCGAAACCACTTTTTTCTGAAATCAATCGATTGGGGAAAATCGTGTTCAATTAATCGATTTTTTCACGAGTAGCATCGCATATTGCCCCATCCTGTTGAGACCACTAGCTCTCGATGTCAAAAAATGTCAAAAAATCGCGTTTCAAAACTCTATATGGCACTCCGTTGACCGTTTTCGAAAAAATAAGGCCAAATCACACTTTCAGAGCATACACCGCACCAGATGGTAACTGTTGCTGAATGTAAAGGCGCTTCGAAAGTTAATTTTGGGTTTTGAGTGCCCCAATACCGAACATTTTGAGGTATTAATCTTTTCACCTATTCACAAATGAGCTTCATCGGTCATGGCACGTCCCAAAAAACAGGTGGACCAGTAAGCACATTTTGCAGATTTTAGGCGTACTGAACCCGACGCCGTAATAATTTCCACTTGGAAACTGTGCAAATCAAACTTTAAAGTCTTCAACTTGATTGATGTATGCAAACCAAACCGCTGAGTCCGGTGACGTTATGAAGTTTCTAGATGTTGGTCAAGGTCGGCTTTTACAGCATCATTTAGCCTTTAGCTTTGACGATGCTACACAATCACTGTTAGAAAGAAATAATTTCTTCTACGAGCAAACGCATGTTGCGCAATACAGGACTGACATTCAAAGTGAAATTAAGTATAACATCAACCCTTTCTTTTGGCATGGTAAAAATCGTACCAGACCGAAGTTTCTATCACGAGCCGTCAAATGTCAAATTGACAGTTCCTGTCAACAAAATCACCTTGTATTGATAAAATTGAAGTGTTTTCAAATTTGCAAGTCCGCTAAATGGATTTTGATTTTTATGTTGTACAGCTCTCCGATGCGGTTACAGAGGACGATGTCAAAAAAATATATGAAATGGTGTTGGCTGACCGGAAAGTGAAGGTGCGCGAGCTAGCAGATACCAGAAAGATTAGTACTGAGAGCACATGCCATATTTTGAGCAATATTCTGAATATGACAGGGTTATCCTGACGCTGGATGCGCGCATGTTCACTCCTGACCAAAAACACGAACGCGAGAGCACTTCGAAAGAATGTTTGGACTTGCTGATGCGGAATCGGGCGGACTTTTGGTGTCGATTGGTAACTGGATTTGGATCCCTCGGACTATTATCTCTTCACAAACCTCAAAAGATGGCTCATCAATAAAAAATTCAGCTCACGCGAGGAAATCATCGACGCCACGGAGGAGTATTTTGCAGACCTTCCGGAAAATTACTTTTCGGACGCGATAAAGAAGTCGGAAAATCGCTGGAATAAGTGTATCAAATTAAAAAGGGACTATATTGAATAAAATAAAAAACATAAAATAAAACATTTAAAAAAAAAAAATTTCATTCCCAAGGAGGTTACTTTTCACTCCATCTAGTACAAGGTGGGGCAAAAGAAATCTGAATTTCACTGCCATTTTGTTAGAAATTAAAAAATTGGGCTCTGTTTTCACGAAAAGTTTATTTAAGCTGAGTTGATGCACACCTGTGCTCGTTTTACGACATTCCGAATTGTTGCTCGCAAAATAGCTGGCTCCAAATTAGTGATTTCTTCTTCAATGTTGGCTTCAAAGACTTGTAAGGTTTGCTGTGATAAACGCAAGATTTTAAAAAGGCCTAAACGAAAAAGTCTGGCGCGGTCGGATCTGGTGATTTGGGCGCCCAGTTCAAATCGCCAAAATGGGAGAACACACGGCCTGGAAATTAACGACTCAAAATCTCCATCGTTGCCCGAGCTGTGTGAGCGGTTGCTCCGTCCTGCTGGAACCAACAATGCTGGAGACCCAATTCAGCAACTTGTGGCAATAAAAAAACTCGTTTAACATCTGTCTGTAGCGCTCACCAGTTACTATTACGGTGGTACCGACGGCGTCCTCAAAAAAATAAGGGCTAATAACTTTTACACTGTAAATGCCTTACCAAACAGACACTTTGAGGGAATGCAATGGCTCTTCGTGCATTTCATGTGGATTCTCCGTGCCCCAGAAACGCCAATTTTGTTTATTCACATAATCTCTTAAGAGGAAATGGGCTTCGTCCCTCATTATGATTTTGGATACGAAATCATCCTCTTGTTGCACCCGGCTTAACAGAGCATGGCAGTAAGTTAACCTCACTTGACGGTCAGCAGGCAGCAATTGGTGAACGCTTCGATTCGTTGTTGTCAACTAATTTTCCATCTCTTTACAATGTGAATGCCAAAGCCATTATGGCATTTGCAAAAATTATGGCACATTCAGATTATGGCATTACTTTTACCTTGTAGTTTCAATAAGCAATAACTTTTCATTTAAATATTTTGATTTTTTTTTTCAGAATTTTGCAAACAATACTCAGAGAATTTAATATGTAACGATATGCAACAGATCTATAACAGTGGTTATAGATGGCGCAGCAGACTCACTAACACCAGAGGACAGGCCCTACTGGAAACATTCGCTCCCCTATCGATAAGAATCACCTACATACGCGCAAACACGTATCAAAGGCGGGGAATAGGCTTTATCATCGACATCACTCTTGTGAGCAGTTCTATCCTGAGAACTATAAAGTAGAGGGTCAGTGAGGAATACTCTTACAGTGACTACAAAATGATAGTATTGGAAATAAAAGGAAAGAAACTAGTCGTGCACCTAAAACTTACGGGTCCAAAATGGACGATAGAACTTTCGATAAGGAAATATTCGAAGAGATGTTGAACGATGATCTAACCCTAAATGAAACAGCGGAGACCCTCGCACATCGCCTCACAAATACCATCACCACTGCGTGCGATGTATTCATGCGTAGAAGATCAAACAGCAGGAAGGCACCACAGTGTTATAGGTGGAACGAGGAAAACTTCGGGCAAGATACCTACAAGCCTGACGTAAAGTCGAGCGTTCAAGAAGGAGACCAGACTTCCAACAATGCCAGGACACTTTTAAACTGGCAGACCGCAATTTGAATACAGCCATCAAGGAGAGCAAAACCGCGTGCTTTAAACGCCCATGGGGTTCGGCATACAGAATATGCCCTCCAATAACAGGTCCAATAATGCTGAGATCCACAGTAGAGCACCTTTTCCCCCAAATACCAGCTACTATGTGCAATATCGTAAGAGAAATAAGTATAGTGGACATTTCACTAATTACCCAGGAGGAGCTGCTCCAGGCATGCAACAAGGTAGGCGACAATAATGTGCCCGGACTCGACGACATCCCGAACAAGGCAATAAAAGCGACTATGAAAAAAGAGACCAGACCTGTTTATGATGACGATGCAGAAGTGGAAAATGCAACATTTGGTCCTGCTATCAAAAGGGAAGAAGCCTCCAGGAGAACCATCGTTTTATCGCCCAATATGCCTATTGGAGACAATGGGAAAGATAATATACAATAGATTACTCGTAGTGGCAACCGAAAACGAAGCTCTCTCAGACTACCAATTTGGCTTTAGAAAAATGCGATCTACTGTTGATGCCATAAGAGTAGTAGCTGATAGCAAAAGACACCAACAAAGGGGAAACATGGCTCTACGGCACAAACGAGTACGCTAGACGTTAAAAATGCTTCTAGCTCGTCGAACTGGTCGTTCATTGGAAGATCACTCGCCAGGATGGATATACCATATTACTACGTATAGTGACGAGTTTTTTTTAACAACAGAGGGTTGAGATATAATATATTAATACAGATAAAGGTGAAAAGCACTACAACGTCACTGCCGGAGTTCCACAGGGATCGGTTTTGGGGGCCTTATTGTGGAACATCATATACGAAGGTAAACAGATTCGTACAGTTAGATCCGCTACAAACAAATCAATTGTCCGGATAAAAGATTGGCAAGCAGCTGTCAGCCTAGGACCAGCTGACCATACAACCGAATCTGTGCTAATAATAAAAACCGCAGAGTTCGCCAAATTTCAGGTTGGTAACCAAATAAACGGGTCCAAAGAAGTGGTTAGTTATTGTGGAGTAATGCTCGACAACAGATCGGTACGGTACAAAACGCACATGGATTATTTAAATAAGAGAGCATCACAAATGCAGGGACTCTCCCGCCTATACTGCCTAACATTGATGGACCTGGATAAGCAAAAAAGGATCCTACTCTCCAGAGTAGTTACATCAGTTCTATTGTATATCGCCACTGACAGGGTGCAGGCACTGAGGACTACTGAGAACAAAAGAAGACTATCGTCAATATACAGATTCTGCGCGCTACGGACAATCAGCGGTTTTCGACCCATATCAGAAAAGGTCGTCTTTATTATAGCTGGAATGGTTCCCGTCGACATTCTTTCAGATGAAATGTAGAGGAGATACTCGTACAACAGAAGAGCATTACGCCAACACGATGCCAATGGAATCAAGAGGATTAAAATTGAAGAAAAGGCAGCATCAATAGTAGCTATGTGGCAAGCTCGCTATGATAATACTATACAACGAAAGGCAGATGGACATATAATACAAAACTTATATCAATAATCCATAACTGGGTAGAACATAAAAATGCAGACTGCAGCAACAACCTTACGCAGATCCTGTCTGTTCACGGTGGTTATCGCAAGTATCTCCATCGTTTTGGATACCATCTTGCCCCGAATGCCCAAAAGAAGATGAAGATACGGATCCCGTAGTATTTTATTGTCCACGCTCCATGGTATGGAGAACTATTGCCCAGCCCGTCGCTAATCCTCGGTCACATGTTGCAGTCGGATAAGAATTGGGTGGAAATACTCGTATGTATTTTTATAGCAATTCTACAAAACGAGCTACGGAGAATAGAAAGGCTAAAAAAAACCAACAGCAGAAGCCTCATATGCTGCAGAAACCTCAGAAGCAAGTGGCACAGCACGAATAGCTTGATCTGCTTACCAGCCCCGCGATGTAATACCTAACGGCGGTCTCGCGGAGAGAGTGGTCGAAGTGTGTAGAGTGTGGTTTAGTAACGTAGGCGTATTCCTAGAATCTAACAATCTGGCTAGCGAATCGTGCATTCTGGTAGACCAGGCTACTTGCTATGAAGATTACACATCTTTTGGCGCAACCAAAGAAAAAAAGAAAAAAAGGAGAGTTTGCAGGATAGTCCAGAAATATCGGCAGGGAGAGGTAAGGCTCAACTTGAGCTATCATACTGCACATGTTCCAATATGAAGTCCAGCATGAATTAAGAAGCACAACTGCAGAATACGGGGCAGAAGTTAATCAGTGACACTTCCGCTCGGGAGACTTTTCTTTGAAAGATAAACCAGGAAGATCGTCAGATGTTATTGATGAAATGCTACGCAATACTATTTAACCACATCCAATATTAACTTCGCAGATGTGACCATTAAGTTTGAAGTTCACCAGATGGAATCCCCATCAAAAGGCTTGGTTCTGCGTCAAAATTTTCTGTGAATTGTGTTCAAGGACCGAATTTCCATTTGTGCTTCATGTCATGCTTTTCAGAAAAAGGAGCTCTTTTTTGATCGCTTGGTTACTGGAAATGAAAAGTGAATAGTTTATAAAAATGTTTTAACACTAGTCTATATTTAGTGTCAATTTGACACACTTTTTTTTCCAAATAAGCAAAACTCCTAATAATTGTAGTGCTCTTGCCAAACGCTCGCGGCCTCACCGGGCTACTTTCTCATCTAGTTTCCGTAAAAATAAAATTGTTGTCGCCAGGGGGCTCTGAAGGCTTGTAGAAGTTATTACATATCTGATGTTTGGTGTCAATTTGATATCGCCAGTACTATGACACTTCGTCCGTTATTTCTTATTATTCGATTGTGCAACCTTTAGCTGTGAATTATTGCAAAAATGTCTGACTATGCGCGATCCTGCGAACAGTTTGTGCGGCAAACAGAAGACAGCGATGATCTGCCCGAATTCTAGGAAGATGATACAGATTATTCACCAAGCGAGACTGAAAGTGATTCCGAAGATTATAACAGTGACAAGAGTGATGCTGATTTTATCGGACAAGAAATGCGTTTGGAAATCGCTGCTGAACCGGACAACGCTCTCAAGTCGAAAGATAAGAAAATTCAGTATCTGCGCGATCCAATGCCACCAATGCCCATCAGTCTCGACAAGGTTTGTTTTGAGTTTTTTGTTTAGGCGCTTTTATTTGAAATTTTTGCAGGGCCAACATCATTTGCGAAATCTCGCATCAGCAGTCCAGTGACTGCGTCTTTGCTTTTTATCGAGCCAGTCGAGACTATTGTGTTACAAATGATCAATTTATACGGTGTTCACAAGCATGGCGTCACGTGGAAGCCGGTTGATGTGTCTGAAATGCGCGCCTTTTATGGACTTTTGTTGTTGGCTGGGGCATATCGGTCGAAAAGCGAAGCAGCTGATGAGCCCTGGACTGCTAAGCATCGGCCATCAATTTTCGCAGCGACAATGGCACTTATTCGCTTTCGAGCCATTAGCCCATCGATACGATTCGATAACCGAGCAACTCGGCATAATGTTCAGCAGAGTGTACGCAATAAACTGGCGCCTATTTGCGATTTGTTCGATCTGTGGGTCCAGCGCTTGAAAGTTATATATGTTCCTGGCAAATTTCTGACCGTCGATGAACAACTGCTGCCATTTCGTGGACGGTGCAGGTTTCAACAGTACATTTCGTCTAAGCCTGGAAAGTATGAGATCAAACTTTGGATTCAAGTCTATGTTGGCCGTGACAGAAACTGTTCAGCGGAAATCAATCAAGGTCAGCGTGTTCTGGATTTGTGCCTAGAAAGTTCTTCTTCGTGTATATACGAGTACCTTTATTTTTCTCTGATCTGTGATTCTTTTCCATTTTTAGGAATGAATGGACGCAATGTCACTTGTGACAATTTTTTTACATCTTACATTTTGGCACTCGAGCTGAAGAAGAAGCAAATTACGATTGTCGGCACCATAAGGAAAAATCTCAAGGAGATACCGTCAGCGCTGATTGACATGAAACGAAAACCAGTGCTGCATACCGAAATCGTCTACAACCATGCAGATCGTGTCATACGTGCCCAAGAAAAATTACTTCGTAACTTTGCTCTCGACGTATCATGCGGCCGTCCACTTCGATCCAGCTGACCAGGCAAAAAATTCCAACATAATTCACTTTTACAATAAAACGAAGGCTGGTGTCGACACTTTCGACCAGATGGTTGGCACTATCGGTGTAAACGCAGGACCAACCCTGATGGCCAGTAACGTTGTTCTACAACATTCTTGACATTTCGGCTTTGAATGTCTTCTTGATCTTCACTCAATTGTTCCCGGAATGGAACAAGAGTAAGAAAAGTTTCCGCTGACGATCGTTGTTGTTGAACTTGGGCGAGGCCTTTTATGTGAAGACAATATCAAAGCTAGGGCACGAACACCAGATGGTATACATGCGGCAGAAGTTTTTCGTCGTGTGCGAGATCCAAGTTCGTCGATTTCACCGTACACCTCTTGCTTGAATTCTCCATCAACATCATCACAAGCATCAGAGGGGACACTCCGCCATCAACATCAAAAACTGGTGTGCATCAGATGAAAATTATGATATTTTGTTGGTGAAACGGTAATTGCTAATTAGCTAAATATTTTGAGGCAAGCGAAACAGTCCAAAAAATTGCTGAGTTGGGTTAGGAAATTGATGTTGCACAATCGGATTACCACCGAATTCGATCTGTCGTTTCTTAATGGAAATGAGTACTTTAATTTCGAGGGTGTCTAAATGGCAGTATTTTGGCCGCCAAAAGAAAGGTCTTTTATTGCAACGGATTAAATTAGCTGCCAAAACGCTTTAACATATTTAGCCAATGAAAGCAGTTACATTTTGGACTAATTGTTAAATAAAAAGTGGGGAAAAAAACATTAAGAAGAACGATGAGCTGTTGGATCTATTCGACGCCGATTTGAAGCAAAAACAACGGCATTTGGCGAGCAAAGAAGTTCTTTCCACCAGCACAGGTTCTCAGTTGCAATGGCAAAATTCCACGAATTGCCTCATCCCTCTTCCACCTTATTCTCCTGTTTTTTTCTCACTATTTAGCCCCCAGCGACTATTCCCTGTTTCCAAACATGAAGAAATGGCTTGGCGGTAAGAGACTTTGGTCGAATGAAGAGGCCTCGAGAAATCGTATTATTTGGGGGCATAAAAAAATTGGAGAAACGTTGGACGAAGTGTATCCAGCTAAAATTTGTGTTCCTTCTTTCAATTTTCGGGGACTTATTGACCCACCCTCGTTGTCCATTTGACTGGGGCTTTCTCGGAAAAGGTGGTGATTTTCATAGAAAAAAATAGAAAAAGAATATCCTTATCATGTAGAGTGTTTGCAGGACTAACTAATTCCGGCTCCTGGCGGAAAACTTCGAAAAATTACTGAATCCACCAGTGGACCGGAATGAAATACAATTTCCACTGCCGTATTCCGAAGTAAACTCCTTAGACTCCCCCATAACCCTACAGGAAGTTGAAAAAGTTATTGATAGGTGCCGCCTGAATACGGCTCCAGGGGAAGATCGTATTGCTTATGAGTTCTTCAAAAATGCAACTGACCACTTCCTGCAGAAACTCACGGAAACATACAATTATATATTTACAACCGGCGAAGTTCCAGAAGCTTTCAAAAAAAGTATTATTTTTCCGATTCTCAAGAAAGCAGATCCAAATGATCCATCCAACTATAGAGGGATTTCGTTTCTAAATTTCTATAGGGGTCATCTTGATAACCTGGATATGTGAAAACGACCTGCTAAGCGAGTGTCAAGCCGGGTTCCGTAAGGAGTACTCCACGATTGACAACATATTTTCTCTCACATCGCTCGGATTTACTTCTTTGTAGACTTTAAGGCGGCTTTTGACTCCATCGATAGAAGATCACTATTTTTTAAACTCAGTAACATAGGAGTCTCAACAAAAGTTCTAAAGGTTCTGCAACAGTTTTACGAAGGCAATACAGCGGCGGTGTGGGACGGGAGTATCTTGTCTAATCGGTTCCAAACAAACTCTGGAGTAAAGCAAGGATGTCTTTCGCGTCCTCTTCTGTTTTCAATATTTTTGGATGATCTAGTTGAATTTCTTCCGGGCGGGTTGCCTCTTGAGGGATTTCCTATAAAGCTCTTACTCTACGCCGATTACATCGTAATTTTGGCAGAAACCCCAAGCATGCTCTAAATTATGATTAACAAGCTGCGACAGTATTGCCGTATGTGGAACCTGCAAGTTAATACCAGCAAATCCAAAGTCTTGATTTCTCGAAATGGTTAGGGGCGTCACGCAAGGAATGAAAAATGGACTTCGCAGAACGTGGAACTGGATATAGTCAAGGAATACAAATACCTCGGAGTTCTGGTCACCTCACAGGCATCCTTTAAAAAAACACCTGCGAGGGAAACTGAAAGAATCTAAACAAGGAATTCTGGGAAAAAGGAATGTTACACCAAGTGTGAAGTACAAGATTTTCGAGGCCGTAATGAGGTCAATAATGTGCTATGCAGCACAAGTGTGGGGGGCTCGGCAATTTGAAGAGGTAGAAAAACTCCAAAGATACTTCCTTAAGAAACTGTTTCGGCTGCCTGAAAATACACCAACTTATATGTTACATCTGGAAACTGGACTACCAACGCTACATATCTTCACGCTTAGACTGCACTTCCTCTATATCAGAAAAGTTTTTACTCAACCAAGTCATCGTCATCCCCACAAGGTTGCTATGTATCTTAAAAACCGAAAGCCTAATTTCTTTGCGGAATGATCAAGGCTCAGCCAAGAACACAATGTGCCCTTACACGAACTAATCGGAAATGAAACAAACTGCGAGAGCATAACGAACGAAATGCTTAAAAAAATCCACTACACAACACGGGAGCTTTTCGAGACGCAAAGTCAACAAAGCCAATCCAGATCCACGTACAGAACTTGGAGAAAACAGCTACCGGAGGATGTCCGGCATTTTATTGGAAAGTGCCCCATATTAAATTCAATCATGGGGATCCTTTTGGGGAAAAAATGCCCTATCACTAAATGAGATCACAAACATCCTAAACGGCGCAAACTGGAACACATTACACAACTTTCTAAAATGTGCATTGAATTGTAGGCTACAAATTATAAATGAAGCTTTTTAGTAATTACAAATTTATTAATTTCTTTCTCTCGGCTGACGGCAAAGGCCAACGCTTATTTTTGTTAAACTTGTAAATATTGTAACACCATGTTTGGTGTGTTTGAATTGTCAATGGATTGAGATTGTCCTGTTTGAAGGATTTGACGATAATTCCAGTAATTTCGATACTGTAGGCCAACAGTAAAAGAGTAATTGAGATGAATTAATTGCTAATATTCAGGTTTTTCATCTTTGCACCCAATGATTTTTGTCGCCTTTTCAATAGTTCTGTCCATGTGAAGTCCAATAAGTTGTATAGCAAATTTTGGGTCTAGAGTTACCTCAATGTATTCTTTTCTTATTTCTTGTACGACATGTACATAGCTATAGTGTTTGGAGGCCTATCTGTGTATTTCTTCTACCGGTGGAAAGAACGTCGACTGTCTAGGTTGGGCTTTAATCTGTTTGGAGCTAGTCAGTATTTTTTTTTTGATTTACATTCGCGAGTTATGAACGAGATCAATGTGATTTTCACGCCGAAAGCTTAAGCGAGAAGATTTCATTTTTATTCCGATGAATCAGCTTCTCATAAGTTCTTCTGAAAGTCCTAAAACCACTGATTAACACACATCCTTAAGCATGTTGATGTATCTTCAAAAGAAGGATAATCAGCACAAAACCAGCAAGAACAGATTTGAGTAGAGGGACACGGGAATGTGGTGTTCTCTTCTTCCATTTTCAACAAGCTACTCGTACTTAGATTCCTTGAAGGGATGGCTGTAAAGTGTTTGGTTATGCAGATGAAATTGCAGATTATGCCACTAGCAAACGAATACACTTAAATGTAAAAAAAACTCTCGAACCTGACCCAAACGAGTGGCTTTAATTTCAACCTAAAAAAGCTGGAAAACTGAATTGATTCTGTCCATCAGGAAATATGAAACCCCAAATATGGTTCCTCCTACAATCTCCAAATTCCAACTAGTTGTAGTCAAACACGAACAATTTTTGAGAACGACGCTAGCCAGTAAATTGAATTGGAATAAAAGCTGAATAGCTGAATCTAAGACGCAAAAGAGAAGCTGCTACGCAACGGACTTGCTCCCAACATTAGAAGAAAAACTCGTGGTGGTCAGTTATTATTCAAAAAAAAACTTGGAGAGTTGTCTACAGTAATGGTCCGTAGATTCCGCAGCTGTACGGTTGTGCACTTAGTCGAATCTGCTTCAAGTAAATCCCCTTTAGATCTACCCCTTAGGTGTGAGGTTGCAGAGATCGTGTGGCATTACAATGAGCACTCTTCGGCCTAAGCCAGCTTGCCTAATACAGGCTACCAGTATTACGCTACCAATCTAACTTAGATGTTTACTTGGCATCTGGGAAGTCTGGAAGAAATTGAACAGAACAATGTTAACGAATTCGATTGCGGGTAATATAGCTCGAACATATCTCCAATAAGGAGCAGGGTGCGTACATTTATGGAATCCTGAGTCAAGAATGCAGTGTTGCTATTACAAAAAAAAAATCAAATAGAAACGAAGCGTTCGACAGAGTTCCCAGAGATCCTATTTGGATTGCGCTGGGATGACAAAACGTACCCGAGACGTACAGTGTTGTGCAAAACATACCGGATTTTTCTTGAACATTTTTCATTGAAAAATTCTAGGGAACAGGAATACAGTAGGTACACTTGTTTGGCAATTTAAGAAAACCTATTGAATAAGTTTACAAATAGAAAAAAAACAAGGCATTGCTACCATTATTTTTTTTAGTTTTGGCAAAAACTGTAGCTAAACTCAATGCCACAATGTCAGTACCATATTTTCTTGCTCTTTAACTTGCTGATAGTGGTTTTGGCTGTCATATGAAGTGAGTTATAGACTTAACAAAACTTAAAAGGTCAGGTGTGTCCAATTTGTTCATTAATAAAATAAATACAGTGGTGTGGTTAAAAATCAGGTCGTAGCGGATTTCAGAGCAGGGTTAAAACAAAAATTTATAGCCAAAAAGTATAAAATGCCATCATCGACAGTGCGTGACATTATAAAAAAATTTCAAATGCAAAGCCGGTCGAAACTATGTATTTACTGTGGAGGACGGTTAAAGATCCTTTCTTGCCTTTAAGAAAAATTGTTATTTAGTTCAATCTTTCAATTGAAGCAAGCCATATGCAGGCGTTTTAGAGAAGCTGGTTTTAGTTCTTTTCGACCAGCGAAAAAGCATAGACAAAAAGAATACCATTTCATTCCTCTTACTTTGCTAACGCAAATCGTTTTTTAGACTGTTATTAGCAAGAAACCATTTGAATTAGTCAGCAAAGAAGTGGAAAACTCTACTCTTTAGCGGCGAGAGTAAGTTCAACTTGATTACTTCATGGAAGAATTCATGTTGACGAAAGAAGTGCACACGTCTTTAGCCACAACATTATCGTCTATCCAAGAAGCATGGAGGAGGCTCAATTATGGTATGGGGATGATTTTCTGGTGCGGGATGAGATGAGATTAGTGGTATTTTGGATTGTTTTCAGTATAGGGATATACTGGAATCGGTAATGCTACCATCCTCTGAGGAGCAGATGGCACTGCGTTGGGTTAATCAACATGATAATAACCCAAAACATTCATCAAAGTTGGTTAATTAGTGGTTTGCGCAGAAAAATGTTGTTATGTTAAAATGGGCCTCTCAATTGCCCCATTTAAACCCTATCGAGAACTTGTGGGCCATTTTAAAAAGATGGGTGGGGTCAAAGATGCACACATCCAAAAACGCACTTATGACGTCACTTAACAATGAATGGTAGAACATTCCAAAAGAAATTTTTGAGAATCTAGCGGCATCCATGCCTAAAATATGCAAGGAGGTTTTAAAAAACAACAGTTACTGAACAAAATATTAAGTATAACGAAAATCCGGTATGTTTTGCACAGGGCGCTACCGAGCTAAGTTACGTTATTTTTGTATAATAAAACATGTTATTGCAAAACCTTTTTTTTCTTTTATTCGTAAACTTATACAAAAATTTTTCTTAAATTGACAACAGATTTTACTTAGGTTCTTTCTGTTCCCTAAAATTCACCAAAGAAGAATATTCTACAATATAAAAATCCGGTATGTTTTGCACAACGCTGTATGTAATAATGATACGCGATATGTACGATTATGTTAAAACTAAAGTTAAGTGCACAGCGGGAATAACCGGAGAAATCAAAGTTAAAATTGGGATACATCAAGGCAGTGTACAAAGTCCGTTGCTTTTTGATGTCCTGCAAGATTTTCTATTAAAGCAATTATCGAGTCCAGAACAACTTCTCTTCTTTTCGCCGATGATAGTGCTGTAATAGCCAACGACGTGACAGTCCTTCAAACAACTCTTTATAACATAACTGGAGAAAAGCGCTAGAAAACGGGTTACGAATCAGTCGTACTAAGACCGAATATCTGCATTGCCATTTTTCCAAGGCAGCAAACCCAACTCCTGACATCTATTTAGAAGGAGTCGTCGTAACAAATACAAATATGGTACTTATGCTGAGTCGTTAACCGCCAAGGAAATTGCGATGACGATTACGTACATAAGGTCATAGTCTCTGGTTTTTAACGTAAACCACTTGTCATGTGGACTTAGGTTTAAGGGATGCCCATACATCGAATGGAGCAAGGATACGCCTTGCCATCGCTTACCTACATTAATAGTACAATACCAAAGCAGAACTTGGGTTGGAGGTACCCACACTTGGTATGGGTCGAGGCTGATCTAAAACCTCTTACTGCTCTTAGGGTCACAGCACCCGGTACTTATTTGCTACTGCACAATGGGTCAAACCAAGAGGAAGACCCTACTCGCGATTTGGGTTTAAACCACAGCCACCATGATGCTGCCACAAGGGGGCATACCTCAACAAGTCAGGCCCGGACCGAAATCCAGGGGGCTCCTGACTCCCATGGTACCGTGATTTAAGTCCTGGTAGGGACTACCGGTGGTCTTGCCACCAACAAGACCTATGACCGGCAACTTACAACTGGTCAAATCGTAGCAACCTTCGGTGGCGTCATCTGAAGATATTTACGATAAGACCAGTAATATGATCTGCCCCCGCTTTTTATTAGACAATGTCATTGATGGGCGAAGCCTTGGTAATTGAGCGGGGCCCCGTACATAAGGTCACTTAAGGGTGGCTTAAATAGTGCGAAAACTTCGCTGTATTTTGAGATAGAAAAATGCTGCTTAAACGTAAGTGTTGGTTATATACGCCAATCGTTTTCCCAGCTTTAATATACGCATCGCAATATTGGATGATGTACGGAAAATGTAATGTGAGAAGGACAGCGACCGAAATGGAAATGTTACGAACATCAGCAGGTGTGGCTTAAAGCAACAGAGGAGTACGTTCCAGCCGAGGTTCAAAGAAGGAACCGAAAGAAAAATAATTGGATCACCCAAATGCGAAAACATCAGCAAGTTCTTTGCCTCACTGATGAGGTAATCCAAAATATAGTGGCCTGCAGAATGGTTCTAAAGTCTGCAAATTTAGCCAACCCCACAATCGGCGCAGTAGCAACTTTAGTTGAGAGAAATATGTAACATTAGAGGTTATTATATGCGTTACATATTTCAACGGTTAATAAAAGAAAAAGAAGAAGAAGCTTTACTTCATCGTATAAAAAAGAGAGAAGAGGTTTTGTGTAAAGTGATGCTATATGCAGAGTACAATAGAAATGCAATACAATAATTGTTTTCTCATTTTCCAAAATCACCTGTGCTCTAGCGAAAATTTTCTTCACAAATAACTAGCTAAACCGTTGAAACGTTTAAACATATTTCTACGAGTATATTCTAAATATTTGCGATTTTAGACACTATTACGAGTACTTTGGTGCAATTGTATGTGCGATAATTTTTTATAATGAATTGTAATGCCAGTGATTGATATCTTTTATTTTTTCTAATTACTTACACCTTATTATCGATCCCAAGGCATGCATTGTACTGCAGAAATGCGCAATTGCGAGAATTAAATAAAAAAAAATAAATAAATAAATTGAAAGTAATCGTTTAACTCAAATATAATAAATGTGTCACTTTTTACTTGTTTTTTTAATTTTTATTCTTTAATTTCTATTACCATATACCATGCTTAATTTTAATTTAAAAAAAAAACTATAGACTAAGTTATGGTTCTATTTATTTTAATACTCACTATATGGAACAAACTCTAACAACAATACGTGCAATTAGAATAAGAAAAATATTCAAAAAATATTTAGTGAAAATTATTATATTCTTATTTAAGAAAAATAATTATAAATAGCTTTTAATCGCACAAAATGAACCAGAGCCCAAGTACAATAGGGTCTTTTTCATCATTCAAAAACGTACGAGCCAAATAATGTTGCGCCAAAATGTAGCTTTGTTTTCAAAAATAGTAGATTTCAGTAGAAAATCATGTTGCAATACCAATATGTACAGTGCGTTTAAAAAATATAAGGTCAATGTAAAAAAAATGCCAAATTTCTGTCTCCTACAACGTTTTTTTTTATAACGGTACCTCTTATCTTGTTATTGGTGCTGATGCAAATTACGCTTACATTTTATTTCCATTGTGTGTCAAAGCTCTGTATAGGAAAGTGGTGAAGTTTATAATTTTTGTGTTCTTAAGCGTTTCATAATTATAAGGTCAGTTACTAAAATAAAAAAAGGTAAGTACTTTTTGCAAGCTTTTAGCATTATTTCAGTTTAACGTTGTAAAATTTAGAACAATGACTCGAGGACAGGCCCTGACACTCTTCGAAAGAGGAAAAATTGACGCATACATTTTATGCGGCTCAAAGTTATGCAAGGGATAAGGTTAACTACGGTGTTAAGAAATCGTCAGGACGCCCAAATAAATTAACAAGAAGAAATATTCGCGAAATAAGTTAAATAACATCTAATTCAATGATGAGCTGCAACAACGTAAGGCGAAGAGTTTGGACCTTAAAGTCTCAAAGTCAACTGTTTGGAGGGCAATACAATCTATTCCACACATTGTTCGAGAAAAAATGAGAGCTGCCCCTCGATTAACAGCAAAACATGTTGAAAACAGAATCGCGTTCGCACGCCAAAACATGGGTACAGATTGGGTGAAGGTAAGATAAAATAACACTCGTTCGAAAAAAAAGAACGATTTTTAAAATCCTAATTTTTTCCGACGAAAAAAAATTTAATTTGGATGGACCAGATGGATTCAGTGGATATTGGCGGCATTTGAGAAAAGAGCCAACATTTTTTTCAAAGAGAAATTTCGGCGGCGGTTCCTTATTGGTGTGGGGAGCTTTTACGGCAAACGGAAGATTGTCGCTAGTCTTCCCTTCTATGCGGATGAACAGCGATTTTCATCCAGGGAGTTCTTTCAGAAAATTTAATTCCGTTTTTAGAGCGCCATGGATATGAAAATTTTGTTTATCAGCAAGATAAAGCTACAATCCATTCTAGTCGCAGCACTAAAGCGTGGTTTTTGGACCACAACATCGAAGTCCTAGACTGGCCCGCGTACTCCCCTCCCCTGGTTCGCGATATTTATAAGCATATTCGTCAGTTTGAGACAGTCGGCGCTCTAAAAATGGGTATCTTGCATCAATGCAAAACCGCTTATTTGAATTAATATTAAAAAAAGTGAAACAAATAAATTATTAAAACATTGAAAAAACTTCTTGGTTTATTTATTTTAGTGACTGACCTTATATATATGAAACGCTTTAATTGATATATTATTGTTTTTTTCGTTTGTGCTCGTCTTAGAATCTATTATGAAATTTTAAAATTTGTGTATTTGTTCTTCAAAAGTTAATAATAACTCTTAACCTTATTTTGACAAAAAAGAATTTTTTTGATAAAAAACAAAAATTGTTGTTTTGGCCTTATAATTATGACACGGACTGTATAGTATAACCAAATCTTAGAAATATCGATAGTTTATCTAATTTGGTCAATCTATTTTGTAAGATTGTTCATGAGGACTAGATTGTGATTAGTAAGGATACCATACTATTAAAAGCATTTCATTGAGATACTATTGCAATAATCAAGATACTATTGCAATAATCCAGACGTATGATATACGAGGATAAGTCTTTATTTTGCAGTTCTGGGTTTATTGGCAAGATCCTAGACACTAGAAAATGATTTTGGAAAGTTAAACTAATAAATTATCGTCTTTCGTCAATTATAAAATCAGTATGCGATAAATTTAAGCAATTTCAGGAAACTTTAGCTATGAGAGCAAACTATCGGGAGTGCGTGTGAGATAGAGTGGGGCTATCGCCATATCCAAACGCGACCTCATATCCTGGAAAAATGTTCTCACTGAGCTAAGTGTCCAATGTAAACAAGCAGCACCTTAAATAAAATGTTGATTATTAACTTATTGGATGACTACGACGCAGAAACTTCAACATAAAAGCATATGAAAGGCTATTGATTACTTTGAAGGAAAAATTGGTCGATTGATTTTCGGTCCCACTTGAATTGACGGTGAATATAGAAGACACAACGATGAACTGCATATACAATATCTGTAACGACGATCTGTATAGCGACATAAAGACAGTTGGTATATGTTTCCGTACCCAACGGTTCGATCCATTTTCAGATCCGCAATATAGTGACGGAGTAGCGGGCATGGCCGCATCTGAAACGAGAATGTCGGAAAGGCTTGTCGGCTAATTTCCAAACCGTGTAAAAAATATAAGAACAATAGAATGTAGCTTACATTCATTTTATGGCTTCAACTTGATGAAATGTTTACCGGATATTAAGTTAGCTGATATGTTCGACTATTTGATGTCAATAAAGGATTTCAAAGAAATGGTAAAGATAGGTTTAGTAGTAAATGAGGTTAAAACAAAGTACCCCCTGTCGACAAGGAAGAACACCCAACACAACCTACACAGAGGAAAAATATTACATTGAGGTGGTAAAAGACTTTTGAAAAGCAAATATAACAACAAAGTGTATATGATATACAGCGACATTGACATTATCAAAAGAGCTAGAATTCATCGGCTCCGATAAGAGAATGAACACCACCGCTCCGACCCAGAATGTCCTCGAATCCATACCAGATCGATCTCCCGGTAAAAGAAAACATCTAGGGGATGGTCTACTTGAGTAACTCTCAATTGGAAAGGGACCTAAGCAAATGACCAGGCTGACTTCGGACTGTAGCGCCACCTAAACTAAGTAAGATTATTTCGTCAAAGAGAGAATGCAACTTTTCATCACTATTAGCACCAGCATTTATAAAGTCAGAGTTCCAGCTCTATCTCAAATTCGGTGCAGATAACTACATATTTGTTCTCAACTCAATTCTCAAGGCATTTTTTTTCATACGATAGATAAGTTTATTGTTGAATGTTAGAAATAGAATCACATTTCCCTGGATCATAAAAATGCTACTATTTTCTCTCAATTTTTCAAATGATAAAACAATAAAACTATTCTATTCCATTCCACTAAAACTGTTAAGATAATTTTAGCTATCCACTGTGTTATTAACTTAACGTACAAATGTGTTATAAACTTAATGTATGTTTTTAGACAATCAGAATATGTCATTTTTCTTAATAAAACTTTCTTTTCTTCGTTAGCCTTCAAACGGTAAGCACGTTTTTTGATTTGGCTCTACAGGTTATGGGCCCAGGACTTCCAAAGTGCGAGTAAAACAATAACCGTATTAGATTTCGGGAATCACAAAGTTTTTTTTGCAAGGAAATAATTAATTTCGGCTTTGCATTGGTACTACTTTGCTGAGAATCTACATAGTATTGTAGAATTCAGTTTTTGGTTTAGAGACTTTTTGTTTGAACTAAAATGGATTGTGACTTCTTAAAAATCGACGAATTAGTTTCTGGAGAACAATGGAGCACCTGGAAGTTCCAAGTGAGGATTTTACTAAATGCTAGCAGTTTATTTGAGGTTGTAAACGGGGAGAAGCCCAAGCCAGTTCTTACTGCTGCATGCAAAACTGAAGATTTTAATGCCTTCCTGGCGTCGTGGTCGCAAAAGGACAGGAAGGTGCAGAAACTCATTGCTACGACCATTGGCCAGCAACCACTGATACATATTTTAAATTGTACGACTTCAAGTGAGATGTGGGCGAAGTTAATGGCAGTTTATGAAATGAAATCACAGGCTAATGTTCACATGTTGCAGCAAAAGTTCTACACCTTCAAGAAGAGTGCAAATGACGACATCGCCACTCATATAGCAAGCATAAGTTTCACAGACCATGGCGATTACGAAAATATTGATGACTCTACCACCACAACTCAATCATTTCTTTAGTGTGTGGGAGTCAACCGCTTCTGCTGATAAGACTCTTCAAAATTTAGCGTCAAGACATATAATGGAAGAAACCCGCATGGAAATGTATCAAACGCAATCATCGATGTCTACGTTTAATAACCATAGTTTACCTGAAGAACAAAAGGCACTAGTCACACAAACTCTCCAGAACAGCGGTGAAAAGAAAAGAAACATGCCCCAAGGCAACAAAATTGGAAAATGTTTCCTGTGCAAAAAGAGTGGACACTGGAAAAGCGATTGTCCTCAAAAGACAAAATCAATGATAAACATTGCACAGAAGAATTTTGATGAATCAGTGTGTGATGTTTTTACAAGCAGCAATGGTGAAACTCATTCTGTTACAGCAGATGACTGGTTATTAGACTCAGGTGCGAGTCATCACATGAGTTTCCGACGTGAGTGGTTTCAGAATTTTGTTGAATTCGCAGAACCCATGGCTGATGTCACTGGCAACGGAGAACAAATTTTTGCTCTCGGCAAAGGCAGCGTTGACATTTATGCGTTTGATAATCAGAAATGGTCAAGAAAAGAATTATTAAATGTACTCGTATATTACGTGCCAAAGATTAATTTAAATTTTTTCTCTTCGGGAGCAGCGCTGGATAATCAATATAAGATAATATCTGACAACGCCAAGTGTGAAATAAAGAAAAATAAACGTGTTGTTGCAGTGGGAGTGCGTTACAGGAGATTATTTAAAATGATGTTTCGTGTAATTGAACATAGCGACGAGGGGTCAACAAATGTTGCTGTAAAAGTGGATTCGCTTAAATTGTGGCATGAACGTCTGGGCCATTTGTGCATAAAACAGGTGTTGAAAAGTGTTCTCAACAGAAGAAAGATTAATTATCAAGAAGATAAAAACTTCTTTTGTGATGTTTGTGTTTACGGGAAACAACGTCGATCGTCATTTCGAGAAAGTGATTCCATCTGCATTCGAACTTATTCACTCCGATTTGTGCGGCCGCATGCAGCCGCGTTCTGTTGACGGTTCAAGATATTTTGCACTTTTTAAGGATGATTTCTCCAACTACAGGTATGTTTATTTTCTTAATGAAAAGAGTGGGTTATCTGAGGGTCTTGACGGTTATATATGTACAGTCAAAATAGATAATAGTGACGTAGTTAAGACACTTAAGTCTGATAACGGGATGGAGTACAAAAATAAAGATGTATATAATATGTATTTTGCGACGATACGGTATACGTCATCAGACCATGGTGCCATACAATCCTGAACAGAATGGGCGTGCTGAAAGGAATATGAGGTTCATCGTAGAAATCACTAGGACTATATTGCGCTCAAACTTTGGGCGGAGGCTGTGAACACAGCAGTTCATCTTTTAAATAGATATGGCCCAAGTACACAAAAAGATAAAAGTCCATTTGAGCTTTGGTTTAGAAAACAACCCTAGATTAAGAATTTAGAGGTTTTTGGCTCTGAAGTATTTGCTTATATCCCAAAAGAAAAACGACAGAAATGGGATAGGCAAGGAAAACATGGCTATTTTGTTGGCTATGCAGAAAATCAGAAAGGCTATCGTATTTGGTTGACTCAAACTAATGAAATAGAAGTCTCTTTTAGGAATGAAAATCAGATTCAGATCAGATCAGTTATGCCATTTCCCAGGAATTCTGATGTAAGTTCGACTGAATGCATGGATGTGCATCAAACAAATGGAGAAGAAAGAAGCAGCGGACATGAACATGACGAATATCATTCTGCAGAAGAGGATAAAGATAGTGAAAATGTCAAGGGAAATGATAAGGAGAATAAATGATCGAGACACCACCAAAGCGTATACTTCGAAGCCATACGAAAAACCAAACATTAGCATCGCCCTGCATCCTCTTTAATATTTTAGAAGGGCATGCATTTGTTTCCGAAAGTTATGAACCAAGAAGTTATTATGAAGCACTGCATTCTAATGACGCAGAAAAATTGAGAACTACGATTAACGAAGAGATCAGGGCACTTAAACAAAATGGAACATGGGACTTGGTTCAACTTTCGAAAGGACGAAAAGTTATCGACAACAAATGGGTGTTCAAGATAAGACTTTCAAAAGACAACAAAGTGGATAGATATAGAGCTCGTCTTGTTGTGCGAGGTTTCACTCAAAAGAAAGACATTGATTACGCCGAAACTTTCAGTCCAGTTGCACGATTTACGTCAATGAGAACGATTTTAGCAATCGCTGCTTCCAAAGGCTTAATATTAAAACAATTTGACATCAAAACAGCTTTTCTTAACGGCAATCTGGAAGAATTGGTATACATGTCTCAACCCGAAGGATACGATGATTCAAACGGTTGTGTTTGCAAGCTGAACAGAAGTTTGTATGGGCTGAAGCAGGCATCAATGTGTTGGAATTTTAAGTTTACAAAACTACATACTAAAGGAGTTCAATTTCAAACCAAGGACAGCAGATCCTTGTATTTTTATACATCACAGCAGTGGAAGAAGGATTATGATGGCCTTATATAGCGATGATGGACTTATTGCAGCAACTCAAAAAGAAGATGTTCAGCGGTTAATTTCATATTTACATCATCATTTTGAAGTCAAGATTGCACATGCGGAATATTATCTTAGTCTTCAAATAGATCAGCTGAAAAATGATGATAATCTTTCAGAATAGCCAGTCAAGCCAGTCAAGCTATTCTGAAAAATTGCTCCAAAAATTCAACATGTCTGATTGTTGTCCAGTAACAACACCAGCTGAAATGTCGTCGAAAAGTGGACAAAGCAATGAATGTATCACATCGAAGGAAATCAAGTTTCCTTTTCGGGAAGCGGTCGGCAGCCTGATGTATCTGGCCATTGCAACTAGGCCCGATATTTCATATATTGTTGGACTAGTATCCAGACATTTGAGTGATCCATCGGCTAAACACGTAAATGCAGTAAAACGTATTTTTCAATACTTAAGCAAAGAGGACAGTCAATCACGGTATTTTTGTTAAAAACTAGCACTAAATATTCATTTACTTGTTACAGCGATGCTGATGGTGAAGCGATGGTGACACCGAAAGTAGGCGGTCTACAAGTGGGTAAATTCTTCTCATAAATGAGAAACCTATATCATGGGCATCGCAGGGGCAAAAATGCGTGAATTTGTCTACCACAGAAGCTGAATATATCGCGGCATCAGAAGCTGTAAAGGAGATGACCTGGATGAAAAGTCTTCTTCGTGATCTTATTCCTGAAGCCAACTCAAGCGTGATTTTGTTTGTGGATAACCAAAGCGCTATAAAGCTCGTAAAGAATCCTGAGCTCCACAGAAGGACAAAACATGTGGACAACCGCTGCCATTTCATAAGGGAAAAATATATGGAAGGCGAATTCATTTTGAGTTATGTACCGACGGAAAAACAACTTGCTGATGTTCTTATGAAACAACTACCAAAAAAAAAATTTGAATCTTTTCGTTACTCTTTGAATGCTGTGCCAATTTGATTGTTCTCTTTATACATCCATTCTGAAATGTATATGTATATTTTTTTTTGGAACTGAATTGAATGAATTTATCCAAAATTAATAAGAAGTGGAAGTGTAATCTTAACACTTTTAATAGTTTTAGCTATCCACTATGTTATTAACTTAACGTGCAAATGTGTTATAAACTTAATATATGTTTTTAGACAATCAAAATATGTCATTTTTCTTAATAAAACTTTTTTTTCTTCGTTAGCATTCAAACGGTAAGAACGTTTTTTGATTTGGCTCTACAAAAACAAATCGATACAACTGTCATAAGAAGTATGCAACATGACAATCTACACCATTTTCTTTAGTAACATAAATTCTTGCATAGCTAAAATTCTAAGCACTATAAATTCAATTGAGGAACTTATATTTATTCCGAAAACTGATACGTTGACTACAATATTAAAATATATGAACACAGGATAAAATCAGCATTTCTAGCAAATAAAATAAATATAAACCAAAGTTTAAATTTTGTTTTTTTTTTATATTTTATTACAACATCGTATTTTCTAAAAATTTATTTATCTAGTAAATATTTAATACTTAGATACTAATAAATAACATTGATATGTATTTATAACATCACCAATAAAATTGTTTAAAAACAAAATACGATACTTAACAAATTTAAGGAATTATGAGTACAATACCTAACTATCGTATAAATAAAAGGAATACTCGGCTTTAAGTTATTAAAATATATATGTATGTATGTATAAGTAGCCTTTAACAATTTTAGAATAATCAACTGGCACTTAGATGAAATTGTATTTATATCTAAAGAAAATAACAAAAACTTTGAACGTATTTCTAAGCCAAAATATGGTATATGTTGCGTTTTTCTTTTTTAAAATGCCTAAATCGACTAGTTCTTATTTATATTACAAAAATATGGAACGTTGCAAGTTTATAAGAATAAAAATAAATAAATTTAATTACCAATAATTATTTTTTTAATTTGTTGAAGAAAGGACATAATTAAATTACTAATATAAATCTATCATAAAAAAAAAAGTAGGACTACACATTTTTTTGTTTTTTTTTTTTATTGAAATCTTAACACTAAAGTGTCTGAGCACGTGTTAAGTTTTTAGGAAAATGGGACAGAGAGAGAAAGAAATATTATCGGGCTCAGTGGTTATTTCACTCCAATGCACAGTGGTGCCATAGTAGGTCATAGGCCGCAGACTTCTGTGTTTGAACTAAGCCCTGCTTAATCGCTCAATTACCCTTTAATTGTCACACTACCTGATGATATAAAAGGTTTCGCAATCCATTGTTTAAAACATTCATTTCTGCATCGGAAGTGAACACATCGGATTAGTGTCAACATTGTTATCACCAAGCGCTAATTAGCTCAGGTCGCGTCACGTGTTTTTAAGACAAAATTTGTTCGTCTCCCTGTTACATAGCAATGGATTTTCAAGTTAAAGGTATGTACTCTCTATTTATCTACAGTACTGTGCAAAACCTAAGCAACCACCAACAAAGTAGCCAAATTGAGCTGTGAAAACCTAAGCAACAATTTCGAAAAATTATCTAGGTGTTTAAAAGCCGGAATGGACAATTCCAAAATTATTGAGTGGGTTGTTAATGGACTCAACAACAACCGATATCGGGATTATTTGGGCCCCCTTAACAGATATAAAAAACCGTCTGAATTGCTACCAGATCTACTTTCGGCGAATACTTATCTAAAAGACACACAACCTTCATCGTCAAACACTTTTTCGACTATAAGGAAATCAGTCAAGAGGGAAGCACCTGCACAGAAAAAAGGGACATGCTTCAAGTGCAACATGATGGGGCACTATGCACGAGACTGTGGAAAGTCCAGTAACTCTCAGCAAATTGTCACAGCGGGTGCGGCACGAGAAGTATTACACATAGAAGATGGAAGTCATTAAAAATATATGAAGAAAGCGAAGATCAATGGCCACGAACTCGAATGTTACATCGACTTGGGAAGCGGTTGCGTTACTTTGCGTGGCGACGTAGCAGAGCAGCAAAAGTTAAAATATTACCAAGACAATCGCTTGCCGAATCTTGTGGGATATGTAACGGTAACGAAATTCAACATACATGTTGTGTCAGCTGATTTTCAATCCGTGCCACTCCTGGTTGGGCACCCGTTCACGGAACAGGAACACGTTTCCATCATCAGCAATGCAAGCGGGCTGCACGTCGAACACAGTGAAGTTCCAGATCTGAATATCACCAACAATTCCCCAAAAAAGACTGAATTTTTGGTTGCTCAAACGGTTTCTATTCCTCAAAATTACATTGATGGTTGAGACCGGTGCACCGGATGGGAATTATTTAGTGGAAGGCGGGATTCGCGAGACTGGTCAGCTGATTCCGAGGTGCATAGTGCGAGGTCTCACATCTGTTTCAGTCCTCAATTTGTCACAGGATGATTTCAACGTCAAGAAAGGTCAATTGCTAACGAGAGAAGAAGACTTCACAAATGTAAAAATTTCCAAGGAAGCGCAATGCAGAAACGAGGAAGAAACAAAAATCACAGAAGCAGACGTGGAGACTGATCTCCAGGGAAGTGAAAAAGATAATCTTCTGAATGTATTGGGTCTATAACGTGCGGTTTGCTAAGAGATGGCGTAACTAGTATTATTCCATTGTTATTATTCCATTTGAACATGCGTTCGAAAGCTACTGTCATTGTACGTCATTTCAGTATATGTCATTCATTTGAAGCGTAAACAACAATAATTTTTTTTCACTCAAATATGTCGAACTTTGTGCCTGAAAAAGTGTTTTTGCGGGGAGTTCTTCTTCATTACTTTAATAAGAAGAAAACTGCTGCCGAAAGTCATCGTATTTGGGTGGAAGTTTATGGTGAACATGCGCTAGCTGAGCGAACGTGCCAAAAGTGGTTTGCACGATTTAAAAGTGGTGATTTTGGTTTGGAAGACGATGAACGTCCTGGGCAGCCAAAAAAGTTTGAAGATGAAGAACTGCAAGCATTACTCTATGAAGATTGTTGCCAAACACAAGAAGAGCTCGCAGAATCTTTGGGTGTCACTCAAGCAGCCATTTCAAAACGTTTAAAAGCAGCTGGATATATTCAAAAGCAAGGAAATTGGGTTCCACATGAACTCAAGCCGAGACGTCGAAAGGCGGTTTTGCATGTCCGAAATGCTGCTGGAACGCTACAAAAGGAAGTCATTTTTGCATCGGATTGTTACTGGTGATGAAAAATGGATCCATTACCACAACCCCAAGCGCAAAAAATCATATGTGAAACCCGGCCAACCAGCCAAATCAACGGCAAAGCCGAATATCCATGGCGCGAAGGTAATGCTCTGTATTTGGTGGGATCAGATGGGTGTGCTGTATTATGAGCTGCTAAAACCGGGTGAAACCATCAATGGACAACGCTACCAAACACAATTAATCCGTTTGAAGAGAGCAGTGGCCGAAAAACGCCCGGAATATGCGACCAGACACGAGGCAATAATTTTCCATCATGACAACGCTCGTCCCCACGTTGCTATTTCGGTTAAGAACTATTTGGAAAACAGTGGATGGGAAGTCTTACCCCACCCGCCTTATAGCCCAGACCTTGCCCCTTCTGACTACCATTTGTTCCGGTCGATGCAGAACGCCCTGACTGAAATACAGTTCACATCAGAGCAGAATATCAAAAATTGGCAAAAAATGGTTCAAGACTTGAAGGACGGTGATGTTGTCGAGGATAGCTCCTCCCTTTATGCTAGCCTTGGTCAGAAAAAAAAACAGGTGAGCTACGGTTATATGTAGACTATCGCGCGCTAAATAAAATTATGGTAAAAGAAAAATTTCCTATTTCGCGGATAGACGATCAGTTGGATTCCTTACATGGCAAGTATTATTTTACCAGCTTAGTGTCAGTGCCAGTGAGCGAAGCGTCCCGACCTAAGACGGCTTTTACACCTGATGGGCATTTCCAATTTAAAAGAATGCCTTTCGGCTTAGATAATGCCCCCGCTGTATATCAGCGTTTAGTAAATCTTAGCCATGGCATATTTGGACGATATCCTCATTCCCAGCGAAACCGTCGAAGAAGGGTTTGAAAAGTTAAAAATAATATTCCAGCTTATACGTGACTCAGGTCTAAAAATTCGTTTAGATAAGTGTTGTTTTTTTTTGTGGGAAAATTGATCATTTAGGGTTTGAGGTTTCGGCAAATTCTATTGGGCCAGGTAAAAAGAAAATATTGGCAATTCAGAAGTTTAGTACGCTAAGCTAAGAAGTTTTATTGGGTTGGCCAGTTATTACAGGCGATTTGTAAAGAATTTCTCAATTATTATAAAACCATTAACAGATCTTCTAAAGAAAAATGTGGCTTTTCATTGGGATGCGGAGGAGGAGGAATCTTTTAACAGAATTAAGGAAAAGTTGATGCAATTTCCCATACTTCGGATTTATAATTCGCACGCTAACAAGGTGTTGTGCACCGATGCTAGTGCTGCGGGCTTTGGAGTTGTTCTAGCTCAGCTCAAAAGTCCGATCAAAAGTTCCATCCGATATCTTATTACAGTAGAAAGACCTCGAAGGAAGAATCCAAATACTCTGCAATAGAATTAGAGGCTCTAGTTATAGTAAGTGCTCTGGATAGATTTAGAGTTTACCTTTTAGGTAACAAATTTAATACATATAAAGACCGACTACAATAGTTTGAGGCTTTTAGATAGCAAGCCGGATGTGAGTTCTCGAATTGCTAGGTGGTTAATGAAACTTAGCGAATTCGATTATGAAATAGGATATTATAAAGGTTGTCAAAATGTTGTTGAAAATTGTCTTAGCCGAAATCCAGTAGAGCCGTCAAAGGAGGAAGATGTTGCAGGCTTGCCAATATTAGGAATAAGTATTACGACGGATTGGGTTGCTGCGATGCAGTGTCAAAGTGAAGAGATTTCAGCGGTACGAACCAAGCTAGAAGACGGCGATGAGCTAACGCACAGAAAATTTACGTTGATAAATGGTCGAGTGTACAAAGTAACTGGCTACAGGTGGAGACTGTATGTGCCACAAGAATTACAAAACCAGTTAATTGCCGAAGGGCATAAAAACCTCTCCCATTTAGGTGTTGAAAAGACTTTACACAAGTTAAAGAAAACTTACTACTTTCCTAAGATGCAGAATAAGGTTGCTGTGTACTCGTATATTAATCATTGTATAAACTGTCTTTACTATAAAGGGCCTGTAGGGAAACAAATGGGGTTTCTACACCCTCTTGAAAAGGGCGGCTACACATTTCAAACAGTCCACTCCGATCATCTAGGACCATTTATAAAGACTAAGGCTGCAAATAAGTTCGTTTTTGTACTAATAGATGGCTTTAGTAAATATTGTTTTCTAAAATCTGTAATATAGTAAGTGTAGAAGCAGAGGAGACCATATTACACCCTGAATGACTCGAACTGCAACCAACTTCAGACTGCTATAATTTCCAAACCGTTCATGACAGTGAGCTCAAATTTTGACACATGACAGATAATTTTATTATTTACAAGCCTTTTAAACGATTTGCGTCTCAGTTGGGTTGAAAAATTTTTATCCGCGATGGAATTCAAACGTGATAGTGTGATTGGTTTATATTTGGCTGGAAAACCACAAATAGTTATCGTTAGAGCCCTCCAGTACCTCAACGTGAATAAATCATTTGTGTCTCGAATCATAGCTCGTTACCGTGATACTGGCAGCGTTGCGAAACGCCATGGAAGTGGTCATAAAAAAACAGCAACATCAGCAGAAATGGTTCGGAAAGTGAAGGCCAGAATTGAGCGAAATCCGCGTCGAAGTGGAAGAAAAATGGCTCGTGAGCTCAACATATCGTTGGAACGGATGCAACACATACTGAAAAATGAGCTTGGGCTCAAGCCATTGAAGTTCCAAAAAGCACACGATCTTATATCGCAACAGAAAAAAGTTAGAGTCGAAAGAGCGAAGGAGTTGCTACGCTTGCACGAAAGTGGGGAGTTGCCGAATTTGGTTTTTTCCGATGAGTCGCCATTTGTTATCAAGCAATATGTCAACAAACAAAATGACCGAGTTTACTTGCCAGAGAGGTCATTTGAAAATTTACACCTTCGGACGGCCACCAGGAAGAAGGCAGCACCGATGGTGATGGTTTGGGCCGCCATAACCGCCGATCGTCGCTCTCCGCTCGTATTTTTGGACCGCGGCGTCAAAATTAATTCGATCGTATACCGTGAAACTGTCTTAGAGGCAGTATTGAGACCGTGGACATTTCAACAAGACTCGGCACCGTCTCACAAAGCGCGCGTCAACCTAGATTGGTTAAAAAACAATGTTCTACACTTCATTTCTTCGACACAATGGATTGCAAATTCTCCGGATGCAAATCCGTTGGATTTCTCTGTCTGGGGTATTTTGAAGGCGAAGGTTGGCACTAAAAAATACCAAAGTTTGGACCACCTCAAACAAGCACTTAGCCGTTAATGGGCCAAAACACCGCAGAGCCACTTGCGTGCAGCGTGCGATGCTTTCTTCGGCCGTATTAAGGCCATTATTCGCGCCAAAAGCGGACATATTGAAAACTACTGATACAATTTGAAAATTGATGTATTTTCCAACATTTTTTGCTTTAGCACAATAAAATTTATCAAAAAATAAAAAAATCATAGCATTTTAAAAAGTTGGAGTTCGAGTCATTCACCCTGTTTGTTTTAACGATTTTATATCTCACTATGGGATACCTGTTCGACTAACAACGGACAGAGGGACGGCTTTTACGGCCAAGATTTTGGAGGCATTTTGTAAAGGTCACGATACACAACACATAAAAATTGCAACGGCTACTCCTAGAGCTAATGGTCAAGCAGAGTGCCTTAATAAAACTATAGTTGCTTCTTTGAGCTCTCTGTCTAATGGATTAGATTGTGTTAATTGGGATAGGAAGATAGGTGAAGTGCAGTGGGCGATTAATAATTCTCTTCATAGTGTGACTAGGCAATGTGACTTCGAATCTATAGGTTTAAAGGATAACCCACTAATGGTAGAAATATAATCCATGAATGAAGAAAAAAGGAACTCCATTGATCACCGCAACGTCGAACAAAGATTGGAAAAAACCGAGCCAACATGAAATTAAGACACGATAAAAAAAGGCGTGAATCGAAACAGTTACGACCGGGGCAGCATGTCTTGATAAGGGTAGAAGTTGGCTCAATACCTCACAAGCTGCGTCCTAGGTTCAAGGGCCCATGCGAGATTAAAAAGGCCTTACCAAACGACCGTTGCTTGGAGAGGCAATTTCTAGTCGTGAGTTCGAAGGCGTTTTCCCTATCGACAGTCTAAAATTAGTTAATATTAATGATGAACACTACGATCTTGTGTGAACAGCCTAAATTTCTTTTAAGCGAATGTAACACCACCTTGGCGTAAGAACCATAACTCCTTCGTTCTTTTTTTACTTATCCATTTCCGTTTCTCCTTCTTTTTTTCCTTCTCTTTAGTCAGAGTGTCAGTTCGGTCGGTTGGTGGAGCTCTCGTCACAAACAGTAAGAGATTGTAATCCTTTTTTTTAATTCAATAAAATATAAAATAATCACGCAAAAACGTGAAACCGGTTTTTGGTGTTAATAATAGCATTAAAATCTCAAAAAGGACTGAAATATATATAAAATACTTAAATTCAAGAATAAGACTACTCTACTTAAATAGTTTTTGCTCAAAATTAATGTTAATATTAAGTTAAAAAATTTTCCGTAAAAACAAAATAAACAATGCAATATAAAAGCGACATAAACTATAATAACATAAAACACATTCAAATAAAACAGAAACAATCAATTATTATCAATAAGAACTAGTCTTCAATGCTACAATTATTTTTTTTTTAACTAAAATTTGAGCGTAAAGTTTCAATGAATACATATTTCATTTGTATTTTTTTTAAATTGCGTTCTACATATGTAGTAAACGTATGCAAATATATGTAGTTATCACAGTCAAAAAGTACCTATGTACATATATATATCAAAAACTATCAAATATTAAATATACTTCTAATACTTATATAGTTTTCTGGATTGTCTTTCCTGAGAGTGTGACGTTTTGTTTACCTATCGAAGGATTTCAATTTAGTTATCTTATAACGCTGTACTAGTACCATAGCCTTAGTACAATTTAAGATCACACAGAACACAATTGTTGACCGTTTTTTTTTTTTTTTTATTGATTATATTTTAGATATGCAATGTTGTCATTGTCGTCGCTGATGATGACTTCTTACACGATTTCGAATCCTTGTCATTCTCGAGATTTTCAACTGTTAGATTAGATTTAGGTTGTAAGGTAGAATTGCATGGTTCAACTGTGTTTAGTTTTCTCCACGACAGGCCGACCGGATTACTTTTTCTAAATAAATTAAAAGAAAGAACAAAAAATATGGTTTTTTCCACTTAGCTGAATGAAGTACAAATACATTTTGCCTTTTGGAACTTGTTTTTTTTTTTTTTTTTTTTTTGGATTAACATAACAATTTTTAGTATAAACCTATGTATAACTTATAGCGAAATTTGCACACACTGTGAAGTAGAAATGACCTCTTAATACATTTGTGAATATTGAAAAAAATAAAACACAGTTTCTTTAAATGCATTCATTTTCATTGTATTTACAAAGAGAAAGATAGACTCTTTCAAAACCCCGTGAGAAAAGTACTTAGGAACAATAAATTTGAAATTTGAAAAGAATAAATAAACACACGATAGCAATATGTTAGTGTTCAATAGTGTCTTTCTTTTCGGTTTTTGTAATTTATTTTCAAATATCCATATAAAATACAAACAGAGTATAGATGTACGAGTCCCTGCCTTCATATGCATGTACTATATTTACAATTTTCTTGCTCGTCTTTTTATGATAGATATTTTGTTTTTCGTTTTTTTTTTCTTACAGTGTATTATATGCATGTTCTTTTGTGAATTTTTGAAACTTGTTGGTTTAAAATGTTGAAAGTTCCTCATATACAACGTTTTTGATTGACACGTAGCGATGAACTTTAAAAGAAGCACTGCAAACAATATTTCCATGAGAAGTTATTTCATGTTTTTTTCTTTTTTTTTTTATAATATTCATATACTAGCCCTGTGATTACTCTCACTTAACAAAGGACAACACGTTACTTAAGGACAGGACATGAAATGATGTGTTATGCTTACTTCCAAAATGTGTACTTTAAACAGATGGACCTTCTTTGATTGACTTGGGCTTCAGTATTTTTTCCCCAATGATTGATGATTATTAGTTACTCTACCATCTATTTAAAAAAAGCTAAAGTGCCCTTCATAGTCAGCCATGACAATTCAAAAATACATATTCGTCTTTTGATACGCATGTGTCTACACTGACCTTATAGCAAGTCCACTATGAACCAGACGTTGGCAAACAATTAGGGAAGCTATTATTTATTCCAACAATATTTTAGTATCTACATATACAGGGTGTACCCTAATTCGATGACGATAATTTGGGAAATGATTCCTGGGTATATTCTAAGAAAAATATCGTTCTACAGTAAGGGCCTATTTCCAATGTTGACATCATTTATCGAGGAGATTTAAGAAAAGGCTTACTTTAGTGCACCCTGAACCATGTTAATGGAAATTGCTCTGTACTAATGGTAAAAACTTTATGTAGGACTTTATTTTTAGAAGAAATAATAGCCTTTGTAACGGGGTTTAAATAAAGTTGATATCTCGTATGAGTCATTTCTAAGCCTGTTCCGTTTTTATTACCCATGCTAATTTTTGAGTTTCAGATGACTTTTCTCCAGGAAATGCCTAATTAACATAACGTTTTACTACTTTTTTCTTATGAAAGTAACAATAATAAAACAAAAAGTCAACCCACAGTTTTTATGATACTTGGTGAAAAAAGGAATTTATGATTTTTTACCAACGTTCCTAACAACAGTTGGCAATAGATACTCGTAAGAGTGGTTTTCCACGAATTACCAATCTTCCAATATTTTTTTAAAATTGCATAGCTATTAAAGAGAGTTTTAAAGCGTGCTCTTTCATTTGACTACCTGTCAAAACTCTCATTTCCTTACCCTGTTGAAATGTCAGCAATTACAAACAAAGAATACGCAGACATTATTTACTTTTATGGGCTATGCAATGGAAATTCAACTAGTGCGCGACAAAGATACCATGAACTTTATCCTAACCGACGACTTCCAGTTTTGATGACTTGTACTCCAATTTTGGGCGGATGAATGCCTTATATATTATGGTCAGATCAGAGGGGGTAAAATATTTCTTACATCGCTTGAGGAAACCTAGACATTTCGCAGCATTTTTGGCGACATCGAATATGTGGTCATTCCAACGTAAGTTGTCATACACATATCGAGAATGGAAAGTTTATCGGTTTCAACAATGCAAGTGCCATTCATGGAGAATGGCTGGGTGTTTAAATTTTGCTTTAGCGACAGCAGACAGCATTGTGTTTTGGAAGCATTAAATTTTACTCTGTTAGTTATGCTGTTAATATCGGAATTTAATGGGCTTAACATACGCTGCCGTTCCCGTTCTACAGCAAAAGAACAAGGGCGTGAGTCCGGGAAAAAATATGAAAAGCAGAGAGTACTGTCATCAGCAAAGGAATATATTTGATTAGAAGTAGCAGACAAGAGATCATTAATGAAAATTAAAAAGAGTGTCGGAGACAGAACGGAGCCCTGGGGCACACCAGCATTTATTTTGTGAATATCAGACTTGAAACCATCCAAGACAACTTGAATTAAACATTCCGAAAGGTAATTTCTAATCCATTGAAGAAGAGAGTCGTCGATCCCGAAAGCACGCATTTTCGACAAAAGAGCCTGATGCCAAACTCTGTCAAATACCTTAGAAATATCAAGTGCAACTATCTTGCTTTCGCCAGATTGATGTACGCTTTGGTTCCACTTTTCGGTGAGCCATGACATCAGATCACCAGTGGACCTGTTGCTACGAAAACCGTACTGCCGATCATTAAGAAGTTTTCGTGTTTCGAGATATTTCAGGAGCTGACGGTTTATCAGCGTTTCCATGACCTTGGAGAGAATTGACGTAAGTGCAATGGGTCTGTAGGAGGAGAGAGAAGAAGATTCGCCTTTTTTAGGGACGGGCTGGACAAATGCTGTTTTCCATCTGCTCGGAAAGAGTCCTAAAGAGTAGGATTGATGAAAAAGCTTACGCAGTGGTTTTGCCAGCGTGGAAGAACACCTCTTCAGAAGAAGGGGAGATATACCATCTGGACCAGCGGATTTATGCATATTAAGATCTTTAAGTACTCTTCCTACTACACGAGTGCGAAAGGGGATTCGTCCCATTGTAGATTCGACGCACTCAAGCGTAGGTGGGGACAAAGCACAATCGGGGAGGGTTGAGCTGGCCGCAACATGTGCAGCAAGCAGAGTGGCCTTGTCCAAAGAGCTGACAGCTGGAATATCATTGTAAATGAGCTTTGGGATGGAGGATGAGGCAGAATTTCTAATGTTTTTGACAAACGACCAAAAATGTTTACTACCTTTGGGACATTGTAGTATTTTTTGCTCCAGTTTTTGGTCGTATTGGAATTTTACAAGTTTAAGAAAGGCGTTGAAGTCATTTCTGACTCGTTTAAACTTTTCTCGGTTTTCCTCTGTCGGGTTGGTTTTGTAGGACCGAAAAAATAATTCTCTAACTTTGACAGCCTCTTTACAGCTCGAGTCGTACCATGTCTTTTCTTTCGACTTGATACTCTTCATCCCATGAGGGATAAAGCATCTCATTCCAAGGAGAACAGTTTCTATGATCATGCCAGCAGCGGCATCCACGTCGTTATCGAGGAAACATAACGACCACTTAAAATTCCTGAAGAAGTTGTTGAGTCCGCTCCAATTGGCTTTCTCGTATTGCCATACGGTTCTTTTAGGAATCTTTTCTCTAAGTGTGTGGTGGGTGTACGAGAAATTAGCTGATATGACACAATGGTCCGACGAGTTTAGAGGGAAGAGTACATCAACGGAGTACTTATCAGGGTGAGAAGTCAAAAACTAGTCCAGGGTGTTGGCGGTATGACTATAAACGTCTGGTATTCGTGTGGGCTGATTTACAAGCTGGGTTAAATTATTTTCCGCAGCGAAGATTTCAACACACTTGTCTATCCAGAATGTCGAAGCCAACCGGAATTGTGTATATTGAAATCGCCCGCAATCACAATTTCAGTATGAGGATACAGAGATACAATTCTTTGAATGGAGTCAGACAGCGCATCAAACTCATTAAAAATGGAATTGCTGTCCAGTCTGGGGCTTCTGTAAATAAAGCAGTAGTGGATAATTTGCTTACGGCGATGGAATTTTAACGACATGAAATTGAATTCCGGATTGGAACAGGGACTACATTGTGGTGGAGTTTGGTAAGCTACATCACTATGCACGTAAATGGCGAGACCGCGATGAGGAAAGAATAGTGGCACTAGTTCGTAGCCAGATAGTTTCAAATCAGAGTGATCTGAGAGGTGTGGGCGGGGATCTACCTGTGTTTCACAGTGCCAAAATAGCTGGTCAATATTTACAGACGTGGACATACGCAGAAAAGTGATTACTTCTTAGCCCTCGTATATTGGCTATGTCCACTCTGAATTCCCTAGTCATAATTACAAACAAACACAGTAAACACAAACACCGACAATGCTAAGCAAGGCTGCGAAGTGAAAATTATAATATATAATGCCGCATACAAAACGAATCCAAAAATCCTTGATCTGAAGTATAAAGCCATCGTGGCTGCATGAAACCATAGTTTGACAAACCAAAAGCTGCACAACCTAAATCGAAAGGGCTGACAAGATTATACTACACATACTACACGTATGTTATACTAGTACATACAATTTAATAATTCACTGGCGTTACATTTAGTAAATAAGGTGTCAGTGTGGTTCTAACAGTCACCTCACAGTCACTCAATAGTAATTTGAGTTTGCAACAAGAATCCGAGTCCGACATTTCTTAGCAGCAAAACATATTCAGGTCGCTTTATAGTTTCACTATAACAGTGTGTAAGGATTTTTAACCTGTCGGGAAACCATTAAATACCATACGAAACACATGTATTTGTGTGTATTTAAGCTAGTCATATCTCCGTTAGCAATTTCAGATCTGAGCTACCATAGAAAACGGGTAACTTCTAAAGTTTTACGTTTACTATTCGATTAATTGTAAAAGATACAACAAATACACTCACATAGGACATCGCGAAAAAGCGCATTTATTTTAAAACAAATAAATGTATTAGACTTTGTTGATTATCTATATGTCTAACAGAGTAGAAAAAAATACTATATCGAGAATGAAAGACTTTACCACAGACAGATTTCTATTATCACCGATTTGCCGTTTCCGTCCAAGGACGTAGTAGCGACCGTAATTATTATTTTAGATCAAGACAAAAGAAAATTCCAGGAAATAGTTCGTATTTAAACTCAGATAGCTTGCGTAATAGCTACAGCATTACACCGATCTCATGAAAATTACAATATTAAAACGCCGAATACTTAACTATGTTAGATATAATGCAACGATAAAACTTGCTGGTGTAAAAACGTCGCTTGATTACTCGTACAATAATACTAGGTGCCCCAAAAGAAACTTTCTATTTGCGTTGCGTAAACGCAATAACGTCAATCGGTTGTGCGGCCTTTAGGAATCCAGTCGCTATGTAGCGTTTCTCCGGAACGGAGCATGTGTTGTGTGTTATTTAGTTTTACAATAATAATGATTGTGCCTCATCAATAAACAGGTTTATCGGTTCGATGAAACCGCTTCAATAAGTGATAAATTTAAGTCTGGGCGACCAATTTCATCGCGAGCTGTCGTTTAGTTCGTAAGCGTGCAACTGCTTTAAATGTGTCTAGATCATCATTACGTGGCATTTTGCGCAAAGATTTAAAACTGAACCTCTACATAAGCCAGTTGGTGCAGGAACTAGAGCCAGTTGGAGGATTCAATTCGATAACTGTATAACTGAGAGTTTATCAGCATTCAACAACGTTTTGTTTTCGGAAGGAGCACATTTTCACTTTAACAGATACGTTAATAAGCAGAATTGTTATTATTGGAATGCAGAAAACCGGAAACTTTTTCAAAGATGGACGAGGACGTCAACTCAGTGTGTTATGTGGAGATATTGGGCAATTTCTTGGTGCCTGAACTGCAACATTTTTCTGGTCTCAACCAAAGAACATTGTTCCATCAAGACGGAGCAAGGGCACATAATTCCAATACGTCTCTGCCACATGTTCATGAAATTCTTCCTCAAAAATTAATATCCAGAAGAGGAGATATAAATTGGCCTCCACTTAGCCCCGGTTTGAAACATATCTTGAGTCAAAAGTATACGCCAAGAAACTTGATTCTTTGATTCAGTTAAAATAAATTATCTGAAACGAAATGTTGCCGTTCGTTTAATAAAGGTTTTGTCAATAGATGATTCCCATATACCACCTTGATCAAAAAGTGTATTCCGATTTGAGTTCTGTTTTTTTGTTAAGTTGGTAAATCTGTTGTTGAC
The DNA here is from genome assembly GCA_963966105.1 of Volucella zonaria. NCBI lineage: Eukaryota > Metazoa > Arthropoda > Insecta > Diptera > Syrphidae > Volucella > Volucella zonaria. The sequence goes on along the minus strand of OZ014533.1, from coordinate 53,092,647 downwards.
ATTCCCTCTAAATTTTAGCGTCATAGCTTGACATTTGCAAAAGTTACGTAGCCAAGAGTATATCTATCTCTGTGTGTGTTGGCGATTTTTTATAATTTTAGAAATGGATTTAAATTTGCAACAACGAACTTGTACTCGTATTAAATTTTGCGTAAAAAACAGATTTGATGGTGCGCGAAAGTTGGAAATGTTGGAAAAGTGTTTCGGCAACGATTCTCTAAAGAAAACGGTCGTTTACCAGTGGCACTAGCGGTTCAAAAGTGGTCGTGAGTCAATCGAAGATGATGAACGCAGTGGCAGACCGTCGACATCGAAAACCGATGAAAACATTAATGAAGTAAAAGAAATTATGGTCAATAATCGCAGAGAGATAGCGGAGCACGTGAACATTGCTTATGGATCCGTCAAGACATTTTGGTCAAGTTGGTGCCAAAAGACCTCAATTTCATGCAAAAAAGAGACCGTGTTGACGTCGCAAAAGAGATGATTTGCGAGGTTGAATCCGATCCCACATTCATCAAAAAGATCATTACTGGAGACGAGACGTGGGTTTATGAGTGCGTGAGTTTATGAGTACGACACGCAATCCAGACATCAGGCAAGTGAATGGCGTTCACCAAATGAGCCGAGACCAAAAAAAACACGTCGTTTTCAGTCAAAAAAAAAGGTAATGCCTACGGTATTCATGGATTACAACGGTGCAGTGCATCATGAATTTTTGCCAGAAGGCCAGACAGTAAACAAAGAGTATTATTTGGGCGTTATGAGGCGTTTGTGTGAAGCAATTCGCCGAAAGAGACCAGAATTGTTGACAGAAAGCTCGTGGATTTTGCACCGTGATAACGCACCGTCGCACATTGCCATCATTATTCGTAATTTTTTGACAAAAAATGCAACAAATACCATCCAACAGCCACCGAATTCACCTGATTTGGCTCCCTGTGACTTCTTTATGTTCAATCGAGTTAAAAAACCACTACTTCCGAGAGGAAGTAATGGAAAAATCGCAGGAACCAACATACCGAATACCGTATATAAAAAATATTTCGAGGATTGGATCAAGCGCTCTCATAAGTGTGTTGCAATCGATTACTCTGAAGAGGACAATATAGATTTAGATGTTTATTCATCTGTATTTTTGTATTTTTAATTTTCTGAATAAATTCCGGGAACTTTTTGATGGTATGTACATCAGTACATTAAAAATAACCTTTCTTTTGGGACACCTTGTATTACAAGGTAAGGGAACATTGTACGTTGCAGACTGCTATGTGTGGAATGAACTGCTAAATATGGAATAGACAATTCGACGAAATAAGTCACAACAATTATATCCAATAAACGTACGTACATAAATTTAATTAAAGACAAAAACCATTCCAGTTATTAGATTTCCGTTGGCCTTAATGAGGGAGATACTATCGCAATGGAAGGCTGGGGGAACAAAGCAAAAATACTCCCTTTTCCTAACATCGAGTTTTCGTGTTTTTTCTGTTTAATTGTGACAGCAGTGCTAGTTTTTCGTAAGCAAACACAAAAAAATTGTTCATTGTGAATAATTAAATATATACTGCTACTGCTTGCTTATAGTAAATGCAACAAAGACAAATTACCAATCCCAGCATTTTATACATATCGAAAACTCACAACAATTCATGCACTGCCTTTAGTTTTTTCCGACATGTTACCCGTAAAAACGTACGTTCAATCCCTAACTTTAAATGTTTCAGTAAATTTCAATGAATGCTTTTTAAGAACAGTGTTTACATGATAGATGAATCTCTATCTAATCATAATTATATAAATGATCTTTACTCTTCAAAGAAAATAAAAAAAAAAGATTTAAAGCACTTTCAAGGTACACTTTACTTCACTGGCGTTACATTTATAGAAATTAACTAGATTAAAGCCTTAAATATGGTTAGATATGATAATGTTTATGTGGTTAATAATAGCGATAATAAAGCCGACAGTGTACACGTACATATGTTGATCACCTACTTCGGTTAAATAATGATATGTAAGAATGCTTTGCATAATGTATTTTATTTTTATGTGTCAAGTCAACCACCTAAATGGGTTTTCTCCCTTGTTTAATTGCGATGAGATATTTTTTTTGTATTGTAGTTCGTATCAGTTTTCATAATTCCCACCCAAATAACACTTAATTTAACTAATAAACTTTTGCTTTGTATTTATTTTTGTACAATAGTATCGTTTCAGTTTTAAATATAAAACATAAACCACATCACCAACATTTTCATCTGCCAAAAAGCATAGCACCAGGAAATCCATTTAAAAATAACAACAGAAACAACAAGAATCTAATCACTTTGTACGCAAGCAAAACAGTTGTGTGTGTTCACATACAGATACATAAATTTTTGTGTCCGATTAGTGTTTATTAATATGTAGTTTAATTACAGAATAAAATCAGATAAATAAGTAAATAAAACCATGACCAAAAACGTTCGACCAATTTGCTTATACAAAAAGAAATTGGATTTAGTACAAAAAACAAGAAAACAAAAATAACAAAAACACTAAACACAAAATTCAAAAATCCAAAATTGAGGGCATCAGCATTGCAGGGTAATGTTTGTTTAAAAATTGCAAGTTTTTCCAATTATATCCAACTGTTTGTTTTATGTCACAAGTTCTTAGAATTTAAGATTCAAAAACTGCTTGCATATACCATATGTATCTACGAGTATCTATGTTAAGAATACTCTATTTTCGATACAAACCTTGCAACTGTTAGTCCTGAGCTAGCTTTTGACTGAGTCTTCATTAAGCATCGTCGATAAGCGAAATGAAATCTTTCTCCTAGATATACGATTTAAATATAAATTAACTAAGTGGAAGTAGTAGCAAACAAAATCACTGAATAACTTCAATTGTTAACGGATGTTACAGATGCAACATCAAAACTAAACAACTGGAAATTCGCAAATCTCCAGAATTCTCTACGTAAAGAAATCGTTTATGAAAGAAACTAAACAACCAACTAAATCTTAAACAAGAAGTAGGATTGTTCAGATTCAAGGCAAACTCGTGCTCCTAGTTATAATGCAAAATCGAGTATAAACTGATATGGGAAATGGAGTCAACGTCTTCCAACCTAAGTAAACTCATGAGTGGCGCAGTGCCAATAGAAATATTGGGTCTACAAGTAAGTTTCCAGCGTTTTTCAGAGATGGCGCCACCAGTGGATCCCGGACAGAAATGTCAGACCCCATGTGTTTTATTTGTAGGTTTTGTATCTTTCAACAACTTTGCAGCGTTATATTTGAGCAGTTCTATCGGTGTCGTACATTTTATCGAGCAAAATCATGGCAAGTTTCCAGCCAAATAAACGTCATTTGCGGGAAGCGCTGCTTTTATTCTTTAATATGAAGAAAAGTGCGGCTGAGGCCTATCGTTTGCTTTCGGAAACTTATGGGGCGGAATGTATTGGTGAATCGACGTGCCGCGAGTGGTTCAAAAGTGGTGATTTTGGAGTTGAAGACAAAGATCGCCCCGGAAAGCCGAAAAGTTTTGAAGACGAGGCATTGGACGCTTTACTGGATGAGGATCCGTGTCAGATTCAAGAAGAACTTGCTGCATCATTGGGCGTCACGCAACAAGCCGTTTCCCTGCACCTAAAAGCACTGGGATTCATTCAAAAGGTTGGAAACTGGGTGCCGTACGAATTGAAGCCAAGAGACGTCGAACGGCGATTTTGCATGTCCGAAATGTTACTGCAGCGGTATAAAAATAAATCATTTTTGCGCCGTATTGTCACTGGTGATGAAAAATGGATTTATTATGATAATCCTAAACGCAGAAAATCGTATACAAAGCCTGGCGAGCCCGCCCAATCGACGCCGAAACGAAATATTCACGTGAATAAGGTCATGCTCTGCATATGGTGGTGAAACCATCAAAGGACCATTATATCGAACCCATCTAATTCGTTTGAAGCGGGCATTAAAAGAAAAACGGCCAGAATATGAGACCAGGCATGAGTCCGTCATTTTTCATCACGACAACGCTCGGCCACATGTTGCGGTTTCGGTGAAAAACTATTTGGAGAATAGTGGATGGGAAATTCTGCCTCACCCGCCTTACAGTCCAGACTTGGCACCATCTGACTATCACTTGTTTCGTTCGATGCAGAACGCTCTTACGGGAATACGCTTCAGCTCAGTAGAGGAAATCAAAAATCAAAAATTGGCTCGATACGTTCTTGGGCTCGAAAGACGAGACATTTTTTTGGTCCGGAATTCATAAATTGCCAGAAAGATGGGAGAAAGTTGTAGCGTCCGATGGACGATACTTTGAATAAAGCATTGTAACTATGTTTTCATAATAAAACTTCAAATTTTGGAAAAAAAACGCTGGAAACTTACTTGTAGACCCAATACATGATGGAAAAATCTACCATGAAAAGTATTTGCTTGCTATATTGCGGTACATATTCTAAAGTGCTATTTAGACTCGCACCTCCTACATATTTTCGTGTTTAAATAGCAAACAATTAACAGTGATGCTAATAATTTCAGAAAGAATTCAAACAACATAAAAGATTAAGTTTTTATCGTCTTTTTAAAAGACATAAGGATCAATCTGCGACTTTTTGAATTTCCCGAATTGAATTTTTATAATTTGTGAGCGCTCATGGGATTTAGGTACCCTTAAATTGTTTGCACACAGCGCGGGTGAAGGAAAACCAGGGAGGATGGAAAGAGAGGTGAACGTTGGTTTTAAATGTTTGAAGGTTATAATGACTAAAAAATAAACAGCTGGATAGGGAATTCCATAAGCGAGTTGTACGGCTTAGGAATGAATAACGATATTTTAGAGTACGTCCGAAAGTGGGCTTGAGGATATACTGATGAACATTCACAGCGAGACGGGTGTTACGGTTAAAAGTTTGAAGGGGCGGAAAGTTACTGGCAATTTCTATGGAGCACTGGTAGCCATAAACCAGTTTTTTTATTTTTTTTTATTTTTAAAGAACTTAACACTCAAATGAGTATGAATACACTTATAATGCCTCAGCATGTGTTAAGTTTTTTGGAAAATGGGATAGAGAGAGAGAGGAGAAAGAAAGAGCTTGGGCTCAGTGGTTATTTCGCTCCATGGGTGGTATCCAACATTTAATGGGGAGACTAAATTCTTAATGGAAGTTGGATTGATGTTGATTTCTAGTCAACTACTCGTCTTACTTGATTTTCGTTAACTGAAAACATGGATGATATGTCTTTCGGGCGAAGCTGGGATTCGAACACCGAACCTTCCGATTTAGAAGCCACGCCACTATCACTTGAGCCACGGCCACCCACGTGTGAGACACGAGACATTACGTCGGTGTTGGAGGGTGTCCGTTGTTTGAGTGATATTAGTATCACCTATGAGTTTTATCGCACGGTTTTGAATCCTATCTAGCAGGTGCAGAAATGTTTTAGGAGCACCTGACCAGATGTGGGCATTGTACTCCAATTTTGGGCGGATGAATGCCTTACATATTGAGGCCAGATCAGAGGGGGTAAAATATTTCTTACATCGCTTGAGGAAACCTAGACATTTCGCAGCATTTTTGACGACACCGAATATGTGGTCATTCCAACGTAAGTTGTCACTGACACACATAGCGAGAATGGAAAGTTTATCGGTTTCGACGATGCAAGCGCCATTCATGGATAATGGCTGGGTGTTTAAATTTCGACAGCAAACAGCAGACAGCATTGTGCATTGTAAGCATTAAAATCTACTCTGTTAGTGGTTCCCCAATTAGTTATGCTGTTAATATCAGAATTTAATGAGCTTAACATACGCTGCCGTTCCCGTTCTACAGCCGAAGAGCAGGGACGTGAGTCCGGGAACGTATATGAAAAGCAGAGAGTACTGTCGTCAGCAAAGGAATATATTGGATTAGAAGTAGCAGACAAGAGATCGTTGATGAAAATTGAAAAGAGAGTCGGAAACAGAACGGAACCCTGGGGCACACCAGCATTTATTTTGTGAATATCAGACTTGAAACCATCCAAGACAACTTGGATTGAACGTTCCGAAAGGTAATTTCTAATCATGAGACATGCCATTAGATCACCAGTGGACCTATTGCTACGAGAACCGTACTGCCGGTCATTAAGAAGTTTTCGTGTTTCGAGATATTTCATTAGCTAATGGTTTATCAACGTTTCCATGACCTTGAAAAGAAGGGATGTAAGTGTAATGGGTCTGTAGGAAGAGGGAGAGGAAGATTCGCCTTTCTTAGGGACGGGCTGGACAAATGCTGTTTTCCTTCTGTTCGGAAATAGTCCTAAAGAGTAGGATTGATGAAAAAGCTTACGCAGTGGTTTTGCTAGCGAGGAAGAACACCTCTTCAGAATTAGGGGAAATATGCCATCTGGACCAGTGGATTTCTGGATGTTAAGATCTTTAAGAACTCTTGCTACACGAGTGCGAAAGTGGATTTGTCCCATTGAAGATTCGACGCACTCAAGTTTAGGTGGAAGCAAAGGACAATGTGGGAGTCTGGAGCTGGCGGTTTGGCCTTGTCCAAAGAGCTGACAGCTGGAATGTCATTGTAAATGTGTGTTGGGATGGAAAATGAGACAGAATTTCTAATATTTTTGACGAACGACCAAAAATGTAGTATTTTTTGAGTCGGTTTTTGGTCGTATTGGTTCTTACCAGGTTTAAGAAAGACGTTGCAGTCATTCCTGGCTCGTTTAAACTTTTTCCGGTTTTCCTCTGTTGGGTTGGTCTTGAAGGACCGAAAAAACATTTCTCTAATACCATGCCTTTTCTTTTGGTTGTAACTTGAAAAGCAAGACTGTTCCCATCTATTAACCTGTCAATAGACTACTGTACAATTTTCAATTTAATTTGTATGACTTACATTGAAAGCAGACAACAGCGGGAATTTCGTGTGTGCATCAGCGTTATTGATTGCCGTTCTTCAATCGTAGTCCGAACGAGTTTTCGAGATCCTTCATAGCCGTGGACGAAACATTGATCCACCACCACACCTGCATAAGTGCCATGGATAAATTTCATGAATTGGGATACGAATTTCTTTCTCATCTGTTATATGTAGTCTCCGAAGTAAGTCCCTAATGATTATTTCAATGGCGGAAACAAATTTGGCTACAACGATGATATCATCGCTCAAACAAGCGCTTATTTCGAGGTCCTCAACAAATCTTATTATTTAGATGAGATCAAAAATTTAGTGAAACGGTGGACGAAGTGTGTTGAGCTCAAAGGAAACTATGTTGAGAAATAAAAAAGGATGTTTTTCAAGAAAAACTGCAATAAGTCTTGGCCTCGTAAGCTATAACTTTTGCATCTGAATTACGTAGTAAAAACTGTTCATATTCTAAATGAAAATGGACACAGCATTACACTGCATTCAAACAACCGTTACTTAGCTTAGACAACCAGTTTTACACTTTGAGCGCCTGCTCAGCAGTTTTTTTTGTGGCTGTGTAGGGCAATTGGTGACTAATTTTGAATTAAGTTTCGAACTCTTTACATTAGCGATGTATTCAGTTTCTCGATAATTTATCTGGAGTATTACTTTTCCCCAATATTTGAGTTTATCAATGGGCGAAATCATTTTACAAGTAGTGCACAGTTATTGAAGGTAATTATGCATATTGAGCCTCTGATCGAAAAACACAATCAAACCAATCAATTCAGCAAGATTATGTATGGTATCACAAGAGAGCTAACACGTAATCGCAGCTCCTTACAATCCAAATGACAAGTTCTCCATTATGGTATTATTTGAGAATCAGCTTAGATGATGGAAACCGCATTTATCGGTTGTTGCATACAGTGAATCCTTATAATCGTCCTTGTGCGACAAATTTCAAAATTTCTACTACTCAACACTTAATGAAAGAAGGCGATCGATATCGATGGCATTTCCGCAAGCACGATAAGTGCTATGCTGAAGCTCTTTGCTTATGATCTTCAAGATAAAAGCTTTGCGTATTTTTAATTTACAGAAATGTATAACACGCTCATTCTTTAAATATTTGTATAACGCGTGGATATTTTACGAGGACAGTAAAAATGATCTGGGAACTGAAATATGAATTTAGGATTAAAATAATAAATACTAAAACGATGAGAGGAATCCGGATGGCTAAAGTTTTCTTTTCAATTATATAGAGGCAAAGCCAATACAAGAAATAAAGAATAATTTTCGATTGGCGAAATTTTATATAATGTATTGTATTACGCGATGTTTCATGAGCTAACGTTTAATCAACGTTATAAAGGACTAACTAAAAAGGAGAACTATATGATAAAGCTTAAGCACCTCTTCAGTAAAGAATTTATTTACGGGGATGGTTTTTTAACCATATAAAATTGAAACCTGGATTGAAATTGCATTGTCAAAAAGATTGGTAAGCTTTTCTATCGTATAGTTTTGAACTATGACATAGGACTGAATGTGAGCAATAGAACAGGCATAAGCAAATCCAGCATCTGCTTTGTAATTTCAATGTACATTACTAATGCTAAACCACGATTGCTCCGTACTAATGTTAAATGACTACTCTACGGCGTTTTGAAAAGTGGCTTTACCATCATAGGAAGCTTACAAACATACGAGTGTATTATTTACCCTTGCATTATCTCACTTATCATATAGAAAAGATTAGTATTTATTTTATATTTCTATTTGCTTCAAGGGGCTCATAGACTTTGGACAAAAAAAGATCAGCCACACTTTCCACCTCGAAGATAAACCAATTATTAAACATCCCATACGATAGCAGATGTAGTTGCAGAGAAAATTGAAGCTTTTAGCACTTAAGGACTGCGGACTAGACTACATATATCCTACCACAATTGTATTATGATTTTGTTTTTGCTAACGGCCCTTCCTAATTCTCTGCCGTACCCTATGTATGAAAAAGCAATTTCATATTTATGACTCGTCACATAGTGAATGATTACGAACAGCATTGAGATCCAAGAATAGAAAAACCTCTTAGACTCTCTGAATTATTTACAAATGTTTATGGTATGGTGAAACTTGTTTAAAATTTACGCACTAATGTCTGTTGAAGCTATTTAAATATGCAAAGAATTTATTAAAGTTTATTTAAAAGCATTCCATAATTAGACATTAAGGAATAGAAGTACTTGCAACTTTTAAGCATACATGAAGAAGTTGTTAATTGGGAAGTAAGAGGAAGTATAACTTGGAAAAAAAGACATTAATCAAAAGGAGCAGATAGGAAAAAACCGTCTTAAAAGAAACTCTTAAATTCAAAAAATAATACTCACGATGATCTTGATTCTCGCATAACGTGACCAGGATCACGTTGCTTTATTTCTGATTCTCGTACGGCTTCAGTGAGTGATTTGAAAACTGTGTTGTGTATTCTAAGGGGGGAAAAAAACAAAACGTTAATGCCAAACATGTTTAATAAAACAGAAACAGAACATCACTTACAATTTACAAACAACATCGACCAGCAATGTCGTAATTGGAATAAGAATTAAACCCATCCAGAAAATCGGCGATGACAATAGTATTCGATCCATACCACGGAAAACAGCAGCAAAAGGTAGAGTAGGCCAAATATTACTGTATGCTACCATAAATATAAACCATAAACCAATTGATCCCCAAATTGAAGCGTGGGTAAGCCACGTCCATGAATTTGTCGATAGTCCAGCTTTAAGGCATACCGTAACACAAACGTACTAAAAGGGTGGGGAACATATAATTTAAACAGATTTTTATTGGTAATGTACGTGATTTACTGTGTAGACCATGTTTCCATATACTAGATATCCGCCAGTCTTGCCATCGCTCCATATAACCTCTGATCGATAGGCCAACATTGGCAGCCAAAAGAGCAAGACTGAATGTAGTAGAGCATTAAAGATCCACACCCAAAATACTTTGACATTGAAAAGTTTGGCATTTTGTGAAGGCTTATACAGAGCTGGATATTTAAGCATTGTTTCAGCCGAACAGACCTTTTCGAAAAGGCCCATGGCAAACGGTGGCATCGCTGTAAACAACACATTATACAAACCGATTGTCCAACGCTCAAAAAGAATTTGCCCTGACCTAAAATTTAATTCGTTATAAAATCACAATCTCTCACAAAGTCAATTCTGCTTACCATCCCGAGTATATAGCGAACCACAGCTCAATTACATATAAGCAAACATTCTTATAAAAGCTATATAATATCAATTTACACATGCGACTATAGTTCCATGCACCATGAACTAATAAAAGTCGCATCAAGTAACGAAACTGAGCGATTGAATAATCCGATGCACACGATGCCTGTAAGCCTTCAACACCCGAAATTCCAACGCCCACATGGGCTTTTTGAATCATAGCCACGTCGTTGGCACCATCACCTATGGCCAATGTTACAGAGTTTGTATTTGTTGTCACTAGATCAACTACCTGAAATCAACAAGAAACCGTTAAACGTGGATTCTGCATTATGTAAAAACTTAACTTACTTCAGCCTTTTGTATTGGCGAGACTCGACAGCAGATCACAACCCGACATGCGATGCAGAGTTCCAAAAAGTCTCGACGCAGATCACAGCTAAGAGCGTATTTAAGTGTTTTGCCATCCACTATGAGGGCGACATTACACCCCTTCGCATCGGAATTCTTCAAGTCTCCACAATGCCGATGGATTACATCTCGGGTATTCTATAAATCACAAAAAAAATAATCACTTTTACACTTTAAGGAAAAAAGTCACAAATCACTCACATCAAGACTATCCTCATTTAAGATGATGAGATCCATTGAATGCGATATCAGCTTGCAAGAGTAACCAATGTTAATGGCTGTTTCTTGTTTATCACCAGTAAGCACCCAAATATAAATGCCAGCCTCCAATAGAGAGGCTATTGTTTCTGGGACACCATCTTGTAATTTATCCTCAATAGCTGTTGCTCCTAGCAGCATCAAATTGTTCTCGATTAGATTGGCTGCATCTTCGACTTTTCTTTCACGATATTGCAATGAAGTAGAAGCTTTGTGATAAGTCTCCTTCCATTCGTTGTAGACTTCTTCTGGTATTACTGAAACAGCACAGCATAGAGTTCGTAAGCCTTCCGAGGCGAATTCTTCTAAATGCCGAAGTGTAACTTCACGATATGCCTGACCATCAGGCGAAAGTCGTTCATAAATAACTGTGTCAGCACCCTTGCAGTATAATTTAATTTCACCTTCGGGCGTCCGTACAATGACAGACATGCGCTTTCGTGTCGATGTAAATTCAAGCACATTCAAAATTTCATATCGTTCCCGGCGTCCTAATGCATCGATCTCAACATAATTTGGCGTTCGTGTATCGAAAACGAATCCAAAACGTTTGGCACCATCAACTAGGGCTCTTTCATCGGGACTGGCCGCATGGTAAGTGATTGAACCGTCGTCGTTTTTCTCCGGAATCACAGTGTGACACACAGCGAGAAGAATCATAAATTCTCTGATGATTGGAGCTGTTTGATGATTGTTTAATATATTCTAAAAAAAAAAAACGTTTAATTTCATTTTATGTATAAAGAAGTTTATTTTAGATTCAAGAAAATAAAATGTAACGTCTGCCTTTGTCGTGGAATGGAATTGAAGGATCTCTGGATGAATCCTAATACCAATAATACTCAATTCCTCTTACTTAACTCTGCATAGCCACAAACGCAGTATAAGGAGTAGGTATATACCTTGGGAACTCTAAATTAGCTCGCCTTTCATTCTGATTTTATGCCACATGATGAAGCAGCAAAAAAAGAACATAAACCAATAATAAACAAATAAAAGGATGATTCTTCAGAAAAACCGCCTTACAACAGTATGCATTTGTAGGCGCTGCAGATAACACGATAAAGGCAGGATTGCTGAGCACACGTTTTGAATCCCAGTGGACAGGAGTTTGACTTTCAAATATAGTTTCATCTATGCTATGAGACGCGATAGGGTTTAACGTTTAACTAGGTGTTAAGGCTTACGCTCAACTGTTCCTTTACCTCAAAGGACCTACATGATCCTAAGACCTCCTCAGGATGGGCAATCTATTGCGTATAAAATCTCGTCGACTTACCCGATAAGGGCTCAACGTCCTAAAGCAAAGGAACATAGGACAAGTCTTAAACTAAAAAAGAAAATAATAATGACAATTACTCTGAATCACTAGTGTGGACCAAAACCGAGTCCAATACCTATTTATTATGTTGGTTGTCAATGAGTTAATGAAGGACCTTCGGTTTATTGGCGACTTCAAGCTTTTCATAGACAGAAATTCAGAAATGGAGAATCTTGCAAGAGCAGACTTTCGTTGCAACTATTTTAGTCTAGGCAAGTAGACCAGGCAAAAGAGTAGATAAAACATACTGAAGACTTTATAAAAAAACGTTAAAAACGTAGCTGCCTTAAAATTAAAATCAATTTAAAATCACTGATTATGTCAACTATTGTAAAATAACACCAACGTTGAGGACTTTGGAAGAATTTCTAAGTTCTGAAAAATCTGTCAACTGTATTCCCTCTCGGAAGGAGTTTTTGACAGGTTGATAGCCAAATGGCTACTGGACTATGGTTAGTAATAAGTTCACTAACTTTTTACTCAATTTGTTGGTATCTCTTTGCCGGGATGGACCTAACAAAAAAAATTGTCTTCACCATGAGAGTGATTCGCTAAATATAGAACAACATAAAAACCCTTCTGAATCGTACACAACTTCATATTTTGCTAGTCCCTAACAGCTGGCGTGGAGATTCAGCAATCTGAAAGCATTTTGCTAACTTGGATTACCGATATTTCGTATATAATGGAAAACTATGTACATAGGTTGAAGTCATCTCAAATCTACAACAGAAAAAGAGATCTAAAAGATCTCCGAGCTCCCACACGGTACACACAGTATTATAAAATACACCCGAAATAGGCTTCCAGTCGAATTCGTTTCGCTTTGGCCATAGTTCAAATTACATCTTTGAAGTGCAATTCAACTGGTCACCAATTTGCTTATAAGATAACTCAGACTCATTTAACTGCAAAATAGCTGTTGCAAGAGCTGGCATCACTTAGAAATAGAAACACCAGCGCCACCAATCTGGAAATTAAATTATGGCGGATATCAGCCGCCCATAGCACTTGAAAACACGCAGCCATATTCCCTTTGAACTTCCGGTCTTTTAATCCGGTCCTTTTGTCAATCTGGCCACGCAATCGGAACAACAACATTTAAAGAATTATTAATTGGAGTAACTAGAAATAAGGTAAAATTAAATTATAAAATATATATTAAACCAATAAAATTTATAGCTTTTAAAGTTCTTGGCAATTCGGAGTTTTTCTTGTACCTAAATTAAGTTCCAAGGGCTCTGTTCCCTGGCGGACCAAAACGCCTGAGGGAACAATAGCTTTCCGATCAGCTGTTCTAAATGACTTGCTCAAGTTGAACTTAGAGTTGGACTATTATTCATGTATTGATTATTAAATTTCAAACCATTTATGGGTGAATCGATTTTAGTTAGCACCACCCTTTTCTTTACAGAAAATGTTAAATACGTAAAATCTTTGTAATCTGGAATGCCAATCTATGTAAGCTCTTTACATATTTCTGCAAGAGGCTGTAGGAAGAACCTGGGGTATTCAACTCCGAAGCTCATGCCGGCTTTATTTATAGAAACTTCATACCGCCAACACCCTGCACTTGTTTTTAACTTCTCACCCAGATAAGCACTCCGTTGATGTGCTCTCCCCTCTATTCTCGTCGGACCATTGTGTAATATCAGCTAATTTCTCGTACACCCACCACACAGTTAGAGAAAAGATTGCAACGTCTTTCTCAAGCGTATGAAATTCCAATACGACCACAAACTGAGGCAAAAAATACTGCAATGTCCAAAAGGTAGTAAACATTTTTGGTCGTTTGTCAAAAACATTAGAAATTCTGTCCCATCCCAACGCTCATTTACAATGACATTCCAGCTGTCAGCTCTTCGGATAAGGCCAATCTGCTTGCTGCACACTTTGCGGCTAGCTCAACACTCCCAGATTGTGCTTTGCCCCGCCTACACTTAAGCGCGTCGAATCTTCAATGGGAAAAATCCACTTTCGCACTCGTGTAGTAGCGAGAGTACTTAAAGATCTCAACATACATAAATCCGCTGGTCCAGATGGTATATCTCCCCTTCTTCTGAAGAAGTGTTCTTCCACGCTGGCAAAACTACTGCGTAAGCATTTTCATCAATCCCACTCTTTAGGACTCATTCCGAGCAGATGGGAAACAGCATTTGTCCAAGTCGTCCCTAAAAGAGGCGAATCTTCTTCTCTCTTCTCCTACAGACCCATTGCATTTACGTCTCTTCTTTCAAAGCCCATGAAATTCAGATATTAACAGCATAACCAATTTAACCAATTGGGGAACTATCAATCGAGAAGAATTTAATGCTTCCAAAACTTAATGCTGTCTGCTGTCCTTAAAGCGAAATTTAAATACCTAGCCATTATCCATGAATGGCACTAACATCGTCGAGACCGAAAAACATTTCATTCTCGGTAAGTGTGTCAGTGACAGCTTACGTTGGAATGACCACATATTCGATGTCGTCAAAAATGCTGCGATGTAAGAAATATTTTACCCACTCTGATATGCCCACAATATATATAAGGCATTTATCCGACCAAAGTTGGAGTACAATGCCCACATCTGGTCAGGTGCTCCTCAAACATCTCTGCACCTGCTAGATAGGATTCAAAACCGTGCGATAAAACTCATAGGTGATACTAATATCAATCAATCAATTGACACCCTCGAACACCGACGTAATGTCTCCTGTCTCACTTTGTTTTATCGCTATTTCCACCACCAGTGCTCCATTGAAATCACCAGTAGCATTCCGCCCATTCACACTTTTAACCGTAAAACCCGTCTCGCTATGAACCCTCAAGCCCATTTTCGGACGTACTCTAAAATATCATGATTCTTTCCTAAGCCGTACAACTCGCTTATGGAATGTCCTGCCAATCTCTGTGTTTCCTGGTCGTTATAACTTACAAATATTTAAAAACAATGTACATCGGTACCTGTCGTTTCTTCCTTCCTAAATTTCCTTCGCCCGCGCTATGTACAAACATTTTAATGGTACACAAACACCTTGAGCGCGCGCTTATTATAAAAAAATATAAAAACGTATTGCTTATCAAGGATGTACTTATTGCGTTCACCACTTTCTTTAACGCAATATTTTATTAATAAATTGTACCGAATTGCTCTACAAAACTGTGTACATAACTTTTCAAAATTTGAACGTTTATTTAAGAAAAACATGTACAATAGTATTATTCAAAGTATTGCCCATCTGAAGCTATGACTTTTTCCCATCTTTCTGGCAATTTGTGGATCCCATCCCAAAAGAATTGAGCCGGCTTGGCAGCCAAGAATGAATCAAGCCAATTTTTGATATTCTGCTCTGATGTGAACTGTATTTCAGTGGGGCGTTCTGCATCGACCGGAACAAATGGTAGTCAGAAGGGACAAGGTCTGGGCTATAAGGCGGGTGGGGTAAGACTTCCCATCCACTGTTTTCCAATTAGTTCTTAACCGGAATAGCAACGTGGGGCCGAGCGTTGTCATGATGGAAAATTATTGCCTCGTGTCTGGTCGCATATTCCGGGCGTTTTTAGGCCACTGCTCTCTTCAAACGGATTAATTGTGTTCGGTAGCGTTGTCCATTGATGGTTTCACCCGGTTTTAGCAGCTCATAATACAGCACACCCATCTGATCTCACCAAATACAGAGCATTACCCTCGCGCTGATTTGGCTGGTTGACCGGGTTTCACATATGATTTTTTGCGCTTGGGGTTGTCGTAATGGATCCATTTTTCATCACCAGTAACAATCCGATGCAAAAATGACTTCCCTTTGTGGCGTTCCAGCAGCATTTCGGACATGCAAAACCGCCTTTCGATGTCTCTCGGCTGGAACCCAATTTCCTTACTTTTGAATATATCCAGCTGCTTTTAAACGTTTTGAAATGGCTGCTTGAGTGACGCCCAAAGATTCTGTGAGCTCTTCTTGTGTTTGGCAACAATCTTCATAGAGTAATGCTTCCAGTTCTTCATCTTCAAACTTTTTTGGCTGCCCAGGACGTTTATCGTCTTCCTTTTGGCACGTTCGCTCAGCTAGCGCATTTTCACCATAAACTTGCACCAAAATACGATGACTTTCGGCAGCAGTTTTCTTCATGAAGAAGATCTCCCCGAAAAAACACTTTTTCAGGCACAAAGTTCGACATATTTGAGTGAAAAAAAATTATTGTTGTTTACGTCTTAGCAAACCGCACGAATTAAGTTATAGACCCAATATGTATTTGCTTTGCAACTGCGTATATACAACTGCGTATAACATGTATTTGCTTTGCAACTACATATATATATATGTATTTTTTCAACTTGAATTTAAATAAGTAAATCTCTGTGGTTTGTTCTGGAATGATCGTTCGAATACACATTCTTTCTTTGATCAAACAAAAATCTTAATTGTAAATATCGCCTTGTCATCGAGCCCGACATCTATATTGCGATAGCATCTTACAGACGCCATCTATGTATGTTCGGGCATAGCTAATTATGCGTAAGATACACTACATACTGCAATAGATGAAATGATTGAGCTTCATATATTCTGCTTCGCAAGTTCGGATCTCATCTATATTTTGGTAATGATCTATGAAGCCAATTTCCAATTAAATGGTTCTTTCACAAGCAAAACTGCAGAAAACCGACTACGAAATATTCAGGAAGAATTAATTAGCGACTATTAAACCCCATATACTCGTAGTGAGTTATTTCTTTGAATATGAAGCCGGTGCAGCGGCTACGATCAATGCTGCTCAATATCGGACTATGTTGGGAATTGTTTTTTATGCCAGCTGTGTAGTTCCAAGAGGATAGAGACACAGCCTTTCTGTAGAAGACGCAATGGCTCTGTTACGGGAGATCTTTAACAAACGTGATATATCATAGATATATGTATATATCGTGCAATAGCAACGAGATTTGGGCACCGCATTCGTCGGATTTAACCGTTACCGACTGTTTTTTTTTAGCCTATTTGACAAAAGACCATTTGTAATTTTGCCAAAGGTAATGGAAAATAGAAGTAGAAAATAGCCATCAATTGCAAGACGAATAAGATGCCTGCAATTATCACTTACTTACTTTTTACTGCATTTTAAAAACCTTATAGTCGACTCTGAAATAAAAGAGTTATAATACTCGTAAATACATACCATTAAGGCCGTCTTGAAACGCTCTATATATCTCGTAATCATATTGTAGCCGGCTCTCAAAAGGTCTGTATATCACAAAACTTGGTCAAGTGCTAGTATCAAAATGTATGTTTGAGTATGAGTAATTCTACTTCTGCAGTGTAAGTCATGATTCAATTGATGCCGTTAGATACACTCCGATGTAGTAATATGGATGAAATCGCTTCCGTTTTGCTCCTCGCAGTTTTCTGTAACTATTAGCCGTCGCTTATGCAACTAGACACTCAGCCGAAAGTTAGATTGGACTTAAATTTGCGGAAAAGCATCACTGTCTGTAACTATTTCCCGCTTCCGGATCACATTACCGTTTTTGAAGTGGGGAATCAAGAAATGCGTGTCTTACTTGACATGTAATACAATATCTGTCAGGGGTATAAGCACGTCCACTGGTAATTTAGTGGCCAGTGTAAGTAAGATGAGATATGCTCTCACTAGAAAATGCTTTAGGCGGGAATCTTTTCCACTTCAACAATTGGACGAATAAAAACGATACGAAAATCGTTTCAATTCCTATGAACTGGTCAGTACTGTACCAAACTAAACTTCTTCAACAGCGATTTTAGTTAAATGGCGTTCATAAATGTAAAAGGAAACCTCGTAGCTAAAACTTTAAGACCATTATATCTAATTTGAGCTACACAAATAAATTAAGGGCTCGAAAGAGCTACATACATCGAAGCTTTGAATCCCAAAAAGACGAAATCGCTGCGGACATCAGCATCAGATAAATTTTGAACCAATAACATCTATCTTACCTGTACTAAAAGCGATTGTTCGGGCGTTTTTTCAGTGATGTAAACATAACGCGCTATAGAGCATCTCTTAAACTCCATGACATTTCGTGTCAGTGTTCCTGTCTTATCAGAAAATATGTATTTCACCATGCCAAGTTCTTCATTCAAATTTGATGTTCTTGCCATTGCTGGAGTATTTGACTCCTCGTGATACATTTCAATATCATAGTTGATAAAGATAGCCTAAAAGATAGAACAAGTATAATAATAAAAAAAAAAAAAAACCACCAACACCATAGAACGCATTACTCACTTGTATGAACCGTACCAATTCAAGTGTGACTTGCAGAGATATGGGAATCAAATTATTATACAAAATTATAAATGTTAAAAGATTGTATCCGAAATTTTTGCTTTTGACATCTAAAATTTGAAAATGGAATCGAAATACAAGAATAAAATTTGTATTTTACAAAAAATTTTCATTGAAACTCACCATCAATTCCCAGATACCAATCAGATTTGAAGTGATTACTTGTCCAGAGTACATTAAAAACGGCACTTGTTAGACAAAGAACAATTAAAATTAAAAATAACATTAAAATCTGTGTGTTTGTCAGTCTGTCAACGGTTGAACGTTTTAATGGTGCTGAGGTAGAATTTCTCATAAGTTTTGTATCGTGTCCAGTATAGATGACGATACCAAATACCCAAGATGTGTTCCGTAAAACAGCGCCTCGTTGTAGTACTTGATCTGGACCAAGAGCTACAGCACTAGAAAAAAATACAAGTGCATTCAATATCTTTTAATATTTTTTGATTGGGGATTGTCTAGGTTAAACTTACGGTCTTTCTTGTTCTTTAAGAACTCCATTGAATTCATAGAGGTGACGATTTGGAAGTTCACACTCGACGATTCCATGAAAATAAAGAAGATCTTTTGTTTCCAAAAGTTTTGCTGTCGGCGGTACACCTTGACGAATTTTTAAATTTGTTTCACCATCTAAATTGGCGGTTTCAATAAATGACATTCCTTGTGGTTCACTAGAAAAATTGAAAAAGAAACTTATTAACAAACTGTTCGTACGTTTCAATGGGAGATTATGATTCGTCATTTTTTCTTTTAAAAGAGATATAGCAGAAAAAAAAAACATTGTAGTCTTCAGAGACTGAGGAAAAATCTAACGACTCTACGTGAGAAAACACGAGGTTCCACAGAAACAGCAACAAAGTACGTGTTATGTGTGTACTAAATTATGATATTGATGGGAGCTTGTGATAAGCGGTTGATATCTTCGGGGTGGGCAAGAGCTTCGTCCTTGATATACTAAGGAATCCCCACTCTCAAACCCATCTTGCAGTTCAATAAAAAGGTTGAAAGGCTGGATTTGCTTGTCTGAGTGCTAGGTCATAATTGGGGCGGTTAAAGTTAGATCACGGATGAGCTAGTCAGGGCTCTTGTGACAGTTGGGTTTCTTGTGAGCACAACAGTAGTTAACTCTTCGGGATGCAGGCAGATCAAACGAATGCTTCCTTATGTCTTTTAAAAGTCAGGAATATTCTGTAAGCTTTGTTTTGCTTACGTCAGTGTTAACAGGACATTACGCTTTTCCTCTACACTTAAAAGGGCTAAGCATAAGAAACAATCACTGAATGGACTGATTAGGCGAGATTACTATTGTTATCCATTATTAGATAATGTTTTGCATAAGTCCGCGATCTGCTTCAATAGAGTTAATTTGCATAATACAAGCAAATGAACGAATTTAGAACCTGATTCTCAGTCTGAATAGAAGCTGAAAGCCGGACTGATTGTGCACAGAGGCGAAATAAAACTCGGACATCAATATCCAAACTCAATTCTAACAAGGTCGCAAATCCTGGCAACTTGAGAGAAAAACTCACAGATCATCTTTAACCACAACCTATCAACAAGGAATTATATGAATCCCTGTTGCGAACAGGATTATGTAAGGAGTATGACGACAAAACATTATTTTTGGACATCAATGTGGGTGGCCGTGGATTAAGTGGTAGATTATTGGCTTACCAGTCGGCCCTTTCGGAGTTCAATCCCAACTGCGCTCGAAAGACATTCTTTTTTTCTGGCAACTAAAATCACGTGAGATGAGTGGTTGCCTAAAATACAACAAGTCAATTTACACTAATGATTTAGTCTCCCCATTAAATGTGGACGCCACCCATGGAGCGAAATAACTGTTGACACCAGTCAGTGTCGAAATCCGCATTTCCATTTTTGTCACATTTGGGTACAGCCTCCACAAAGCAACAACAGACAACGACTTCCGACTAATTGACTTAAAAGGATGATAAGCAGGACTAGATTCCCAAAACTATAACTACGTATCCAAATCAAGTTGACCACGAGTGCACGCATATGCCATTCTGAATGTTTACACTTTAAGGAAAACATTTTCTCGTCACAGTCAACATTTCAACTGCCCAACGAGTATCGAGCCAAAAAACAAAAACAAACACACACAATCCCTAAGATTAAGGAAATCAGTAGCTTACGAGTTATGCACTAGAAAAAATTCTATAGAATGTTCAGAATTGTAAAGATCGAAATGCACAATGAAGGAAACCTAGCCACCGATACGCAGGAAACTGTACCGAAAGATCAAACTGAAACTCACAGTTAAATTAACAAAGATAAAGAACTGAATTATTTTTAACATTTTGCATCAAACGAATGAATCGTATTGTGTAGTAAATAGTATAACATAGGCCCGGAGATTTCGTTGAACAATGAGCAAATGTTGATGTTTCGTGTGGGTACCAATAACATATTAAAACGCAACTTGGAAAGGAGGTAACCAAAGATTAAAGTTATCTTCAGCTATGATTCGGTAAACCAACGTCAGAATTTACACTTCGCAGGATTGCTTAGTATCGTCGGTGTTTGTGTTTACTGTGTTTATTTTTAGTTATGACTAGGGAATTCAGGGTGGACGTAACCAATATACGCCGGCTAAAAAGTAATCACTTTTCTGCGTACGTCCACGTCTGTAAATACCAGCTGTTTTGGCACTTAGTGAAACACAGGTAGATCTCCACCCACACCTCTCAGATCACTCTGATCTGAAGCTACCTGGCTACGAACTAGTGCCAATATTCTTTCCCCATCGCGGTCTCGCCATTTACGTGCGTAGTGATGTAGCTTACCAAATTCCACCACAATGTAGTCCCTCTTCCAATCCGGAATTCAATTTCATATGGTTACAATTCCATCTCCGTAATCAAATTATCCTTTCACGAGTTTGATGTGCTGTCTGACTCCATTCAAAGAATTGTATCCCTGTATCCTCATACTGAAATCGTTATTACGGGCGATTTCAATATACACAATTCTGGTTGGCTTCGACATTCTGGACAGACAACACCCGAAAGACGGTGTGTAGAAATCTTCGCTGTGGGAAATAATTTAACCCAGCTTGTAAATGAGCCCACACGAGTACCAGACGTTGATAGTCATACCGCCAACACCCTGCACTTGTTTTTAACTTCTCACCCTGATAAGTACTCTGTTGATGTGCTCTCCCCTCTAGGCTCATCGGACCATTCTGTCATATCAGCTAATTTCTCGTACACCCACCACACAGTTAGAGAAAAGATTCCTAAAAGAACCGTATGGCAATACGAGAAAGCCAATTGGAGCGGACTCAACAACTTCTTCAGGAATTTTAAGTGGACGTTATGTTTCCCCGATGACAACGTGGATGCCGCTGCTGGCATGATCACAGAAACTGTTCTCCTTGGAATGAGATGCTTTATCCCTCATGGGATGAAGAGTATTAAGTCGAAAGAAAAGGCATGGTACGACTCGAGCTGTAAAGAGGCTGTCAAAGTTAGAGAATTATTTTTTCGGTCCTACAAGACCAACCCGACAGAAGAAAACCGAGAAAAGTCTAAACAAGCCAGAAATGACTTCAACGCCTTTCTTAAACTTGTAAAATTCCAATACGACCAAAAACTGGAGCAAAAAATACTACAATATCCCAAAGGTAGTAAACATTTTTGGTCGTTTGTCAAAAACATTAGAAATTCTGCCTCATCCTCCATCCCATCATTTACAATGATATTCCAGCTGTTAGCTCTTTGGACAAGGCCAATCTGCTTGCTGCATACTTTGCGGCCAGCTCAACACTTCCAGATTGTGCTTTGTCCCTACCTACACTTGAGTGCGTCGAATCTTAACATTCACAAATCCGCTGGTCCAGATGGTATATCTCCCTTTCTTCTGAAGAGGTGTTCTTCGATGCTGGCAAAACCACAGCGTAAGCTTTTTCATCAATCCTACTCTTTAGGACTCTTTCCCAGCAGATGGAAAACAGTATTTATCCAGCCCGTCCCTAAAAAAGGCGAATCTTCCTTTCTCACCTCCTACAGGCCAATTGCACTTACGTTCCTCCTCTCCAAAGTCATGGAAACGCTGATAAATCGTCAGCTCATGGAATATCTCGAAACACGAAAACTTCTCAATGACCGGCAATATGGTTTTCATAGCAACTGGTCACCTGGTGATTTGATGCCATGTCTCACCGAAAAGTGGAACCAAAGCGTACAAGAAGATAGTTGCATTGGATATTTCTAAGGCATTTGACAGAGTTTGGCATCAGGCTCTTTTGTCAAAAATGCGTGCTTTTGGGATCGATGACCCTCTTCTTCAATGGATTAGAAATTACCTTTCAGAACATTCAATTCAAGTTGTGTTGGATGGTTTCAAGTCTGATATTCACAAAATAAATGATGGTGTGCCCCAGGGCTCCGTTCTGTCTCCGACTCTCTTTTTAATTTTCATTAACGATCTCTTGTCTGCTACTTCTAATCCAATATATTGCTTTGCTGATGACAGTACACTCTGCTTTTCATATTCGTTCCCAGACTCACGCTCCTGCTCTTCGGCTGTCGAACAGGAACGGCGGCGTATGTTAAGCTCATTAAATTCCGATATTAACAGCATGACCAATTGGGGAACTATCAACCGAGTGGAATTTAATGCTTCCAAAGCTTAATGTTGTCTGCTGTCATTAAAGCGAAATTCAAATATTCAGCCATTATCTGTGAATGGCACTTGCATCGTCGAAACCGATAAACTTTCCATTCTCGGTATGTGTTACAGTGACAACTTACGTTGGAATAACCACGTAAGTTGTCACTGTAACACATATTCGATGTTGCCAAAAATGTTGCGAAATGTCTAGGTTTCCTCAAGCGATGTAAGAAATATTTTACCCCCTCTGATCTGTCCACAATATATAAGGCATTCTTCCGCCCAAAATTGGAGTACAATGCCCACATCTGGTCAGGTGCCCCTAAAACATTTCTGCACCTGCTAGATAGGATTCAAAACCGTGCGATAAAACTCATATCAGTCAATCAATTGACACCCTCGAACACCGACGTAATGTCTCCTGTCTCACTTTGTTTTATCGCTATTTCCACCACCAGTGCTCCATTGAAATCGCCAGCAGCATTCTGCCCATTCAAATTTTCAACCGTAACACCCGGCTCGCTATGAATGCTCATCAGTATACCCTCAAGCCCACTTTTGGACGTACTCTAAAATACCGTGATTCGTTCCTTAGGCGTACAGCTCGCTTATGGAATGCCCTGCCTAGCTCTTTATTTCCAAGTCATTATAACCTACAACATTTAAAGCCAACGTTCACCGTTACCTCTCTTTCTATCCGCCCTAAATTTCCTTCGCCCGCGATGTTTACGAACAAATTAAGGGTAGAAAAACCCCTTGAGCGTACGCTCATTATAAAAAAATCAATTGGATATTATTGGAAACACATTGACGATGATCTTAATATTTGTTTACAGATTTTTAAAATTGTCATAAAAATTTTTTTAGTGGTCATGAAGGTCTTACAATTGGTACGTCTTTGAACGTAACCTGTTTCTCTCAATATTGGTAACACTACAAAATCTGATTATGTGTGTTCCGTGCAAAACAAAACCGTGTTTGTTGCATTAGTGAAATACCACGATCTTTCTGCTTCGAGTGTGTGAAATTGCATTTTTATAAGATTATGTGTATCAATAATATTTAAACATAAACAAAGCATGGTTGGTCTTGTACCACCCGTGACATATGCACAAAAAAGTTTTTATTATTAGTTACTGACTTGGAGGTTAAGTCTAAAACTTGATAAGTACTTTTATTGTTTTACAATGAAGACATGTGTGCCTTGATTGTTCTAATGTGTATGTTTGTCAGAGAGTTTTTTGCAATTTAAATGTGTCCCACCCATGATTGTCACAAGACTATTAGCTTGCTTTGCTTGTTTTTTGATTTTTTTTAGTCTACAACGATGGGCAAAACCACATCTACAGAGCGAATGAGAAAATTGAGGCAACGGCTAAAGGACAGACCTGAAGACTTCACCAACCATCTACAGCGAGAGAGAGAGAGAGAGCGCGATAAGAAAAGGCGTGAAAAGCAGAAAGAAAAAGAAACACTTTGTGAAAGGCTTTTAAATGAAAAGCGACGCAAGGACGCTGAAAGGAAAAGAAAGTACAGATATAAAGTAAAACTGGCACAATCATTGCATTCCAACGAAGATCATGCTGGACCTTCATTTTTAGGGCCATATTCTTGTGCGCAAACTCTTGGCAAAGCAGTGAGTAAAGTACAAAGAACACTTCCATCCAGCCCGGGCAAGAAATTAGCGGTTATACGCAAACTCATTTTTGATAATTTTGATAGCGCTAAGAGCCTTTTCAACGAGCCGGCAAAATAACGAACTTCGAAGCACGCTTTACGTGCAGAAGATAAAGAAGCAGTAATTAACTTTTATCAGCGCGATGATATTAGTCGTCAAGCACCTGGTATTAAGGATGTCAAATCTGTTAAGAATAAAGAAACGAGAGGGAAAAATTTGTGTCAAAAACGTTACATGAATATGACTGTAAGAGAAGTTTATTCTCCTTTTATTGATGAACATCCAGAGGTTAATATATGTAGAAATATCAAAGTTTTATGAGCTTCGTCCACCATATGTCTTATTAACAAGCCAAATGCCTCACAGTGTCTGTGTGTGCAAATAAAACACCAATTTTAATTATTTAGTTGAGAGTATAGCGAAAAAAGTACCAGGCTTCTCAACGACCGGTAGTGATCTGCTTGAGAAAAGTTCTTGTGATGTTAATAATGAACTATGTATGCTGGGAGATTGTAAATCTTGTGTGAATGACTTGCATAGTCTTTTGCATGATACCAATCTGTATCAACTGTGTAGTTGGAAAAAATGGATTGAAACTGAAGGATGACCTAATGTAACACATTGGCTGAAAAGTCCGTGCCGTTTCTAAGAGAGGGCACCACTTGAATTAAATCCATACCATTTTCAGTTAGTATCAACCTTCAAAAGATGTGTGTATAAATTTGACAGCTGTCGGACGATTAGTTCTCGAGATATACCGTTGTGAGTGAAGCAACTTTTGTTATTGTGAAAAAAATGAATTCAAAGCAATTTCGTGTGTTGATTGCTTTTTGATGGGAAAAAATGCAGCCGATGCAAAGAAATGGCTTGATAAGTGCTACCCGGACTCTGCACCAGCCGAACGAACTATACGCAAGTGGATTGAAAAATTTAAAAGTGGTTATACAAGCACCGAGGATGATGCACGCAGTGGACGTCCAAAAGAGGCTGTTTCAGATGAAAACATCAAAAAAGTCCACAAAATGATTATGAATGACCGTAAAGTGAAGTTGATCGAGATAGCTGAGGCTCTGAAGATATCAAAAGAGCGTGTTGGATATATCATACACGAATATTTGGACATGCGAAAGCTCTGTTCAAAGTGGGTGCTGCGTTTGCTCACAGTCGACCAAAAACAACAACGTGTTGATGATTCAGAGGAGTGTTTAAAGCTGTTCAACCGCAATAAAGCCGAATTTTTGCGTCGGTATGTGACAATGGATGAAACTTGGCTCCATCACTTCACATCAGAGTCAAGTCGGCAGTCAGCTGAGTGGTGAGCAGGAGACGAACCTCGTCCTCTGGCAAGGTTATGGCATTTGTATTTTGGGATGCACATGGAATAATTTTCATCGACTATCTCCAAAAGGGGCAGACTATCAACAGCGACTATTACATTGCGTTGTTGGAGCGTTTGAAGGACGAAATCGCAGAAAAACGGCGGCATTTGAAGAAAAAGAAAGTGCTGTTTCATCAAGACAATGCACCATGTCACAAGTCGATGAAAACGATGGCAAAATTGAAAGAATTCGGCTGCGAATTGCTTCCCCACCCACCGTATTCTCCAGATTTGGGCCCCAGCGACTATTTCCTGTTCGCAGACCTCAAAAGAATGCTCGCCGGAAAGAGATTTAAGACCGAATCGCCGAAAGAGAGCCCTATTTTGAGGCTAAACCGAAATCGTACTACAAAACTGGTATCGAAGGATTCAAAAATCGTTTCAATCAGTGTATCGCCCTCGAAGGTAACTATATTGATAAGTAAAGTTGAATTTTTCAAAAATTTTACTATAAAACGGCACTGACTTTTTAGCCAATGTGTGAGTTACATTGGCAAGAACCATTGAAGAGGCTATACAAGAGTTACATCAACAGCTTAATCTATTCAAGACTCACGTATATGTAAAGAGAATACAATCTAATATATTTTTAAAGACGAAACGTAATGTACAGACGGATGAAGCAATCTTGCAAATTGATTTTGCTGACAATTGTGATATCACAAGACGAAATCCAATCTGCACATTGGAGTCATAATCAAATTACGGCATTTACAGGGTGCGCTTGGCTCGTTGGAGATAAAAGGTGCTCATTTGCCATCATAAGCCATGTTCTACGTCACAATAAATATGCCGTCTTTGCTTGTTTGAAGAAAATTATCATGATGCTTAAAGCTCAAGTGCCTCAACTGAAAACTGTTAAATTTTTTTCTGATGGTGCAGCGTCACAATTTAAGAGCAAATTTACTCTTTCAAACTTATGCTGCGTGTCCCAAGACTTTGGAATCCAGGTTGAGTGGTGAAAACGGCAGTGTGGAGCCAGGTAAAGCAGCGGAAGGCTGAGATTAATAATGCTAAAGATTTTGTGTCATCAGCTCTCAAAGTCGTTAGCAACATACATGTTATGGAACTGTCAGAAGATGAAGTCAATGAAAACTGACTTATGCTTGACAACAGGTGGAATTTGGCGCTTCCTATTCCAAGAATACAATCTAATTATTATTTCAAGAATGCCAACCAGAACAATTTAGTAATATCGCTTACGTACAAATCTAAACCAATCGTGTGTAGAGCCTTTAAATTAAGTGCAACTCAGATATACTCAGATACAGACAACAGTGATTGGAGTGACTCAGACTACGAGACATTGGCCTCCTTGGTTCATAATAAATAATCTTTCAATTACTTATGATTAAGCTTATAAACTTAGTTTTGCCTTAACCTGAGCAAAAAACCTCATTTAAATGCAAATTAAGATCTGTATGCACTTGCAGTTGCTTTAAAGAACTGTTTATCAAAGCGCAAAAGTGAGGAATTATTTTTCCACTAAAAAACTAGAATAGAACAAAACATGTCACTCTTATTTAGACATCATCATCATTAATGGAAAACTTAGATATAGCCATCAAAAATTGACTGCTATATTTTCGAAGTTTTTCATTAAATTAATCGAATAAATCCCTGTCCACATATCAAAACCCTTACCCGATTAGATCAATTAAGAGGAGATATCTCTTGTAAAAGCAATTACTCTTAATAAAAGTTACATAAAAAACATTGGTTAAAGCGATTCACAAATAATGAATACATCAAATCTTATTACCTTGAGGATAATAAAAGTAAATCAGCTGGAAAGAATGTGTTATTCTGTATCTTGACAATGTCTCCAACAGTTAACTCCTGCCATCGAACCAGGCTCCATGAGCCTTCCCGCAGTGTCTCCACGTGTCTGTGATTAATTTCATTATCAGCTCTGTGACGTTTCTAAAAGGCAAGAAAACCGAATAATAAATAAATCGGTAGCGTGTTTTATTAAATTAAAATGATCTGGCTACTCAATCAAACTTACAATATCCTCAACAATCTCCTTTATCGCACTCACTGCTAAGATAAATATTAATGGAACTAATGTTGTGTATCTACCGGTTGGCGACACATCAGGAATCTGTTGTAGTAATGCAATCAATAGGAAAAAACAATTTGAATAACGCCTAAATTGTTCAAAAAGGAACGAAGGTAAAAAGCTTATGCAACTGCAAAGAGACAAACAAATTAAATTCATCGGCTAAATGAAATTATATCATTTGATGGTAAATTTACTTACCTATACTTTGCAGTTGATATGTGATTACTGCAGAACTTTTGTGATTGTGGCCTATTTACGAATATAAGACGTTTATCTGCGTCATCGAGTGTTACTCCGGATGTTGTTGCATCATCATCGTCTACAAAACAAGAACAAAAACACGTGTTTGAATGGTAATATATATGTTACAAGGTATGCATTTCGGTGTAAATATTGTTAGCATTTTAATAGAGCTCTTGCAAAATAATTGAATACAACAATGCATAACTATTTTATCCTTTTGTGGTATTGAAGTATGGTAGCAAAGTTTCTTGCAGTGCTAATAGGTAAAATTGCATTCATCTGTTGAGTTGCGGCATTAACATTGAACAGAAAGGTGGATGGCGAAAGCAATAACGCCAAATTAAGAGGATAGAAGTGAATGTGCAATGGTAAAGCTTTTAAAAAAGGGTGGCGTCATTGTATACAACAGGTTGCGGTTCCTTTTTTGGGGTTGTTCTTTTTGATATTGAGTTTGAGAAGTAGAAAGCTTTCGTTTGAAGAACAAAATTACAGGGTGCGGCAGGTGATCTAAATCTCGAATTTTAGTTTCCTTTGAGTACAGTGGATCTTTCCAAGTTTAAACTGAACCTTAACATTCAAACAACCAATTTAAATTTTCAACACTTCCTGAAGAAAAAGCCAATTTTGTGTTTTTTTATTTTATTTCCATTTTATAGGTACAACTGCGATTTCATACAATCTATATTTAATTAAAGTAAAAATGAAAAAATGCTGTTCGTTCTGTAACAGAAGTTAGTGCCGAACGACTCTTCAATTTATAGAATACAATTGATATGGGGTAACAATATTTAAATCTGAATCCTGAATCCTGAATCTGAAGTTAAAAAAAAAAAATATATATATACGAGGGCTATTCCAAAATCAACCTCCGATGTGTTACAATTCATTACATACGTGCACTTCGGTGACGTGTTTCTGCATGCCTCAACCAGTACATTATTCTCTAATCGTTCAGTATTTTTCCAATAGTTGCCGTTTTAACATGGAGAATACAATTTTATCTCCCGCCGCCTGTAAGGTACGAAGTGTAATTCGTTATTTGCAAGCCGAAGGAAATGACGCAGCTTAAATTCATCGTCGGTTATGTGCTGTTTGCGGCAATACAGTGATGAGTGATGATTCGGTAAATGCAGCGGTTTACTGTGAAACTCTACGTAAGTTGGGAAGAGCAATCCAGAACAAAAGACGAGGAATGCTTACCAAAGGTGTGGTGCTTCTGCATGACAACGCACGACCACACACTGCTGCACGCACAAAAACTTTAGTGGAGGAGTTCAACTGGAATATGTTTGATCACCCTCCCTACAGTCCTGATTGGGCACCAAGTGATTATCACCTCTTCCCAAAATTGAAATCATCCATTGCATCTCAACATTTTGGAAGTACTGAGGAACTTATGAACGGTGTGAATCAATGCATCAACGCACTGGCGGTGCCATTTTTTAAGGAGCGTATACGAAAGCTCGTCCCATCTTACCAAAAATGTATAGATTTAAACGGAGACTATGTAGAAAAATAATTTAGATGTTAATAAAACTATTTTATGCAAAAAATTAATGGTTTTGGTTTTTTTAAAAATATTTTTCACTTCGGAGGTTGATTTTGGAATAGCTCGTACATATTCAAAGAAAGCAAAAATGAAAAGAGAAAGAGAGAAAAAAGAAAACAAAAAAATTAAAAAGTTTGAACACATTCAAGTATATTAAGTATAAACCGAAAATGGTAGAATATTAAACAGCTGTAGCGGTATAGAAATGTAAAAAATGGTCTTTATAAGCAGTTGGAACGTACGCTAAATGCAAATTGTTCACTCTTAGATTAAATAAATGAGAATATCTGATTGGAATATTTCCGCTTTGCTTACAAAATTCTCTTAGCTCTTTAAATACGTAAAGGTGTCTTAATGGTGGAATTTTTAAGTCTTTGAATAGAGTCATGCTTGGAGAATAACGATCTTTATTGCAAACAATTGGAATCAGATGTTTTTGGGCTACCGTCTGTTGGAGATAAAATACGAACCAGCCCAACTTACAATACCGTGCTGTAAATTAGACTGCGGTAAACCATAATAAATTTTTTTCAAAACTTCTTTCGAACAAAAATGTTTCACATGATACATTGTTCGTAAGCCCAATACCATATATGTTTTTATGTTTTTATGTTTCGAATGTGATCTTTCCAATTCAAATTGAATTCAATCAAAACACCTAAATATTTGCAGTTTTTCACTGTTTCAATTTTTAAGGCAATTCAATGAACATGAATGGCTGTCATTAAAATTACTTTTTCTTCAGCTATGTATTGGTAAGCTAAATCTTTTACAATCATCTGCATGAAAAGAAGGTTTTATCACTAACGATAAGTTTGTGCTCCGTCAACCAGAGTCTTAATGTTCCCAAATTTTCTGAGATTTTTACAACGGTTTCTAGTTCTGTATCAAATTGATAAGAAAAAGCGATATCGTCTGCAAAGGCAGACGAGTAGTTTCGAGTTGAATACAGAACTAATGTAAATTAAAAATAACAAGGGACCGAGAACGAAACCCTGTGGAACACCATTTTTTAGGAAACAAGATTCACTAAGAATGTGTTTAATTTAACTTTTTGTTCCCTTCCTTTTAAAAAAGAACAGAACCATTTATTATTCCTCTTAAACCAATGGTATTAAGTATGTATAGGAGTAAATCATGGTCAACCATGTCAAACGCCTTAGTCATATCAACAAAGACAACCATTGTAAATTTGCTACAGTTAACGCCCTCATGAACCTGAGTACAAAGTCTTAAAATAGCATCCTCAGTTGAATTTCCGTTCCTAAATCCGAATTAATTCTTGCTAAGGTATTTGTTTCGATTTAAAAATGGTAAGACTCGTGACTTAATCAACTTTTCAAACATTTTTGAAAACGTAGACAAAAGGGATATAGGTCTATAATTCGAAATATTATCTTTTGCATCTTTTTTGAAGAAAGGTATGACTTCAGCGCATTAAAGCTGGCTAGGAAAGCAGCCTTTTAGAACACTAAGATTGAATAAGTATTTAAGTATGTCAACAATATTTAAGGCAATTTTTTTAAGTAGAAAACTAGATATTTCATCGCTTGTGCAGGAATTTGTATTTTTCAAGGATAAAATAGACTTATGGATTTTCCAAGAAGAGAATTCCACGAATACATAACTATCCGGCTGGTAAAACCGAACTTTTCATTGTTGGCTTAAGTTTTTCACAAATTTCCGTAAAAAATTTATTAAATTTGTTCGTAATCATTTTTTTATCAACAAACTTATAGCTGTCTATATCAAGGCTATCAACCTCTATATTCTGTTTGATTTTACCTAAAATGTTATTTACTACCATCCACTCCTATTTCCCATTTCCCCTAGCTTTATCAAACGAATCGGTATAATATTTATTACGTGCATCATGAATGTTTTTTAAAACCGTTTTGCACATAACACCATAACTTTTTTCTTAAATTAGCGTTTTGAGGATTTCTTTTATATTTTTGAGCTAAGGTATTTTTTCTTTTAATGAGTCTTAATAGTCTGTGATTCATCCAAGGTTTCATGAAAGAGTTTTGTTTTTGAAACTATGATTGGATGCATAAGAAGAATCTTTTATATGGGCTTTCAAAGTTTTGAGGAACACAACATAAGCAGTTGAAAGGTTTAATGCTAATATGACTTGGTCCCATGTTTCATATAGTAATTTTTCGTTTAACAGTGAAAAGTCAATGATTACCTTCTGCTTAATGGATTTTACAGGATTTTTGAATATGTTATTTGGAACAGAAAAAGAGTAAAGAGGCAATGATCAGTTAATCTAAGATCATTGCCTGTGCCATCACTGTAGGTAAAATTTTTTTAAATAATAGAATTTATGTCCCAATCACAAAATTATAATTTATGGTGAACAAATTGGTAAAAACGGGGCCATTTAATTACAATATGCAACTTTCCCAGTTAGCTTAGTTTATAAGGGCCAACCGAAGACAGGAATCGTACCTTGTCACAATCAGATCAGGGTATTATCGTGGATCCAAAACCATTGTTCGTTTGGTTTAATTTTTGCCTTTAAGAAACTTTTAATTTTTCCATGGCATTGAAGAAGACTTACCTCTTAATTCTGGAATTTATAACTCTCAATTAGGTGCATTGAGAAAGAAAGGTTTGCTGTAATTTTTTCCTTCTCCGATCAACCACGCGGGTCATTTTTAAAATTCCGCAGCCTCATCAAATGGCGTCTATAAGTGTTGTGTCGTCCTCTAAAGAGGAAAGAGATTTCCTGTTCCTTTATGGAAAAGCTGTTTAGAGGAGCGTATTCCATATTTTACTTGCGTTGTTTAAATACTTTTCCTGTGAGTGATCCAGAAACGCGTAGGGATATTTAATATATAGAGCATATTTCCTGCTTGAGATACTTTTGTGTCCCAGTACCGAGCAAATTCTTACATTACGCTGTGGGCCAACTGCACTGAACATACCTCGATTTCATTTCAAAGATACTGCTTATATTGAAATTGGTGATAATCTCCACCCATATCACCTTCATGTGACATCCGCGACTATTCTGTAGTTCGGCAATCTAATTATACTCAAAGCCTTTTAAGCAAATATCTACACCTTCTTTTTTGCTTGGAATTATACGTAAAAATAGTTTGAATAAATAAAGGTTGGGGGTAGTAGAGCCAGCCGGTGTTTCGCTACATTTACCTGTATAAATAGGTCCAATAGCATCAGATTGAAGATGTTATCGGTGTTGTTCTTGTAGCTCCTGTCCTGTTAACACAAAATATTGTGTGCAATTGTTGAAGTTAAAGGTTTATTGGCGGCTAGCCACCAGTTTAAGTTTCTTCACTCTTTATTTTTATATATGTAATGCAATAAAAATCAAATTCAATTGGTTATCGAACGCCAGATACATAGTTGACGCTGTTCACACTAATATCAACTCAGTTCAGTGCCCCAGCTATGACACCTACTTAAGGCAAGACTGGGCACGGAAGCCGTCTCTGAGCGAGCCATCAGAAAACACAGCTTGCATAACATCGCATCCGACAATGGATTGTGGCCAGCACGTGGTTTCCTAATCTTAAAGGGACTTTGTTTTCCCAGATCAATCAACCGGCAAACAGATTGATCATATTGCGATCAACGCCAGACACTCCTACAGTCCGACCCTTTTGAGGAGCCAACATCGACTCGGATCATTATTTTGATATCACAGGCACAATGGTGTCAAGTAACACCACCAAAGTTCGAAATCAAAACGCTGCAATCGCAAGAGACCGCTAGAATCTTCGCCGATCGCGTTTTCTTTAAAATCTCTTAAAACCCCAACCCACGGTACAAACCGTAGAACACCAATGGAAATGTTGTCACCTAGCCATCAGAGAAGTTGTCTCTGACGTGATTAGTCTCAAAGAAATCTCTGACAAGCAGATACATAATGCAGACGCAGACAAAGAAGTTTTATCAGAGAATAATGCGAACTAGCCAGGGTTACAAAGCCAGAATGAAAGACTGCATTGAAATGGATGCTGAGAATAAGGAAAAACTACTTCTGCTAATGATGGTTGAAATCCCATTGTCGGGCAGAATAAACCATCCACCTTACCTAGGCGAAGTTTTGCTACTTTAACTTCGCATGTCGAAGCTGAATTCTCATAAAGCTGTTAGCGTAGACGGACTATCAATTGAGCTATTTAAATCAGCTAAAGATTACCTGGTTGGGAACATGCACCGTAAGATAAGGTTAGGGGAAAGCATGGTAACATTTTTTGTCGGATCCACAAGAAAGAAAACTCTTTGGAGTGTAACAACTATAGAGTGATAAATCCTTTAAACATTGCCCACAAGATCTATTTTGTGAGCGTCTGAAACCATTCATCAACACGGTGGGTCCATACAAGTGTGGTTTCAGGTAGTTAAAGTTCAGCATTGACCAAATATTTATACTACGGCCGTTCTTGAAAAGACATGGGGATTTCAGATTCACACTCACCATCTGTTTGTCGACTTCGAAGCCGCACCTGACAGCGTATATAGGGACGAGCTATACGACATAATGTCTAGTTTTTATATTAGTACCAAACTCGTGATCCTGCGCAAGATGACTATGAAGCGAGACCTTCAATATCAGAAAAGGTTTTAGACAAGGGGATGCGCTGTCAAGTGGCTTTTTTGACATCATCCTGGGAAACGCGGATGACATTGATTGATTGAATGATTGATGACAGTGAGCCGTTAATGAAACTTTCGTAAGTATTGAACTGGAAACGGCCAAAATGGGTCTGAGGTAAACGTGGACAAAACAGAGTACAGGCTGACATCAAAAAAGGACGGATATCACCGGCGGCTTGGCCAGGGCGTGACCGTTGGCAGTTATGAATTCGAGGTAGTTAAGGACTTAAGCTGCCTTTGCTCCGCAGTTACAATCAGCAACGAGATCAACGCAAAAATCAAATGCAGAAATACTCTCACCGATTGCTATTACTTTGCGCTCATTAGGCAATTGAGTAACAGAGTCCTGACTCGAAAGATCAAACTGGTTCTATAATAGACCCTAATTATCCCGACCCTACTATATGGCGCAGAGACTTGAATCTTGTCGAAAGCGGATAGGAAAGCACCTGGCCGTTTCACGGGGAATGGAGGAAGAAATTCAACCGCAAACTGTACTATCTAGCCATATGTCTACGGATCCAACGTCTGAGTTGGCTTGGCCATGTTGAGCCAATGGCCAAATCCGGCCAAAAGGGTCTTCGAGCCTAATTTTCCTTGCTTTGATAAATTAAGCCAATTCTATTTTCTACGTAAAAGGTCAGATGAAATATACTTTTTACTTATCAGAGTAGCTAACCGCGACTAAGTATGGCCGCATACGAAAGAAAAACACCGTCAATGGATCAAAACAAGCCAGGTATTTGGGTGATTCCAATGAAAACGGATTAAGGACTATAGGATCTGAAGTACTCCTACTATTGTACATATTCCAGGGGATTTTCTTGCAGTGCGTGGGTGATGAAGCTATTTAGGCGAAACTGGACAAAACATGGTATATACTACTGCTGCATCTAGGATACAAACGCGTCGTATGTAATCATTTCAGATCCAGCGTCATGCACAAAGAATTGATAAGCACTTGCTTGGGTGAAATCTAATACGAGTACTCGTATGTGGTATAAATAATTTAAAAAAAAAAAAAACGTACACTCGAGAGGATACGACTACTCTTGAAATACCTGAGCATAAAATAAGGTTCTGAGAAAATTGGAAAGAAGGATGTTTGGGCTCAATGGTTATTTCGCTCCATAGGTGGCATACAACATTTAATGGGGAGACTAATTTATTATTATAACGTGACTTGTTATTGTGTTCTCAGCAACTACACAGTTTACAAGATCTAAGATGACTGAAAAAATGAATGTCTTGCGGGCCCGATTAGGGTTTGAAGGCTTAACCGCGCGGTTCGGAAGCCAATACACTACCACTTGAGCTACGGCCATCCACGAGTGATGATTTGATAGAGATCCCATTAACGACAATTTCTATGGACATCAGCAGCATCAGCAAATCTTGTCTGGTAACCGATGTCAATTTTTCCAATGCTGGCCGGGGAATACAACCTTCATAAGACAACAAGCCACGGCGGATTTGGACAGCAGATTTACAGGTACACAAAAGACAATGATCAGAAGTACAAAACTCGCCAAAAAAAGGGTTCAATACGACAATGTATAGAGCTAGTTCTTGTCAAACAGACTTTTGCTAACAAAAAGTTAAGAGCTATATCTGCATAAAAACTTCCCAAACAATATAAATATTTCAAGAAAAAAAAAATCAATTTTAAGTACTATCCGTGCTTCCCTTGTTTCTCATGAAGGAGAGTTGAAAGAGACGAATGCATTTCATCTGCAGTATTTCTAAAGTAAATCCCACCTCATTAAGTTTATACTGCTCGTACGAGTACAATACCCATATCCTCCATTTTATTCTTGGTTTTCCATGCATTTGAACTTACAATCTGTTTTCCTGTCGTCATTACTTTCACTTATCCTTAAGGCATATGGACATGTGTACGTCTTTACGTACATCCATAAATTCACAAAGCTTAATGAGAAGGCAAATATGTATATTATTTATGGTATGTCGACTTTTTATGTTTGGTATGCACGTATTTGCTAAAAAACAAAAAATTCATATCTACAGAAAGATAAATGCAAAGTTAACCATGCTATTCATACATATTCAGCACAGCAGAACAATGGCGTTGCCAACTATTTTTCTTCAAATTGCTCCAGATTATGCCAGAACGTCCCAATAACTTCCGGTTGCTTTTTTTCACCCCGGTTCAGATATTTTCCAGGCTTAGTAACTAGATTGCGAACTAATAGCGAACCAACGATAACCGTATGCTTATTCTGACCGTGCGGAATACTCGGAACAGCGGAAGCTTAACAGAGTAAACTTCAGCACGCATGTACCAGACGGAGCATCTCTTGCTGTCCTGACAAGTGTCCTCAGATGTCTAACAAGAGGTTCTCAGAAAGAGCACATACTATGTGGAGGAATTTCCCTCGATGGAATCAATAATGACGTCAATAGTCATTATTTACTGACATTGGAGTATCCTACTCCCTGTTTTAGGTGTCAAAAGCAATGACCTGGCCCTCAAAGTGGGGGTCGGAGAGTAAAAGAACCTCAACCGACGTTGAGCGCGCAACTGGAACAGTTGGTTTAAGACCGAGCTAACTGAAGAGGCTTGTTAGTTGAGGCCCGGGTCCACTCCAAACTGTAGCACTTCAATAAGTAGGTAAGTAACTAGTCCGACTTAGGGATTCTTTTATATTCTGCCATTTAGAGTCTAGTTTAATCAACAGAAACCATTTCTCTCGAGCAGTGTTCTTTGGGACAAGGGCGGACAAGTGCAATGGAGGTAAATGGTGAGTTCACCATCATCTTTCTTCGTACATCTGCTTTAGAGTCTCAGAAATCATTGAGAAAGGGGCTCACAAATCTTGCATATTGGCCTATTGGACAATGATCGAAAGCGATATGAATTATGCCGATGACTTACGATCGTGTGATCCAGATTAGCACAGCTGTGTATGTCAGGTATTTGTTTCTCTTGATATCATTCAGATTTAAAAAGTTGTTTCATATAGAGAACCTCCAACGCAGTCGACTTGACCACGATAAACTTTTTCACCTTCTATTACCAGAACGTAAGAGGACTGCGTTCTAAAACCCACGCCGTTTTCCGCCAATCCCATGCTCTCCCATTTGATATCTACGCTCTGACCGAAACTAATCTTATCCCCAACATAAAAAAACAGGAGTTATTTCCTCTTTCTTTTAATGTTTTTCGGGATAATGATCGCACACCCCCCTTGATTGAATCCCCTACTGGCTATTCACAACAGCTTGGACTCCTCTCTCGTTGCAACTTCATCTTCTCCTAAGCTCGACATTTTGTCAGCTAAAATAACATTTACTCGTAGATGCTTGTATGTTATGTGTTGTTACATTCTTCCGGCGCAACCTATCGAATCCTATCAACTTGCTATTGCAGCAATTGACGATTTGATCGACTTATCAGATTCGCTTGATGATATCATTATCTTCGGCGATTTTAATCTGCCTCAGCTGAAGTGGACTCCATCTGAAGACCTATCTTTTTTCATCGCTTCCAATCCCATTTCTAC
This sequence comes from Volucella zonaria, assembly GCA_963966105.1. Lineage (NCBI taxonomy): Eukaryota > Metazoa > Arthropoda > Insecta > Diptera > Syrphidae > Volucella > Volucella zonaria. The sequence goes on along the minus strand of OZ014533.1, from coordinate 53,054,492 downwards.
TAAAGAATGCCTCTTCTTAGATCGGCTAACAGACTCTAGTCTATGCCAAGTCAGTAGCGTTTCCTACTATATGGAAAGGCAATTAGACCATATCTTCACAACTGATCCCATCAACTCCTCAGTATCGTATTGTCCCCTATCTCTTTCAACTACTGATAACTTCCATCCTCCACTTCTTCTCTCATTTTTCCACAACTCTCCCCTTCAGTCGCCTCCCCCTGCAGTTCTATTTTCTTACAATTTTCACAAAGCTAATTTCCGTAAAATCAATACCTATCTAAGCAGGGCTTCTTTCGAGCTTACCAATCTATCTCTGGTCGCCGCCCTCTCCATTTTTTACAGAGAAATATTCAAATCGATCTCCCTTTATGTGCCTTACTCCCGCCATAAAACTTCTTCTACATCCCCTCCTTGGTATAATCGTAGACTTCGCTTTCTACGAAACAGAAGAAACAAGTTATGGGCGGTATTCCTTCGAACCCAATCTTCTTCCGACTATTCAAATTATCTAGGTACATATCTTCATTTCATTGAACTCTATAACTCTCTCTCTATCAACGCTACCTAGCATAGTGCGCAAACCAATCTCATAAATGACCCCAAGTCCTTTTTTGAATTTGTCAATTGCAAAAGTAAGACTGATGGTTATCCTTCCTCCCTCGCTTTCGAAACCAAATCTTCAAGTGATCCTCCTACCATCGCCAACTTTTTAGCTACATTTTTCAAACAATCATTTGCCCACAACTCCTTCGTACCAGATCCCTCTAACTTCAATGATCTACCAACTTTTTCCATTGGTCCTTTTCGCACTCAAAATTTCGATCCTGCAGTTATTGAAGAAAAGTTACTAAATCTTAAAGATGAATTTGTACCTGGTCCAGATGGACTCCCTGCCGTGTTTCTTAAAAAATGCTCTTCCAACCTGTCTCTACCATTTTCCTACCTTTTTCGTCTATCCTTTACACAGGGAAAATTTCCCCAGATTTGGAAGACCTCTTTTATAGTCCCGATACACAAAAAGGCATCTAAGCATGAAGTTACCACTTATCGTCCCATTGCTAAACTCTCTCATATACCCAAACTCTTTGAAAGCATTTTATACGAAGCCTTAAGCTTCAAATGCAAGCCTTTTATTTCACCCCGACAACATGGTTTTCTAAAAGGTAGATTAACTACCACAAATCTAGTTGAATTCGTGTCTTTTGCTCTCTCAGCCTTAGAAAATGGCAAAGAAATCGATGTTATCGCAACTGATTTCACTAAAGCATTTGATAAGATACGGGTCAATAAGTCCGTGACTTTTTGAATTTCTGACCTCTTTACTGAAACAGCAACACTGCTCCTGTCAACAGGCATCTGTCAGTTGACTCCTGTCAAAATTTAAACTTGCTGCGTCAGTTAGTTTGTGTTTGACAGCTATTTTTATCAGACTACTCACTAATTTGAGGAGAAAATGGAAAAAAGTGAATTTCGTGTGCTTATTAAGCATTATTTCTTGCGAAAAAAAACCATTACCGGGACCAAGGCTAAGCTTGATAAATACTATGGGGACTCTGCACCATCGATTTCAATGGTAAAAAAGTGGTTTACTGAATTTCGTTGTAGCCGTACAAGCACTGAAGATGCCGAACGTCCAGGACGCCCAGTTGAGGTCTCTACACCCGAAACAATCGAAAAAATTCACGATATGGTGTTGGCCGACCGAAGATTGAAAGTGCGAGAGATTGTGGAAGCCGTAGGGATCTCGCATGGCTCAGTGGTTTCAATTTTGAATGATCACTTGGGCATGAGAAAGCTTTCCGCAAGATGGGTGCCGCGTTTGCTCACAGCCGACCACAAACGCAATCGTGTAACAACTTCACAGGAAGGTTTGGCGTTGTTTAATCGTTTTGTAACCGTGGACGAAACATGGATCCATCACAACACACCAGAGAACAAACAACAGTCAAAACAGTGGGTTTCTAAGGGTGAATCGGCGCCAAAGAAGGCCAAGGTGGGTTTGTCAGCCAATAAAGTTATGGCGACTGTTTTTTGGGATGCACGCGGGATAATCCACATTGACTACCTTCAAAAGGGAAGAACAATCAATGGGGAATATTATGCCAACCTATTGGACCGATTCAATGACGATTTGAAAAAAAAACGACCTCATTTGGCCAAGAAAAAAGTTCTTTTCCACCAAGACAATGCAAGGGTGCACACATGTGCAGTTGCCATGGCAAAAATCCATGAATTGGGCTATGAATTGCTCCCTCATCCACCCTATTCTCCAGATTTGGCTCCGAACGACTACTTCTTGTTCCCAAACCTGAAGAAATGGCTTGGTGGAAAAAGATTTGACTCCAATGATGAAGTCATCTCGCAAACAAAGGCCTATTTTGAGGACCTCGACAAATAATTTTTTTTGGAAGGGATAAAAAAATTGGAGAAGCGTTGGACTCTATATTACCTTTGTTCGCCCCCTGCTTGAGTATGCCAATCAAGCTTGGTCCCCCTTTCACCGGGTTCATGTTTCTCGAATCGAGGGTATTCAACGTCGATTCCTCCGATTTGCTCTCCGTGGTCTGTCGTGGAACGACCCTTTAATCTTACCTTCCTATCAGGACCGCCTCAAACTTCTAAGTATGAATTCGTTAGAAGAACGTAGGAATACTGCTGACATTCTTTTCATACATCGTCTTCTCTCAGGTTCCATCGTCTGTGCATCCATTTTAAACTCCATTTCCTTCAATGCCAATCCTAGTAATCTACGTTGTCCTCATCTCTTCTATCCACCGGTCCACCGCACCTCTTATGGCTCCAACGAACCAATCCCCCGAATGCTCCGAAAGGTCAACTCAAACCTCTCCCTTTTTAATTTCCACCTCAGCACTCCTCGTCTCAAACAGGATCTCCTCCATCACTTCCTTGGTCCCTAGCTCTTAAATCTTTCTGTTAGTTTTTAAGTTAGATGAGGCTCGTATTAAGCCAATAAATGGGGGCCTCAGCCCGCACCAAAATTAAATACTGCAAGAAGGCTTTGAGTTTGAACGCCACAATCTTACCCATCTGTTTGGTAATTTCTTGCATTCACCTCGAAAATTAGAAAAATGGAAATTTTCTAATATCTTTACGTTTTAAGGTGTCTATAATAGCATTAGACAGGTGATAATCCGATGTTGCAATACATATCAGGCTGATATCTTGCGTTTTCGTCGTCTTTCTCTTTTGGCCAAAAATGTTCGCTTACCCTGAATTTCATCGTTCAAAAAATCAAGCTGAGTACAATAACGATCAGCGTTCACCGCTTTATTTTGTTTAACCAGCTCATTGTACATCAGACCCTGGTGGTACCATCAGTAACACACAGCATTAACCTGTTTTTTTACCATTTTCGGATCAAATTGTCCTAAATTCTAATAGGATATGAAATATCAACAACCATTAGAGAATACTACAAGTTCTCTTTATCAGACTCTTTCTAGAGACGATCACGTAATATAATAAAATTATTTGGTCTGTTCCTCCAATTCGGCAACTTTATCGAGCAACTGGGGCCGTATATCAACAATAAAATGGCGAATGTTGACCTCCAAATCCTCCAACGTCTCTGGTTTATCGGCATAGACTAGTGACTTCACATACCCCCAAAGAAAGTAATCTAAAGGTGTGAGGTCACAGGATCATGGAGGCCAGTTCACAGGTCCAGTACGAAAAATTATGCGCTCAGCAAATGTTTCCTGCAATAAATTGATGGCGTCGAGCGCCGTATGGCATGTTGCGCCATCTTGTTGCACGTCAATGCCATTCAACTGAGGAACGAATAAGTCAGTAATCATGTTTCTATAGCGCTCTCTATTGACGGTAACATTCTGGCCGGCATCGTCTTTAAAGAAATATGAGCCGATGATTCCACCAACCCATAAAGCCCACTAAACGGTGAGTTTTAGTGGTTGTAAGGGCGTCTCGACAAATGCTTCTGGGTTTTCTCCACTCCAAATTCGGCAATTTTGCTTGTTTAAATATCCATTTAACCAAAAATGGACCTCATCAGAGAACAAAATTTTGCGTTGAAAATGAGGATCAACCTGAATCATGTTTTCGGCCCATTCACCGAACCTATGACACGTATAATGGTCACGCGGTTTCAACTCTTGCACAAGCTGGATCTTATAAGCTTTCAAGCCAAGATCTTTCGGTAAAATCTCCCACAAAGTGGATAGGTATAGTTCCAATTGCTGTGCACGATGGCGAATCGACTCAATCGGATTCTCTCAACATATGCACAAATTGCACGCGTTTTTCTGGCGTTAATCTATTCATCGTAAAATGGCAACACCTACTAACCACAAATCAACTTTCAACCATCAAATTGACAATCTATAGAAACAGTGTTGCCAGTTTAAAAACCACACATCTAAAAAAAATACCAATATACGAGTATATTCCTATTACAATCTGATACAAATATATTCTCTGAGCGGGGTAGGACGGTGACATTCAAAGGATTTGAAGTCAGATTAAAGATTTCAACTATGTCAAAGAAGAGAGTGCTGCATGCGCATTAACTTTTCATCCTGTCCCCTTAGCTCGGGATTGAATCGAGCACTAGACTTCGAAAGAGTGATGGGCAGAAAACTTGCCAGAGGCAAAGACCGTTCTTAATGATCTTGTTAAGAAATGTTTTTGGTATAAAGCGAACTTTTGTTCATTTTAAAATCCACTCAATGTGTTGTAAAATCGTACACACTTGTTAATTCCACTCTTTATTCATTTCTATTGAGTGTGAATGAACCTATACTCATTTAACATTTGAGCAGAATTTCGTCACTTCTTTTTGGGCGAGTTGTTCTTAAACTGCCAACGAGATCGGTTGGTTTAGCAAAATTGTGGTACATACATGTAAACATATAAATAATTTAATAAAATAAATTTTGTAACGCGTTCAAAACAAAACTTATTATTTTTTTTATTTTCGCTATACTAATTATTTAATAATAAAATACAAACACATAAAACACAAATACCTTCACTCAACGCATTCGTCAACACGTGCCAAAAGACTAAGTGGAAGAATAACTAGCAGACATTAATTTTATCATTTTAATACATTTACATATATCATCCATAAAATAAAACCTTTACAACAGTCCACACCCCCTTTCATAACCAGATCGCAATACACGTCTATGTCCGCAGTTTAAGAATTTGAGCGAGATTTACATATAATCGTTTTAAGCCAAGAGACTATGTCTGAGGTTTACCGAATCTCTTCTGGAATGAGACTGTTGTTAATCCAAAAGTTTGAAGCAGTGTATGGTTAAGATGAGCTTCCTGTACCTCTTATGAAGATATAGTTGGGTGGTTCTTACACGATGGGGAGTAGTTTTCATCATTTTGAAGCACATTAATAAGGAGGTTATCAGGAAAGTAAGATTAATAAGAAATCAGTGAACTTACTACTAGAAGTAGACCACGGGTAGCTGAGTGTTTTGTGGATGAACTTTTCTGTTTGAGAAAAGACTAGAGATCCGGCATTATCCAGTGATGTTTTGTACTACGATTTCTTGTAGTGTATCACCTTGATAAAAGTTACAAGTTTATTCATCTAAATCTATGTATGCTTGACTTCCCTGAGCTACCTTTAAAATCAGTTCAATAAATTTTTACGTTCTGATACGACGTAAGGCGATTGATATCCCTACAACAAGTAGATGCAATAAGAGGGCCATCAGAAGAGGTATCTTCATAACTTATAAGTAGGCAATAAGCAGTAAAAGAAGTGCGACTTCGAAGCACGGGTAAGCGACTTAACATTTTAAGATTGCGGCTCAACGACGAAAAAGATCCAGTTGCCGAAATACGAGTACATTCCACCTTGATCAAAAACCACCGTGTGGCGCTCCCATTGTTCCGATTTGAGTTCAAATTTTTTGTTAAGTTGGGAAATCTGTTGTTGACATTCCCTCTAAATCTTAGCATCATAGCTTGACATTTGCAAAAGTTACGTAGCCAAGAGTATATCTATCTCAGTGTGTGTTGGCGATTTTTTACAATTTTAGAAATGGATTTAAATTTGCAACAACGAACTTGTATTAAATTTTGCGTAATAAAACGGATTTAATGGTGCGCGAAAGTTGGGAATGTTGGAAAAGTGTTTCGGCAACGATTCTCTAAAGAAAACGGCCGTTTACCAGTGGCACGAGCGGTTCAAAAGTGGTCGTGAGTCAATCGAAGATGATGAATGCAGTGGCAGACCGTCGACATCGAAAACCGATGAAAACATTGATGAAGTAAAAGAAATGCTGGTCAATAATCGCAAATTAATCATCAGAGAGATAGCGGAGGACTTGAACATTGCCTATGGATCCGTCCAAGACATTTTGGTTAATGATTTGGGTTTTTGGCAGCAAAGTTGGTGCCAAAAGACCTCAATTTCATGCAAAAAAGAGACCGTGTTGACGTCGCAAAAGAGATGATTTGCGAGGCTGAATCCGATCTCACATTCATCAAAAGGATCATTACTGGAGACGAGATGTGGGTTTATGAGTACGACACACAATCCAGACATTACCACGTCGTTTTCAGTCAAAAAAAGAAGGCAATGCTAACGGTTTTCATGGATTACAACGGTTTAGTGCATCATGAATTTTTGTCAGAAGGCCAGACAGTAAACAAAGAGTATTACGAGTATTTGGGCGTTATGAGACGTTTGCGTGAAGCAATTCGCCGAAAGAGACTAGAATTGTGGGCAGAAAACTCGTGGATTTTGCACCATGTTAACGCACCGTCGCACAGTGCCCTCATTATTCGTAGTTTTTTGACGAAACATGCAACAACTATCATCCAGCAGCCACCGAATTCACTTGATTTGGCTCCATGTGACTTCTTTCTGTTCAATCGAGTTAAAAAAAAACACTACGGGGAACGCGTTTCACTGATGAACATACCGAAAACCGAATATAAAAAATGTTTCGAGGATTGGATCAAGCGCTGGCATAAGTGTGTTGCAGTCGATGGGGATTACTTTGAAGGGGACAATATTGTAGATTTAGATGAATAAACTTGTATTTTTAATTTTCTGAATAAATTCTGGGAACGGTGGTACATAACACAACAGTAACGATATTAAAATATTTAAAAACTCCCTCCCGGGACACTGTAGCCTAGAATATCGCCTACACATGATAATCTTTTATCCGGCAGCTGAGTTTTGACTCTGTCCAGAGGATGATGGAACCACAAACCACATATTGTGTAACTGTGCAGTTCTCTGAATGAGGAGTATTTTTCCCAAGAGTACTATGACATCTGAGAACATTACCAAAACCTTGGCAACTGACCTTCTAAAATTCATGAACAAAGTTGAGATGCACCTAGTCCAATTGTAATTCATCGCAAAAGATCTACTTATGGCACTTGGTGTGCGTGTTTCCGCTTTTTCGTTGCAGAACGTTTCTACGGATATATGTAACTCGTTAGGGCATAGCCCAAGCGGTGTTTATTCATATGTCGAAGTTCCTTCAGTTGAAATGCATGCCTAAAATAATGCATCTCGATGTTAGATATTAGAAAGTCAAAGTTGCAGGACATAATCAAATGAAAAATTAAAATTCCTATTCATGCTGTGAAGAAAAATTTGCCTCTCCAATCCATATAGTGCTGCGAATGTTCATATATATATATATATATATATGTTGGCTCATATTTAGGTATGTACTCGTATGTACTCGTATATATGTATGTATTCTTATCTCAAATCCAACTCGTCATATTCATTAGTTATGTGTCTAATTTCAAGGGCTTGCAATGTTTTTATTTCCTACTCCCATTCGCCTTCAGTGCAGAGAAAAGTATGGTTTGTAACATTAAAAAAATGAAATAAATACTACAAAACAACCCTCTATAAATAAATAAATAAATAATAGTAAGCTAAGTAGCAACGGTTCTGTAAGAATAACGTCTCTAAGCAAACAACTTCGCATGAATGCGTAAATGACCTTAGAGGATTAAGTTAGTTCTACCCACCTACGAGTATAAACTTTGTTCGTTCGTCCCTCCTGGACGTTAGGCCATTTACACAAGTTATCGATTAAAAGAGGTTTATTTCCGGTTATTGTGTACAATTTCAGGGTGAAAGCCATTCATAGTTTAGGGATAGGGGCAAAATTATTTAAACATTGGCAATGGCCATTACCAGACTTACGTATGCAAGTGTGACACAAACACAAGAGAAAAGAAAAAAAAATATATTTACTAAGCCAGTTGATAATATATGTAGTATATGTATGGTAGTAGTGATTTTCCAACCCCTATATAGGAACAGTTTAAGCATGCACTCAAACGTACATATGTATCTACTACAGTAGATATGTAAGTCTCAGTGCGATACACAATACTGCTTTTTTTTCTTATTTCTTATTCCACTTGACCCTGACATTTTTTTAAACTAATTCCTTATCTTTTTCTTTAATTAGGCACGTGTGAAATTTGTTCAGCATAAGACCGTTCAATTAAAACAAAAAAAATCTTTAATTAAAAATACATAAAAGCCAATAGAAAGAAATTTGTAAGCTTTGCGCGTCTGGACATAAAAAAGTAAGATTAATAAGAAATCAGTGGACTTACTACTAGAAGTAGACCACGGGTAGTTGAGTGTTTTGTGGACATAAAAAAAAAATTTATTTGGGTTATAACGGTTAAACATTACAATGCATTAGGTTGCACCACACGGAATGTCCGACTTCGAACGCTCGATCGAGCCCATGAAGAACATGCCAAAGCTCTAAAACAGAAATCTGAAAGCATGGGGAAACAAACCTCAGAGTAGAACCACAATCGGCACTGAGAATCAGAAATTTTTTGAAAGTTGTTAAACGGTAATGATATTTGCGTCCACCCGACCAAGATAAAGTAGAAACAGCAATTTCCAAGCATAAGTCTAACAAAGCTACTGGACCCGATGGCCTAACTGCCGAGCTATTTAAAGCTGGAATCTCAGCGTTGTTTGTCCGATAGCTCAGGAGATCCCCTCGACTGCGCAAACTACAGAGGATAAGTCTCCACAACTTCGCCTATCGGCCGTATTACTATATGTGAATGCCTCAGACCCTTCGTCAACAGTCTGACGGGCGGTTTGCACGGTCAGTGTGTAAAAACTACCATAGATCAAATCTTCATATTATGGCAGATCTTGGAGAAAATCCAAGGATTCCAAATCGATACACACCACCTCTTCTTCGATTTCAAAGCCGCATAGGACATCATCTATAGAGACGAACTATATAGAGCCATGCCTAATTTTGGGATCCCTGAAAAACTGATGATAAAGAATGCTCGCTGCTCTGTTAAGGTCGGCAATGACAAAACCGAAACCTTCAATGTCAGTGAAGGACTTAAACAAGGCTGGCTGGTACTCCAGGACGACTAAATCAAACTAATTTTCTTATTAATCGCCCAGGATTAATTTTTGGTCAATGTTCAGAAATTTGTGGAGCAAACCATAGTTTTATACCTATTGGTATTGAAAGAATTCCTATAAATCATTTTATTAAATGAATTTCTAATATAAATTAACATCAAATGACTGAAAGCAAGTACTGGTCTCTTAAACCATGTTATAGTAATTTAGCAATTACTTTTAATGGAAAAAAAATTAGTTAAATGTATAACATTAGTATGTCAAACTGAAATTATTATAAAAATAATATTTTTTAATTCCTCAAATAGCTCCCATTAATTGATTAAGTCTATTTATATTATTTTTTTTAATTTTCATTTTATTTAATATAATAAATTATTATATTTATATACCTCCAATAAATAAAAATAAAAAATTAAATAAAATTAATATAACTCCTATAAATTGAAAATGATAAATAATTTATTCTCTGTATTTGATCCATCTTCAAGCATTTTTAATGTCATGTCAACTCCAGAGGCACCATCTTTCAAAAGTCTGCTCAGCTACTCACATCCGCAGACGACATTGACATAATGGGAAGAATACGAGGGTTGGCTGAAAAGTTTCCGACTGCAACGTAAAGATAGCAGCACTCGTCAATAAAAGCTAGTGAATGCTAGTTGTGCATCTTTTGGCAGTTACTTATAGAAGTTTCAGTCATTTTGAAAGCGCAGTTTTTAGTTGACAGTCGTTTGAGTGAGTCGATGTGAGTGTTTTTTGTGAAAATGGAAAAAATTGAGTATCGAGCTGTTATTAAATTCTTGTTTTTAAAAGGCAATACGCCTACGCAAATCAAAAATGAGTTCGACTCTGTGTATGGGGGCTCTGCACCATCATTTATCACAGTGAAATTTTGGGCAGCTGAATTTAAACGCGGCCGTAAGAGCTTGGGGGATGATGAACGTTCGGAACGTCCAAAAACTGCAACCACTGACGATAACATTGTTAAAGTTCACCAAATGGTCTTAGACGACCGCCGAATTAAAGTGAGAGAGATAGTAGAGGTTATGAAAATCTCCAAAGAACGTGTTTGTTACATATTAAATCAAGATTTAAGCACGCGCGTTGGGTGCCGCGTTTGCTTACGTTAGACCAAAAATGTGTTCGAATGAACATTTCCAACGTTCTGTTGGTGCAGTTTAGGCGCGATAAATCCGAGTTTTGACGCCAATTAATTACTGTAGATGATACTTGGATACACCATTATACGCCCGGAACAAAAATTCTGTGAAAACAGTGGACTGCAAAGGGTGAGCCGGCTCCAAAAAAAAGCAAAAACTGTTTTTTCCGCTGGGAAAGCGATGGCGACTGTTTTTTGGGATAGTAAAGGAGTTATCTTCAAAAAGGAAAAACCATTACAGGAGCATACTACGCATCATTACTTGCCAAGCTGAAGGCAGAAATTGCGGAAAAACGGCCATATTTGCAGAAAAAGAAAATCCTGTTTCAACAAAACAACGCGCCGTCTCACACCTCAGCGCTTGCCATGGCGAAAATTCATGAATTATGGTTTGAACTGCTTGACCATCCGCCTTATTCACCAGATCTAGCCCCAAGCGACTTCTTTTTGTTCCCTCATCTAAAAACTGCGCTCGGAGGACAGAGATTTTCGTCAAATGAGGAGGCAATCACTTTCGTGAACAATTATTTTGCAGAGAAAAACGCCAAGTACTACTTGGACGGATTTAGCAGTCAATGAAGGAATAACAAAGTATAGGCAGTCAACGAAGAGGGACACACAACATCGACGTTTAGGACAAAATCTCACGATATGCAGCTACAACTTTGATGCAGTAAGGGACTTCATCCACCTACGCTCCGCTATCAACTCCAACAACGACACCAACGTGTGAATCATGCTAAGAATCACCAATGCTGCAATTAAGCAACAAAGCCTTCTCTCGAGCAACCACAAAGGCTTTATACAGGACCACGATCAACCCAGTCCTATATTATAGCGCAGAAGCTTAGACGCTGAGGAAAGTGGATGAAAATGCTCTCAGGCGCTTCGAAAGAAAAGATTTTCGGGTAATTTTCGGTGCTGTTTACAGCAATGGAAAATGGAGGATATGTTTCAACAGAGAACGGACGGATAACCCGACTTAGGCCAGGTCACCTTGAAGACATGGACACCAGCGCCACGGCCTGGAAAGTTTACTCAGGCAACTTCGTGTGCGAAACCCATCTCGCATTGTAGCGCCATCTACACACTCGTAAATATAATCAAAATGTGCTCCTTCAGCATCTATAAATTTCTTCCAAGGTGATTCCAGGTCAAATAATGCATTTTTGTTAAAATTCTGGTTTTTCGATGCAATAAAATCCTCAAAAGCTTTTACGACCTTTGCTCGGTTTCGGAAGATGTTCAGATGTTCAGTTTTTGCACCGTTACGCGTGATGTATGAGGTCTGGATTTGTCAACACAATCTTCTTTTAGGCAAATTTTGAATGCACTGCAATTGCAATCCAAAATTAAAAGTGGATTTGTTCCTTCGACGTCCACCACACTGTAACCAGAACCCTTTCTGGATGAGCACAGGGTTTGGGGTGTATTTTGGTTTTTAGTCTTTCAATGTTGACACACAAAAAATACTTCTTAGCACAATTCTTAGAAAAAAAATGGCTGAGTGCTTTCATGAAACATATGGTTTGATGAAAAATGCAAAGAAACATACATCGAGAAATAACGCATGAGAAGCGCGTGATCGAGGAAATCGACAGGGCTATTCTAGCAGCAATGTTCGGAAGTTTTAGAAAAAAGTAAAAAGAACGTTTCAAAGAGATGAATAAGGAATCTTAGTCGAAGAGTCACCGTTGGTACAGATTTTTCGACTGCGCGGACAACTCAAATTCCTTTGTAAGGTAGAATGAACCATTCAAACTAGACGGCGAAAGTCCAGAGATCCATCCAACCGAGATCAAAATGAAATGAGGATAGCAATACTGGGACGGTTCAACTGTCGAACTTTTTAAGGAAGAGCGAGATGAACTGGTAGACTCATTTCCAATATTTGGTCGTCAGAAAGTATGTGTGAAGAATGGAAATTTTACACCACAAGAACGGAGACCCTCTTAACTGAGCCAATTATAGAGGCATTAGATCATATCTGAAACATCTTATGTGAATGCCTGAATCCATTTATCGACGATCTGATTGGCCCATATCAGTGTAGTTTCAGGCCCGGTCGCAGCTTAGTCGGAAAAGCACACTGGATGATCTAATATCAAAATCCTTAACTGGGAAAAAAGAGAACACATTTTAAAATGTGTTAGGACTACTACTTAATTAAGCATTGATATCTTTTGATTTTCTCCTTTAGAGAGTATAAATCTTAATAAAATGATCCCGTTTATTTAAAAGTTTACCGACGTTGGAAATACGAGTAGTCTGAAACTGATTGCCTACTAACCGATTGTAAGGATACTTTTTTAAAGTTTCAGTAGAGACGCATTTGGAAAAGAAGGTTTTGGCATTTTTAACGAATTTTTACCCTTAAGTTCTTTTTGGATTTATCATTCAGAGTAAACCTTTGAGTATTCTCGATTTTGGACGAGAGTCGCTTTTGAGTTCTATGAGCACGAGAGACGGGAAGATCATCAGCATCTGCAGTAGAAAAAAAAAAACAAGAGGCGAACGATCGAAGATAATGAGAGATTGAACTCCAAGAATAACGTATGGATGTTTTATCAACAGATAAGAAGAAGGTGTTAAGGCAAGAGGACCCGTACAGAAGTCTATAGAGATGAAGGAAGAAATTTTGTAGTAAAGTCAAAGTCGGTACTGAGAATATGAGAAACATTTTTCTGCAGACTTTAAAATGCCGAAGAAACCCTACATTCCACTGTCAGGCAGAATAGATCATTCAACTTAAAACATTATAGCCAAACGAAAATGAAGTAAGAATAGAAATATCCAAGCTGAAGACCAACAAGGCAGCTGGACCTGATGGCGTGTATTCAAAGCTGGAAATCACTGTGTGTAGAGCACATACCAATTTATTTCTCAGATCTGGTCAGAAGAGTGTATGCCTAACGAAGGCAAAATCAGTATCATTTGCCCGATCCACAAAAAAAAAAGATCACCTCAATACAAGATTTTATGTGCCATATTGTGTAAACGTCTAAAACCCTTCGTCACAAACCTAATTGATGACTATCAGTATGGTTTCAGACCAGGAAAGTGCAAAATCAACCAAATCTTTACACTCCGACGAATCTTGGAAAAAAAACGCAAGAAGTCCAAACCAATTCCCACAATCTTTTCATCGATTTAACAGCGGCATAATTTATAGAGACGAGCTATATATAGCCATGTCTAGCTTTAGCATCCCTGCCAAGCTCGTCCGTCTGTGCAAAATGACTATTGCGAACGCCCGCTGCAGCGTCAAGGTCGGCAAGTTAACAGAGACATTTATTGTTTTCAATAAAAATACAACTTTTGAATCAATATAGTTAATTCTAGAGCAGTAGTTTCGGACACGGCATGGTCCCAACGGCAATCCAACTCTAACGGATGAAATTCCTTCCTTGGTCGACTTCGACATTCCGTATGATATAATATATCCGGAGAGGTAAGACTGGCAAAAGAAATGCAATAATCAAGTCAAATGAAATTGCAATTTTCACAGATGGCTTAAAAACAGAAAAAGAAACAGGTTTTGGTATATTCTCAGAAGACTCAGATCTAAAAGTGTCTATAAGATCTCATCGTCAGGGACTATAATGAAGATGAGATCGGTATCCGAAAGAGATATCGCTATCTAGATCGATTGCCAGGCCGCACTCAAGGCAATGGAATCGACCAACATAGTCAGGGGCTGTTGCACAGTGCTCAAGACATTATGCAGGCAGAGCCGGGTGAGAATGTGCTGGGTGCCAGGACACTGTGGTATAAAAGCAAATGAACAAGCGGATGATCTTGCAAGAAGAGGAGGGCTGCTCGATAATAGTGAGGTTGCTAACATCAAACCACCCCTTTGCATAATAAGGGGCACTGAAAAAATCATAAAAACTGCCAACCTAAGGTGGTCAAGTCCTGAAGGACACAGCGTATCCACGGCTCTCTGGCCACTTTTTGATAGTAAAAGATCTAGGGAGTTAATAAAATTAAACAGGGATAAGCTTAGGATAGCAATAGAAATCCTGATAGGACACTGTCTCCTGCGAAAACACGCAAAGAGACTTAAATTGTCAGATACGAAAATTTGCAGATTCTGCGGTGATCTGAAAGCTGTGGAGGACAGAACACACATATTGTGTGAATGCGAGGCAATATCGCGTAGTCGAAGGAAATATTTAGGGAAATATTTTTTCGAAACCCTAGAGGTAATAGACGGTACGAACTTCAAAGGCCTTCTTGGCTTTTGTAAAGAAACTGGATATTTCACCAGGAAGATTGTTTAGATTTTTGCCATTCGCGATGGGCTCGTTTTGGTGCCTAGTGTTTGTGTGATGGCATATTAATCGCACCGCTGTTTTAACATAACTAAGTTAATTGAAGTGGATATTTATTAACGATAATTTCGGTTACAGATGAATTGTGTATCGGCTGATGATCAAAAGAAGAGGAAGGAATAATTGAACAATGATTATTTCATATGAAACTTTCTAACTGATACTTATGGAAATAGCAGTTAAGTGATGCAAAACCAAATGAGTGAAGTCATTTGTATATGAACAGAGAGGTTACATTGCATGTATGATATAAGGCTGGTTCATTGACAAAAACAAATAATATATAATTCTAATACTCGTCCTATCAACTTTCATTATATAATTTAACAATAATGTTTGTAGTACAATATGAATAAAAAAAAAATGTAATACATATGTCGGGTATTATGTTGGCATGCGGAACGAAGATAAACACAGTCCAATGGTTCGACTTAGACTAATTTATTAGGTAAGAGCTTACAAAATATGGCCTATATACTACAACTTATATACTATGTATACAGGGTGAGTTTTTTAACTTGAGACATCCAAATTACTCGAAAAATACGCGATATCGCGAAAAATGTTTCAGACAAAAGTCACAAGGTTCTGAAGGGGACATAAGATGGCGACCACGAGTTTGACCTTGAGCCGCATTTTCAAGGTCAAACGAAGGTCACTTTTGATTTTTCAAATGATAATTCCTGATTTTCATTGCTTAGTCGTATTGCTCGTAGGCTTGTCATTTGTTTTTACATACTGCGTTTAGCATAACTCAGAAACAACGATGTGGACGTAGCAGTATTTTGTTTCCTTCGGGGTGATTAATTAGAGTGGGTTCCCTTGCCTCCCACTGTTGAATCATTGAATTCTTCCCATTTCGACGTTTATTTCCCGAGACTATTTTAACAAATGCTCGAAAATGTGACCATTCACTTCAATACACTTGTCTATCCGCGCTCTAAATGAACCAACAGAACTGAGAAGTATTTCTGGCGTAATCTTCCGGCAAGCTTCAGTTATTCGTCTTTTCATGTCCTCACGTGTTGTTGGCTTTTTTCTGTAAACTTCACTTTTTAAGTAGCCCCACAAGAAGAAATCAAGTGATCAGGTGATCTAGCAGGCCATTGCCTCGGGCCCCCTCGTCCGATCCATCGTTGATGGTAAAAAGTGTTTAATACGCCCCGGGCTACTTGGGAATAATGGGCTGGACAACCATCATGTTGAAACCACATTGTTTGTCGCAACTCCAATGGCAGTTCTTCTAGTAATACTGGAAGATGGTCCCGCAAAAAGTTTGCATACTTTTCGCCATTCAAGTTGCCTTCAATAAAATATGGACCTATTAATTTATCCCCAATAATTCCCGCCCAAACATTAACATTCCAAGGGTGCTGGCGTTCAACTTGTCGCAACCAAAAAGGGTTTTCGGTAGCCCAGTAATGCATATTATGTCGATTGACAGTACCGTAATTGGTGAAAGTCGACTCATCAGAGAATAACACCTTGGCGAAGAAAAGGGGGTCTCGTTCAATTTGCTGAAGTGCCCATTGACAAAAGGAAACCCGGTTGCGAAAATCCTCACTAGAAAGTTCTTGATGCATTGAAACATGATAAGGATGATATTTATGCCGATGTAATATCTTCCAGACAGTCGTTTGAGAAATTCTTGATTCACGACTTATTTGGCGAGTGCTAATGTGAGGATCGTGTGCAACGGCAGCTAACACTACTATTTCATTGTCCTCAACAACCATCCTATCTGACCGATTCCTTTTCTTTGGTTACACACTTACTTCACCAGTGAATTGTTGGATGATCGAATAAAAGGAAGCGCGCGATCGTATCTGGTCTGGGAAACGTTGGGCGTAAAGAGCAACAGCACCATCGATGTGCCTTCCATTTTCTCCATAAATCAATATCATTTCAATTTTCTCTTGAATTGAAATAGCCTGCATTATTAATCTGGAAAACGTTACTAATAATAATCAGTTCCTCAAAACAAATATCGAACTTCTAAATGAAGTACAGTTCCGTTCAAGTAGAAAAAAGGGCAGAGTGCACATCATACACTCTCAGATAAGTTTAGGACAATTTGTCTCTATCTGAAATTTCTTTGAGTTTTAACTTTACTCGAGGCAATAATGACTTCCTCAAAACAAATCTCGACCTTCTAACACCCTAACAACGTTGGATACCGATTAATGATTTAGGGGTGCCAGTGCAGTGGTATCTAGCACTGAATGAATAAGACCTTTGAGACAAAGTCGTGTGCCCCATTGAGGAATACGACTGAGCAATGAAAAGCAGGAATTATCGTTTGAAAAATCAAAAGTGACCTTTGTTTAACCTTGAAAATGCGGCTCAAGGTCAAACTCGTGGTCACCATCTTATGTCCCCTTCAGAAACTTGTGACTTGTGTCTGAAACATTTTTCGCGATAGCGCGTATTTTTCGAGTAATTTTGATGTCTCAAGTTAAAAAACTCACCCTGTATACATGCGCTGCCTAGCTCTTTATTTCCTAATTATTATACCCTTCAAACATTTAAAACCAACGTTCACCATCCTCCCTGATTTTCCTTCGCCCGCGCTGTGTGCAAACATTTTAAGGGTACTTAAAATAAATATCCTACACCTAACTCATAAACTTAATAAGTGTCTGCTAATTGGACATGTCATTGGGTTTTAAAATTGTTTCAATAATTCAATAGCTATAAACTACATATTTGTAAGATTTCTAAAGCCTTTGTAAAAATGTCGGCTGCCATCTCGCCTGTTTTTCTTGCAGGACTTCATTCTGACAAAGTAATTTTCGATGACTTTTCGACGCATATCGGGCAATAACTCGACTATAATTCGACGAATATTAATTTTCAAAGCATCATGAGTTTGCGGATTGGGTGCATAAACACGATCTTTTACATTACCCACAAAAAAAAAATCCAACGGCGACAAATCACACGATCTTGGTGGCCAGTTCATAGCACCGTGTTCTTGAAACCACATGTCTTCCATATCCATATCTTTGATTTGAGGCCAAAAAAATTCGGTTAACGTTTGGCTATAGCGATGAGAATTCACGGTGTCGGTTACAATTTCCTTTCAAAGAAGTATGGACCATTGTTAACACCAGTGACCTTTTGTGGATGCAATGGTCTTTCGACAGTTACATGCGGATTTTTCACTTCCCTATATGCGACAAATTTGTTTGTTAACATATCTACCGAGCGAAAAATGTGCCTCATCGCTGAAGAAAATGTTTTGTGAAAATTGGTTATCTAAACGCTGATGTGCAGGCACTCAATCGGCGTAGGTTCTACGCATTCTATAGTCAGCTGGCTTCAATTATTGAGTGAACTGAACTTTATAAGGGTGCCGTAATGTGCCGTAAGACAAGTCCAAATGCTGTGCTCGCCGTGAAATCGATAGATTTGGATTTTCTTCAACACTTTCACTAACGGCAGCCATATTTTCTGTAGAGCGTGCATTTCGATGATGGATAGCCCTTAATACATCTATAACAGAGCTAGTTTCTTCGAATTTTTTCTTTTTACAGTTTTGCCTATAGTACGGTAAGATGGGTGTTGATCATCACTATTTTTGTTGTAAGTTTTCAAAATTTTAACACGTTTAGCGATTGTTAAACGACCCATATTGTAAAATGGCAAAACGGCGGATGGCAATTCGGTTTGACGTGTGTGATTGAAACAGGGATATCAAATTCGGACCCCGAATTGGATGACACTATATGATCACTTATAAGATTTTTCCCTTCCTGTTTAATATCGCTTAAACAGCGTTGTGTATAGTTAGGTGCCTCCACGATAGTTGAATGTTCATCGATTAATTCATCGATATCAACACTTCAGTGTTTTCGTTTTGGAATCAACAATAATGAATTCGTCGATATATTCGTTATCAACATTGAGCTTCTGAAATATTTTGACATCTCTTCCCTTTATGATTTTATTTGACGATTCCATAATCCATATGCTTTCGATTCATCACAATAGCCGACAAAGGTGAACTTTTTACCTTTGGCTTCGATCAGCATGTATCTAGCCATCTTCACAAGCGTCCCATTTGCCCGCTCTGCAATGCCGTCTTATTGCAGAGTGTATTCTACCGACAACCGTCCAAAAACTTTTAAAAATCATTCGATGTACCTATAGTCTTTACCACTATCTGTGCGTAGTCGCAGTTGGATTTTAGATTAATATTTTATATTGCTGGAAAATAGGCAACTCTTCGGATGTCTGCTTAAATTAGTAAACATCCATATATCTAGTGTGGTCATCGATAAAAATTATGAAATATTTGTCTTCTCCGAGTGACGGAGCTCTAAACGATCCACATATGTACGAGTGTACTTAGCCAAGAATTTCTTTATCTCTGCTTTCACAATTCTGAAAAGACAACCTCTTTATTTTTTTATATTGCGAGTAGATCCCATACTCATTGCCATATTTAGAAGCTTTTCTATATCAGTGAGACTCAAATGTCCCAATCTCTGACGCCACTTCGATGCTATCTCATCCCCATCTGCCACTGTCACCTCCTAAATCAGCTTCTGTTCCATCGATTTAAGTATATAAAATTGCCTTATTATGTTTGCGAATTTATTTCCAAATTTTATAATAAAGCCACGTGCAGTGACCTTTGGTACTGAAATTAAATTTTGCTTTAACTTCGGAGCAAAAACGACGTTTTCAAGTGTCGAGAATTTGCCATGGGCAGTTGTTATAATAATTGAATCAACACCAATTTCGTGTACAATGGTATGACCGGCTGTTTTGATTTGACATCGTAGATAAGTGTTAATACTTTCAAAGAAATTCTTATCATTTTATCACTGCCCTTGAATGCCGATCATCTCTCATGGAGATGGCAGAGCAGTTCAACATTCACCTCTGTTGGGTGCCGGGCCACAGAGACATTCCAGGGAACTGCAGAGCCGATGAACTCGCCAAAATTGGAACCACTCTACCTATCCTACCAGACAAAGGTAGTATAGGTATACCAATCGCTACGTGCAAACTAACACTAAAGCTAGATGCCAATAAAAGAACGGACCTTAGGTGGACTGCTGGACAAACATGTCTAGCGACAAAACAGATCTGGCCAAAGCTGGATCTGAGTCGATCTAAGTGTCTGATCCTCTTAGAAAGGAAACATCTCAGCGCCATAATAGGTGTCATTACCGGACACTGCCTCATAGGCAAGCACGCAAGAAGGCTTGGCGCTTTTACTAACGATTTTTGTAGAAGCTGCATGGACGAGGAAGAGGAGGAGACAATCCCCCACCTACTCTGCACATGCCCAGCTCTCTCTCAGAGAAGGAAGCTTCACCTAGGAGCTTTCTTCTACAACGACCTAAACGATCTAGAAAAAATAGACGTTAACAGTCTCCTACGCTTTATTAAAAGCTCAAACTGGTTCCAGTAGTAAGAAGATCATAGATCCACGTGGCATCACAATGGGCCAATAGGCCTAAGTGGGTTGGTATTTCCAACAGCCACTCTTACCTAACCTAACCTAACCTATCATCGGTTGCCCCATTGTCTTAACACCATTCATTTGGCTGTATTTTTTCGTCGTTCTCGTAGCCATCAACATTCAAAGTTGTTACCAACGCTGCATTCGATGATTGGCTTGCGGGATTAGCCCAGTTTGAGTTTGAGTAGCTTTTACTTATTCAAACAGATGCTCAATGATCATGTTTTCCACCTTTACTTATAACACTTCCCATCGAACATCTTAAATTTCATTTTTGTGTTTACCCGAGGTCGGGTTTATTGAAATCCACACTTACTTTGCGATGCCACAGAAATCGTGGTACTGCCGGAAAATCCATACGAGATCACGAAAAACCAGTGCATCCCAAAAAAGTCACTATATGGTGGGGATTATGGGTTGGCGGCATTATTGGCCCGTACTTTTTCGAAGATGTGTCTGGAGAGACAGTTACAGTGAATGGAGACCGCCTAATTTTTTCCAAAATTGAATGAATTGGGTCTGGACGCTTTCTGGTGCTACCACCTAGACAAGCCACCAATCAATCAATTTAAGGACTGAAACGAATAAAATTTGGGAACTTCAAAGTAAAAAAAAAAAAAATTCATAATTCATGTAATTTTTTTTATTTGCTTTAAAACTCTGTTTTTATTAAATTCATTCACAATTACAAAAAATAAAAAAAATTATTTGGGTTCAAATTCTTTCGTCAACTTCTTTCGAATGTCCTTCATAAGGTTGGTGACAGTTACATCCGTGATCTTTTTGGACGCTCTTTCCATTTAGCACTAAAATCTTTTACGTCCTTTGCACACCGCTCACTTGTCCTCAATTTAGCTTTGACCAAAGCCCAATGCCTCGCAATGGGACGGCACTGTGGAACATTGGGTGGATTCATGTCTTTTGCGACAAAGTCGACATTTTTAGCAACAAGAAAGCTCAACGTCGCATGAGCATAGTGAGCTGAAGCTCTAAATCTGGCCAAAATAATGTTGAACCCTAGTGTTTGTTCAAGAAAGGAATCAACAGTTTTTTTTAAGCACTCGTTAGTGTACACTTCTCCGTTAATTGTTTCCGCTGTAATAAACGATGAGCTTCTGTGTCCACATTGGCAAATGGCCTGCCAAACGAGATATTTTGACCCGAATTTTTCCATCCCAATCGATGTTGTTGATTGCAGAAGAATCTCAGCTTCAAACGAATTGTAAAACTGCGCACCTGGAAGGAAGTCGGCTTTGACATAAGTTTCGTCATCCAAGGCCAAGCACGCTTTCTTGTTGCCGATCAACTCGTATAGCTTTCGGGCTCGTGTTTTTAGACTTTTTTTTGCTTTTCAGTAATTTTTGGTATTTTTTGTTTTTCTCCGTGTTTTTAGACCGTTACGTTGTTTAGATCTTTGTACCATTGTTTGGTTCGTATTACATTTCCGAGCAACATCTCTGGATGACATAGTCCGGTTTTTTACGATGGTACCCACTATTTTCCTGTCCAAATTTGTATCATGTGCTCCACTTTTAGCTCCACTTTTCTATTTTCGCTTAACTGACAACGTCTCCAAATATCGTTTAATAACAGAATCCACTGTACTGCGTACTATGTTTAAATTTGAAGAGCGCCGTGGCAGTGGCCCAAGTGGTAGTGTATTGGCTTCCAACTAGTCGGACGGTTCGGGCTTCAATACCAGCCGTGACCGAAATACTTTTTTTCAGGCAACTAAAATCTTGCGAAGTGAATGGTTGCCTCCTAAATACAAAATCAAGTCCAATTTACACTAATAAGTTAGTCTCCCCATTAAATGTTGGATGCCACCCATGGAGCGAAATAACCACTGAGCCCAAACACCTTTCTCTCTCTCTCTATCCGATTTTCCGAAAAACTTAACATATGCTCCGGCATTTTAAGAGTAGTAATACCCTCTTGACACTCAAAAAAAAAAAAAAATTATTTCGGTTAGAGGAGAAGTTGATTGGCCTCCACGGCCATGCAGTTTGACAGCTTTAAACTTCTTCCAGTGAGGTTAATTGCAGAGCGACGTCTGTGCCAATAAACCAGCGACAATTCAGGATCTCAAACATAGCATCCAAACTGAAATTACGGCCATTGACCCACTTATTCTTCAAAAAGTCATCGATAATTTTGACCTTCGGATGGTCGCTTGCAACGGAAGCCGTACGAACGATGTTCTGTTCCATTCATAATTGCTATATACCGAACTTTATTAATCAATAAAATTCTACATTGATTCACAATAGGTGTGTTTTTAATTTAATGAAAACTGCCACATTAGCTGTTGGTTTACCCTTTATATCTACAGAGGATGTTCAAAATATTTGGAACACTGCAAAAATTTCATTAAAAGCGCATATAAGTGAAGGTAAAACACTTAATCTATAAATATCTTCTAAAATTCTTTTAAACCCTGGGTTTGTTATGTAATAAACGATAAATGTATGATATTTTTTTTTTAATAAATCTTCTATTACTCCCATTTTTCCCTATAAATATCCGTTCATTTCCATTTACTGATGCATTTATCGATTTGGTATCTCGCGAGTCTTCTATTTCTAATTTGTGAAATAGGCTTCACAAGTACTTAAACACTTTTGAAACATAATTTTACACTATTTAAAAAAAAACATTCGGTAAGTCAAAGTAAAAGTTAAGTGTGTGGGAATAAAACATAATTAAGTTTTTTTTTTTTTTTTTTGAAAGAACACAAAAAAGTTGAAATCACAACTTTGATAAAATTAAAAATGTTTTCTTACCGTGAAATCGGAAGAAAAGCAGGTGTATCCTGCCAAACTGTGTCCAGAATGGCCCGAAAACTCGAAAGTGGACAATCGCCAACATCGAATAATCGAAGTAACTCTGGCAGAAAAAGGATAACCACAGTGCGTGAGGATCGAGAAATAGTTACAAATACCTGGGATTGTATGAAAATGGAATCTGAAGCCATAGACCCACAAAAAGGCCACTTTTAAACGCGTCCATGAAGAAAAAAAGAAAAATTTGGGCTCATCTGTTGCAGAACAAACCACAGGACTATTGGCAGAAGGTAATTTGAAAATATATAATTTATATTTTAATGTGAAAATTAAGATAATAAATTTAATTTATTTTTAATTTTCTAAAGGTAATCTTCAGTGATGAGTGTTGATTAGAAATAATGACGGAATCCACTGAATTTGTGCGTCGACGACTTTCAGAGAAGTACAATGAAAGTTGTGTAGTCAGCCGGGGGGTAAAACATCCAGCCTCTGTAATGGTATGGGGCTGTATTACGGCAGAAGGACCAGGGCCGCTATACTTTGGTTTTTTGCTATTTCTAAATTCTTTGGACCGTAAAAGAAAAAACTACACATTCATGCAAGACGGTGCTCCTTGCCACACAGCCAAAACAACCAAAGATTTCTTCGATAAAGAAAAAATTGCAGTACTCTCTTGGCCTGGGAATTCGCTTGATATGAATCCTACTGAAAATTGTTCAAGCCGCTTGAACAATCGTACAAACACTAATAAAACCATGTTAATTGAAAATATACGTGATATCTGGCAAAATAGCTCAGAATTAAGAGAAGTAATTGTTAAAAATATGAAAACAATGTCAGAACGAATTCGTACGTTAAAAAAAGTTAAGGGAAGTGGGACAAAATATAAAATGAAATGAAATGCCTCCATAAATAATAAATAAATATAATAAATTTTAAAATCGTGAAGTTGCATTTTTTATTTCATGCTCCAAAATCAAAATCCGCAGCAATAAACAAAAAATATGTGAAAAAAATGCAGTGTTCCTAATATTTTGAACACCCTCTGCAGATATAACAGCTAATGTGGCAGTTTTCATTAAATTAAAAACACACCTATTGTGTAGAATTTTATTCGGTATGAATGGAACACAATGGAATGGTACTACATTGTAATTATGACATTGATGCCAAATTGTAAAACATCAGACATTGAAGTGTGTCAGAAGTGCGGTTATATGAAAATCGAAAAAAAAAGACGCATAAAAAGGTTAATACACCAAAATGACAGATGAAAAAACGATTTATTGGAAAAACTGAAATTGCAAGTACGAGTATCAACCCGCCAGATCATAACTTCAACGCCGTAGAAAGCACGGGAGCAAGCTTCATTCGACCACCAAGGCAACCCATCACCACCGTAGATTCGACAATAAACTCGAAAAACTAGATTTCGCAGTATGGTTCGTGGAACTCGTAGCAACATAAATGGGGACCAGACCTCAGGACGCCCAAGTGGCTACGATAATGGCAACTATCGGATCAGAAGCGGTAGCCATTTACAACACATTTTAACCCACACACACAAATACTCGTAACATAAATCAAAGAAAAGCTTAGTAGCTATTTCATTCCCAAAGTAAATGTAACATACGAGAGGTATTCATTTAATAAAATGCAATAAAGCGAAGCAAGAAGGTAGTAAAAAAAATGTGATTTCGAGAGCTTACAAGACAGTCTACAAACAATCATCATCTTCCAGGTTATTGTCCCAAGAAAATCTGTCACTAGAAAAGGCCATTGGCGTTAGCAAAACAAGCGTAAAACATATTGACGAAATTAATCAGCCTCAACGAAAAGGCAACTCTGAAACTAGATACAAAAAACAACGCCAACGACGACGACAACAACATACAAAAAAAAAAAAACAAAACATGTCCCCCATATGGTAAAATATCCGCAAAATGTCAAAACAGATTTTCAACGTATATGTCGGACAAACAGAAGAGTTCATGTTACAAACACCGAAGAAGAAATTTACGATGACAATGAAATAAACGAGCTGTCAGAAAGCAATATAAATGATGACAAAACTGGTATGATGCCATTGAGATTAAAAGTCACAAAATTAAAATGAAACTCAACGCCGGGCAACAGTGGAACGTACTGTCAAAATACACTAGAGCAAAACTAAGCTCATTACATACAGCAAACACGAAATACCTGAAATAGCCGAAGCCAAATAAAAGATTATATCATACAATTCTTGGTGGCTAACGCAAAGGTATCACCAAACTTCGGTAAAAAAGCATGCGAGGAGCAAATCTTATAAAACGCAAATCTATGAAAACACCATAAATGAAATGGAGTAGGGTGCTTAAAAGGATTTGAATACAACATAGAATTAAAAGAAAATGCACAGTTGGAAATACATCCAGCTTTAGAAAACCCTGTTCACTGCGATATGCAGTTACGAGTAAATCACAGATTGACCCAATGGAAAGGAAAAGAGTAATAACCCGAACACCTGAAGCAACTCCTAGCGTATCACCGATGGTTGTAGTGAGGCAAAACGACAAAATACGAATATGTATTGACCCACAGATCTCAACAAAAATATAATCCGACAATATCACCCGTTCAATATATTCGAAGAAATATCAATACATATCAAAGCATCCAAATATTTTACATTGCTCAACTGCGAAAGGAGCTTTGGTTTGCCAAAGGCAAAGGTGACCAAGAGAACCACCAGATACTTAACCTTTTCCACACTTTGGGGTAGATATAGTTTTCTGGTTTTACCGTTCGGGTTAACCGATGCCCCAAAAGTATTCCAGCAGCAAATAGAAGAAACGTTGAAGTTTCCATTGACGATGTTCTTGTTCATGCTTCAACGTTAGAAGAGTTGAAAACACCACAAAAACAAGCCATCCAAGCTAAACAAAACAGAGGCCTACAACTAAATATGCAAAAATGCGTATTTGAAAAAGAAAGAAATCAAATTCTTAGCTCATTACATCACCTCAAGCGGCATCAACTTAAATCCAGACAAAAACGCAAGCCATCGAACTATCGAAAACACCCAAAAACAAGTAAGAACCCCAGCGGCTGCTCGGAATTGTAGCGCACCTATCGAAATTTTTGAAAAATGCGTCAGAAATAACATAACCTTCACGAAAATTGTTGGAAAAAAACACACAATTCAGCTGGGAAGATGAACAGCAAAAAGCAGTAGCAAGCATAAAAAAAAATACTGGCAACCGCCCTAGTTCTAATGACGTATGACGTCAACAAAGGTGTGAAAATGCGAACGTATGCAAGCTCTTACGCAATCGGAGCAACACTTCTAAAAAATAAACAACCTGCAACATATGGTACAGTGGTGGAGCGCTTAACAAACAGACATTTTTCAATTACGAAATAAAAATTATTTATTAATCGTTGACAGTTACAGTGGATTTTTGGAAGTAAAAGGAACATCAAGAGAAATGATAACCATGAGTTCTAAGTTCGCGGCATCCCTTACATACTAGAGAGCGACAACTGGCCGCAAAATTTATCCAAAGAGTTTCGAGAATTTGCAAGGATTTGGAATTTCAGCCACGGTACATGCACTCCATGGTTGAGCGAAAGATACGTACAAACCGCAATTTTAACCCTGACAAATACGTCACGAAGTAAGTCGTTAGGCTCCCCAAACCAATGTCTCCTGAGCGGGCGAACACGCTCCAATCACCAATAGACTTCTTTCTGCTCTGGTACAACCACACATTTCGCAAGGCTTATCAAAATTAAGTGTACTGCTATGATCGTACAGCAAAGGATCAAAACCCACTTGAAGTTAACCAAAATGTTCGACTTTAACAACATCGAAAACAGATCCGCGCCAAGGTAATCAAAAAGACACACCATCCAAGGTCAATGTTAGTTGCCATCAAAGACGGAACCATAGATAAATTAACCTAGATGGCAAACTCTACTAATACTTTTGCAAACCCATAACTTCCGCACTAACCTTTTTTTAATTCAGGATTTGCTAGAAAGTTGCTAGAATGAGAGCGATTTGCATAAGTATGTGTAATGTGGATGACGTTTTTTGAGTAAAACGGGCGTCTTTTGTGTAAAATGGGAGGGAAATTGCCATTCCTGACAAGCCACACGTATTCACAGATAGGTCACACGGATAGTGGCGATCAATAGAAAACAGGGTTTTGATTTTCCAATATCTGGAAAGATTGTCAGTTTTTATATAATGAGTTCGCGCTCAAGAGGTTTTTACACCCTTAAAATATTTGTACACAGCGCGGACGAAGGAAATTTAGGGAGGGAGAATGGACAGGTACCGATGTACATTGTTTTTAAATGTTTGTAAGTTATAACGACCAGGAAACACAGAGATCGGCAGGGCATTCCATAAGCGAGTTGTACGGCTTAGGAAAGAATCACGATAGTTTAGAGTACGTCCGGAAGTGGGCTTGAGGGTATACTGAGGAGCATTCATAGCGAGACGGGTGTTACGGTTGAAAGTTTGAATGGGCGGAATGCTACTGGCGATTTCAATGGAGCACTGGTGGTGGAAATAGCGATAAAACAAAGTGAGACAGGAGACATTACGACGGTGTTCGAGGATGTCAATTGATTGATTGATATTAGTATCACCTATGAGTTTTATCGCACGGTTTTGAATCCTATCTAGCAGGTGCAGACATGTTTTAGGAGCACCTGACCAGATGTGGGCTTTGTACTCCAATTTTGCCTTATATATTGTGGCCAGATCATAGGGGGTAAAATATTTCTTACATCGCTTGAGGAAACCTAGACATTTGGCAGCATTTTTGATGACATCGAATATGTGAACATTCCAACGTAAGTTATCACTGGCACACATACCGATAATAAAAAGTTTATTGGTTTCGACGATACAAGTGCCATTCATGGATAATGGCTGGGTATTCGAATTTCGTTTTAATGACAGCAGACAGCATTGAGTTTTGGAAGCATTAAATTCCACTCGGTTGATAGTTCCCGAATTGGTTATGCTGTTAATATCGGAATTTAATGAGCTTATCATACGCTGCCGTTCCCATTCTACACCCAAAGAACAAGGGCATGAGTCCGGGAAAAAATATGAAATACAGAGCGTACTGTCATCAGCAAAGGAATATAATGGATTAGAAGTAGCAGACAAAAGATCGTTGATGAAAATTAAAAAGAGTGTCGGAGACAGAACGGAACCCTGTGGCACACCAGCATTTATTTTGTGAATATCAGGCCTGAAACCATCCAAGACAACTTGAATTGAACGTTCCGAAAGGTAATTTCTAATCCATTGAAGAAGAGAGTCATCGATCCCAAAAGCACGCATTTCCGACAAAAGAGCCTGATGCCAAATTCTGTCAAATACCTTAGAAATATCAAGTGCAACTATCCTGCTTTCGCCAGATTGATGTACGCTTTGTTTCCACTTTTCGGTGAGACATGCCATCAAATCACCAGTGGACCTGTTGCTACGAAAACCATATTGCCGGTCATTGAGAAGTTTTCGTGTTTCGAGATACGAGTATTTCATGATCTGACGGTTTATCAGCGTGACCTTGGAGAGAAGAGACGTAAGTGCAATGGGCTTGTAGGAGGAGAGAGAGGAAGATTCTCCTTTTTTAGGGATCGCCTGGACAAATGCTGCTTTCCACCTGCTCGAAAAGTGTCCTAAAGAGTAGGATTGATGAAAAAGCTTACGCAGGGGTTTTGCCAGCGTGGAAGAACACCTCTTCAGAAGAAGGGGAGATATACCATCTGGACCGGCGGATTTATGTAGATGAAGATCTTTAAGTACTCTCGCTACTACACGAGTGCGAAAGTGGATTCGCCCCATTGAAGATTCGATGCACTTAAGTGTAGGCGGGGACAAAGCACAATCTGGAAGTGTTGAGCTAGCCGCAAGGTGTGCAGCAAGCAGATTGGCCTTGTACGAAGAATTGATAGCTGGAATGTCATTGTAAATGAGCGTTGGGATGGAGGATGAGGCAGAATTTTTAATGTTTTTGACAAACGACCAAAAATGTTTACTGCCTTTGGGACATTGCAGTATTTTTTGCCTCAAATTTTGGTCGTATTGAAATTTCACACGATTGAGAAAGACGTTGCAGTCATTCCTGGCTCGTTTGAACTTTTTTTGGTTTTCCTCTGTCGGGTTGGTCTTGTAGGACCGAAAAAATATTTATCTAACCCTGACAGCCTCTTTACAGCTCGAGTCGTACCATGTCTTTTCTTTTGGTTTGATACTCTTCATCCGATGAGGGATACAGCATCTCATTCCAAAGAGAATAGTTTCTGTGATCATGTCAGCAGCGGCATCCACGTCGTTATCGAGGAAATTTAACGACGAGTTAAAATTCCTAAAGAAGTTGTTAAGATCGCTCCAGTTGGCTTTCTTGTATTGCCATACGGTTCTTTTAGAAATCTTTTTTCTAACTGTGTGGTGGGTGTACGAGAATTTAGCTGATATTACACAATGGTCCGACGAGCCTAGAGTGGAGAGCACATCAACGCAGTACTTGTCAGGGTGAGAAGTTAAAAACAAGTCCAGGGTGTTGGCGATATGACTATCAACGTCTGGTATTCGTGTGGGCTCATTTACAAGCTGGGTTAAATTATTTTCCGCAGCGAAGATTTCAACACACCGTCCTTCGGGTGTTGCCTGTCCAGAATGTCGAAGCCACCCAGAATTCGCCCGTAATAACGATTTCAGTATGAGGATACAGGGATACAATTCTTTGAATGGAGTCAGATAGCGCATCAAACTCGTTAAAGGTTTAGCTGCTTTCCAGTTTAGGGCTTCTGTAAATAAAGCAGTAGTGGATAATTTGCTCACGGAAATGGAATTTTAGCCACATGGAATTGAATTCCGGATCTATCGAAGAAACTCCACACGAGTACAGAACACCAGAGCATATATATTAAACTAACCTAGATGGTAGACTCTACTAATACTTTGCAAACCCTTAACTTTCGCACAGACACACTGTAAGTGAATGTCAACACTTTTACTGCTCTATATTGCCATTGATGACAAGTCACACGTATTCACAGCCAGGGTCTCTATGGTATCTTAATTTATCATAAGTAAAGTACAAGTAAATAAGAACTTTACCTATACTAGTGGCTAACCTTAGACAACAAAACCAACTATGTATGTATGTCTCAGAAATGTACAAAGATCGGCATGCTCGTCAGCGGTGCTCCGATATTTACCTCATTGCTCTACTAGATATACTATTCCATACTATGTATATGTACTTCTGGATGTCTATGGTAAACACAGATGGAAGATAGAACGCATTCACATATATGTATGTATACACACTTATTACTCAAAAAAATCATGATTCCTTCATTGAGAACCTACTTTTGCTTCAAACAGTTCAGTATTTCAGCCGTAAATGTTTGCTATTGAAGAGGCTTTCTCTTGGTGATAGAGTGATACACTATTATATAAATGAGGTCCAAACAGTTCATAATTCATATCCATAAGCTAGTGAACTTACTAAAAGTGGCATAGCCTTAGATATACATACAGATGTTAAATTTCCAGGACATAGAGATGATACTTCCTCAAGATAGCTACGATACATACGGTCTGGACAGATCTGACTTAATCTGGATCTGAAGCACACAAAGTGTACTCTAAATGAGTCATAATTAGTAAGGATTAGAACAGACTTGTTTTCTCTTATGACATTTTTTGTAGAGCCGATCTTCGGATTTCCACATTGAGATTCTGCGGTATCACGTCAATTTTCTTTGGTCGCTCAATGCAGGCTCCCATTTTTAAGATACATATGCACAATCCACATATTTTCCTTATTTGCTGGGCTTTAGCCTTGTTTTACTTTAGAAAAAATTGCAATTTTCATTTGCTAACCCATTAACATTTATACTCAAGTAGTGAGTTCATAAATTTTCTTCGTCTCCGTCTAATTGTAAGCGTTAACCTTTGACATTAAAAAGCCGAAAGTCACATCAGATATCTACTATACATTGTGTGTATGAATTCGTATACACGTTCATACATACATGAGTACATATAGCTTCTAATCATTTGTAAGACATTAGCGCTAGCTAGAAGTTGCACACTTTGAGTTTCTACTCATACTTCAAAAGCATTCGTAAGGAAACGAACATGTCTATTGCTCGCTTTCTAATTTGTTTTTTTTTTCCGAACTTTTCACAATGATTTAAGTGCATACATATGCTACATACGTGTGCAATGTCATGAATAAAAAATGAAATTGCTAAAGCAGTAAAAAAAAAAAATACCGGCCATATAAATCTTTATAGCAATAGCCTTCCAACAAAATTTAGATACTAATCTTAAAAAGAAAAAAATGAAAACAAAACATCTCTTTCTATGCATTGACCCAGTCTGAAAAAAAAACACTTCACAAACACAGATACATCTTCACACCAACACACACACAAATATAGAAAAGAAAAAAAAACATCTTACGGCTAAGGCGCAATCGAAGAGCTTTGTACACGTTTCTAAAAGCCATAGCTCATACGGATATCCTTTCGCCTTTCGACTTGATACTCCAGTGTGTTGGGAAATGCAATTGGTATAGGTTAGCCCTTCGTATCTATGTGTTGGCTTAAAGCACCGGACTGATAATAAAAAACCACCAACCGGGTTGGTTGTGTGCCTTACATTTGTGTGTTTTTTCACATGTACGAACCGTATGAACCGTATGAACCGAATGCACATACGCGCATATGTTATTGCAGTTTTAATCATTCATTTGGATCTATTTTCCGCGTGATTTAAAAACTCGTAGAAATTTGGCATTTTATTGCGTTTTTCGTCATATCCTTCGGGGAGATGACACGAGTACGCTTTGCCTTACTGAACTCATCAAGAATAAAAGCTTTGACAATATATATTCGCACTTTTCTATTTTTATTTATTTAATGTTTCGGTTAAGTTACAAAAGTGAAACAGAATAACAAATCAATGAAATCCGTTTTTCTCCAAAAACTTTATACCCTTTAAATGGATCACATCCAGATATCTTTTCGACACCTCATTTTTAGCTGGAGTAAAATAAAATTTTTCCACAAAAAAATCTAAACCAACAAACGTAGAAAAAACGGATGTCACGTCAACCCGAAAGCAAATGTACTCAGCTACTGAAATACTCGTACTCATATCCTTTCGATGCTTTTGAAGCTTTCATTTTGAAATATTTCCCGATAAAAGCTCTACTAAGTGATTTTTGTACTCCGTCGACAGTTGGTAAGCTATGTGGAAAATATGGTAACACATAAAGCTTTAGCGGATGTGTGATAATAGCATTCAAGGACTAGAAGCGATAGCGCAACGTTTGCAACGTCGGCAAATCTTGTGACGTAATTTATTTGAATTTCATGTTACGGTCCACGGTGTGGTTTGTCATGATGAGATGATGACGAGACTATGGTATTTCTCGTTGCTAAAAACTTTTTAAATGATGTACGAGTTCATACATACATATGATATGTGTGCCCACAAACACACGAGATGTGAACATTCTTGTATAAGTTTTG
This sequence comes from Volucella zonaria, assembly GCA_963966105.1. Classification (NCBI taxonomy): domain Eukaryota; kingdom Metazoa; phylum Arthropoda; class Insecta; order Diptera; family Syrphidae; genus Volucella; species Volucella zonaria. The sequence continues at coordinate 53,021,773 of OZ014533.1, read as the reverse complement.
AGACATTCAACAAGTAAACCTAAATCACGGAAGCTGATAGGGTGTTTGAGAATGAACACCCACTGAAGCTATTCTAGTAAAGGAGTTTTGGGTCCAACATTTCGAATTATTCTCGGAAAATCATAAGTGACAGAAATGTGAAAAATTGTCAGAGTTAGGACGATTTGTCTTTTTTTCATCGTAGCGTGTATCCTTCTTTATTTGGTTCCTTCATGAATTACGAACATTTTCATAATCTAGTCGGGATATCGCGGATGTGGTCGTACGCTCAAAAAACGTTCTAACACCAGGTTGAGATTTGCTCGACTGTATAAAAATAAATATCTTACTGAGATGCATCTCAGAAGCGCGGTCTTCCTCTACTGCGTTGTGCCACCGTGTAGGAATGGAAGACTTTTTGGGCCGGAACAGTGGTATAACACCAAAACGTTCCCGGAATTTATTCAGAAAAATAAAAATATAAGTTTATTCATCTAAATCTATATTCTCATCTTCAAAGTAATCCCCATCGACTGCAACACACTTATGCCAGAGCTTGATCCAATCCTTGAAACATTTTTTATATTCGGTTTTCTGTATGTCCATCAGTGCTTCCTGCGATTTTTCCATTACTTGTTCTCGGCTGCTGAAACGCGTTTCCCGTAGTGGTTTTTTAACTCGATTGAACAGAAAGAAGTCACAGGTGAATTCGGTTCGGTGGCTGTTGGATGGTATTTTTTGCATTTTTCGCCAAAAAATTACGAATAATGATGGCACTGTACGACGGTGCAAAATCCACGAGTTTTCTACCCACAATTCTTTCGGCGAATTGCTTCACGCAAACGTCTCATAACGCCCAAATAATACGAATACTCTTTGTTTACTGTGTGGCCTTCTGGCAAAAATTCATGATGCACTACACTGTTGTAATCCATGAAAACCGTGAGGATTGCCTTCTTCTTTGACTGAAAACGACGTGGTTTTTGGTCTCAGCTCATTTGGTGAACGCCATTCGCTTGCCTGATGTCAGGATTGCGTGTCGTACTCATAAACCCACGTCTCGTCTCCAGTAATGATATTCACTCTACTGTCGACGATTGTTGGGTTGTGCCGTATTCGCCGCAACTCTCAAAGACAACAAAGGAAACGATATGGCGGTTTTTGGAGGTGGAAACGCCACTGCTCCAATCGACGAAATCAATCATTATCAACTAGGACGCTACATTAGTAGCAATGAAGCAGTATGGCGCATTTTATCATTTCCAATCCATGAACGACATCCAACAGTTGTTTATTTGGCAGTGCACCTTGAAAATGGGCAGCGCGTCTATTTCACAATAGAAAGTGTACAAGCAAGGGCATTGTCACCGCCGCCAACAACTTTAACTGCATTTTTTACATTATGCAGGGAAGATACGTTTGCGAGAACATTACTTTACTCCGAAGTACCGACATATTTTACATAGAACACGTCAGCGAAAAAGTTTCAACGTCACAAGCAAGGTCAAGCAGTTGAAGGACATTCCAATTTATATTCGACCGACGCACTAGGCCGCCTGTACACTGTTCACCCAAGCAATGCAGAATGTTTTTACTTGCGATTACTGCTAATCAATGTCCTTGGGCCCACATCCTTCCAAGAATTGAGACCAGCTAACGGCCGAGTGTGCGCCCCTTATCGTGAGTTAAATCTTCTTGAAAACGATGCACATTGGGACATTTCACTCGCTGATGCATCGAATACTGTTCGACAAAAGTTAATACGTACATTATTTGCGATCATATTGGCAACATGCTTTCCATTAAATCCTAAAGATTTGTGGGAAAAATATAAGGACTACATGAGTGAAGACATCCTTCACCGATTGCGTACCATAAATCAAAATCCGGACATTCAATTCACACCAGACGTTTATAATGAAGCATTGGTTTTGATTGAGGATATATGTGTGGCAATAGCTAACAAAGCATTGGTCCAGTTAGCAATGCTTGCACCGAACCGACCTGCGAAGAAGTTTTTCGAACGCGATTTGCAACGAGAAACACATTTTAATGTCGGTGATTTGGATATATTCGTTCAAGCGAATCTTTTGATTGCAGAACAACGCTAGTGTACGACACGATTATGGATGCAATTACAAGACAAGGCGGTGGATTGTATTCCATAAATGCGCCCGGTGGCATAGGCAAAACATTTCTGATTTCTCTTATATTGGCAACCATACGATCTCGAAATAACATTGCATTGGCTATCGCTTCATCTGGAATTACGGCAACACTTTTGGATTGTGGCCGAACAGCGCATTCTGCACTAAAATTACCGTTAAACATGCAAACCATTCCAATTCTGGAATGGGTAAGGTACTCCAACAATGCCAAATCATCATATGGGATGAACGTACAATGGCGCACAAAAAATAATTAGAGGCGCTGCATCGCACACCAAAGGACTTAAGAGGGAAACGAACGTCTTTTCGGTGGTGCGCTCATTTTATAATGACTGGTGACTTTCGACAAACTTTACCAGTGATTCCACATTCAACACAGGCTGACGAGTTTAATGCATGTTTAAAATCATCCATTTTATGGCGACATGTTCAGAAACTAAGCTTACAAACCAATATGCGTATAAGATTGCAACATAATGGATCCGCTAAACATTTTGCAAAACAATTATTGGATATTGGAAATGGTAAAATGACCATCGATGAAGCCACACAATGTATCACATTGCCACCAGATTTCTGTATATTCACAGCAACTACAGACGACCTAATACACCAAGTATTCCAAGATATCGCAAGAAATTACAAAAAACCATCAATGGCTCAGTGAACGTGCTATATTAGCCGCCAAAAACCACGATGTTAACTCCATTAATTTCACCATTCAATGCGAAATACCAGGCGACGTGAAAACATATAAATCCATCGACACTGTCATGAATCAAGACGAAGTTGTCAACTATCCAACTGGGTTCTTGAATTCACTTGATTTAGCCGGCATGCCTCCGCACGTTTTAACATTGAAAATTGGCGTGCCTATCATTTTGCTTCGAAACATTAATCGGCCACGACTTTGCAATGAAAAAAATGATGGCCAATATCATCGAAGCTACTATTTTGAATGGAAAATTCAAAGCAGAAGATGTACTACAGGGTGAATGACTCGAACCCCAACTTTTTAAAATGCTATAATTTTTTTATTTTTTGATAAATTTTATTGTGCCAAAGCAAAAAATGTTGGAAAATACATCAATTTTCAAATTGTATCAGTAGTTTTCAATATGTCCACCTTTCGCGCGAATAATGGCCTTGAGATTGCCGAAGAAAACATCGCACGCTGCACGCAACTTTCTCTGCGGTATTTTGGCCCATTCCCGGCGAAGTGCTTGTTTGAGGTGTTCCAAAATTTGGTATTTTTTTGTGCCAACCTTCGCCTTCAAAATACCCCAGACAGAGAAATCCAACGGATTTGCATCCGGAAAATTTGCAATCCACTGTGTCGAAGAAATGAAGTGTAGAACATTGTTTTTTAACCAATCTTGGTTGACGTGGGCTTTGTGAGACGGTGCCGAGTCTTGTTGAAATGTCCACGGTCTCTGACCGTAATAATTGTTTGCCCATGGCTTCAATACTGCCCCTAAGACAGTTTCACGTTATACGATCGCATTAATTTTGACGCCACGGTCCAAAAATACGAGCGGGGAGCGACCATCTGCGGTTATGGCGGCCCAAACCATCACCATCGGTGTTGCCTGCTTTCTGGTGGCCGTCCAAAGGTGTAAATTTTCGAAGGACCTCTCTGGCAAGTAAACTCAGTCATTTTGTTTCTTGACATATAGTATTGCTCGATAACAAATGGTGACTCATCTGAAAAACCAAATTCGGCAACTCACCATTTTCGTGCAAGCGTAGCAACTCCTTCGATCTTTCGACTCTAACTTTTTTCTGTTGCGGTGTAAGATCGTGTGCTTTTGGAACTTCAATGGTTTGAGCACAAGCTCATTTTTCAGTATGTGTTGCATCCGTTTCAACGTTATGTTGAGCTCACGAGCCATTTTTCTTCCACTTGGACGCCGATTTCGCTCAATTCGGGTCTTCACCATTTCTGTCGATGTTGCTGGCATGGCGTTTTACAACGCTGCCAGTACCACGGTAACGAGCTATGGTTCGAGACACAAATGATTTATTCACTTTGAGGTGCTGGAGGGCTCTAACGATAGCTATTTGTGGTTTTCCAGCCAAATATAAAGCAATCATACTATCACGTTTGAATTCCATCGCGGATAAAAATTTTTCAACACAACTGAGACGCAAATCGTTTAAAGGGCTTGTAAATAATAAAATTATCTGTCATGGGTCAAAATTTGAGCGGTTTGGAAATTATAGCAGTCTGAAGTTGGTTGCAGTTCGATTCATTCAGGGTGTATTGCCTCGCATTCCAATGAGTCCAACAGACTTACCATTCGGATTCAAAATTTTACAGTTTCCGGTGCGACTCGTCTATGCAATGGCCATCAACAAGGCACAAGGACAATCTTTACAAGTGCGTGGCCTGTTCACGCGTCGAAAAACCTTCTGATTTATTTGTATAGTATGAACCAGACGCAAAAACAAAAAATATTGTATGAGTATATCCAACAGCACTTCAATAAACAAAATAAAAAATAAAAGTGTTCTTATACACATGTATGCTGACTTTTTCTTAAATTTAAGTTTATTAATATGAGCGGCAGCGCGCATTCTACATTGATTTCCACGCTAGCTGTTGGCTTACCCTTTATTTTGTGTTAGGCTAAGGTTCCCAAAATACGTTGTTGTAACAACCCAATAAGAAAATAAAGGAAATAATAAAAATAATCATGATGACACCATGTGTTCCTTGATGTATCCACCATATAGTCCTGATATAGCCAGATTACCATTTGCTCCGAATCTCTGCAACACTCTCTTGTTGGCTTCAAAATAGGCAACAGAAAATCCCGTGATACAATTTTTTTAACAAAAAAACCCACAAATTCTATTGTATACTGACGGAATAATGGTCCCATTCGAAAAATGGTGGTCACACAAAATGGACCATATTTGGTTAAATAAAAATTCACTTTTTACCCAATCTGATGTTTACAAATATAAATAACATTTCTGATTCCAAGTGCACACTTGGAACTATAAAAAACTATAAAAAAAAATTATATTATTACGCTAACACAAAACATTTTATAGATAAGTACGGTTGGTCCCTTAAATTCATAAAAAATTTAGCTCATTTAAATTTTTTAGTATTTTCTACACAAAATATTAGTTTACGCCAAAAAGCAAGCTTGTTAGCAAAGCACATTATTGATTGAAAACCGATTATCAGGCTTTTAGAAGGCATGTGGGATTTGCTATTATTGTAGTTAACCTTTGTAACATCATCCCCATTACATGACATCATCCCAACAAAGCTCAAAACCAAAATACCATATTTGCTATGAAGGACACACAAAATGCGGGCAAACATTTCCCAAAACAACAATTTGCGGTTTTTTTTTTTTGAATTTGAATAAAAAAAATAATGACACATGCTCACTTTTAACTCCGTTGGTGTTGCACGATCTTTTGCCGTTTTCGCCATCGACATGGGAGCCATTGACGTGGTCATGACGGGAACCATTATGCGATGAGCTTGTTCGATTTTGTGTATTTCGACGTAATGCCCTCCAACCCCTTTGAGCTTGTAGCTGCACCTGATTTGCAGTTTGTGTTCCAAAATTTCGTGCCTGTTCCCAGCAGCTAGAGAGCTGCTCCAAATAAGCCTGTCCTGATGACATTCTTCAACTCTTTGTGTACTTTTTTCTTTCTTCTTTATTTTAAATGATCCTTTCGATAGCCCATACTTTGAGGGTTGAAAATATGCTTGGAGGAGTCTTACTTATGATCAAATGGAAAAACGAATACAAGTATGGTACTTTCACGTGGATTTGATTGAATTTTGATTTACACATTGAGATCATCTGTAAATGAGAGGAAGAGAAATAAAACAAAAAAAGATTGGATGAGGGATGAATTGGGAACACAGAAAATCAAGTAAATGAAATTAATGAAATAAATGAAAGATGATAGAACAAATAAAGTCAAAGCAAGATGAAATAAGGCAAAGTCAAAATATGCAGCTGAATATACAGAAAGCGATTGTGGAACACATAGGATAGACGTTGGGAGGAGGGGGATTGTAAGTTGAGTGATAAGAATGAGTAGCCAGATTGTATTGTTAATGAGTCACTTTGTTATATCACAAAAGCCTCATAGTTCTCGATGCTTTGTGACTAAAAAACTGTGATATTCAGGGGAATTGTTTGGGAACATAGGAGTTCATAAGTTTAACCCATCTAGAGGCAGCTTTAGGTTGTGAATCAGATGTGTTTATGTTTGTTTTTTAAATTTGGTTTAGCTCCCTACGGATGCTGGGTCACACCCAACATGAAATAAAAATTGTACCGGAAATGTTTCAACGGTTTCGAAAAGTGATCCGAATTTAAAGTCTGAGACCAAAGCATGGCTATGAACATATGATAACACATGCATCTCATTGCAATGGTAATTCAACAAGCCAACAAGTTTCTAAACGACAATCTCTTTCTGTCCCGTACTGTGTGCACTGATATGGGAATGACTGCAACGTCTTACTTAAGCGTGTGAAATTTCACCAAAAACTGAGGCACACGGCTTTTTGCATCGACGACTCTCTTCTTCAATGGATTAGAAATTACCTTTCGGAATGTTCAACTCAAGTTGTCTTGGATGGTTTCAAGTCTAATATTCACAAAATAAATGCTGGTATGCCATAGGGCTCCGTTTTGTCTCCGACACCCTTTTTAATTTTCATCGACAATCTCTTGTCTGCTACTTCTAATCCAATATATTCCTTTGCTGACGACAGTATTCTCTGCTTTTCATATTTGTTCCCGGCCTCACGTCCCTGCTCATCGACTGTAGAACGGCTCATTAAATTCCGATATTAAAAGCTTCCAATACACAATGCTGTCCACTGTCGTTAAAACAAAATTTAACGACATTCTCGGTATGTGTGTCAATGGCAACTTACGTTGGAATGGCGACACATTCGATGTCTCGAAAAATGCTGCGAAATGTCTAGGTTTCCTCAAGCGATGAAAGAAATACTTAACCCCCCCCTCCCACCCCCTGTGAACGGGCCTAAATATAGAAGGCGTTTGTCCGCCTTCCGGAATATAATGGCTACGTCTGGTCGGGTGCACCCAAAACATCTCTGCTCCTGCTAGATAGGATTTTAAACCGTGTGATAAAACTCATAGGTGATCCTAATATCACTCAGTCAATGGGCACCCTCGAGCACCGACGAAATGCCTCATGTCACACCTTGTTCTATCGCTATTTCACCACTAGTGCCATAGAAATTGCCAGTAGGATTCCACCCCTTCGAACCTTAAACCATAACACTCGTCTTGCTATGAATGCGAGGGCGTGCTCTAAAATATCGTGATTCTTTCCTTAACCATACAACTCGCGTATGGAATGCCTTGCCGATCTCTGTGTTTCCTGGTCGTTATAACTTACAAACATTTAGAAACAATGTACATCGGTACCTGTCTTTTCTTCCTCCTTAATTTTCCTTCGCCCGCGCTGTATACGAACATTTTAAGGGTACAAAAACCCCCTGAGCGCGCGCTCATTATAAAAAAAAAAAAAGTTGAGGTGTTTGCGAAAGGCCAGCATGCAGAACAGGCTAATCAAAAGGGCTGACGCATGGAGTGCCACTGTATATTAGCGTTGGGATAGATCGTTTGGAAGAAATTTTTAAGTGTTTGACAAATGATCAATAATTTCCGTTTACGTAAGGTGTTGCTGTCATTCTTGGCACGTTTGAACTCTTTGCAGCGTGTTTACAGATTGAGTCATTGACACTTTACATTCGATGAGGGATAAAGGGTATTATTCCAAAAAGATAGGATTTACGACCATATTAGCAATGGCATCCAAGAAGTTATTGAGGAAACATAACAATCAGTTGAAATTCCTTTAGTAGATGCTACCTCGACTAAATAAGGTTTCTCTTTCTGTTATTTCATTTTCAGAAATTTTTTCTCCAGCTGTGTGGTCAATGCTGACATGCACAGTGGTCCTACCGGAGTGTGTGTATCAGGATTCGAAGCCTAGAACAACTTATTTACTAGCTTGGTTAAGTGTATTCTTGCAGCGAAAATTAGGACACACTCTTCTTTGGGTGTTGTCTGTGAAAGCTACCTAGAATTGTATATTTTAAAATCGCAACTGTGGTATCTTCAGATTGTTAAACTATACAAGCATACTTAAAGTGCTAAAATCAAGACTCAATCTTTGACGCTGATTATTATCTTTTAGCACTCAAATTCCCAGTTAGAAGACTGGTTGAATGATTGGAGTAGCTAAAGTTTACATAGAGGCAAGAATCGTCTTGCTGATATTCATTGCCTAAAAAAGCCAAAAAAAAGAAAGGACCTTATCAATGAACCCCAGATTGAGGACTCGTAAGGAACCTACAAGACCCTCAAGAAACTGGCAGCTGATTTCAACTAGGAATTCAAGTTCTTCGTTAAATCAATGAAAACCGGAATACCAAAGCATAGCAATGAGAAAGATATATGCAGTCGAAGGGCCATATCCTTTATTATCTATTATATGGAAGATGTTCGCTAAATTTAGGATTGGGGTGTAATTTGGACCAAATTATTAGAGCAGCGTGTTCTAAGAGTTCTATTAAGATACGGTCTATACTCACAAAGCCCAACAAAATTTATGGAGCGGATAGATACTCCATCAAGTCGGAAAAATTTTCGAGTTCCAGCTCGAAACTAAAACTTAAAACTTTGGATTACGGTGTAAAGAGAGACCATTTTTGCATTGGTACTCTGTTTACCACAAAATTCCATTTTAATATTTTTATCAACAATTAGATGGAGTATGGTCTACAATAAAGAATTTTTCCTTATAAATTAAGATAAGTACATAACTACTTTTGAAACCTTAATCAAATTCTTAAATTTGCACATATCTAGTCTCGAATGACAGTGACTAAGTTTGCATACAAAACAAATACGTTCGCAAGGCTTACTTTCGAATAAATGAATTTCCAGTGTGCTCATATATGAGCAAGAATGTAGAACAAGGTTAAGTTCACACAGATTTTTTTGGGTTTTTTTTATCTTTGTAGGAAAAACGTGGAATTTTGAGATAAGCGTTTATATGCATGTACGAGTATATATTTGCTTGAGGATTTCCGGTGCTCTTACATTTGTACATTTGTACATACGAGTAAGCAAATGGCATTGATAGAGTTTCCTAATTTTTTTACAATCACAAAATTAAATTATACATAATTATTAAATCGGCAAGAGAAACCCTTCTCCTGTGTTTGAAGGGGATGAATATTTCATGCAGATTTAGCCCATAAGGATCAAATGGTTAATAAGGCTCAACTAATATTTTAATCTAACTTTATTTACTTTGACTTATAAATAACGTTTTCAGCTAGTTATCTTCAGCTTTGCACATCAAGTTGGTCGGGGTCCCCTCGCAACTACGCACGCACAGGACAAAGACTCTTCGCGCAGTTATGTCCCAAATGTTTTTGTTTTTTTTTTAACTAGTCTGATTTTTCTTTTATTAATAACGCACATAATATTTTCTCTCGCCAAATCATCTGCAAATTAATATCCATGTTTACGCTGGGCCTTCTAAGTAAGTAAGTGGATGTATGCTGCAGTTTGGTCGCGATCCTTATTTGTTCAATAATGTCAAGTAAGTTTGAGAAAGAGTGTCAATCCTGCCGATATTAACCGAGAAGCTTTGTCATTTTGCATAAACGAACGAGTTTTGCCGAGATTTAGGCCAGTTAATCATCGCTCAGCCTAGCTCGTCTCATATATAACGTGCGTTCGGAAGTAAGCAGGACTTTTCAAGAATAAGAAAATTTTTCCGAAAAGGTAAAAGGCGCACTGTTCCAAATCAGGAGAGTATGGAGAATGTTTGACAGATAAAAGCCGGTCATAAGCCGGTCATAAGGCTGTCCGGGTTAGAGAAATGTTTTTTCGGTTCTTCAAGACCAACCCGACAGAGAAAAGCGACAAAAATTCAAACGAGGGAAGAATGACTGCAAAGTCTTTCTTAAGCGTGCTAAACTCCATTATGACCAAAAACTGAGGAAAAACCTACTATATTGTCGCGAAGGTAGTAAAAACATCCGAAAGTCTGCCTCATTCTCCATCTCAGCGCTCATTTGCAATAGCATTCCAGCTGTCAACTCATTAGACAAGGCCAATCTGCTGGCTCAATACATACCACCTTGATCAAAAATTCTGAATTTATTCAGAAAATTAAAAACACAAGTTTATTCATCTAAACCTATATTGTCCCCTTCAAAGTAGTCCCATCGACTGCAACACACTTATGCCAGCGCTTAATCCACTCCTCGAAACATTTTTTATATTCGGTTTTCTGTATGTCCATCAGTGCTTCCTGCGATTTTTCTATTACTTCCTCTCGGCTGCTGAAACGCATTCCCCGTAGTGGTTTTTTAACTCGATTGAACAGAAAGAAGTCACAGGGAGCCAAATTAGGTGAATTCGGTGACTGTTGGATGGTATTTGTTGCATTTTTCGTCAAAAAATTACGAATAATGATGGCACTGTGCGACGGTGCGTTAACATGGTGCAAAATCCACGAGTTTTCTACCCATAATTCTGATCTCTTTCGGCGAATTGCTTCACGCAAACGTCTCATAACGCCCAAATACTCGTAATACTCTTTGTTTACTGTCTGGCCTTCCGGCAAAAATCACTACACGTACACCGTTGTAAATCCATGAAAATCGTGAGCATTGCCATTGCTTCTTTTTTGACTGAAAGCGAGGTGGTTTTTTTGGTCTCGGCTCATTTGGTGAACGCCATTCACTTGCCTGATGTCTGGATTGCGTGTCATACTCATAAACCCACGTCTCGTCTCCAGTAATGATCCTTTTGATAAATGTGGAATCGGATTCAGCCTCGCAACTCATCTCTTTTGCGACGTCAACACGGTCTCTTTTTTGCATGGTCTTTTAGCACCAACTTTGCTGTTACACGACGGAAACCCAAATCATTAACCAAAATGTCTTGGACGGATCCATAGGCAATGTTCAAGTCCTCCGCTATCTCTCTGATGGTTAATTTGCGGTTATTGACCAGCATTTCTTTTACTTCATCAATGTTTTCATCGGTTTTCGATGTCGATGGTCTGCCACTGCGTTCATCATCTTCGATTGACTCACGACCACTTTTGAACCGCTCGTGCCACTGATAAACGACCGTTTTCTTTAGAGAATCGTTGCTGAAACACTTTTCCAACATTTCCAACGTTCGCGCACCATTAAATCCGTTTTTTACGCAAAATTTAATACGAGTACAAGTTCGTTGTTGCAAATTTAAATCCATTTCTAAAATTGTAAAAAATCGCCAACACACACAGGGATAGATGTACTCTTGGCTACGTAACTTTTGCAAATGTCAAGCTATGACGTTGAGATTTAGAGGGAATGTCAACAACAGATTTACCAGCTTAACAAAAAAAAAAAAAAAACATAACTCAAATCGGAATAATGGGAGCGCCACACGGTATTGTCCTCCGGGAACTTTTTGATCAAGGTGGTATGTGAATAAACAAAATTTGCAATTCTTGGGCACGGGGGATCCACATGAAATGCACGAAAAGCCATTGCATCCCCTCAAAGTGACTGTTTGGTGCGGTATTAGCAGTGAAAAAGTGATTGGTCGTTTTTTTGTTTTTTTTTTTTGTGAGGACACCGACGGCATCACCGTAACATTAATTGGAGAGCGCTACAGATACACGCAGATGTTAAACGATTTTTTTCCCACAAGTTGCTAAATTGATTTGATTGACTATTTTCAGGCCGAGTGATCTCCCGTTTTTGCGATTTGAGCTCGCCGGCCGGATTGCCGAAGCTGACGGCGCCAATTTCTTCCTTTAGGGCTTTTTGAAATCTTGCATTTACCACAACAATCCACAATCCTTGCCAGTCTTGAAAGCCAACATTGCAGAAGAAATCACAAGTTTGGAGCCAGATGTTTTGCAAGCAACAATTCAAACGGCCGTAAAACGAGCAGAAATGTGCATCAACTCAGGAGGTGGTCATTTGACCGATATCATTTGTTCAACTTAATGTCATCAATTTTATACCTTCAAATTAACCTTTCGTGAAAACGGAGCCTAATTTTTTCAATTTCTAACAAAATGGCAGCCAATTTACATTATGATAAAGGGTGACTAAATAAGACCGATATATGTGCAACATCACATGATTGAAATGGCTGCCTCGGCTTCGATGGCAGTGCTTCAAGAAGTCGGTTAAATTTTTGATGACTCGGTCCAATATGTGGGGTGTTATTCCGGCAATAGCGTGCCGAATGCTGGCCTTGAGCTTGTTCAAAGTGCTGGATTGCTAGCGTAGACTAAGGACTTGAGGTCAAATTATGATTGCGGCGGCCTATCAATGAACAATCGCCGTGCGATAACCTAGTCGCTAAATTTCTCCGTCACAACTTCGAGCGTTGCGTCACTTTTATGGCATGTAGCGCCGTCTTGTTGGAACCACAGCTCGGATATACGAGTATCGACGTTGCTGAGCTCTGACCGCAGAAGGTGATAGTGTTTGCTCCAATAACGGCAAGTTTGTTTTTTGACAAAGTTGCCGAGCCGAAAATGAGCCCCGTCCGACAAGTTCCCATTTATTTTTCAAAGTACAAGTACAATTGGCTTATAAACAATTCGAAGGGATCACAATTAAAATAATTTCACTCCTCTTTGCGTATAATACTATTTAACAATATGTATAAACAACAAAGGCTTGAAGTGTTTAGTCTTCCAGATTCCTGAAGGCTTGTTGTAAGTCCTCGTATAGTTGATCAAAATCGGCTTTGTCTTCTATGAAGTTCAAGGACCATCCGTAACGGGGTCCTTGAACTTCATAGAAAACAGTTGGTACATAATGTTGCCCATGGCCTGTCAGATCACGTTCCACGTGATCTTGTTATCGGACTGAGCGGTGGATTCAACTGAATGAGAGCCATATCGTAGAAGGCAATGATGTTTCTCAGCATACCGATTGTCTTGTAGAATGGGCAGAAACGATCGTATGAAGAGTAGGAGTTCTGTTATAGAAAATCGTCCTTGAGCAGCTTGGCAACCTCGAGAGTGATCTTATCGGGCTCAGCCAATGAAGCCTTACCGACGAGTTGTACAATTTAGAAAAGATCTCCTTCCTCTTGTAGCATTTCCTTGACCTTGGTCCTAAGTGGCACGAATTCGACAAAGTTCTTGTCATCGAAATCACCTAGGGCACGCATGTATTTACTGTACGAAATGAGCCAGTTGATAGAGGGGAAATGTTTTCGTTGGACCAGCTTTTTTATCCAAACCCCAGAACACCTGTACAATACCAAGTGTAGCAGAAGTGACAGGATCTGAGAAATCACCACAGCACCGACAATGGAAATGGGTTACCCAAACACTTGACACGACCGGCACGTTCGTAGAAGGAGGCCAAACGGGCACAAATGTAGACTGGGAATCAGCAGGCATTTCAGCGAGACGAGCTGAAATTTCACGAAGCGCCTCAGCCCAACGAGAGGTAGAATCAGCCATCATGGATACGTTTTAACCCACATCACGGAAGTATTTAGACAAAGTGATACCACTGTAGATAGCAGCGACAGGCATGTTGGATGTGTTGGCAACAAGAGCGGTACGTTTCATGATCGATTCGGTAACACCAGCGATTTCAACTGACAACTCGGGGAAATCACGAAGTACTTCAGACATTTCGTTACCACCTTCTCTGCAACCGACGGAGTACTTGGACAAGGCTTGTGAGATGATAGTTTTACCACAACCGAAAGCTCTGGGAATGGCTGTAATACCACCTTGGATACAAGGGAATAACGAATCCAATACCCGTTGACCGGTCAGAAGTGGATGATTAGCTGGCAACTTCTCAGTAACTGGACGTGGTTGATGTACAGCCCATACTTGTAACATACTGTGTTTGCTGATCTCTCCATCGAATCCGGTTTCCAACACAATATCCTCGACATGGTAGTTACCAACTGGTGCAATATAACGAACTGTACCCTTTGCGCGAGGTCCAACGATCATCTTGTGCTTGACTAGAGTGTTTTCATGTACCAAACCGTACAAGCCACCTCCGGTACTGTGTGATACAATTTTACGTGCAGTGGATTGAATTCCCATGCAATCGTACAGGATAGAGCGGGCACATTAACACCCTTTGGAATGTAAATGGAGTTGGTAAGCTCGTTGATGTCTTTCAATGGACGTTGGATACCGTCGAAAATGCTGCCCATAATACCGGGACCTAATTCAACTGAAAGTGGCTTGACAGTGACGCCAGATATTTCTTCGCATACCTGAATGGTGGCCATATCACCTTCGAGACGAAAGATTTCACCCAATAGCTCGATGTAGCCGACACGCACCAACTCGTACATAGCTGATCCAGACATGCATTCTGCTGTTACGACGGACCGGATGCGGCAAAGACACGTATAGATGGACTCCTTCTCCTCATCATCGAAGCACTTCACATTGGACATTGTGGTATTGGTTTAGCGTTGTTTGTTAGTGAATCCGATAAGTTGAAATGAAAATTTTCAATTTTGTTCTTGTGATTTGGCGAGTTTTTTTCTTTTTTTTTATTGGAGTCTACACATGAAACGAGAAAACGTTGCGTTTCACCAACAGAACAAATACCTAATCGTTTGTATTTGATTTTTCGGCCAAAATTCGGATCCCCGACCAAAATTTCCAGTGTACATTTAGCGAACTCACGACGTTGTCTACGGTCAATTCTATTTTTGCACCAGCACTATCTTATACGGATGTAGGCCCAAATCGAACCGCAAAATAAGCCGGTTTGACTCTCTTGCGATGCCCAATTTCTGGGTTTTCTTAGATGCTGGCCGCTTTGGCGGCTCTGTTTTCTTCATTTCACACCAATCTCTATCAACAAATGTTGAGAAAACATCGGCGTGGAACATAAAACGCACGCATCAAAGCTAATGGCTTTAGAAAACCGTAGTTACTTCGAGAAGAAAACAGATATCGAACCTTAAATTTAGAGATCCAGTCATCGCGTGCATTGAAGGACGGTACGAAAACCAAATAGCAATTCAATAATTGTGGGTGAGTTGGTGCGAAACCAACTGCACACAGTCGCCCTAAGTACGAGTAAGAACCGTTTGATTTAAACGGTTTTCAGTTGCAATGATTGATACAAAAAGTAAGTATACGCAACAGTATATTCGTTATTTTAAGTACAACAGGACATATCCCTTTTAATTAATATAAACAATCACGACGCAATATATTGTAGTTGCGTGTAAAAATTGATAAAACTACAATTTTCCTCGTAAAGGGTGGGTTGGAAGAGCTTTACACTTAAATTGAATTTACCAAGAATTTCGGATTACAGGTCTTTTACGAGTACGTTTGTCAATCGATGAGTGTCGTACTGTCATTTTCCCAGAAACGTGCCAATTAATTTTCTGTGTCTAGTGAAATTTTATTTGTTTTTAGATTATTTTATCAGCAATCATTTATCTGTGGTCTCCTTAAATCTTATCGCCTGCACACGACGTTAATTTGATTGCCTGAGCGATAATAAACATAAGCTCCGCTTGCTCATACATATACGAGTACATATTTAGCACTGCACTTAAATTCTCATAAGCGTGTTTACATTTATTTCATGTACGAGTATGTAAATGTTTACTATGCAATTAACCTTTAGATTTGAACTTCCTATAAATAGTTGGTTTTTTAGGAAAAATTATTTCAAATGCAAATGGTTAAATTGCGATGTATCGTGAGCTGGATAAAGTCGATAATTGAATAAAACAGGAGGCCTCAGACAATGATGGATAGATAGTCAAATACAGAAATCCATTGCTTTTTAAAGAGAAACGTTTAGGTCACCGAAAACAAGGATTATGTCTGAAACAGTGTTGGCCCAAAGTTAATCTGATTAACGATTAAAAATTAACGATTAAAAATTAACGATTAAAAATTAATGATTAAAAATTTAATCAAAAAAAATTATTAAGATTAATAATAAAGTTTAATTTGTTACACAAGTGCTTTAAAAGTAAGCTATTGGCCGGTAACATGATCAGTTGCGGATAAGAGGGGGGGCTGGTGACAGGCGTCAGTCAGGAGTCAGTCAGGTTTTAAAACTATCTGGCTGGCCCATGCTTACCTCACGCTAGTTACTATAATTAATATCAAACATACCGCATACTGCAATAAAACAATGGAAATTCATAATTATAACGAGGACAACACTATTTCCAAGAAAACGATTAAAAATAATACTATAAATAGCCAGACGGATAATATGGGAAAACCCTGACCCAAAAACAACAAAAAGGATACACCTTCCAAGTTCGGGACAGTTTACAGGAGGAGTGATTAAAATTAATCAGATTAGTTAATTGATTAAAAAATTAATTGATTAGTGCCAACACTGGTCTGAAATAAAAAACGTAGATGATAAGCAAATAAGAACGAATTAACAGTAAAGAATTTGGAGATAGTATGTTAACGAAAGCTATAAGTATAAGCGATCCTTAAAAACAGGAACAGCTAACGAGATCGTACGTCAAGTAACGCGACAACTTCATGTTGCCTGCAATATATCAATGGCTCGAACGGGGACACAAAACCACTGGAGTCCAACGTATTGGTGGAACGACGATATTAAGGAACTTCAATCAGCCTGTCTTAAGGCACGAAGAAAATACCAACGGTCTAGGCGCGATACGGATAGACATTTGATATTGAGGACAAAGTCTAACAAAAGATAGTGCTTTAAGGATCTTTGTACGCAATTGAACGAAAATTTATAGGGCAAAGCGTACAAAATTATAACCGCGAAGCTCAAAACGCCTCAGAGACCGGCACCATCTTACCCGCTATTTCTCAGCAGAATCGTAGAAACTCTGTTTCCCTCTCAATATGACGGAGTTCTACTAAGCGAGATCGGAGAACTACGTGAACACATTCCTGCCTTAACAACCGATGAACTCACCGCTGCAATCGAGAGAGTAGAAGATCGGAAAGCCCTTGGTCCAGACGGCATACCAAATAGGGCTTTAAAAATAGCGATGAAGGCCCGCCTAGACGTTTTCGTTAGCATGTATAATGCATGCTTAAGCGAGGGAATATTTCCAGAACAATGGAAATGCCAACGGTTGGTATTATTACCAAAAGGAAAAAAACCGCCGGAGGAGCCCTCTTTTTATCGTCCGCTCTGTATGCTCGACACTATGGGCGAAATATTAGAGCGAATTATATGCAACAGACTACAGCATATCATTGAAGCAAATGATAGACTCGCATAATTTCAATACGGCTTTAGAAAAGGCCGATCGACAATCGACGCGATTAAAGCCGTATTAGACAAAGCCCAAACGGCCATAGAAAAGAGGCAGTAAAAAGTATTGCGCCGTTGTTACACTTGACGTGAAAAATGCTTTTAACTCGGCGAACTGGTCGCGTATTTTACAATGCCTCGAAAGATTAAATGTACCGAAGTGCATATTAAGATTGACCAGAAGCTACTTTACCGATAGGTTGCTCTTCTACGACTCCAACGATGGGACGAAATTATATAAAATTACAGTGGGCGTGCTCCAAGGATCAGTGTTAGGTGATGTATGACGACATTCTACGACTCCCAGTCCCCAGGGATAGGTTTCGCGGACGATATTGCTGTTGTGGTCGTGGCAAAACGACTCGAAGAAATCGAGTTGTATTGCAACGAAGCAATATCACTGATAAAAAACTGGCTACGCGATATGAGTTTAAACCTCGCGGAACATAAAACGGAATCCGTTCTCATTACGAGCAGAAGAATGCTAGAGACGATAACTATAAAAGTCGGAGTGTACACAATTATTTCCAGCCCATTTATAAAATACCGGGGAGTGATGATTGATGCTCGGCTTAATTTCAAGCATCACCTCGCATACGCTTGCAAGAAATCGTCGAAAGCGATAGGCGTTCTTTAGAGACACATGTCGAATATCGGCGGTCCGAAACAAGGCAAACGATTAATGCTTGCGAGCCTCCATACAGCTGTACGGGGCACAAATATGGCCTGACGTCACGAATAAAAAGACACACATGAAGGGATTCAAATCTGTGTACAGATTTTGTGCACTGCGAGTTAGCAGTGCATTTCTAACGGCATCCCACGACGCGACATTGGTACTATCCTCTATGGTACCAATCGATATCTTAGCTTTAGAAGCTAGATGACTTTATGAAAATCGCGTACAAATCGGGCCATCCATAAATCAAGCGAAGAAATTCGAAAGAGGCTGCAGTATAGAAGCGTGGCAACAACAATGGAACGAGTCCCAAAAAGGGAGATGGACGTACCGACTAATCCCAAGGATTGAAAGTTAGGTAAAACGAAAACAAGGCGAACTGAATTACTATATTACACAGTTCATTACGGGTCACGGTTGTTTGCGGTAATATCTATTCAAGCGAAACCGAAATTCGAGTCCGTCCTGTCCTCGCTGTGTAAATGCGGTAGAGAACGTGGAGCACGTTTTTTTTCGAATGTGCGCAGTATGCAAACGAAAGAGCTACATTGTGTGAAGAATTTGGTGAACGGCCAACACCGGAAAACATACTTCAGATTCAATTTGAAGATCTTTGGGCTGCGGTGAACCACGCAGCAGTCCGAATAATGTGCGATCTAAGGAATTTAGAACAGCAACGGAACGCGAATTCGCTAAGCACCTAAGCTAAGTGACGAAGCAAGAAGCGAAGTAATACTTAGCGGTAGTTTCGTCGGGGAATAAACGGAAAGATTCCCCGGGAGGTGGTTCTAGTCAGTAAGAATCTGACACTACCAATGGGCGTCGGACCATTGGTGCCTATGCAAGGTTTCCACTTTCTCACGCAAAAACAAAAAAAAAAAGGTCGTGTAGACATGAGTCATCAGAAACCAGGCAATTGGCATCCTGGGTCTCAGCTGACCTCTGTAGTTGTACCTATCTAAGCTCCGGTCTATCTTCTAAGAATGTATCCTAATCACCGCAAATCAGGAATCAGGATATTAATATTGGAAGTATACGAGTATTTAAGATAGTGCATACAAGAAAATACTTTTTTGAAATTTACTGTCAATGCTTCACATTTATTCTGATAATACTTTCCCCGATAAATCTTACATTATTGGAAATTGTATTTTTTTTTTAACTTATTGCATCGATTGTACGATAGCAAAAAATGGTGCTTTACAAGCTCAATTCTTAAGAAAAATACAAGTGTTGTAAAATGAATTCAATTGAATGATAAGATAATCGTTAATAAGTCTTGTTGACTCGTTGGGTATTAACAATTTCACAGGTTTTGTGGAAGTTTTTTTGTGGTGTAATAAGAAACAATTTTAACAGGTTCGCTGCCGTCCATCCAAATTTGTTTCCCACTTTGTATGGCAACGTGTTTTTTTTGTTTGAAAGTGTACGTTTGTTACATTTTTACAGTGCTGTTTTTTGTTTTGTATTTTGTAAAATTTGTACGCCTTTTTTACGTGTGACTCGACACCTGACGTAATCGAAGCCCATGAAGTGCCATGTGACCATTCACAATTATCAATTGATATAAAAGCATTCAAATAGCAGATTATAACTTGCAACATGATTTATGGAAATCATAATCGTGGTGAGGATTTGGATGACGAAGAAATAGATTTTGCTGCTTCGGACTCAGATGAGTACATACCTTCTCATGGAAATTTTAGACCTCCACAAAGATTCCGAATCATCTGAAGAAGAAGAGATACTTCAGCCAATACAAATACGTGGAGCTCCTAATGGATCAAACGGATGGAAAACGGTTACTGGAGAATCACTAAAATTTTTGAGTCAAACGTAGCAACGGATATTCAACCACAGTCACCAGCAATACGACCTTACGATGCTTTAAATTTTATTGTAACTAAAGAGATTTTTCCGCTTATCGTTAGCGAGACCAATGCACGTAACTCTCAGTTGAAAGAATGGGAAGATATGAATATTCCAGAGATAAACACAATTTCTAGGACTCGTTATGTATACGGAGATTGTAAAATACCATCCCATTTCTCACTACTGGAGCACTGGTAAATTTTTCAAGAACTCTTTCGTGCCAAAAGTGATGCCACGAAATATATTCCAGCTCATTTTTAAGTTTCTGCACTTTGCAGACCACTCGACTAGTAAGGGAAACCGATTAGGAAAGGTTGGTAAACTTTTGGAGCTTCTTGAAAATAACTTCGTCAACTCAAAAAGTCCAAAAGATATCTTAGCTGTTGACGAATCTATGATTTCTTGGCGTGGGAGGCTTCAATTTCGACAATATAATCCCGGCGAATCACACAAATATGGTGTGAAAGTTTACAAGCTGTGCGATCCATACGGTTACATCTACACACGTTCTATATATGGAGGCAAAATTGGTGGTTACAACCAAAGCGGTAGAGCACGCTCAATGACTTCACACTCTACGCAAATTGCCTTGGATCTGGCCGAAAAATATTTGGACCGAGGAAGAAGAATTGCAACAGATAACTTTTACACATCAGTTTCCTTAGTCAAACATTCTCTTGATAGTCAAAAGCCTTGAAAACTTGGGAATAGTAGTTGCGAAGTGGAAAGACAAACGCGACGTTCTCATGTTATCCACAAAACATGGCTTGGACGAACTGGAAACTGGAAAAAGAACAAGATGTGGTCAGGAAATCAAGAAATTGCGAATAATAGTTGACTATGATCATGCAAATCAGGGAATCGATATAACAACCAAATGGCTTGCTACTTTCCCCCTTTGCGAAAGACTATTCCATAACTATATCATAAAATCGCATTTGAGTTTTTCAACGCTTTGGTTCTCTATAAAAAAAATCTCAACAAAAAATGTACAATTTTGGAGTTTAGGCAGCCTGTTTGTAAGGCGTTATGTGACTTCAGCCCTGAAGAACAAGCACATAAGTCATCAAGAATAAAACATGTATTGGAGGAAACTGAAGGCAAGGACTCAAGAAATCGGAAAATAAGAAAAAGATGCAGGGATTGTTGTGACGTTATATGTAAAAATGAAGGCCGAGAAGCTGCGAACATTAAGTAGGTTACCACATTTTGTTCTACTTGTGAAGAAAGTCCTTCATTTTGTTTGTGGTGTTTTAGTAAGAATCGAAAGTAATTTTTTGTTTAGATTTTTTGTTTTACCAATTATTTTTTTGATTTTTTTTTAATTTTAATTATACTTGCATATAAGTAAATTTAACTCTGAAGTTATTTTTTTCTGATAACTATAGACTTATACCTAGGTGCCTACGTTGAAAAGAAAGCTTTTATTTAACAGGCCACTCCTAATACAACTGATATTCCATGCAATTGAATTTTTCTGTGGCTCTGATGATGATTCCAATATTGTCTGAAATTTGTAACACATGGGCTGAAAAGCCCGTTTTATAGTAAAACACAAAATTTTTGCAAAATTCAACTTTATTTATCAATATAGTTGCCTTCGAGAGCGATACACTGATTGAAACGATTTTTCAATCTTTCGATACCAGTTTTGTAGTACGATTTCGGTTTAGCCTCAAAATAGGCCTCTGTTTCGGCGATTACTTCTTCATCGGTCTTAAATCTCTTTCCGGTGAGCATTCTTTTGAGGTCTGCGAACAGGAAATAGTCGCTGGGGGCGAAATCTGGAAAATACGGTGGGTGGGGAAGCAATTCGTAGCCGAATTCATTCAATTTTGTCATCGTTTTCATCGATTTGTGACATGGTGCATTGTCTTAGTGAAACAGCACTTTCTTTTTCTTCAAATGCCGCCGTTTTTCTGCGATTTCGTCCTTCAAACGCTCCAACAACGCAATGTAATAGTCGCTGTTGATAGTGTGCCCCTTTTGGAGATAGTCGATGAAAATTATTCCATGTGCATCCCAAAATACAGATGCCATAACCTTGCCAGCCGAGGACGAGGTTCGTCGCCTGCTCGCCACTCAGCTGACTGCCGACTTGACTCTGGTGTGAAGTGATGGAGCCAAGTTTCATCCATTGTCACATACCGACGCAAAAATTCGGCTTTATTGCGGTTGAACAGCTTTAAACACTCCTCTGAATCATCAACACGTTGTTGTTTTTGGTCGACTGTGAGCAAACGCGGCATCCACTTTGAACACAGCTTTCGCATGTCCAAATATTCGTGTATGATATATCCAACACGCTCTTTTGATATCTTCAGAGCCTCAGCTATCTCGATCAACTTCACTTTACGGTCATTCGTAATCATTTTGTGGACTTTTTTGATGTTTTCATCTGAAACAGCCTCTTTTGGACGTCCACTGCGTGCATCATCTTCGGAGCTTGTATGACCACTTTTAAATTTTTCAATCCACTTGCGAATGGTTCGTTCGGCTGGTGCAGAGTCCGGATAACACTTATCAAGCCATTTCTTTGCATCGGCTGCATTTTTTCCCATCAAAAGCTTTGAATCCATTTTCTTTTCAAAATAAGTTGCTTCACTCACAACGGTATATCTCGAGAACTAATCGTCCGACAGCTGTCAAATTTATACTCGTATCTTTTGAAGGCTGCCATTCAGTATGTAACTGCATCATATGCATTTTTCACCAGGATCTAAATTCCCAAAAAATGCATCCCCTATTGATGACGATACTCTATCAAGGAACAATTTTATGAATTTCTGGATGGAGGTTTAGAAAGCTATATGGAGTATAAGGTTGGTCATTTACACTAAAATCAATGATTACGGCTTTCAACTAACAGATTTTGGTCCGAGCGCAATATAATGTGCAAACACTAGAGGTATTTGCCGAAGTAGTAAATACTATAGCAAAATCATCAACGAGCCAATACCACCAAAGGCTGCAAGCGCACAGTGCAACTAGAATAAATACCCTTGGTATGGTAACGAGCAACACCAGAGCATCGAAAAAAAAGCTCCGGCAGTTCAAGGATGTATGCAACAGTGTGTAGCGCATTCCGGTTCAAAATCCATCGAGGAGTTGTCCAACGCATCCAACATATAAAGCTGCTTTCTATAGTTGGTATATGAGCGCGCCATGACATGCTCTCACTCTCACGCTGATTGGCACGACGGTCTTAATATGGTTTTCCGAGGTGCTAGGTTGCTAAGCGAAGGTAATAATTGGGATAAGATCTAAGGCTAAGTTTAACACCCCGACCGAGCCCTCTGACCTACACCAGAAAACTACGGCGAGACATCTGGCAGAGAAAAGATGGTCATGAGTAGTCCTTTCCTTCGCAGTCGAATCCATTTCTTTAAATCGAGAAAGGAATCCCACCATTAACTTTGGAAAAGCAATTAGATCTTATCTTCACAGTGATCCCATTAACTCCTCAGTATCGTGTTGTCCCCTATTTTTTACAACTATTGATAACTTTCATCCTTCACTTCTTCTCTCATTTTTCCACAACTCTCCCCTCCAGTCGCCACCCTCACAGTTCAATTTTCTTACAATTTTCACAAAGCTAATTTCCGTAAAATCTATACCTATCTACGCATTGGCTGAGTTTACCAATCTATCTCTGGTCGTTGCCGTCTCCATTTTTTACAGAGAAATATTCAAATCCATCTCCCTTTATAATACTCCTTCTACATCCCCTCCTTGGTATAATCGTAGACTTCGCTCTCTACGAAACAAAAGAAACAAGTTATGGGCGGTATTCCTTCGAACCCACTCTTCTTCCGACTATTCAAATTATCTAGGTACATACCTTCATTTCATTGAACTCTATAACTCTCTCTATCAACGCTACCTGAATAGTGCGCAAACAAATCTCATAAATGACCCCATGTCCTTTTTTCAATTTGTCAATTGCAAATGTAGGACTGATGGTTATCCTTCCTCCCTCGCTTTTGAAACTAAATCTTCAAGTGATCCTCCTACCATCGCCAACTTTTTTGCTACATTTTTCAAACAATCATTTGCCCACAACTACTTCGTACCAGATCCCTCTTACTTCAATGATCTACCAACTTTTCCCATTGGTCCCTTTCTCACTCAAAATTTCGATCCTGCAGTTATTGAAGAAAAGTTACTAAATCTTAAAGATGAATTTGTACCTGGTCCAGATGAACTCCCTGCCGTGTTTCTTAAAAAATGCTCTTCCAACCTGTCTCTACCCTTTTTCTACCTTCTTCGTCTATCCCTTACACAGGGAGAATTTACCCAGATTTGAAAGACCTCTTTTATAATCCCGATACACAAAAAGGGATCTAAGCATGAAGTTACCAATTATCGTCCCATTTCTAAACTCTCTCATATAACCAAACTCTTTGAAAGCATTTCATATGAAGCCTTAAGCTTCAAATGTAAGCCTTTTATTTCACCCCGACAACATGGTTTTCTAAAAGGTAGATCAACTACCACAAACCTAGTTGAATTC
Organism: Volucella zonaria; assembly: GCA_963966105.1. Classification (NCBI taxonomy): domain Eukaryota; kingdom Metazoa; phylum Arthropoda; class Insecta; order Diptera; family Syrphidae; genus Volucella; species Volucella zonaria. The sequence goes on along the minus strand of OZ014533.1, from coordinate 52,997,225 downwards.
GTGTCTTTTGCTCTCTCAGCCTTAGAAAATGACAAAGAAATCGATGTTATCGCAACTGATTTCACTAAAGTTTTTGATAAGATATCTCATCAATTGATCCTCTTCAAATTGTCTGCTCTCGGCTTTGAGCCTTTCTAATTAAAATGGATTTCTTCTTACCTGGTCTTACCGATATTATAGTGTTTGCTTTAGATCCACCCTTTCTGTTCCATTCCTGGCCTCATCTGGAGTTCCAGAAGGTAGTCATCTTGACCCTCTTCTCTTCATTCTTACTATCAACGATATTGAGAAGGTCAGTAAATACTCCTCCCCCTCCCTTTACGCTAACGACACAAAATTTTTTAAAACTACTCGTATTTCCTCTCCCCATGACTCTGCCCTTCTTCAAGAAGACCTTGATCGGTTTTCAATCTGGTGCCTCAAAAACTGCCTACAACTTAATATAGCCAAATGTCAATCTATAACCTTCTCACGTAAATGCAACTTGTCTCCTCCCCGACTTTATTTTCTCTATGGTCAACCAATTCCCCTGGTTCAGTCTGTTCAAGACCTTGGCATATTATTCGACTGTGAGCTTAACTTCCGTTCGCATATCGATAGAATGATCCTCAAAGCCAACTCATCACTTGGCTTTATTAAACGGTGGTCCAAGAATTTTCCAAACCGTATGTAACCAGATCTCTCTATATTACCTTTGTTCGCTCTCTGCTTGAGTATGCCAGTCAAGCTTGGTCCCCCTTTCACCGGGTTCATGTTTCCCGAATCGAGGGTATTTAAAGTCGATTTCTATGATTTGCTCTCTGTGGCATTACCTCCTGTCAGGACCGCCTCAAACTTCTAAATATGAATTCGTTAGAAGAACGTAGGAATACTGCTGACATTCTTTTCATTCATCGATTTCTCCGAGGTTCCATTGACTGTGCATCCATTTTGAACTCCATTTCCTTCAATGCCAAACCCCGCAATCCTTATCTCTTCTATCTACCAATCTACCGCACCTCTTATGGCTCCAATCTCCCGAATGCTCTGAAAGGTCAACTCAAACCTCACCCTTTTTGATTTCCACCTGAGCACTCCACGCCTCAAACAGGATCTCCTCCATCACTTCCTTGGTCCCTAGCTCCTAAGTCTTTCTTTTAGTTTTTAGTCCTAGTTTTTAAGTTAGATTAAGCTTGTATTAAGCCAATAAATGGGGGCCTCAGCCCCCACCAAAATTAACAATTAAAAATTAAAATTTGGTGTCAAAAGCGTGGTGATAATACCATTAAAGAACGAAGAGGATTCTTTGGTGAACCATCAGCCAGTCAGGTTCGAACCCCGTTCCAAACACATTACACCAACCATGACTACGACGAGTCATCCTCAGAAGAGGATAGTTATCCTGCCGTTGGGTGCCGCGAATGCTCACTCCTGACCAAAAACACGAACGCGACAGCATTCCGAAAGAGTGTTTGGACTTGCTGATGCGGAATCGGGCGGACTTTTGGCGTCGATTGGTAACTATTGATGGAACTTGGATCCAGTATTACACACCAGAGAACAGAATGCCCGGCAATGGACTGAAGCCGGCACGAGTGCTCCGAAGCGGCCGAGGGAGGCTCGATAGGTCGGAAAGGTTATGGCGTCGGCTTTCTGGTGTTGTTATGGCATACTCTTCGTGGACTACTTCGAAAAAGGAAAAACCATCAACAGCGAGTATTACTGTGCATTATTGGAGCGATTGAAGGCCGAAATCACTGCAAAACGGCCTCACATGAAGGGAAAAAAAATTTTGTTTTTGCAAGACAATGCGCCGGCGCACAAGAGCATCGCAACCACGGCTAAAATCAATGACTTACGGCACCAATTGCTGTCGCATTCACTGTATTCGCCCGATTTGGCTCCCTCGGACTATTATCTCTTCCCAAACCACAAACGATGGCGCATCAAAAAAAATTCAGCTCACGCGAGGAAATCATCGACGCCACGGAGGAGTATTTTGCAGACCTTCCGGAAAATTACTTTTCGGTCGGGATCAAGAAGTTGGAAAATCGCTGGAATAAGTGTATCAAACTAAAAGGGGACTATATTGAATAGTATAAAAAAACATTTAAGAAAAAAATTTTTTTTAATTCCCAAGGAGGTCATTTTTCACAGCATCTAGTACCTCTTGTGAATTGTTCCCAAGAATACAACAGCAAGTTAAATTTGGTCTCCCGATTAAACCTTGGAAGTCGCCCATTAAGCAAAATAATAAACACTGAGACCAAACTTATTTCAGCGAGTATCTCTCTATATCTCATTTTCTTAAAAAAGTGTATTCATACCCATTTGAGAGTTAAGCTCTTCCAAATAAAAGGAACCATGGCTTGTCCGGAGCAGCGTTTCATAATACTCGTACAAGAAGGTATACCCAGAGTCTATATTTTTGCCAGACCAGAACTTAATCACTCAACACACAAGATTTCGTAGTATGTAGTTCGCAACATGTGATACGTTTTTTGGAAAATGGGATAGAGACAAAGAAAGATGTTTGTACTTAGTGGTTATTTCGCTCCATGGGTGGTATCCAATATTTAATGAGGAGACTAAATTCTTAGTCGAAATTGGCTTGTTGTTGGTTTCTTGTCAACTACTCATCTTACTTGATTTTTGTTAACTGAAAAAATTAAAAAAAATGAATGTCTTTCGTGCGCGGTTGGGATTCGAAGACCGAGGCTTCTGGTTTGGAAGCCAGCACACTACCACTTGAGCCACGGCCATCCATTAAGTAGTACTGCCATAGCCTATTGACTCAAGTTCTCAAGTTTGGGTTCAAACGTCATGGTTTACACCATGGTAGTGAGAGCAGTTCCTACATTTGGAAAAGTTTTTCAATGGCCTGTACAGCAAAGACAGACTAACGTCCACCTGAGAGAAAAAATGCAACAGGCTGACTGTATAAGCATCACTGGCACGTTAAGAATCTCTACAACGGCGGCGGCCCTCTAAACTCTTTTTCATTTGTTACTTATTGATCTTTTAGGCTTGAAGATTGCAATTAACTCTGCCCTGATGGAAAGAGCTAAATGTACCCGAAATTCAATTAAACGAAATTGGCTATAATAATCTGCTTCTAGAAAAGAACGTATGGGGATAATTTAAAACCTTTTTCAGTAAGTCCATCTCTATCTTCGCACACGGCTCCGAAACAGCTGAAGGCATTCGCATAGCAGTCTTCTTTGAGGACCTCTCCATACATTAATCCTTCAGTCAAGCCAAATGCTGTACCATCTTCCAAGCCGAAATTTTAGCGATTCATCAGGCCGCTACTTGTATCAGCCTGAATTCAATGCCCTCGACGGATATTGCAATATACTTGTACATGGACAGTTAAGCAATGATCAGATTGAACACAATTAAATCAAAAGTTTCGAGGCTGATTAGACACTGCGCAAGATCATACACTTTTGGGTTCCTAGGAACAATTAATAGACAGATTTACAACGTCAAGCCTCCGATGTCGCACGTCAAACAAAAACACACTTTTAAGCGTTAGATAGGCTCATCGGGATAAAAAGTGAGACATCACCACTTAAAGCCACGGATAAAATTAATAGGCACAACCACTTAAAAAAAAATTCAATATTTCTAATAGAGTTTTCACTTATTTTTATTGTTATTATGTATGTAGTATTGGTTTACTCTTAAACTAACGGTCCCTTGTTATAACAAAAAACTTGGATTCGGCGTGGTAAGCTATCCGCCAATCGTTTGAATACAGAAGGATTTGTGCTGTCCCATACTGGATGGTCTGTGAATGGAGGTTCCTCTTCATATGCTTTATTGGGTTAAGGTCAGGGCTCTAAGCGGGCCACTCGAAGACTTAACAAGCATTTTACTGTTGAAAAATGAATTGATTTTTTCGCCTTCAGATTTTTCAGAGTTTGCTTCAGCGTCTGAATATAAGTACATAGGCCTCAAAGTTCATCCGTCGTGGACAAATAAAGGGAGTTCACACTCCGCCGAATGTCATACAAAACCAAATTATCACACTCTCCTCACTGCGCTTTTTTTTTATAATTTGCGAGCGCTCAAGTGATTTAAGTAACCTTAAAATGCTAGCACACAGCGCGGGCGAAGGAAAGTTAGGGAGGATAGAAAGAGAGGTACCGGTGAACGTTGGTTTTAAATGTTTGAAGGTTATAATGACTAGGAAATAAAGAGCTAGGCAGGGCATTCCATAAGCGAGTTGAATGGCTTAGGAACGAATCACGATATTTTAGAGAACGTCCGAAAATGGGCTTGAGGGTTCATAGCGAGACGGGTTTTACGGTTAAAAGTGTGAATGGGCGGAATGCTACTGGCGATTTCAATGGAATAATGGTGGTGGAAATAGCGATAAAGCAAAGTGAGACATGAGACATTTCGTCGGTGTTCGAGGGTGTCCATTACCTGAGTGATATTGGTATCAGCTATGAGTTTTATCGCACGGTTTTGAATTCTATCTAGCTGATGCAGAGATGTTTTAGGCGCACATGACCAGATGTGGGCGGATGAATGCTTTATATATTGAGGCCAGATCAGAAGGGGAACAGTATTTCTTACATCGTTTGAGAAAGCCTAGACATTTAGTAGCATTTTTGGCGACATCGAATATGTGGTCATTCCAACGAAAGTTGTCACTGAAACACATACCGAGAATGAAAAGTTGATCGGTTTCGACGATGCAAGTGCCATTCATGGATAATGGCTGGGTATTTGAATTTCGCTGTAATGACAGCAGATAGCATTGAGTTTGGGAGCATTAAATTCCATTCGGTTGATAGTTCCCCAATTGGTTATGCTGTTAATATCGGAATTTAATGAGCTTAACATACGCTGCCGTTCCCGTTCTACAGGTAATTCTAATCCATTTAAGAAGAGAGTCATCGATCCCAAAAGCACGCATTTCCGACAAAAGAGCCTAATGCCAAGCTCTGTCAAATGCCCTAGAAATATCAAGTGCAACTATCTTGCTTTCACCAGATTGATGTACGCTTTGGTTCCACTTTTCGGTGAGACATGCCATCAGATCACCAGTGGACCTATTGCTACGAAAACCGTACCGCTGGTCATTAAGAAGTTTTCGTGTTTCGAGATATTTCATTAGCTAACTGTTTTAACAGCGTTTCAATGACCTTGGAAAGAAGGGACATAAGTGCAATGGGCCTGTAGGAGGAGAGAGAGGAAGATTCGCCTTTTTTAGGGACGGGCTGGACAAATTCTGTTTTCCATCTGCTCGGAGTCCTAAAGTGTAGGATTGATGAAAAAGCTTACGCATTGGTTTTGCCAGCGTGGAAGAACACCTCTTCAGAAGGAGGGGAGATATACCATTTGGACCGGCGGATTTGTAAATGTTAAGATCTTTAAGAACTCTTGCTACTACACGAGTGCGACAAAGCACAATCTGGGAATGTTGAGCTGGCTGCAAAGTGTGCAGCAAGCAGATTGGCCTTGTCCAAAGAGCTGACAGCTGGAATATCATTATAAATGAGCGTTGGGATGGAGGATGAGGCAGAATTTTTAATGTTTTTGACGAACGACCAAAAATGTTTACTACTTTTGGGACATTGCCTCAGTTTTTGGTCGTATTGGAATTTTACACGTTTAAGAAAGGCGTTGCAGTCACTTCTGGCTCGTTTGAACATTTTTCAGTTTTCCTCTGTTGGGTTGGTCTTGAAGGACGAAAAAACATTTCTCTAACCCTGACAGCCTCCTCTTTATAGCTCGAGTCGTACCATGCCTTTTCTTTTCATCTGATACTCTTCATCCGATGAGGGATATGGTTTCTCATTCCAAAGAGAATGGTTTCTGGGATCATATCAGCAGCGGCATCCACGTCGTTATCGAGGAAACATAACGACCATTTAAATTTCTTAAAGAAGGTGTTAAGTCCGCTCTAATTGTCTTTTTCGTATTGCCATACGGTTCTTTTAGGAATCTTTTCTCTAACTTTGTTGTGGGTGTACAAGAATTTAGCTGATATGACACAATGGTCCGACGAGCCTAGAGGGGAGAGCACATCAACGGAGTACTTATCAGGGTGAGAAGTTAAAAACAAGTGCAGGGTGTTGGCGGTATGACTATCAACGTCTGGTAATCGTGTGGGCTCATTTACAAGCTGGGTCAAATTATTTTACCCAGCGAAGATCCCAACACACCGTCCTTCGGGTGTTGTCTGTCCAGAATATCGAAGCCACCCAGAATTGTGTATATTGAAATCGCCCGTAATAATAATTTCAGTATGAGGATACAGGGATACAATTCTTTGAATAGAGTCAGACAGTGCATCAAACTCGTTAAAAGTCGAATTGCTGTCCAGTTTGGTGCTTCTGTAAATAAAGCAGTAGTGGATAATTTGCTTACGGAGATGGAATTTGAACCACATGAAATTGTATTCCGGGTTGGAACAGGGACTACATTGTGGTGGAATTTGGTAAGCTACATCACTACGCACATAAATGGCGAGACCACGGTGGGGAAAGTATACTGGCACTAGTTCGTAGCCAGGTAGCTTGAGATCAGAGCGATCTGAGAGGTGTGGGTGGGGATCTACCTGTGTTTCACTAAGTGCCAAAACAGCTGGTCTACGAGTATATTTGCAGAGGTGGACGTACGCAGAAAAGTGATTACTTTTTAGCCCGCGTATATTGGCAATATCCACTTTGAATTCTCCAGTCATTATAACGAAAGACAAACACCAACGTTACTAAGCGCAGATGTGAAGTACAAATTCAGAGTTGGTTTACCGAATCGAATTGTTGTAGGCGTTATGACCTTACAACAATCGGAACCAGCACACCAACAAAATTCGTACCCACAGCCCCCTATCCATCGGTTGTTACATACACTCAGTCACTGCACGCGCTGTATGACAATGTAATCAGCTACGGCAGTGACCGAGTGCCAACAACAGTTTGACCAGGGGCTGGAAGATAGGAATGCCCGCACTGTGGATGACGATTTCACTACACTTGCGCGTTGTTGTTTTTTTTTTTGTTTGGTGCCCGCACAGCAATTGTTTTTTTTTTGGGTTTTTGTGAACTCGCGCTGCGATTTTTTATTTTTTTTGTGTTCTTCACGCGAGCAGCGAATTTACGAGTGCACATGCGCGTGTGCACTGGTCGATGGTCAGCTCGGTACATGAATCTAGACCGTACGAAGCTAATAAAAATAAATAGTTGTCTAGCGGTACCGAATCACTGAAGATGTCTATATTCATTTCGCCCATTAAAATTATGTCATATGATGAATCCTTCGATAAGAAATTTTCCAATTCCTAAAGAAACACATTATTTGAGCCAGAAGGCTTAATAAATCTATAAACACAGACCACTGACAACATCATATCACTAATTTTCACTTTTAACACATCACAGTTCTGCAAATTTTCATAGGTAATGACAACATTTAAACCATATAACTCCTTTTTAACAAGTGCGACCACACCTCCAGAAGCATATTCATTATTCCAACAGGGAGTAAATTCATACCCTTCAATACCGTACAAAGATTTTTCTTCCTCATAAATCCATATATCCGTTGAGAAAATAAAATCTGGCTTAGATTGGTCTGACTCACACGCATCATAATCGAATCCCTTGGCAGTTATTATGTATTTCCTAAATCTATTGACAAAATTCGTCAAGAAATGTCCACGGCGACAGGAGAAGTTGGAACATCGTCCTCGGCCTCCCATTCTCTCCCAGCGGTATCACAATTGACCTACAACTCAACGAGGGCTACTCTAATCTTACCTTATCATGATTGAATTGTTTAATTGAACATGTACTTCACTAACAATTTAATGAGAATTGAATTAGAAATAAATTTCTTTTAAACACAAACGCATTATCCTTTTTGCCAAGCCACGACTGTCACTGCAAGTGTGGCACTTTGCTTCTCTATGAATTTTTCTTCAAAAAACCACAAGTAAATAGTTTTTTTTTTTTTAAATTCTATTTTAATTTGACGTTTATTCAGTGTTTTTGTTTTATTCAGTTTTATTTCTTTGCCCTCTTGCTTTTATTTATATCGCAAATTTTGTTATTCACAGTGATGGCATCATAATCTTCAGAGAAAGTCTAGAGAAATTTATTCGTAGCCGATGGCATTTGTCTTTGTGAGACGATTACGCCTCAATTGTTTTTTATTTTTATTTTATTGTCATCCTAAATTGTGGTTTTTAATTGTTTTCTGATGCAATGACAAGATAAACAGATTTAGAAATTTAATGACATTTGAAGACATGATGGGCTTTTTATGTTTTGCTCTCGATATCGCTCAAGAAACGCTTCATTGCCTGTACCAGTAGTAATTTATACCCACAGCTGTTTCTATTTTCTATTACAAAATAGTAAATTGCTTGTTCATCTTCCGATCAATTACAATAATTTACCATCCATGTAATTACTAATCAACTAGAACCGACAGACTTTTTATGACAAAACGAGCTACGAGTATGAGCTTAAGCATTTCCCAAATTTTTTTCTATATTTTCTATGAGTCCATTTTTTTGAATTTTCTATTTTTTGAATTTTATTTATTCGTGTCTTTTTTTTCATTTTGGAGAGGTTCCAAAATTCTACGTAAGGTGTTTCCGATGAACAGTTTTCGGTTTTTTTTTGTGAATTCCTATTATCAAATGAATTACGTAGAAGCAATGTCCTTGAATTGTTCCACAAAAAATCCAACCACGAACTTAGCAAAATAGTTTTATGGAAAAACATTATTTAAAAAAAAGAAAGAAGTAGCTCAACTCGCGTTTGTCAATCAAAAATTGTACATATTTCGACAGAAACTTCATAGTTTACTCGTAGATGGGGCAGACTACTGACTAGAAAGAGTGACTGACCTATGAGTATCATCTGATTTAAGAGTAGCCTGAACAGCTCACATAATATGTATGTACCAGTATACACATTTGTACACACGAGTATACGAAGGTTGAAAAGTTTCCGACTGAACAATGATACAAGACATTTTTTCTCAAATTTTTTTTTTATTTTTCTACATAGTCTCCTTGTAACTCTACACACTTCTCCCAGCGATGCTCTCATCTAACCCGTCCAAATAGTGCTTGGCGTTTTTCTCTGCAAAGTAATTGTTCACGATTGCCTCCTCATTCTCTGTCCTCCGAGCGCAGTTTTTAGATGAGGGAACAAAAAGAAGTCACTTGGGGCTAGATCTGGTGAATAAGGCGGATGGTCAAGCAGTTCAAACCATAATTCATGGATTTTCGCCATGGCAACCGCTGAGGTGTGAGACGGCGCGTTGTCTTTTTGAAGATAATCGATTAAGATACTCGTAACTATTTTACTATCCCAAAAAACAGTCGACATCACTTTCTCAGCCGAAAAAACAGTTTTTGCTTTTTTTGAAGCCGGCTCGCCCTTTGCAGTCCACTGTTTTGACTGAATTTTTGTTTCGGGCGTATAATGGTATCCAAGTTTCAACTACAGTAATTAATCGGCGCCAAAACTCGGATTTATTGCGCCTAAACACACGTTTTTGGTCTAACGTAAGCAAACGCGGCACCCAACGCGCGGACAGCTTTCTCATGTCTAAATCTTGATTTAATATGTAACAAACACGTTCTTTGGACATTCATCATCTCCTAAGCTCTTACGGCCACGTTTAAATTCAGCTGCCCAAAATTTCACTGTGGTAAATGATGGTGCAGAGTCGTCATACACAGAGTCCAACTCATTTTTGATTTGCGTAGGCGTATTGCCTTTCAAAAACAAGAATTTAATAACAGCTCGATACTCAATTTTTTTCCATTTTCACAAAAAAACACTCGCATCGACTCACTCAAACGACTGTCAACTAAAAACTGCGCTTCCAAGATGACCGAAACTTCGGTAAGTAACTGTCAAAAGATGCACAACTAGCATTCACTAGCTTTTATTGACGAGTGCCGCTGTCTTTTGGTTGCGGAAACGCTTCAGACAACCCTCGTATGTACTTTTATATAGTACCTAGATGTGGTTTCGGGCATACGAGCGCAACAGCTGGTTCGAAGAAAGCTGTCTGAAAGTCAAATTTTTTACTCTTCGAGCAGCTGGGGGCATATATCGGCAATAACGCGGCGAATATTGGTTTGCAAGTCTTTCATCGTCTCTTGCTTACCAGCGTAGACTAGCCAACAGGAAATAATTCAAAATGTGTTAAATCACACGATCTCGGAGGCCAATTTGCAGGTCCATTACGCATGAGTATGCACAAGACGCAATGACATATGTACGCAACTACGCAACACCCGACTTATTTATCACTTTTACGTGTAATCCGAAGTGGAACGAGATTAAAGTGGAGTTGTATCAGGACAAAAACCGAACCCCCGTCACGATATAATTGCAAGAGTATTCAAGCAGAAGGTGAAGTAATTGATGGAAGTAATCGTGAAGCATCGAGCGTTTGGCATTGCAAGGTGTTGGATGTATTCGGTCGAGTGGCAGAAACGCGGTCTACCCCACGCACATATTCTGATTTGGCTGATGAACAAATTGCGGTCTGATAAAGTAGACGATATCATATCAGCTAAAATCCCCGACCCAATCGCCGGATCCAGAACTACACGAGATTGTCAGAACGCAGATGGTGCATGGACCGTATGGCGCATTGAATCCAAAACCACCATGTATGGTTGATGGAAAATGCACGAAACAATACCCACGGCCATTAACAGCTGAAACAGTAACGGGATCAGATAGATATCCAGTTTATCGACGACGCTCAAAGGACAATAATGGCCGGACAATCGTTGTGAAAGTGACAGTTCATCGTCAGAGTCGAGAGATTGAAATCGGAAACGAGTTCGTTGTGCCGCATTGTCCATTGTTGTCCCGAAAATATGGTATGTAACGAAAGGCAGTGACATGGCAGTGTTTGGAGTTGGTTCTGAAAATGCCAATGATGAAGTCTACCAATGCCAAATGGGCCGATATGTGAACACCAACGAGGCTGTGTGACGTTTATTCTCTTTCGCAGTACACAAACGACATCCAACAGTTGTCCAGTTAGCGGTTCATTTGGAAAACGGTCAACGCGTGTATTTCACCGAAGTAACTGCTGCGCAACGAGCGATCAGACAACCGTCAACCACGTTGACAAGTTTCTTTGAGATTTGTGCAACTGACCCCAATTGCCGCTACATTGTTATATGCTGACACTTGGTGTCAGTCAGAAAAAAAATTTCAGCGTCGCAAACAAGGAGTTCCAGTTGCGAATTGGTCAGGTGTGTTCTCAACTGATGCGCTTAGACGCATTTACACTGTTCATCCATCGCATGTTGAATGTTCTACTTGCGCTTGCTGTTGATTAACGTACATGGCCCAAAATCATTCACACATTTACGAGCGGTAAATGGGCATCTTTGTCAAATTTATCGAGAGGCGTTTCAGCGTTTAAGCTGATTGAAGAGCGATTCACAATGGGACCAAACAACCGCCGATTCCGTGGCTACATCGAATGTGACAACATGCTATCCAGACAACAGAGTTGTGGAAAAAATATAAGGACGACATGTGCGAAGACATATTGCATCGCGTACGAAATACATTGCACAATCTGGAAATGGCAATGTGTGACGAAATATACAACAAGGACTGATTGCCATTAAGGACTTGTGATTAACGATAGCAAATACTCGTAAATTATTAATTAAGGTTGGCATGATTACGTTGAATCGACCCATGCATGATGCGTTCGATTAACAACTGAACGTGATGTGCTGCAAGAAGTGGTTCAATCTTATGTACAATTGCTGAATGATCAACAAAAAAATGCTTACACTGGTGGAATCATTTTCCTGGGTGCGCCAGGTGGAACAGGTAAGACATTCGTTATTTCGCTGATTCTGGCCACGATTCGATCGCGAAGTGACGTTGCACTAGCTCTCGCATCATCCGGAATAGCAGCGACGCTATTAGACGGAGGACGTACTGCACATTCCGCAATCAAACTGCCTTTGAATTTGAACACAACGGAAGATTCAACGTACAACATCATCCGCAACAGTGCAATAGCAAAACTGTTGATTGAATGCAAACTAAATGTTTGCGACGAATCTATAATTGCGCACAAGAAATTAATTGAAACGGTAAACATCGACGCAAAAACAATATCTTTGGCGGTGTAATGATTCTGTTGGCAGGAGATTTCAGACAAACGTTGCCAGTGATTCCCCGTGGGACTGCTGTAGATGAGCTCAAAGCTTACCTGAACGCATCAACGTTGTGGAAACACGTGAAAATATTGTCGTTGATCACGAATATGAGAGTTCAGCTTCCAAACGTTCAAAGTGCTAAACAATTTTCAAAGCAATTGTTAGAAATTGGTAACGTAAACGTCCCAGTAGATGCGATGATAGCGTTAATAATGTCTCGGCGTGATTTCTGCCAATTCGTGGATTCACAAGCGGCTCTCATCGACAATGTGTTCCCCAAAGTAAAGCGAAATCATCGTAATTGCGCTTGGCTTACGAGTAGTAAACCCGCAAACCTCGCCGCAAAGAATATCGATGTCAACGCATTCAATTTCACCATTCACTCGGAAATTGTCGGAGATTTACTGTCATACAAATCAGTTGATTCCACCACTAATCAAGAAAATGCAGTGAATTATCCGACGAGTTTTTGAATTCATGTTTCTTTCATAATTTTTTTTTTTAAGAAATATTGACCAGTGATTTTCTGTAGATGTAATGGTGCGACGCGACGTCTCAACGATGGATTGTGAATTTTATTGCCTCCAAACGCGACAATTTTTGGTTATTCGCGTAGTCTTTCAAACAAAAATTAGTCTCATCGTTCTGGTGAAGATGGAGATCAAAGCAAATCTCATTTTCAGGCCGTTCGCCAATTATACGACGCACAGGACGTTCAAGCGGGTTCAATTCTTGCACGTGCTGGATCTTTAAGAATGGGCACAGCTCCAATTGTTGTACAAGATGACGAATCAAACCTATCAAGTCCACCTTAATATTGCTCTGCACGGTACGCAGTGTACGACAACTCCGTGGATGCGTATTTCGAATTAGAGTGTGCGATCCTTACTCGGTCAGATAGACGATTATGTCGACCGTAAAATGAGCAAGGCAAGTTTTGGGAATTGAACAACGACTTTCGAAATAAATTTCTATAAACAAAAATTGTGGTTTAAGATGTTTACCCTGTTTCAAAACACTCTATGATAAGCAATCTGAAAATATTGTGATTCTACGAAAGTGGGACTTATTATATATTGTTCGGAATACTTTCTGGGGCAGTAGCAATTGCGAGTTCAAAGTTCATACAAGCGCATGAGTTAGAGATCAATGTAGACTGCCAACCGAAATCTACCGCTAAGTACAAGCCACGGTACCCTTACCGAATGTTTTGAACTGCCAGGAAGAACTCCTGCAGCTCGAACGCTACACAAATCTGGTCACTAAAGACTACTTTGTAGGAAACACTGGAATCTATAGATTTTGTCCTCGAAAGGGACAAATCGCCCAGAAAATCGTATGGCACATTGGCGTCGAAAGTAGAGGCAGAATCAGATGCTCGAAAAGTACTTTTCTTATCATTGGAACAAGAAGTGATCTGAATAGTACCACATGCCCAATGGGAGGGAATTATGTACGCTATTACAGCTTCTTATGCTTTAAGTCGGCTAGCAACTACAGCACATCCAAAATTTATAGACCAGCTGGAGAGAATATTAAACTGCGTTGGCTTACCAGTTTTCCGTCACACCGAAGGGCACGGTAAGGATAGTGGATAGTGTCTAAGTAGCTACACGCATACAAATACGGAAGATCGCATGAGACTGCCATTAGAACTATGGTTCGTAGAGTTGAATGTACATTCGAAAAAAAAGTGGGTTGGGTATTTTCATCGACATTGTGTGTGAGTTCGACAACACAACTCTATTTGGCATATATCAATTGGCCAGACAACATGGCTTAGATGAAGAACTAGTTTTAGTTGGGAACTGGACCTCGGTTTCAGATGCTGACTGTGATCAAATGGCGGCGAATAGGTATTTTCCCATAGGCCGACCACAGCTATGGCGTTCTTTGGTTGGCTTTTCGTTAAATATCTTCCACAGGAGCAACAATTTACGACGTAACTGCACTATACATTTCTTCTGATCGTCCATAGCGACTGTTTGTCTAATCATCGATTACTCTCTCAAAATTGAGGTTGCTCTATTAATGAGATGAAGGAAGCTGATTAACAATTCAATGAAGCTGAGTTTCTGTGCGTCTTTTCTTTGGACTAAAGATGTGGAGTCCAAAACTTTCAAGACACAAATTCTATCCTATTGTAGTAGTTTTGTGTAACAAGCTCTTAAGTAATTACGTCACTGCTGCATTTAACAGACTCCAAAAACTAACTGCATAAAAGCTTTTCCCATCATGCGACTTTCCAGAAGTCGTTTTTGGTACATCTCAAACTGGAGTTGCGTTGGTCATGGTACGAAGTCGTCATTCACTGGTTTCGGCTAGAATTTGAACCAGAAAAGGAGTGCAATAGAACCTTTAGGACGGCAACTTTAGCCTTTCTTTCTCGTTAGATAAACTTACCTCCGCAATAGCGAAAAATACAAAAACAGATGCAGCTTACTTTCGTCTAAGGCCTTGCCGAATCGTTCTACCACTTTCGAGTTAGTTCGAGCGCCCCAAAGAAAACCTCCTCAGGATCTAAAACTGCGATGTGGCTTTTTTTGTCCTCGGTTAGGGCAAAGTTTCTTTTGACTGTAACTATGTAGAGTAAGGTGAAAATATTCTTAAGAAAATATAAATACAAATCGTAGATTCAACTTTAACACCTTATTGCGCTAACTTTTATAAGTTCGTTTGGAAACGGTAAGATAAAAGGGTGATGCTAAGTATTGATTGGCCTATGACTTATGATGTTGCAGCCCAAAAACAAAATTCTTTTAAGATGTGCAACTAAACCTCAGGGAAAGACGAACTTTGTTTGAAAAACGTTGCAATAATCAACTGACGGTAAGTCGCTCTACAATGATATTTACCGCATTCTTTCTCATACTCCAGTCAAGCATTTATTTCCAAAACTATTCCAGCTGTCAGCTCTTGACAAGGCGTAGAAATTCCAGTGCGACAATGATACAAGAGTGCTTTAAACATCATAACATATAGAAATCAGCTGATATAGATGATGTTCTGAAGGAATGTTCTTCTATACTGGCAAAATTGCTTCGAAGGCATTTGCATCTATCATATTTTCTCGAACCTTTTCCAAGCAGATACAAACAAGTATCTGTACAAGCAAATCTTCTTTCTTTTCCTGTCACAGATTCATTGCACTGACGCTTTCTGAACAAAAAAAAAAAACATTAAACTAGAGTTTTGACATATCTAACCGAAAAGCAGAACCAACCGGCGTAAAGTTTGAAGAAAGGAACATATTTGCACTTGATATTTGAAGAACAAATGACTAAGTTTGGAATCAGACTCTTTTGTTGAAAATGTGTGCCTGTGTGTGTTTAAAATCTTATATTCTCAAAATATGTGCTGGTGTGCCCCATGGCTCCATTCTGACTCCTATACTTTTTAAAATGTTTATAAATAATCTCTTGTCTGATACTTTGAACCTAATATTTCTAATGTCTAATGTTTGCTGACGTTAGTACCCTCAGCTTTCATATACCTTCCTGGGCACACGTGCCTGTCCTTCGGCTGTGGCAACGAACTGTAAGCCCATCAAGTTCCGAATAAACACAATGCTGTCTTTGTCATTACAGCGAACCTTGAACTAATGACCCTTATAATGGGTGATTTTGTAAGCATTTACACAAGAGTGTATAACATTTTTATTTAAGTCGATAAATCATTTACAATACTTTTTAAAGATTATTTCACGTAAATGTTGACAACGACTACGTTTTAAGTGGTCCATTGGGAGATACCAATTTTGAATCACTTTTTCGTGCATATTGGCTGGTTATAACACGTGTATTACTGTCTTCCAAGACTGCAATTGACGTTGGTTTATCGGCATGGACGAGTGATTTACGGTGTCGCCATAAAAAATAGTCTAAAGGCGTCAAATCGCACGATCTAAATAAATTTCTGACTGAACTTATTTCTCAACTGGTCCACCGATTCGCGTGCTGTGTGGCATGTAGCGCCGTCTTGCTGGAACCAAATGTCGGCCAGCTTAACTCGTGCATTTTGGGCAAAAAAAAGTTCGAAATCATTGAATCATAGCGAGCGCGATTGACGGTAGCATTGTTTTCACGGGTCATCATAAGGACCAATGATTCCGCCGGACCATAAACCGCACCAAACAGTACATTTTTCCGGGTGCATGGGAAGGTCTTGTATTGCCTGGGGTAATATCGGACTTGTATTGGACCAACTACGATAGTTTTGTTTATTAACATATTCATTCAACCAGAAATGAGCTTCGTCGCCAAAAATTTGACACTGTGGCAGGTCGTTCGGCTTCAGTTTTTGCACGAGCTGTGTAAGGTATTAGATCCTTGCGTAAAATCGTCCACGTAGTCGAGTAACACAATCCCAATTGCTGTGAACGGTGATGAATGGACAAATCACTGGCGGATACAGCAGCAATATTTTCCACTGTACGCACTCTATGCATACGGGTAGGTGGCTTGATGTCCAATAGTGTGAAATTGGTGCGAAATTTATATCACTATGGCTTTAATTGCTTGGTCGATTATGACGGCCGTAAAATGGTCGAAGTGCCATGATGACATGACAATGCTAACTGAGCATGTTTGACTTTGACACGTGTTACGAATCACGCGTGAACTGTCAAAAATAGAACACTGGTAGTCACATCGCCGAAACCGCAAAACATTGAAATGACCACATATTCGCTGTCGCCAAAAATCTTGCGAAATGTCTAGCCGATTTAAACACTACATTAGTACGACTAATCTCCCCTGAATATATAACGCATTTCTTGGCTTAAAATTGTATTACAATGCCCAAATCTAGTCAGGAGCTTGAAAAACCTCTTTCAATTTGACATAGGATTTGAAACAGTGCGATAAGACAGATGGGTGATGCAAATACTGCATGGTCAATATCGGGGTAGTGTATCTTGCTTTACCTTATCTATTCCTATTTCGACCATCAGTGTTCCAAGGAAATTGCTTCCAACTTAACAAACCCACGTCGCTGAGTGCCTACAAGTTTACCTTTTGTCCATCGTTGGAGATACTCTGAAATACCATGAGTCCTTGCTAAGCCTTACAAATTGCTCAATAGACCCCTCTATTTCTTATCAAAGCTAATATCGACATCTCCCGTTTTGCCTATTCGGGCTTATTATGAACAAAATACATATTGAACAGCATCAGCTTAGATTCCGGCAAAATTCACATCTAACGTCACATCTATTTGGTGGATTTGCAGTTCAAAAACTGAGTAAAAACTTAACGACGCTCATGGCATTTGCTCGCGACTTTGACATGTGTCCGGCCTTCAACAACTAATAGATACCCCGAAATGGGTCTGACAACTCAATTGTTCATCATATTTTTTTTCGACAGGAAGGTCATAAATCCCTGAGTTTGTTGGCCATTTGTTGGACATGTCTAATTTGGCCATAAATAAAAAGTTAAGCAAACACAATCACGCACTTGCCGAATGTAAACAGTTCTTGCATTGTTGGTTATTTTTAGATTAATTCCAATGTAAACTTTTTTGTATATGTACGAGTATGTACTCGTAACAAAAAAACAAGTTGATGAGCGAAAACAAACTTTACACCTAACGTGGGATGCTTTTACGTAAACTCTTCCATAAGACTTTTCACAACATGTCCATGTATCCATGCAGCTACTCGTACTCGTACTCGCATCTGCATATGTACGACCTCTTGAAAATATAATTTTGTATGCAAAGTTGACATGTGCAGCGGGAATTGTGAAAAAAGAAAAATTCTAATCGCTCTGGTTATTTAAGTTTTATTTTCCCATTAAGAAGGCCAAGGAGCAACATTTTATATAAAATAATCGAATTCATCTGACTGTAACAACATAATATAAACTGCGGGGTTTTTTTTGATTTAAATAATTTGATTGCAGTGATATATCTGCAGAGTGTACATCCATAAATGTTTTTTAATTACCTTCATTATAAATTTCTTCTTTAATATCGTTATATGAAAGCTATCCGAATGTATCTAAGTTTACGCCAGAATGATTTTGTCATTTTACAAAAAGAAAATAATCTACGAGGGTTGTCTGAAACAATGATACAAAAATTTTTTTCTCAAATTTTTGTTTTATTTTTCTACATAGTCTCCTTGTAACTCTACACACTTCTCCCAGCGATGCTCTCATCTCTCTAACCCGTCCAAATAGTGCTTGGCGTTTTTCTCTGCAAAGTAATTGTTCACGAAGGTGATTGCCTCCTCATTTGACGAAAATCTCTGTCCTCCGAACGCAGTTTTTAGATGAGGGATGGGGCTAGATCTGGTGAATAAGGCGGATGGTCAAGCAGTTCAAACCGTAATTCATGGATTTTCTCCATGGCAACCGCTGAGGTATGAGACGGCGCGTTGTCTTGGTGAAACAGGATTTTCCTTTTCTGCAAATGTGGCGGTTTTTCCAAAATTCTGCCTTCAGCTTGGCAAGTAATGATGCGTAGTATGCTCCTGTAATGGTTTTTCCTTTTTGAAGATAACTCCTTTACTATCCCAAAAAACAGTCGCCATCACTTCCCCAGCCGAAAAAACAGTTTTTGCTGTGAAGCCGGCTCGCCCTTTGCAGTCCACTGTTTCGACTGAACACGTTCTTTGGACATTTTCATAACCTCTACTATCTCTCTCACTTTAATTCGGCGGTCGTCAAAGACCATTTGATGAACTTTAGCAATGTTATCGTCAGTGGTTGCAGTTTTTGGACGTCCCGAGCGTTCATCATCTCCCAAGCTCTTACGGCCGCGTTTACATTCAGCTGCCCAAAATTTCACTGTGGTAAATGATGGTGCAGAGTCCCCATACACAGAGTCCAACTCATTTTTGATTTGCGTAGGCGTATTGCTTTTCAAAAACAAGAATCTAATAACAGCTCGATACTCGATTTTTTCCATTTTCACAAAAAAAACACTCACATCGACTCACTCAAACGACAGTCAACTAAAAACTGCGCTTCCAAAATGACTGAAACTTCGGTAAGTAACTGTCAAAAGATGCACAACTAGCGTTCACTATTAGATTGACTAATTTTTTACAAAATTTATTAAAATAAAAAAATTATTATTATTATTATTATTATTATTATCAAGGGAACGATACAAAATAATTTGCGCGTTTTTGTCAACGGCAAGCGGAGTACTGAGTTCCAATGTGGTCACCCACAAATAAAAAAAATATATACAGGGTGTCCCAAAAATCAACGTCAAGCCGGAAATGGGTGATAGGTCAAGTGGTATCGGTTGCCACAATATTATAAAAAAAAAATCTAAGTCATGTACTTTTTAAAATTATTGGCACTCAAAAAAAATCGAGAAATCTGACACCCTATGAGGATCTTTCAAGTACTGTGACCGCAAATCTTTACTTTTCTTCGATTTTTTTATTGTCACGTAACCCTGAGTAACTGTTATGTAAATTACGGTCCAAAATTGAAACATAACTATATCGGTTTTAACTAAAATATTGCTTTTTTGTCCATCCAAGTATGTGAAAATCATTATTCACCCAAATTGAACTGACTGTACTGACAAAAAAATGTACTGTGCCATTTAAAAGATGTCGTATTTAGTCTGGATTCTAAAATGGTATGACACTTACTAGACTAACTCTTAATTGAGGACAAATAAAATATTTTGTTAAAGAAGCCCGATTCAAAGTTAATTCTTTTTAATAAGTTAGAATAAGTAATAAGTGTGAGTGAGACAGACAGTGACCGTGATTGAGACAGATAAACACGTCATCGGCCTTCTGAAATGGCAACACGAGAATGCCAATTGGAGCGGACTTAACAACTTTTTTAAGAATTTTAACTGGTCGCTATGTTTCCTCGATAACGACGTGGACGCCGCTGCTCATATGATCACAGACACCATTCTCTTTGGAATGAGAAACTTTATCCCTCATCGGATGCAGAGTATCAAACCAAAAGAAAAGGCGTGGTACGACTCGAGCTGTAAAGAGGATGTCAGGGTTAGAGAAATGTTTTTTCGGTCCTTCAAGACCAATCCAACAGAGGAAAACCGAGAAAAGTTTAAACCAGCCAGGAATGACTGCAGCGTCTTTCTCAAGCGTGTGAAATTCCAATACGACCAAAATCTGAGGCCAAAAATAAAGCAATGTGCCAAAGGTTGTACAAATTTTTGGTCGTTCGCCAAAAATATTAGAAATTCTGCCTCATCCTCTATCCCAACGCTTATTTATAATGATAATCCCGCTGTCAGCTCTGTGGACAGGGCCAATCGGCTTGCTGTATACTTTGCGGCCAGCTCAACACTCCCAGATTGTGCTTTGTCTCCGTCTCCACTTGAATGCGTCGAATCTTCAATGGCACAAACCCACTTTCGCACTCGTGCAGTAGCAAGAGTTCTTAAAGATCTTGACATTCACAAATCCGCTGGTCCAAATAGTACCTCCACTCCTTCTGAAGAGGTGTTCTTCTACGCTGGCAAAACCATTGCGTAAGTTTTTTCGTCAATCCTACCCTTTAGGACTCTTTCCGAGCAGATGGGAAAAAGCATTTGTCCAGGTCGTCCCTAAAAAAGGCGAATCTTCCTCTCTCTCCTCCTACAGGTCCACTTACGTCCCTTTTGCCAAAGGTCATGTGTTTTTTTTTTTTTTTTTTTCTTTTTTTTTAAAGAACTTAACACTCAAGAGGGTATTACTACTCTTAAAATGCGGGAGCACGTGATTTCGGAAAATTGCATAGAAAGAGAGAGAAAGATGTTTGGGCTCAGTGGTTATTTCGCTCTATAGGTGGCAGCCAACTTTTAATAGGGAGACTAAATTATTAGTGTAAATTGGACTTAGTATTGTATTTAGGCAACCATTCATCTCACAAGATTTTAGTTGCCTGAAAACAAGTCTTTCGTCCACGGCTGGTATTGAATCCCGAACCGTCCGATATGGAAGCCAATACACTACCACTTGAGCCACGGCCACCCACGCTGATAAACTGTCAGCTTATGAAATATCTCGAAACACGAAAACTTCTTAATGACCGGCAGTACGGTTTTCGTAGCAACAGGTCCACTGGTGATCTGATAGCATGTCTCACCGAAAAGTGGAAACAAAGCATACTTCAATCTGGCGAAAGCAAGATAGTTGTACCTGATATTACTAAGGCATGCAAGGATAATGCGTGCATTTGGGATCGACGACCCTCTTCTTCAATGGATTAGAAATTACCTTTCGGAACGTTCAGTTCAAGTTGTCTTGGATGGTTTCAGGCCTGATATTCTCAAAATAAATGTTGGTGTGCCCCAGGGCTCCATTCTGTCTCCGATACTCTTTTTAATTTTCATCAACGATCTCTTGTCTGCTACTTCTAATCCAATATATTCCTTTGCTGACGACAGTACTCTCTGCTCTTCATATTCGTTCCCGGACTCACGCTCCAGCTCTTCAGCTGTAGAACGGGAACGGCAGCGTATGTTAAGCTCATTAAGTTCCGATATCAACAACATAACCAATTGGGGAAATATCAACAGAGTGGAATTTAATGCTTCCAAGTCAACTCTTTGCTACATCTTCCATCTTGGAGTGCTCATGCGGTAATGGAGCCGTCTTTAATTTCGTTTCCTTTGCCTCTTGGTCACTCTTGATTGGGGAACCATTGGGCTTGGTCACGTCCTCAGCAACTTCCTCGATGTCCTCATCACTGCTCATCTTGTCGTCTTCTTTTCGTTCCATTTCACGACGTTGTGTGAATCGGATCTTCCCCGCATCGATGACGACTATCGCTTCCTTAATGAGGTCATTCCCTATCACCAGCTCAAACATGGAGTCGTCATAGAAACTTCGATGTGACCTCGGGTAAGAATTTGGTGACTGCCTAACCCTGACAAAGTGATCGAAGGTGATTTTGTGTTGCACCTACCCAATTTAAAAAAAAAAATCGTGTCTAACGATACACATGTCACATCCTGTGTCGACCAACGCTGCAATTTGAATCCCTTCCACTAGTACCTCCTTTAGCATAAGGTGCTTTTACCCCAAACTTCGCATTCCCTACCTTGGCCTCCTTCATTTGTTTCCCATCTTTGTTTGTATCGCCACCTTGCTATGTGCGACGCACCTCCACATTTGAAACAATTTCGGTTGTCCTTTCCTTTGCTCGAAACAGATCGCGATGCTGTGGTGCGCCTACCAAAGATATATTTTTCTAGTTCATTCCACCCCACAAGGGAACTAGCTTCCTCAAATTCGCGTATCCAGCTGACGACATCTTGGTTTGGACCACCATCGTACTTTGTTAGACTCTCTTCTACGTCTTTAAATGTGAAAGTGGATACCAGCTGACTCGCTTTTGCTGGAGCGGACGCCGATCCACGAGCCGCCCTTCCCGATGCCCATACGATTTCAAGAAGTTCATCCTCTTTGTTGTCATCCGAATTGCTGTTTTTTGAAGATAACATCTTATCTACTTCACCGCTTGGTATTTGACTACTCACCCCGACGCCATCGTTGAAACAGACACAATGCTGTCTGCTGTCGTTAAAGCGAAATTTAAACGCCCAGCTATTATCTATGAATGGCTCTTACATCGTCGAAACCGAAAAGCTTTCCATTCTCGGTATGTGTGTCAATGACAACTTTCGTTGGAGTGACCACATATTCGATGTCGTCAAAAATGCTGCGAAATGTCTAGGCTTTCTCAAACGATGTAAGAAATACTGTTCCCCTTCTGATCTGGCCTCAATATATAAGGCATTCATCCGCTTAAAATTGGAGTACAACGCTCACATCTGGCCAGGTGCGCCTAAAACATCTCTGCATCTGCTAGACCGGATTCAGATCCGTGCGATAAAACTCATAGCTGATACCAATATCACTCAGGTAATGGACACCCTCGAACACCGACGAAATGGCTCATGTCTCACTTTGATTTATCGCTATTTCCACCACCAGCGCTCCATAGCATTCCGCTTCTTCAAACCTTTAACCGTAACACAAGCCTCGCTATGAATGCTCATCAGTATACCCTCAAGTCCACTTTCGGACATACGAGTACTCTGAAATATCGTGATTCGTTTCTAAGCCGAACAACTCGCTTATGGAATGAGCTCTCTATTTCCTAGTATTATAACATCCAGACATATAAAACCAATGTACATCGGTACCTATCCTTCTTTCCTCCCTAAATTTCCTTCGCCCGCGCTGTGTGCAAACATTTTCAGGGTACCTTTACCCCTTGAGCGCGCGCTAGTTTGTAAAAAAAAAAAAGAAAAAGTCTGAAATTCTTACACAAAACTCTATCCCCAAAGCAGTTGCAGTTCCGCTTTTACTTTTAAGCTGGCCAATTTCCTAAAAGACATTATGGGAGAATGAGTTGACTTGAATAATGGAAAAAACACGAGATATTCCACTTTAGACCATGTCACCTCATCAACTGAATGACTAATTGGTTCATGGATTTATCACCTAGCATTACTGGCATGCGAGTATTAAGACGATCTGTGTTTGCCATATATTCAATTCACAAAATTATCTTCGAATCAAAAGTTCGGGAAACAATCAAAAGATCGAATTATAGAAACCCCAGACTCATCGTTTTGAGTTCGGCGAATGACAATAACGTCATACCACTCAGAACAACATATGAGTCGTGCGCTTTTTTTTAAAACGGGGAATCTATGTAGATGCTAGTGTATTTGATGAGAAATACCAGTGTGGGAAAGTTAGTTGGTAAGATAGTCGATTAAATGTACGCCAAAACAATAAGGCCAAGCTTACTACGCACTATTTGAAGGTATCAGGTCAAAGATTAAGCCTAATTTGCAAACGAGTACGAGTTCAGCACAGATCAAATATTTTAACACGTAGTAAGCTTTTTGATTACCTTTTAGAACAAAATATAATAAAATGTAACACCAATTTGTTTTGGAAGTGTAATATGTGCCCATCAAACTCTATTGCCATGAAATGACCAAACAAATGAAAACAAATCAAAACAAATGCTGTCGTCAAAAAAGGACACTCCTTAAAGAGAATTTGCTAAAAGGATTTGTCTACGAGAGCATGTATTCTGCAATGAACTCCAGTAATTATTGTACATCAAAGCGAAGATCGAGCAGAGAATAACTGTTGACAACCGCTGTTTCAATGGGTTGTGAAGCTATTTGAATAGCAAATGTTTTTGTTGAGTAGCGAAAGAGACGATCTCATGACTATCCAGGTGGACGGCCAACCAAACAAATTCTTGCCGACGTCTCAAAGAAGCTCCTCCTCAGTAGGAAAGCCTGCAGGCTACTTACGTGACAGGTACAGTCCGGCATACGTTCGAAGGTGCAGGTGGTCGGCGTTAACGTTCGAGGCACCTTATCCTCGAAGCGCTTAGTTATCTTTCTTCGAAAGACTGAGCAATTTTATTTAAAGAAACTAGACTAGTTCCTTCTCTGAATCCTCTGTTCCGACAGAAAAAAAATCTTGTTCTCTTATGCGACATAGATACCCTCCAGAGTAGGCAAAATCTCTCCTGAATACCTTGAACGAAAAATTCTTCGTGTGATCTTCGGTTTCGCCCACGTTGATTGTGAAGGAAAAGGCAAAGCTATAGCTATATACATAGTTCGCATTGTGATGTTGATCTGATCAGAAAGTTCTGATTACATTGAATAAGATGGGGTGGGTCATGTATAGTGCATGGACACCAGCTTCTTAGCCAGAAGGATCTTCTCATCTAACTCATCCCAATTGGAAAAAGTAGTAATCGAACACGTAACATAAGCTGACGCACGCAGTTGGAAAGGAAGCTCAAACACTTCGGTCTGCGTTTTAGGTGCTTTCTTGGGAGCAGTGTTATCCTCATTAGTAATATCTTTATAGCTCTTTGTTTCCAGGCATGTCAACAGTTCGTTTAGTATCAAATTCCTGAGAAGCGAGGATAGGACTACGCCGGCGTTTCTCTACTGATAGATGGCTCATCCACTGATTATTCAAAACGTACGCAGCAGAAACGCGCTATCTACCTTCAGAGTTGACAGTGTACTTGTATTCCGAAATATGTTGACTAGTGGTGAAGCGAATGATGGTGTGTACTAGCGTAAGCATAGCCGTTTTACAAAGATGCATATCGGCCAGTCGTTCTAAAGCTTTTGGAGGAAATGATGATGGATGATGATGGTGTGTGATTTTTCACACACTTTTTTTATCAACAAAAATACTTTAATTGCTTTCCATAGCAGAGGAATGCGACTCGCGATGCACATTTTGAAGTAACACGTCTAAAATTGATCCAGTTAGGTGGCGAAACACGTTCTGCGATACATCATACCGACTAAAAATAAATGCATCACTATGTTTGTTTGGAAAGCAGGTTTAAGTTACTGGTACATTGTTAGACGATGTGATTAGACGTGTGTCATTAACTGGATTTTAGTTGATAATTACAAAATTACCCAGATACGTATTGGAAAAAATGATTTCGTAATTGCGAAATTGCTTATGCGAGTATCTTAATCCAGCTTGATGCCTTGAGATACGGGAAAAGGTATTGTTGAATCAGCAAAAATCACTGCATTTTATAAATGATGTCATATAAATGTATGTATGTAGAGAAAAGAAAGAACCATATACGCTGAATGGAGGAAATAATTTTACTCTAAGATATGTCTAGTTCTTACTGCGACGAAGCTTAAAATCCATCACTTTTTATTTAATAAAAATAATGACAATAATAATCACAATCACAAAGCTATCTATGTATGTAGAGGTACCTACCCGATACTTGAATCGTTGGAATGTAATTGATAATTAATTTGAAAACTCCCAATTTCCTGTGCAATTACTATTGAATTTTAAGGTCTGACAGAATAGCGCGTCATTCTTTCCCATAAATAATTAAATATATTCGAGTTGACAACGTCCGCATATATCCGTAAGAGGTAAGGCTGAAGTAATATTCAACTACCTAAGCACTGTTGTTATTGTCTGTATTGTATATGCCGGCATATACAATTCAGTTGATTACAAAGAAGCGAGACAAATACACAAAAACGCCTAAAATGAATCGGCCTTAGTGGGTGTAATTTTAAAAGCCCCATACCAGGAAGTAAAATCGCATCGTAACCTCCACGCAGTGCTCGCCGGTGAAGTATCTTATACTGCACCAACGTTAAGAAGTACATGTTGAATCTGATTGTATATCTATAGTCTGCAAGTCTAGCAAGAGTTCCTCAGATGGAAAGGCATTCGATACAGAAACTGTTCCGAGAGTTCAACGATTAAATCTTCAGTCGACAAAGCAAATCACCACGAGCCACATTTTCGGAACTGAAGTCTAGAAGAACGTTTGAAAGCTAATTTCCGTTAAGATCACACCTCTCTCTTTTCCCAAAATCTGTACGGTAAAAGAGCTAGCGCAGATAGCATCGTCGGTGTTCGTGTTTTTGGTGTTTGTTTTTATTTTCCTATAACGACTCGGGAATTTAGGGTGGACATTGCGAACATAGGCGGGCTAAAACGTAATCACTTTTCCGCGTACGTTCACGTCTGTACATTCAGCCCAGCTATTTTGGCACTTAGTGAACCTCTGATCTGAAACTACCTGGGTACGAACTAGTGCCCTTATTCTTCTCTCACAGCGGTCTCGCCATTTATGTGCGTAGTGATGTACCTTATCAAATTCCACCACAATGTCCCTGTTCCAACCCGGAATTCAATTTCATGTAGTTACAATTCCATTTCCGTAAGCAAATTATCCACTACTGCTTTATTTACAGAAGCCCTAAACTGGACAGCAACTCGACCTTTCACGAGTTTGATGCACTGTCTGACTCTATTCAAAGAATTGTATCCCTGCATCCTCATGCTGAAATCGTTATTACGGGCGATTTCAATATACACAATTCTGGTTGACTTCGACATTCTGGACAGACAACTCCCGAAGGACGGTGTGCTGAGATCTTCGCTGCGGAAAACAACCTAACGCAGCTTGTAGATGAGCTCACGGGAATACCAGACGTTGATAGTCATACCGCCAACACCCTGGATTTGTTTTTAACTTCTCACCCTGATAAGTACTCCGTTGATGTGTTCTCTCCCCTAGGTTCGTCGGACCATTGTGTCACATCAGCTAATTCCTTGTACACTCAACACACTAACTGTGTGAAAAGAAAAGATTCATAAAAGAACCGTATGATAACAAGAAAAAGCCAATTGGAGCAGGGTGAACAACTTCTTTGGGAATTTTAACTGGTTGTTCTCTTTCCTCGATAACGACTAGGATGCCGCTACTGATATTATCACTGGCACCATTCTCTTTGGAATGAGATCCTTTATCTCTCATCGGATGAAGAGTTTCAGGCCCAAAGAAACATCATGGTACGACTCGAGCTGGAAAGAGGCTATCAGGGTTAAAGAAGTGTTTTTTCGGTCCTACAAGATCAACCCGACAGAGGAAAACCGAAAAAAATTTAAACGAGTCGGAAATGACTGAACCGTCTTTGTCAGGCGTGTGAAATTTCAATACGACCAAAAGTTGTGGCAAAAAATACTACAATGTCCCAAAGGTAGTAAAAGCTTTTGGTCATTTGTCAAAAACATTAGAAAGTCTGCATCATCCTAAATGCCAGCGTTCATTTACAATGACATTCCAGCTGTCAGCTCTTTGGACAAGACCAATCTGCTTGCTGCACACTTTGCGGCCAGCTCAACGCTCCCGGATTGCGCGGCTGTCTCCGCATATACTTGAGTGCGTCGAATCTTGAGTGCGACAAATCCGTACTCGTGTTGTAGCAAGAGTGCTTAAAGATCTCAACATACATAAATCCGCTGGTCCAGATGGTATATCTCCCCTTCTTCTGAAGAGGTGTTCTTCCACGCTGGCAAAACCATTGCGCAAGCTTTTTCATCAATTCTACTCTTTAGGACTCTTTCCGAGCAGGTGGAAAACAGCATTTGTCCAGCGCGTCCCTAAAAAAGGCGAATCTTCTTCTCTTTCCTCCTACAGACCCATTGTACTTACGTCTCTTCTTTCCAAGGTCATGGAAACGCTGATAAGCCGTCAGCTCATGAAATATCTCGAAACACGAAAACTTCTCAATGACCGGCACTATGGTTTTCGTAACAACAGGTCCACTAGTGATTTGATGGCATGTCTCACCGAAAAGTGAAACCAAAGCATACATCAATCTGGTGAAAGCAAGATAGTTGCACTTGATATTTCTAAGGCATTTAACAGAGTTTCGCATCAGGCTCTTTTGTCGAAAATGCGTGCTTTTGGGATCGCTGACTCTCTTCTGCAATGCATTAGAAATTACCTTTCGGTACGGTCAATTCAAGTTGTCTTGGATGATTTCAAGTCCGATATTCACAAAAAAAATGCTGGTGTACCCCAGGGCTCCGTTCTGTCTCCTACACTCTTTTTAATTTTCATCAGCGATCTCTTGACTGCTACCTCGAATCCAATATACTCCTTTGCTGACGACAGTACTCTCTGCTTTTCACATTCGTCTCCGGACTCACGTCCCTTCCGTAGCCCTCTTCGGCTGTAAAACGGGAACGGCAGCGTATGTTAAGCTCATTAAATTCCGATATCAACTGCATAACCAATTGTGGAACTATCAACAGTGGAATTTAATGCTTCCAAGACATAATGCTGTCTGCTGTCGTTAAAGCGAAATGTAAATACCCAGCACTTGCATCGTCGAAACCGAAAAACTCTCCATTCTCGGTATGTATGTCAATGACAACTTTCGTTGAAATGACCACATATTCGATGTCGCCAAAAATGCTGTGAAATGTCTAGGCTTTCTCAAACGATGTAAGAAATACTTCTCCCCTTCTGATCTGGCCTAAATATATAAGGCAGTCATCCGCCCAAAATTGGAGTACAACGCTCACATCTGGCCAGGTGCGCCTAAAACATCTCTGCATCTGCTAGACCGGATTCAGATCCGTGCGATAAAACTCATAGCTGATGCCAATATCACTCACTTTCACTTTGTTTTGTCGCTATTTCCACCACCAGTGCTCCATAGAAATTGCCAGTAGCATTCCGCCCATTCAAACCTTTAACGGTAACACACGTCTCGCTATGATTGCTCATCAGTATTCTGAAATATTGTGATTCGTCCCTAAGCTGTACAACTCGCTTATGGAATGCCCTGCCTAGCTCTTTATAACCTTCAAACATTTAAAACCAACGTACATCGGTACCTATCCTTCTATCCTCCCTAAATTTCCGTTGCCCGTGCTGTGTGCAAACATTTTAACGGTACCTTAACCCCTTGAGCGCGCGCTAGTTTATAAAAAAAAAAAAAACAAAAAAAGCTATCCACAAAACTGTACCCAGGGAGGAAATAAATAAAATTGGACTTTTGAAAATGGCAGATGACGCAAAGTAATCCCATCTTCTAATTTCCTCAAAAAATTCTTCTCACCTTAAGAGCATAAGATGTTCTAGAGACAATTGGATGTGAAGACAAGGATTTAGGCCATTATCTCATTTCATCTATTCAAAGCCGCATGTGACAATGATGTCTTCCCGGCTCAACTCCAAACGGGCAACTTATTCACAATCATCTTCCTAATCAAATTGGTAGGTGCAAATCAGACGTGGTTTGTTAGAAATGGCTACTCGATGAGGATGGTAAGAATGCAAAAAATGTTTGTGCGTGCAGCTGCTGTAATATAGGCCCAAGTTACCTATGCGGACACCTATACCACTAGCACGGTGTTTTTCCGAAGAGCTCCTGCAACCGGCAATAATCTTACGACCCATAGCCACCCAGTGAAATCATGACTTGGAACTAATTTTGTTGATGGAGAAGTCTGAAAAAAGCTGAAGGTGCAGCCCGGTAACTGCCTTTTGGAGAAGAGGGGAGGATCCAGGGAGTAAGAGCATTAATGGAACTTCGAATAGGGAATTCTCAAAAAGATTAAAACACTGTAGATTGCTCATAGTCTTCAAAAGGGGCAAATTAGCCGGAAAAACTTGAAAAATCTGATGGAACCTCCTGAGTCGAAAATAGAGACTATGTATCAATATTGTCCACGAAACTCACTTCATCCAGTCCAACTCTAAGTGACCTAAGTAATGCAATCCGCAAAAGCTGTTGTCTGGCATCGGTTGTCATAACGGATGAGGCTGTTACCTACGCTGTTGCTTCCTTTGATGAATATAAGTCGCCGAACACGGGTGAAATATTTCGACTTATGCGGGAAAACAGGTAGTTCGAACATACGAGGGCGGGTCAATAAGTCCGTGACCTCTGACCTTTCTGACCTCTTTACTGAAACAGCAACACTTCTCCTGTCAACAGGCATCTGTCAGTTGACTCCTGTCAAAATTTAAACTTGCTGCGTCAGTTAGTTTGTGTTTGACAGCTATTTTTATCAGACTACTCACTAATTTGAGGAGAAAATGGAAAAAAGTGAATTTCGTCTGCTTATTAAGCATTATTTCTTGCGAAAAAAAACCATTACCGAGACCAAGGCTAAGCTTGATAAATACTATGGGGACTCTGCACCATCGATTTCAATGGTAAAAAAGCGGTTTACTGAATTTCGTTGTGGCCGTACAAGCACTGAAGATGCCGAACGTCCTGGACGCCCAGTTGAGGTCTCTACACCCGAAACAATCGAAAAAATTCACGATATGGTGTTGGCCGACCGAAGATTGAAAGTGCGAGAGATTGTGGAAGCCGTAGGGATCTCGCATGGCTCAGTGGTTTCAATTTTGAATGATCACTTGGGCATGAGAAAGCTTTCCGCAAGATGGGTGCCGCGTTTGCTCACAGTCGACCACAAACGCAATCGTGTAACAACTTCACAGGAAGGTTTGGCGTTGTTTAATCGCAATATGGAGGAGTTTTTGCGCCGTTTTGTAACCGTGGACGAAACATGGATCCATCACAACACACCAGAGGACAAACAACAGTCAAAACAGTGGGTTTCTAAGGGTGAATCGGCGCCAAAGAAGGCCAAGGTGGGTTTGTCAGCCAATAAAGTTATGGCGACTGTTTTTTGGGATGCACGCGGGATAATCCACATTGACTACCTTCAAAAGGGAAGAACAATCAATGGGGAATATTATGGCAACTTAGTGGACCGATTCAATGACGATTTGAAAAAAAAACGACCTCATTTGGCCAAGAAAAAAGTTCTTTTCCACCAAGACAATGCAAGGGTGCACACATGTGCAGTTGCCATGGCAAAAATCCATGAATTGGGCTATGAATTGCTCCCTCATCCACCCTATTCTCCAGATTTGGCTCCGAGTGACTACTTCTTGTTCCCAAACCTGAAGAAATGGCTTGGTGGAAAAAGATTTGACTCCAATGATGAAGTCATCTCGCAAACAAAGGCCTATTTTGAGGACCTCGACAAATCATTTTTTTTGGAAGGGATAAAAAAATTGGAGAAGCGTTGGACAAAGTGTATAGAGCTCAAGGGAGACTACGTTGAAAAATAAAATTATTTTTTTATCAAAAAATCTGTTTTAATCCAAAAGTCACAGACCTATTGACCCGCCCTCGTATAAAAACACAAGTTTTAGACTAAATTAGTTTTTATTTATCAACATGATCTGCTTCTAGCAACCCTTCAAAACTCGCTTCAGTTTCGGCGATCACCTCTTCACTGAAGTCATATCTCTATCCGGAGAGCATTTTTTTGAGTTTCCGAAAAGTTAACAAGGAAAATTATTTTTATTTCGCTTAAACAGCTCCAAACAGCGCTCTGACTCATCAATACTTTCTTGTTTTTGGTCAACTGTGAGCAGACGCGGTACCCACTTCGAACAGAGTTTCCCCAAGTACTTGAGCATGATATATGATATACTCGCTCTATTGATATCTTTACGATGTCAGCTATCTCACGCACTTCCGCTTTAAGGTTGTTCGAAACCATTTTGTGGATTTTTTTTATATTCTTCGGCACAACAGCCTTATTTGATAGTCCGCAGCGGTCAGCATCACTGTACGACCGCGTTTGAATTCAGAAAACCAGTGACAAATGGTTGCTTTCGAGGGAGCAGATTCCTTCTAATACTTTTCAAGCCATTCTTGAGTTTTAACGATATTATTACCAATCAAATAACAGAGTTTTATCAAAGTACGAACGTCGCTTTTTCCGCTGGTTTTCATTATCTCGACTATGGTCGAAATGTCATCAAATTTTGACACGTATCGTTTGAAGATTGGTACGAGGGTAGTCCCTCAAGTACCCGGCCTGACGTATAGGTGGCGGTTGTTGTTTAAAAAGAATGACAATTGTTGAAAGTACCAACCTTATAAAGCTTAAATTTAGTGTTTAGTTCGGCAGCCATAAATAGTGAACGCTCTCAACGAGTTTTTAAATATGAAAAAAGTTGGTCATCGTTATGTGATACAATACTTTCATTTGAAAGGCCTCAATCCAACCAACATCAAAATGGAACTGGATTCTCTCTGGGAGAGTCTACCCCTTCGTTTACAACAATAAAATATTGGGTGGAAGAATTTAAGCGAGGCCGTACGAGTTGCCAAAATGAGGTGAGTTCACCAGAAATGTTGAAAAAAAAATCCACAAAATGGTATTGGTGTGTGAACTGTACATCGCATATTGACTGAAAGATTGGACATGAGAAAACTGTGCGCTAGATGGGTGCCGCGATTATTCAGAATGGAACAAAAACAGCGTCGTGAGGTTGTTGCAATCGAGTATTTGGCGAAGTTTCACAGCACAGAGTTTTTGCGTCGATTCATAGCCATGGGTGAAACATGGGTCCATGATTTCATACCCGAGACGAAGGAACAGTCAATACAGTGGACTCAAAGGGGAGAATCGACTCCAAAGGAGGCGAAAACAGTTCCATCTGCAGGCAAGGTCATAACGTTAGTTTTTTTGGGATGCACGTGGGATAATTTTCATTGATTATTGCAGCGTTTGCAGTTTTGCTTCATTCCGACAATGCATCAGTTCACTCATCCGTCATCTGGGTGGCCAAAATCAATGAGTTAAAGTTCGAATCGCTTCCCCATGTAACCTATTCACCAGATTTAGCCCCAACCCCCCCCCGGATTATTTTCTATTTCCGAATTTGAAAAAAATGGCTCGGTGGTAAAAGATTTGTCAACAGTAAGGAGGTGGAATCTGCTGTTGATGGAGTTTAAGGAGCTCGACGATTCTCACTATAAACAGGGTATCGAAGCTGTTGAACATTTCTGGGAAAAGTGTATTGAACTAAGAGGAGACTACGTAGAGAAATACTCGTAAACATGTTTTTCCCCATTTTTTTGTGTTTTTTTTGTTAGGTCGGGTACTTCTGGGACTACCCTCGTACTAACCAAAAATCGTATGGATGTTATTAGAGTCGCCATCTATGTGTCAGTTTCGGGACTTTGAACCACCTGCCCACCAAGATTTGAAGATAATCTTCACTCCTATATTGGCACTGGCCTATATACCGAACCTCTTGCTAACAGTGAGAGCTGTTTTTTACCAAACATTGGTAAGCATGACTACACATTCGCTAAGACCTTGCAACTTTTCAGGCTGTCTTTCCGCCCACTGCGGAGCACAATGAGAAAGGTAGGAATTCATATATATAAAACTGCTTAGCGAATGCATCCTATATTTAAGATTTGACATTTTGACGCAGAAGATTTTGTCGGAGAGAATTTTAAAATCTAGAAGGCAGAATTGGATGTGCAGTCGACAAAAAACCATACGCTTGGCGAATTTTCAGCGGGCGCCTTCGGCAACGTAACTTCCGAAGGTACGTGTAACTCGGCCAGAAAATACGACTTAGACGGGTTGTTGCTAGGCAAGCAAACAGAACATTGGTT
Organism: Volucella zonaria; assembly: GCA_963966105.1. Lineage (NCBI taxonomy): Eukaryota > Metazoa > Arthropoda > Insecta > Diptera > Syrphidae > Volucella > Volucella zonaria. The sequence continues at coordinate 52,963,270 of OZ014533.1, read as the reverse complement.
GAAAATGAAGGACCGAATACGGTTGCCCACAGAACGACGCCCTGCGACCATTGCTATGCTGAATTTGGTCAACTCCGCTTAATGCTGTCAACAGTTTTAACGTCAACGCTAAGACATACTCGTATGTATGCAGATAATGTAGCTGAACTGCCTCTCGGATCATGCCTATGTTGGACATAATCGACGGTTGGTACACTAGGAATGGGGTTTCAATCGATAATTTCAAAGCTGAGGTTCTTATGTTCACAAAAAGAGGAAGCTGACTCGATCGAGTCATCAACTGTTGAGCAAGCACCTGTTTCCGTAATATAGCTAAGTATGTGAGCGTTATCTTAAATAGGAAATTTATTCGGACTTAACATGACAAGACAAAGGGCTTGACAGCGAGTGGAGTACTCCGGATCTGCGCGACTGTGATAAGGCCAATTCTATTCTATTCGCTAGTTTTTTGATATAATAAACTTCCACGCAAATAAGTCATTGCAAATAACGGCTTGTCTCAGTTGCTTGGGAACTGTTGTATGCCTGCTCTAGATGCACAAATGAATCTCCTTTCCCTTGATATTCTTGCCATGGGCTACCATCTCTTGTTTCAAAAGCAGTGGTCTATAGTGCAGCTTCAAATAGAGTTTTGCTGTCCTTGCGCGAATGTAAACGACGGCAACCATATAAATGCTTCACTTGTTTCTATCGAAGCTGTACGCAACCATCATAATGGTACAGGTGGAGGAGGGAAGTATTTGCATCTGTAGGTAGAAGGCATGAATTTTCACATTGCAGGTAGATCACGCGAGTGCTTCCAAATGTTTTTGTGAAAAGTCAGCGGCTTTTGTCCCGCTAAAAATAAAAATAACACAGCGGAAAAATTTCATTGTGTCTCATATTTGTATCAAGGTTGAGGTTTACTTAATTTACTCTAACTCTGGACAGCATCAAATAATTAAATCATCACAAAAATTTAAAACCAATCAAATAGCCGTTTGATCAAATAAAGATGAAACGACTCCAGCTCACAAGAATTAAAATAAATTTATTTAAATAAAGTGGTGTGAATGAAAGGCCAAAGTACACATGGTAACCGCAAAATGTTTGTCTAGGCAAGTAGCCATAAAAAAAAACACTTTTCTTTGATATTCAGATTTGAAAGAACTAGGAATACAAAATTTTTCGAAATATGCTCATAAATAGACCATCAAAATTGAAATTCACGACTTTCAAGATTAAATCTAGAAATGCAGGGTGCGTTTGTCATACGGTATGTATGTAACAACTGATGGATAGCGGATTGAGTGTGAAAATTTTGTGGGTGCACTGTTTCATATTGTTGCAAGGGCATAACACCTACAGCAGCAATTTGACTCGGTAAACCATAGTCAGAATTTTCACTTCGCAGCCTTGCTTAGTATCATCGGTGTTTGTGTTTACTGTGTTTGTTTGTGATTCTGACTAGGGAATTCAAGGTGGAAGTAGCCAATATACGCGGGCTAAAAAGTAATCACTTTTCTGCGTATGTGCACGTCTGTAAGTACCGACCAGATGTTTTGGCACCGGCCACACTTCTCAGATCACTCTGATCTGAAGCTACCTGGCTACGAACTAGTGCCATTATTCTTCTCTCACCGCGGTCTCGCCATTTATGTGCGTAGTGATGAAGCTTACCAAATTCCACCACAATGTAGTCCCTGTTCCAATCCGGAATTCAATTTCATGTGGTTAAAATTCCATCTCCGTAAGCAAATTATCCACTACTGCTTTATTTCCAGAAGCCCCAAACTGGACAGCAACTTGACCTTTCACGAGTTTGATGCGCTGTCTGACTCCATTCAAAGAATTGTATCCCTGTATCCTCATACTGAAATCGTTCTTACGGGCGACTTAAATATACACAATTCCGGTTGGCTTCGACATTATGGACAGACAACACCCGAAGGACGGTGTGTTGAAATCTTTGCTGCGGAAAATAATTTAACCCACACGAATACCAGACGTTGATAGTCATACCGCCAACACCCTGCACTTGTTTTTAACTTCTCACCCTGATAAGTACTCCGTTGATGTGCTCTCCACTCTAGGCTCGTCGGACCATTGTGTCACATCAGCTAGTTCCTTGTACACCCACCACACAGTTAGAGAAAAGATTCCTAAAAGAACCGTATGGCAATACGAAAAAGCCAATTAGAGCGGACTTAACATCTTCTTTAGGAAATTTAAATGGTTGTTACGAGGGCGGGTCAATAATTCCGTGCATTTTTGAATTTCTGACCTCTTTACTGAAACAGCAACACTGCTCCTGTCAACAGGCATTTGTCAGTTGACTCCTGTCAAAATTTAAACTTGCTGCGTCAGTTAGTTTGTGTTTGACAGCTATTTTTATCAGACTACTCACTAATTTGAGGAGAAAATGGAAAAAAGTGAATTTCGTGTGCTTATCAAGCATTATTTCTTGCGAAAAAAAACCATTACCGAGACCAAGGCTAAGCTTGATAAATACTATGGGGACTCTGCACCATCGATTTCAATGGTAAAAAAGTGGTTTACTGAATTTCGTTGTGGCCGTACAAGCACTGAAGATGCCGAACGTCCTGGACGCCCAGTTGAGGTCTCTACACCCGAAACAATCGAAAAAATTCACGATATGGTGTTGGCCGACCGAAGATTGAAAGTGCGAGAGATTGTGGAAGCCGTAGGGATCTCGCATGGCTCAGTGGTTTCAATTTTGAATGATCACTTGGGCATGAGAAAGCTTTCCGCAAGATGGGTGCCGCGTTTGCTCACAGTCGACCACAAACGCAATCGTGTAACAACTTCACAGGAAGGTTTGGCGTTGTTTAATCGCAATATGGAGGAGTTTTTGCGCCGTTTTGTAACCGTGGACGAAACATGGATCCATCACAACACACCAGAGAACAAACAAGAGTCAAAACAGTGGGTTTCTAAGGGTGAATCGGCGCCAAAGAAGGCCAAGGTGGGTTTGTCAGCCAATAAAGTTATGGCGACTGTTTTTTGGGATGCACGCGGGATAATCCACATTGACTACCTTCAAAAGGGAAGAACAATCAATGGGGAATATTATGCCAACTTATTGGACCGATTCAATGACGATTTGAAAAAAAAACGACCTCATTTGGCCAAGAAAAAAGTTCTTTTCCACCAAGACAATGCAAGGGTGCACACATGTGCAGTTGCCATGGCAAAAATCCATGAATTGGGCTATGAATTGCTCCCTCATCCACCCTATTCTCCAGATTTGGCTCCGAGCGACTACTTCTTGTTCCCAAACCTGAAGAAATGGCTTGGTGGAAAAAGATTTGACTCCAATGATGAAGTCATCTCGTCATTTTGAGGACCTCGACAAATCATTTTTTTTGGAAGGGATAAAAAAATTGGAGAAACGTTGGACAAAGTGTATAGAGCTCAACTGAGACTACGTTGAAAAATAAAATTATTTTTTTATCAAAAAATCTGTTTTAATCCAAAAGTCACGGACTTATTGACCCGCCCTCGTATGTTTCCTCGATAACGACGTGGATGCCATGTCGTTGCTGATAAGATCACTGACACTATTCTCTTCGGAATGAGATCCTTTATTCCTCATCGGATGAAGAGTATCAGACCAAAAGAAAAGGCATGGTCCAACTCGAGCTGTAAAGAGGCTGTCAGGGTTAGAAGTGTTTTGTCGGTCCTTCAAGACCAACCCAACAGAGGAAATTTAAACGAGTCGGAAATGACTGAACCGTCTTTGTCAGGCGTGTGAAATTTCAATACGACCAAAAGTTGTGGCAAAAAACACTACAATGTCTCAAAGGCAGTAAACAGTTTTGGTCGTTTGTCAAAAACATTAGAAATTCTGCCTCATCCTCCATCCCAAAGCTCATTTACAATGACATTCCAGCTTTCAGCTCTTTGAACAAGGCCAATCTGCTTGCTGCACACTTTGCGACCAACTCAACACTCCCGGATTGCGAACTGTCTCCGCCTACACTTGATTGCGTCGAATCTTGAGTGCGACAAATCCACTTTCGTACTCGTGTTGTAGCAAGAGTACTTAAAGATACATAAATCAGCTGGTCCTGATGGTATATCTCCCCTTCTTCTGAAGAGGTGTTCTTCCACGCTGGCAAAACCATTGCGCAAGCTTTTCCATCAATTCTACTCTTTAGGACTCTTTCCGAGCAGGTGGAAAACAGCGTTTGTCCAGCTCGTCCCTAAAAAAGGCGAATCTTCTTCTCTCTCCTCCTACAGACCCATTGCACTTGTCATGGAAACGTTGATAAACCGTCAGCTGATGAAATATCTCAAAACACGAAAACTTCTCAATGACCGGCAATATGGTTTTCGTAGGAGCAGGTCCACTGGTGATTTGACGGCATGTCTCACCGAAAAGTGGAACCAAAGCATACATCAATCTGGCGAAAGCAAGATAGTTGCACTTGATATTTCTAAGGCATGTGACGGAGTTTGGCATCAGACTTTTTTGTCGAAAATGCGTGCTTTTGGGATCGACGACTCCCTTCTTCAATGGATTAGAAATTACCTTTCGGTACGGTCAATTCAAGTTGTCTTGGATAATTTCAAGTCCGATATTCAGAAAATAAGTGCTGGTGTGCCCCAGAGCTCCGTTCTGTCTCCGACAGTCTTTTTAATTTTCATCAATGATCTCTTGTCTGCTACTTCTAATCCAATATATTCCTTTGCTGACGACAGTACTCTGCTTTACATATTTCTTCCCGGACTCATGTCCCTGCTCTTCGGCTGTAGAACGGGAACGGCAGCGTATGTTAAGCACATTAAATTCTGATATTACCATTAAACTAATTGGGGAATCACTAGCAGAGCAGAATTTAATGTTTCCAAAACACAATTTTGTCTGCTGTCGTTAAAGCGAAATTCAAACACCCTGCCGTTATCCATGAATGGCACTGGCATCGTCGAATCTGACAAACTTTCCATTCTCGGTATGTGTGTCAATGACAACTTGCGTCGGAATCACCACATATTCGATGCCGTCAAAAATGCTGCGAAATGTCTAAGTTTCCTGAAGCGTTGGAAGGAATACTTTACCCCCTCTGATTTGGCCTCAATATATAAGGCAATATACAATGCCCACATCTGGTCAGATGCTCCTAAAACATCTCTGCACCTGCAAGATACTAATATCAGTTAATCAATTGACACCCTCGAACGAACGAGACGTAATGTCTTCTGTCTCACTTTGTTTTATCGCTATTTCCACCACCAGTGTTCCATTGAAATCGCCAGTAGCATTCCGCCCATTCAAACTTTCAACCGTAACACCCGTCTCGCTATAAATACTCATCAGTACCCCCTCAAGCGCATTTTCGGACGTACTCTAAAATATCGTGATTCTTTCCTAAGCCGTATAACTCGCTTATGGAATGCGCTGACGATCTCTGTGTTTCCTTGCCGTTCTAATTTACAAACATTTAATGTACATCGGTACCTATCTTTTCTTCCTACCTAAATTTCCTTCGTCCACGTTGTGTACAAACATTTTAAGGGTACAAAAACCCCTTGAGCGCGTGCTCATTATAAAAAAAAAAGAAAAAAAAAGAGTTCATAAATGTCAGCATTTCTAACTTAGTAAATCGCAGATCTTTCCTCGTGTATTTTTGAACGCATTCACTGCGGAGACATATCTTCCTTTATTTTGAGTTCGAAAAGGGTAATATTGAATCAAGTCTTAGATTTGCTTTTTCAACAGGAAACGTTTATTTATTTTTATTACAAATTATTTCAATAGTTCCCACATCTTTCCCCTTCAAAAAGGACAAAACTATTCCGCCCTAAAATCATCAAACTCTTTCTGCACCAACAATTGAAATGCCTACTCGTAACTAATCGGCACAAGTATAACGATATGTTGACGTTTATGAACGCACGGCAGAAAATCTGCATTATTGGCCACAACTAATGCAGTTCTTTGTTAGTATGACCCCCACATACAACGGAGAAGTCCTTAAAAACACGAAAACCAAAAAAAGATCTTTGGGAAAAAATTAACAACTTTGCCATATGTTAATGCGTTTACTGTTTGATGACTTACTCGTAGCAATTACTCCTAAGTCTTCCCAAAAGACGAATTATATTGCGATGATAAATGACATGTTTCAGACTACCCGTTAATTAGTTGGATCTAAAGTTAGATTAGCTAGAAGTTCATCTACCGCAATTTTCTCATACTCAGTCATTAGGTATTTTTACCTTAATATCTACTGCACTTAAAATGTCAATTTAGATAAAAAAAAAAAAAAAAAAAAAAAAGCCAAAAACAGTCTCATGCAGCGGACAGACACTAAGGCCAGCATGCGATTTCAACATTTTCATTTGAAAAAAAGGTGACAAGCCAGACTACTCGCCATAAGTGCTTATGCAGCCAACAAATATAAGCCACTCATTCACCTACGAGTACAGAAGGAGCACGAGCACACCATAGCCAGATTCTATTGCGAAACATTAGCAATGACGTTCAACTTGCAATGTAATATCGTAGATATTATGATGAGATGACAATGAGGTAGGAACTCACAGCACTGGGATAAAAGAATATTCTTCTTCGTTTTTTTTTTTTAATGAACTAGGCCACGACTATGACTATGACTTTGGACGACACTGATGATGCTCATACGTGTCTAAAAATACTTGACAGAGACTCAAACATAGTATCCCGTGCAGCATCACAAGTATGTCATCGCTCACAGCAAAGATCTCATTTTTATTTATATTAGATACGTTTGCAGTTTCAAAAAAGTACGAGTAGTTAGTAGTGGCCACATAACATACTTGTATTTGGAATGCAAGATACAAACACAATATGACTATGGTGATGGTGATGATGAGGATGATGATGATGATGATGTTGATGATGAAGATCATGCGGTGACGTTTTAACATCGACTTATTTGTATTTGAAATAAAATTTCACCTAAACTCAATCCAGTTGTGATGTTGTTGTATTCTGATTTATCCAATTGTGACATTTCTTCTACTTCTCTTCTATTCCTTCTTTTTCTTCTTCTTTTTAATTAACACACGGTAAAAATTTTGCGGATACATTTACGAGTTCATTTGCATCGTTAGTTTCACCCAAAGATATTAAAAAGAGCAATGAAAATACGAGTATATCCTACACATATTTTTTTTGGACTCTTGAAAAATATTGAAAAATAGACAAAAAGTGAAAATTGTTTTCGAATAAAGCTTCTTGCAGAAGTCGAAATCAAGCACATTCACTCTTATAAGAGGGGGCACAATGTGGCACAAGTTACTCGTACTCGTAGAAGCTATTAACATATTCCCATATCACTTGGTTTTAGTTGCCAGAAAACTGGTATGAAACTATTAAGATAGTGCCCCTATTTGGGGATATGATGGGGCGGGAAAACCTCCAAACAACACACGATAACTAATTCGATAGAAATGCTCGTAAGCGTACCGGCATTCGGATTGTAACAAGTCCCGCACTCAACTGAAATGTATCTATTCATTCAAATTTACCATGAGTTCGGCGAGCGAGTGAGTTGTTGGTCATGTCTCATGTTGCTCACCAACGACAGATAAATGTTTACGAGTCATTTTCTCTCACGGCGCTGATGAATATTAAATTTTAAAATTAGTGTGGCAGTGCTAATGAAATGCAATCCATAGACATACGGCGTAACAAAAAAATAGTACTAGACGTAAAAATGAGCACTGAAATAGTACGTTCTATCGATAATTCCACAAAAGTAAATGGACAATTCAAAATTGATGTTAAAATACAATAAAATTTCAAAAAGTATTGCCAATGTAGCAGTTCTTAGGTTTAGTAAGAGTATGTTTCCCGCCAAAATACAAACAAGTAGTGACTTTCTTTTTGTTGAAAAATATTCAAAATACTCGTACATTTGCCTGGGTAAAATTCGAGTTGCGCTTACGTTTCTTTGAAGCGGGTGGTAACAGGGTGATCATGCAGATGACGTGGCTATAGGGGACTCAGGTAAGCATCTTAATACCATTAACCCTTTCGACCCGGCTGGCACATTTATGTACCACCAAAAGTCTAAGAATACCTGAAAGTCACAAATTGCATACTATTTGGTCGAAATCTGTACCACAGCTTCAACGTTCAACGTTCTGTTAACAGTATCCAAATGTGCATGCAGCTGATACACGCTTGTGCGTTTTTGGTTTTGCATTTTTTCGATGGCGGTTGAAGTAATAATTTAGTAGAGTGTTGACGTTTCGGTTGATTTTTACAGTGTTTTTAAATTTTTTGCGATGAAACAAGCAGGATATTTTAATATCAAGTGAATACACAGAACTTTGTTTTACAACGTAAGCGTATGTTATTATAATACAAAAAAATTCGTGGTTTTTGGCAAGAAGTACATACGATTGTTGGCTAAAAAGTTTCCGACCGCAACGTAAATATAGCGGCACTCGTCAATAAAAGCTGGTGAAAACCAAGCACGCTTTCTTGTTGCCGATCAACTCATATAGCTTTCGGGCTCGTGTTTTTATGACTTTTTTTGCTTTTCAGTAACTTTTGGTATTTTTTGTTTTTTTCGTGTTTTTAGACCGTTACGTTGTTTAGATCTTTGTACCATTGTTTGGTTGGTATTACATTTCAAGCAACATCTCTGGATGACATAGACCGGTTTTTTACGATGGCACCCACTATTTTCCTGTCCAAATTTGTATCAAGTGCTCCACTTTTCTTTTTTTGCTTAACTGTCAACGTCTCCAAATATCGTTTAATAACAGAATCCACTGTACTGCGTACTATGTTTAAATTTTTTGCGATGAAATGGTTTGGACGCGAAGTATTTTCGAGCCATTTATCGATGATGTTTTTACGGCGTTCCCCTTGACTCATATTTTATAAGTATTTTAAACCGCACCGAACTAAAATCAATAACAAACTGAAACTAGAGAATACACCCTGAATGACTCGAACTGCAACCAACTTCAGACTGCTATAACCTCCAAACCCTTCATGCCAGTGAGCTCAAATTTGACACATGACAGATAATTTTATTATTTACAAGCCTTTTAAACGATTTGCGTCTCAGTTGTGTTGAAAAATTTTTATCCGCGACGGAATTCAAACGTGATAGTGTGATTAAGCAATTTGGCTGGAAAACCACAAGTAGTTATCGTTAGAGCCCTCCAGCACCTCAACCTGGATAAATCATTTGTGGCTCGAATCATAGCTCGTTACCGTGATACTGGCAGCATTGCAAAACGCCAAGGAGGTGGTCATAAAAAAACAGCAACATCGGAAGAAATGGTTCGGAAAGTGATGGCTCGAATCGAGCGAAATCCGCGTCGAAGTGGAAGAAAAATGGCTCGTGAGCTCAACATATCGTTGGAACGGATGCAACACATACTGAAAAATGAGCTTGGGTTCAAGCTATTGAAGTTCCAAAAAGCACACGATCTTACACCGCAACAGAAAAAAGTTAGAGTCGAAAGAGCGAAGGAGTTGCTACACTTGCACGAAAGTGGTGAGTTGCCGAATTTGGTTTTTTCCAATGAGTCGCCATTTGTTATAGAGCAATATGTCAACAAACAAAATGACCGAGTTTACTTGCTAGAAAGATCCTTCAAAAATTTACACCGTCGGACGGCCACCAGAAAGCAGGCAGCACCGATGGTGATGGTTTGGGCCGCCATAACCACCGATGGTCGCTCTCCGCTCGTATTTTTGGACCGTGGCGTCAAAATGAATGCGATCGTATACCGTGAAACTGTCTTAGAGGCAATATTGAAGTCTTGGGCAAACAATCATTTCGGTCGGAGACCGTGGACATTTCAACAAGACCCGGCACCGTCTCACAAAGCGCGCGTCAACCAAGATTGCTTAAAAACCAATGTTTCACACTTCATTTCTGATGCAAGTCCGTTGGATTTCTCTGTCTGGGGTATTTTGAAGGCGAAGGTTGGCACTAAAAAATACCAAAGTTTGGACCACCTCAAACAAGCATTTCGCCGGGAATGGGCCAAAATACCGCAGATCCACTTGCGTGCAGCGTGCGATGCTTTCTTCGGCCGTCTCAAGGCCATTATTCGCGCCAAAGGTGGACATATTGAAAACTACTGATACAATTTGAAAATTTTTGTATTTTCCAAAATTTTTTGCTTTGACACAATAAAATTTATCAAAAAATAAAAAATTATAGCATTTTAAAAAGTTATAATTCGAGTAAGTCACCCTGTATATTGCACAATGCACAAACGAACGCCTTGACATATTTGAGCAAGCAAAAAAAAAACGTCAAAAAATAACTAAAACAAATGCTGGTTAAATAGAAGTTATTGTTGGATTTCTGTTTATCATGTGCTACAATCGACTACCATGTCTGCAGGATTATTGGTCTACTCATGACTCCTTAGGCAACAAGTCAGTCTGGTCTGGTCTGCAATCCCTCGTGATAGATTCATGCTAATAACTTCCAAAATATATTTTTCTCCACCTTAAAAACCAATGGATGACAAAACATGTTATATGAAAGACTTGGTTAAATGCCCGAAACAAAGATTTCAAAAATGACAGTAGTTACCAAAGCATAGACGAATCAATAACCAAATTCAAAGGCCGTTAAAGTATGCCCGGAGCAAGCATACAGAAAATCGACCATTGCTACAAATAATACATGTATGTATATTGATAGAAAAGCTCACGAAGCTGTATTTCTAAACTCTGTTTAGCCAGGCATATACTGTACAAGTCGGCTACAATCTTGGATAAGTACAACAAATAATTGTATTGATTTTTAAAGTCTCAATAAAGATAATTGTAGTTGTAAATTCAAAGGCCGTACCACATTGAAACGATATATGCCTATGAAGTCAGTGAAACGACCGGATATACTAACGACTTCGATATTTATACTGGGAAAAAATTGCGCAAAGTGAAGGGACATTAGGTGAACGAGTAATACAAAAACTGGCAACATCTATAACAAAAACCGATGTCACATTATGTTTTGACCGCATCTTTACATCCGTAAATTTGTTTAGTACAATTTCATTCCCTGCTGTTGGCACAGTCATGAACAACAGAAAAAATTTGCCTAAATTTGAAATGAAACTGGCACGCGGAGATTCGGAATTCAAATGCACTTCGTCTGGACTTTTGTGTACAAAATAGCTAGACACAAAAGAAGTCTTGGTACTAATAAATTGCCATTGTCCAATAAGTTCAACCGTGCGGAAAAAATTAAAAACTGGTAAAAAAAATTGAAGTAGGTACCTTGTCCAGAAGCTATCAAGCTTTATCGAGAAATTATGGGGGACGTAGGTTTGGCAGGCCAGATGTGCGGCCCCTATGAGTATGATAGGAAATCCGATAAGTGGTTTTAAAAAAGTCTTCTATGGCCTTATAATGATAAGGCAGCAGTTAACGCATGGGTAATCCATTCGAAAAGTTTCTAGTAACATTGGCTAAGCTCCTGAGAAGAAGGTCTGAGAAATCGGTTCTGGTTCATAGGTAAAAAAAAACAATCTTGCACAAAAATACTATGTAAAGAGTGCGGAGTACCGCTATGTAAAAAATGTTTCATTCCCTACCATACATAAATCTTTGTTCATTTTCCTTATTTTTTTTCTACATTGCTTTTTTGCTAAAGAAATTGCTTTTGTTCAATATTGTTTGTGTTATTTTTTTAAAGCTTTCTGTTGAAGTAAATGAAGTTCTAAAATGTAAATATAATTATTAAATATAGCCTAAAGAATATTGTATTGTACCACATAACATCCCGAATGGTACATTTTTGTACCACTGCTCACCGGCCACACCCTCTAAGCTACTGACATTTTTTTGTGCTAGATCATTTCTTCTGATGGTTTTGATTAGATGTAAATTATAAAACTTTTCCGGAATTGGTCCCCCGAAAGCCGGGTCGAATGGGTTAAAGAACTCTTTCAACAAAATCTCAACAGATTGGGCAATTCGCTGTGGAGTGAGAGTAGACCGCCATAAAACTGATCTTGTCCTCTTTTCCAGGAAATATAAAATTCTAATTATAGACCCTCCCTCAATAAACGATACCAGATTAGTCTTTTCCGTTACAGTAAACTACGTGGGTTTCAATTTTGACAGGAAACTAAACTGGAGAAACCCAAGATCAGGGAAGAGTCAAGAAAGCTGCAGTAGCTTTATTCTCTTGCAAAAAAGACATTGCGAACAAATGACCGGCAATATGGTTTTCGTAGTAACAGGTCCATTGGTGATTTGATGGAGTGTCTCACCGAAAAGTGGAACCAAAGCGTACATCAATCTGGCGAAAGCAAGATAGTTGCACTTGATATTTCTAAGGCATTTAACAGAGTTTGGCATCAGGCTCTTTTGTCGAAAATGCGTGCTTTTGGGATCGATGACTCTCTTATTCAATGGATTAGAAATTACCTTTCGGAACGTTCAATTCTGATATTCACAAAATAAATGCTGTTGTGCCCCAGGGCTCCGTTCTGTCTCCGACACTCTTTTTAATTTTCGTCAACGACCTCTTGTATGCTACTTCTAATCCAATATATTCCTTTGCTGATGACAGTACTCTCTGCTTTTCATATTCGTTCCCGGACTCACGCACCAACTCTTCAGCTATAGAACGGGAACGGCAGGGTATGTTAAGCTCATTAAATTCTGATATTAATAGCATAACTAATTAGGGAACTATCAACCGAGTACAATTCAATGCTTCCAAAACACAATGCTGTCTGCTGTCGTTAAAGCGAAATTTAAACACCCAGCCATTATCCATGAATGGCACTTGCATCGTCGAAACCGATAAACTTTCCATTCTCGGTATGTGTGTCAATGAAAACTTACGTTGGAATGATATTCGATGTCGTCAAAAACGCTACGAAATGTCTAGGTTTCCTCAAGCGATGTAAGAAATATTTCACCCCCTCTGATCTGGCCTCAATATATAAGGCATTCATCCGCCCGAAATTGGAGTACAATGCCCACATCTGGTCAGGTACTCCTAAAACATCTCTACACCTGCTAGATAGAATTCAAAACCGTGAGATAAAACTCATCGGTGATACTAATATCACTCAATCAATGGACACCCTCGAACACCGTCGTAAGGTCTTGTGTCTCACTCTGTTTTATCGCTATTTCCACCACCAGTGCTCCATAGAAATCCGCCTCTTCAAACCATTAACCGTAACACCCGTGTCGCTATGAATGCTCATCAGCATACCCTCAAACCCACTTTTGGACGTACTCTAAAATATCGTGATTCTTTCCTAAGCCGTACAACTCGCTTAGGAATGCCCTGCCGATCTCTGTGTTTCCTGGTTGTTATAACTTACAAACCCTTAAAAACAATGTGCATCGGTACCTTTCTTTTCTTCTTGGAGGACAAGTCAATCCACTTTTACACAGATGGATCTAACACTGATAGCGGGGTTGGTGGCGGTGTTTTCTCAGATAAGCTACTCGTAAATCAAAGCCTCTCCTTCCGTCTTCCAAATCACTGTACTGTATTCCGGGCGGACATTTTGGCGATTAAAGAATTCCTGACCCAGCTGAAGAAAAAAGAATATCCGCATCCTTTCGGATAGCCAGGCCACTATCAAATCCCTTGACTCAGTCTCATTAAATTCTAAAACCGCCCTTGAATGCCGATCATCCTTCACCTTTATTGGCTGCCGGGCCACAGAGACATTCCAGGGAATTGTAGGGCCGAAGAACTAGCCAAAATTGGAACCACTTTACCTATTTTACCGGAAAAGGGTAGCATAGGTAATAGGTATACCTATCGCTACGTGCAAATCAATATTAAGGCTGGATGCTAATAAACGAACAGACTTTAGATGGGCAGTTGAACCAACATGTATAGCGACCAAACTGATCTGGCCAAAGCTGGATCTGAATTGCTCTAAGAGTTTGATCCTTCTAAATAGGAAACATCTTAGCGCCATCACATGTGTCACCTTCTTCTTGCATTATAGACAAGCACACAAAACGACTTGGTACTTTTACAAACGATTTCTGTAGAAGGTGTATGGACGAGGAAGAAGAGGAGACAATCCTCTTCTCTGTACATGTCCAGCTTTCTCATAGAGAAGAAAACTTCACTTAGGAGCATTCTTCTTCTATAATGACTTAAACGATCTAAAGAATATAGACGTTAACAGTCTCTTACGCTACATCATAAGCTTGAATTGGTTTTATGAGTAAGAGGATCACAGATCCACTTAGCATCACAATGGGCCAACGGCCACTTTTACTAAGCTACTTACCAACATTTCTTCGAACTTGTTAAGAACAGAGTCTCCCAAGCAAGTACGAGTATATGTTTATGGCAGAATGGTCTCTCCTTGTTACAGTGACTCAAGACGAAGGTCTTCAGACAGCTTAAGAAGAATTTTAGGTTGGAAAGCCTATGCATGGGATCATCTTAAACAATCATCTTAACATCTGGTTTGCATTGCGAGAGAATCAGCAGTCTGTAGGAAGTCAGAATTGAACATGAAGATGAGTACTCCTACTGTCGGAATTTCACTTTCTGTTGAAATAGAAATAGCCCCCCCTTAGTCGTTCATTGATCTCCGCAGAGAGCAGAAGCATCTTGTGTTCGGCTTTACAAGTGTCAAAAGTAAATAAAAAAAAGTAAATAAGTATACTTTTAAGCAATAACTTTACAAGTGTTCTGACAGAGTTATTTTTTTTTTTTCTTCAATATCACAAAAAGACAATTAGTGGCAATAATAAAGTGATAAAGCAAAGGTCGTTGAGTGGAACTAAGCGGTCCGCTATCCCGGAGCGGGGGTCAGCAGATGGCATGATGTCGTCTGATGATCAAGCTGTGAAGCCAGTCCACGCAAAATCAACAACAACAATAACAGACACTGGGAAAAAGGAGGAAGAGGAAGTTGGAGCCGACTCCGAACATCATTACGCGCGCGCATTCAGCTTCGCTAGAAATGCTGCATGGTAGAGTGCGGGGGAGGGCTACGATGATAGCAGCAAGAGGAGCAGAAAGCAAAAAGAGGCAAGAGTCGGATAATAACGACTGTCCATTTATTTCCGACGGAGGTGAAGGCCACTACAGGGGAGCAGACAACAGCTTTGCATCCTTCGCTGCATCTGAGTCAGATGACGAAGAGGAGGAGGTCGAAGCTCTGTACAGCATCAAACAGCTACAACAAAAAGTGCTAGCTATAAAAGCAAAGCAAGTGGCAAGGAAGGAGATGGAGAAGCAGTAACTACTTCAGAGACCTCAAGGACAACAAAACATAAACGTGGAGCTTCCACAACAACAACAACAACAACAGAAACAACCATTGGTAAAACAAAAAACACAGAAACCGGCATAAGAATTGACAAAAACAGATGTACAAGCACAGCAAAAACATAAACAACAAAAAGTACAAAAGAATAAGCCGCAACAACAACAGCAGCAACATCAACAGCATCAACAACAACATAAGCAAATGCAACAGCAGCAGACAACAACAACAGCTAGAGCAGAAAGCCACAAAATAAAAAGTGCCACCAATCAACACATTTAAATTGGAGTTAAAGGACACTATCGAACTCCGTAAATCGGCCATAGGCTGAAATTTTCTTATTAAAAGACTAAGTGTAGATAGGCACGCGATCCACTGTAACACAGTGGAGCGCTACCACAAAATCAAAAGTTTATTGAAGGGTTCGACGACGGAGTTCTTCTCCTACACCCCTAGGCTGCAAACAATGCTGCTGAGGGGGTTAGAACCGTCGACTGATCCGGAGGAGCTCCTTGCACTGCTGAAAGAGAAGGAGTGGGGAGGGCTCAAATTCGTGGGGGTTAAGCCGTTTGTCACGGCTAGAGCTAAAAGGGAGAAGCGGAAACTACCGTTCTTCCTGGTTCAGCTAAGTCCCAACAGCAAACTGGATGATCTAAGGAGCATCAAAGTCCTAGACTACCAGGTTGTACACTGAGAACAATTAAAGAGGAGCGAAAACATTTTACAATGTGTTCTCTGCCAAAGGTTCGGGCACGCCGCGTCGAACTGCGAAATGCAGCCTCGATGCGTGAAGTGTGGAAAGGACCACAAGTCAGAGGAATGCGCTCTAGGTAAAGATGGAGCTTTGGAAAAAGCCAACTCTTTTGTGCCTTATGTAGGAACACGGGACACACCACAAATTATCGGGGATGTCTCAAATTCCAATACATCAAAAGAGTAAATCTGGCTCGGCAGCAGAAGGTGGAACTTAAACGTCCACAAACACCAACCGTTACTCCCTCCGTTACCTACGCCCAAATGGCAGCAGGTAGCGGAAATACGGTACAGCAAGCAAAGGTAGCTTCTCAGGCCCCAGCGCCTAGAGCACCGGAACCTGTACCTGACATGCTGGCTATCTTGCTCTCTATTCAGGGGCAGATGGCTCAGCTTCAGCGTCAAATGTAGGAACAGGCTACGCGGGTAGATCAAATATACGCGCTGCTGCCGGGCCTAACGCACCTCCAGTCGTAATGGGTACGTACATGGCGGAGCAAACCCTGAAGGTCCTTGCTATGAATGTTAATTCGCTGATTAGGTTCGGACGAAGAGCCGCACTGTTTAAGTTGCTTAAAGACCAACCCCCTGATGTGCTTTTGGTTAGCGAAACTAAGCTTACCAAAAGACACAAAATGAGGTACAGAAGATATGAAATATTACGAAGAAACCGACCCAATTCCATTCAAGGAGGAGGTGTTGCGATCTTTGTAAGAAAGGGACTGCGTTTCAAAAGAATATACAGTCGTGTGGTATGGAAAGCGGTTGTACATGGTGTCGGTCTATGCATCTGGGGCTACTCAATCCACCTTATTCATCTCAGAGCTCGAGACACTTTTTCGATTCCTGAGGCTGGAATTGGAAGACAACTATTTTGTTATCAGCGGAGATTTCAACGCCAAACATAGTGATTGGGAAATAATATACCAAATACTAGAGGGAACCTACCAATCAATTGGTGGGGTCAGCACAGTGTGATGTATCGACTCGGCCTCAAAGTGACGGATAGTCCGTCGTTTCCCAGACACGGGTCCTATTTGGATCTCCTGCTGTTCGACTCACGAATACAACTGACGTGCACTAACCAACAAACTATAAACTGTCTACGAACTTTCGTGTATGACAGTGACCATTGCGGTCTCAGCACTGAAATAACTGTTCCCAACGAAACAGGGTACGTTGGACACACTTCTCAAGAACACTAACAAGAGTACTCTCCTCGAATTCGCTCAACCCACCGTCCAACAGAAATCTGTTAAACGAGGAGATTGACAGGTATCTTAGACTAATGTACGAGACAATCAAACGAACAATGGACAAAACGATACCTCGGTATCAACACACTGACGACGAAGACTTATTCCGTAACGCAACTATTGATGCACTGCACCGACATAAAAGTAGACTGCTGTCAAGACTAAAAACCTTGTGCAGACAGTTTACTGACAGACATAACCCGGGGATCATGACATTGAAGTCGTCGATCAAAAACCTCCAAATATTAATAAAGGAAGTTTGTATTGGAACAATAAAATTCGGGCTGTAAACACCAGCAACCCGAATATGTTCCCGCAAATAAATAAAATATTCCGGAGAAATAATCAAAACGACCTTCCATGTCTCAAAATCGACCGAACGACGAACAACGAACAATTACTTGTAGCAGCAGGCATTGATCCAAATGAGGCCGTTGATGATGACAACTTCTTCGTGGTCGAGGATCCGCAGGAGAAGGTAGAGGCTATAGGAGCGACTTTCCAGGAAGTGTACAAGGCGAATGATATCATTGGCCCGAACCACGACCTGGAGAGTCGAGTCCTTGTGCACAATACCTGCCTTCGAAATGAAATTGTGAATTGGCGATTCGAGAACTCGGGTTTCACCCAGTTCAGTGACGAGAATATGGCAAATAATGTCATTACCAAGGAAAGGGTATTACCACCGTTCATTTCGAAGGAAGAGCTCCAAACGATCTTCAAATCACTTAGAAGTAAGAAATCTGTCGGAACCGATGAAATACCGAATATTGTGCTTCGACATCTCCCACTAGAAGCGGTGGACATTTATACCACCTTGTTTAACAATGCAATGAATAATGCACATTATCCAGCGCATTGGAAAACTGCGGTGGTACATCCCATACCCAAAAGGGATAAAGATACTTCCAATTCGGCGAATCTCCGCTCGATCAGTCTTCTTCCAAACATCAGTAAGGGTTTCAAGAAGGTGATCAATAGAGTCCTGACTAAGTGGGTTGAGGACAAACATATCGTTCCGGATAATCAATTCGGTTTCAAGGCGGGGCATGATATCATTCATGCTGCGTCTAAACTGGTTTCTGATATCCAATGGAACAAAAGCAAGAAACAGTGCACTGGTGCCTGCCTGATTGATTTGGAAAAAGCCTTCGACACCGTATGGTTAGAGGGACTCTTCTTCAAGCTGGACAGGTTGGGCATTAGTAAACCACTGCTGTATATTCTTTTTGATACGAGTATGCTCTCCAGTAGACAGTTCATCGTGAAGAATGCCGATGTGACTTCTGCCGGAACATTTAACATTAAAAACGATCTGCAACAAGGTGCGGTAAATTCGCCGATCCTATTCAACATTTATACAAGTGATCTGATAGGTTCACTTCAACATGCCATAGCGTACGCAGACGACTTAATTGCGTACAGATCAGGTCCAAAGATTGAGGTCATTAATACACTTTTGCAACGTGACTTTGACAAAATTAAACAATATTGCGATGACTGGAAGTTGAAAATCAACTTTCAGAAGTCGGAAACCATTCTGTTTAGGACGCCTTTGTCTGGGGCCTCTAGGGATACCAGAAAGAATTGGCGAAAGTTCTCTATCGTGGGACAACATGGACAGCCACTTGCTTGTCGAAATGTAGTCAGATACCTTGGGATTTGGCTAGATCAATATCTGTATTTTAACAAACATATAGATGTTGCTCTGGCCAGAGCCAGAGGTGCTTTTGCCCTTACAAAGAGACTGTTTTATAACAGCCAACTCGATGCGAGGGTGAAGGTGATCTGCTACATGGCCCTTATCCGGCCTATGCTTGTATTTGGATGTCCCGTGTGGTTCAACGTAAGAGCAAGTTTATTGGAAAAGATTCGGGTGTTTGAAAGGGCTTGTCTTAGGGCTTGTCTTCGCTTATACAGAACACCAGAGTCTGAGTACATAAAATTCTATCGCAATGAGGTCTTGTACAATAGGGCGAACCTAATAAGAGTGGACAATTTTGTTATTAAGTTGACTCGAAGGCACACTGCAAGAGCAATGACATCGTCGAACAACCTGATCTCTGGGGCTTACTACCCTAATTATATGTATCATGAGAGAGTTCGCTTTGACGGCTATGTTCCTCCAGAAGCGTTCCTGTACCAAGATAGCAAGGGTCTGATCCAGGACAGATTGGCTGTGCCGCTAATCTTCCACGTTGCTCGAACAACTGCGGGCAGGCGACTCAACTACGAGAGAGACGTCGCACACGGCAGTGCGGAGCGTCTCCGGTTCAGTAGAGCGGTAGGGAGTCGTCGCGAGGGTTGTTGCTCAGCAGCACCAAAAATTCTGGTGGCCTTTTGAGGGAGAGGATGCTTCGTCGTCGAATTCCTCCAATACTTGCTAGCTTCATGTGAAGCAAAGTGGGTCGCCTAATTTTTTTAGTCATGGCCGGCTTCCATAGTTTTAAATAGGAGTAAGTTAGATTTAAGAAAAAAATAAAACCAAAAAAAAATTAATAAAAAAAAATATATGTATATATATATATATATATATATATATACACCCTGAATGACTCGAACTGTAACCAACTTCAGACTGCTATAATTTCCAAACCGTTCATGATAGTGAGCTCAAATTTTGACACATGATAAACAATTTTATTATTTACAAACCTCTTAAACGATTTGCGTTTCAGTTGTGTTGAAAAATTTTTATCAGCGATGGAATTCAAACGTGATAGTGTGATTGTTTTATATTTGGCTGGAAAACCACAAATACCTATCGTTAGAGCCCTCCAGCACCTCAACATGAATAAATCATTTGTGTCTTGAACCATAGCTCGTTACCGTGATACTGGCAGCGTTGCAAAACGCCATGGAGATGGTCATAAAAAAACAGCAACATCGGCAGAAATGATTCGGAAAGTGAAGGCTCGAATCGAGCGAAATCCGCGTCGAAGTGGAAGAAAAATGGCTCGTGAGCTCAACATATCGTTGGAACGGATGCAACACATACTGAAAAATGAGCTTGGGCTCAAGCTATTGAAGTTCCAAAAAGCACACGATCTTACACCGCAACAAAAAAAAGTTAGAGTCGAAAGAGCGAAGGAGTTGCTACACTTGCACGAAAGTAGTGAGTTGCCGAATTTGGTTTTTTCCGATGAGTCGCCATTTTTTATCGAGCAATATGTCAAGAAACAAAATGACCGAGTTTACTTGCCAGAGAGGTCCTTCGAAAATTTCCACCTTCGGACGGCCACCAGAAAGCAGGCAACACCGATGGTGATGGTTTGGGCCGCCATAACCACAGATGGTCGCTCTCCGCTCGTATTTTTAGACCGTGGCGTCAAAATTAATGCGATCGTATACCGTGAAACTGTCTTAGAGGCAGTATTGAAGTCTTGGGCAAACAATCATTTCGGTCGGAGACCGTGGACATTTCAACAAGACTCGGCACCGTCTCACAAAGCGCGCGTCAACCAAGATTGGTTAAAAAACAAGTTTGACACTTCATTTCTTCGACACAATGGATTGCAAATTCTCCGGATGCAAATCCGTTGGATTTCTCTGTCTGGGGTATTTTGAAGGCGAAGGTTGGCACTAAAAAATACCAAAGTTTGGACCACCTCAAACAAGCACTTCGCCGGGAATAGGCCAATAAAATTTATCAAAAAATAAAAAAATCATAGCATTTTAAAAAGTTGGAGTTCGAGTCATTCACCCTGTATATATATACATATATTTATATATTAGGTATATATATATTATGTATATATATATATATATATATATATATATATATATATATATATATATGTATGCATGTATGTATGTATGTATGTATGTATGTATTAGATGTAAGTAGGTTAAGTAGATTAAGATTTATTTTTAGGTAGTTTCTAGGATTTTAGTTTTAAGTTTTATAATAAAATAAAAAAAAATAGTCCTGTTACTAAGTTTTTTTTTGTAAAAAATGTTTTCTTAGTTTTAAGTATAATAAATATAGATAGTATAGTATAATACTAAGATACGTCGAAAGACATAATTTAGGTGCTAGATTTAACTTAGAGTGCCCGCATGGGGCCAGTAAGTTAGAATAAGATAATTTTAAGTTAATTAAGCTAATTTTTAAGCATTTTTTTGTCTAGCAAGTAAGAATACATTAAGTGATACAATAAAAATGCATATAAACTGAACTAGGAATAGCCCAAGGATGTATTAGGTGCACCTAAGTTCTACTATCAATATATGACATATCCAAAACGACATGAACCAAGCTTAGACATATGGTAAACAAACAGTTCTGACACAGTGATTTTGTTTTGGCGTCATATACTCGTACAATAGTTTTGGTTGTGTGAAAATGTCTGATTTTGTGCCAAAGAATCGTCATTTGCGGGAAGTGTTGATTTTCTTCTTCCATTCGAAGAAAACGGCGGCGGAGGCACATCAAGAACTCCAAAAAGTTTACGGAGATGCTGCTCTAAGTGAATCAACGTGCCGGGATTGGTTCCGTCGATCCAAAGACGATGATTTCGATGTTGACGATTGTCCGCGTGAACGAAGGCCAAAATCCTTCGAAGACGCTGAATTGGAGGCATTGGTCGATGAGGATCCGTTCCAAACGCAAGAAGAGCTTGCTTCGGTATTAGGATTTACCCGCCAAGCTATTTCTAAGCGAGTGAATGAGTTGGAAATGATTCAAAAAGTAGGAACTTGGGTTCCTTATGATTTGAAGCCAAGGGACGTTGAGCGTCGTTTTTTCGCCTGTGAACAACTGCTCCAGCAGCAAAAAAGTAAGGGTTTTTTTCATCGTGTCATGGCGGGTGATAAAAACTGGATTCATTACAGCAACTCAAAGAGAAGAAAGTCATGGGGACTGCCCGGTCATACTTCTCAGTGGTCGGCTCGGCCGAATATTCACGCTGCGAAGGTTATGCTGTGTATTTTGTGGGACCAGGTCGGTGTTACTCGTATTTATTATGAATTGTTGAAACCTAAAGAAACCATCACTGGGGAACGGTATTGGCCACAATGCGAGCAGAGGCCCGGAAAAGTGATTCAACAGCACGACAACGCTCGTCCTCGCGTTGCCAAACCCGTCCTTATTCCACCATATTACTTGTTCCGTTCGATGGCACATGGTCTGGCTGATCAGCAGTTCCGCTTATATGAAGACATCAAAAAATGGTTTGATTCGTGGATAGCCTTAAAAGATGAACACTTTTCGAGCTCTGCCAGAAAATGGGAAAAGTTGTAGTTAGCGAGGGGCAATACTTCAAATGATTCATTTGTAACCAATTTGCATTTTTATCAAAAAAACACAACGGTACAATCACAAGCACTGCTGTCGTTTTAAAAAAGTAAGCTCGTATTCGTCAAACTAAAATATTCGGAGGAAAGAAGCAATAAAGCTGTGCAAAACCTGAGACGAAGCCCAGGTCTACGTCAAAACTATTTCTTCTAGAAAAGGTTTTCAAATGAAATGTGTTCGTTTGAAGGATACTTTCCAATTAAACTCTAAAGGGAAATTAGGGGCCAAACCTAGAAAGCACCTATCTGACAAAGCCTTTATATGGTATTTCGAAATGACTATGGTCTTTACATCATCAGTATGGACCAATTCGATGCCGCAATCATCGTCACTTTGATTTAACTCTCATAGAGAGCTGCCAAGATTCAAATTAGTGGGTCACATACAAGGCAGGTTAGCTGTATGAGCTAGTATAACTACTGCAGAATGGGAAAGTGCCAATTTTATACCAAGTCGGAAACGACACGTTTCCAAAGTCTACTTACTCACAGTGTGTTGGATTTGTTGGATTGTGAAATGAAAAAAATATTTGCTACAGTGGATAAGCAAAGCAAACTTTCGAAAATCATATAGAGCAACGTAGAAAGAGACACTTTGCACACGATCGTGGCCAGTGACCGGTCGCTAGACCACCCGATGAAAATGAGGTATAAAGTCTCCTATCGCTTCGGTGTTACGCGGGTCATGAGCAAAAGCTTTATGAATGCAACGAAAGATTTTGCCTACTTCTTGTCCATTCTGCTCACTCTTTCATCTCCGCTATCTTCTGACGGCGTGGTGACAACAAAAACGCCAGAGGAAAGACCTGATATACTTTAGGATACTTGCACCATGCTAAAATTGCTTTGGACCTATTTAACTTACGGTTTAATCGCCAAACTAATTACTCTTAATATTTATAATCTTCCCATTCCACAATACAACAATAACCATCATGGATCTGCCTACCGAAGGTGGAACTAGAGAGATGGGGTCTGCCTCTGCTCATCACCTTATTTACTTAGCTACTCGCTACTTAGCGATGAGGTGGGACTGTGTACCTTTATCAGTGCGGCCAAGTTGGGCTTATTATGATTTCCTCACGTTAGCGGTAACCCATGATGACTCAAATTTTAATAAACATGGCTATATCTTTGAGTGAGCTGGCAGTGATATTTGCTGATTCAAGATATGGCTTACCTGGAAGACGTAGACGTGTTCTACTTAAGCAGTTACAGCGCCAAAGGATATGCTCTGCTGCTTCGTCGTCCTCGTTGCACAGGCGACAGTTCTTGTCTTGTGCTATTCCAATAGTCATACGGTGTTTGTTGGGTCTGTAGTGACCCGTTATCAATCCGGTTACTGTGTGTATCTGACCCCTAGAAAGCTGTAGGAGTTGCTTTGTTCTTTTGAGGGAATTGGTTGGTAAAAAGTTGTTGGCTTGCCTGTTACCTTCAGTCTCTGTCCAGTAATGGAATGCCTTTGTTTTTAGCGAGTTATTTATATAGCCTTTTATGGCTTTTATAGACCGAATGGTTGTGAATGTTGAGGTCGAAACTTTTCCGGCCATTTCGTCTGCTCTTTCATTGCCATCATAACACTGTGAGTGGTGTTTTGAGAAGTATAATGCAGTCGCAGACAATTTTTGAGGTTATCTCAAAAGCCTTGATAGCAAGTAGGTCCGATTTGCTGTCAGAGATTATATAAATGTTCTTGTTGGTGGCAGATCCGTTGAAGCTCTCCCTAAAGCAGAGCTATATTGCGTGCATCTCGGCTTAAAATACAGAGATGCAAGGATATGCTCAGCCAATATCGATAGGGTCCATGCTTCAGCTGGAGTCTTTGATAGCAGAGCCAAGTTAGACGAAGTCCCTTACTATCTCAAAGATATACATAGCTATTGACTGTGGCGTTCTATCCAATTCGTCGATTTTGTGTGTCGTTGGTTTTGCGCTCAGCTTGGCAGTTTTCGTTTCAATATTAGCTAACGCACCGGTGCATTCTCAGCCTGCTGAGTTCAGCCAATTTTGTCAACATTATCAGCGTACGCTGACTTTTGAAAGATTGCGCCTCTGGTGCTCGCTTGTGAGTTCCGCACAATTCATATGTCTAAAAACTTTTTTGACATCAAAGGCCTCGGTTAAATCGTTATTGACCTCGACGGAGCAGCGAACGTTCTGCATTGTCATTCTGCCCATACAGTCGAGTTTTGCATTGATGCCAAAACTAGGCACGGCTTACGAGTATAACATATTGACCTTAGCTAAATATGCTGTAATATGCGACCTTAAAATCGATGAAAAGAATGTCTCAGCCGGTGTTAAGTTTTTACGAAAATGGGACAGAGAGAGAAAGAAAGTTTTTGGGCTCAGTGGTTATTTCGCTCTATGGGGTGGTATCCAACATTTAATGGGGAGACTAAATTATTAGTGTAATTGGACTTGTTGTATTCTAGGCAACCAACTTGCCTGAGAAAAGGAATGTCTTTCGAGCGCGGCTGGTATTGAACCCCGAACCACCCGATTTGAAAGCCAATACACTACCACTTGAGCTACGGCTTCGGCGGGGTGTGAAAATTTGATTGACTTTCCTGGCCCACAACCACACTTATAGGGGCAAATCAGAATGTTGTATGCATCAGGCATACACTCTTCTGACCAGATTTGAGAAATGAGTTGTTGTATGCTCTCCATAATGTCACTTCAAGCAGTTTTGAATACCTCAACCAGAAACTTTGTTGGATTTAAGCTTAGATATTGCTATCTTTACTTCGTTTTAGTCAGGTTAATGTAAGTTTTGGCTACCATGGTCTATTCTGCCTGACGGAGGGATCTTAGGGCGTTATACAGTTTGCAGAAGAAGTTTTTCCATATTCCCAGTGCAGTGACTCCACTATAAGGCTTGCTTCTTCATCTCTACAGGTTTTTGTATGGGTCTTGTTCCCTTTATACGTTATTTTTACCCGTAAGTTGTTCCTGAAGTACAAACTTTCAATATCTTCGATCGCGCGCTTCCCGTGCTCTTTTTTCTTTTTCTGGAGAAGTTGATGTTCTTTCTGTCTCTCGTCCTTCATTGCAGCGCCGCTTTGTATGCTTCTTGGGTTTTTTGGTTATGGTCGGGTTTCACCCGACACATCAAATGCAGCATCTCTGAGGGCACATTGGCGAAGGTTCTAGGGGTCTCTTGCGATTGCAGCTTTTCTACGTTATATCTTTCACAGTAGTTCTTCTTTGTTGTGGCACTTGGGAAATCTGCATTCGTACCATTAAAGTGGTGATAGGAGTCAATTCTGGACATCCAGAATACAGAAGGCATGCCTTACGTCTATCGCAAAATGATCAATTCGATTTAGCCTTCTATGATCCGGCCACCGCCATGTACCTTTGTGTATTTTAAGATGAGTGTTCACTGGTGTTCAAGTCGCCTTTTGCAATTTTGAAGTCATACCTAGGACATTGCTCATATGTATGTCTTGTCGAGGAGCTCACAGAAACATTCTTTGGTGGCGTCATTGTTATGTTTCGTAGGAGCATGAGCAGATATTGGGCTTATGTTAACGCATTTAACCTTGATGCGGTTAAGTGTTCGCTCACGTGTCGGAAGATCAAGACTTTTTGCGTAAGTCAAGACAAACTAGACAAAAATGTAAAAAAAAAAACACACATTATATCGACAATGGACGCTATCTCTCGCTCTCTTTCTCAATATCTGCACAAAAGTCTGCTGAATCTAAAGAATTGATTCCTACGGGTTCCGCATTTCCCCTATTTACGTTATTTTTGTTAAACGTGCATCCTTATCTCTCGGTTTTCTTTCCTTTGGTCGTATTGAAAATCCTCAACCCTCTTTTTGACTTAAGCCGAGGGGAAAAAGCGGAACGTCGTACATATATACCAGACACTAACCTTGCTAGAACTGATTAATTGTAAAAGATGAATATGTGCTTGGTTGGCTAGTGATCTGACCATAGTGGATAAATACTTTTGGCTTTAATCCTCCGATTAGCGAGAAGGTCCCTAGAGACCTTTTGATTTTTGAATGCTCATAAATCTTTTTCTGCAAGTGTTAGAAGCTTAATGTTTACTGTGTTCTATAAAAAAACGATGCTGAAGCGTCTAAAACTTATTGCGAAACAATGCACTACATTTCGTGTTTTTTCATTTTGAAGACATTTGTACTCTTGTGAATTTTAGACAATGGCAGATTCAGGTTGGGATGTCGCAGATTTGGTGATAAATAACTGTACATTCCTCCAACTAATGGACGGGGAGGAAAGACGCGCTGTAGGTGAAAGATATGCTGCATTTATGAATAAAGAGAGTGATAACGAAGTTGATCTTTTGGGATGTGATGAGGACGCTGACCTGAAAAATTATCCAGAAGGTGCTATTGATGTGTCCGATGTCAAAAGCCAAGAGAGTGTGGAAATGATCAGTTTGATGAAGGCGACGATGATAAAATGGAAAAGCCGAAGCTGCTAATTCCACTGCTGCCCGTCATCAGGCTGAGACCGATGCTGCCTATTTTATTTCCAAAACTGGCCCAAAAGGGTTCAAAGATCCATCAACGAGTAGTCGCATTCGTCCTCATAATATTGTCGATTACACTAGAACCAAGCCAGGGCCATGGAAAAACTTGGTTCATGATCCATTTACTATCTTTCGATCTCTAATCACCGAAGATATGGCGCACATCATCATTCGAGAAACGAATCGGAAATCCATGGAATGGAGCACATCCAACTAAGCAGAAACAATACAAACAGTTGACTCTAAAAGAGTTTGATGCTTTTTTGGCTATTATTTTGTATGCTGGGATGTGCAAATCAAACAGCGAACCCGCTAAGGAACTATGGGGCCCAACACATGCTTCAATATATAAAGCCGCCTTATCATATAAATGTTTCATATATACTCGTATGCATAATAAAATTTATTCGCTTTGAAAATGCGATAACACGACCGAAGAAATTACTCACACAATACATTCCGTCTAAGCCAGCCAAGTACGGAATAAAAGTGTGGTGGTTGTGTGAATCGAAGTCCTACTACCCACTCAATGGCATGATTTATGGTGGAAAGATGCCGGATCTGGAGCGCGAGATCAATTAAGGCCAAAATATCGTATGCCGATTAGCTGGAAAATACCTTGATATCGCCCGAAAAATAAATGCCGACAATTTCTTCTCAACTTTGAATTTGGCAGAAATATTGATAAGACGAAAAACTGCCTATGTAGGAACAGTACGCTCAAACAAATATTGTTCGTTCCTCCCCAGTTGTCAAGAGAATCCTCGCATCCTCTTAGTAGCTCATTGTTTGGTTTCTTCGAAGGCGAAGTTTCATTGTGCTCATATGTGTCTAAGAAAAATAAATCGGTACTGCTGTTCTATGGCATACAATGCATTACACTTGTAACGTATTGAGTATATACGGTGCGGTTTTTTTCAAAATTTGAACGTTTATTTAAGAAAAACATGTACAATAGTATTATTCAAAGTATTGCCCATCTGAAGCTATGACTTTTTCCCATC
Source organism: Volucella zonaria (assembly GCA_963966105.1). Taxonomy (NCBI): domain Eukaryota; kingdom Metazoa; phylum Arthropoda; class Insecta; order Diptera; family Syrphidae; genus Volucella; species Volucella zonaria. The sequence goes on along the minus strand of OZ014533.1, from coordinate 52,935,207 downwards.
TTTCTGGCAATTTGTGGATCCCATCCCAAAAGAACTGCGCCGGCTTGGCAGCCAAGAATGAATCAAGCCAATTTTTGATATTCTGCTCTGATGTGAACCGTATTTCAGTGAGGGCGTTCTGCATCGACCGGAACAAATGGTAGTCAGAAGGGGCAAGGTCTGGGCTATAAGGCGGGTGGGGTAAGACTTCCCATCCACTGTTTTCCAAATAGTTCTTAACCGGAATAGCAACGTGGGGCCGAGCGTTGTCATGATGGAAAATTATTGCCTCGTGTCTGGTCGCATATTCCGGGCGTTTTTCGGCCACTGCTCTCTTCAAACGGATTAATTGTGTTCGGTAGCGTTGTCCATTGATGGTTTCACCCGGTTTTAGCAGCTCATAATACAGCACACCCATCTGATCCCACCAAATACAGAGCATTACCTTCGCGCCATGGATATTCGGGTTCGCCGTTGATTTGGCTGGTTGGCCGGGTTTCACATATGATTTTTTGCGCTTGGGGTTGTCGTAATGGATCCATTTTTCATCACCAGTAACAATCCGATGCAAAAATAACTTCCTTTTGTGGCGTTCCAGCAGCATTTCGGACATGCAAAACCGCCTTTCGACGTCTCTCGGCTTGAGTTCATGTGGAACCCAATTTCCTTGCTTTTGAATATATCCAGCTGCTTTTAAACGTTTTGAAATGAATGCCTGATTGATACCCAAAGATTCTGCGAGCTCTTCTTGTGTTTGGCAACAATCTTCATAGAGTAATGCTTCCAGTTCTTCATTTTCAAACTTTTTTGGCTGCCCAGGACGTTCATCGTCTTCCAAGCCAAAATCACCACTTTTAAATCGTGCAAACCACTTTTGGCACGTTCGCTCAGCTAGCGCATGTTCACCATAAACTTCCACCAAAATACGATGACTTTCGGCAGCAGTTCTCTTCATATTAAAGTAATGAAGAAGAACTCCCCGCAAAAACACTTTTTCAAGAACAAAGTTCGACATATTTGAGTGAAAAAAATTATTGTTGGTTACGCTTCAAATGAATGACATATACTGAAATGACGTACAATGACAGTAGCTTTCCAACACATGTTCCATTGGAATAATAACAATGGAATAATACAAGTTACGCCATCTCTTAGCAATTAAGTTATAGACCCAATGGATAATGCAGACGATAAGTGAAAGCCTATTGTTATTCTAGACTACAATGCCCATAAATCTGTGGTGGATACCATGGATCAAAAGCTTGGCACTTATTCATGCAAACGTTAAACAATGTTCTACAATATGATCGATATTGCTGCATTGGCCTCATTCATAATATACGATGAAAATATTCCAGTGCAAGAATCGGACAAACGACGATCATTTTTGAAATTATTAACGAGACAATTGGCAATTTCAAATTTTGAAGATCGTGAAGAACAATCCACGAATAACGTGCTATCCCAAAATTCGAAATGACAGGATGTTGTGGTGAGTTGAACTGAAAGCCACCTTAAAAAATAATGATATTTTCTGTCTTTTCAGATAGTAGCTACACCATTAACAGGACCTGTTCCTTCATTTGCACCACATGGCCATGGTGTAGTGGTACTAGCAATCGCTTCTCACTAGGAGGGTCAAGGTTCGAATCCTAGCCACGGCAACTTTTCATTTGTGTAATTGGAACTCAGTCAGAAAAATCTGCGTGTGAAAGCATAACACTGACATGTAGATTTGGCTGTTGTAGAGTTTTCAAGCACAAAACAACCGTCAAAATTCACAACCTGAATCATTCCGAGTGAAGAAAAATCTCTCCGTCCTATTCGGACTCCCACCCCTGGAGAGTCAATATCGAAAAACAACACACCTGACTTTCAAACCACTATATTACAACAATGATTTCCTTTCTCCTCCTTCTATCTTTCCACCAGCGCCACGGCAACAGTAAAAGGGTATGATAACCCCTTAGGCGAGCGTAAATTATAAAAAAAAAATTCTCTTTGCAATGAGTCGCTTTATCCCTCATCGGATGAAGAGTATCAAACCAAAAGAAAAGGCATGCTACGACTCGAGCTGTAAAGAGGCTGTCAGGGTTAAAAAATTGTTGTTTAGGTCCTACAAAACCGACCCGACAGAGCAAAACCGAAAAAAAGTTTCAACGAGCCAGAAATGACTGCAAAGTCTTTCTCAAGCGTGTGAAATTCCAATACGACTAAAAGTTGAGGCAGAAAATACTACAATGTCCCAAAGATAGTAAAAGCTTTTGGTCATATGTCAAAAACATTAGAAATTCTGCCTCATCCTCCATCTCCCAACGCTCATTTAGAATAACATTCCAGCTGTCAGCTCTTTGGATAAGTCCAATCTGCTTGCTGCACACTTTGCGGCTAGCTCAACACTCCCAGATTGTGCTTTGTCCCCGCCTATACTTGAGTGCGTCGAATCTTCAATGGGACGAATCCACGTTCGCACTCGTGTAGTAGCAAGAGTACTTAAAGATCTCAACGTACATAAACCCGCTGGTCCAGATGGTATACCTCCCCTACTTCTGAGGAGGTGTTCTTCCTCGCTGGCAAAACCATTGCGTAAGCTTTTTCACCAATCCTACTCTTTAGGACTCTTTCCGAGAAGATGGAAAAAAGCATTTGTCCAGCCCGTTGCACTCACAGAAAAGTGGAACCAAAGCGTACACCAATCTGGCGAAAGCAAGATAGTTGCACTTCATATTTCTAAGGCATGTGACAGAGTTTGGCATCAGGCTCTTTTGCCGAAAATGCATGCTTTTGGGATCGATGACCTTCTTCTTCAATGGATTAGAAATTACTTTTCAGAACATTCAGTTCAAGTTGTGTTGGATGGTTTCAAGTCTGATATTCACAAAATAAATGCTGGTGTGCCCCAGGGCTCCGTTCTGTCTCCGACACTCTTTTTAATTTTCATCAACGATCTCTAGTCTGCTACTTCTAATCCAATATATTAGTTTGCTGACGACAGCACGTATGTTAAGCTCATTAAATTCCGATATTAACAGCATTACGAATTGGGGAACTATCAATCGAGTGGAATTTAATGCTTCTAAAACACAATGCTGCCTTCTGTCATTAAAACGAAATTCAAACAACCAACCATTATCCATAAATGGCACTGGCATCGTCGAAGCCGATTAACCTTCCATTCTCGGTATGTGTGTCAGTGACAACTTACGTTGGAATGACCACACATTCGGTGTCGTCAAAAATGCTGCGAAATGTCTAAGTTTCCTCAAGCGATGTAAGAAATATTTCACCCCCTCTGATCTGGCCTCAATATATAAGGCGTTTATCAGCCCAAAATTGGAGTGCAATGCCCACATCTGTTCAGGTGCTCCCAAAACATCTCTGCACCTGCTAGATAGGATCCAAAACCATGCGATAAAACTCATAGCTGATGCCAATATCACTTACTTTCACTTTGTTTTGTCGCTATTTCCACCACCAGTGCTCGATTGAAATCGCCAGTAGCATTCCGCCCATTCAAACTTTCAACCGTAACGCCCGTCTCGCTATGAATGCTCATCAGTATACCCTCAAGCAAGAAATATGAAAAGCAGCATAAGCAGTGATTAGCAATGGAACGGTTTGTATTTGGAAAAATCCTAAAGCCTTTGGGAATCCGGATTTTATTTCAAGAGCTTTAGTCTTGAAACTGTCTAAGACAACTACCTTCCAAGAAGAAATCCATTGATCCCCAATGTATGAGTATGCGTTCCTGTCAGAGTTTGTTAGACCCCAAAAATAGCAAGAGCAACAAGAAAAGGATGTTGATGAGTACGTTTTGTTTATGTTTTTTGCTTTCTGAAGGATACACGAATAACTGATAAACCGAATAACTATCTCACCACCTCCAGGCTAGTTGAAGAGTACAAGTCTTCACTGAATGCATGCTGAATTAACTAAATCTTGATGGGGCTACAATGGAATCGCAGAAATGAGATTACCTATGCTCTTATTAGAGCATAAAGTTTTGCAGGACCCGTACCTTCGTTTGGATTGTCAGGTTTCTCTTTTGTGGCTTTAATTGACAGTTGGACATACTGTACGCAAATGGCAGCACACTCCAGGATGACGGCAAAGTCAAATAAATGATTTCCGAAGTTTCTGAAAGATCAGCGGCTTGCCTGCTGTCCCGCAGTAGAAAAGATTACGGGATGCATGATAAGCATTTAAGTCATGCGATACTCGCTGTGAACGTGATGACAACACCGTGTTCGACCTACGCCGCCACAAAGCTGAAGATCATTGGCGCTGACGTACTGAATGCTGATACTTTATCACTGAGACTTTACCTACAGGGTGGGACATAATTTATGACCCTTCAGACCCTTTGCTTTAGAATGTCGATTGTGGCTCGTACAGTATGCGCTGCTGCTCTGTCCTCCTGGAACCACATGCCCTCCAGTTTCAATTCATTCAATTGAGGAATTGATTGAGGATTGTGTGACCATCTGGGCGCCAACGTTCTAAAAAAAAAACCTCCTCCAGCGTGACTTTGAGCGGATGTTATGGCTCTACTGCAAATTTTGTTTGTTCGCGTATCCTGATAAACGGAAATCGGCCTCGTCAATGCGGCAAAATCACTGATGAATTGTTCATCAAACACATGATATTTTAGAGTACGTCCGAAAGTGGCCTTGAGCATTCATAGCCAGACGGGTATTACGGTTAAAAGTTTAATGGGGCGAAATGTTTCTGGCGATTTCTATGGAGCACTGGTGGTGGAAATAGCGATAAAACCGAGTGAGACACGAGACATTACGTCGGTGTTCGAGGGTGTCAATTGATTGACTGATATTAGTATCACCTATGAGTTTTATCGAACGGTTTTGGATCCTTTCTAGCAGATGCACAGATGTTTTAGGAGCACCTAACCAGATGTGGGAATTGTACTCCAATCAGAGGGGGTGAAATATTTCTTACATCGCTTGAGGAAACTTAGACATTTCGCAGCATTTTTGACGACACCGAATGTGTGGTCATTCCAACGTAAGTTTACATTGACACACATACCGAGAATGGAAGGTTAATTGATTTCGACGATGCAAGTGCCAGTCATGGATAATGGCTGGGTGTTTAAATTTCGTTTTAATGACAGAAGGCAGCATTGTGTTTTGGAAGCATTAAATTCCACTCGGTTGATACTTCCCCAATTGGTTATGCTGTTAATTTTGGAATTTAATGAGCTTAACATACGCTGCTGACCCGTTCTACAGCCGCAGAGCAGGGACGTGAGTCCGGAAACGAATATGAAAAGCAGAGAGTGCTGTCGTCAGCAAAGGAATATATTGGATTAGAAGTAGCAGACAAGAGATCGTTGATGAAAATTAAAAAGAGTGTCGGAGACAGAACGGAGCCCTGGGGCACACCAGCATTTATTTTGTGAATATCAGACTTGAAACCGTTCAACACAACTTGAATTGAACGTTCCGAAAGGTTATTTCTAATCCATTTAAGAAGAGAGTCATCGATCCCAAAAGCATGCATTTCCGACAAAAGAGCCTGATGCCAAACTCTGTCACATGTCTTAGAAATATGAAGTGCAACCTACCTTGCTTTCGCCAGATTGATGTATGCTTTCATTCCACTTTTCGGTGAGACATACCATCAGATCACCAGTGGACCTGTTGCTACGAAAACCATGGTGCCGGTCATTAAGAAGTTTTCGTGTTTCGAGATATTTCATGAGCTGACGATTTATCAGCGTTTCCATGACCTTGGAAAGAAGGGACGTAAGTACAATGGGTTTGTAGGAGGAGAGAGATTCGCCTTTTTTAGGAACGGGCTGGACAAATGCTTTTTTCCCATCTACTCGGAAAGAGTTCTAAAGAGTAGGATTGATGGAAAAGCTTACGCTTGCTCTTCAAATCGGATTTTCTGACGACCTTCGTTGGACATGACAAAACCATCTGGTTTGCTCATCCTTAAGTTTCTCTATCGGTTTCTTAATGTTGACACTTTCGTTGATACGATTACTGCTTCTATTGGTAAGATTACATTTTGTTCCACCCGCTGACATGCATAACGTTTTCATATCCGTCACTGTCAATTTTCCTTTATATTTTTTGTATATAGTCCAACATTGCGATATGTTTGTTAAAGCTGGACGAACGACTGTCATATACATATAACAAACCTTAAGGCATTTTTTTTTTTAACAAAAAAATACATGCGACATTATCGTCGCAATCGCCTTGGTGGTTAACAACAGAGCCCAGGAATTTGAATTGTTCTCACTTTGACACGATGACTCTTTCCAAATAGATATAGGAGTTGGGTTTGCTATGCAGATATTTGGTCTTAGTACGACTGATTTATAAACCGCTGTCTTCTAGCGCCTTTCTCCAATTATTAAGAGTTACTCGAAGGCCTGACACATCGCTGCCTATGAAAGCGCTATCATCGGTGAAAGGCACAGAAGGTATTCCGCAGTCGTTGATATGCTGCTTCAATATAAAACCTTGCACGACATTAAAAAGCAACGGACTTTGTACACTGCCTTGTAAAACGTTAACTTAGGATTCTCCGGTGATTCCCGCTGTCCATTTAACTTTCGTATACCATTTTCTCCTTCATCATTTTATTGAAATATATCGCGAGCGATTTAAATCCAACATTTCTGATTGATGGCCGTACCTTAAAGGGTATGTGTTCCGGTCCGAATACACACCTCCGGTAACTTTGGTTTCCACAAAATCTTCCGCTTCCTCTTCGTTCACGACAGCCGTGGAAATGATACTGCGTGAAAATTCCTCGTTTAGTAATTTACATTCCATTTCGCTCCCATCTATTTCGAATTTCGTGCTCCTCCGTTTGAAGGTTTCCCTGCACATCTTCAATATACGAGGGCGGGTCAATAAGTCCGTGACTTTTGGATTAAAACCGATTTTTTGATAAAAAAATAATTTTATTTTTCAACGTAGTCTCCCTTGAGCTCTATACACTTTGTCCAACGCTTCTCCAATTTTTTTATCCCTTCCAAAAAAAATGATTTGTCGAGGTCCTCAAAATGACGAGATGACTTCATCATTGGAGTCAAATCTTTTTCCACCAAGCCATTTCTTCAGGTTTGGGAACAAGAAGTAGTCGCTCGGAGCCAAATCTGGAGAATAGGGTGGATGAGGGAGCAATTCATAGCCCAATTCATGGATTTTTGCCATGGCAACTGCACATGTGTGCACCCTTGCATTGTCTTGGTGGAAAAGAACTTTTTTCTTGGCCAAATGAGGTCGTTTTTTTTTTCAAATCGTCATTGAATCGGTCCAATAAGTTTGCATAATATTCCCCATTGATTGTTCTTCCCTTTTTTCCCGCGTGCATCTCAAAAAACAGTCGCCATAACTTTATTGGCTGACAAACCCACCTTGGCCTTCTTTGGCGCCGATTCACCCTTAGAAACCCACTGTTTTGACTGATGTTTGTTCTCTGGTGTGTTGTGATGGATCCATGTTTCGTCCACGGTTACAAAACGGCGCAAAAACTCCTCCATATTGCGATTAAACAACGCCAAACCTTCCTGTGAAGTTGTTACACGATTGCGTTTGTGGTCGACTGTGAGCAAATGCGGCACCCATCTTGCGGAAAGCTTTTTCATGCCCAAGTGATCATTCAAAATTGAAACCACTGAGCCATGCGAGATCCCTACGGCTTCCACAATCTCTCGCACTTTCAATCTTCGGTCGGCCAACACCATATCGTGAATTTTTTCGATTGTTTCGGGTGTAGAGACCTCAACTGGGCGTCCACGAGGTTCGGCATCTTCAGTGCTTGTACGGCCACAACGAAATTCAGTAAACCACTTTTTTACCATTGAAATCGATGTAGCAGGGTCCCCATAGTATTTATCAAGCTTAGCCTTGGTCTCGGTAATGGTTTTTTTTCGCAAGAAATAATGCTTAATAAGCACACGAAATTCACTTTTTTCCATTTTCTCCTCAAATTAGTGAGTAGTCTGATAAAAATAGCTGTCAAACACAAACTAACTGACGCAGCAAGTTTAAATTTTGACAGGAGTCAACTGACAAATGCCTGTTGACAGGAGCAGTGTTGCTGTTTCAGTAAAGAGGTCAGAAATTCAAAAATGCACGGAATTATTGACCCGCCCTCGTACAATATTTCGGCGAATGCATAATATAATTATTTCTAAAGCAAAACAAAAAGAAAAAGAACTCAAATGCCCCAACTCAATGGTAACACTGATCAAACCACGAAACTGCGTACAAAACAAAAGAGTAAACAACGAATATCCAAAGCAATTCACACATCTATAAAGGGGTCGAGGTTGGCTTCCGACTGAGTACCGATGATTAATGTTTGACGTCATCAATTCTCGCATGGGAGAAATAGTATCTTTGCCAACGTTGTGTTGTCATGACATTAAAAAAGACTCTATGACGTCACTTTTACACAAAAATTCACCACACTTTTACGAAGAGAGAGAGAGAGAGAGGGGAAGAGAGAGAGCGCAAGAGTGAAAGAGCGCGAGAGTGAAAGAGCGCGAGAGTGAAAGAGCGCGAGAGTGAAAGAGCACCAACAGAAAGGACGCTCTCATAATTTTTGTAGTCTTTTAGATTATTGAGTGTAACGACAGTTTTATTGAAATGAATTTGTGAAAGGTAGGTCGTCGGTCGGTTGGTTTCGCTGCGTGCTTCGGGATTGGTGATTTACTCGTAATATGCCCCCATTTCCCCACCATTATCTAGTAGACTGATCATAGTATCAAATGTTCTACAATGTACACGTTGATTGTGGTTAAGCATATTTAAATCGGGGTCGGGGATTTCAACTCTAAACATCTGACAGAGGCTATGAATTGGGGAATTTTTATTTTATCACTAATATTATCAGAGCTGATTGAATCAAGACACTTCATGGAAGGAAAACACGCTTAAGGTAGGTCATTCCGTTGCCTATGTTACATACGGGAGATAGATATTCGGAGGGCTAGTCTCACTATTAATTTCGCACATGCTTTTGTGTAGGCCGGGTATCTAACACACGATTTAATTCGTGGTTGTTCGGATAGATGTATCGTGTATACAGCACACATCTATGTATCTAGGTCGTCGGGGATACTGTAATGGATATACGAATAATTTGAACACTTGATAGAGCTGTACGATTATCTTTTTAACAGTCTGACGATGATTATTTTGGTAATTAACATGTGTGTATAGAAATTAATTATTGAATACGCCACCGTCAGTGTCATTAGACACACTTAATAATTGTTTCGAATAATTGTATAGAGATAACCGGTGGTCCCGTCCCCAGTTTCGATAATGACAAATAGGTGGCGCCTTTAATAACATATCTGTGGCGGACCAGTACTAGCGCCCCTAGGAGCGAGTAAGGGAAACGGAGAACGAACAAAAACCAAACACTTCCTTATTCCTTGTTCTGTCTGCCACTGACATCATCAGTAGCGGGATTCGAAAAAGAAAGAAAAAGAAAAAGTTGTTGAAGTAGAGTTTTCATTAAATAAATTTGTAAAAACGCATTTTTATTGATTTTTTTGTTATTTTATTGTGAAGAAAATCCCACATATCCGTACGATTTTTAACTAGTGCCAACCTTCAAACTTGACGCCATTTCGACTGTTCGTGATCCATATATTGAAGTTTCAGTGACGCACCTTTTGATATTTTCAAACGGATGGAAAAAAACGAGTTTCGAATGTTGATCAAACACTGTTATTTGACACATGAAAAGTGTTATGAAGAATCAGCTCCGCCGAAAGCATAAATTTGTCCCTGGTTTGCAGAAGTCAAAAGCGGTTTTTTGAATTCATCACAAATGATCCTGACCGCTCTGGGTGCCCAAACGAGGCTGTTACGATTCGACGCCGAAATTTACGCTACGCTAGCACCACCGACCGAATGGTCAAAAACATCGACACAATTATTCCACGCTTGTCTGTCTCTATACTGCAGCTGTCTAGTTCATAAATGTCGAATATGATTGACGTATGATGCCATTTGCAATAATTATACCATCTTCCGATATGATAGTCTCGGGGCTTTTCGAACCATCACACAGGTATTGAAATGTGGCAAGTGAGCTTAAATTACTTTCAAGCTTACGACTTACACCGACTGGACAGAGAGTCTGACCTTTCAACATTCTGATAAAGTAATAAGCACATTCAATTTATTTTGTAAATTTCCTTTTTTTTTTCTTTTATGAAAGGGTCACATAAGCCAATTCAGGATTTTACGAGTAACATATGTTTGCAAACATTAACACAATTTGTTACGGTCACATGATTTAATGATGCAAAAAATTAAGAATCATTAAGGTCTGCTCACATTGGCATGAATTGTGGAAGCGGCAGCGAACTAAACAAACGAATGATGCAGGAGCGGCAAGTGTCGTCAGGCCTTTATTTATTTATGCCAATTTTAGTAGCAGCATGTTTTTTTACTCGGTTAAAAAATAGTGACACGTCAGAAAGTGGCATGAAAAGAGAGTATTACTCTGTTGATACATTTAGATCAATATAAATAAGGTTCAGTGTGATATCTTATAAACTTTTTATGTCTTTATTAATTAATACAGTGACGGGCAAAGTTTTTAAATGTACAGCGGATGATAGTCTGTTCTTCCTTCTTGTCCACACAGCTTTTTTCAAAATCGTTGGTGTCTTGTATGATATGCTGCTGGTCTATAGGAAATAGGCCGAAGTCTATTATAACAATATGGAAAGCGATGAAACCCTTTAACGTTAAAATTCCTTTTTAGCCTAATGTGTTTAATCATTGGACATGTTGAATCCCTTGTCCACTTTTGGCTTGCCCTTTCGATTGAGTTTACCTTAAAAAAAATTCTTTTTTGTTTTATAATTTGCGAGCGCTCAAGGGATTAAGTACCCTTAAAATGTTTGCACACAGCGTGGGTGAAGGAAAATCAGGGAGGATAGAAAGAGAGGTCCCGGTGAACGTTGATTTTAAATGTTTGAAGGTTATAAAGACTAGGAAATAAAGAGCTAGGCAGGGCATTCCATAAGCGAGTTGTGCAGTTTAGGAACGAATCACGATATTTTAGAGTACGTCCGAATGTGGGCTTGAGGGTATATTGATGAGCATTCATAGCGAGACGGGAGTTACGGTTAAAACTTTGAATTGGCGGAATGCTACTGGCTATTTTAATGGAGCACTGGTGGTGAAAATAGCGATAAAACAAAGTGAGACAGGAGACATTACGTCGGTGTTCGAAGGTGTCCATTGATTGACTGATATCACCTGTGAGTTTTATCGCACGGTTTTGGATCTTATCTAGCTGGTGCAGAGATGTTTTTGGCGCACCCGACCAGATGTTGGCATTGTACTCCAATTTTGGGCGGATTAATGCCTTATATATTGACGCCAGATCAGAGGGGGTAAAGTATTAATTACAACGCTTCAGGAAACCTAGACATTTCGCAGCATTTTTGACGACACCGAATATGTGGTCATTCCGACGCAAGTTGTCATTGACATACATACCGCGAAGGGAAAGTTTGTCAGATTCGACGATGCAAGTGCCATTCATGGATAACGGCAGGGTGTTTGAATTTCGCTTTAACGACAGCATAGAAAATTGTGTATTGGAAACATTAAATTCTGCTCTGCTAGTGATTCTCCAATTAGTTTAATGGTAATATCAGAATTTAATGAGCTTAAAATACGCTGCCGTTCAAGTTCTACAGCCGAAGAGCTGGGAACGATTATGAAAAGTCTTCAGCAAAGGAGTATATTGGATTCGAGGTAGCAGACAAGAGATCGTTGATGAAAATTAAAAAGAGTGTCGGAGACAGAACGGAGCCCTGGGCACACCAACTTTTATTTTGTGAATATTAGATTTCAAACCATCCAAGACAACTTGAATTGAACATTTCGAAAAGTTATTTCTAGTCCATTGAAGAAGAGAGTCATCGATCCCAAAAGCACGCATTTTCGACAAAAGAGCCTGATGCCAAACTCTGTCAAATGCCTTAGAAATATCAAGTGCAACTATCTTGCTTTCGCCAGATTGATGTACGCTTTGGTTCCACTTTTCGGTGAGACATGCCATCAGATCACCAGTGGAGCTGTTGCTACGAAAACAGTATCGCTGGTCATTAAGAAGTTTTCGTGTTTCGAGATATTTCATGAGCTGATGGTTTATCAACAATTGCAATTGGCCTATAGGAGGAGAAAGAAGAAGATTCGCCTTTTTTTTGGGACAGGCTGGACAAATGCTGTTTTCCATCTGCTCGGAAAGAGCCCTAAAGAGTAGGATTGATGAAAAAGCTGAAAAAGCAGTGGTTTTGCCAGCGAGAAAGAACACCTCTTCAGAAGAAGGGGAGATATATTGTACCATCTGGACCAGCGGATTTATGTATGTTGAGATCTTTAAATACTCTTGCTAATACAAGATTGCGAAAGTGGATTTGTCCCATTCAAGATTCGACGCACTCAAATATAGGCGGAGACAAAGCACAATCTGGGAGTGTTGAGCTGGCCGCAAAGTGTGGAGCAAACAGATTGGTCTTGTCCAAAGAGCTGACAGATGGAATATCATTATAAATGAGCGTTGGAATGGAGGATGACGCAGAATTTCTAATATATTTAACGAACGACCAAAAATGTTTACTACCTTTGGGACATTGTAGTATTTTTTGCCTCAACTTTTGGTCGTATTGAAATTTCACACGTTTAAGAAAGACGTTGCAGTCATTCCTGGCTCATTTAAACTTTTTTCGGTTTTCCTCTGTCGGATTGGTCTTGACGGACCAAAAAAACACTTCTCTAACCCTGACAGCCTGTTAACAGCTCGAGTCGTACCATGCCTTTTCTTTTGGTCTGATACTCTTCATCGGATGAGGGATAAAATTTCTCATTCCGAACAGAATAGTGTCAGTGATCATATCAGCAGCCGCATCCACGTCGTTATCGAAGAAACATAACGACCAGTTAAGTTTTCTAAAGAAAGCTCCAATTGGCTTTCTCGTATTGCCGTACGGTTCTTTTAGGAATCTTTTCTCTAACTGTGTGGTGGGTGTACGAGAATTTAGCTGATATGACACAATGGTCCGACGAGCTTAGAAGGGAGAGCACATCAACGATGTACTTATCAGGGTGAGAAGTTAAAATCAAGTCCAGGGTGTTGGCGGTATGACTATCAGCGTCTGGTATTCGCGTGGGCCCATTTACAAGCTGCGTTAGGTTGTTTTCCGCAGGAAAAATCTCAACACACCGTCCTTCATCTGTTGTCTGTCCAGAATGTCGAAGCCACCCAGAATTGTGTATTGTATATTGAAATCGCCCGTAATGAGGATTTCAGTAAGAGGATAGATGGATACAATCCTTTGAATGGAGTCAGACAGCGATGGAAAGCGATCAAACCCTTTAATGTTAAAATTCAGTTTTAGCCTAATGTGTTCAATCGTTGGACATGTTGAATCACTTGTCCACCTTTGGCTTGCTCTTTCGATTGCTAAGAGTATAACTACTATACGTTTTTCTGATAAAGCAGATAGTGTAGTTCCATGTAGGGCTACTTCCTTAGTTCTCAAAATTATACATATGCCCCAGTGCCCACTAAAAGTTATTGCTCCGATTTCTCCTAAAGAGATAAACAGCCGTATAAGGCTACTATAGAACTCATAGAGATCGATTTCAAGAATTTGATTTCACCTTATCCTTTCGAAAAGATATAATACTTTGCGGATACTAGGTTATTATTTCATCGAGATAAGACCTCTTTTACAGCCCTATTTCCGTTAGCAATCTGGGTGAGAAAATATAATACATGAGTCTACCTGTCATTGTTCTTTGGTTCGCCGGTTAAAAAGTGTATCGAATTGCCCCTTGGGAATACATATCTCCCCTTGATCAACTGTTACTAAGATATGGTGCAGTGTACATTTTCTGGAAAGGAAATTCAGGAAAGCATCATGGCCTTAAGGTGGACAACTACGCTGTAGCCACTTGAATGCGATTACAGATGAAGCAGAACTCCTTCTGCTGCAGAGAAAGTTGGTCGAAATACTCCGCTAATAGAGGGTGTCGTTTCTTTCGACTGATCGAGTTTTCGACAGGTTAGTTAAACCAACTGTCAAATTTGTATATGACATTTTTGTTCTTTATATTTTGGCAATTTATTGTTTGGCAACATAGAGCGACGCGTCCATGGTTTTTTTTGGAGGGCATAATAATCAGTCTGGGTAAGCTATTCATTGAGCCACCAAAGAATTAACGTATACGTTAATGGACAAATAAAAATACATTTTTGGCGCTACAATCCAAAATGGCCCAAGGCTTTGTCTCTCCCACACACTGTACTGTCCCTCTTACGAGTATCATTCTATGCACGTTGAGACGAGACCAACAATTTTATGCGACTCCGAACGGTCTCTCGTTTTCACAGGCAAGATTTTGTTTTCAAAAGGGTAATGACAAAAATACTGTAGATACCTTTTTCGGCTCTTAGTTATTGCCCAGTTTTGAATCCAGACCCTCATGCGTATTAGTCGGCGTACGTATTCATCGCGCCTCCATGCTAGTGGACAATTTCCATCAAAAATCCACGGTTTGGTGCGATTAACTGGCTGATGTTATCCATTGGTCCTAGCTGGCTCTACGGTCAATAGAGATCGTTATTGAACCATGGGTAATAACAATTTCTTTCAAAATATGGATGATACTAATGCAGAAGTGGAACGTTTTCAACAGGATTATGCTACGTGCGAATTGGTTTCCAAGACCATGCAATTTGACATCTCTCAACCACTTTCTTTGGGACGACCTGAAGGCATTGGGTTATGCGGATGAACCAGGAACTATTAACGACTTGAAAACCAATATTGGGATTGTTGTTTTGTTGCCAGGTTCAGGTCTCGAATAAGTGTTAAAAAATTGGACTGACAGAATGACCTTTGTATGACGTATGCGAGGAAGTCTTACATATTATACGACTAAAATTTTGTAGTCCAATAAAAATAAATCATGTTCATATAATTGACTTCTGATTGCCTTATAAGTTCTCAGGACTTTGCTTAGCTGTCATAATTTATCGCCTTATATAAGCCCGTGCCCGTACGTAAGTGTCCATCATATATTCAAGACGTATAGCCAGTGAGCTCTGCGGTGTTGTAGGCCACATTTCCCTCTTCTTCCTGTGTGCCAGACGTCAAGTTTCGTTTTCTGTCAGGTTTGCCGGAAAATGTAGCATTAACACAGGGCGGGTCAATGTGTGAAGAGAAGGGTACTACTACTGTTTACGAGTATTTTATTGAATCGATGTCCGTTTCAAGCTTGGCTAAGTTCCTGCAGACGAATATTCGAAACTGCTCAAGCTTAAGACAATATAAGATTGATTTGTTGACAGATCATGCGAACGGGACAAGAACAATAATGTTCGTGAATCAACTTGGAATCTGACGATTTTGAAGACTAGAGGACTTTAAGGCTGACATAATCGTTTTCCAAGCAAGATACGCACTGGAATGGACCCGACAAGAAAACGATCAAAATCTGAGGCAGCTGATTTGAATGTGAATTTATCATTGGATGCAGACTTTACGATAAAATCATTTGTTTTTGATAAATATGTTATGTATATTGGGAGGGACTGATGAAAATCCCTATCAGACTTAAATTCGCCAAAATCAGCACATGACTCCAACAGAAGAGGAGTATCAAGCAAGAGAACCTATAAGCAGTGTCCCAAGTGGCAACTACGACCTAAAAATCTTACTTTTTAGCCTCAATTTCAGAATTTAGAAAGAAGGACAGAATTGGTGGTACTGAGAGAATGCACAGTCTACCCGGCACCACAGTTGTAAACGGACGCAGGTTGATTGACTTCGCATGTGGACGAAACAACTTCGATGAAGTACGGGTTTCTCGCATTTTAGTAACGACAACGATGCTGATCAAAGCACGTCAATATCATTTAGGCAAGAAGCAAGTCACGCATACAATATTATGAGAGGCCATTGAATCAGACCCCAAGGTAGGTAGGTAGGTAAAAGTGGCTGTTGGATATACCAACCCACTTAGGCCTAATGGCCCATTGTGATGCCACGTGGATCTATGATCCTCTTACTGATGGAACCAGTTTGAGCTTCTGACGAGGCGTAGCAGACTGTTTACGTCTATATTTTTCAGTCCACCTAAGTCGTTGTAGAAGAAAGCTCCTAAGTGAAGTTTTCTTCTCTGGGACAGAGCTGTACAAAGTAGGTGGAGGATTGTCTCCTCCTCCTCCTAGTCCATGCAGCTTCTGCAGAAATCATTTGTAAAGACGCCAAGCCTTCTTGCGTGCTTGCCTATGAGGCAGTGTCCAGTTATGACACCTATGATGTTCCTTGTTTAGAAGGATCAGACACTTAGAGCGATACAGATCCAGTTTTGGCCAAATTTGTTTGGTCGCTATACATGTTGGTCCAACAGTCCACCTAAGGTCTGTTCTTTTATTGGCATCCAGCTTTAATATTAGTTTGCACGCAGCGATTGGGATACCTATGCTACCCCTTTCCGGTAGAATAGGTAGAGTGGTTCCAATTTTGGCGAGTTCATCGGCTCTACAGTTCCCTGGAACGTCTCTGTGGCCCGGCACCCAACAGAGGTGAAGGTTGAACTGCTCTGCCATTTCCATAAGAGACGATCGGCATTCAAGGGCGGTTTTAGAATTTAGTGAGACTGAGTCCAGGGATTTGATAGCGGCCTGACTATCCGAAAAGATGCGGATATCCTTTGCAGATATCACGTTTTTCTTCAGCCAAGACAGAGCTTCTTTAATCGCCAAAATTTCCGCCTGGAACACGCTGCAGTGATTTGGAAGACGAAAAGAGAGGCTTAGATTTAGCATGTTTGAGAAAACACCGCCACCAACCCCGCTATTGGTTTTAGATCCATCTGTGTAGAGATGGATTGACTTGTCCTCCATGAAAGCATCTTCCTCCCAGAAGGATCTAGAGGGGAAGCTTACATGGAAGTTTTTGTCAAACCAAAGTTCAGGTGTGGTGTAATCGATGTTCTCTGTGGGGATTTTTAATGTATTAGGAATACTGGCGTGGCCAAATGGATTATTTGTCCACTGTTTAGTCGCTTTAAGGCGAATAGCTGCAGTCGCAGCTATCTGGCCAGATCTCTCCTAAACCACCTATGGCTTTAGTGAAGAGATCGAGAGATCTCTGATTTGCACATGCGATGAGCTTGACGTGGCCTTGGTGCCAGCCAGCGTCGCTTGTGATAGGAGGTGGTCCGGGGTTTTCCCGCATGATGGCCAAGAAGTTGCTCGAAAGCTTCAGCTTGGCCAGCTGCCACCGTTCAGGTGTTATGGAACCGTCGGTATCGTTCCTATCGATTACCGCGATTATTATAGCGTCCTTTAGGACTTCACTGAAAAATCTCAGAGATGTGTTGTTGGGTGGCCCAGGGGTTTTGGTGTTGTGGGTTCTGTGTTCTGGGTCTCTTGGGAACCGGCACGGTTTCCTCCAATGATCTCTGGCGCTTGGAGGAGTATTTAAGTGTTTTGAGAGCAGTGGAAGCAGTGGGCAATCCGTTTTTTAGGATATTGTTAGCCCACTCAATCTTGCTCCTTGCTCCGCACTTCTCTCAACCTCCGGAATGGATCCGAAGGTTTTGATGATGCGTGAAGAATTTCGGCGTCTTACGTAGAGCGCCTTAGATGGAGCTTGCCGACGCGGCTGAGCTCCAGATTCGTCCTTAGGAAGAGGAGTTTTGGTAGCAGCGACAAGTCAGTGGCCTGCCACAAATTTGCTGCTACTAGGGTGTGGAGTGGCTTGCCACAGTCCTACCACATCCTGAAGGTTTCTTTTTAGGCTCGTTGCGCTTGCCTTTAGAGGATGGTGCACCATGGCCTGCCACAGTTTTACCTCCTCTTGACAATGCAGGAGCCTTGCCGGTAGTCGGTGCAGTCACCGTTCTACCGCCCGGTAGTAGAGGAGTACTCAGACCCCAACCTATTGCAATATTGTAGCAGGCGACCCCGTTTTCTTCAATCTTTCTCTAATCATCTCGCAACAGCAGCCTCAATTGCGGAAGAATAGTGGTAATGGAGGGGATCATAAATGTTGTTTCATCCTAAGCTTCACAACATCACAAGAATGGGGACATGCATAACAGTTACGCACGAGGCGTATAGTGTAATATACGCGCACGATGACTAAGACAAGATCTGTTGTAGAAGAGCAAAAATACATAAATGTAACATCTCTGAAGGAAAAAGAGGAAGTTCGGAAAATGCAAGTCGAGGCAATATCAAGATCCTACGGGGAAGATGAACGGGGTTCGGAAATTTCATCAGAATTTTACTGGTATTGAGAATTTGCAAGAACCACTTCTGCAGACTGTTAACACACCGGCATTAAATAGTAAGTAGCACTCGACCTGGGCGAAGATAATAAAAACCATCATTCACGCAACCAAAACAAAGTGGGGACAACCTGACAAGATGCGGTCAGGTTACAATTTGACCTTACAGAGCATGCGGGATATTGGCTCGTTGGAAGCATAAGTGGTGCGATAGGCTGGAATATAGAAGAGACAAGGACAGCGTAAATTACGAGGGTTAGTGTTGAAGGAAATAGAATTTTAAAGGGAAGCGCAATCCACAGAACCAGAGAGCAGTCGATGAATGAAGAGAATGTCAGCTATGTCTTTGCGCTTTTTGACGGTATTCAGGTTTGAAGCGGTCACGATAGGGGAGGTAAGATAAAAGCCTCATCCCAGAGTAGTCCTCGAAAGGCAAATCGAAGTAAACGACGTTGAATGTTCTCGATTCGGGATATATCAGCTCGCTGAAAGGGCCAAGGGTAATGTAAAGTGACCTTGTCACATAAGGGTTGCAAAATTCTTTACACCTTCGTTTGATAAAACCAAGTAACCAAGCCAGGATTATCTCATCAATATGCAAGCGGAAGTTTAACTCTCTATCGTATAATATTCCAAGGTCGCGGGTTTAAACCTGGGATACGTGGGTGGCCGTGTTTGTGGTAGTGTATTGCCTTCCCAAACGGACGGTTCGGAGTTCAATACCAGACGTGCCCGAAATACTTTTTTTCAGCAACTAAAATCTTGTGAGATGAATGATTGCCTCAATGCAAAAACAAGTCAATTTACACTAATAATTTAGTCTCCCCCTTAAATGTTGGATGCCACCCATGGAGCGAAATAACCACTGAGCTCTCTTTCTCAATCCAATTTTCCGAAAAACTTAACACGTGCTCCGGCATTTTAAGAGTAGTCACACCCTCTTGTGTGGAAAATCTATCGAGCT
Source organism: Volucella zonaria (assembly GCA_963966105.1). NCBI lineage: Eukaryota > Metazoa > Arthropoda > Insecta > Diptera > Syrphidae > Volucella > Volucella zonaria. The sequence continues at coordinate 52,915,932 of OZ014533.1, read as the reverse complement.
CTTCTTGAAGGAGAATAGAGTCTTGGAGTGAAAAAATGGATAAGGGGCAGTGTTTAGCAATTCTCTCAAAATCGTTTATAGTTTAAATGAAAAAGAGGGGTCCTAATTGGCTGCCTTGTGGGACACCAGAAGTGGTTTAAAACTGAGTTGAAGGCTGACCTAAAACGAACGCTATAATAACGGTTCTCCAGATAAGAAGATATCCATTTTAATAATATGGGGTCAAAACAGAGAGAAGACAATTTGAAAAGGATCAAATGTGATATTTTATCGAAGGCTTTAGCAAAATCTGTAGCAAAAACATTGATTTCGTTGCCATTTTCTAGAGCGCAAAGGATACGAATTCAACTAGTAGTAGTAGTAGTTGATCTACCTTTCAGAATTCCATGCTAGCTGGGTGATATAAGCGACTTACACTGAAAACATAGAACTTCATATAAAAAAATTTCGAACAATTTAAGTATTTGAGAAAGCTTAGCAATGAGACGGCAGTTAGTTTCTTCATTCTTTGATACCTTTTTGTGAACCGGGGTTATGAAAGAGGTTTTTCAAATTTGGGAAAATTGTCCTTGTGTGAGGGACAGATGAAATAGGGAAGAAAGTGGGTACGAAAGAATGGAGTCATACTTTTTGAGAAATATTGCTGGGAGCCCATCTGGCCCGGGTAAAGGCGGAGCGCTATCATGTGACTTTTTTAACATCGCCCTAGAAAGAATCGTTCAAAAACTCATTGTCCAGCATAAGAGCAACGATCTTTTTTAGTCCGTACAATTACGGGTATTATCGTGTTAGCTGGAGAGCCTTGTTGGTTCATCCCGAACTGCAGCACGACCTAAGTAAGTGGCAGTGGCATGAGGGATCAACCCCTTGAAAGTAGAGGATGTGCAACAAAATTTACCTAATTCCCTTGGGTAAATTTCTCACATAATACACACATTTTGGAAGCCATATATAAAAGAGTATTGATCGTCCCACTACGAGGGATACTCGAAAACTGGAAAATCTCCACATCATCGTCCACAAGAAGCTGTTCTGTTACCGCTCTTGTGGTCGGTTACTGGTCATTGATGACGTACTAGTAAAACTTAGTAATCTGGGATATCAAACAGTAAAATATGCCGACGACTTAGTCATAATAATGAAGGGTAAACACCCGAAAGATGTTTGCTCCGCGATGCAGACTGCTCTAAAAACAGTAAACGACTGGCGTGCCCGTAAAGCTCTACTTGTTCCCTTTGCTCGTAAAAGAAATCTGACCTTGACCAGATCTCACTTAACGATATACGAATTGCGTACTCCAACGAAGTAAATAATCTTGGTTCGATAAAAGACTAAATTTGAACTCACATATTAATAACAAAATTACCAAAGCGGCTAAAGCCATGTGAGCTTGCCGTCGTGTGTATGGTAAGACCTGAGGATTAACTCCAGAATTTACCCATTGGATATATACAATGATTAAACGGCCGATCATTGTCTACTCATCAGTACGAGTAGTATGGTGGAACAAAACAAAAGAGAAATCGGCTATAGAACCCTTCATTGAGAATCAGACTACTATCAGACTCGGTCAGATTACTGCAAGCAGGAGAGATTCATCACTCTTCTCTCTGATATTACCGAGCTTGACATGATCTGCGCGGTAAATGACCGCCTACCTACGACTCTGTGGTTCGGCAAAATATTCAATATACTGATCCCAAGCCGAGAAGCCAATCTGAAACCTTAAAGGTATTGGGTTCTACCATATGAAATATCCGATTTTATACTAAAAATTTAAAAGCCAATATTATTTTTGCGTAAATTTTTATTCAATCAAAATAGAATTCGTTGGCATCTATGACATTCTTCCAACGTGATACAAGGTCAAATATTCCTTTTTCGTAGAAGTGCTGACTTTTTGAGACAATGAAATCTTCATAGGCTTCTATGACCTCTGCTCGGTTCCGGAAGACCTTCTGCCGGCAACATGAATCCAGATTGCGGAAAAGATGCTAATCCGTTTGGAAAATATCAGGAGAGTACGGTGGATGGAAGAATTTCAAATCCCAACTGCAACAGTTTTTGCACCGTTACTTGTGAGGTGTGGGGTCTAGCATTGTCATGCAAAAGAATGGGACCGTGCCTATTGACCAACGCAGGTTGCTTTGCATGCTTTGGCATGCAATACCATATGTCCATTTCCTCACAATATTTGATAGCGTTTATCGTTTCTCCTGACTTAAGAAGTGAAAAGCGGATTGGTCCTTTCGATGTCCACCAAATTGTCACCATAACCTTTTTTAGGTGAAGATCGGGCTTGAAGGTGTATTTTGGTTTTTCATCTGCATCCAACCACTGCCCAGATCCGTTACGATTATCATACAGCACCCACTTCTCATCACAGGCGACTATCCGGTTCAAAAACGGTTAAGTTTCGTTTCTTAATGTAAACGATGCGTAGATTTCCAGGCGCCGTAGTTTTTGGGAATCGTTCAGTTTATGGGGTAAGTGGGTACGAGCTTCTTTATCTTGCCTATGAGAGAAAAGTATCGACTTATTGTCATTGGGGATACTCTCACGCTCTGTGCAATCTCCCGCACCGATTTCGTTGAGCCCGCATCCACCGTTGCTCTTAAAACATCGTCGTCAACTACCGTTTCCGGCTTCCCACGTGGTACATTTTCGAGCTGAAACCAACGTCGTATGGTGCCTTCGTTTACCGCTATATCCTCAAATGCGTCATTAATATTTTTCATTGTCAATGACGCATTATGTCCGATTTTAAATTCGTAAAGGAAGAGAGTTCGAATTTGAACTGCCGACAGCGTGGTAAATAATTCCTAGAACAAAAATAACGGTACTTCTAACGAACCCTAAAATTCTCAAACGTCAAGAACACGTACCACTTTATTTTATAAAAAAAAAAGAAAATTTAACGTTCTGGCACAGATGTGCACTCGAGAACTTCTTGTTTCCGTGTGAGCGAAAATCGGATATTCCACCAATATTAAGTGGTCAAACACTTCCACGATGGATCTAAGGAATCCCAATAATTGAAAAGGGATGGTGTCAGAAGACTGGTCGGATTTCTAACGCGACACTGACAACTTCGATATCACCTACACAAACTAGGTCACTCAGTTTCCTAAATGTCGTCATTGCTTGGAAGAAGACGAAACTGCGGAATACGTTTTATGTGAATGCATGGCTCTAAGTGCTTTAAGGAGACGATACTTTCTTAGAGAAATTTGGATCCTTGGGGAAATTCTCAAAATCTCTACCAGAGAGATTCTCAATTTCACAAAAAGATTTGAACCTCTCTTAGCTTCTTCACACGAATTTTGTGCACAAAAGCAATGCTCACGTAATTGACGGATCAGAGCTATTAAAAAATAAAAAATAAATAAAAATTCTCACAGAACAGATGATACTAAATCCCCGAATTTAGATATGAGCTGAGAGAACTAAATCACATTCCATGATTCACAATGCACGCAACAGTTTTCTGACATTTTTAAATTCCGTAAAACGCACCACCGTGATTGTTTTTATTTTCCTATAATTACTGGGGAATTTAGGGTACATTGCGAACATACGCGGGCTAAAAAGTAATCACTCTTCTGCGTACGTCCACGTCTGTCAATTTAGGCCAGCTGTTTTGGCACTTAGTGAAACACAGGTAGATCCCCGCCCACAGCTCTCAGATCACTCTGATCTGAAGCTACCTGGATACGAACTAGTGACATTATTCTTCTCTCACCGCGGTCTCGCCATTTATGTGCGTAGTGATGTAGCTTACCAAACTCCACCGCAATGTATTCCCTGTTCCAACCCGGAATTCAATTTCATGTGGTTAAAATTCCATCTCAGTAAGCAAATTATCCACTACTGTTTTATTTACAGAAGCCACAAACTGGACAGCAATTCGACTTTTAACGAGTTTGATGCACTCTCTGACTCTATTCAAAGAATTGTATCCCTGTATACTCATACTGAAATTATTTTTACGGGCGATTTCAATATACACAATTCTGGGTGGCTTCGATAACACCCGAAGGACGGTGTGTTGAAATCTTCTCTGCGGAAAATAATTTAACCCAGCTTGTAAATGATCCCACACGAATACCAGACGTTGATAGTCATACCGCCAACACCCTGGACTTGTTTTTAACTTCTCACCCTGATAAGTACTCCGTTGATGTGCTCGCCCCTCTAGGCTAGTCCGACCATTGTGTCATATCAGCTAATTTCTCGTACACCGACCACACAGATAGAGAAAGGATTCCTAAAAGAACCGTATGGCAATACGAGAAAGCCAACTGGAGCGGTCTTAACAACTTCTTTAGGACATTTAAGTGGTCGTTATGTTTCCTCGATAACGACATGGATGCCATGCCGCTGCTGATATGATCACTGGCACTATTCTCTTCGGGATGAGAAACTTTACCCCTCATCGGGTGAAGAGTATCAGGCCAAAAGAAAAGGCATAGTACGACTCGAGCTGTAAAGACGCTGTCAGGGTTAAAGAATTGTTTTTTCGATCCTACAAGACCAACCCGACAGAGGAAAACCGAAAAAAGTTTAAACGAGCCAGAAATGACTGCAACGTCTTTCTTGAACGTGTAAAATTCCAATACGACTGTTGGAATAAAAGACGCAGGTAGATATTCAAGTTTTTTAATAATTCAATTGGAATTTACTCGTATTAAAAATTTCCTATAAAGGGAAATACAAATACAATATACTTTTTCTTTTTGTTTTATATATTTTCTTACTTTTAGTCACCTAGCATCTATTCCAGTTCTTTTCCTTTTTACATTCAGCGACTTCTCTTGTGTCAACTTGACACCTGTGATTCGCTTTCTGATAGGGGTGTGTACACACGTTTGTGTTGGGTTGCGTCCACAACGATTAAAAACTGACGCAAACAATACAACATTGTCCCAAAGGCAGTAAACATTTTTGGTGGTTCGTCAAAAACATTAGAGATTCTGCCTCATCCTCAATTCCAACGCTCATTTATAATGACATTTCAGCTGTCAGTTCTTTGGATAAGGCCAATCTGATTGCTGCACACTTTGCGGTCAGCTCAATACTCCCAGATTGTGCTCTGTCTCCGCCTATACTTGAATGCGTCGAATTTTCTATGAGACACGAATCCACTTTCGCACTCCAGATGATATATCTCCCCTTCTTCGGAAAAAGTGTTCTTCTACGCTGGCAAAACCGCTGCGTAAGCTTTTTCATCAATCCTACTCTTTAGGACTCATTCCAAGCAGATGGAAAACAGCATTTGTACGGTCCATCTCTAAAAAAGGCGAATCTTCTTCTCTCTCCTCAAGCAGACCCATTGCACTTATGTCCCTTCTTTCCAAGGTCATGGAAATGCTGATAAACCGTCAGCTCATGAAATATCTCGAAGAACGAAAACTTCTTAATGACCGGCAGTACGGTTTTCGTAGCAATATGTCCACTGGTGATTTGATGGCATGTCTCATCGAAAAGTGGAACCAAAGCGTACATCAATCTGGTGAAAGCAAGATAGTTGCACTTGATATTTCTAAAGCATTTGCCAGAGTTTGCCATCAGGCTCTTTTGTCGAAAATGCGTGCTTTTGGGATCGATGACTCTGTTCTTCAATGGATTAGAAATTACCTTTCGGAACGTTCAATAAAAGTTGTCTTGGATGGTTTCAAGTCTGATATTCACAAAATAAATGCTGGTGTGCCCCTGGGTTCCGTTCTGTCTCCGACTCTCTTTTCAATTTTCATCAACGATCTCTTGTCTGCTACTTCTAATCCAATATATTCCTTTGCTGACGACAGTACTTTCTGCTGTTCATATTCGTTCCCGGACTCACGTGCCTGCTCTTCGGCTATAGAACGAGACAGCAGTGTATGTTAAGTTCATTAAAGTCCGATATCAACAGCATAACCAATTGGGGAACTATGAAGCGAGTGGAACTTAGTGCTTCCAAAACTCAATGCTGTATGCTGTCATTACAGCGAAATTCAAATACCCAGCTATTATCCATGAATGGAATTTGCATCGTTGAAACCGAAAAACTTTCAGTTCTCGGTATGTGTGTCAATGACAACTTACGCCGGAATTACCACATATTCGGTGTCGTCAATAATGCTGCGAAATGTCTAGGCTTCCTGAAGCGTTGTAAGAAATACTTTTCCCCTTCCGATCTGGCCTAAATATACGAAGGCTATTCCAAAATCAACCTCCGAAGTGAAAAATATTTTTTAAAAAAAAACCAAAAACATTAATTTTTTGCACAAAATAGTTTTATTAACATCTAAATTATTTTTCTACATAGTCTCAGTTTAAATCTATATATTTTTGGTAACGTGGTACGAGCTTTCGTATATCCTCCTTAAAAAATGGCACCGCCAGTGCGTTGAGGCATAGATTCAGACCGTTCATAAGCTCCTCATTAATTTCCAAAATGTTGAGATGCAATGGATTACTTAAATTTTGGGAAAAGATGATAATCACTTGGTGCCAAATCAGGACTGTAGGGAAGTTGATCAAAAATATCGCAATTGAACTCCTCCACTAAAATTTTTGTGCGTGCAGCAGTGTGTGGTCGTGCGTTGTCATACAGAAGCACCACTCCTTTGGTAGGCATTCCTCGTCTTTTGTTCTGAATTGCTCTTCTAAACTCACGTAGTAGACCGCTGTATTTATTGTGTTTCCAGGTTCCATAAACTCAGTCAACAATATGCCTCTACTGTACCAAAAGACTGTGGCCATCATTTTTAGATAGGAAAAAGTTTGTTTGAATTTTTTTTTGGCTTGCTTGGGGAATACGTGTGCATCCATTGATTTGACTGTTCTTTGCTTTCTAAGTTTACATTACTGAACCCAAGTCTCATCTCCAGTCACAATTTGCTGCAAAAATTCTTCACCTTCCATTTCTAGACGTTCGAAAAATGCTTTTCCTGAATTGACACGTTGGGTCTTGTGGACATCTGTGAGCTGTTTTGGGACCCAACGGGCACAGAACTTGTGGTAACCCAAGTTCTCAGACACGATTCTGTATAGAGTAGTTCGAGAAATTTCGGAAAATCTTGTCGCAAGATCTGAAATCGTAAGACGCCTGTTTTCTCCAACAAATTGGTCAACTTGGTGAACTCGTACGTCTTGATTCATGATCGATTTGCACCTTGCGTCCTCCCATTATGCATATCTGTGCGTCCGTTTTTAAATTGTCAACACCAATCACATCGCTCATCACTGTATTGCCGTAAACAGCACATAACCGACGATGAATTTGAGCTGCGCCATTTCCTTTGGGTTGCAAAAAACGAATTACACTTCGTACCTCACAGGCGGAAACTTGGCATATTATTAGAGAATAATGTACTGGTTGCGACATGCAGAAATATTGTAATTGTAACACATCGGAGGTTGATTGATTTTGGAATAGCCCTCGTATAAGGCATTCATCCGCCCAAAATTGGAGAACAATGCCCACATCTGGTCAGGTGCTCCTAAAACATCTCTACACCTGTTAGATAGGATTCAAAACCGTGCGAATAAACTCATAGGTGATACTAATATCAGTCAATCAATTGACACCCTTGAACACCGACGTAATGTCTCCTGTCTCACTTTGTTTTATCGCTATTTCCACCACCTGTGCTCCATTGAAATCGGCAGTAGCATTCCGCCCATTCAAATTTTCAACCGTAACATCCGGCTCGCTATGAATGCTCATCAGTATACCCTCAAGCCTATTTTCGGACGTACTTTGAAATATCGTGATTCGTTCCTAAGCCGAACAACTCGCTTGTGGAATGCCCTGATGAGCTCTCTATTTCCTAGTCATTATAACATTCAGACATATAAGACCAATGTACATCGGTACCTATCCATTTTTCCTCCCTAAATTTCCGTCGCCCGCGCTGTGTGCAAACATTTTAAGGGTACCTTAACCCCTTGAGCGCGCGCTTTATGTTGAAGACCAGACGACATCGCGGTGCACCTTCTGTGTATTTTTTTAGTTCACATTCACTTAACGATAAGAGCGGGTGTTGTGGAACGCATTGCAATTATCTTCGAAGGACAGAAAAACTTCGTTCCTTGTAAAGAAATTCATAAGATGATCGGATGAAGAAAGACAAATCTGTTACGTCTCTAATGAAGGAGAATTGGATTAAGTAGATATAGTCACTAACATCATTTCTTATTAAATTTTAGCCATAATCGAGCCGAGGAAAAAATAAGAGGAAAGCTGAAGAAAAAGTCGACTACCTATACCAACGTGGAAAAAATTCACATAGAGAAAGTAAGACGAAAATGATGGGATTGGTTGCATGGCGCCAAGAAAATCTACAATCGCCCCATACCCCATACCATTAAAGCATAGTAAATCTGTTCGCTTCTTGCTTCCGAATAAAAGGCAGAGATTAACCAACCAAAACACCCCCCAGAACTAGGGCAAAACAAGTTTGTACGATTTTCCATTTTCTTTTCTCTGGTTTGCTACTTCTACCATGCCATGCGCATCCCCTCAAAGATGAAGTCATCGGTAAAAATGGAAAATGTAAAACTCTATCCAGACAACTGTATGCCCAACGTCCACTAGTCCCTAATATAATGAGACTATTCTTACATCAGCAGGGCATTATTTGCCCCCAATTTAAGTCTGAGTGCTGCACAAATCTGACTGATGCAACTAATGAAGAATCTGATGAATGGCACAGTAATTGGAAACACGACAGGTATAACCTTTTACGTAGTCATGTCGTATAACAAGTTACCAACCACTTTACGTTGGTTCTATAAATATGTACTCGAGAACAGTACGGATATCCTTCGTCTCCTGACAGCAGCATTAAATTTTAATTGAACCCGTCAATATCGGTGATTCGAGCCGTTTCCATGTCAATGCGCAACGATACAAACTCCAACATAGGAAGCGGCAAACAAACCTTTTATATGGTACATTTCTCCTTAGGCCACTCTACGGTTAAATACAATCCCAATCTGTCAACTGGGTGGAGGACAATAACTCCAAGCCATTAGGAGCCTTGGTCAGTTTGGATTATATGCCTTACTTGTGGCGGCAGTTCTTGTCGTCGTGGTAGTGGAGATGGTGGTTATTGTTGTTTACTTTTAGCTGACCTTCATCTTCTTCAAGTAGTTCTTTTTCTTAGTTACTTGCAAATCAATGTGTGGAAGAAATTTTCCTGTTTAGCTGTACTTGATACGGATACACACAGTCCCCATAAATAACCTAAAGGCCACCTGGGGAATGATTAAGTTAAACGAATAATGTCCCACTTCAGTGTGCTGTGACCGACGATAGTATGCCACTAATGTGGGCGGTTGAAACGTCCAGTTATGATTTCAAGGATAAACTTTTCAGATTGGTCTATAAAATGCTCATATACGAGTACGAGTTGGTCGAATAAAGTTATTACAAAAACAAATGAAATTTCAGATAAGCAAAGTTCCTGAGGCTCTAATGGATTTTTGTAGAAAAAAAATAAAAAGCCATGACAGCCGTAGAAAGTAGGAAATACTTAGATTTTGGTGGTCGTTATCGTGCACGTGAAGGTCATATCACAACTTTTATAGTGCAGCAAGAGTTCGGTCCAATATGTTGTTCCACCACTCATGAGACCAGACTTGGATGCTGGATGTGGCAGCTTACTACTTATTGTATGGGGCACCGGTTATGAAACTTCTACCTGCAACTTCGAATAGAAACCTCACAAATGCAATAAAAAAATATCAGTAAAGGAAGTTAACCTAGGAGAGAGAAATATACCATCTGTGAACAGTTCAAGCATTAGACCATAAAAAAGTGGGAGGGTGAACATATCGTAGATGCCCATTTAACTTTAGTATGTTTCTTCTATGACTAACGGCAAATTAATTCGCAACCCCTCAGGTTTTTTTTTTTATAATTAGCGCGAGCTCAAGGGGTTTTTGTACCCTTAAAATGTCCGTACACAGCGCGGACGAAGGAAATTTAGGGAGGAAGAAAAAACAGGTACCGATGCACATTGTTTTTAAATATTTGTAAGTTATAACGACCAAGAAACACAGAGATCGGCAGGGCATTCCTAAGCGAGTTGTACGGCTTAGGAACGAATAACAATATTTTTGAGTACGTCCGAAAATGGGCTTGAGGGTATACTGATGAGCATTCATAGCGAGACATGTGTTGCGGTTAAAGGTTTGAAGGGGCGGAATGCTACTGGCGATTTCAATGGAACACTGGTGGTAGAAATAGCGATAAAACAAAGTGAGACAGGAGACATTACGTCGGTGTTCGAAGGTGTCCATTGATTGACTGATATCACCTGTGAGTTTTATCGCACGGTTTTGGATCCTATCTAGCAGGTGCAGAGATGTTTTTGGCGCTCCCGACCAGATGTTGGCATTGTACTCCAATTTCGGGCGGATTATTGCCATATATATTGAGAGGGGGTAAAGTATTTCTTACAACGCTTCAGGAAACCTAGACATTTCGCAGTATTTTTGACGACACCGAATATGTGAACATTCCAACGTAAGTTGTCATTGACACACATACCGAGAATTGAAAGTTTATCGGTTTCGACGATGCAAGTGCCATTCATGGATAATGGCTGGATATTTGAATTTCGCTTTAATGACAGCAGACAGCATTGTGTTTTGGATGCATTAAATTATACTCTGTTAGTGTTTCCCCATTTAGTTATGCTGTTAATATCAGAATTTAATGAGCTTAACATACGCTGCCGTTCCCATTCTATAACCGAAGAGCCGGGACGTGAGTCCGGGAACGAATATGAAAAGCAAAGAGTACTGTCGTCAACAAAGGAATATATTGGATTAGAAGTAGCAGACAAGAGATCGTTGATGAAAATTAAAAAGACTGTCGGAGACAGAACAGAGCCCTGGGGCACACCAGCATTTATTTTGTGAATATCAGGCCTGAAACCATCCAAGACAACTTGAATTGATCGTTCCGAAAGGTAATTTCTAATCCATTAAAGGAGAGAGTCATCGATCCCAAAAGCACGCATTTTCGACAAAAAAGCCTGATGCCAAACTCTATCAAATGCTTTCGCCAGATTTATGTACGCTTTGGTTCCACTTTTCGGTGAGACATACCATCAAATCACTAGTGGACCTGTTCCTACGAAAACCATATTGTCGGTCATTGATAAGTTTTCGTGTTCCGAGATATTTCATCAGCTGACGGTTTATCAGCGTTTCCATGACAGGTATACCACCTGGACCAACGGATTTATGTATGTTCAGATCTTTAAGAACTCTTGCTACTACACGAGTGCGAAAGTGGATTTGTCCTATTGAAGATTCGGCGCACTCAGGTGTTGGCGGAGACAAAGCACAACTTAGGAGTGTTGAACTGGCCGCAAAGTGTGCAGCAAGCAGATTGGTCTTGTCCAAAGAGTTGACAGCTGGAATATCATTATAAATGAGCGATGGAATGGAGGATGAGACAGAATTTCTAATATTTTTGACGCATGACCAAAAATGTTTACTGCCTTTGCGACATTGCAGTATTTTTTGCCTCAGTTTTGTGGTTCGTTTAAACTTTTTTCGAATTTCCTCTGCCGGGTTGGTCTTGTAGGACCGAAAAAACAATTCTCCAATCCTGACAGCCTCTTTACAGCTCGAGTCGTACCGTGCATTTTCTTTTGGTCTGATACTCTTCATCCGACGGGGGCTAAAGGATCTCATTCCGAAGAGAATAGTGCCAGTGTCAGAGGAAACATAACGACCATGTTAAGTGTTATTATATATTAGGAATGTATATTGGGTATATAATTTTCAAAATTTGAATGTTTATTTAAGAAAAACATGTACAACAGCATTATTTAAAGTATTGCTCAGATGGGCTATGACTCTTTCCCATCTTTCTGGCAATTTGTGGATCCCATCCCAAAAGAACTGCGCCGGCTTGGCAGCCAAGAATGAATCAAGCCAATTTTTGATATTCTGCTCTGATGTGAACTGTATTTCAATGAGGGCGTTCTGCATCGACCGGAACAAATGGTAGTCAGAAGGGGCAAGGTCTGGCCTATAAGGCGGGTGGGGTAAGACTTCCCATCCACTGTTTTCCAAATAGTTCATAATCGGAATAGCAACGTGGGGCCGAGCGTTGTCATGATGGAAAATTATTGCCTCGTGTCTGGTCGCATATTCCGGGCGTTTTTCGGCCACTGCTCTCTTCAAACGGATTAATTGTGTTCGGTAGCGTTGTCCATTGATGGTTCACAGCTCATAATACAGCACACCCATCTGATCCCATCAAACACAGAGCATTACCGCGATTTTCGGCTTTGCCGTTGATTTGGCTGGTTGGCCGGGTTTCACATATGATTTTTTGCGCTTGGGATTGTCGTAATGGATCCATTTTTCATCACCAGTAACGATCCAAAGCAAAAAAGAATTCCTTTTGTGGCGTTCCAGCAGCAATTCGGACATGCAAAACCGCCTTTCGATGTCTTCCGGCTTGAGTTCATGTGAAACCCAATTTCCATGCTTTTGAATATATCCAGCTGCTTTTAAACGTTTTGAAATGGCTGCTTGAATGACACCCAAAGATTCTGCGAGCTCTTCTTGTGTTTGGCAACAATCTTCATAGAGTAATGCTTCCAGTTCTTCATCTTCAAACTTTTTTGGCTGCCCAGGACGTTCATCGTCTTCCAAGCCAAAATCACCACTTTTAAATCGTGCAAACCACTTTTGGCACGTTCGCTCAGCTAGCGCATGTTCACCATAAACTTCCACCAAAATACGATGACTTTCGGCAGCAGTTCTCTTCATATTAAAGTAATGAAGAAGAACTTCCCGCAAAAACACTTTTTAAGGCACAAAGCTCGACATATTTGAGTGAAAAAAAATTATTGTTGTAATGACATATACAGTAGTTTTCCAACGCATGTTCCAATGGAATAATAACAATAAAATAATACAAGTTACACCATCTCTTAGCAAACCGCACGAATTAAGTTATAGACGCAATATATTATGTATATACTATGTATTAAGGACTGAAACGAATAAAATCTGTAAATTTTAATACGGGCTATACTTCCAACGCGTAAAAATTGCAATCGTATTTTGTACCCAAATTAGCCTGTATATTCTCTAGTTTCAGTTTGTTATTGATTTTAGTTCGGTGCGGTTTAAAATATTTATAAAATATGAGTCAAGAGGAACGCCATAAAAAGATCATCGACAAATGGCTCGAAAATACTTCGCATCCAAATCATTTCATCGCAAAAAATTTAAACATAGCACGCAGTACAGTAGATTCTGTCATTAAACGATATTTGGAGACGTTGACAGTTAAGCGAAAACAGAAAAGTGAAGCTAAAAGTGGAGCACATGATACAAATTTGGACAGGAAAATAGTGGGTACCATCGTAAAAACCGGACTATGTCATCCAGAGATGTCGCTCGGAAATGTAATACCAACCAAACAATGCTACAAAGATATAAAAAACGTAACAGTCTAAAAACACTAAAAAAACAAGAAATACTAAAAGTTACTGAAAAGCAAAAAAAGTCATAAAAACACGAGCCCGAAAGCTACACGAGTTGATCAGCAACAAGAAAGCGTGCTTGGTTTTGGATGACGAAACTTATGTCAAAGCCGACTTTACTACTCTTCCAGGTGCGCAGTTTTACAATTCGTTTGAAGCTGAGATTCTTCCGCAATCAACAACATCGATTGGGATGGGAAAATTCGGGTCAAAATATCTCGTTTGGCAGGCCATTTGCCAATGTGGACACAGAAGCTCATCGTTTATTACAACGGGAACAATTAACGGAGAAATGTACATTAACGAGTGCCTAAAAAAACGGTTGATTCCTTTCTTAAACAAACACGAGGGTTCAACGTTATTTTGGGCAGATTTAGCTTCAGCTCACTATGCTCATGCGACGTTGAGCTTCTTGTTGCTAAAAATGTCGACTCTGTCCCAAAAGACATGAATCCACCCAATGTTCCACTGTGCCGTCCCATTAAAAGTTATTGAGCTTTGGTTAAAGCTAAATTGAAGAAAAGTGAGCAGTGTGCAAAGGACGTAAAAGATTTTAGTGCTAAATGGAAAAGAGCGTCCAAAAAGATCACGGATGTAACTGTCACCAACCTTATGAAGGACATTCGAAAGAAGTTGACGAAAGAATAGGAACCCAAATAATTCTTTTTATTTTTTGTAATTGTGAATGAATTTAATAAAAACAAAGTTTTAAAGCAAATACAAAAAATTTACATGAATTATGAAAATATTTTTTTTTTACTTTGAGTTAAGTAGATTAAAATTTATTTTTAGGTAGTCTGTAAGTTTTTAGTTTTAAGTTTTAAGTTTTTATAATAATACAATATTAAAAAAAAAAAACGTCCATTTACTAAGTTTTTACATAAAATTTATTTTCTTAGTTTTAGTTTCAATAAATGTAAAAATCAATATAGACTGTAAGATACGTCAAAAGACCTAGTTTAAGTGTTAGGTTTAACTTCGAGTGCCCGCATGGGGCAAGTAAGTTAGTATAAGATTATTTGTAAGTTATTTAAGCTAATTTCTAAGCATTTTATTGTCTAGCATGTAAGAGTAAATTAGGTATATAAATAAAAATGCGTAAAAACTGAAAAAAAAAAAACTGAAATACGCAACGAGGAAATGGCATGGATGATGCCTAGGCAGTCCAGGTAGAGTGGCAACGGTGATGATATACCATATTTCAACAAAGAGGCGATAGACAAACAAACTTCTGCCAATCATGCAGGTCCAAACTGGACATGGAAGCTTACGATATGGCCCATTCTTTCTTCATTGTGAATGCAAACACCAAAACACTGAACATATGGTGCAGGACTGCAGAAAATATGACGTGCCTAGGAAGAAGATATTACCAAAAAAGTGTATTAAGGGTTATGCTATGGACGAGAGAAACATGAAAGATAAACAACAGTAGATTATGTAAATCCTTATAAGAATAGACTTATTGTAAATCAACTCTGAAGTCATTGGGGACATTTTTCTTCATGGTCAACTCACGCAATCTTACTTAGAAATTCATTGCATCAATTATGATTATTACGAACCAATCAATGTCTAGAATGATAAGTGTCACAAAACCACACCAAGGTCTTTGACCTTTACATAAATAGCAGAATATCCACAATCAGAAAAATAGTGTTAAGCATGTCGCCTTCATAATCACGACAAATGTCTGCCTCAATTTTTGGTATCCACCTTATCATACAGCCTCCACCCTCACATTTGTAAATCTATTTGAGCTGATGTGAACTGTGATCATTTCCCTAAGTCAATTTTCCTTATTATTGACACATATGGTATGATGCCGGACAATGTTATTGATAAATCTATGGAAATGCCCAAAGCAACTGTTGGCCTATATTGTTAATTTCGTTGCTCTGACTTCATTGTTATCTAATTTCCACTTTGTGGAATGTATCATGATGTATTAAAGAAATATTTTTTATTCGCAAATGTAACTTAACTTCAAAAACTTGCTACTTCATTTTAGTAATTCCGTATTCGGAGTTCAATATTTTTTCCTCTTCATTGCCATATCACATCCGAAAAACCATATTCTAACAGCAAATAAAGAAAATCAATAATAACAGTCCAATTGCCTTGATAAAAAAATCGATAATTCTAGCTTAAAGCAGAGTTGTGGTGGCGTGAGAAGAACCTCGTCACGTCAAATCCCCAACCCTGCATGCTTCGTAAGCACTCACAACGAGCAATCTAATCGGATAGTCTAATTATAGAATATTGAATGGCAATATTTAAAATTACATAAATAAATTATGTGTCCTACTAAAGGGAAGTGGACTTTAATGCATTACATCCGGTAGGTAGGAAGAGCCGTCATATCGGTATTACAGCATGTGCCTGGGCATTCGAAAAACAGTCATGTCTGTAAATATGCATAAAGTTACAGAATTTCAACATCACATCTAGGCAGAGGAACGCCACAGGAAGTTCTTTTGTCGGGTGTGTTGGCCAAAATGACTTTTCATTCATTCATTTAGGATTGGTGGGAACATACACTGCCACCCTCGGGCTTGTCAGTTTTTGGCAGAAACTGCAAAAAGTTAATTGAACATCATCCTATACACAATGAATGCAAATAGACTTTTAGAGCTTCAAACCAATTTCCATTAGAGGATGTTGGAACGGGGTGGCGATGACTTACTTGCAGTTCAACATGAATCTAATAAAATCGCGCTTGAGAGTAAGAAACTTCGTTATGTATTTCGACGAAATAGTCATCGCCAGCAAATCGATAGAGAATGGATTACAGAAGCTGGGTTTTAAAAGAGAAAAAATATTCTAGTTCTGATTACTGCGGACCGTATTTTGACTCTACTCCATAACCGTCTGTTGGAACGACACTAGAACTTTTCGAAAATACGAAATCGGCTTTCCCTGTGCGCGGGAAATGATTTCAGTCGGAATCTCAGCTAAGAAAGGAGTGTAGTCGGACGTTCACAGAGGGCTTCATCTGGATGGATTTAAGATGCACCACTAGTCACCTGGATAAAGTGTTGAGTGACATCAAAGCTATCTGTTCTGCGCAGGTTATCTCCAACCAAAAAAACCTGCGAGTTGATAAGCTCACTGCGTGACGATATAGACATTCATTTCCAATCCTCGTCCCACAAACAATTCTCTCCTAAACAATGTGATCCCATGCTCGAAGTTATCTTCGATAAAGTGAACGATGTCGGTGACGAACTTACTGCGACTCGATCCATCGTATGCGATATTGAACATCACATTGCAACAATAAACAGCAAAATCGTTGATACACCAAACTTATCGCAGCCTTACCAGAATATTCCCT
This sequence comes from Volucella zonaria, assembly GCA_963966105.1. Classification (NCBI taxonomy): domain Eukaryota; kingdom Metazoa; phylum Arthropoda; class Insecta; order Diptera; family Syrphidae; genus Volucella; species Volucella zonaria. The sequence goes on along the minus strand of OZ014533.1, from coordinate 52,899,087 downwards.
ATAATACATAGTACAATGTCGTTGTCATTCATTAAGTCCAGACGTGCTTAAATTTCGCTCCGCTTATTTATTTTCATTTAATTTGTTCCTGCCTAATTTGAAATAATTCGCACAAGCTATTTCTCGGTCATCACCTTTGTTGTTTATTGAGTAAAACTGCCTAATAACCCAATTCTCATTCACCGCCTTTTGCGTAAACTTTCAACTGACCTACCCTAACTTCATCGTCATCATGTCTGAATTATGTGGATGTGCAAATTGCTCCTTAACAAATGATCCAAATGCTGTTATAGTGATCTGCAGTGGTCTTTGTTGCAAGTCGTTCCACGCCCTATGTATTGGCTTGAGTAAGAGATCCATCGCGTATTTAACTTTTTGTTCTATTGTGATGAGTGTAAGGACATCACTCTGTCCCACATCTTGCTTGCTATTAAGTGTCTCAGTGATTCGTTCAACAACTTTGTGGCGGAAAACAACCATACATTGAAATCGATTCAAAATCAATTCACCAAATATGATGACATTTTAAAAACAGTTGAAGACTTATCAACTTCCCTCGAGCAATCTGCAATCTACATATAATAAGAGTCAATTTAGAAAGTTATCTATGCAGTTGGCTCAAAATAGTGATTTAATTAAACGAAACGATAAACACGAAATTAGTGAAGATTTAAAAAATTGTATATCCCATAGTGTTAAATCCATAATTAAATCATACATTCCTACAATAACAGACTCTTTAAGTTCTCTACGGTCTTCCCTCGATTTTCATCTCCAAAGTACGTCCCGAAACAGCGTTCCCTCTCCGCCAAATAATGATCAGTTGCTCATAAACATCATGTGCCAAATGAGTGATTTAAGCAACGAGATAACCGAATCACGCGCGCTTTTAAACGAAATTGCTGATCACATCCGGATAGCTTCCAGTAAAATCATCGATGATATACCGGCGCAATCCCAGGCTCTACCGACTGCATCATACAACACCTCGATTCTAACTGAGATGTTTGAATCTGCAATAATGGAATCACCAATAACTCCTGGATCATCATCTCCTCCACCACAACCCGCTCCGGGAATTGATCCAAATACACCAACTCCTTAACCCACAATCTCACGATTTGGCACCCTATGGACACTTTCGGAGTGGAACAAGAGAATCAAAAACTTGAACAATTCCAACAAAGCCGAATAGGTTGCCTTTTTAATAAAAGGGACACATCTCGATCGAGATAGGCTAAATAGTCTCTTCAAATCAAAATTTAAGATTGAAGTCACCAACTGCCACAAGATCTCCGCCAACAACCCTGCTTCCGACGTCATCAATCTGGGTGGAATAACCATAGAAAGATTAAAACCAAATACATGAAACAACAAACATCACAAGGATACTACCTTTAAGTCCAGTACTTCAAATCCCACTAAACCTAGAAAACAGCAGTCTAACCCTTTACCGAAGCCCAACTCTCACAAAAACAATTCAAAGCCTAACAAACAAGCTCCTGATCCAAACTGGAGTTTTAAAATTGGGACATGCCCTTTCTTCACTCCTTCTTCACTTCATACTGCTAATCCGTCCAACCCAATTCCCAAACGTGTATCTTTTAATCTTGATCCTCTTCTCAGTCATTTAAAAAACCCAACAACATCTCCTCATCCCACTCAAACAAAAACGGCATACCCTAACTTTATTCGCTCCCATATTTTAAAGCCCTCCCCATCTTCTAAGCTAGAATCCCACCCTAATACCACAACACCCCCTTCTTTAGACACCATACTTCCTCCAAAGGCAAAGTTAACAAAGCACCTTATCGATTCAGGGGAAGATGGCCGGTAGGTTCTCTCTCGATTAAGAGACCGCAGATTATACGATAATGTTCGTTTATATCTCGCTTACCTACATGATAAGCCACACTCTGTCTGTATAGACGGTATAACGAAAACCATTGCAATGGTTTCCATTCTGCAAGAAGGCCTTCCCACTAATCATAATGATCTGCGGCAACTTTTTATACGTTTTCATGAGCAATTAGATATGACTCCTGACGATGTGGCTAATGATCTCTCTCCTTTTGCGTCTCACGTAAGTTCCAAACGCATACTACACCTCCAGCGAACACGGTCTAGTTTCAAAAACTACCATCGCTCCTAACCCACCACTCAATTCTTTGCCGAAGCCTCCCAAATATCTGTTCCTGTATTATCAAAATGTAAGAGGATTACGAACTAAGATTTCTGCTATAAGTCTATCTTAATTCGCAGATTCTGCCCTACGACATTTTTGCACTCACAGAAACCAATCTCACCCCTAATATTAAGAATAATGAATTATTTTGATTTACACCGTGACGACGGTCTAGATAAAGAGGAAAATTTATATGGCCGTGGGGTACCTCTAGCTATACACTCTCGTTTCAAGTCTAAGCCCTTTAAAAAATCGTCCACTGCATTCTTTGAATTTGTTTGCGCTAGAATTCCCATTTGGAAGCGCAACCTCTATATTTGCTGCTGTTATATTCGCCCCTCTCAACCAATTCAAGGTTATCAGCTAGCTGTTGATGCAATCGACAGCATTTTTAATGCACAAATCCCACCTCTGATAAAGAAAATCTTTTCATCGACTGCCTTACTGACTCTGGTGTGTATCAATTAAGCGGTGTCACCAATAACATTGGCAGACAGCTCGACCTAGTCTTCGCCACTGATACAGATAACTGCATCGTTGTAGTATATTTACTTGAAATCGCGTTCCGACACCGATTTCTTTTATTCTCTGTACTTTGCCGAACTCTATATGACAGCTATTTAAACCAAATGGACCACACACTCATTTCGGACCCCAAACGATTCTTTCAGTTCATCAAAACTAAAAGTAAATCGGATAACTATCCATCATCTCTGAATTTTCTAGATAAGTCCTCGGACGATCCCCAAATTATAGCAAATCTCTTCGCAATTTTTCTTAGCCAAGCCTTCGCCACCCATTCCCAAGAACCAGACCACTCTTACTTTTCCTACTTAAATAGCTGCCCACAAAAAACTTTGGAATCTATTCCCCTACATAAAAAAGGCCGAAAAGATGATATTTCCAACTATCGACCAATTGCTAAGCTGTCCTGCATACCTAAGCTTTTCGAGAGCATTATTTATGACATAATGCTTTTCCATTGTAAACCTATTGTTTCCCAAAACCAGCACGGATTTTTCAAAGGTAGATCTACGACCACCAACTTAACGGAATTCGTATAAAGCACTTTATGTGCACTGGAATCTGGAAATGAAGTTGATGTGATTGCCACTGATTTCAGCAAAGCCTTTGATAGGATTTCACATGATATAATCCTTCTGCAATTAAAAGCTCTTGGTTCCCAAATAAACTTTATAACATGGGTTCAATCATATTTAAATGAAAGACATTACTATGTTTTATTTAGGTCCATGGTTTCTAACCCAATTAAAGCCTCCTCTGGTGTCCCTCAAGGCAGCCACCTTGGTCCCTTATTATTCATTCTGGCCATTAATGATGTTGATTGCATCATTAAAAATTCATACATATCTGTTTACGCAGACGATATGAAAATATTTCGATATACTCGTATATCTTCTTCCTCAGACAGCCTACCACTGCGACAGATTTTGTACTTGGTGTCAGAAGAATTTTCTTGAGCTTAACGTCAATAAGAGTCAGGCTATAACGTATACCCCTAAGCGGCCCCCTAATTCACCTCCCTGCTATCTAATCTTTAATCTGCCTGTTCCCTTAGTGAATGAGTTGCGTGATTTAGGTGTTATCTGTAATAAGGAACTCAATTTCCGTTCCCACATTGATAATATAATAAAAAAAAGCCAACTCTGCCCTTGGCTTCATCAAGCGCTGGTCTAAGGAGTTTTCCAATACTTATATTACAAAATCTCTTTACATAACTTTTGATAGGCCTCTTCTTGAATATGCAAGACAAGTTTGGTCACCCTACTAAAGAGCTCACATGCTCCGGATAGAAGCTGTTCAACGCAGGTTTTTACGATTTACGTGGTCTTCCCTGGGATGATAGCCAAAACTTACCACCTTATACTGACCGGCTGAAATTTATAAATTTACAACCTCTTTCTATACGTCGAAAAGTTTCCGACATTCTCTTTATTCATCAAATTCTAGTTGGTAATATCGACTGTCCTTCTTTACTTCGCCTTATTTCTTTTAATACCAACCCACGCAATCTTAGGTCTGTGCCACTTTTCCGGCTCAATCTTCACAGAACAAATTACGGACACTTGGAGCCAATGTCTAGAATGCTTCGTGAAGTTAACGAAATTCTGCCTCTCTTCGACTACCATCTCACCAAACTCTCTCTTAAGAACACTCTTATTTCCACCTATGCCTCACGTCATAGCTTTTTTTTAACCGCTCCCACCATTTAGTTTTTATCTTAAGTTCTAAGTGAAAATTGTTAGTTTTAAGAATAAGCTTGCAATAAGCATTAATAAATCTGTCCGGGGTTGACCCGGGCCGCAAATCAAATACAAAAATCAAATACATCGCTCATGGCTGAATTAATGGAACCTGAAATGGATTCACGCTCACCCCCACATATAAGTCATCTGCGGTCGGTTCAACCCACTGATTCCTGCGAAGTTTCTTCCAACTTTACAACAGAGAACACGTCCTCCAATCGCTGCCCCACGGAAGCTTATCAAACATTTTAATTCAACTTGGCCACCTTCCGAATGGCAATGTAGACTTGATAAGCTTGCTTCTAAGAATCAATTGCTCACTACGCTTCTTATCAAAGGCGCCCCCCCAAACGCTGATGTTGATTGGATCTCAAATTTCTTGAAAAGAAATATGGCATTCCCATTAGCCACTGCAATTTGCTTCCAACATCTCACCACAGAAGCAGGCGCAGCTTCAAGCTCAATCTTCCAGCTAAATACGAATGGTTATTCCATAATCCTGCCAGCAACAATTTTAATCTTGAAAAGGTGCGTGTGTGCAAATGGTTGGAAAATACGACCGCGAAGCAAGATAAAGTCAAACAGTCCATCATACCTAAACCAACAAATAAGTTAGCAAGTAAATCCAATTTGCCAAGACCCACCTCCTCTTCCCATAACAAACCCAGCTCCAATTGGAGTTTTAAAACTAAAACTTTCGACTTACTCCCTACAACTCAAACTCCCACCACTTAACCCCTAACACACACGCCTTTCCCTAATTTCGACCTCAGAACTGGAGCTAAGTATCCTAATTTCATCAGTTCTCACATTTTAAACCCTACTTCAGAAACCCCATTAGTTGTGACACCATACTCATTAACTACTCCCTCTTATATTGACCCCCTTTCGCAACCCACTGTAAATTAACGCAGCAAACTAGGGATACCACCGAATGTAGCTATGCGCTCTCTAGGCTTAGAGATAAAAAGATATATGAGAATATACGTCTATATCTCGGTTATCTGCACGATAAATCCGACTCGGTGTGCTATGACGGTAAAACAAAAGCAAACGTCATGGTGTCTATCCTTCAGGAAGGTCTCCCTACCGACGTTACCAGTCTCAGGAAACTTTATATAAAGTATCACGAGATTTTCAGCTGAAGTGGACTCCATCTGAAGACCTATCTTTTTTCATCGCTTCCAATCCCATTTCTACTAAAGAATGCCCCTTCTTAGATCGGCTAACAGACTCTAGTCTATGCCAAGTCAGTGGTGCTTCCAAATTAGACCGTATCTTCACAACTGATCCCATCAACTCCTCAGTATAGTGTTGTTCCCTATCTCTTTCAACTATTGATAACTTTCATCCTCCACTTCTTCTCTCATTTTTCCACAACTCTCCTTCCAGTCGCCTCCCCCTGCAGTTCTATTTTCTTACAATTTTCACAAAGCTAATTTTCGTAAAATCAATACATATCTAAACAGGGCTTCTTTCGAGCTTACTAATCTATCACTGGTCGCTGCCCTCTCCAGTTTTTATAGAGAAATATTCAATATCTCCCTTTATGTGCCTTATTCCCGCCATAAAACTTCTTCTACATCCCCTCCTTGGTATAATCGTTGACTTCGCTCTCTACGAAACAAAAGAAACAAGTTATGGGCGGTATTCCTTCGAACCCACTCTTCTTCCGACTATTCAAATTATCTAGGCACATATCTTCATTTCATTGAACTCTATAACTCTCTCTTTATCAACGCTACCTAGAATAGTGCGCAAACCAATCTCATAAATGACCCCAAGTCCTTTTTTCAATTTGTCAATTGCAAAAGTAAGACTGATGGTTATCCTTCCTCCCTCGCTTTCGAAACCAAATCTACAAGTGATCCTCCTACCATCACCAACTTTTTTGCTACATTTTTCAAACAATCATTTGCCCACAACTCCTTCGTACCAGATCCCTCTTACTTCAATGATCTACCAAATTTCTCCATTGGTCCCTTTCCCACTCGATCACGCAGTTATTGATGGAAAGTTACTAAATCTTAGAGATGAATTTGTATCTGGCCCAGATGGACTCCCTGCTGTGTTTCTTAAAAAATGCTCTTCCAACCCGTCTCTACCCCTTTCCTACACAGGGAGAATTTCCTATTTTACAATCCCGATACACAAAAAGAGATCTAAGCATGAAGTTACCACTTATCGTCCCATTGCTAAACTCTCTCATATACCCAAATTCTTTTATTTCGCCCCGACATTATGGTTTTCTAAAAGGTAGATCAACTACCACAAATCTAGTTGAACTCGTGTCTTTTGCTCTCTAAGCCTTAGAAAATGGCAAAGAAATCGATGTTATCGGAACTGATTACACTAAAGCGTTTGATAAGATATCTCATCAATTGATCCTCTTCAAATTGTCTACTCTCGGCTTTGAAATGGATTTCTTCTTACCTTCTTCTAAACCGATATTATAGTGTTCGGTTTAGATCCGGCATTTCTGTGCCTTTCCTGGCCTCATCTGGAGCTCCACAAGGCAGTCATCTTGGCCCTCTTCTCTTTATTCTTACTATCAACGACGCTGAGAGTCATTAAACACTCCTCCCTCTCCCTTTACGCTGACGACACAAATTTTTTTAAATCTATTTCCTCTCCCCATGAAGACCTTGATCGGTTTTCAATCTGGTGCCTCAAAAAGTGCCTAAAACTTAATATAGCCAAATGTCAATCTATAACCTTCTCATGTAAATGCAACCCGTCTCCTCCCCGACTTATTTTCTCTATGGTCAACCAATTCCTCTGGTTTAGTCTTTTCAAGACCTTGGCATATTATTCGGCTGTGAACTTAATTTCCGTTCGTATATCGATACGATGATCCTCAAAGCCAACTCATCACTTGGCTTTATTAAACGGTGGTCCAAGGAATTTTTCAACCCGTGTATAACTAGATCTCTCTATATTACCTTTGTTCGCCCCTTGCTTGAGTATGCCAGTCAAGCTTGGTCCCCCTTTCACCGGGTTCAAGTTTCCCAAATCGAGGTTATTCAACGTCGATTCCTCCGATTTGCTCTCCATGGTCTTACCTCCTATCAGGACCGCTTCAAACTTCTAAATATGAATTCGTTAGAAGAATGTAGGAATACTGCTGACATTCTTTTCATTCATCGACTACTCTCAGGTTCCATCGACTGTGCATCCATTTTGAACACCAGTTCCTTCAATACCAACCCCCGCACCTCTTATGGCTCCAACGCACCAATCACCCGAATACTCCGAAAGGTCAACTCAAACCTCACCCTTTTTGATTTGCACCTAAGCACTCCTCGTCTCAAACAAGATCTCCTCCATCACTTCCTTGGTCCCTAGCTCTTAAGTCTTTCTGTTAGTTTTTAAATTAGATTAAGCTTGTATTAAGACAATAAATGGGGGCCTCAGCCCCAACAAAATTAAAAAAATTAGTGTCTTTCTGGAGGAGGAATATGTCAGTCCCTGTCAGGAAAACTTGCCTGTCTTTCAAACGGGGATACACGCAGTCCTGATGGCGTATAAAATGAAGAATCCTATCGGCATCTGTAGCGACAGATAAGCTGTATTGAGTGCTCTAGATCGAGAATGCAAGACTACTCTGAACGCTTTTCAACTCACAGTAGGAATGGGATAGAATTCCTGGCAAGTTTTATAAGAGAGTTTTTCAGGACCCGAACCTGTATTAGGACTGGTTGTGTTCTGGGTTTGAGCTTCCATTGACTTCCATTGATTGCAATATTATCATAACTACAGATGGCATGACACTTCAGGTTACTGGCATACTAAACAAATGCTTCCCGACTTCTCTAAGAGGTCAGCGACATTCGTGCTGTCCCTAAATAGGAAAGACTTCTATCTTTTCTGGCGCAGTGAGCTAAGTGTATTAATGACACAACATCCTGTGAAGTTTGCTGTGAGAGTGATGACAATTCCGCGGAGTAGGTACTAAGTATCCCTTCAGCTACTCGGCGTTAAAGTGGTGGTTGCTGGTTCTTTGTCTGAAAAAAAAGGTGGGAACAAGGCGATTCACAACGAAAACTTGCAAAACGAGGAAACATCTACTCGTATGTATCTATTTACGAGCAGATACTGGACAGAAAGGAAACAATAGCTATACGTTGAGGGTCGTTGAAAATACGAAGGAAGCGCACCTGAATTTAACGACGATCTTTCTGTGCCTGCATGGAGAGATCGATTATTTTCACACACAAGTACTTGTAAATGAACAAGCGGCTCGATTGACAAGACTTAGAAAAGAATCAATCTTCTTAAATTGTTGGTAAACGAACATCCACATGTGACTTTGATGAACGAAAATATGCTTAAACAAATAAAAATTGGGTTTATTGGATGGAGTTAGTATCATTTTACCTATTAGGGCTTGCGACGCATGGTCATTGGAATTGGAAGCACTGACCTCACTCACTTCTTCACTCTCAAATTACAACAGAACTTCTAAATCGCCTCCAACTTAAATTGCTTCTTAGACGAAGATCTTATCGACATGGGTAAATAATCCTAGTTACACAACTGTTGGTGCCAATATTGGATTAACTCGAGTTGTAAGTGATGAATATTCCGTCTTTACCATCAACCAATTGCTTTCTGGGCTGGACTAGGATTAACCAACATAGACCGACACACGCGGAAATGCGAATGTACGAATACGATACCGACAACTACGGATGCGTCGGGATGATACGGATTCCGAGTGAGAAAAATCAGCTGGAGCAGTATAATCAAGCCCTGCGACAATGGTCACCCTTCTTCATGAATTTACGTTTGAGTGGGGTCGATTCTCCGATTAACGGAAGTTTGAATAACGACGAAATCCGTTTACAGTTACTGTAAATCATCAGATTATTCCTTGGATAGAATACTTTGACAATAACCAGACCAACAAGAACCGAACACTGACAATCGACGCATTATATAAACATGAAAGTAGTTGTCTATCTGGTGGACTTGGGAATGCCTTCAACACCTTCGACACTCGTTGTAAATGGTACGGATGGAGCTGGTTTTTCCTTAAAATTCGATGTGCTGTACTTTTCGGCACTCCTATGCTTTCTTCAATTGCACGTACTGAGATACTAGGGTCTTGTGCGACTGCTTGTAAGACTTCGTCCTCGTAGGGCATGACGGGTCTCCCCTCACTAATCATTCGATTTGGAAAGCGACCCTCTGAAAATGACCGGTGCGCATTTAAAAACACTCGATGATCCGGATGACGCTGAGCATTATGGTATCTCTCATGAGAAGGTCTGGCTGCAGCTCTAGCATTACACCTGCATTCCCCATAAATGAGATCCATGTTAGCATATTCCTGAGCAGTGTATCGCGATGGCATGATGGCGGTCACACTACACAATCACGGGATCAACGATCAACACTAGTCCAGAAGAAATCCAGGTTCGATTTCTTGCAATGAAATCCAATGCAATGAAGTCCAATGCAATGAAGTCCAATGCAATGAAGTCCAATGCAATGAAGTCCAATGCAATGAAGTCCAATGCAATGAAGTCCAATGCAATGAAGTCCAATAAAGAAAGCCAACGCTGTAAGCACGAAATCAACACGAATACAAAATAATGCGCTGTAAGCGAAGGAGTGTAACGTACTGCAGTATGTATTGCACGATGTGCCTATTCGTCACTGCTTGACAAGGGTGGCATCTCTATCTGTTTCACTCACACTAGTCGAAATGGTGTGTTTATCCGTCTTAATCACGCCATCACTGTCTAACTTATTAAAAAGAATTAACTATGAATCGGGTTTCTTTAACAAAATATTTTGTTTGTCCTCAATTGAGCGTTAGTCTAACAAGTGTCATACCACTTTGGAATCCAGACTAAATACATCTTTTAAAGTTACTTGCAAAAATGGCACAGGGCATTTTTTTCAGATACATGGATGGACAAAAAAGCAATATTTTAGTTAAAACCGATATAGTTATGTTTCAATTTTGGACCGTAATTTACAGAACAGGGTTACATGACAACAAAAAAATCGAAGAAAAGTAAAGATTTGCGGTCACAGTACTTGAAAGATCCTCACAGGGTGTCAGATTTCTCGATTTTTTTTGAGTACCAATAATTTTAAAAAGTACATGACTTAGATTTATTTTTATAATGTTGTGATAACCGACACCACTTGACCTATCACCCGTTTCCGGCTTGAGGTTGATTTTTGGGACACCCTGTATATGACTTACAACAATTTCTCCAATACTATCAGGTCCACAAATCGAGACCATCAACACATTTCTGCGAGAATTCTGATAACGCTGGAAACGCGCAATACGAATGTTGGGTGAGTTTCCTTTTTCCTCAGCAGACATGACATTTCCTAGGCAAAAAGATAACAGTTCTACTTCTTCTACGTTCCTTTCGCAAAAAGAGAGCGATTGTTTCAGTGAAAAAGTCGCAACAGAACAATCACTCACCACATCAGCGCCTAGTACCTGTAGGCTTATGCGTTACCATCATAATAAACAACACACGAGGTAGTGACACTTATGCCCAACTAGTAAGCAGTCGAAAAGCTTTCCTACTGAGGTACAACAAGAATGCAGCGGACCGAATTAGTCTCATGAGAATCTCAATTGTCAGTTGAGGGCCATATGTAAGTCTGCGCTGGATGCAAACATTTTAAAGGAGTTCATAAGCCCTTGAGCGAGCGATAATTATAATAGAAAAAAAGACTCTAACGAAGAGGATGCTTGGGTTCTATTGTACTTCACCCCTGAGCCTGAATCCCAAATTGCTTAGAATGTCAGTTTGAAACCGTTTTTTTTATTTAAATATTGAAATAGGTCAAAAGAAAACACATATTTGCCAGTATGTATGGTATGTACCGTGTTCCTCATGTTCAGAACTTGTTTCGTCTTTCCTCCGAGCCATCCGCTTCTATTGCCATTTCAAAATTGTAAAGCACCACCTCAAACCGGCATTCAGCTTTTCAAGGAAACAAAATCGTTATACGAGTATTACTTCCAAAACTATCTACTTAATGAGATCATACTTAGCTTCCCTTCGACATTTACCGCAAAAAAATATCAAAAAGCGATACATACTTGTAGTTACCCACCGTCTGCCAGTGACCTCGTTAAATGGAAAACCACTTTATAAAGTGCAGGTATAAATTAATTTCCCAGGAGCAACGTAAACTTTTCATAATCACTCGAGCAAATACGAGAAAACCAGCCACAAAAAATTAAAAAAAAATAAAAACAATGTTTTTAAATATAATACGGCTACAGTCATTTGCATGTGTACATACTATATCTCTACGCGCTAAATGTTTTTAAGAATTCGTATCTCACGTCGAATCGGATTTGACATTTGCATATTTGTACTCGTGTACACTATCGCTCATAAGCATTTGCCCACACAAATAAATTAAATAAATTGGCGTAAACAAATTCCAATTGCTACCATTTAACATGTATTGTATAGGTACTCGTATTTACAAACAAAAAAGTAGTTAAAAAGATTATGTTGATTACATCTTACATCTTTATTTCGTTTAATATATCACATTTGTACCGTAACTGCACATTTTACATTATACAAGGATTTAACGTTATTAGTTTTCCTCTGAAATATTATTTAGCGTATCTTCTAAGTATAATAAATAATAATAGAAAAGTTGTTTGGAGGAAAACACGAAAGCAAAAACCTCCAATTACAATTATCTTCATAGAGATAGTAACTATATAAATTGACTAGAGTATAATAAAAATTAAATATAAATAAATAAATAAATATACAAACAAATAGGTAAATTAAATATCTTTTTCTTCTTTTTTTTTAACAAGATAAATAAATAAAAATAAAGAGTAAGGTTGAACATATAACAAGTAGCAATTAAATAATTGGTTCATTAATGTGAATTTAATTCGAGTTCAATTGGCATACTAAAGGATTGTCAGCAAAATTACAGCGGCTCAAAAAGTTTTCGTTAAGTTTGATTCTAGAACATATAGGTTCAACGCTCGCTTTCCTGTGGACATCTGTAGTGGAATGATGCCAAGGTAAGTTGAGCATCATTTTTAATATTTTATTTTGACATATTTGTAGTTTTTTAAGGTGACATTTAACACATGGGCTGAAAAGTCTGTGCCGTTTCTAAGAGAGGGCACCACTTGAAATAAATCCATACCATTTTTAGTTAGTACCAACCTTCAAAAGAGACCAGTATAAATTTGACAGCTGTCGGACGATTAGTTCTCGAGATATACCGTTGTGAGTGAAGCAACTTTTGTTATTGTGAAAAGAAAATGGATTCAAAGCAATTTCGTGTGTTAATTTACTCGTATCATTGCTTTTTGATGGGAAAAAATGGATTGAAAAATTTAAAAGTGGTCATACAAGCACCGAAGATGATGCATGCAGTGGACGTCCAAAAGAGGCTGTTTCAGATGAAAACATCAAAAAAGTCCACAAAATGATTACGAATGACCGTAAAGTGAAGTTGATCGAGATAGCTGAGGCTCTGAAGATATCAAAAGAGCGTGTTGGATATATCATACACTAATATTTAGACATGCGAAAGCTCTGTTCAAAGTGGGTGCCGCGTTTGCTCACAGTCGACCAAAAACAACAACGTGTTGATGATTCAGAGTTTAAAGCTGTTCAACCGCAATAAAGCCGAATTTTTGCGTCGGTATGTGACAATGGATGGAACTTGGCTCCATCAGTTCACACCAGAGTCAAGTCGGCAGTCGGCTGAGTGGTGAGCAGGCGACGAAGCTCGTCCTCGGCTGGCAAGGTTATGGGTATTTTGGGATGCACATCGAATAATTTTCATCGACTATCTCCAAAAGGGGCAGACTATCAACAGCGACTATTACATTGCGTTGTTGGAGCGTTTGAAGGACGAAATCGCAGAAAAACGGACGCATTTAAAGAAAAAGAAAGTGCTGTTTCATCAAGACAATGCACCGTGTCACAAATCGATGAAAACGATGGCAAAATTGAAAGAATTCGGCTACGAATTGCTTCCCCACCCACCCTATTCACCAGATTTTGCCACCAGCGACTATTTCCTGTTCGCAGACCTCAAAAGAATGCTTGCCGGAAAGAGATTTAAGACCGATGGCAGACCGAAACAGAGGCCTATTTTGAGGCTAAACCGAAATCGTACTACAAAACTGGTATCGAAAGATTGAAAAATCGTTTCAATCAGTGTATCGCCCTCGAAGGCAACTATATTGATAAATAAAGTTGAATTTTGCAAAAATTTTGTGTTTTACTATAAAACGGCACGGACTTTTCAGCCCATGTGTTAGCACAAGTACCCCGCACCTGACACCCATATAAAAGGATTGCTTGAAAGATGATTTTATGAATTATAATTTTGTTATGAGAAGAGAGCAGTGACTTCCTGTTTATAAATGGGTAAAGCATTTTAATTGTAATTCCTACTTTTTTTGGTGTTTGTGTTATGTGTTCGTTAAAAGTAAGTTTGGTATCGAGATAAACGCCCAAATGTCTCACCTAGGATTCCCATGGAATGTGTACTCCATTAAGTTGCAGCTGGGAACTAGGCAAAAAGCAAGTCTTTCTTGCACTTTAGTTCCGTTCATTTTTATTTTCCACTTTGAATAATATTTTTCTAAAATTTCCATCGCATTTCTTACGTTACTCTCAATGTCTAGAGCAAATTCATGTGATGAAAATATATGGCGGCGTCGTCAGCAAAAATAGCAGCACCACAGTTAGGTTGCTCTGGAAAGTCAGATATATACAGATTAAACAGTATTGGGCTAAGAACAGATCCATGCGGCACGTCTGCATTAAATAATTTCAGACTAGATTCACTGCTATTCACGAACACTTTAAAAGAGCGACCGGATATAAAGCTATAAACTATTTTACAAATATATATAGGGAAATTAAATCGAATCATTTTAAATATGATACCATTGTGAGAGAATGTGTCGAAAGCTTTTTCCACATCGAATAAAACCATTCCAGTAGACTTACCTATTAAACGATTTTTTTTTTTTTTTTTTATAATCGGCGCGCGCTCAAGGGGTTTTTGTACCCTTAAAATGTTCGTACACAGCGCGGGCGAAGGAAATTTAGGGAGGAAGAAAAGACAGGTACCGATGTACACTGTTTTTAAAAGTTTGCAAGTTATAACGACCAGCAAACACAGAGGTCGGCAGGGCATTCCATAAGCGAGATGTACGGCTTAGGAAAGAATCACGATATTTTAGAGTACGTCCGAAAATGGGCTAGAGGGTATACTCATAGCGAGACGGGTGTTACGGTTGAAAGTTTGAATGGGCGGAATGCTACTGGCAATTTCAATGGAGCACTGGTGGTGGAAATAGCGATAAAACAAAGTGAGACAGGAGACATTACGTCGGTGTTCGAGGGCGTCAATTGATTGACTGATATTAGTATCACCAATTAGTTTTATCGCACGGTTTTGAATCCTATCTAGCAGGTGCAGAGATGTTTTAGGAGCACCTGACCAGATCTGGGCATTGTACTCCAGTTTTGGGCGGATAAATGCCTTATATATTGTGGCCAGATCACAGGGGGTAAAATATTTCTTACATCGCTTGAGGAAATCTAGACATTTCGAAGCGTTTTTGGCGACATCGAATATGTAATCATTTAAACGTAAGTTGTTACTGATACACATACCGAGAATGGAAAGTTTATCGGTTTCGACGATGCAAGTGCCATTCATGGATAATGGCTGGGTATTTGAATTTCGCTGTAATGACAGCAGACAGCATTGAGTTTTGGAAGCATTAAATTCCACTCGGTTGATAGTTCCCGAATTGGTTATGCTGTTAATATCGGAATTTAATGAGCTTAACATACGCTGCCATTTCCGTTCTACAGCCGAAGAGCAGGGGCGTGAGTCCGGGAAAGAATATGAAAAGCAGAGAGTACTGTCATCAGCAAAGGAATATATTGGATTAGAAGTAGCAGACAAGAGATCATTGATGAAAATTAAAAAGAGTGTCGGAGATAGAACAGAGCCCTGGGGCACACCCATTTATTTTGTGAATATCAGACTTGAAACCGTCCAAGACAACTTGAATTGAACGTTTCGAAAGGTAATTTCTAATCCATTGAAGAAGAGAGTCATCGATCCCAAGAGCACGCATTTTCGACAAAAGAGCCTGATGCCAAACTCTGTCAAATGCCTTAGAAATATCAAGTGCAACTATCTTGCTTTCGCCAGATTGATGTACGCTTTGGTTCCACTTTTCCGTAAGACATGCCATCAAATCACCAGTGGACCTGTTGCTACGAAAACCATATTGCCGGTCGTTGAGAAGTTTTCGCGTTTCGGGATATTTCATGAGCTGACGATTTATCAGCGTTTCCATGACCTTGGAAAGAAGAGACGTAGGTGTAATGGGTCTGTAGGAGGATAGAGAAGAAGATTCGCCTTTTTTAGGGACGGGCTGGACAAATGCTGTTTTCCATCTGCTCGGAAAGAGTCCTAAAGAGTAGGACTGATGAAAAAGCTTACGCAGTTGTTTTGCCAGCGTGGAAGAACACCTATTCAGAAGAAGGGGAGATATACGAGTACCATCTGGACCAGCGGATTTATGCATGTTGAGATCTTTGAGTACTGTTGCTACTACACGAGTGCGAAAGTGGATTCGTCCCATTGTAAATTCGACGCACTCAAGAGTAGGCGGGGACAAAGCACAGTCTGGGATTGTTGAGCTAGCCGCAAAGTGTGCAGCAAGCAGATTGGCCTTGTCCAGAGCTGACAGCTGGAATGTCATTGTAAATGAGCGTTGGGATGGAGAACGAGGCAGAATTTCTAATAATTTTGACGAACGACCAAAAATGTTTACTACGAGTACCTTTGGGACATTGTAGCATTGTTTGCCTCAGTTTAAGTCCTTCCTGGCTCGTTTGAACTTTTTTCGGTTTTCCTCTGTCGTTTTTCTCTAAGCCTAACAGCCTCTTTACAACTCGAGTCGTACCATGCCTTTCCTTTGGGTTTGATACTCTTCATCCGATGAGGGATAAAGCATCTCATTCCAAAGAGTATAGTTTCTATGATCATGTCAGCAGCGGCATCCACGTCGTTATCGAGGAAACATAACGACCAGTTAAAATTCCTAAAGAAGCTGTTAAGGCCGCTCCAGTTGGCTATCTCGTATTGCCATACGGCTCGTTTATGGATCTTTTCTCTAACTGTGGGGTGGGTGTATGAGAATTTAGCTGATATGACACAATGGTCCGACGAGCCTAGAGGGGAGAGCACGTCAACGCAGTACTTGTCAGGGTGAGAAGTTAAAAACAAGTCCAGGGTATTGGCGGTATGACTATCAACGTCTGGTATTCGTGTGGGCTCATTTACAAGCTGGATTAAGTTATTTTCCGCAGCGAAGATCTCAACACACCGTCCTTTGCTTAACATGGTTACAGACTCTGAGTACCTGGTGGGCAGTATTATGAAATTTTCTGAACCCGAATTGCTCGTTTATCGGTAATGTGTTTAACTATTCTTTCTTTAAATACTTTTTCAACTTATAGGCCTGTAGCTTTCTATGTTTTCAATAGGCTTTCCAGCTTTTAGGATAGGAACGATTTTAGCTTCTTTCCAGGCTTGAGGGAAGAATTCCATTTTTAGGCATGCGTTAACAAGAAATTAAGAAATCTTATACCATATTTATGCAAATTCTTCAGATAAGTACAATATTTTTTATGGTGTCAATACCACCTGTTTTTCTAATATTTAAGCTTTTGACAAAAGACAATATGTCTACCTCCATTGCATAACTAACATTAGAACTGCTCTCAAGATAGGTCTTAACTGTGCTGTCTATATACGCATTAGTTTCTAAGTCTCCAAGGTTTCTAGAAATGGAGTGATTCTTTAAAAAGTTTAATGCGAGAGCATTGGCGTTTTCAGTATTAGAAAAATATGTCTTATCGGAATCCTTTAAAAACGGTATTTATCTTTTTTTATTCTTTACAATCTTAATTATATTCCAGAAAAGCCTACTACTTTTGTCAAGTGCACCTAGTTTGTTGTTCCACTCTTTATTACGATGTTTCGAAATATTTAAGGCAATAATTTTATTCAAAAAAGAGACTTGATATCTAGAAAGATTCTGACGATATCTTTGCCATTCTCGTCTACACTTGTTTCTCAACTTGATCAGTTCTATTATTTGGGAAGGAAGCTTGATGTTATAATTACTTAATATTTTGGATGTAAATTCGCTTGTAATAAAATCAACATCTTCAGTGCTTGAAATACGTTCCAAATCTACAGAAATGCTACGTAGAGTTGAACTAAGTTCTGATCGGAATCGCGACCAATTGACATTTTTAAAGTATTGAACATATTGCACTGCTTTTTCCGCTGACCATCGAAGCTTGCAAAAGACGGGAATATGATCAGAGCTTAGGTTATATATCACAGTAGGTGGTGTAATTAAACTAGGTACATTAGTAACAAAAAAATCTAGAACAGACGGACGACCACGAGAGCTACACGGGAAAAACGTTGGACTTGGAAGAAACAAAATTGAGATTGGTAAATAAGTACAAAGATTCGAGAGAATGTTACCCCAAGAGTTTGCCTGTGTCTACAACTGAAGTCTCCTCCAATAAGGAATTCACCACTCATGGTGAATAATTTTTGCAAATCTTTTTTCAGAGCAATTCTTTTTACACATGATACACGGCCACCTGATTACTTGTTTTTATCTCAATTCCTACGTTTTCAACAAAAAAAAGTTTTAACCACAGGTAAAAGCGAACGCTGAATTGTTCTACGAACAAATATTACAACACCACCACCTGGCCTGCCCGTATGACCGTTTCGATCACATTTAAAGTTAGGTGTGGATAAATTTACATCACTTTGCGTTTGCAGTCAGGTTTCAGTAACTAGAGCAATATCAATATTACTTCTATTGAAAAAATAAACAAATTCTAGAATTTTGCTGCGTATTCCTTTCGCATTCCAAGTTACAATTTTAAGGTCTCTACTTAACATTTGGGTATAAAAACTTAGTAGCTAAATGTGCGATTGCATTGAACTGTTCAATCTTAGCTTTACAAACTGATAATTTACTTATAATCTCCGTACAAAGTGAGTTGGTTTCTTCAGCCGTAAACAGTGTATTGGAAAAGTTGCTAGTCCTAGTTATTGCTAGGAATGTTGCTAGTCATGTTACTGGAAGTACTAGTGTCCAAATTGTTGCGGTAATTATTCCTCCAAACATTAATTGATGGAGAGCGAGAGTCTGCAGAAGTATTGTATTATTTTGTCTATGGCGCGAAGGTAATGCGGGAAAGTCTATGTAAGAATCAACCGAAACTACTCTCTGTGCGGATTGTGCAGGGACATGTGAATGCGGAGCTTTTCGTTGAGAGCCAGATCTCAGATTTGCAGATTTGGCTCTTAAGGACTGAAACGAATAAAATCTGTAAATTTTAATACGGGCTATACTTCCAATGCGCAAAAATTGCAATCCCATTTTGTACCCAAATTAGCCTATATATTCTCTAGTTTCAGTTTGTTATTGATTTTAGTTCGGTGCGGTTTAAAATATTTATAAAATATGAGTCAAGAGAAACGCACGACAAATGGCTCGAAAATACTTCGCGTCCAAACCATTTCATCGCAAAAAATTTAAACTTAGCACGCAGTACAGTGGATTCTGTTATTAAACGATATTTGGAGACGTTGACAGTTAAGCGAAAACAGGAAAGTGGAGCACATGATACAAATTTGGACAGGAAAATAGTGGGTACCATCGTAAAAAACCGGACTACGTCATCCAGAGATGTTGCTCGGAAATGTAATACCAACCAAACAATGGTACAAAAATCTAAAAAACGTAACGGTCTAAAAACACGAACAAAAAAAAATACCAAAAGTTACTGAAAAGCAAAAAAAAAAGTCATAAAAACACGAGCCCGAAAGCTACACGAGTTGATCGGCAACAAGAAAACGTGCTTGGTTTTGGATGTCCAAGCCGACTTTACTACTCTTCCAGGTGCGCAGTTTTACAACTCGTTTGAAGCTGAGATTCTTCCGCAATCAACAACATCGATTGGGATGGAAAAATTCGGGTCAAAATATCTCGTTTGGCAAGGCATTTGCCAATGTGGACACAGAAGCTCATCGTTTATTACAACGGGAACAATTAACGGAGAAGTGTACATTAACGAGTGCCTAAAAAAACGGTTGATTCCTTTCTTCAACAAACACGAGGGTTCAACATTGTTTTGGCCAGATTTAGCTTCAGCTTGAGCTTTCTTGTTGCTAAAAATGTCGACTTTGTCCCAAAAGACATGAATCTACCCAATGTTCCACAGTGTCGTCCCATTGAAAGGTATTGGACTTTGGTCAAAGCTAAATTGAGGAAAAGTAAGCAGTGTGCAAAGGGCGTAAAAGATTTTAGTGCTAAATGGAAAAGAGCGTCCAAAAAGATCAGGGATGCAACTGTCACCAACCTTATGAAGGACATTCGAAAGAAGTTGAGGAAAGATGGGAACCCAAATAATTTTTTTTATTTTTTGTAATTGTGATTGAATTTAATAAAAACAGAGTTTTAAAGCAAATAAAAAAATTTACATGAATTATGAAAATATTTTTTTTTTTTACTTTGAAGTTTCCCAATTTTATTCGTTTCAGTCCTTAGTTCCAAGTATTGTGCTCAATTTCCACATGTAGGATCGCATGATTTGTGAGCGCCGTTACAATTAGCACATTTTACGAGGGCGGGTCAATAAGTCCGTGCATTTTTGAATTTCTGACCTCTTTACTGAAACAGCAACACTGCTCCTGTCAACAGGCATTTGTCAGTTGACTCCTGTCAAAATTTAAACTTGCTGCGTCAGTTAGTTTGTGTTTGACAGCTATTTTTATCAGACTACTCACTAATTTGAGGAGAAAATGGAAAAAAGTGAATTTCGTGTGCTTATTAAGCATTATTTCTTGCGAAAAAAACCATTACCGAGACCAAGGCTAAGCTTGATAAATACTATGGGGACTCTGCACCATCGATTTCAATGGTAAAAAAGTGGTTTACTGAATTTCGTTGTGGCCGTACAAGCACTGAAGATGCCGAACGTCCTGGACGCCCAGTTGAGGTCTCTACACCCGAAACAATCGAAAAAATTCACGATATGGTGTTGGCCGACCGAAGATTGAAAGTGCGAAAGATTGTGGAAGCCGTAGGGATCTCGCATGGCTCAGTGGTTTCAATTTTGAATGATCACTTGGGCATGAGAAAGCTTTCCGCAAGATGGGTGCCGCGTTTGCTCACAGTCGACCACAAACGCAATCGTGTAACAACTTCACAGGAAGGTTTGGCGTTGTTTAATCGCAATATGGAGGAGTTTTTGCGCCGTTTTGTAACCGTGGACGAAACATGGATCCATCACAACACACCAGAGAACAAACAACAGTCAAAACAGTGGGTTTCTAAGGGTGAATCGGCGCCAAAGAAGGCCAAGGTGGGTTTGTCAGCCAATAAAGTTATGGCGACTGTTTTTTGGGATGCACGCGGGATAATCCACATTGACTACCTTCAAAAGGGAAGAACAATCAATGGGGAATATTATGCCAACTTATTGGACCGATTCAATGACGATTTGAAAAAAAAACGACCTCATTTGGCCAAGAAAAAAGTTCTTTTCCACCAAGACAATGCAAGGGTGCACACATGTGCAGTTGCCATGGCAAAAATCCATGAATTGGGCTATGAATTGCTCCCTCATCCAGCCTATTCTCCAGATTTGGCTCCGAGCGACTACTTCTTGTTCCCAAACCTGAAGAAATGGCTTGGTGGAAAAAGATTTGACTCCAATGATGAAGTCATCTCGTCATTTTGAGGACCTCGACAAATAATTTTTTTTGGAAGGGATAAGAAAATTGGAGAAGCGTTGGACAAAGTGTATAGAGCTCAAGGGAGACTACGTTGAAAAATAAAATTATTTTTTTATCAAAAAATCTGTTTTAATCCAAAAGTCACGGTCTTATTGACCCGCCCTCGTACTTTGTCAGCACTGTCACACTCGGCAGTCTTATGAGAACCGGCGCAGATGGCGCAGTATGATTTTACATGGCAATTTCGCTCCCCATGGCCAAACATTTGGCAATTTTGACACTGCGTAAGCTTACCTTTAAGTTTTCTCTGGCAACTCCACTGAACTTGAGCGTGAATAGCACGATAACGTTTATTAGGTTCTGAAAGTTTTATGGAACCATTTTCCAAAGATATTAAATATATTGTGTCAGTGTAATGTTCATACTTTTTGACTATTTTTTTTAATATTAATGCACTTTAGCCCGGCTTTCACTATTTCGATGGTCCATGTCTCCCATACCATAAAGCACAACTTTGAACACTCGCGCATCTTTAGGGTCATGCGAAAAAAAATTGACAATTTTCTTCTTACAATTTGGTAATTAGTTTTTTATACGATTCCATGGATTCGCATACAATAACTGCGATTGAAAGTTTTTTGATATAATAATCTTGAATATTTAATGATTTCAACAAATTGTGCACATATTCACTAGATTTGTGAAGCAATTTAACAGGTGGAACATAAACTTTTTTTTTAACTTCACTAGAAACAATAGTATCTTCCATATCGTCATTGTCACTGTCTGGCAGGCATTGAAGAGGAC
The DNA here is from genome assembly GCA_963966105.1 of Volucella zonaria. NCBI lineage: Eukaryota > Metazoa > Arthropoda > Insecta > Diptera > Syrphidae > Volucella > Volucella zonaria. The sequence continues at coordinate 52,876,977 of OZ014533.1, read as the reverse complement.
TCCAGTAGGTTTTTCTGGAGTTATTCTTATTTCTTATTAATTTTTTTATCCACGGACGAACGATTGTCCCCGGTTTCAGGCGACCGAACGCGCTTTGGTATTTTGGTTTTTTCTTTTCTTTCTTTTCTCTTACTTGGTTTAAACGAAAGGTAGTGTCATACGCAAGCGAAAGCTCCGGATCGACTCCATGTTGATTAAATTGTTACGTCATCAATGCGTACACCCTGGTTTTGCCATTGTTTTAAGCAATTCCAAAAGAATGTAGCTAACATTTTTGTGCATTCCGATTGCAAAATGCTTCTTGATGTTCAGTGGACTTTCCTAACTTTCCCACAAGAGCTTATGAGCTAGCTTAAGTTCAGTTCTAGAGACTGTGGTGGCCAAGACATAGCTTCGAACTTTTCTTCTGTTGATAATTTTTCGAAGTATTCTCTTGGAGGACTGATAATGGTCCAGATGGCACTATCATGTTTTCAAGGATTACTTATTACTCCTCTGACTTTAGAAATGTTACCGACGGTATTTCTACCAAAATAGCCCTACACCAATACAGAACCTCTACAGTTTTCTTAACATGGCACCAAACACTGTTTAGATGTTCGTTCTCCTGCTGACGTTCAGACTTAAACTCTTCGTTTTGAACGGAAAACTTCGAAGTTTGACTCGTCACTCCAGAGAATTTGTTCAGTCTTCTAACGTAGCTTGCTGAGCCCAATGAAATCGTTTCTTCTTATTTGCAGAGCGTAGTAATGGTATTCGGCCATGAAAAACTTCTTTGGCCTTTGGCATACTTATTTTTAAAATTGTTGAATTATAAAAATTATTTATGAACGGTAATATACATGCCAGTGCCATACACATTTAGGAAACAAATTGTCTAAATACGAGTGCGTGTACGTTTGTTCTTGAAATCTCGAACGCTAACTCATCAAATCCACAGACTCTAAAAAAAACTATTCCATCCATTCTGGAGGTCTTGTGTGGCCGAAAGGTCTAAAGTTCCATGATTCGAAGATTCTGAAAAGATTACAAGTGGGATATTTAATTACACGCCAAAGATGTCCTGATTTGAACAATGGATTTTGCCATTTCTTTTGGTAGTCGACATCTCTTGTGGTCTTTTCAACGTCGCTTACAAAAAAATGTTGGTGGTTCACACTTCCTAATTGGAAATCTTTCGACATTTTGGGTACTGATGATTTTCTACTCCGCGGATTTTTCTATGTTCTTCTTAGATCAAGAAAACGGCGGTAAATCTTAGAGTTGTATGGCTGGGCGTACATAGTTCTACAGCTGAGGGTATTATTTGTCATGCCCTAACGGGCAACTGCCTAACGATTAATTGAAAAGGAGAAGAATCCTCGTTGACTGAAAACGAGAATAATCGTTTTGTTCAACTTAAGATTTCCAAAACGGAAAAATTTTCTATATCGAGAAAATGCATACCAGAGGAAGGCAAAAGCTACGCTCGGAATGGCGTCCTAAGTGTGAAGAAGTAGGGTTACCAGCAGTGGGTAGCCGTGGCTCAAGTGGTAGTGCATGAGCTTCGGGCTAGAGTCAAAAGAGAGTATCGAAAATTTGCTAAGTCCCAACAGCAAACTAGATGATCTGAGGAGCATAAAACTCCTAGACTACCAGGTTGTACACTGGGAAAAATTAAAGAGGAACGAAAATATTTTACAATGTGTTCGCTGCAAAAGGTTCGGGCACACCGCGTCGAACTGCGAAATGCAACCTCGATGCGTGAAGTGTAGAAAGAACCACAAATCCGAGGAATGCGCTCTAAGTAAGGACGGAACGTCTAAAAAAAGCCAACACGGGGCACACCGCAAATTATCGGGGTTGTCCCAAATTCCAATACATAAAAAGAGTAAATCTGGCTCGGTAACAGAAAGTGTAAGTTAAACGTCCACTCCACAAACACCAGCCGTTACTTCCTCCGTTACGTACGCCCAAATGGCGGCAGATAGGGAAAATACGGTACAACCGGTAAAGGTAGCTCCTCAGGCCCCAACGCCTAGAGCACCGGAACCTGTACTTGACATGCTGGCTATCTTGCTCTCTTTTCAGGGACAGATGGCTCAGCTTCAACGTCAAATTCAGGAACTGGCCTAACGCACCTACAGTCGCAATGGATACGTACGTGACGGAGCAAACCCTGAAGGTCGGCTCGAACGACGAGCTCCACTATTTAAACTGCTTAAAGCCCAATCCTCTGATGTGCTTTTGGTTAGCGGAACTAAGCTTACCAAAAGACACAAAATGAGGCACAGAAGATAAAAAATAGTATGGAGAAACCGACCCAACTCCATTCAAGGAGGAGGTGTTGCGGTCTTTGTTAGAAAAGGACTGCGTTTCAAAAGAGTATACAGTCGTGTACTATAGTACGTAGATTCCAAGTGCTGGAAGCATGCGTCATGTACATCCCTCTCCGTAGTGGAAAGCGATTATACATGGTGTCTGTTTATGCACCTAAGGCTACTCAATCCACATTATTCATCTCAGATCTCGAGACATTTTTTCGATTCCTAAGGCTGGAATTGGAGGAGAACTATTTTACTCGTATTATCGGCGGAGATTTCAACGCCAAACATAGTGATTGGGAAATAATATACCAAATACTAGAGGAAACCTACCATTCAATTGGTGGGGTCAGCACAGTGTGATGTATCGACTCGGCCTTAAAGCAATGGATAGTCCGTCGTTTCCCCGACACGGGTTCTATTTGGATCTCCTGCTATTCGGCTCACGAATACAACTGACGTGCACTAACCAACAAACTACAAACTATCTACGCACTTCCGTGTACGACAGTGACCATTGCGGTCTCAGCACCGAAATAACTGTTCCTAACGAAACTGCAGAATTGGAAGTGTTTGTTCAAAGGCATTCCTACAATTATAGTAAGGTGCGTTGGACACACTTCTCAAAACTACTGACAAGAGCACTGTCCTCGAATTTGCTCTACCCACCGTCCAATAGAAATCTGTCAAACGGGGAGATTGACAGGTATCTAAGACTAATGGACCACACAATCAAACGAACAATGGACAAAACGATACCTCGGTATCAATCAACACACTGACGACGAAAACTTATTCCGCAACGCAACTATTGATGCACTGCACTGACATAAAAATAGACTGCTGTCAAGACTAAAAACCTTGTACAACCCGGAGATCATTACACTGAAGTCGTCGATTAAAAACCTCCAGATATTAATAAAAGAAAATTACAGAAATTCTGTGAGTTTGTATTGGAACAGTAAAATTCGGGCTGTTAACACCAGCAACTCGAATGTGTTCCCGCAAATAAATAAAATATTTCGGACAGAAGATTAAAACGACCTTTCGTGTCTTAAAATCGCCCGAACGACGGACAACGAGCACATACTTACAGCAGCAGGTATCGATCCAAATGAGGCCGTTGCTGATGACATCTTCTTTGTGATCGAGGGTCCGCAGGAGAAGGTAGAGGCTGTAGGAGCGACTTTCCAGGAAGTGTACAAGGCGAATGACAGCATTTTCCCGAACCACGACCTGGAAATTCGAGTCCTTGTGCACAATTTCTACCTTCGAAATGAAATAGTGAACTGGCGATTCGAGAGCTCGGGTTTTACCCAGTTCAGTGACGACAATATGGCAAATAATGTCATCACCAACGAAAGGGTATTACCACCGTTCATTTCGAAGGAAGAGCTCCAAACGATCTTCAAATCACTTAGAAATAAGAAATCTGTCGGAACCGATGAAATACCGAACACTGTGCTTCGACGTCTCCCACTAGAAACGGTTTAATAATGCGATGAATAATGCACATTATAGTATCCAGCGCATTGGAAAACTGCGGTGGTACATCCCATCCCCAAAAAGGGTAAAGATACTTCTAATCCGGCGAATCTCCGCTCGATCAAACATCAGTAAGGATTTCGAGAAGGTGATCAATAGAGTCCTAACTAAGTGGGTTGAGGACAAACATATAGTTCCGGATAATCAATTCGGTTTCAAGGCGGGGCATGCTATCATGCCTGGTTTAAACTGGTTTCTGATATCCAATGGAATAAAGGCACGAAACAGTGCACTGGTGCCTGCCTGATTGACTTGGAAAAGGCCTTCGATACCGTATGGTTAGAGGGACTCTTCTTCAAGTTAGACAGGTTGGGCATTAGTAAACCACTGCTGCATATTCTTTTTGATATGCTCTCCAGTAGACAGTTCATCGTGAAGAATGGCGATGTGACTTCTGCTGGAACATTTAACATTAAAAACGGTCTGCAACAAGGTGCGGTAAATTCGCCGATCCTATTCAACATTTACACAAGTGATCTGATAGGTTCACTTCACCATGCCATAGCGTACGCAGACGACTTAATCGCGTACAGATCAGGTCCAAAGATTGAGGTCATTAACATACTTTTGCAACGTGACTTGAATAAAATTAAACTATATTGCGATGACTGGAAGTTGAAAATCAACTTTCAGAAATCGGAAACCATTCTGTTTAGGACGCCTTTGTCTGGGGCCTCTAGGGATACCAGAAAGAATTGGCGAAAGTTCTTTATTGTCGGACAGCACGGGCAGCCACTTGTTTGTCGAAATGTAGTCAGATACCTTGGGATCTGGCTAGATCAATATCTGTATTTTAACAAACATATAGATGTTGCTCTGGCCAGAGCCAAGGGTGCTTTTGCCCTTACAAAGAGACTGTTTAACAACATCCAACTCGATGCGAGGGTGAAGGCGATATGCTACATGGCCCTTATCCGGCCTATGCTTGTATTTGGTTGTCCCGTGTGGCTTAACGTGAGAGTAAGTTTATTGGAAAAGATTCCGGTGTTTGAGAGGGCTTGTCTTAGGACTTGTCTTCGCTTATACAGAACACCAGAATCTGCGTACATAAAATTCTATCCTAATGAGGTCTTGTACAATAGGGCGAACCTAATAAGAGTGTACAATTTCGTCATTAAGTTGACTCGAGTGCACGGAGGAACTCTCCGGGGCTTACTACCCCAATTATATGTATCACGAGAGAGTGCGCTTTGACGGCTTTATTGCTCCAGAAGCGTTTCTCTATATAGACAGTAAAGGTCTGATCCAGGACACATTGGCGGTGTCGCTAATCTTCCACGTCGTTCGAACAGCTGCGGACAGGCGACTCAACTACGACAGAGACGTCGCACATGCCAGAGCGGAGCGTCTCCGGTTCAGTAGGGCGGTAGGGAGTCGCGACATGAAGGATGTTGCTCGGCAGCACCAACAGTTTTGGTGGCTAGTTGAGGGAGGGAAAGCTTCATAGTCGAATTCCTCTAGTACAAGAGAGCTTCACCAGGAAGCAAAGTCGAGTAGACTAGTTTTTTTAGCCATGGCCGGCTTACGTAGTTTTAGGTAGGATTATGGTAGTTATAAGAGAAAAAATTATAAAAAAATTATAAAACAATAAAAGAGATGGGTAACAACTTTTTCTAAAAAGGGGATAATCCATACACCAAAAAAAAAATTGTATATAGGTATTTACAATAAGATAGGGTAAGTAGGTTAAGTAATTTAAATTTTATTTTCAGGTAGTCCATAGGTTTATAGGTCTTAGTTTTAAGCTTTACCCCTAAGTTTTTTATATACTCGTAAGCATAATTATTTTCTTAGTTACACATTTAATAAAATAAATAATAAATAAATTCTGTAAGAATCGTCGAAATACATAGAATAAGTGTTAGGTTCAACTTAGAGTGCCTGCATGGGGCCAGTAAGCTATAGCAAGGTAATTTTAAGCTAACTAAGCTAATGCAATGCTAATAAAAATGCATTTAAAATGAAAATGAATGAAATGAGTGTATCGGCTTCCCAATCGGATGGTCCAGCGTTTAAATCCCAACCAGGTCCAACAGACATTCATTTTTTCAGTCAATTTAAATCATGTAAACTGAGTAGTTGCTGAGAACCCAACAATAAGTCAAATTACACTAATAAATTAGTCTCCCCATTAAATGTTGGATGCCACCCATGAAGCGAAATAACCATTGAGATCAAATATCTCTTTCTCTCTCTGTTCAATTTTCCAAAAAAATTCGCGTATGTAATACATACATGCTCAGGCATTTTAAGAGCAGTCGTATCCTTTGGAGTGTTAAGTTCTTTAGACAGAAAAAGGCACATGGATCAAGTTGCAACTGTTCCTACTACGAAGAAAAAAACTGCAGACCTTCATAAATAGGTGTGTAAGAATCTTCTTGAGAATCGTATTTTCGCTGAAGACCTTTATTGTAGAAAGCGCCAACATCTAAAGCCACTTCTCTAGGAAGGAAAAACTGCCAATGCCTTGGACAAACCCTACGCCGCGAAAACATCTTCATGCTGAAATGCGATGAAATGAAATCTGATCACCCGGACATGGCAGAATTGCAGGACGCCTAGGCAAAAGTGCAACAGGGCAGCTGAACAGGATTCAACTTCTATGGGAATGAGTTGGATACAGCGTTGCAGTACTCCGAGCGCGCAGACATTGTGGATGCCCTATGACCCTCGATAGCTGAAAGTTAGGAAGTAAGTAAGCAAGTATATGAAAGACATGAAGCTCTGAAAGCTTCTCCGTTTTGGGGATATCGCCTTAAATAAATAAGTGGTAGAAATAAAAATCTGTTACTTTTTTCAACTCAACTGTGCCAACTTATCTAGTGTATTAAAAAAGATTTCTGAATCTCCAATGCATGAATATTTTTGCGCAATTACCGTGACCGTTCCCAAGCAAATTTACTCGTATATCCTTTAGACAAAAATCGCCAAAAATGGTGGTCGATAGCGTTTAGATCAAGCTCTCTCAAATTCCTAGCTTCCATACCCAAATCGCAAAACACCAATAAGATTGGTTTCAAAGTCCCACCATAGAGAAACCCCTGGTTTGACGACGAATGTAGGCAAGTAATAAGAAGCATATAAGGCTGCGCTGCATTGTTGAACAAAAGCTGCTCGTGAGCCCTACGAACACATTAAAGGGAATAGCACAGACTTTTCGAAAAGAAAGGGCACGAGAGGTGCGCTATCGACAAAATGAAGAACTATTACTGCAGACACGACAGCGACGTTCAAAAGTTCTGTCAAGTAACATGACAGGGTTACAGTCTTTGTAACGGCGATGATGGTCAAGCAGAATGAACCATTCACCCTGAACTAAGACGACAGACTTATAAGAAGTTATCGCAACAATACCGCGGGTAAAGTCTATTAAGCTGCTGGTGTAGACGAACTACCAGTTGAGCTATTTAAAACAGGTGGAGATGACTTGGTTGGAATCATCAATTCGTTGTCTCCGACCAGATCTTTTCCACTACCCTTACATTTTTCTTGGAAAGTTTTTCCACATACTCGTACATTGTACGGTTAGTTGTTCTTCTTGGGTCAAGACATACGCACCACATAAACATATTTTCTAATTGTACTGTCACCACCAATTTTACCCGAATCTGCCCGGATCTGATAGCAAAATTACGTTACCGATTGATACGTTTTTATACGAGACAGAGTGTCAATTTACAAAGCACTTTCACATTACGCTTACCATAAAAAGTTGCTTACCCAAGCATTTAAGTATCTTTTTTGGGCTTAGGCTTGTCAATGATTATTTTAAAGTCTTACAAAGACTGTTTTAACTTATCACATGAGCACGTTTTCTTGGTAAAGGATTTCCGACGCTCTCATTTTTATTCGATAATTGACTAAAATGCTCCGGACCATAGATGGATATTACATCCGAAATGGATTTCCACCTGCTTCCTTGTATTTTACATCAAATTACGTAAGCAATTCGTACTAACTTTGCGGGAACACAATTTCCCATGACCCAGCCGTTTATTTCTCATCCTCTCGTTTAAAATTCAAAATAAATTACATTGAGTGAATTACCAACAATTCGCACAACATATCACGTAAATTAAATTACCACAAACTTTATCTGAAAAATAAAAGCTTAAGGTTCATCGTTGGAATATTGACTTTGTGTGAAGATCTCCTCCGGTAAAACGTAGTGGAGCTCATTTAAATTTTATATTATCATGGCGGGTTTTTTTTTATTTTTCTCGTTACACTTCAGAAGGTAGTAATGACATTGTTACGTACATAAAATTGAGTGCAATATATGTAGTTCTGACGTTAGTCTTACTTTACGACAGATACGTGTACATAGTCGAGCTTCAAAGTTTTCGACCGTTTGTTCATGATTTGTTAGATGGTATTTTCTCAACACTCAAGTTTAAGTTGACAACGGAGTAACTTCTGATTACCAGATAACGACTTAGTGAAAAGCTGTTTCATCACGCTATCGGTAGTTGCTATAATTTTTGCAAATGGCGGCAAATGTCAATTTTACTTTGACATTTGTGAAGTAAACAGATACAAAATACACGTCAATAAGACATGGGACAACACAAGATGCTGCCAGGTCTGGCTGGCCCCGGAGCAGCCGTTCTGCTGAGAATATTGCAGCTGTGGTTGAAGGCGAAAACGGCGGGGGCCAAACGACTACTGTGGACAGCGAGCGCTACAGAGCCATGCTCAACGACTTTCTCCTTCCTCAGTTGGATGAATTGGGAATGATTTCGTATAGTAACAAGTTCCAAAGCCTAATAACCCATATGCCACTCTCTAAGGAAGTCTTATTTGGAGTAAAACTACGAGTATCACACAAACTACTAAAAGTATAATGTTGGCCCTGTAGATTTTTGTTTAAAAAAAATTAATCAAATGACTTTATGCACTTTTGAAAAAAAAATCAGTTTACAACAATCGGCCAATCTCCACACAAATTTAAAGCGGGAGAACCAAAATACCAAACCTCGAAAGTTGTAAACATAGAAAGGGACTCAAATTTTCACATTCATTGATCTAAACTAATCTGGCATACTCCAAACAGGAGTAAAAGTTTCTGGCTATATTCGTACAAGTCCGATGGCTACCCTCCTTCCCTCTTTTTCAACAACAAGTCAATAACCGATCCACTCATGGTGATGGTAACCTATTTGCCATCTTTTCCAAATAATCCTTCACAAATGACTCCTTTGTACCAAATCCATCCTATTTTAATTACCTACTGAATTTCTCCAATGGCCCACTACTCTCTCACATCTTGGACCCGACTTATATCAAATATAAGTTGCACCAACTTCATGACGAATTCACACCCGGCCCAGACGGCTTCCCTGCCCTATTTCTTAAAAAATGTTCTTCCTATCTTTCCCTTGCCCTTTCTAATCTATTTTATCTATCCCTTTCACAAGAAGAATTTCCTAAATCTTGGAAAACCTTCTTCATAACTCCGATCCACAAAAAAGGATCAGAGAACGAAATAACAAACTATCGCCCAATCGCAAAGCTCGCCCATATACCGAAACTCCTCGAAAGTATTTTGTATGAAGCTCTGTCCTAGAGAATGGCAACGAAGTCGATGTAGTTGCAACTGATTTTAGCAAGGCCTTCTATAAAATCTCTCATCGATTAATTCTCTTCAAATTGTCTGCCTTCGGCTTTGAACCCATACTGCTAAAACGGATATCCTCTTACCTCGGTTTTTACAGTTTTAGTTTTAAGTCAGCCCAACCGGCTCCATTTTGGGCCACTTCTGGAGTTCCACAAGGCAGCCATCTCGGTCTCCTTCTTTTTATATTAACCATAAATGATCTCGATAAGATTATTTGGAACTTCTCTCCCTCCTCCACAATCGACCTATCTCCTCGGTTCAATCTCATCGCGACCTTGGCATTTTGTGGGATAGGGAAGTCAACTTACGTTTACATATGGATGGGATAATCCCTAAAGCCAACTCTGCACTAGGTTTTGTAAAACGGTGGTCCGAAGAATTTCATTCAATTCAATTCCATCGAACCCTTCTAGAGTACGCCAGTCAATCATCGTTTTCATATCTCGAGAATCGAAACCATCCAACGCCGTTTTCTTCGATTTGCTCTCGTGGTATGCCCTGGAACGATTCTTTTATTCTGCCCTGCCTCAAATCCGTTCTCCTTCACCACTCCAACCAAATTTAGTTTTAAGTTTAAGTTTAAGTTTAATTTTCTGTTATAGCTTGTATTAAGCCGAATAAATGGGGGCTTTAAATGAAATTTTGGATAGCCAAAATCCAAGAGGATAATTTGTTTTACGCGACCTAAACTTGTGAATTCATTTGGTATCCTGACTAGACTCTACTCTTTGGTGTGATGCTTTGCTCTGCCCTCGGTCTAATTAATTCAAACTTTGCAAACCAAGAACCGAAGAAAAATTCGGGATCCGTACTAAAAAATTCTGTTAATTACACAGATGAAGTCCCTGTATGATATCGGAATAAACCTGCGCTGATCTAACAGCCAAACATATTCTGATGGAAAAATTTAGCAAGCTGCCTCCAATAAGGCTCTAAAATGACACAAGTAAGCTGTCGTAGTCACACTTGTAAGGAGTGTCAGTTCGCTTATACACAAACCCGTCTGAGATGCATGTGTCTGGAAGTCGGTCCTTACTTTCTGTTACAATTTTCTTCAACTCCTCATATTCCTCTGGCGAAAAATATGGGGAGTTGAGATCAACCTGCAGAATGTCGGATTGGGTACTGATCTCTTCCATGTGGGCGAGTGAGAGAGTATCGGGCACTACGTTTAGGGTACCCTTTCTATGATCGATCTCGAAGTCGAAGCCCTGAAGTTTCAGGCTCCACTTGGCCAAGCGACCAGACAGATCCTTCTGTGTCATCAACCACTTCAGACTAGCGTGATCGGTTATGATAGCAAAGGGTAAGCCCTCAACTTCTAAACTTCTTCACAGATAAGACGACCGCATAGCATTCACACTCTGTGACCCTATAATTCCGTTACGCAGAATGAATGCTATCGGCCGTTGGTTTTTCTCTGCGTCCGCCTGGAATAGCACACTATCCACTCCAGTCGTCGAAGCGTCGCACTGTATGTAGAAGTGTCTCTTAAAGTCCGTATTTGAGAGTATGGGTGCGGACACCGAAGTCGCCTTAAGTTTGTCAAACGCGTTCAGCGCGTCTTCTGTCAAAGTAAAAGTTTGTCTTTTCTTAAGGCAGTCCGTCATAGGCGCGGATAGTCCGGAGAAGTTTGGAATAAACCGCCTATACCACACCTTGTCATCACTAGAAACCGACGGAGTTGCTTAGGAGTCTTCGGTACTGGAAATTTCTCTACCGCCGACACCTTGTCTGGGTCTGTCTTAAGACTGCCATCGCCAACTATGTATCCCAGATACTTTATTTCGCGATAGCAAAATTTACTTTTTTCGACGTTGAACGTCAATCCTGCTTCCCTCAAACACCTGGCTACCTCGAATAGTAGTTTGGCATGAGATTCAAAATCTGGAGAACAAACCAAGAGATCATCGAGGTAGACAAAAACATTTTCCTTCAACCGATGGGGAATGACTTTGTCCATTAGCTGACATTATTCTCTGGGCAGCATTACACAGTCCAAACTGGCATGGCATGGCAGTGAACTGGTAAAATGGCCGCCCCGGGACTGTGAAAGTTGTCTTCTCCCTTGATTTGGCCTACAGAGGAATCTGCCAAAACGCGTCTTTTAAATCAATACCGGAGATGTACCTGGTGTCTTGGAGGCGGCTGAGTTAATCGTCGATGTAGGGAAGAGGGTAGGCATATTTTTTGGTCACGGCGTTGACCTTCCGTGAATCTAGGCATAGACGATTCTTCCCCGGTTTTCTCACCAAGACTACCGACGAACTTCAAGCACTACAGACTGCTCTCTTCAATTACCCCTAGTTCGACCATTCGATCCAGCTCATCATATAAAAGTTTTTGTATCGCTGGCGAAATGGGGTAATGTCGTTGTTTGATAGGAGCTTGGTTGTCGTCTACTTCAATTACATGCTCTAGAAGCTTAGTCTTGCCTAACCCCAGGATTGCGAACGACGGAAAAAGTTGTTTCACCCTCTCAAACTTCATTGAACAAGAAGAGCTACAATTGAAAAATCTCCAAATCGCAGGCTTCAGACTGATCTAGTGTTACTGCAAGCAAAAAAAAGTGTTCGATGTCGTTAAAATTTGAATAAACATTCATAGACATATCTCAATTGTCACTCTACGTTTAGACAAACATTTACTAGTGCATGTACTCTGTACTGTGCTTTCCCTGAGTGGCGCATCAATTTATCCGAACGAAAAGAAAGGTAAATATTTACAGCCCTTGATTCGAGTCTTTGCCAATGTAAACAAACTTTATTTGCACATAAGCAACGACATGCAACTCAAATTAGACCATGTTCTGTGCGCGCTGTTGGTTCCGTCTCTCCGACTTGAACAAATTCTCTGCACATAATCAGATGTCAACGCCATTGTCGTGTGCGAACTCATTTAATAGACAAAAGTGCGCAATTTTTCAAAATGCTGCTTCGTTTGTTACTTGTGCATTCATTTACTGTCGTTTGCATCGTAATTGTTTGTTGTTTTCCTACCATTACTGGCGAATATCAAACGGGCACTCGTTTAGAATCGAATCGTGCCATCTTTGACCGACCTAGTCATCGCAACAAACGCTTCCTAATTTTCGATGGTAGCGGAGTTTTAAAGGTTAGTCTGACGTCACTTTTTTTTTTTTTAATTTCAATTGAATTGACGCTTTTTGTGCTTGGGTTTCGTGCAGCTGGTGATTGGATTTTCCCAACCGCTCGATTTATTGGACAGACATCCTTATCGCCAGTTAGCAGTCAGTTATACATTTCACTTGCAATATACCCCACCACCAAGACCAGTTTACTGGTGGACATATTTCGTCGATAACACTGCTTGGTCACATGCAAGAGCCAGTGGCGGACAAAGGCATCCAAAGAAACTTCCGATGTCACATTTCAACAGGACAACTAAAGACCAACAAAATTCAAGGAGCTACTATCGACACAATTCACACCTGAACTACTATGGGACATTTCTGCCTCGAAGTTATAGTCAACCAGTCATTGTGTACGATACAAGTCGATTTGCTGTCTACCAGGCACTCGAAACAGTTTTCAATAGGTGAGTACAGATTAAGATACAAGTTGTTGTGAACCATCACTTAATTTGTGCAACAAACATAGCAAGGGGCTGCCGGGGGCCAGATGTTTGCTTCGAACAATTTGTGAAATATCTCAGCGACCTATGTATGAAGACAATGCTATCCATGAGATAATGAATGCGATATTTAGGTGAGTACATACATTCGTAATTATCTAGTTAAATTGTCCGAAACGTTTGCCTCGGGTTCACATAGACAGAGCCACATTTGAATGTTTCCAACATTCTACATAGTTTGTCCAGGAAGATGAAATTTGTTTTTGGTAAAAGTATATTCCACCCCATAAAGGCATTGCCTTGACTGTGACTGTGTCGACTGTCGATGCACAGTGGACTGAATATTAATAATAATGTACATAGATGAATGTTAAATACGAGTAGAGATTAGCTTGATATTAACCACCCAAGTGGAGGGATTTTGATGCGATTTTCCTCATCCTTAGTTGAGTATACTCGCATTAAAGGATTGTTGCAATTTGAATTCAAACTCTCATAAGGGGTTATACATATGTAAAGTGCATTTAAGAGAAGGAAACATCATTAACATTAAGTGCGTTTCTGTGTTCTTTGATTTTGCGTATGCTGTTGGGCATATGATGTCTTGAAAGGCATGGGGGACCGGATTTGTTTGACATGAGCAAGTAATTTGTATGAAAATATTCTTGCTAGCCGATATAACATACCATATACCTCGTTTCCGTTTTTGAAACCGGAAACAACTCATTCTTAACTAGACGAAATCCCAAATTCAGAAAATTCAAAAGGAAGCACTTAAATAAAGCAGCAATATCGGAAACGGCTTTTTTCTTTATAGTCATACCCATCAAGGCTTCAAGCTATGAGTAACTCTATCCAGCCCGATTTATAGCTAGCTGCTGCGATTTATGCACAATGAGTTGGTGAATGAGTTTTTCACTTAAGCGAATCGAAACATTCTTCTTGTCAAAGATTCTCAGATTCTCAGGATTGTAACACTGGTGTTCATCTGTTTCACTTTTTACCTACCGTAATCGTTATATTCAAAATCTTTCGACTAGTTCAATGTAATTACACAGCCCGTTCAGCTGACTTCTGTACATATTCTATAGTGTATTCAGATGCGACCGAGGAATTTTGTACCCTTAAAATGTTCGTACACAGCGCTGGCGAATTTAGGGAGAAAGAAACGACAGGTACCGATGCACATTGTTTTTAAATGTTTGTAAGTTATAACGACCAGGAAACACAGAGATCAGCAGGGCATTCCATAAGCGAGTTGTACGGCTTAGGAAAGAATCCCGATATTTTAGAGTACGTCCAAAAGTGGGAATACTGATGAACATTCATCAGACAAAACAAAGTTATATTGGCATCAACTATGAGTTATATCGCACGGTTCTGAATCCGATCTAGCAGATGCAGAGATGTTTTAGGCGCACCTGACCAGATGTGGACATTGTACTCCAATTTTGGGCGGATGAATGCCTTATACATATATTGTGGCCAGATCAGAGGGGATAAAATATTCCTTACATCGCTTGAGAAAGCCTAGACATTTCGCAGCATTTTTGGCGACATCGAATATGTGGTCATTCCAACGTAAGTTGTCACTGACACATATACCGAGAATGGAAAGTTTATCGGTTCCGACGATGCAAGTGCCATTCATGGATAATGGCTGAGTATTTGAATTTCGCTTTAACGACAGCAGACAGCATTGGGTTTTGGAAGCATTAAATTCCACTGTTGGTAGTTCTCCAATTGGTTATGCTGTTGATACCGGAATTTAATGAGCTTAACATACGCTGCCGTTCCCGTTCTACAGCCGAAGAGCAGGGACGTGAGTCCGGAATCGAATATGAAAAGCAGAGAGTACTGTCGTCAGCAAAGGAATACATTGGATTAGAAGTAGAAGACAAGAGATCATTGATAAAAAACGGAGCCGTGGGGCACACCAGCATTTATTTTGTGAATATCAGACTTGAAACCGTCCAAGACAACTTGAATTTAACGTTCCGAAAGGTAGTTTCTAATCCATTGAAGAAGAGAGTCGTCGATTCCAAGAGCACGCATTTTCGACAAAAGAGCCTGATGTCAAGCTCTGTCAAATTCCTTACAAATATCAAGTGCAATTATCTTGCTTTCGCCAAATTGATGTACGCTTTGGTTCCACTTTTGGTGAGACATGCCATCAAATCACCAGTGGACCTACAAAAACCATATTACCGGTCATTGAGATGTTTTCGTGTTTCGAGATATTTCATGAGCTGATGGTTTATCAACAATTGCACGTAAGTGCAATTGGCCTATAGGAGGAGAAAGAAAAAGATTCGCCTTTTTTTTGGGACAGGCTGGACAAATACTGTTTTCCATCTGCTCGGAAAGAGCCCTAAAGAGTAGGATTGATGAAAAAGCTGAAAAAGCTGTGATTTTGCCAGCGAGGAAGAACACCTCTTCAGAAGAAGGGGAGATATACCATCTGCACCAGCGGATTTATGTATGTTGAGATCTTTAAGTACTCTTGCTACTACACGAATGCGAAAGTGGATTCGTCAGATTCAAGATTCGACGCACTCAAATGTAGGCGGAGACAAAGCACAATCTGGGAGTGTTGAGCTGCCCGCAAAGTGTGCAGCAAGCAGATTGGCCTTATCCAAAGAGCTGACAGCTGGAATGTCATTGTAAATGTGCGTGGGGAGATGGAGGATGAGGCAGAATTTCTAATGTTTTTGACGAATGACAAAAATTGTTACTGCCTTTGGGACATTGCTGTATTTTTTGCCTCAGTTTTTGCTCGTATTGGAATTTCACACGCTTGAGATAGACGTTGCAGTCATTTCTGGCTCGTTTAAATTTTTTCGGTTTTCCTCTGTCGGGTTGGTCTTGTAGGACCGAAAAAACAATTCTCTAACCCTGACAGCCTCTTTACAGCTTGAGTCGTACCATGCCTTTTCTTTGGGTCTGATAGCCTTCATCCAATGAGCGATAAAGTTTCTCATTCCATAGAGAATGGTGTCTGCGATCATATCAGCAGCGGCATGCACGTCGTTATCGAGGAAACATAACGACCAGTTAAATATGCTAAAGAAGGTGTTAAGTCCGCTCGTTGGTCAATAGGCACGGTCCGCTCCGTTTGCACGATAATGCTAGACCCCATACCTCACAAGTAACGGTGCAAAAACTGTTGCAGTTGGGATTTGAAATTCATCCGCATCCACCGTAGTCTCCTGATATTTGCTCAACGGAAGATATTTCCTTCAAGTAAATCTCAATAGATTAGTCCGTTGGGCAGATCGCTGTTTATAAACCCTTATAAACCTGAACTTGTCCTCTTTTCCAGGAAATACAAAATTCCAATTATAGACGCTCCTTCAATAAACTGTACCACTTTAGTGTTTTTCGGTACAGCAAAATATCTGCGCCTCATTTTTGACAGAAAACTAAACTTACGGAGTGGTAGTCTGCTGGATGGGCTTAGAAAGTGCGGTTAACTGCATTAAACTAAGCAGAGTTCAGAGAACAGCGTGTATATGCATAAGCCGAGCATTGCGGTATACCCTCTCTGTGGCATTAGGCATTCTGTTTCATTTGACACCCCTCGATATTTTCAGCAGGCAAATAGCTGCGACTAAACAGTGGAAAAATAATCCATTTGGCCACGTCAGTATTCTTAATACATTAGGAATCCTCGCAGAGAACATCGATTACATCACACCTGTAGTTTGGTTTGACAAAAACTTCCATGTAAGCTTCCCCTCTAGATCCTTCTGGGAGGAAGATGCTTTCATGGTGGACAAGTCAATCCATTTCTACACAGATGGATCTAAAACCGATAGCGGAGTTGGTAGCGGCGTTTTCTCAGATACACTAAATGTAAGCTTCTCTTTCCGTCTTCCAAATCACTGTAGCGTGTTCCAGGCGGAAATGTTGGCGATTAAAGAAGCTCTGTCCTGGCTGAAGAAAAACGTGATATCTGCAAAGGATATCCGCATCTTTTCGGATAGTCACCCTTGAATGCCGATCATCTCAGTTTATCAGCTGAACGCTTAAACAAAGCTAATTCTATAAATGGACTAGTAATAGTAGCTTTAACCCTTTGTAATTATTTCTCCAAAATAATAAATTATTGACTGCCTTAAGTGGATTTGCTTTTTTTTTAAAAAAAAAAAAAACATTTATTTAACTTACTTTATTTTTAAGTAATTTTCAAATTATTTATTGCATATTACTTTTTTCTTCAAATATCTAGACCAAGCGTATCAAACGTTGATAAAAAATATCTACGAGCAATGCGAATAGGAACGCATGGTTCAAATTGTGAGAACATCTTTTGGGGCTGTAAAAATGGAACTAAATGGCTAACAGATTTTTTTGAATAAATAACTTTAACTAATGCTTTTAATACAAATATATTTTTACTTATATTTTCTTTAGTATACTTTGTACAATTGCACCAAATTTTTATCGATTTCAAGGCCGCATATGACAGCATCTATAGAGACGAGCTACACCTACGAAGCATCTCAGTGGATGGAGGACTCTCACTCCTTAATAAAGGTGGAAGACAACTTCTCAGAGGACTCTGATGTCCTGAGAAGATGTGTGTCATTGAAAATTGTGCAAAGCCCAGAGTAAACAACTGGGCCACAACTTTCCAAAAGTCTGTGCAACTACTTGCATATGCTGATGATACTCGTATTGGCAGAATACAGCAAGCTGTCATCGGTACGTTTGAAATTATTCAACAGAAAAAGTAAAATAGTTCAGCTGTGAATGAAAGGTAAGACCAAGGGTGTGCAATTAGAGCGGCTCAATTTGTTCGAGTCACAAAAAAACCTGATAAGCGTCCACCAGAATCGGAATCTACGATGAATTCTAAGAAAATTTCCCTACGAAACTATGTGTCTAAAATCAATTCCTAGCTCCCGCTGAGAGGTATTTAAAAAAAAATAACACATTTTCCAATCATGTTGGGTTCAATTTTAATTCATCTTCTTACAACAAAGTTTTTTTTTTTTAATTAACCAAACGATTTTTTTTTTAAATTTGACAAAATGTGCCGAACATGCCATGTACTGAGGCTCGTTTAAGAAAGTGGAAGCCAAAGGTCGGTAACGCTTTAACGAAGTGAGGTATCGGTCTAAAATTTGAAATATACAGGGTGAATGACTCGAACTCCAACTTTTTAAAATGCTATAATTTTTTTATTTTTTGATAAATTTTATTGTGCCGAAGCAAAAAATGTTGGAAAATACATCAATTTTCAAATTGTATCAGTAGTTTTCAATATGTCCACCTTTGGCGCGAATAATGGTCTTGAGACGGCCGAAGAAAGCATCGCACTCTGCACGCAAATGGCTCTGAGGTATTTTGGTCCATTCCCGGCGAAGTGCTTGTTTGAGGTGGTCCAAACTTTGGTATTTTTTAGTGCCAACCCTCGCCTTCAAAATACCCCAGACAGAGAAATCCAACGGATTTGCATCCGGAGAATTTACAATCCATTGCGCCGAAGAAATGAAGTGTGACACATTGTTTTTTAACCAATCTAGGTTGACGCGCGCTTTCTGAGACGGTGCCGAGTCTTGTTGAAATGTCCACGGTCTCCGACCGAAATGATTGTTTTCCCAAGGCCTCACTACTGCCTCTAAGACAGTTTCACGGTACACGATCGCTTTAATTTTGACGCCGCGGTCCAAAAATACGAGCGGAGAGCGACGATCGGCGGTTATGGCGGCCCAAACCATCACCATCGGTGCTGCCTGCTTTCTGGTGGCCATCTGAAGGTATAAATTTTCGAATGACCTCTCTGGCAAGTAAACTCGGTCATTTTGTGTGTTGACATATTGCTCGATAACAAATGGCGACTCATCGGAAAAAACCAAATTCGGCAACTCACCACTTTCGTGCAAGCGTAGCAACTCCTTCGCTCTTTCGACTCTAACTTTTTTCTGTTGCGGTGTAAGATCGAGTGCTTTTTGGAACTTCAATGGCTTGAGCCCAAGGTTATTTTTCAGTATGTGTTGCATCCGTTCCAACGATATGTTGAGCTCACGAGCGATTTTTATTTAACTTCGACGCGCATTTCGCTCAATTCGGGCCTGCACTTTCCGAACCATTTCTGCCGATGTTGCTGTTTTTTAATGTCCACCTCCATGGCGTTTTGCAACGCTGCCAGTATCATGGTAACGAGCTATGGTTCGAGACACAAATGATTTATTCACGTTGAGGTGCTGGAGGGCTCTAACCACAGCTACTTGTGGTTCTCCAACCAAATATAAAGCAATCACTCTATCACGTTTGTATTCCATCGCTAATAAAAATTTTTCAACACAACCGAAACGCGAATCGTTTAAAGGGTTTATAAATAATAAAATTATTTATCATGTGTCAAAATTTGAGCTCACTATCATGAACGGTTTGGAAATTATAGCAGTCTGAAGTTGGTTGCAGTTCGGGTCATTCAGGGTGTATATCCTTACAACTCCAATGAAAATTTTGAACAACAAAATAAAAGTAGGCGTGGCATAAGAAAGGGCGTAACTTAACGGTCATAAGTTTAATTTGATTCAAAAAAAATATATTGTTATTTTCATACACTTACGAACTTAAAAGATAAGCTTTAGAAATAAAATAACAAAAAATCGTAAAGAAAAAATAACTTATTTGTCAGTTTTTAAAGTCTTTCTTAGACTCGATTTGAGGATTTTCGGAACGACTTTCTAAAGTCACTGACATATAGTAACATCATCTCGATTCTGCGGCATTACGCGTCGTGAGACATGCGTTAACAACTGCACACAACGTTCGGTTACCTGAATGTGGGATGGAATTGCTGGATTTGGCAGTGGTATTTCAGCAGAATTTATGTACTTCAACAAGTGTTCGTGTGGGATGCTTGCAGTAAATAGGGGTTCAAATAAGATGTCGTCATAATCCAAGTCAACTAAATTCTTCTTACAAATTCTGTGTTTAGTTGAGTCATATAACTTCTCGCGATAGATAATACATAATTTTATTAATAGCTCTTTCGCGGACAGATTTCCTTCAATCGGAAAGCATTGCTAACAAAATATTTTCTGTATGGGCGAAAAATGCATTGTTTTGGATTACTTTGTTTACAATTTCTCGAAGATTTAGTGGCAAGAATTGCGTTGACTGAATAAAATTAAATAAAAGTTTACTGCCATATACCACTGAATTATAAAATTTGATATTAAAATACATCGGTATATAAACTTTCATAATGAAATTAGCCAATTATTTAAATTTGCTAAAGGTAAACTACTTGCGACATAAAGGCGCAAAAGTCTGCTGGTTTTTGTTAACCAACGCGAATGAACAATTTGTCCCGGTTTCATGTTGGCAAGATCTTCTGTGCACAAACCTTCCGATACAGCTTTGGCTATTCGATAGAGATATAAAACGTCAGTCGAAAGGCTTTTTTCATCTTTATTATCTATGGGTGGAGGCATATTCCCCAATGAAATGGGTTCAAATTGAGGTACAGCCTACGACAAAATGTTTGTTAAAATTTGAAGATGTTGTATTAGAACTTGGTGCTTACCGGAAGTTGTTTACAGATCTCGAGTAACTTCGTTAAAGTCCCACTAGCTGTACGTGGTCCACTTGTAGTTGAATTTTCTAAGGCATGAAGCAAATGGCGAAGTGGAAGTTCGTTAAAATGCAACAAGCAAACAAACCAATGTAATGGTTTATTCAATAAAACTTCAAACTTTCGAATTATTCCATTTTCAATTCCAGTATTGATGGGTTCTCCATCGCAGCAAACTCCTATCAAGCTAATAAGCGTTAAATTTTTTTCCTTAAAGAACTCCCATAAATGGATTCTTGCCTTGCGGTTCCTTAAGAATCACAATATGAGACTCCTTTTGTACTCTTGGATGGTATTTTCCATTAATTTCTTTCCGTGTCAGAGAGTCATTTTTTCTATTGTACCATCAAAAGAAAAAGCTAGTTAAGCTGAATCATTTTGCTGCATACGTCGAACGGACGTATTACAGGGTATTTAATTTTTTCACGACCCACTTTGGATTTATCCATAATAATTGCCTCCTCATTTTAATCAGCAAACCCAATGTCTTTAAATAGGGCTGTAGCCAAACAGGAGCAACTCTGTCTGAATGCCAAATCGATCACACATCATAGCGAACTTACGAGTAATTGCATCGTATCTTTTAGAGTCAGGTCCCCTTTTGTTCAAAATCAGATCTCTTGCTGCTGGCATTGCAAACTCGTTTTCACATTCGACATTCATTTGCGAAGATTCGGCTCTAAACGAAGGATCAAAGCTATCTGGCAATTGGCTTGACTGTTGGTCGACGATATTTTGCACGCATTCGGAAATTGTATTCCGTTGGTCAATCATGAACATTTTTAGATGATCAGGAATTAATCCACAGGAGCATGGCATTGTTTTTTTGCAACTGCACTTAGCAACATAAAATAGTTAATTTAAGGTTATCTCAAAATCAGTAAATGAATTTGTTCTAGATATTATCGGCGTAAGGCTTGCATAAGAGTGTTGTTTTTTTATTCATTGTTTTTGACGATCACTCACGTAAAAGTAATATTTAAGTACCACCTAGATCAAAAAGCTCCCGGGGGACACCACCGTGTGGCGCTCCCATTGCTCAACAGAAATCATACAAACAAAAATTTTCTGCTGGTGATAATTTGGATGAACATCTCTTTTGTATCTCAATGGTTTCCATCCAGATGTATTTCTTTAAGGATGGAATTAAGCAAGTACTTCGGCAAAACCCTGCCCCATCATCAACCCGATATTGTCGACCAATAAAATTAAATATTGCTAAGGAAGCCACAAAACTGACCAAGTCAGAGGAAGAATCAATTCAAGATCAAATTAAAAGAATTTAATAGAATTTAACACTGACAGTTTGCATATCATAATTAAACCGTTCTTTTTGTTAACTATGATTGACGGAAAAATTTGTACTGCTTTATCATCTACAACATCTTCATCACAAACGTGTTACATTTGCGGTGACAAACCCTCCGAAATAAACAATTTAACTAATCTTTCAAATAGGAATATGAACCAAGAAGCAATGTCCCTTGGATTAAGCCCCCTTCACTCATAGATACGATTTATGGAATGCACCCTTCACATATCGTATAGATTAGATGTCAAGGTGTGGCAGGTAAGAGACCAAGGAAGTAAAGAAAAAGTCAAAGTCAGAAAAAAACTAATCCAAGAAAAATTTAGAAGCGAAACAGGGATATTGGTAGATATGCCAACTCAACAGTCTGGCAATACTAATGACGGAAACACGGCTAGAAGATTTTTTAGAGATGAGCAAAAGACTGCCCAAATTACAGGAATAGATAAAGAAATTATCAAAAAGTTTCATATCATCTTAGAAGCTCTTGGGTCTGAGTTCCCAGTAGATGCAGATGCTTTTGAGAAGTATGCAAAGGAAACAAGGGAACTATGGTGTATCTTAAAAATTATACTTGGTATTTTATGCCAGTAAGTGTGCATAAGGTCTTGTTTCATGGAAAACAAATAATTTCTACTTGTATACTTCCAATGGGACAACTTTCAGAAGAAGCGCAAGAGGCAAGAAACACGGAAAATAGAAGGTTTAGGGAACTGTTTACTAGAAAAATATCACGTGTAGATACAAATACTGACCTCTTAAATCGATTGCTTATAACATCAGATCCATTCCATTCTTAGCAAGTCTAAGATGCTTTCCGAGAAGAAAGAAAAGTGTCATAGAACTTGAAGTCTTGCAACTTTTAGATGTACCAAATAATTAACAAAAATAAAAATAACCTGGTTTTTACGCATTGTTTTGTCTTGAAATTTGTAGTCATATGTTAAAAAAAAAAATTGTATTCTATTCTGTGAACAATTTCAATTAAAAAAACAAAAAACCTGAATTTAATTCAGCTAAATAAGCGATTCGTCACGCTGCGCGCTGACGGGTTTTAGAAGAGGAGATACCACCTTGATCAAAAAGTTCCCGGGGGACACCACCGTGTGGCGCTCCGATTGTTCCGATTTGAGTTCTGTTTTTTTTTGTTGCAAAAGTTACGTAGCCAAGAGTACATCTAAATCTGTGTGTGTTGGCGATTTTTTACAATTTTAGAAATGGATTTGAATTTGCAACAACGAACTTGTACTCGTATTAAATTTTGCGTAAAAAACGAATTTAATAGTACGCGAATGTTGCAAATGTTGGAAAAGTGTTTCGGCACCGATTCTCTAAAGAAAACGGTCGTTTACCAGTGGCACGAGCAGTTCAAAAGTGGTCGTGAGTCAATCGAAGATGATGAACGCAGTGGCAGACCATCGTTCGATGTCGATGTCGATGTCGAACCGACGAAAACATTGATGAAGTACGAGTAAAAGAAATGTTGGTCAATAACCGCAAATCAACCATCAGAGAGATAGTGGAGGACCTGAACATTGCCTATGGATCCGTCCAAGACATTTTTGTTAATGATTTGGGTTTCCGTCGTGTAGCAGCAAAGTTAGTGCCCAAAGAACTCAATTGCATGCAAAAAAGATGGCGTTTTGACGTCGCAAAAGAGATGATTTGCGAGGCTGAATCCGATCCCACATTCATCAAAAGGATCATTAGTGGAGACGAGACGTGGGTTCATGAGTACGACACGCAAATCAGTCATCAGGCCAGTGAATGGCGTTCACCATATGAGCCGAGACCAAAAAAAACCACGTCGTTTTCAGTCAAAAAAGAAGGCAATGCTCACGGTTTTCACGGATTACAACGGTGTAGTGCATTATGAATTTTTTCCAGTAGGCCAGACAGTAAACAAAGCGTATTATTTGGGCGTTATCAGTTTGCGTGAAGCAATTCGCCGAAAGAGACCAGAATTTTGGGCAGATTTTGCACCCATGATAACGCACCGTCGCACAGTGCCATCATTATTCGTAATTTTTTGACGAAAAATGCAACAAATACCATCCAACAGCCACCGAACTCACCTGATTTGGCTCCCTGTGACTTCTTTCTGTTCAATCGAGTTAAAAAAACCATTACGGGGAACGCGTAATGGAAAAATCGCAGGAAGCACTGATGGACATACCGAAAACCGAATATAAAAAATATTTCGAGGATTGGATCAAGCGCTGGCATAAGTGTGTTGCAGTCGATGGGAATTACTTTGAAGGGGACAATATACACCCTGAATGACTCGAACTGCAACCAACTTCAGACTGCTATAATTTCCAAACCGTTCATGATAGTGAGCTCAAATTTTGACACATGATAAATAATTTTATTATTTACAAACCCTTTAAACGATTTGCGTCTCAGTTGTGTTGAAAAATTGTTATCAGCGATGGAATTCAAACGTGATAGTGTGATTGCTTTATATTTGGCTGGAAAACCACAAATAGCTATCGTTAGAGCCCTCCAGCACCTCAACATGAATAAATCATTTGTGTCTTGAACCATAGCTCGTTACCGTGATACTGGCAGCGTTGCAAAACGCCATGGAGATGGTCATAAAAAAACAGCAACATCGGCAGAAATGGTTCGGAAAGTGAAGGCTCAAATTGAGCGAAATCCGCGTCCAAGTGAAATAAAAATGGCTCGTGAGCTCAACATATCGTTGGAACGGATGCAACACATACTGAAAAATAACCTTGGGCTCAAGCCATTGAAGTTCCAAAAAGCACTCGATCTTACACCGCAACAGAAAAAAGTTAGAGTCGAAAGAGCGAAGGAGTTGCTACGCTTGCACGAAAGTGGTGAGTTGCCGAATTTGGTTTTTTCCGATGAGTCGCCATTTGTTATCGAGCAATATGTCAACAAACAAAATGACCGAGTTTACTTGCCAGAGAGGTCATTCGAAAATTTACACCTTCGGACGGCCACCAGAAAGCAGGCAGCACCGATGGTGATGGTTCGGGCCGCCATAACCGCCGATCGTCGCTCTCCGCTCGTATTTTTGGACCGCGGCGTCAAAATTAATTCGATCGTATACCGTGAAACTGTCTTAGAAGCAGTATTGAAGCCTTGGGAAAACAATCATTTCGGTCGGAGACCGTGGACATTTCAACAAGACTCGGCACCGTCTCACAACGCGCGCGTCAACCTAGATTGGTTAAAAAACAATGTTCCACACTTCATTTCTTCGATACAATTGATTGCAAATTCTCCGGATGCAAATCCATTTGATTTCTCTGTCTGGGGTATTTTGAAGGCGAAGGTTGGCACTAAAAAATACCAAAGTTTGGACCACCTCAAACAAGCACTTCGCCGGGAATGGGCTAAAATACCGCAGAGCCATTTGCGTGCAGAGTGCGATGCTTTCTTCGGCCGTCTCAAGACCATTATTCGCGCCAAAGGTGGACATATTGAAAACTATTGATATAATTTGAAAATTGATGTATTTTCGAACATTTTTTGCTTTAGTTGTGCTAAAATTTATCAAATAATAAAAAAATTATAGCATTTTAAAAAGTTGGAGTTCGAGTCAGGCACCCTGTAGAATCAGATGAATAAAATTGTATTTTTAATTTTCTGAATAAATTTCGGAAAATTTTTGATCAAAGTGGTATAGCAGCGATCTCTACAAGCTGCACAGGGACATTTACCTTGACAGAGAATGGTGCATCAGTTGCCTGAGATTGCTAGAACATGTATAGCGAATTTACATAAACCGGCCGAAGAGACTTTAGGTAAGCCAAGGACCGTGCTAACTGGATAGGTGTATAGGTGTTGAGACCTATAAACAAGTTTATTCTAGATCCTTTGCTAGTAGGAATATACTATACTTACAAACATGCGAATAAATATAACAAGGTGTCGTAGGAAAAAATAAATTGTTGGAGCTACAGTTCGAGGTGAACCAAGACTTAGGCACTCCCAATCACAATGGCCTTCGTCTTGTCGATTTTTTTGGATCTAAATCTAAAAAATCTAAAAAATAAAACACTAATTTTTAATGGGAAAGTAAAAAACATTTTATTCAAAGTATTGGCCATTGCTAGCTACACATTTTTCCCATCTTTCAGTCAATTTATGGATTACACGCCAATAAAACTGTTCGTCTTTTGAAGCAAACCAAAAAGTCACCCAATTTTCGACTTGCTCGTAGGATTCGAAGTGTCCCATCGATGAAAACAAATGGTAGCCGGAAGGAGCCAAGTCTGGTGAATACGGCGGCTGGGGTAGCAGCTCCCAGCCAAGTGCCATTTTTCATCGCCAGTAACAATTCGATGCAAAACTGATTTTTTATCGTGTCTTTGAAGCAAAATTTCACAAGTGGTTTTTCTGTTTTCCATCTGGTCTTTCGTTCAATTCATGTGGCACCCATTATCCAGGCTTTTGGATCTTTCCCGTAGCTCTTAAACGGTCAGAAATTGTTTGTTGAAATTGTGCAACATTTAACATTTCTGCCATTTGTTTCTGACTCAAAGTGTCATCTTCATCCAATATTATTTGCAATTCGGCGTCTTCAAACTTTTTTAGTGGTCCTCCACGTTCTCACATTTCTCACATCAAAATCGTTATCTCTAAACTGTTGAAACCATCTTTTGCATGTTGCTTCTGATAGAGCATGATCACCATAAAGCTCGACAAGCATTCGATGCGACTCTACGCACTTTTCTTCAAATGAAAACAAAAAATTAATGCTTTCCGCAAGTCATCATTTTCTGGTACAAAATTCGACATTTTTAACACGATGAACAAATATGATGTTGTTTGCTCAATGACTTGATGTATACTAAATATGTTTGACAGGTGTCACAGCAACCAAACAAAAAGAAAAAAATTAAGGCCCGTTCACAATAAATGTTCCCTATCGAGGCATTTGTATCTTGACGCTCACTTCATACCGGTACAATTCATACTATACGTTTTTCTATTGTAATTTAGCCACAATACAAAGAATGGAATCGCCCTTGGCTCAAGAAGGATTCATAATAACAGCAAGTAATTGTTCAAGTGATGATATTTAGAAGGTGACTCGAACTTTTTTGCTTTGGAAAGCAAACGATTTCACTGAGCATTCAAGACGGGAAGAAACCAGCTTAAACCACAACAAATTCTAGTGAACATTCTAAGCCCTTTTGTTGTCCTTTTTTTCAAGACATTATATCAACAACAGATGTTCACACTTTACGGGTTAAATGCCAGCTAATAGCTGCAATATTAGGTGGCGCACAGGGACGTGAATAGCTCGCACATTCAGCGCATTAAAAACAATCCTCTACCAATTGTGCAATAGGTGGTAATTTATTAAAAACTCCTGCAACACGAATAAATATTTTAGATACCAATTAAGCAGCACTACCATATTCAAAAGATTTTCCACACCATACAACCAAATGACAAACACCTCCGGCTAAGAACTTGGCACAGATCCAAAAGGACCTGAGTCGTCACTACTCCAATTTAACTCGCTAAAAAATCGCGATAACATTGAAATAAACGAAAAAATATGTTCATCATCTGGGATAGCATAAAAACTGTATGCACTTAAGCACATTGAAATAAGCATTGTTCATTTTTATCACATTCTTACCTTCGTACTCCTTCCGTTTTTTCCGCAGAAACGATGCTGTGATACGAAGACCTTTGGCCGCAAACCCTGAACTTCGACTCTTCCCACTGCCCCCACTGAATCTGGATAGAATTGAACTCTTGGACTCCTTTCGACTGTACGATGGTCTTGACGACGGTTGTGATGACTGTGTTACAGGTGATGTTAGACTTCCAGCTGTTACTCCACTAACAGCCGTTGTAATATGCTTGCCCGAATTTGATGAGGTGGCTTTTGGAATTTTTGCATTTTCAGTGGAACGGGATTGTGGCAGATTCTCAATCGATTCGAAATCACGATTTATCGCTGGTGGCATTGAGTGCCGAAACCAAGAGTCCTGACGTTTTATCCCACGCATCTCAAGACTGTGGCGCAACTGGTCGCTGGTCGATGCTAATGTCTTCTTCGACATGGTATTTGGTTATTGCTGGATTTTAAGGCACTTTTTGTTAGTTAAAGTGTTTTGGAATGTTTTCTTGTTTTAAAGGCACATATTACAAATTCGGCACACAAAGGAATTTATTTTATTCTTCTTTTTTTTTTAAATGGTCCGCTAGATCTTTACTCGGGCAATGCATCCTTACGTAGTGTAAGCAAGTGTAGGAAACAATTGTATGCGTTTTAAATTGCAGTAATACATTGGGCACATTTTGTTCAAAAATAGGTGGTCTAGCTTAAGTTGTATTGCTAGCATTTATTGTAGAACTATAATTAGCATATTATTACACGGTTGTAGTATATGGTATTTAGATAATACAGGGAATTAGACCTCTGCACTATAAACGAGACATTGGATGAATTTCAGGACATAAATATGGGCAAATTGTGAGCCTCTACTGTGCCTGCTAACGATTCCACTCAATCTGGAAAGCTGCAGTAAGACGATAACTAGGTGGCGATGAGTTGAGTGAACCAACTCCAAATTGCTTCTTTCCACCCAACGACGTGAAACTACCCATTGGCATATTCCTTCAATTAAATAAAGTAAGTGAAATTTAAATAAAAGGCGTCGTCTTTTCTTTTGGGAAATCCTACAAAACTGGTGTCAGAAGTGGGATTCGACTGAAGAAATTTAGTCAAAATAAAAAAAACTAAAACCAAAGCAGATTTACGGCCCCGTCAAACCTAAGAGCCCACACAACTGTTATCAGAAACTGCCATTCGTAAAGGAAGAAACCATCTAACCTGAAATCCGCAAGTATAATACAGACAAATTGTGAGTAGATATGAAATTACTACTTACATATTAAAGTAGAGCTAGCTTTTATGATTAACAACTACTGAGGCTAACAAAATCAGCGAATTGACTCTTCAAATGAGCTCAAGAATTCTGTTCAGACGTCGTTAACGTATTGCTTCACAAAAAAAAAAAAGTAATAGGGAAAACCAAAAAGGAACTATCTGACCTCAATCGTTAGCAACATCGAAAACGATCATCGCAACAATTTCGGAAAAGAGAAAAACTTCCGCAACATTACGATCTCATCAAAACTTTCGATCCACATATTTGGACTGTCACCTTGACATTTCTTCGATTTTCAACCAAATAAAAATATTCCTATCTTTGGAAAGCAGGATAAAGAAAAAAATAGTGTTTGTATAAAACAAAACAAAAAAAATTTTGGGACAAAATAATGTTAACCGAGAGCCTGCAAATAGTACGGAAATTCATGATAAGTCTGGCGGCGTTGCTAAAGTTATAAGACAGATGGAGTTGATGGAGTCTGATTTTTCCACAAAAACCTTATCTACACAAAATAGGAAATCTTCGTTCGACGCCGAATGGAGAGACAACGAAGTGCAAGACGAATTGAGAAGACAGGAAGAAGTGAATAAGTCAGGACACCCGAATAATCCGCGAAATAGCAAATGTAGTCAAAAATACCGTGGGAAGCAATCTAGATAGTTATACGATGACAGGGGCCGTAGCAAAGACGGTTGGGTTGGTTTCAGGTGAAGTGGACGCGAGTGGAGCTACTGCAAATGCTGGTATAGGTGCAAAAGTGGATAGAGAAGACGTCCGAAGAGTTTCGGAGTTCGCTAGAGAATTAGAACTAAGAGAAAGCTTGCTGAAGGCTCGTGAAGACAATTTGAGGAAAGATTTGGAAATTTCTCTTTTAAGAAGTGAATTAGGTACATTAGACAATAGGACTAGGTATGGGCTTCATCATTTTAGGATGCATTGAACATTATTCCAGAATTTTGCGGAAATGCGACATACGGTGTTAGAAACTGGATACAAGATGTCGAAAGTGCGGCTATTTCCATGGGGTGGTCAGAGTTGGAGAAGCTTTTGTTCGCTAAACGTCTACTCGTTGGATCGGCAAAGTTGGCTTTACGATCAAGAACAAATTTATTAACATTTGGCAGTTTAAAAGAATTTTTAGTCGAAGAGTTCGCTAATGACGTCACACCAGCAGAGATCCACCAAATGATGAACAAAAGAAAGCAGGGTAAAGCTGAAAGTTGTAAGGATTACCTTCTGAAGATGAGGGAACTTGGTGCTTTAGGGCGCCTCGATGATAGGTCCATCATTCAACACACGATCAATGGCATTAGCGATGCAACTACGAAAAAAGTTATTTTGTACGGAGCTAACTCGATGAAAGAATTCAGAGAAAAGATAGCTTTGGACTCCAAATTCAACGAAGATTTAGCCAGTTCGCAAATGAAAGAACAGCCGAAAAGGGAAGTGTCTTCTCTAAATAAAGATCAGTCACGGAGCAGTAGGACGTCAAAAGGTGTTACAATTGCGGGAAAGTACGCCATAAGAGCTCTAATTGCACTAATGGTATAAAATGTTTTCGCTGCAATGAATTTGGGCACAAATCGTCGACTTGTGCCAAGCCAAGAGCAACAAATTGTGTCAATATAGGAGAGGGCAACACGAGAAAAATTATTTAGGTCAATGATCAAGAAATCGCTGCTCTAATTGACGCAGGGAGCGACTTATCCATTATACGGTGCGAAGATTATGTTAAGCTAGGTGCGCCTAGAGAATGGAGATAGAAGGCTTATCAGAGCACCGAGTCGAGTCGATGTTCAATTCTGGCAACAATAGAAATCGACGGTTGTATTTCCCAAACGTCAATCTATGTAATGTCGGGAGAAGTTTTAAAGTTACCTTTCATCGTAGGCAGGGATATACTCAATAGTACAAATATAAATTTTTCTACAGAGGGCCTAGCTACAATCACCAAAATGAATTCAGAACCGTATTGTTTCTTAAATACAATCGAAGGATCGAGGCCTAACGTAGGCGCACCTGCTTATGCCAATGCTATAGAAAGTTTAGTGAATGACTATAATCCTCAAAATGAAAAATCAACAAAATGTGCATCGTTCTCAAGGACGAACAGCCTACCTGGCAAAACCCCCTGGAGAAACAAATTGTCGACGCTCAGGTAAATCAGACCAAGCTGCTCAGAGTTCGCAAGTCCGATAGTCTTAGCCAATAAACGGGACGGTACAAAAAGGCTGTGCCTAGACTACCGTCGCCTAATCGCGATCGGTACCCACTACCGCTAATCGAGGATCAAGTAGAAGCCTTAAACAAAGCAAGGGTTTTTTCGACGCTTGATTTGGAGAATGGATTTTTTCATGTAGAAGTTGAAGAGAGAAGTCGCAAGTATACCGCATTTGTTACACCTAGTGAACAGTACGAGTTCAATAAAGTGCCTTTTGGTTTATGTACATCGCCTGCGATTTTTCGAAAACACATCAACCAAGTATTTAAGCCATTGATAGCCGAGGAAATCTTTTTGCTCTACATGGATGACGTGGTAGTCCTAGCAAACTCGAACGATGAAGCAGTTCAAAATTTAAAGAAAATCCTTAAACTAGCCTCTGCTTTTGGCCTCCGGATAAAATGGAAGTAGTGCCAATTCCTATGTGAGGAGATCGAGGACTTGGGCTACGTAATTGCTTTTGGTTTTATAAAGATCTCGCACTACAAAACTTTAGCGGTAAGGAAGTTTTCGCAGCCAACAACCGCTAGGAAAATCCAAAGTTTCCTTGGTCTCACCGGGTATTTTCGGAAGTTTATTCCGAATCATTCTCTGATCGCCAGGCCATTGACAGCTCTTCTTAAAAAGGAGTCCGTTTTCCAGTTTGGGGCTGCTGAGAAAGTAGCCTTCCAGACCTTGAAGGATTGTTTGGTTAATGAGCCTGTATTAAAGCTGTAGTGTCCGGAAGCAGAAATCGAAGTTCACACCAACGCGAGCAAATTTGGCTATGGAGCTGTTCTACTTCAAAGAAGTGACGATGGCAAATTGCACCCCGTTGACTATAACAGTAAGCAAACAACGTGTGCGGAACAGAGATATTGTAGCTACGAGTTAGAGGTCCTCGCAGTAATTAGAGCCATAAAGAAATTCAGAGTGTATCTATTGGAATTGAAGTTCAAAATTATTACCGATTGTCTGGAATTCAAGGGCACAATGGAGAGGAGAGAAATCTCATCCAGAATAGCTGGTTGGGCGTTGACCTTAGAAGAATTCGACTTTGTACTTGAACACCGCCCAGGCGTAAGCATGAAACATGCGGATGCTTTGAGTCGAAATCCAATGGTCATGATTTTGGATTCCGAGTTTTTAGCCAGGATAAGAAACGCACAAGATAAAGATGAGTTTATGCGAGCTATCAAAAGGGCTTTAGCAAGTGGCCCTTATGAGGATTTCTTCACAGAACAGGGTATTCTGTACAAGGACAATGACAACGGAAACAAGTTGCTTTGCATTCCAAAAGGTTCTGTTCACCCAGAGGGACATTTTGAACTGCGGAAGATAGAAGAGGTAATTTGTCGTGATTATTACATTCCTAAGCTGAAGCAGAAAATCGAGATGTGTAGGAGAAACTGCATCCCACGTATTGTCAGTGAACGTAAGGCTGGGAAGCAGGAAGGATATTTGAATCCGATATGCAAGGAGGAGGAACCACTGCACACATACCATGTAGACCACCTTCGTCCCCTTTTCGCTACAGGGAAGCAGTATGCCTATATCTTCTGCATCGTAGACGCGTTTACCAAATATGTTTGGATCTACCCAGTGAAATCTACCGTAGTTTCCGAAGTGCTTGTCAAACTTCGGTTACAGAAAATCTGCTTTGGGAACCCTTACCGCATAATCTCTGATAGAGGAGTGGCTTTCACCTCAAACGCATTTAAAGAATATTGTGAGGAAATGATCAGGTGGAGAGAATAAACCGAATAATCATTTTGGCTTTGGCAAAGCTGTTCGTAAATGATCCAAGCAAATGGTTTATTCGGAATAAAAATGCGACGGAACGAAGACATTAACTAAGCCGACACCATTAAAGAGCAGATTATGGTTGTATTCGAAGAAAACAGAGATGCCGTTCGCGAAAATGCAAAAATTGCGATCAAAGCCGTACAGGAAGAAAATCGCAAGACTTACAATGCAAATAGAAAACCATCCTTAAGATATAAAACTAACAAACTTAAGTGGCTATTAAGAAAACTCAATTCGATGCTGATCAAAAAATGTTTTCTAAATTTTTAGGTCCGTATACCGTTACGAGAATTTCTCCAAATGATCGCTATGAAGTAAGAAGGGTAGGGATTCACGAGGGTCTGCGGGTAACGGCGACAAGCGCGGACAATATGAAGCCATGGGGCGATATTTATGCAAGTACAACGGAGCAAGAGGACGAAAATGACGAAACTATTGGAAGTGTTGGCAACGCCTCGGATAATTAGACGTTAATAAGCGATAAAAGGCTAATCTAAAAAAGAAGAAGTTAAATAAAGACAGTTCCAAGAACATTCAAGACATGATACTAAGACGATAAGACGATATTCTCAAGACGGTTTCTCGAGGGCGATAAACAACCAGGACGGCCGTTTTTGGGCAAATTGTGATCCTCTACTGTGCCTGCTAACCAAAGCAGACAGACGATTCCACGCAATCTGGAAAGCTGCAGTAAGAAGATAGCTAGGTGGCGATGAGTTGAGTGAACCAACTCCAGATTGCTTCTTTCCACCCAACGACGTGAAACTACCCATTGGCATATTCCTTCAATTAAATAAAGTAAGTGAAATTTAAATAAAAGGCGTCGTCTTTTCTTTTGGGAAATCCTACATACATACGTAAATCTTTAGACAGATGGACGAACAACTAGTGGCAATCAACATCAATCAAAAATCAATTTGCTGAATCTTGCCTTCCGGAGTGAAGTACCTGTGATTACAGGGTTTTAAGCGGCTGCTTCCGTTTAAGGAGTTCATAAATGCCATTGATTCCCTCGTTAGGAGTACTGACCCTAGATTTTGAAAGCCCTTAAAACCTCAGATAGGCATTGAAGAAAAGTTGGTGATCCTAGCAAATATACCGTAAACAACGAATTCAGGAGGCCCAGATCAAAATGTAAACCAAAAAGTGTAAAGCTACGGCATAAGAAGGATGAATAAGGATAACACCAAAGACTGCTTCTATAAAACATACTAGAACATGCATAGACTAGAAAACGATCCTATAATGCGCATAAATTATATGGATGGCAAAGACTTTGTAGAAGTATCATCTTCCGACCGCTTTTGGGTGGCCAGAACAGCTCTGCTAGTGGGCCCGTTTTTATATCTCCTTGCTATGCCATCTGGAAACAGACGTCTGGCTATTCTTTTGCACCACAAAACAGGATTACTGTCGATTGGATTGCGACTCAACAAGCTTCCGTCGATGATTTTCGGCTTTGTGAACGGTCGACGTTCTGGACCGTAAAGACCGTCCTCGACTCGCAATTAAAGCACGATTCGTGAAACTAGAATGAGTACTCATGCGCTTTAAGAAGGACATCTTGAGCGAAATAAGGTGATCGGTAAGCTCCCTTCCCTCTCTGTCCTTCTATATTGCGACAAGCCAGTAGGTAGCCTACTTTAACAGCCCAGAAGAGCCTGATAGAGTGTAAACCATGCAGTGACCGGGTTTTGATGGCAGAATTCCGGAGTACGGAATCTACGGTTCGTAGATTTCTGCCATGCAAATCACCTAGTCATCGGAGGCACACAGATTAATTACGTCCACAACTGACAGCCCCCTGATATAGAAATATTGTGTGAGCGCCATCTTTTGGTATAGCAAGCATACCTTCGAATTGCATCCATGGGTATCAATCTACCCAAAGGCTTCGTCCCATCTCAGGTTAGAAATGAAAACAATCAGATGTATTGTGTAAATAGCTGTGGACGTCCATTGGAGATCTGCGAAGAATGTTGGAGGACACAGCTATGTCGCTAGGAAAAAATAAAATGACCGCACATAGCTGTAGTTGCAGCTGTAGAGATATCCAAGTTTAACAATTTACTTGCAACCCAATATTTATACTATTACCAAAGTATTCTGGTTAGCCTTATTAACCAACAATTGCAGGATGTTGTCAGCGGACAGTTCAAGTCAAATCAACTTGTTGGCTCATTTACAATCTAAATCAAATTTGTTTTACATGGCGGACTGTCAAAATATTCTCCTTCGAGACAAAAAGGAAGGCTGGTAGAGAATATGGGCTTTAAAAGGAAGTTGGGATAATGGTCACATAGTAAAGGAAGAGCAGAAAAAATATCAACAGGAAGACGAAGTGTGTCACTATATTACTATTCATCCACCGCATCATGAGGAGTGCAAACGATTATTTAAGACCAAGCGATTGAGGTTTCAGACCCGCAATTCATCCGCTCTATACACACTTTTTGTGCTTCGTGTCGCCTGTTGGCAGATTTGTGTTTTAAAATGTGAATATCTCAATAAGTTATTAACGCCGCTGGGGCGGGTTGGCGTCACTTGAGTCGTCGACGAGTTCATAAGTTACAATGCCGCAGTGGCCGGGAAAGCATCGTGCTCGAGATGTCTTTTAAAAGTGGCGATTCTTAAGTGAGCACGCGTCAAAAAGTTTGTTTACGTGACCATATTCAGCGACTGAGCGATGTGCCAATTGCAAATTTAATTCCTTCCTGGGTGCAGTGGTTCCGCGAGACTTCTTCAGATTTGAATAACCCTTGATCAGGACCCAGCAGAACATCGAGGACCACCGAAAACAATCGTGCGGTGGAGCGGTGCTTGCGTGAAAATAAAAGAATCTCAGTGCGGGAAAGAGCGACGGACTCTCAAAAACTATCGTTCATGAAATTCTGCACAAATACTTAAGATTTCCCCTTTTTTGGATTTCGCATTGTGAATTGCATCTTCGGGAGCGACGAGGCCCGTTTTCACCTGAGTAAGAAAAACTGCCGCTACAGGGCTCCATGAAAATGTAATCGGCGACTTGAATACCAATGCCTTTACATTGCCCAAGAATTAGTGCTTGGTGCGCTTTATCGACGAAAGGAAATATTTTTAAAATTCCAGAGAAGAACAGCGAAAATATTATTTTTTACCTAATTTGCAGCACATCCATCCTACTCGTCACACAGTTTCGACAATATGTGGCGATTCCACATACCGCTAGAATCTTCATGAATCTCTGAGAACATTGCATTTTGAAGTCGTCGCTAATAACCAGCGGTTTGTCGCGCAGCTGAAAGAAAATATGAAGCCCACGTGCATCCACCAAACAAGATGGTCCGGTTCCTACAGTGTATGCGACTAAATAGACGGCAACTAAGAATTACGAAGATCAAAGAGAGTCTCCTGGCGTGTTAACTGCGAGAAACTATGTATAAAAACTTCCTGCTCCAAAGATCACTCTAATTTTATGGGATTTTTAATCAAACCAGATGACACAATCACATGCAGCCGTGAGAAATCCCAGAATACTTAACTTCAAGTTCACTTCCCAGGGTCTTTTTCACTCCAAGAAACCTCAGCAGAATCAACAGTTTACCCGGAAAACTTTTCAGTCCGGATAAGGTTAAGTGAGCTATCAACTCATTTAAACCATACAACGCACCAGGTATAGAAGGAATTTTTTACAGCTCTGCTACAAAAATGTTTAGACTTCCTTGTACCTACCCTAATAGCCGTTTTTAGGTTCAGCTTCAACTGGGGCCACATACCACGCACTTGGGGGAGGTCAATCCAAAACAGGCAACAAGCCCAGTGAACTACCTAAATCATACCGTCGTTTTATCTGAAAACAATGGAAAGAGTTATTGGCGTTCATATCAGAGAAAGCTTAGCGAATAGCTTGCCTCTGCACCCGTGTCAATATGCGTATCAGAAGGGCAAATCGACAGAAGGAGTTCTACTAAAACTGACAGCTGAAATCTAAAGCTCCTTACGACGTAAAGAAATTGCACTTTGCGCGTTTCTTGACATAGATAGTGCTTTCGACAATACTAGATATGACACCATATCAAATGCTTTGTTCCATAGAAATATTGATTAACCTACTACCAATTGGAGCTCTAACTTAAAGAACAAAATAACTAAAGCAACCAATGCTTTGTGGCCTGCCGTCGCATGTATGGCAACATCACGTCAAATGATGGTCAGGCTCATCATAACTTATGCTTCTATAGCATGGTGCACTAAAGCCACACAAAAGACGGCTCAGCAAGTTTGGTAAAAATCAAAAAGTTAAGTCGTAGCGATCATTCGGACCTAAGGACCCTGTTCTCTAAAATACCAGAACTTGATATTAGCATGCGTGGTAACAGACCGCATTTAAAAAACATTTTGCTTCGATACAAGATTCTCTACGGAAGTGGAGCTGGTATACACGGACCAAATAATAACATCACCTTAACAATTGGAATAAACCTCAGTTTATTTCAGGCAAAACTAAACGCCATTCAAGAATGTGCCAACCATATCTACCAGTCTGTTATCAAGGGCGCAAACATCCATATACATATCCACGGGCAGTCAAGCAACTATAAATGCCATTAGCTCGCATATCATTGACTCCAAATCAGCCATGTACTGCTTCAAAAACTTCCAACAACTTAGCTCTAGGAATAAGACCAAACTATGGTTCCTAGGCTTACTGTCATGATAGCATTGATGGGAATGAAAGAAACGCCCTTTAATGGACCTGAACCCTTCTACTGCATCCCTAAATCAGTAGTTAATTTAGCTTTTAATAGCTGGGAGTACTCGGGATGCATCTCATCTTGGGAGAATAACCCAGGTCTAAGAAATGCCAAACGAGCCATCCTGCCCTTCAAGAAAAATGCCAATAGATGGACGGACATAGCGTTCAACAACACGTGCACATCATAAAATTCTTTTATCAAAATGGGTGTTCTGTTCGGGCAACGTTCCGCGCGCTTCGCCCATTTTACGGTCGGCATAACCGTCCTAGCGAGAGGACTATTCGCAGTGTGGTGGATAAATTTGAGTCCACTGGTTCAGTAAACAATTAACCAACACCCGTACATCGACGAAACGCAAGATCTGCCGAAAACATCGCCGCTGCCCATGGCAGTGTGCAGAAGAGTCCAAGGTTGTCGATTTCACGTCGCTCACAATATCTCAGCCTTGGCGAATTTTGCATCGTGACTTGGGCCTGCAGCCGTACAAAATTCAGCTGAAGGTAAACGACCATAGGCAACGACGTGTGTTCGCTGAATGGGCTCTGGAACAGTTGGCAACTGACCCAAATTTTCATCGAAAAATCATCTTCAGCGATGAGGCCCATTTCTAGGTGAATGGGTACGTCAACAAACAAAATTGTTGAATTTGGGACGATACTAATCCACATGAGATCCAAGAGCGTCCAATGCATGCCAAAAAAGTCACTGTTTGGTGTGGATTTTGGGCACGCCGCCAGCCCATCGGTCCATATTTCTTTGAGAACGACATTGGCCCGGCCATCACCGTCGACAGCGAGCTCTGTAGGTCGATGATTACCAACTTCGTTTGGCCTGGATGATATGGACACCAACGACATGTGGTTTTAACAGGACAGCGCTATGTGCCACACAGCTCACGCTACATTGGAAATTCTGCACGACCGATTCGAGGGGATGGTCATCTCACGGGGTGGTAAATTGAACTGGCCACCGACATCACGCGATTTGACCCCGTTAGACTTTTTCGTGTGGGGTTTTCTGAAGTCGCAGGTCTATGCGAATGAGCCACAAACCACAGCGGCCCTCGAAGCCAACATAACCCATACTATCGGTCAAATTCAGCCTGATTTATGCGAATTATATGCGACAGACTACAGCCTATCATTGAAGCAAATGATGGACTCGCGGAATATCAATACGGCTTAAGAAAGGGCCGATCGACAATCGACGCGATTGAAGCCGTAATAGACAAAGCCCAATCGGCCATAGAAGGTAGACCATGGAAAGGACGCAGTAAAAAGTACTGCGCCGTGGTTATACTTGACGTGAAAAATGCTTTCAACTCGGCGAATTGGTCGCGTATTTTACAATGCCTCGAAAGATTAAATGTACCGAAGTACATATTAAGATTGACCAGGAGCTACTTTACCGATAGGTTGCTCCTCTACGACTCCGACGACGGGTCAAAATTATATAAAATTACAGGGGGCGTGCCCCAAGGGTCAGTGTTAGGTCCCTTACGTGATGTATGACGACATTCTACGACTCCCAGTCCCCAGGGAAGTCGCCATTATAGATTTCGCGGACGATATTGCTGTTGTAGTCGTGGCAAAACGACTCGAAGAAATCGAGTTGTATTGCAACGAAGCAATATCACTGATAAAAAACTGGCTACGCGATATGAGTTTAAACCTCGCGGAACATAAAACGGAATTCGTTCTCATTACGAGTAGAAGAATGCTAGAGACGATAACTATAAAAGTCGGAGTGTACATAATTATTTCCAGCCCATTTATAAAATACCGGGGAGTGATGATTGATGCTCGGCTTAATTTCAAGCATCACCTCGCATACGCTTGCAAGAAATCGTCGAAAGCGATAGGCGTTCTTTCGAGACTCATGTCGAATATCGGCGATCTGAAACAAGGCAAACGATTAATGCTTGCGAGAGTTGTAGCCTCTATACAGCTGTACGGGGCACAAATATGGTCTGACGTCACGAATAAAAAGACACACATGAAGGGATTCAAATCTGTGTACCGATTCTGTGCAATGCGAGTTAGCAGTGCATTTCGAACGGCATCCCACGACGCGATATTGGTACTATCTTCTATGGTACCAATCGATATCCTAGCTTTAGAAGCTAGACGACTTTATGAAAATCGCGTACAAATCGGGCCATCCATAAATCAAGCGAAGAAATTCGAAAGAGGCTGCAGTATAGAAGCGTGGCAACAACAATGGAACGAGTCCCAAAAAGGGAGATGGACGTACCGACTAATCCCAAGGATTGAAAGTTGGGTAAAACGAAAACACGGCGAACTGAATTACTATGTTACACAGTTCTTGACGGGTCACGGTTGTTTGCGGTAATATCTATTCAAGCGAAACCGAAATTCGAGCCCGTCCTGTCCTCGCTG
The DNA here is from genome assembly GCA_963966105.1 of Volucella zonaria. Taxonomy (NCBI): domain Eukaryota; kingdom Metazoa; phylum Arthropoda; class Insecta; order Diptera; family Syrphidae; genus Volucella; species Volucella zonaria. The sequence goes on along the minus strand of OZ014533.1, from coordinate 52,836,984 downwards.
TGTAAATGCGGTAGAGAACGTGGAGCACGTTTTCTTCGAATGTGTGCGGTATGCAAACAAAGAGCTATATTGTGTGAAGAATTTGGTGAACGGCCAACACCGGAAAACATAGAATTGAATCTGAAGATCTTTGGGCTGCGGTGAACCACGCAGCAGTACGAATAATGTGCGATCTAAGGAATTTAGAACAGCAACGGATCGCGAATTCGTCCCTCACGAAGTAATACTTAGCGATAGGGAATAAACAGGAAGATTCCCCGTTAGGTGGTTTTAGTCAGTAAGAATCTGACACTACCAATGGACGTCGGACCATTGGTGCCTATGCAAGGTTTCCACCCACATTCCCACCCAAAACAAAAAAAAAAAAAAAGGAAGCTTGATTTATGCGCCAGAGTCATGGACATTTGGACATTTTCCGGATAGACGCCCGCCACACAGAGAAGCCGCGGCGGTGTTATATTCCACACATAATGGCATTGATAGGCCTTTCAAAGGAATAAATTTCTATGATCTCTGACACACACTTTGTTTTATTTAAATTTAAACATTAGAAGCGCTTAATGAAAGACCCTTTATATAACAAAAAATTAAAAAGTCGCTCTAATAACTTTGTAAGCTATTGGTATCAACATGAAGCCTTCAATTTAAATTTTCTTGAAAAAGGTAGAATTTTATGTAAATGTACACAAATTGAGAATTCTAGCTGCTGAATATATAACGGCAATATTACCTAGATATTCATTCACTCGTATGTGGGAAAGATTGCTGCACTCCACAAATTCATGGAAAACACAAATCCATTTCAAAAATTCACCTTCTACGAGTACATATACTCGTACTTTAAAAACACCCAGTGTTAGGGGACTATGGGACTATAAGTATTTCGTTGCAGAAGACGAATAATATTTTACACCCCTCCTGTTATGAAAGAATATCAACGTACGGGTATATTCGGAAGGTAGCATAGTTTCTGCATCACCTGTACGGAATACGAGTACATTGGGAAAAGCTTTGCTGCTTTCAAGAGTTCTATTAAAATATCGCCTTCGTGCTGCAATACTAAAGAAGTTGGAGAACTTAATTTTGAAAATGAAGCCTTAACAAGTTTACTAAAAAAAAACTCGTGTAGATACTTCAAACGAAAGACAATCGAAAACTCTAAAATGCGTGCACAAGGATTGTGAATTTACTAGGAAGAGGTTGGTAAAAATTGTGTAAGGCAAACTGGCGGAAAGAAAACAAACAAGGCAATCTATTGAAGTCATTTACCTGCTATGTGATTATATCAAATTATTAGCTTGCATCACTTTGATCTAATATAAAAAAATAAATTATCCATGATCCGATGTGTTGAGCAATTAGGCTTTTCTGCCGAAAAACTCACAGCAGGACATTGCTGCAGAGATGGATGATTGGATGACCGACGAGTTCATCCTTTAGTCTTCCATTTCGCTTTGAATGGTTACTTTTTGAAACAAAATAAGATGGAACTACTTAAGAACTGTAACACTGACTATGTTTATTTCTACTAAAAAAAGATCAAGAGCTCACTTAATACATACCGCAGGTCACAACAGCTTTATGTGCGCATAAGCTTTCATAGAGCACGCAGATTTTGAGCAATGTCATGACAATGAGATTCTCAAGTACTCAAGATGAAGCTTAGATCAAATCACCATTCCTTACCTATTCTTTTGTATCCCCTATCTCCTTGGATGGGTTCAAAGTTTTACCCGACGCGTGTCAAGGATCAACCTGGCTGAGAGCCTAGCTTAACCAAAAATAAAGAAATAAAATATTTAAACAACGTTATCGGAGTATCCGGATACCTGGTGACCACCGGATTAACCGGCCTTATCTGTATACAGCAGATCTCTATACGAATGATACTCCTGGGATTCAAATAGAAGCAGACGAAACATTAGATAAAAAGCACAAACAAAACAATTGAGACAGATTCTTCCTTAACACGGTAGATGAACAAACATACTATCTAACGGCACAGCTCCTGCAACATTAAGCTGTTGCTGTTAATAGCAGCAACTAACCTAAAGAAGGCATTAAACTTCATAATAGTGGGTGAATTGTGTTTAACCGTGGCCCTTCCCCCGCTTCAATAACATCTGAGAGCAAATAGCTCGTTCATTACAAAAACTATCCCGCAAAAGAGCGTCTTCCCGCCCTCAAGCAAAAAACTAGTCCACTGTACTCCTTGTACGAATATATCGCTTTTATTAAAATTGCTCAGTCTTTCGAAGAAAGATCAGTAAGCGCTTCGAGGATAAAATGCCTACAATACCAGCACTCACCACGTCAGCGTCGAGTACCTACAACCTAATGCGAGCATAGGCTGAACCTTCTCAAAGGTAGTGCTCCGCAATATCATTATCAATTTCACAGCAAGCGTCCCAGGATGTTGTGTCATTTATGCCCAGCACACTTAAGTGCTAAGCTAAATCATAGTGCCCTATTGATGGAAACTATGAAAGTCGCTGACCTCTAAGAGACGTCGAGAAACCATCGTTTGGTTTCGCTGCAACCTGGGGAGTCATGTCATCTGCAATTATGCTCATACGAAACCCAACTGTCAATGGAAGCTCTAATCAAGAACGCAGGCATTTTTAACACAAGTTTGGATCTTGAAAAGCTCTTTTCTGAGTCTTGCCTGGCAAGTTCATCGGTGATTTCATTTGCCGTGGTTCGATTGTGACCTGGGATCCAAAGAAGATTGAATGAATTCAGCCTACCGTTTGCGTTCAGTAAAGTTCAACAAGTCATTAAGTGCTCATAAGATCTATGTAGTTCCGGCGATCGAAATATAGTGAGACAAAAGACAAGCCAGAATAGACTTAAAGCCTTTTAAGGGAAGATCAGATTCAGACCAGTAGCGAATTAAAGTCAAAGCGCCGGAGATAATTAGAGGGAACTACCTCGGTTTCCAAAAGACCAAGAGTGCAAAACACCATGAAGATTCTAAAGCCTTCGAACGCCATATCTCAAAGGTCTTTCAATGTCGTTTTAAAAGACAAGATCATCACCAACTGAAACCATTTCTGAGAATTAGAAGGGACAACGCTGAACTATTGTACATTGAATGTACAGAGACCCTGGTATCTTTGCAAAATAAGCATGAGCACGTTGGGGTGCGAACTTATTGTCATTAAAAAGAAGTCGTTTAGTCTTGAGGCGAAGAACCAGAGTTAGATGTGAGCCTATCACCACAAGAAGCAGATTAGCTGACCTACTACAATGACCAATTGATCTTGGAGCATAAGTTTCCTTCCATTCATGTAAGAGGATGACTCCAGGTAACCTGAAATTCAACTGCCATCATCGAGTGATCCTCTAGGTTCATCTTCGGAATTTGTATACCTGAGTAACACGGATTTGTCTATAATAGTGCTGCAATTAGTTCAAGCTCATTTTCAGAACCCAACAGAAGTTTCGGCCTTCTCCGTCTTTCTGTAAATAGAGAAGACATTGTCTTGATTCAAGAATTTTAGAGTAATCTACAACTTAGTTTGCGGACTCCAGTTTCCTGAATACTACCCACTATATGTATCGAACCCTAGTTTCTGCCGCGAGCGCCGTGTGTTCACGATCGTCATTCTGAATAATTTGAAAAGTTTGACATTAACTAGACGCAGCTCCGTATAGATAATTTTTCTATGGATAATGTTATATGCGGCTTTGAAACCGGTAAGAAAATGGTGTGGACTTCTGGGGTTTTCTCTAGTAGATCAATTGTAAATGTGCCCGGCCTACCACCGCATTAATAAGGGCCAACTAGATAACTGATGCTGAGATTCCAGGCATACTTTGCTCGGATCAGATCTTGGAAATGAGTTGGTGTATGCTTTCTACCAAGTCTGGCAACCTTGTTATGCTTGCTTTTAATCGAGTGAAAGGAAAGTGTGGCTCTCATTGCCCAAATTGATTAGCCTATTCCGTTTGACACAGGGAGTTTGAAAATTTCCTGCCATATAGCAGGCGTAGACAAAAATGTGAGGGCTACGCGATCAATAAATATCTTAACAGTATATCTCCATTGTCGTGGCATCTGAGATATCCATAGACAAACTTAAATAAGGAAAGAAGCTACCTCTAGGCAGTAAATTTCCGAGAAAGCTTCCAGAATGTCATCAACCAAGAGAAAGAACTAAGCGCCCAAGGTATAAGGAACAATTTCGATGGTATACGCAAAAACTCTACAGAAGAGTCACTCCTCCCAACCGGCCTCACGCCTGGAAATGGAACCACAAAAACCTTAAAAAGTTGTGAAGAAACTTTTATCGTCCCATTGCGTCTGCATGGTGAGGAAATGGAACCTTAGCAAAATATTTCGGCTCCAACCAACCTAGCGAGCACAAATTGATTTTTTTTTTTAGCGCGCGCTCAAGGGGTTAAGGTACCCTTAAAATGTTTGCACACAGCGTGGACTAAGGAAATTTAGGGAGGAAAGAAGGATACGAGTAGGTACCGATGTACATTGGTTTTATATGTCTGGATGTTATAATACTAGGAAATAGAGAGCTCATTCCACATTCCGAGTTGTTCGGCTTAGAAACGAATCACGATATTTCAGAGTACGTCCAAAAGTGGGCTTGAGGGTATACTAATGAGCATTCATAGCGAACTGTATGTTACGGTTAAAGGTTTGAAGGTGGTGGAAATAGCGATAAAACAAATTGAGACACGAGACATTTCGGCGGTGTTCGAGGGTGTCCATTGCCTGAATGATATTGGTATCACCTCTGAGTATGCGATAAGAACGGTTTTGAATCCGGTCTAGCAGATCCAGAGATGTTTTAGGCGCAGCCGACCACATGTGAGCATTGTACTCCAATTTTGGGCGGATGAATGCCTTATATATTGTGGCCAGATCAGAGGGGGTAAAATATTTCTTACATCGCTTGAGAAAGCCTAGACATTTCGCAGCATTTTTGACGACATCGAATATGTGGTCATTCCAACGTAAGTTGTCATAGACACACATATCGAGAATAGAAAATTGTTCGGTTTCGACGATGTAAGTGCCATAATGGCTGGGTGTTTAAATTTCGCTTTAATGACAGAAGGCAGCATTGTGTTTTGGAAGCGTTAAATTCCACTCGGTTGATAGTTCCCCAATTGGTTATGCTGTTGATATCGGAATTTAATGAGCTTAATATACGCTGCCGTTCTACAGCCGAAGAGCAGAGACGTGAGTCCGGAAACGAATATGAAAAGCAGAGAGTACTATCGTCAGCAAAAGAATATATTGGATTAGAAGTGGCAGACAAGAGATCAGTGATAAAAATTAAAAAGAGTGTGGAAGACAGAACGGAGCCCTGGGGCACACCCGCATTTAGTTTGTGAATATCAGACTTGAAACCATCCAACTTGAATTGAACGTTTCGAGAGGTAATTTCTAATTCATTGACTCTCTTCATTGATCCCAAAAGCACGCATTTTCGGCAAAAGGGCCTGATGCTAAATTCGGTCAAATGGCTTAGAAATATCAAATGCAACTATCTTGCTTTCGCCAGATTGATGTACGCTTTGGTTCCACTTTTCAGTGAGACATGCCATCAAATCACCATGGACCTATTGCTACGAAAACCGTACTGCCGGTCATTAAGAAGTTTTCGTGTTTCGAGATATTTCATTTCACGGTTTATCAGCGTTTCCATGACCTTGGTGAGAAGTGACGTAAGTGCAATGGGTCTGTAGGAGGAGAGAGAAAAAGATTCGCCTTTTTTAGGGACGGGCTGCACAAATGCTGTTTTCCACCTGCTCGGAAAGAGTCCTAAAGAGTAGAATTGATGAAAAAGCTTACGCATGGTTTTGCCAGCGTGGAAGAACACCTTTTCAGAAGAAGGGGAGATATACCATCTGGACCAGCGGATTTATGTATGTTGAGATTTTTAAGTACTCTTGCTGCTACACGAGTGCGAAAGTGGATTCGTCCCATTGAAGATTCGACGCACTCAAGTGAAGGCGGACACAGAGCACAATCTGGGAGTGTTGAGCTGGCCGCAAAGTGTACCCAAAGAGCTGTCAGCTGGAATTTCATTGTAAATGAGCGTTGGGATGGAGGATAAGGCAGAATTTCTAATGTTTTTGACAAATGACCAAAAGCTTCTACTATCTTTGGGACATTGTAGTATTTTTTGCCTCAACTTTTAGTCGTATTGAAATTTCACACGCTTGTGAAAGACGTTGTAGTCACTCCTCGCTCGTTTAAACTTTTTCCGGTTTTCTTTTGTCGGATTGGTCTTGAAGGACCGAAAAAAACACTTCTCTAATCCTGACAGCCTCCTCTTTACAGCTCGAGGCGTACCATGCCTTTTCTTTTGGTCTGATACTCTTCAACCGATGAGGGATAAAGGATCTCATTCTGAAGAGAATAGTGTCAGTGCTCATATCAGCAGCGGCATCCACGTCGTTATCGAGGAAACATAACGACCAGTTAAATTTCCTAAAGAATGTGTTAAGTCCGCTCCAATTGGCTTTCTAGTATTGCCAGACGGTCTTTTCTCTAACTATGTGGTCGGTGTACGAGAAATTAGGTGATATGACACAATGGTCCGACGAGCCTAGAGGGGACAGCACATCAACGCAGTACTTATAAGGGTGAGAAGTTAAATACTAATCCATGGTGTTGACGGTATGACTATAAACGTCTGGTATTCGCGTGGGCTCATTTACAAGCTGCGTTAAGTTGTTTTCCACAGCGAAGATCTCAACACACCGTCCTTCGGGTGTTGTCTGTCCAGAATGTCGAAGCCACCCAGAATTGTGTATATTGAAATCGCCCGTAATAACAATTTCAGTATGAGGATGTGGTCACCACAGATTGTTGCACTATCCAAGGTAAAGTAAAGAATGGCCCACTCATTGTTCGAAGCACGCTTTTCATAGAATATGCACTGCGGTCGAAGCCAACTTGATTAATTTGGTATAGTGTGTTGAAAGCTACCAGTTCATTGATTTATCTGACAAGGCTTAATCTGTGCGATTTTGGCAATTAACACTAAAAAAGAAAGGATTGTTGGTTAGAACATATGTAGGTTCGCCTTGAACTACACATAGTTCCAACTTCCAACAACTAGGAAGTGTATCCATAAGCTAAAGTTCCAAGGAGAAATAGGAGCATTATATTATGTACACCAGGGACACAAACATTATATTTTAAAGCAATGTTTTTGTTAAATACAATTCAAAACCGCAGGTGACCATTCAGTTTTCAAATTTGTATTATTCCAACATCAGTCGAAAACATCGATAATCGTCAAATGAGGTAAGGCAATTACTATTTCTTGAGCGCAGTGAATTATCCATAAGGTGATCAATTAAATAAATATACATAACATACATATGTATGTGTATGCACAAACCCTGTCTGTGAATTTTTTGTGCCCCCAATATAAATGAGAGAACACAGGAAGAATTAAAACAATTGCCGTGGCAATTTCAACAAAACTCTTTTCAGACAATTATTTCTGTCGGAAGGTTATATTTTATTGTACACACATCCAAGCGAACAATGCGACAATAATAAAGACACTTTCGCTAATTACCATGCCACAACAAATAAATATGTACACAAATACATCGTCCTTCTTATTAGTGGCAGCGCGTTGCATTGCATTATGCACTATGGTCTAGGATATTTCTCCGTACGAGTGTTTTCCTTGAGACACATTTAAATACACATCGCACTACCGCATAACTCCATTAACGTGTATCTTCAGGGCTAAAAAAAAACAAAAAAAAAACAAAAAAAAAACAAAACACACACAAACAAACAGAAACCATCAAATTAACAATTTATCGGACTATCCGTACGGATGCAAGCACGACTTTGATCCCTTTACCAACAAATACTAGCAAATGTCAAAAGGATAAAGGTTTAATTTTTGACCATATTCCATAATCGATTTTGAAGCACAAACACAACTCGACGATTCGAAATTTTCTTCTTCTTAGGTCTTAACAATTTCAAATTGTTTTTTTGTTAACCTTCTTTCACACACTCAGGCAAATCGCAAGGAATAACAATGAAAAATTAAGGAATCAGCAAGTACGAGAAATAAAACGAAAAACACAACACCACGTGAACAGGGACATGATAGTAAAATGCTTTCGAAAGATTGTTTATATTTTCAATTTAATATTCAAAGGGAAACTTTACCGTGACGGAAGCAAAGAAAAAAATCAAAAAGGTTACGTATACGCCATACGACATCCACCAAATTATTGTAGGAAATGCGAAAAAAAAATCGGGACACAATCCGGAGATGTGGATGACGAACTACTGCGAGCATAACGTACACAAAACATTATCGGAACGAGAAAAAAGACAAGCGAACACGACAATTCGACAAACACAATTTAGACGAAACTATTCCGACGAAGGAATTACTGCTATTTTTCTTTATCGAGCGAGAGACCTCTAAATCGAGTGTATTCCTCTCCGAGACCAAAGCGAAACTGTGCAACTAACATTCGAATTGAAAAGTCCTCAGCCTGATGTTACTTGTCGTAGATAGCGTACGGATACTCCACTCCTACCTACCTAGTGTTGCAATTAACATTGGCTTCACATAGCATGGCATACAATTCGAATTCCATGCCGCGCGAATAAAAACAGACAACTCGACAGCGAACGGAGCACAGAGAAATTGTGAATTCATCGAACGAATATACCATCCACACTGGCAGGACGACGACGACAACACTCTGGTCGGAATGTGAGTTGAGTAGATAGTAGATCCATAGAAAGGATATACAATTGAACAGTGTGACCAGATGGTTTTATTTACTCGTACTCGTATGTCCCAAGTATCGTACAGTACTGACATTCCAAATTTCTTCAAGAGACTTCATATTCGTGTCCTGAAAAGAAACACCAAAAAAGCAAATCTCTTGTTGTATCAATTTTGTCCGTCGATAGTTTTGAGTTTGAGCCGTTACCACTAAAGTTCCATAATGTTAACATACTCGTACACTACGAATGGCGATGCTATGGACATTCACAATTTGCTTCGTTAGAGCCGACGGAAACCCCCACAGGACATTGAAGAATCCATACCACCTTGAATTTATTCAGAAAAATACAAGTTTATTCATCTAAATCTATATTGTCCCCTTTAAAGTAATCCCCATCGACTGCAACACACTTATGCCAGCGCTTGATCCAACCCTCGAAACATTTTTTACATTCGGTTTTCGGTATGTCCATCAGTGCTTCCTGCGGTTTTTCCGTTACTTCCTCTGGGCTGCTGAAACTCGTTCCCCGTAGTGGTTTTTTTAACTCGATTGAATATAAAGAAGTCACAAGGAGCCAAATCAGGTGAATTCGGTGGCTGTTGGATGGTATTTGTTGCATTTTTCGTCAAAAAATTACGAATAATGATGGTTGAAAGTTAATTTTTTCAAATAGATATTCCGGTTGTTTTGTTGTTAAAATTTTGTGTAGTGATAGTACAATTCGATATTTCATCAATTCGTCGATTGACAAACCTACAATTTGATGGGAGTAGAAAGAGATATGTTCATATCTTCCTATTCCGAATACGTATCTCGCACAGCTATTATAGGTAACATTCAGCTTTCGCCGGGATTCATAATCCATGTCGGAGTATATTTCACATCCATATAATAGAATAGGCAGGATGTATGATTTTACAAGCTTTAACTTAACTTTGGTGGGAAGATAGTTGGAGGTTGGACTAAGTCCTCTAAGGGCTCCGTAAACTTTCGATGCAGTTTTTGTAATATGAATCCTGCAGATAAATTGTTGGCTCATGTAAACCCCACGATTTTTGAATGTTTCAGCATATTCAATTGGAGTTCGATTAATATAAAGAAGAGGAATGTCTACTTCAACTCGGCTAGCATTAATGATCATTGCTTTAGTTTTTGTTGGATTAAGACGGAGTTTATTTTCAAATGACCACTTACAAATTGTTGCTAATTGGTCGTTTAGATTAATTATCGCTTGCTTAATTTGGGATTTGGGAAAAACAGAATAAATCTGCACATCATCTGCATATATATGACGTTTACAATTCACAAGACGCACGGCTAAGTCGTTTATATAACATATAAAGAGTAGTGGTCCTAAAACGGATCCTTGGGGAACACCTGATGGAACAAAAAGACAAGATGAGCGCTTTTTCTCATGACACACATACTCTGACCGATTACTTAGATATGACGACACCAAATTTCATAGAAACCGGTCGAACAAGAATTGGGTCCGAAGTTGCATGACTAGTATTTTATGATCAACACAATCAAATGCCTTAGAAAAGTCTAAAAACACAATTAGTGCTAAGATTTTGTGGTCTAAGCCCTCACGCATGTGTTTATCGTTTAAATAATGTTTGACTTGTTTACTAACGATAGTCTCAAAGACTTTGCTCAGAAATGGAAGTATGGCAATGGGTCGATATTCAGTTTCTGGGCGCGATGGAGATATCGGAATTGGCATCACTTTAGCAATTTTCCAACTTTCAGGGAAGGTTGAAGTTGTAAGTATTGAATTAAAAATATGGGTTATATGAGTGAGAATGACTGGAAGCAGGATTTTTATGAACTTGGGAACGATATTATCCCATCCAACTGCGTTAGATGTAATGTCAAGGATCGCTTTACCAACACTGATTTCGTCGGTACATTGTAGGGAGAAAGTGTCGTCGCTACTGCATTGCGGTTCAGATATATTTGTCGGATTATGTATATCATATGCAGAAAGAAATTTAGCATTAAGTTCGTCTAAATTGATGAGGCTTGGAAGGGCTGGCTTTTCAGAAGTCAAACCGAGTGAGAGCACAGTCTTCCAAAAGTCGGTGTTTGAGCTAACTGCATTGAACTTGTTTGCATAAAATGACCTTTTATTAGATCTGATTAATGAGGTTACTGCATTACGAACAACTTTGAACTCTATGTGTATTTTAGGACATTTGTACCGTCTCCATCTCCTGTATAGGATATCCCGGGCTTTCATGAGATCAAATACTTTTGTAAGCCAAGGTAATGTGCATTTCTTGGACTTTCGTTTTACCGCTGGCACAGGCTAAGGTATAAAATGTTCTCATTGAAATATTTAATTTGAAAGCTGGTATCATTTGTTGCATATATCAGCTGCCAATTTCTCGCCTGGCAGTCATGAAATAGTACTACTAGATTAAGTTTTGTATAATCAAATGACTCGAAGAAATCATTATTCGTTACTTCTGAAAGTATGTTGACTGTTAAAAGAATCATGTCGTGATGCGAAAATGCTGGAACAGGAAGTTTTCTTCAGACACTAACGCAATATCAATTAAAGAGGGTGTTTTGTTGGGTGTAAAATGAGTAGGATGGATACTATTTACGAAACTCAGACGTAGGACTCAATCAATTCTTTAAAATCATTATTTTCCTTTTCTAAGATGTTTAGGTTTAAGTCACCACATATAACGATTTTGGAATATAAAGGAGATAATTCCTCGAGCACATCTCTTATTAGCGTATGGTGTGCAACATCCGGAGCCATATAATAGTACTAACCTCAATGAATACATACTCCAATAGGTCGGTTGGTGATGATTTTTTAATAATATGACACTTATGACACTTTTTTAAATAGATACCAACACCAGCTCCTCCTTTGCGGCATCTGTGACCTGGAAAAAACTGCATATTATTTAAGTTTATTAGATTTGATTTTAAATCCGAGTCAAACCATGTCTAAGTTACACAAACAGCATAAGACGCCTAATGAGCACTCGATCACAGCATTCATTGACCTTGGAAGCGAAAGCGTCACACTGCGAAGATCGGGTGCAGAGGCTGGAAATTTGAAGTAGCGGTGGACGTACGACAATGGGTCGGATATATACGAAAATCTCGGTGGATCGTGTAACATCCTGGTGTGTGGTGATTCCGGATAATAGACATCCCTATCCAATGATGGATCTTGCATCAGCCACAGGCCCGGGTAGAAAAGTCTTGGAGGAGACAGTACATGAAACATCATTGTTCGAGAGGGTTCACGCGAAAATGGTGAAGAAGAAGCTATGATATTTGTGCCGGAGCTGGATACGCTATGATACGTTGGAGAAGTAAACTTGTAAAAACTTCCAAAACTAATCGATACCCACCGTGGAAGTTTCGACACGAAGTTTAGCGGAGACGAAGCTGGGCGAGTGCACAATTCAGCTCATCTGTATACAACCATACAGACTTCCATTTGCAAAACAGGCGGTTATCAATGAGAAAGTCAGAGAATTGGATAACTGTTCATCGATTGTCCTAAAGAAGAAACACGATTCAAATAGGCTCTGCATTGAAATGTGAAAATTCCCCATGCCAATGGTTAACGAAGTATTGATGTCACTAAATGGCAAATCATTTTTCACCGAACTGTACTTGGCAGCAGGGTACCATCAAATCCGAATGGAGAAGCAAAGCAAGAAGAAGACCGTTTTCACAACGTATTGGATCCTTTTAATCCAATAGGATGCGCTTAGGGCTCGTAAATACTCTTGCCCATTTCCAAGCTTGCATGAACCCGATTGAATCGCTAGATGATATCATTATAGGCAGCAGGAGAGTGAAGGGAGGAACGGATAAGCTGCGAAAATTTTTGAAGGGGCTACAGAAATTAGGGCTTACACTCAACGTCAGTTAGTCATGGTCTGAGGATGGTCTAAGGATGGTCTGAAATCGAGCCGATGAAAGATGATGGCGATTGTTGAGTTTCCCACCCTGCAAAACATCCATGAAGTGCGGCAGTTTATGGGACTTACCGGCTTCTTCCAAAAATCGATCCGGAATTATTAGCAGTTGGCAGTACCTCTCATGGAGCTGATAAAAACAGACAGAGTGCGAGTGGTCAACTCAACAGGTGGATGCTTTCTGGAGAATAAAAGCAATCTGTTAGTGTTGCTGCTGTTTGACTACGTGCAGGATGTGCACACAGACGCTTCGTCTCTGGGGATGTCTGGAAACATATACCAATGAACGAAGGAAGACTCGATGCTGCGCTCGGTTATGTTTTATAGTCGCAACAACTAAAGGAAGTACGATTCATATGAAATCGGAGTATTGGCCATTGTGCATAGTCTCTAGTGATCTAGCGAGTTCTTAACCTGCATATTACGGACGATGATTGGCTGGGTGGCAGAATAAGAAACCACTACGTGCCCGTTAGTGGGTTGTGCCTCATGCAATATGGTGGAGAATCTTAAAACTCTGTCACGATGGCGTACATATATAGTACATATATAGGTCACCTAGCGGATGAGAAGACGTTGACCAGGGTGCGAAAAACATATTGGCTTTGGAGAATGCGCGGCTTCATGCAAGAATACATAAAGGGCATGTGTGGACTGCTCCTACTCCTCGATCTGGATCATCTGGGAACATTCACTCTTTCTGGCAATTGTGGACAATTTTACGAAATACGTCGCCTTACGAGCGATGCTGACGGACATATCTGAGTTTTTTGGCGTGTGAGGACATCGAGAGCGAGTTGTCAGGTGGGACGGTGCAACCGGATCATTCTAGCGGCCTTGTTTTTATATTTTTTTTTAAAAAAGAACTTAACACTCAAGAGGGTAGTACTACTCTTAAAATGCCGGAGAACGTGTTAAGTTGGGAGAGAGAGAGAGAGATGTTTGGGCTCTGTGGTTATTTCGCTCCATGGGTGGCATCCAACATTTAATGGGGAGACTAATTTATTAGTGTAATTTGGACTTGATATTGTATTTAGGCAACCATTCATCTCATGAGGTTTTAGTTGCCTGAAAAAAAGGCTTTCGGTCACGGCTGGTATTGAACCCCGAACTGTCCGATTGAGAAGCCAATACACTACCACTTGAGCCACGGCCACCCACGGCCTTGAAACGGCGGCCTCGTCGAAAAAGGATTAGACGGAGTAGGACGAACCGTGGTTATACCATATACAGTTTACTACGAAAGCCAGCCCACTGTTTCGTAAAACAATAAGGTTATCCAAGTCACTGATATTGAACAATATTGTTGGGAGATTGATTTCGAAAGAAGTACGCTCCTTTCCTTCAGCGAAGAAGTAGCGCTGCCTACCAACATATGTTACAGCAGCTTGGCGTAGCTATTAAAAACCTGAAGAATAATAAAACCGCCAGCTGTGATAATTTCCGAACAGAGTTTTACAAAGAGGGGGTGATACTTTGGTAAGGTACAAGTATATGTATAAAATCATAGACGGTCTATAGATGGACGAAAGTATGCCAGATGACTGAACAATCAGTTCCATATACCCCATCTACTAGTACCGAAAAGGCGATCCTATGTTGTTGTAAGAACTACAGAGCCATATTCCTCCACATTCCGCACATCCTGTCCTGTTATAAGTAAATGTCTCAAACTCTACTGCAACAGACTAATTGGTAAAGTTCAGTGTGTCTTACGTCTCGGTAGATTGATCGTAGACAAAATTTCGATTTAAGGCCGCATAGTATGCTCGTAGTATTCATCCAATTAAGGTCGACAGGGCGATTTTCGAATTCGGAATATCGCCGTAATTAATCCAGTTATGTTTCACAGTTAAAAGAATGTGACTTTTAGTTCTGAAGCAGATAGTAAGAAGGGCAGGTGTTTGAATAGAAGCCATTATGTGTATTCAACAATCGAAGAACGGGCAGACTGAGTTGGTCAATGAGTAAATGAGAACACAACCGAGTACATTCTGCCAACAAACAAGGAAGTGTCTGTCTACAATCTAAGACAAAATATCACAAAACATACATAAACTTCACGAATAATGATGCCTTAAAGGACATTCGACAAAGGCTTACTTGGCTACCTTGATTTTGCAAAACAAATGGGTTCAATCTTGTACGTTTTGTACTGATCCTGCCAGTCTTTTATGGACGACAAACAGAGAGAAATAGAATGCGTTGAACACTTTCGGGAGAAAATTATTTCGTCGAATAGTCGATCTTGTAATGAAGAGGACCAATCGAGGACCAGACATAACTACGACCTCTAAGAGCTATATTAAGATGTGGGTATGGTCCAAAAAGCCAAAACACTTGAACTTAGACACATCGAGCGAATGAACAACAATGATCTTCGAATCCTAACCAACAGTTACGAGACGGCAAGGAAACAAAATCTTGGCTATAAGAGCCAATCGCGGATGACAGAGCAATGAGACAAATCGATGGACGGATAGTGCCCATAAAGTCTAGTATCTTGACCTCTTGACCTATGTTTCATCTTCGGAAAATGAAAATATGCTAGTGGCTTACAAATAAATCTCACCTGGGTTAGGCAAGTCGTGTCAAAATAATGAATAATTATTTAGCACTTAAGCCAGCTTGATAAGAGAGATATAGAAAGAAGGTCAATACTAAATGGTATGTATAAAATCAGCTGATCAGTTAAAGTGAACTCACCGCAAAATAATACAATCCACCACATCAAACACGTTTCAGCCAACAGCTCCTGAAGTATATACTCGTAGTTTCTAGATTTGACACCCAAGTGTCAAAGTGGCATAACGAACATATACGAACAGAGATTTCCGGTGGCAGTTGGGTGGAAGTTGGGCAATGTGTCTTTGCATATTTTCTAGTGAGTCGTTAGAACGGTTTTGATAGATAAATATCTACCATTGCCGCTTCTAACTTCTAAGCATACGTACAATTTTTATGGTATAACCATTTGAAGAGTTCACCTGAGAAGTGTGTAAGCAGGGCACACTAAAATTGTCCTTTGGGCTCTAGGAGGGCCTAGGATTATAAGATGTAATAAAAAGTTAAAAAAAACAGAAATTAGCATGACCCAATCCAAATTGCTTAGTCTCTCTAAAGCTACAGTTAAGTAAACTTTTCTGTACAGCGTCTTATAGCATCTATAAACTTCTGTCTGCAAATGGTTTCAGTAATAAAAAACATTTAAAGGTGTGCGAATATGGAAGACGACTTAAACACAAACTCAGTATTTGAAAATTAGATCGTGGCCTTGCTCAGATGTTACATGTCATGAAGGTGAGTTTAATTGAAACTTAACCCAATTGTTTAATGAAAGAAGATTGTCAAAAAAAGCCCAACATCTAAAGCGGCCTGTGATGGAGCATACCACCTTGATCAAAAAGTTCCCAGGGGACACCACCGTGTAGCGCTCCCATTGCACAGTGGTTCAGCCGTAGGTCATAAGGCCGTAATAGCAATGTTGCAAATATGATGTTATTTTACCGTTAGATGAAACATAAAAAACCCTTCTATTCACAGGTATAAAAAACATTGCAATTACAAACACGGCACAGTTAATTTTGTGCACCGGAAGTCGTAACATCTGATTAGTGCTCATTAGTTTATTTGTTCACATAAATTGGTGTTGCTTTTAAAAGTGTGGTTTTTCCGAAAAATTTATTGTTTGTGATATAATTGTGCAATGGATATTCAAATTGAAGGTATGTACGATATTTTTAAAGTAATTATGTTTTCCTTAACAATGCGACTATTCATAACTAGCTCCGTCAAAACACACCTTCCACTTTTTTTATTGTTAACCATTTTCCATATTCAACTAAGCTTTTACTTACGAGTATGAAGGCACGAATCGCAATAAATGAGTCATATATCAATATAATCTCTTATTTTCCTAGTTTTAATAACCGCAAAGTCTAGGTGCTCCTAGGTGCTCTGAGGGTTGTTACAGGTCATTGAGGAGACCAGGTCCAGTACTAGAAAAAAATTTTTTTTTAATTTTTTGTGTTTTCCTTTTGCAGGTACAATCATTACGTGTGTTTTTACCCGAATGCTTGTTTTATTTTAAATACGTGGATAGCTTCAAAAAATAAAGAAAATGAATCAGAAAGATTTCGGGAAGTGTTTGGATCCCTTACGAATTCTTTACCGGATGCTGAAAATATCCAGACTGATTCCTTGAGAAATCTCCTTTTGAATTTCTGTAAACGGTTTGCCGCATATTGGAAGCAATTTAGGAGATCAAAAACTAAGCTAGTGGCCAAATACGAAAGCTGGTTAAATGAGACCGAAGTTTGCATACTTAAAGTATCTGATGGAGAAGTATGTGGAAACTACAACGACGAGCAAAAGGAATCTCTTCAATCTAAAAGTGGAACGCGATACAGGAAGGAGTTTGGAGACTGCAGCAAAAGGTCCAAACGTCGCAGATTAGCAGTTTTATCACAGATGGACGATTCCGCTGTAACTACTTTACTTAGCAGTTCAAATCAATCAAAAAGTTCTTTGGAATTTAGCACGGATGAAGTTGTTTCATTTATTAATGAAGCTAAGCTTACTACATAAAAACCAGTATTTACAATACTATGAAGAGAAGTGATTCATTCTAAAATACCAAATGTTTTTCCATCCTATTGTAAAGTGCTGGAAGCCAAAAAAACGTTGCTATCCAACTGATATACGCGTGACGGAATCTTCTGCTGAAATCAATCATTGTTAGACCATACATCAAGTCGCATTGTTCAATCTCAAAAAACTGTGTTTGAAAGTCTTCACGAACCTAAGGATGACTTAGTTTTAATTGGTACATGGGGTTTTGATAGCAGCACAGGCTATAGTGAATAAAAGCAGAAATTTTCAGATTCAACTATCGAAGATTCGAGTTTATTTGTCACATCTTATGTACCTCTTCAACCTCTTTATAAACCAAATATCTGTGATGAGTCAATCATTTGGAAAAACCCACGCCCTTCCTCTACTAGGTGGTGCAGACCAATTCGTTTTCAATTTACAAAAGAAACAAAGGAAGTCACCTTGCTAGAAGAAGTTTATTTCAAAAGCCAAATTAACCAGTTAGTCGCTACTTCAGTGCTTATTAATTGCCACGAAATTAATGTTCTGCACTTAGCGATTTATCTACGAGTAGGTATCATATTTGTGGTGCAACACCAAAAGAGATGAACGATTGTATATGCTTAAAAGAGGTCCCTGATACTAGTAAATTTGAGTTTGGCTTATCTCCTCTGCATTCATACATTAGATTTTTCGAGTATTTTATTCACGTTTCTTATCGAATTAATATTAAAAAGTGGCAAGCGCGTTCTGCAGAAGATTAAGCTAGTCTTGCTCAGAGAAAAGAGCTAGTTCAGCGGCAGTTTAGGGAAAAATTAGGTTTAATTGTAGACAAACCTCGAAGTGGAGGGAGTGGCACATCCAATGATGGAAACACAGCACGTACATTTTTCCATTACTCTGATATTTCATCTGAAATAACAGGTATTAGAAAAGATCTTATTGACAGATGTAGTCACCTTCTGCAGAGCTTTTCTTCTGGTTATAAAATAAATTCAGAAAAATTTAAGAGCTATGCTTTTGATACTGCCAAGATGCTTGTGGAGGAATACCCTTGGTATAGCTTACCTTCATCAATACATAAAGTACTGATTCACGGAGCAGAAGTGATAGATAGTTCTTTATTGTCTATTGGTAAATTATCTGAGGAGGCCGCTGAGTCTTGTAATAAATTAGTCAAACTATTCAGACACGATAATACTAGGATTTCTATGGATTTCTTGGACAGGCTTCTTCTTAATTCAGATCCACTTATTTCTAGTTTAAGAAAGTTGCAATATAAAAAGAAGTCTGCGTTAGTAAAAGAAGTGTTGGATTTATTAAGTTTCTGAGCTTTACTGTAACTTTATTATAACATATTATACATATTACTTGACATTTTTAATACTATGTAAATAGCACTTGTTTCATGTAAAATACTACGTTTTGATAAGATAAACAAAACTAATTTTATTGTTATTATAAACCGATTTTTTTTTGTGAGATTATGTTTTTTATATATGATGAATATTTTATGCATGAATATACTCTGTTAAAAAAATAGCTTTTTTTGTCTTGTTCTAACCGTCTAGTAATTATAACAACCATTTTCCAGTCCAAAATGATATGATTTCATTGTAAATCTGCCCAAAAACCCTATGACCCTTCTTTGGAACCTGAACCACTGTGCATTGTTCCGATTTGAGTTCTGTTTTTTTTTTTTTGTTAGGTTGGTAAATCTGTTGTTGACATTAAGTCATTAGCGTCATAGCTTGACATTTGTAAAAGTTACGTAGCCAAGAGTACATTTATCTCTGTGTGTGTTGGCGATTTTTTACAATTTTAAAAATGGATTTAAATTTGCAACAACGAACTTGTACTCGTATTAAATTTTGCGTAAACAACATTTGATAGTGCGCGAACGTTGGAAATGTTGGAAAAGTGTTTCGGCAACGATTCTCTATAGAAAACGGTCGTTTACCAGTGGCACGAGCGGTTCAAAAGCGGTCGTGAGACAATCGAAGGTGATGAACGCAGTGGCAAACCATCGACATCGAAAACCGACGAAAAAATTGATGAAGTACTCGTAAAAGAAATGTTGGCCAATAACCGCAAATTAACCATCAGAGAGATAGCGGAGGACTTGAACATTGCCTATGGATCCGTCCAAGAAATTTTGGTTAATGATTTGGGTTTCCGTCGTGTAGCAGCAAAGTTGGTGCCAAAAGACCTCAATTTCATGCAAAAAAGATGACGTGTTGACGTCGCAAAAGAGATGATTTGCGAGGCTGAATTCGATCCTACATTCACCAAAAGGATCATTACTGGAGACGAGACGTGGGTTTATGAGTACGATACGCAATCCAGACATCAGGCAAATGAATGGCGTTCATCAAATGAGCCGCGTCCAAAAAAAACCACATTGTTTTCAGTCAAAAAAGAAGGCAATTCTAACGGTTTTCATAGATTAAAACGGTGTAGTGCATCATGAATTTTTGCCAGAAGGCCAGACAGTAAACAAATAGTATTATTTGGGCATTATGAGACGTTTGCGTGAAGCAATTCGCCGAAAGAGATCACAATTGTGGGCAGAAAGCACCGTCGCACAGTGCCATCATTATTCGTAATTTGTTGACGAAGAATGCAACAAATACCATCCAACAGCCACCGAATTCACCTGATTTGGCTCCTTGTGACTTCTTTCTGTTCAATCGAGTTGATCAGGGATCGCGTTTCAGCAGCCGAGAGGAAATAATAGAAAAATCGCAGGAAGCACTGATGGACATACCGAAAACCGAATATAAAAAATGTTTCGAGGATTGGATCAAGCGCTGGCATAAGTGTGTTGCAGTCGATGGGGATTACTTTAAAGGGGACAATATAGATTTAGATGAATAAACTTGTATTTGAAATTTTCTGAATAAATTCCGGAAAAATTTTAATCAAGGTGGTACATGCATACATACAAATTAAAAGTTACGCCGCTACCATATTACATCAAATGGAGAGTAATGTGAAAAAGGGATCAAAGTTCTTAACTCCGTTTTATCAAAATGCAGTCCATGAACAAAATATTGTCCACCAAAATATTGGCTAAAACAAGACACATCAAACGAGTATAAGTATACGAGTATTTAACTCTGGTCACACTGTATGCCCGTCTGAATTTTGTAACTTACTCTCTACTACTACTCGTATTTGTATTCAACATTTCGACCTCGTGTTTATACATAGTGCGAGGGAGGAGGCGGTGGAGAAGAAACGAAAATAAAAAGGAAAGTCTCTCTATGTGGAGTACAAAAAGGAACAGGACAACAATTCTATCGTACAATTCCACTGACGACAGACTGGCTGACTGCGGTAGTAATGTAATTTCCCAAATCCTGTGCCTAACAGAAGTAGTGGAAGTGAGTATCTTTAGTTTTGGAATTTCTTCCCGGATCATAATGATGATAATAATCGAGAGCAGAGAATTCGAAGCATCTGAAACCTTTCCCATGGATAAGTTCATAATGAGCAAATCTGCTTTGAGAGAGAGGAAAACTCAACCACTACGTTAAATTTGCCACAAAATTTCATGTGGCACCAACTCTAATTAATTCTAATTGCCAATTTTTACAAGGAAATTATTCTCGCGATCACCTTTATTATATGTTGACCACATACGAGTATTTTTTTGTCAATGGGATATGTACGTATCTAAATTGCGGCTATAAAGAGGCATAGCCATACAATAGACACTGTGGAATAATTAAGCTGTTACGGCATGCATCGCTGGGAACTAAAAGTAAATGGAAACGAAAATGAAAATGGAAATGGAGTAGGACACAAACAAATCAACAAAAAAGGAGAGATCAATATTAGAAGAAGAGAATATGCTATTGCATATAGGAATAATATATGCAGCTACATCCGTATTCGAAGTGCAGAAGAATCGATACAGCTTCTATCAAAGTTACGAGTAATATTGCGACAAGTCAAAGGCAGTGTTTCCTTATACAAGTATGTTCTATGGATTACATGCTGAAAAGCAATATGAGTGAGAATAGAAAATAACTTTTGATGACTTTGGTACTACTTACACTTTGAAATATTTTCTTTCGAAAGCCAACTAAATCTTCACGGATGAAACGAGCAATAAGGTATGCACAGACCTACAGCAACATGCAGTATGACGTAAATCACGAATTTGGGAGGCGAAGGTGTGCAAAACGTCAATCCTGAGATGTTTTTATTTGAATATGAAGTATAATATTCTCGCAATCCAACGTCTTTGTGTAATGCGAATTCAGAATTGCATCATTGCTTTCCATGGGCATGCACGATAAACCGGGCTAACCCTCACTGGACGTATATATTTTTTTGCAATTTTTTTTTTTTATAATTTCCGCGCGCTCAAGGGATTATTTGATTAGTACCATTAAGAGTTTGCATACAGCGCGGGCGAAGTAAAGTCAGGGAGGGTAGAAATTAAGGTACTGGCGAACGTTGGTTTTCAATGTTTGAAGGTTATAATCACAGGGAAATAAGGAGCTAGGCAGGGCATTTCATAAGCGAGTTGTACGGCTTAAGAACGAATCACGGTGTTTTAGAGCACGTCCGAAAGTAGGCTTGAGGATATACTGATGAGCATTCATAGCGAGACTGGTGTTATGGTTAAAAGTTTGAATGGGCGATTTCTACGGAGCACTGTTGGTGGAAATACCGATAAAGCAGAGTAAGACACGAGACATTACGTCGGTGTTCGAGGGTGTCCATTGTTTGAGTGATATTAATATCACCAATGAGATTTATCACACAGTTTTGAATCCTATCTAGCAGGTGCCGAGATGTTTTGGCCCGACCAGATGTGGGCATTGTACTCCAATTTCGGGCGGATGAATGCCTTATATATTGAGGCCAGATCAGAGGGGGTAAAGTATTTCTTACATCGCTTGAGGAAATCTTGACATTTTGCAACATTTTTGACGACACCGAATATGTGATCATTCCAAAGTAAGTTGTCACTGACACACATACCGAGAATGGAAAGTGTATCGGTTTCGACGATGCAAGTGCCATTCTTGGATAACGGCTGAGTATTTGAATTTCGCTTTAATGACAGCAGACAGCATTGAGTTTTGGAAGCATTCAAATCCACTCGGTTGATAGTCCCCCAACTGGTTATGCTGTTAATATCGGAATTTAATGAGCTTAACATACGAAGGGCAGGGAACGAATATGAAAAGCAGAGAGTACTGTCGTCAGCAAAGGAATATATTGGATTAGAAGTAGCAGACAAGAGATCGTTGATGGAAATTATAAAGAGAGTGTCGGAGACAGAACGGGGCCCTGGGGCACACCAGCATTTATTTTGTGAATAGCAGACTTGAAACCGTCCAAGACAACTTGAATTGAACGTTCCGAAAGGTAATTTCTAATCCATTGAAGAAGAGAGTAATCGATCCCAAAATCACGATCATCAAACGAGCCTGATGCCAAACTCTGTTAAATGCCTTAGAAGTGCAATTATCTTGCTTCTGCCAGATTGATGTACTCTTTGGTTCCAATTTTTTGTGAGACAAGCCATCAGATCACCAGTGGACCTGTTGTTACGAAAACCATATTGCCGGTCATTGAGAAGTTTTAGTGTTTCGAGATATTTCATAAG
This sequence comes from Volucella zonaria, assembly GCA_963966105.1. Classification (NCBI taxonomy): domain Eukaryota; kingdom Metazoa; phylum Arthropoda; class Insecta; order Diptera; family Syrphidae; genus Volucella; species Volucella zonaria. Next base: position 52,814,052 of record OZ014533.1, on the reverse strand, counting down.
CTGACGGTTTATCAGCGTTTCCATGACCTTGGAGAGAAGGGACGTAAGAGCAACTCGTCTGTAGGAGGAGAGAGGAGAAGATTCGCCCTTTTTTCAGGACGGGCTGGACATATGCTGTTTTCCATCTGCTCGGAAAGAGTCCTAAAGAGTAGGATTGATGAAAAAGCTTACTCAGTGGTTTTGTCAGCGAAGAAGAACACCGCATCAGAAGAAGGGGAGATATACCATCTGGACCAGCGGATTTATGTGTGTTGAGATCTTTAAGTACTCTTGCTACTACACGAGTGCGAAAGTGGATTTGCCCCATTGAAGATTCGACGCACTCAAGTGTAGGCAGAAACAGAGCACAATCTGGAAGTGTTGAGCTAGCCCCAAAGCGTGTAGCAAGCAGATTGGCCTTGTCCAAAGAGCTAGCAGCTGGAATGTCATTGTAAATGAGCGTTGGGATGGAGAATGAGCCAAAATTTCTAATAATTTTGACGAACGACCAAAAATGTTTACTACCTTTGGGACATTGTAGTATTGTTTGCCTCAGTTTAAATCCTTCCTGGCTCGTTTGAACTTTTTTCGGTTTTCCTCTGTCGGGTTGGTCTTATCGGATCGAAAAAACATTTCTCTAAGCCTAACGGCCTCTTTACAGCTCGAGTCGTACCATGCGTTTTCTTTTGGTTTGATACTCTTCATCCGATGAGGGGTAAAGTTTCTCATTCCAAAGAGAATGGTGTCTGTGATCATATCAGCAGCGGCATCCACGTCGTTAGCGAGGAAACATAACGACCAGTTAAAATCCCTAAAGAAGTTGTTAAGTCCGCTCCAATTGGCTTTCCCGTATTGCCATATGGTTCTTTTACGGACCTTTTATCTAACTGTGTGGTGGTTGGCGGAACAGGGATTACATTGTGGTGGAGTTTGGTAAGCCACATCACTGCGCGCGTAAATGGCGAGACCGCCGTGAGAGAAGAATAATGGCACTAGATCGTAGCCAGATAGTGATCTGAGAGGTGTGGCCAGTGATCTACCCCTGTTTCACTAAGTGCCAAAATAGCTGGTCTCTATTTACAGACGTGAACGTACGCAGAAAAGTGATTACTTTTTAACCCGCGTATGTTCGCAATATCCACTCTAAATTCCCGAGTCATTATAAAGAAAGACAAACACAAAAAACACAAACACCGACGTTACTAAGCGCAGATGTGAAGTACAAATTCAGAGTTGGTTTACCGAATCAATAGGAAACAGCACACCAACAAAATTCATACCCACAGCCTGTTATCCATCGGCTGTTACATACACTCAGCAACTGACATGATATGAGCAAACATTTTGTAGAGTCTTGGTTTACTAAATGACGAAGTGCAACTTAATTCCAGACTTTGAAACTCAACTCTGTTTATAAATCCTACTCTCCTCTTCTTCGTAATACCTTGTCCACTGGCAACGACCGGACTTCCGCCTCGTAGACGTAATATCTTTCGACACGAGTTCGTTCACTTTATTACGAGATTACTACAGCAACCATTTAATGGGTGGACACAACCTCTTGTAAAAATAATTACACTCAGATGAGGATTTCTTCGGAGATTACGAAGTGCGAAAAATTGCCCCAAAACGCAACATTTGTTGATGACTTTTAGACAACAATGGGATTTAGAACGTGATGGGCCTCCTCTACTCAGAATGCCAAATTCTTAGAACTTGATTTGGAAAGTTGAGGCGGTAATAAATTTCATCTGACCAAAATATGATGTTGACTACTACGCCTGAATTCGATTTACATGGCAAAGCCCGAACAACATCCCCAACAGTGGAACAGTGGAACATCCAGTCTGGAACACCAGCAGCGCAGAACAGACTCATATCGTATTGTAGAAACCGTGTATGACCAAATATTGAAGATAAGATCTTCACAGGAATGGAAGCAGGTTTAGAAAGGCAAATTCTATGGTCATTTTACATCTAAAGGTGAAGTCGTAATGGTGCTGGGGAATTTGAAAGCTAAGAGCCGGCACGGCTTTACAAACCTAGATCGTTTGAACACCGAATCTGTTACAAGATCAGCTCGGTCTCAACATCAGAGGCAGCGAACGTCAAACCAGGTTAACGAACGATGTAGAAATTATGTAGTTTTCTGATGGTATGCTTTCAACTACATTCGTTAGGCCCAATCGCGGCAATATCATTACCTCTATTCCTGCACCAATCATATAAAAACCTTAAGGTTCATTATGCAATGCACCGGGTATGAAGATACAAGATGTCGTGTTTTAAACAATAAGAAGCTGGTTGACGCTTTTTAGGACGAAGCGCAACAGAGTTGTACTTAGTCAGCGCTTCTTTTGTGGTAGCAATACGAAATAATATTTGTGCAGAACTGCCCTGCGAAAGCAAAAACAACTGGACTACGAACGACATGTACCATTGTACAAAAGCCGACGTTTGCCAAGGCTCCTCGACTTTATGTTCTACGGCCAAGTGTGATTCCTCTTTCAGCGAGTTCATATATATCGAAGGTATTCAACGTCGTTTCCTTCGATTTGCTCTTCGAGGACTACCTCGAGATGACTCTTTTATTTTACCACCCAACCGAAACCGCCTCAAACTTCTTAGCTTGAATACCTTGGAAAAACGCTGAGAAGTAACTGACTTTCTCCTCCTTCAGCGACTGCTCTCTCTCTCTCTCTCTCTCTCTATTTCCTCCAACACTAACCCTAGTAATTTACGATATCCTCGCTTCTTCTATATTCCAACCCATCGAATCTCTTATGGTTCCAACGAATCAATCTCCCCTATGATCCGAAAGGTTAACTCAAGTCTCTCTGTTTTTGATTTCAATATTAACAATTAGAATATTTTTATTACAGTCCAAGAACTTGCATAACTAAACAGTTACGAGTCGTCAAGATTCAAAATTATGCTTAACAATCTTATCCCAAAATGGGCGAAAAGTTTTCCTTTGGTGACGACAGTGTGGACAGTAATAGCAGGCATAGTGGCCGATTATGCTATAGAAAACGGAAGACAGTCAGGATGACACACTTCGACTTTGTGTAGGTTGTCAAACAGCTGGTTCAAAAGCAAGAAACAGTTTTTCAGGTATTTCTATCTCGGGCGGCGCTACGATTTGTGAACCCTAAAATACAAGGACACCTAAGATAGACGATAAATAGGGGAAATCCAATCCGATGGACCGATGGACCAGGATTCATATGAGGACTGTTCTGAAGAACAAAATGTCTTTGCTATTTTCCATTAAAAAGGAGTGATTGACAGCTCTTTAGGAATCAGACTACAAGGTGAACGTTAGCGTCTCGTTGACAGAGTTCAAGAACTTCCGATAGATGGCTTCGGAAAATAATGCCATTGTATTGAAGAAGACGTATAATAGACCAGTCGTTTACTGTGAAGAAGTGCTTCAGCGACGAAGAAGCAAAATTAAACTGGGAAATAAAGTTTATGTTAGTACCTAGACATAGCGTTTTTCAGGCCGCAATTAGCGTAGTGCGAGTGTTCCCCAGTCACGGTATCAGGGTTGTGGGTTTGAACCCCGACATCCCCGAATCGTTTTTTTTTTTTTTGAATTTACAATAAATTAAAACACGGTAAAGTATCACGTGATGGAAAAAAACGAGCGACCCGCTCGACAAAAAACGGCCAAACGGGCGATGACGTGAGCTCAACGGCCGATAATACAGCACCGGCAGCTAACTCAGCAGAGGTAACAGCAAAGAGGAGGAGGAAGCTAAAACGAACTCCCAGCCCTGCCAAGCTCCCTGCCTATCTTTTTAGTATCAGTGGACAGTATCCATTTTTTAATACCATTAAGAAATACATTTTTCACTCTTTCACATCTCATATTATCTGGAAGTAGGTTAAACAGACGGGGTGCGGTGGAAAAGTAAAATCGTCCAAAACGAACTTTACGAACTATAGGAACGGTTACAAAATTTCTAGTATTTCCTCGCAAACCATAGTTATCGATATTTCTAGCTGCATAAAAGCCCGCATTTTGAAAAAATATTTTTAGTACTTTATAGCAGTTAAGAGCTTCAAGGTTTCTAAACAAATTCAAACTTGAAGTTCGGCGATTTACTCTGTATAAGATTCGAATTGCGTGTTTTTGTTTTATTAATAAAGGTTCAGTTTTATTAAAAAAAAACAAAAAGCTCCACCGCACGACGAAATATCATATTCCAATTTAGATTTTAATAGACCATTATATACAAGTCTTAAGGTTGATTGTGGACAATAAAGGCTAAGGTGATACAGTTGTCTTACAACTTTATTAAGATATTGTTTGAGATAATGTGCATGATTGCACCAAATAAGCTTATTATCTAAGATAATACCTAGATATTTAAAATTGTCGACGCACTCAACCTTAAAACAATTATTGCAACAAGGCGTTAAATTGTTAAAGGAAAATGTATTACCGTCGCAATTAAATAGGGGAAAGGTGCTGCAACTCGTAGAGTGGTAAAATAACCGCAAATCATCACAAATATTATACTGAATATCATAAATTTCGTTTTCTCGCTGATTTTGAGCTTGTGTATTGAAAACCATTTTCTCAGTAAATCGAGGTCATGGTTTACATCCTAGCAAATATTTAGCAAACTTTTACTTGAGTATGAGAGCGCAGTATCATCAGCAAATGCAGTAAGTTTACCTTTAAAGGGTTGAATAAACAGAGAATTTACATAACTAAAAACAGAATAGGACGTAAAACCGAACCTTGTGGAACACCAATCTCGATATTTTTCGGAGAGTTGTATATTTTCTTGATTTTTACAATTTGCTACCCGGTTTTTAAACATGAAACAAACCAATACATAGTATATAACCTCTAATACCGATATGGAACAACTTATCTAATAATATTGACTGATCCACCATATCAAAAGCTTTAGTGATATCTATAAACAAAGAAGGTAGAATCTCTGATGAATTAATACTGTGATATAATTCCCCAGTTAGTTTTAGCAGTGAATTGACAATCACTGAAATAGTGTGTTCTTTCTAGAAACGACAATATTCTTGATTTAAATATTTTTGAAAATACTGATAACAAAGATATAGGACGATAGTTATTTAAAATAGTATTGTCGCCCTTTTTATAGAGTGGCAATACTATTGCCGTTTTTAAAGACTGTGGAAAAATTCCTAACTGTCTACTGCTATTAAAAATAAAACATAAAACAACATCAGATATTTTAAACGAAATTTTTTTCAACACAAAACTTGAAATCTTATCAAAAGAAGTAGAATTGGATGTTTTAAGAGAATAGATTATCTTATAGATCTCTAGAGCAGTGAATGGTTCACAGAAAAAACTCTCTGCTGGACTTTCCATATCCACTAAATCAAAACTACTCCTGTAAGTGAAATTGTTGTTGGGTGCGTTTTGAGAAGAACTAATGTTGCAGAAGAAATCATTAAATAAACCAGCAATTTGCAAAGGATCTGAGATGGTTGAGTTGTTAACATTCAAAACTATTTCCACTTCTGAAGCTTTTCGATTAAGCATTTCATCAACAACCCGCCATTCTTTTTTGGAATTGCCAAGACATGCAGTTAATTTACTACGAAAATAATTATCTCTGCAGTATGGGATATTGTTTTAACCTAGTATGATTTGGGTATTTCTTGCAACGAAGACAGGCTCTATGTTTTTTTCGGATTTTTTTCAGGAGTGAAAGAGTCATCCACGGCTTCAGACATTTATTTTTATTGCTTATGCGTGATTTGAGACTAAAGCTTCATTCAAAATATGTTAAAAGCTATTGACGGATCAGCTGTGCTAAAAACTTCTTCCCAAAATTCAAAGTTCAAACGGTTCTTGAGGACATTATAGTTGATCTTATCGAAAGTTACACACTCAACTGGTTTGGTACGCGTAACATAACTGTCCATTTGGATACTTGTTAAGTGATGGTCTGTTAAATTCAGGTCAAATAACGCAGTTTTGAACTTCATTTTGCTATTACGGTGAATCCTCGTAAATATGTGGTCCAGACACAAGTTCAAACGGGTAGGCTGAGACAGCAAAGAGTCAAAACCGAACGTACATAGATAGAGTCGTCAAGAAGTGATCGACGAAAGAATATTGATATTAAAATCGCCAAGCAGAATTATATATGTATTAACAAGTTTGAGATTCCAAGCACCCAGAAAACTCTTCAATAAACGCAAATAAAACAATAATGGGTACCAGAAATTTCACAATTGAAGCTAATTACGTCAAAACTTTGCAAATTATATTTTTTGATTTTTCTGCCTACTATGTCACTTTGAAAAACTACTCCAACACCGCCAGCCTCATATGAATCATTGCATGCTCCATCAAATAATAAATTAGGAATAGTGAAATCGGAAATCCAAATTTCAGAAACAAAAATCAGATCAGCAAGATGGTCCAATGAGGAAAGATGAGTGGAAAATGTATCAAAATTCATCCGCAAGCTGCGAATGTTCTGATGCATTACTGAAAAACCAGAAGATTGTTCATTGTTTGGATGATCTATGCAATAGCAATTGTAAGGTTCAGATGAGGAAGAAAAGTTAGTATTGTTATTCTAACTAATTGACGAAGATATACAAAAATTGTTGTTTAAATTATTATTAGGATTAATCATTTTAATATAATTGAAAAGTTAATTATATACCCCATAAATTTTTTTGAAAATCTTCAAATGAGTATAATTTAATAGCTTTATCACCTTCCTTCTTTCTGATGAGAACGGTTGAATTTCTCACCCAAACAAATTTACATATATTGTTGCGTCCTAAGTTCATTTGCTTTATTAATTAGAGATCTTGTAAAAAATGTGAGACAATCATTCATGTAAATTTTCCTGCTGCTGTCACTTTTCCCGCCATTTCCGCCGCCACAGTTGGTGTTTACACCAAGAAGCTCTTTCGAAATTTTGTCTCTGTTTAATCGCAATTTTCTCATTGCATCGTTTTTCCGCGAGAGAGACGAAAACCTGACGCATACAATATTGGCCGATTTTTTTTTATTCCCTACACTCGCAGTCTTGACAATTGTTCTCCCATTGCAGTAAACAATTTGTTGACTTTTTCCACGACGTTAAAAGTATTGACATCAGGAACGCCAACTATATCCACAGCACATTTTTTCTTTTTCTGCTCCAGAAGGTTTATTTTGTTTTCCAGCAGCACCACTTTCTTACAAAGAGATGCATTGCTTTCTTCAAGAGGTTGAATTTTCTTCAGTGCTTCCATATTAAGGACTGAAACGAATAAAATCTGTAAATTTTAATACGGGCTATACTTCCAATGCGTAAAAATTGCAATCCCATTTTGTACCCAAATTAGCCTGTATATTCTCTAGTTTCAGTTTGTTATTGATTTTAGTTCGGTCCGGTTTAAAATATTTATAAAATATGAGTTAAGAGGAACGCTGTAAAAAGATCATCGACGCAGTACAGTGGATTCTGTTATTTAGCGATATTTGGAGACGTTGACAGTTAAGCGAAAACAGAAAAGTGGAACTAAAAGTCTAGCACATGGTACAAATTTGGACAGGAAAATAGTGGGTACCATCGTAAAAAACCGAACTATGTCATCCAGAGATGTTGCTCAGAAATATAATACCAACCAAACAATGGTACAAAGGTCTAAAAAACGTAACGGTCTAAAAACACGTTAAAAACAAAAAATACCAAAAGTTACTGAAAAGCAAAAAAAAAAGTAATAAAAACACGAGCCCGAAAGCTATACGAGTTGATCGGCAACAAGAAAGCGTGCTTGGTTTTGGATTACGAAACTTATGTCAAAGCCGACTTTACTACTCTTCCAGGGGCGCAGTTTTACAACTCGTTTGAAGCTGAGATTCTTCCGCAATCAACAACATCGATTGAGATGGAAAAATTCGGGTCAAAATATCTCGTTTGGCAGGCCATTTGCCAATGTGGACACAGAAGCTCATCGTTTATTACAACGGGAACAATTAACGGAGAAGTGTACATTAACGATGCCTAAAAAAAACGGTTAATTCCTTTCTTAAACAAACACGAGGGTTCAACATTATTTTGGCCAGATTTAGCTTCAGCTCACTATGCTCATGCGACGTTGAGCTTTCTTATTGCTAAAAATATCGACTTTGTCCCAAAAGACATGAATGCACCCAATGTTCCACAGTTACATCCCATTGAGAGGCATTGGGCTTTGGTCAAAGCTAAATTGAGGAAAAGTGAGCAGTGTGCAAAGGGCGTAAAAGATTTTAGTGCTAAATGGAAAAGAGCGTCCAAAAAAATCACGGATGTAACTGTAACCTTATGAAGGACATTCGAAAGAAGTTGAGAAAAGAATGGGAACCCAAATAATTTTTTTTATTTTTTGGAATAAATTTAATAAAAATGGAGTTTTAAAGCAAATAAAAAAAATTTACATGAATTATGAAAATATTCTTTTCAAATTTTATTCGTTTCAGTCCTTAGCATGCTTATCTACGTCAACCGAAAAGATGCCGGTTGAAGTAAATAAAGGGGCTACAACAGCAGCTAAGCGTAAACACGGGTCGGATAACGAATACCCATATGTGTCCGATGAGGGGGAGGATCACTACATAGGAGGAGGCAACAGTTTCGTCACATTGGCAACCTCAGATTCAGACGACGAAGAAGAACAAGTCGAATCGCTGAATAGTAGTATTAAAATGCTACATTAGCAAATATTTGACATAAAAGCCAAACAAATGGGAAGGAGAGAGAGGGAGCAGCAAAATCCCTACCAACAACAACATGGGCAAATGGAGCAATCCAAAAAGGAACCAAAAAGCAACAACCACAGCTGATTAAACAGCAAAAAACGCCGAAACAAAATCAGCAACAGCACAGTTGCAACAACAACAACAAACACAGAAACAAAGGGTGCCACCAGTCAATACCTTCAAGATGGAATTGAAAGACACAATCCAGTTATGTAAGTCGGCCATAGGCAATAATTTTTTTATTAATTTTTTTATTGAATTGAATTGAATTTTTATTTGTTCTAAAACATTGACATTCATATTATATTATCTGCAAAGCCATGGGGCTTGTCTGCAGAAGATTGGTCTTTAAAATTAATTATATTACATTATGTTGAGTTTAAAATACAAATTCATTACACGTACGTAAAAAAACAGTTTATCGTTTATACATTTGAATTCAAGAACATTTTCTTAACATTTTTTTAAAAAAAAATGGTTTCGAAAGGTTGTTTAAATTTGTTGTAGGCTCGTTAAATATTGCCGGAACAGCAACTGCATACTTTTTACGTCCATATTCGTTCCAGAATCTTGGGACCAAGAACTTATTTGTTGTCGTCTACGCGTGTTAACTGCTTGTTGGGTTAGTAGCTTATAGGTGTTATCATCTTTAAAAGTTGTTATGTCCATCTTATACAATTGTTCTATTGTGAGGAATTTTCTTATGTCAATACCATGATGTCGTTCTGACTTCTTAACTATTTTTTATATGCTGGCATGCAATGAGTTTAGTCGCTGGAGCTGCGGCGTGTTGCCCCATCCTAGGATGCCGTACCTTAGTTGATATTCCACTAGGCTATAATAGCATTGTTGAAGAACATCTGCTGGACATCGATGGAAAAGAGCGGCAGCGGATCCCCTGAGTTTTTTTTATTAGCGCCTCAACATGATAGCTCCACTTAAAATTGTAGTCGACGGTGACCCCTAAATATTTGTATATAGATACTTACATTATCCAGGATCGTCGAGCAGTTGTCATCAGTTCGAAGAAGTTGATGACTGTTAACCTTATGTAGGCAATCATAACCATGCATTTTTACTAAGATTTTGTGTTCTAGGATGTGCGGAGGACGTATGTGCATTACTTTAGTTTTTTTTTTTGCATTTATGATCAGGCCGTTGTCGTGACACCATGTTGTTGTTGATTTTTTCAGCTGCTTCAACGTCCTTGTGGTTAACGATAATTGCCGTGTCGTCTGCGTATGCGTAAACTGTGCTTTTGTTAAAAGCTGCAAGCATTTTGTTCATGTATATAATATAAATAAACGGTCATAATTTGGATCCTTGTGGAACTCCATATTTTGAAGATTTTTCTTTGCTTAGGCTTTGTTTAATTTTGACTTTATATTTACGCTTTTTTAGGTAGTCCTCAAACTATGACAAAAGTGGTCCTCTTATGCACGTTTTTTCCATATGTTTTAGAATATTTTTATGACATAGCGTATCAGAGGCTTTCTTAAAATCGATAAAAACTACTATGGTGATATGGTTTTTTTCTTGACTTTAGTTAATTTGATTTGAAAAATCACCGATCAACCGATTTATGCTTTTTTTTCTGTCTGAAGCCGAACTGATTTTTTGACAATATCCCTTTGCAGCCCAAGATCATAAAAAAGCAAATTATGTTGGTAATGAGATAAGTTGAGGCATATCAGAAAACACGTATTTTTCAAAAATTAGAAAATAAGTATTATTAACCGTTTACTCAACATTTTATTAAGTGTGACATTACTGCAACATTGAGTTAAACGTAGAAAAAAAAACAACTATGCTGTATGGAAGGATCTGAAACAGTTATTTTGTTTGTTGTAGCATAATGCTACAACGCATTTTTCGCAAACTGTCTGTGAGACGCCAGTGCACTTCGAAAGCTTGCAACGTATTCTTTTTTCAACCCAAATTGGTCAGTGGCCGATCTGGTCCTGCCTTACTGCCAATGGAGGAGCATGTTGTACAGGGCCCTTATGTTTCTTGGCTTGAATTTCATTTTCTAAAGACCGTCGATTTTTGATATTAGGCTTCAGACCAAGCTTGCATAAGGTCTCACCTATTTCAAGTCGAAATTCCGCTGCAGAAATTTGTTTGTCATTGAGATTTTTTGCCTTCCTTACTCTTCGGTATAATAACCAAGAATTTGCCATAGTCAGGTCTAGTAAATGATAGAACATCCTAACCTGCCACCTTTTGCTCCGTATTATAATTTTGTACCTTCCCATAATACTATCTATCAAATCTACGCCTTCCATATGTCGATTGTACTCTCCAACAATATGAGGGCGATCAATTTTGATGTACTTCTTGTTGGCCTTATCGTAACGTCTGACTTGGGTCTTGGGCAATTCACCAGCAAAACATGACACCAGCAAAACATGACACGAGCGAAACAACCTTGTTGTCTTTCCATATGACATTTGAAACCTCGATACCATCCATATCAGCCACATATTCAACGGAAAATCCGCGTTCTTTTTCCATCACTTCCTTGTCAGAGGGCAGTTTGCAATCGGAAATTCGATTGCGTCGTACTGTCCCTAGACTCAAGATACTCTCTTTAGTTAAGTAGTCAATCAAAGGCAGAGAAGTAAAGTAATTATCAAAATAAAGTTGATAATTCTGATGTCTTGGTATCCCTCGCTCCATTCTCACAACGACGTTTGATGATGCTCCCAAGTCAGGCTTTTCCGGAAGGACTACATTTTCGGCTCCCGTTTCAGGTTCAATTTTATAAGCGAATCCTGAAACCCCACTGAGAACAAATATTTTGTAGCCCCATTTGTGCGATTTCTTTGGATTGTATCTCTTCAAGTTACTTCTTGCCTTAGTGGAACAAATCTGTTCATCCACACATAGATATTGTTCCATGGGAACTCAACTAAAAGTCTTATTCAATTTGTCAACGACAGGTCTAATTTTGAATAGTCTGTCACCATTCGGAGGATTACGTAAAGGTAAATTAGAGTTATCGTTGAAATGTATATACTGTCTAATTTTTTCGAACTTTTGTTTCGGCATTGTTTCTTTGATAATAGGTGTACCAATAGATGTATTCCAATGACTGGTCACTCTTGGTAGTTGTATCAATGACATCATATAAGTTGCTCCTATAAATTGCTGGATATCGGTATCAGTAACCTGAAAAGATTTTTTTAGGTTATATAGAGATTTGTTTGCTCAGTAATTAAACTTATAAGCTCTTTGGGGAAAACATACAAAAAATTTTGAATGGGTGTGTCAATGTCGAGCAAATTCGGTGGTAAAGTAGTGTTTCCCATAAAACGTGCTTGTTGATCATTTAGAATAAGGTTCTTTTTTTTCCATTTCATTTGCCTCTTGGGTCGTTTTTGGTTAGTCGAACCTGACTGCCTAATTTAGTGAGTAGGTTCTAGAGACGAGGGGCCAGCAATAGGCTCACAGCATTCAGATTCTTTAATGATCGAATCTATATCAACTCCGTTATTTTCGTCGCAGTCAGAAAAAAAATCCAAATCTTCCAATGATGGCTAATATTCGGGATCAATAACGCTATCATCATCATCTAATCCGTCTTCACTGTCATATTGGCAAAGTACGCCATGTATCTCAGTCTCACGCAGTGGTTGTTATGCCATTCTGAAATAAAATATGACAACGTATCATCAGTACGTATATATTTTGTTTGCAACCCATTGTTACTCAATGTAACAGGATTGTCACAAACATATAAAGCTGCCTTAGTCACTAAATGCCTTGCTGACACTAAATGAATAAAAAAAATTTACTTACCTATAGATTTCCACGAAAATGACACAATTTTGTTTACTCTTTAAAATTTTAATAAAATTCAAAACCAGCACAAGTTATAATCTGACACGTTCACCAAACCGCAATACTCAAATTGAAATAAGTCAAAAGGCATCGCCTGCTATAATTTTTACTGGATACTGAGTCATGTAACGGAATGTCACAGTACTGCTACACGGAATTAAATGAACTAATATATTTCATTGCGTATTTTAGAAAGATTATTTATGTTTGTTACAGAACTGTCACACGGGGCTAGAAAGGGATATATTATACTTTTCTAAATATTCAATAAGTCTTTTGTATACCACCTCTTCGAGGACTTTATCCGTTACCGATAGAATTGAAATCGGACGGTAGTTCCCGATATCGTTTTTCGGGCCACCCTTGTATATCGGTCGAATGACGGATATTTTAAGTCTTTCGGGGACCTTTGATTGCTCCAGACTCAAGTTTAAAAGTTTTGCTAAAACCGGAGCCAGAACCTCAGCATTATTTCTTAAGTCCTTTGGTCGTATACCATCTTCACCTGCTGATTTGTTGTCTTTAAGTAATTTAAGAATTTTTTGTATTTCTTCAGTACTAACTTCATTCATTGTTACATTGATCGCTGAACACTGATGGATGGACCCGAGTAAGATTTATATTCGCATATATTGGTAGTATTTGTTATGTCTAAAGAAAATTTTTGTGCAAAATGATTTGCGAGATTATCATACTCGTTTGTAGCAAAGCTTTTAGCCAACAGATCATCCAGATTTATGAGTTTTTTGCCAAGTATTGAATTGATGATTTTCCATGTCTCCTTTGGATTGTTTTTTGCATTCAAGAATTGTTGCTTGAAATAATTCATTTTAGTACTATGTATCTTTTTATTTAGGTGGTTTCGAAACGCTTTATATTCTTTTTCATAATCTTGGTTTCTTCTACTGTTTTTACACTTCCGGTCATAAAAACCGCACCACCTAATGAGTTCTCAAAAAATGCCTAATTACATCAGATCGTAAGGGTTTTTCCCATACTAATGAAGGATATTCCCTATAGCGGAGTTCGGCCTCGTACTCGTATTCAGTGCAAAAAAAATCTGTTTGAATTGAGTTGTGACGGTAACAAGTAAAAAAAAGTGAAATGTCTGGTAAATATCATCAACTGACTCGGGACGAAAAAGCTCAAATATTGACTTTAGTCGAAGAAGGGCTTGGCTATTGTGAGATTGCGGTTAAAATAGGATGCTGTCATTCAACTATCGTACGACTGATGAAGAAAAAAGAAAATTTGGATCCACTGGAAAGGAAAAAAGGCTCGGGACGAAAACGTAAAACAACCCAGAAGACGGACAATGTATTACAACGAATTAGCATGAAAGATCGCTTTAAAAGTGCTGTCCGTATAAGAGCTGAGTGAATTTCATCAAGTTGATCTAAGCGCCGAAACAATACGCCGACCAGCGAAAAAACCTCTGCTAACCACAAAAATGAAAAAAAGCTCGCTTGACGTGGGCAAAAAAGTACGAAGATTGGACGTAGGATGATTGGCGATGTGTGATATGGTCCGATGAAAGTAAATTTAATTTGTTGTGTGCCGACAATTTGCCATACGTACGACGGTCAGCAGATGAAATGTTCAAAGACGAGTGCATAGTCAAAGCAGTGAAGTTTCCTCAAAGCCAGATGGTTTGGCGATGTTTTTCTTTTTACGTTTCGTGCCCTTTGCACTTTGTTAATGGAACTATGAATGCTCAAAAGTATGGAGAAGTAGTAAGGGAGTTTTTGGTACCAGCAATTGAACAGCATCATTCGTATACTGACAAGTGCATTTTTCAAGATGATTTTGCACCTTGCCACCGCGCCAAATCCGTAAGTAAAGTGTTATAAATCAACTTCTAGATGTCTACTTTATAAATAATAAACAGACAAGTAACTAGAGTCTTTCAATAATTTTCAGCTCAAGACAACGTTTGATGACCTCGGAATTACCAGACTAGACTGGCCAGTTAATTCGCCCGATTTAAACCCAATCGAACACTTGTGGCATGTAATGAAACATAAGATAGCTGAGCATAAACCAGAGAGTAAAAAAAAGCTAAATGAAGTTCTGGAACATGTATGGAATACTGAAATTTCAAGTGATATTACTGAACTTCTAGTAAACTCGATGCCTTCTAGAATAAAAGCGGTTATAACTGCCAAAGGAGGAGCAACTCGGTATTGATAATTTTTTGGTAAAAGTGGCATATCTAAACATCTTATATACACATACATAAAAAATGTATCGTTTGATTTTGTTAACCAATGACTGTATTAAAATATTTAAAAAAAATAGGAAAATTAACTGGTTTTTCTTTCTTTGTTAATATCTTTTTTCAAACATTCAATAAACAGATGGAAATTAGATAGAAATACTTATAAACTACTGCGGAGTACTCAACAAAAATTTAATTTCATTATAAAAATTATTATCGTAGTTATTAACAATTTTTCAATCATTTTGATGTGGTGCGGTTTTTATGGCCGCAAGTGTATATCTTCTATATAAACGATCTCTTTCTAGACATGCATTCCTTAGATCTGCGGTTATCCAGTTATGCTCATTAGATCTTTTTTTTGTTTTTTCTGAAATACGTCGTTGATTTTACCATTCTTTTAAAACATTCTCTAAAGATATTGTACAAATCGTTTACGTCTGTCAGATCAATCAACCGTTGCCAACTCATAACTACTAATATAACTGAACAGTTCAGGAGCGTTTCTTTCTTCTGTCTCATTAGATTTAATAGTCGTGCAGTATATGCCACAGTGGTCAGAGCAATATAATTCTACTTCCGCGGATATAATATCCATGCATTTAGTGCGATTTAAACAGTGGTCAATTAATGTTTTTGTGTTTCGAGGTAAGTCGACACGCGTAACCGATTTAATTGTGATTTAATTAAGAGATTAAGTATACTCGTAGATAGGCATGCGATTCACTGCAGCTCAGTGGAGCGCTATAATAAGACAAAAGAATTATTAAAGGACACGACAACGGAGTTCTTCTCCTTCACACCGAAGAGTGAAAAGCTGCAAACTATGCTGCTGAGGGGGTTAGAGCCGTCTACCGATCCGGAGGAGCTCCTCGCACTGCTTAAAGAGAAGGAGTGCGCCGAGCTCAAATTCGTGGGGGTTAAGCCATTCATAACAGCTAGAGCCAAAAGGAAGAAGCGGAATTTATCATTCTTCCTGTTCAGCTGACTCCCAATAGCAAACTGGACGGTCTAAGTAGCATCAAAGTCCTGGACTACCAGATTGTGTCATGGGAAAGAGTAAAGCGAAGCGGCAACATTTTACAATGTGTTTGCTGCCAAAGGTTCGGGCACGCCGCGTCGAACTGCGAAATGCAGCCTCGATGGGTGAAGTGCGGAAAGAACAACAAATCCGATAAATGCGCTCTAGGTAAGGACGGAGCGTCTGAAAAAAGCCAACTCTCTTGTGCTTTATGTAGGAACACGGGACACACCGCAAATTATTGTCCTAAATTTCAATAGATAAAAAGAGTAAATCTGGCTCGGCAACAGAAAGTGGAAGTTAAACGTCCACTCCACAAACACCAGCCGTTACTCCTTCCGTTACCTACGCCCAAATGGCGGCAGGTAGAGGGAATACGGTACAACAAGCAAAGGTAGCTTCTCAGGCCCCAGCGCCTAGAGCACCGGAACCTGTACCTGACATGCTGGCTATCTTGCTCTCTTTTCAGGGACAGATGGCTCAGCTTCAACGTCAAATACAGAAACAGGCTAAACGGGTAGATCAAATATACGCGCTGCTGCCGGGCCTAACGCACCTCCAGTCGTAATGGGTACGTGCGTGACGGCGTAAACCTTGAAGGCCCTTGCTGTGAGTGTTAATTCACTGATTAGGCTCGAACGACGAGTAGCACTATTTAAGTTGCTTAAAGACCAATCCCCTGATGTGCTTTTGGTTAGCGAAACTAAGCTTACCAAAAAACACAAAATGAGGCACAGAGGACACAAAATAGTATGGAGAAACCGACCCAACTCCATTAGGGGAGGAGGCGTTGCGATTTTTGTAAGAAAAGGAATACGTTTTAAAAGAGTATACAGTCGTGTAGTACGTAGGTTTCAGGTGCTGGAAGAATGCATCATGTACATTCCTCTCCGTAGTGGAAAGCGGTTATACATGGTGTCTCTCTATGCACCTAAGGCTACTCAATCCACATTATTCATCTCAGATCTCGAGACATTTTTTCGATTCCTAAGGCTGGAATTGGAGGAGAACTATTTTATTATCGGCGGAGATTTCAACAAAATAATACAATACACCAAATACTAGAGGGAACCTACTACTCAATTGGTGGGGTCAGCACAGTGTGATGTATCGAATCGGCCTTAAAGCCACGGATAGTCCGTCGTTTCCCCGACACGGGTCCTATTTGGATCTCCTTCTGTTCGACTCACGAATACAACTGACGTGCACTAACCAACAAACTACAAACTGTCTACGCACTTTCGTGTACGACAGTGACCATTGCGGTCTCAGCACCGAAATAACTGTTCATAACGAAACTGCGGAATTGGACGGGTTTGTTCAAAAGCATTCCTACAATTTTAGTAGGGTGCGTTGGACACACTTCTCCAGAACACTGACGAGAGCATTCTCCTCGAATTCGCTCTACCTACCGTTCAACAGAAATCTGTCAAACGGGGAGATTGACAGGTATCTAAGACTAATGAATTAGACAATCAAACGAAGAATGGACAAACCGATACCTCGGTATCAACATACTGACGACGAAGACTTATTCCGTAACGCAACTAATTGATGCACTGCACCGACATAAAAGTAGACTGCTGACAAGACTAACAACCTTGTACAGCCCGGAGATCATGACACTGAAGTCGTCGATTAAAAACCTCCAGATATTAATAAACGAAAATTACAGAAATTCTGTAAGAAAAGATCAAAACGACCTTCCAAGTCTTAAAATCGCCCGAACGACGGACAACGAGCACATAATTACAGCAGCGGGCATGGATTAAAAATAAGGCCGTTGATGATGACATCTTCTTTGTGATCGAGGATCCGGAGGAACAGGTAGAAGCTATAGGAGCGACTTTCCAGGAAGTGTACAAGGCGAATGTTATCATTGGCCCGAACCACGACCTGGAGAATCGAGTCCTTGTGCACAATTTCTACCTTCGAAATGAAATAGAGAATTGGCGATTCGAGAACTCGGGCTTTACCCAGTTTAGTGATGAGAATAGGTCAAATAATGTCATCACCAACGATAGGGTACTACCGCCTTTCATTTTGAAGGAAGAGCTCCAAACGATCTTCGAAGTAAGAAATCAGTGGGAACCGATGAAATACCGAACATTGTGTTTCGGCATCTCCCACTAGAAACGGTGAACATTTATACCAACCTGTTTAATAATGCGATGAATAATGCACATTATCCAGCGCATTGGAAAACTGCGGTGGTACATCCCATCCTCAAAAAGGGTAAAGATACTTACAATCCGGCGAATCTCCGCTCGATTAGTCTTCTTCCAAACATCAGTAAGGTTTTCGAGAAGGTGATCAATAGAGTCCTGACTAAGGCGGGGCATGATATCATTCATGCTGCATCCAAACTGGCTTCTGATATCCAACGGAACAAGGCAAGAACCAGTGCACTGGTGCCTGCCTGATTGACTTGGAAAACCCCTTCGATACTGTATGATTAGCGGGACTCTTCTTCAAGCTGGACAGGTTGGGCATTAGCAAACCACTGCTCTATATTCTTTTTGATAAGTTCTCCAGTAGACAGTTCATCGTAAACAATGGCGATGTGACTTCTGCTGGAACATTTAACATTAAAAACGGTCTGCGACAGGATGCGGTAAATTCGCCGATCCTATTCAACTTTTACACAAGTGATCTGATAGGTTCACTTCACCATGCCATAGCGTTCGCAGACGTTTTAATCGCGTACAGATCAGGTCCAAAGATTGTGGTCATTAACATACTTTTGCAACGTGACTTGCAACGGTCTGACCCAGGACAGATTGGCGGTGCCGCTAATCTTCCACGTTGCTCGAACAGCTGCGGAAGGGCGACTCAACTACGACAGAGACGTCGCACACGGCAGTGCGGAGCGTCTCCGGTTCAGTAGAGCGGTAGGGAGTCGCGACATGAGGGATGTTGCTCAGCAACACCAACAATTTTGGTGGCTTTTTGAAGGAGAGGATTCGTCGTCGTCGAATTCCTCCAATACTTGGTAGCTTCATGTGAAGCAAAGTGGGTCGCCGCTTACATAGTTTTAAGTAGGAGTAAGTTAGTTTTAAGAAAAAAAAATTAAAAAATTAAAAAAAAAAAACAATTAATCTTAAGGCGTGTTGATGCGAAGCTGGTGCAGAAGGGCTTAAATTTCCTGCTTCTCTGTTATTTAGAGCGTCATTTTTAACTCAAACTAATTCAAATCGGTCAAAAGAGAACGCAGCACATTGGCTATTCCGGTGATATAACGAAATTCCAGATCTCCGAAAATACAGAACTAAAAAAGGACGTCTTAGACATCCCTTAAGACACAATGGAATATTATCATATTTGCCGTTTTCGTTTCTCGCACAATTTACTTTGTGAACGGAAATTGCTGTACGAGTATTAGAAAGAATTTGGTGTACATTTCTTACCACACCCAGCAACGAAAATATCTCCTTACAACCAGAAACTGTCGACGACATTATGTGCATGATGGCATAAATTAGCTTGAGCAAACAAGTGACTATATACGAGTATTTATCGCCTCAGATTTAACTTTAAAACAACCAAACTATCAGGGTTGAAAATAAAGCCCTATTAAACTGAAGTCATTTCAATTTAATGTATCCTTGCGTGTCACCTACATTTTCACTCCTAAAAGAATCAGTAAAGCTAAAGGAAATAATTGCGCGTACCATATACATCAACGTAGTGTACGAGTATAACCTGGCCTATGGACGGCACACAGTTTCGCTTGGTGTCAACCTAATGGTAAAACTTTATAACCACATCCGTTTCGGGTTAGCATTTCAAAAAAGAACAACACCATGCGGAGTTTACGTAGAGAAAGTAAATTGCTCATCACAAAAGCAGTATAGGGTGCGTCTGACCATTCGTACTAAGATAATGGTCTTGATAATGGTCTTGCTTAGTTGGTTAGGTGTGGCATACCACTATCCATCTGCAATTTCAGCTGGAACATTACACCATTTTAGTCAGCCCGAACCTATGTGTGTGTACGTACATACTCGTACGTTTACCGTTACAACGGCTTGTTAGCAAAATCAAAGGTTACATTTTTATTTCACTTTTTTTTCTTACTACGGTGGGCCTTTTGATTTTGTCCACCTTCTCAGTGTAAGGGATGACATTTATCGTAACAATATCTTGAAGTTTATCCTCGCGACAGTTAATGGGCCATCTACATGAAACTCAAAATCAAGCTCAAACTAAAGACTGAAACTAAGAACCGTGTAATTATTTATTTACTAGATGTCGGACCGCCCAAGTTTACCGCGTACGGAGCACGTGTGGCTTCCACTTTATTGCCACTTTGTAATTAGATCGCAAAATCTGATTCTCTTCTTTTTGCAGCTGATTATTAAGCTAATTGACAGTAACTCGCAAACTAACTTTTGAACGAATCGGGGTGATACGAGTCAGATATGACATTTAGCTTTTTGGTGGTTATGTGGGTCACTAGTAAGGTGTTCCTTCCGTTCTCCCCTTGGCAAACAATTCAGTGTGAACCACTTTAATACGCCAACTAGCCTGTACTAGGAACCTTGAAGGGAACGCCGTGTCATAAAAAAATTGGTGATTAGGAAATAGGAAGGGAGGGCGTTTTGCCAAAACATTACCTATACAATCCATATGTATCCGTATGTAAGATATTAGAGAATACAAAAGTCAATAATCTTAGGAGTAGAGTTTTAAATTACTGCACTGCACCGCACCGCACTATTTACTTATCTTCAAAGCGCTAACCCCAATACGAAACTTAAAGAAGGTGGTGATGATAGAGATGATGATCGGCGCGGAGCAGGGAAGGACCCTACATGGCCGGTAGTAACAAAAGGCGTAGAGGAGGAATGGCACACTTAAACACTATTAATCGAAATGTTCAGTCTTTCGAAGAAGGATTGTCATCAAGCGAAAGAAGATAATTTTTTAAAATACAAATTTTTTTTTTATAATCAGCGCGCGCTCAAGGGGTTTTTGTACCCTAAAAATGTTTGTACACAGCGCGGGCGAAGGAAATTTAGGGAGGAAGACAAGACAGGTACCGATGTACATTGTTTTTAAATGTTTGCAAGTTATAACGACCAGGAAACACAGAGATCGGCAGGGCATTGTAGAGTATTGTAGAGTACGACGAGTGTTACGATTAAAGGTTTGAAGAGGCGGAATGCAACTGGCGATTTCTGTGGAGCACTGGTGGTGGAAATAGCGATAAACAGAGTAAGACACGAGACCTTACGTCGGTGTTCGAGGGTGTCCATTGTTTGAGTGATATTGCCAGATGTTTGCATTGTACTCCAGTTTTGGGCGGGTGAATGCCTTATATATTGTGGCCATATCAGACGGGGTAAAATATTTCTTACATCGCTTGAGAAAGCCTAGACATTTAGCAGCATTTTTGGCGACATCGAATATGTGATCATTCCAACGTTAGTTGTCACTGACACACATACCGAGAATGGAAAGTTTATCGGTTTCGACGATGCAAGTGCCATTCATGGATAAGGGCTGGGTATTTGGAAGCATTGAATTCCACTCGGTTGATAGTTCCCCAATTGGTTATGCTGTTGATATCGGAATTTAGTGAGCTTAACATACGCTGCCGTTCCCGTTCTACAGCCGAAGAGCAGGGACGTGAGTCCGGGAACGATTATGAGAAGCAGAGAGTGCTGTCATCAGCAAAGGAATATATTGGATTAGAAGTAGCAGACAAGAGATCGTTGATGAAAATTGAAAAAAGAGTCGGAGACAGAACGGAGCCCTGGGACACATCAGCATTTATTTTGTGAATATCAGACTTGAAACCGTCAAAGACAACTTGAATTGAACGTTCCGAAGGGTAATTTCTAATCCATTGAAGAAGAGAGTCATCGATCCCAAGAGCACGCATTTTCGACAAAAGAGTCTGATGCCAAACTCTGTCAGATGCCTTAGAAATATCAAGTGCAACTATCTTGCTTTCACCAGATTGATGTACGCTTTGGTTCCACTTTTCGGTGAGACATGACATCAAATCACCAGTGGACCTGTTGCTACGAAAACCATACTGCCGGTCATTAAGAAGTTCGAGATGATATTTCATGAGCTGACGGTTTATCTTCGTTTCCATGACCTTGGAGAGAAGGGACGTAAGTGCAATGAGTCTGTAGGAGGAGAGAGAAGAAGATTCGCTTTTTTTAGGGACGGCTGGACAAATGCTGTTCTCTATCTACTCGGAAAGAGTCCTAAAGAGTAGGATTGATGAAAAAGCTTACGCAGTGGTTTTGCCAGCGTGGAAGAACACCTTTTCAGAAGAAGGGGAGATATACCATCTGCACCAGCGGATTTATGTATGTTGAGATTTTTAAGTACTCTTGCTGCTACTCGAATGCGAAAGTGGATTCGTGTCCCATTGAAGATTCGACGGACTCAAGTGAAGGCGGAGACAGAGCAAAATATGGGAGTGTTGAGCTGGCCCCAAAGTGTGTCCAAAGAGCTGACAGCTGGAATGTCATTGTAAATGAGCGTAGGGATGGAGGATAAGGCAGAATTTCTAATGTATTGGACAAATGACCAAAAGCTTTTACTATCTTTGGGACATTGTTGTATTTTTTGCCTCAACCTTTGGTCGTATTGAAATTTCACACGCTTGAGAAAAACGTTGCAGTCATTTCTCGCGCGTTTAAACTTTTTCTGGTTTTCCTCTGTTGGATTGGCCTTGAAGGACCGAAAAAACACTTCTCTAGCCCTGACAGCGTCTTTACAGCTCGAGTCGTACCATGCCTTTTCTTTTGGTCTCATACTCTTCATCCGATGAGGGATAAAGTTTCTCATTCCGAAGATAATAGTGTCAGTGATCATATCAGCAGCGGCATGGCATCCACGTCGTTATCGAGGAAACATAACGACCAGTTAAATTTCCTAAAGAAGGTGTTAAGTCCGCTCCAATTGGCTTTCTCGTATTGCCATACGGTTCTTTTAAGAATCTTTTCTCTAACTGTGTGGTGGGTGTACGAGTTTTCTCTAACTGATATGACAGGTCCGACGATCCTAGAGAGGAGAGCGAATCAACGCAGTACTTATCAGGATGAGAAGTTAAAAACAAGTCCAGGGTGTGGGCGATATGACATCAATGTCTAGTATTCGTGTGGGCTTATTTACAAGCTGGGTTAAATTATTTTCCGCAGCGAAGATCTCAAAACACCGTCTCTCGGGTGTTGTCTGTCCAAAATGTCGAAGCCAACCAGAATTGTGTATATTGAAATCGCCCGTATGGTGTCAGACAGCGGACAGCAGAGTGCGAGCAACAGCAGCACAGGAGAAATTACGAGTGCAGAATGACGTGTGCACTCGTCGGTGGTCGACACGGTATTCGAAATTCGAAATTCATAAGATTATGCTGGCAACGTGGTTGAGTTAATTTTTTCTACTATTACATTAATCGCACAAATTCACTTAACGTCAAATTGTTCGAGAAGTATTGTTCACGTTAGAATTTCGTAAGATCAATTTTTTCTTTGTCACAAGCCACCGCCACGTTGGGCCGCAGCAAGATTCTGAAATCTTACCAATGTAAGTTAAAATCCATATTAAAGTATTGTAACATTTTAAATAATATTAATTTTATAGAAATAAAATCATTTGTACCTTTATTTTGGAAAGGGAATCTTCCTGTTTCTGCGGGCCAACACTTCAGTGATAGTGTTAATTCTAAGAAACGTCACGGAAGCAATCTTAGTTCAAAAACAATTACTATTTTTGAGGACTTTAATTTCTTGAAATTATTCATATTATCTTAATATGTATTTACAATAATTTTACAAATTCGGATTCTTACGTTTAGTTTATTTTTGTTATTTTCATTTATTTCTTTTACTTTTTCGTTAAAAGTTTTAATCTATACGTACAGTCATCTACAAAAGTGAAGGCACAGCTCCTATTTAAAAAAAAAAAAACCACCCAAACTATCCCCGTCTAGCAAAAATTAAAATGAAAATTTGCATTTTTATGTAAACCAATATAATTCCAATACTTGTTACGAATTTTACTGGATTGTTGCCAAAAATAACGGAAATATTTTCGTTTTAATGCGGCAAGGACGAAAATTCGTTCCTTCATATGAAGGCACATCTGAAATAGGGATCAAAAATATACTATGTTATATATTTAATACATTTATTCATAATGAAACATTACTTTTTTAGTATTTAGTGGCGTATCCTTTATATTTAAGAACAGCTTGTAGTCTCCTGTTCATTGATTCGACCAATTTTGTTGTATATTCTGGGCTAATATTCTCCCAGTCCTCTTGTAAGGCAATTTTGAGATCGTTCTTATTATGAATCTCTCTTTGGCGGATCTTTTGTTCTAAATAATCCCAAATATGATCGATAGGGTTCAAGTCTCTGAATGTCTCCCTACAGTAACGAGCAGCGGCCCAAAGTAGTCAATGCCTATGTAGGAAAAAGGCCTAGTGAACGGCTGCAGTCTTGCTGGTGGAAGGTCCCCCATTATCGGTGGCTCTGGACGACATCGGATGTTTTTGCAAAATTGACATTTTTTTTTATTTTTATTTTTTTAAGCAAAGATCTAAGTCTTGGTATAAAAAATTCGTTTATAAAAGGTGTCGTCGTTTTGGTGACAAAATCGATGATCAACTCGGTAATGTAGTGTTCATTTGGTAAAATTATTGGCCGTTTTGTGGTGAGAGATATCCCAGAAACTGCATCAATACGACCTTTTACTCTCAGTATTGAATTTTCATCTAAATAGGGTGAAAGCTTGTACAACCTACTCGTCCTATCGACCTCGAGCCTTCGTTCGTTGGTGCTATTACTTCTACCGTTAAGAGCTGCGACTTCGTCGGCAAAAACTTCGTGTTGACACATCTTGACGCAATAACGTTCGGCTTTCGTGAAGTCAATACAGATCAAACATTTTGCAGTTTTTGAGTTTGTCTTGTTTTTTGAGATATTTCGGATGAAACGAAAAACTTGTGCCATGCTTCGCAAAAGTCGTTTTCACTCGCTAAACCGTGAAACGTCAATAATAGCTTCAAACTTCATGTCGTGATGCATGTGAACATATCTTACTTCTTCAGTTGATGGTTCTATCTGATTAAATTCTTTAGGCCACTTGTCGCTTGGTTCATATAAAAATGTTGGTCTTTTGTACCATCGGCTATCGGATCGGAACTCTTTACTACTTTGCCACTTAGTCGCTTCATTGGCGACATTAGCTTTGCTCGAAATCCACCTCCAGTTTCTTGCGTCGGCCTCTCCGAGGATTTCCCCTACACGGAAAGCAACGAACTGTTTATATTGCCTGTGGTCGGAGTTGATCCAACTCAACACAGTTCTCGAGTCCGTCCAAAAAAACTTCTGTGTTATTTTTATTGAATGCCCGGCTGTGGTCATTTTTGCTAGTCTTACTCCTAAGATTGCCGCTTCTAGTTCTAATCTGAGTATTGACATTACCTTCAGTGGAGCTACCTTCGTTTTGGCAGCTACCAAAACATTTTGAATCATATTTCCATCGTCAATCCGAAAATATCCCACAGCATTCACTGGGATCGACAAATACGAGTATATGTATTTGAACTGAACTGAGCTGCTTGGCATACGGCCTTTCGATGATGATGTTCTTTATTTCTGGCATAAACCTTTTCCATCTACTCCATTTTTCAAAATGTTTGGGTTGGATCTTTTCATCCCACTGAATTGCTGAGCTCCACACTTCGTGCAATAATATTTTTAGCAATACTAAAAAGTTAGCAATCAAGCCCAAAGGGTCAAAAACTGTCATTAGAACTTTTAAGAGTTCCCTCTTCAGCCAGAACATCGGACTGAACAGTGTTTGCTTTGATCGCAAATGAAAAGGAATCAATCAAAGGTGACCACCACATACCGAGAACTTCCTCGGGACCGGACGTAATATCCCTGGTGCTAATGCTTTTTTCGTAGTTGGCAGCTTTCTCTTTTAGTGCACGTAGTACCTTTTTATAGTAGAATTTGATAAAAAATTTCGAATATCGAAACCGGCTTCCCCATGGATAAATATGACATCACTTGCCAACTGCAGTGCCTCGTCCTCAGTATCAACACTGTCAAGATAATCATCGACATAATGATACTCAATGATTGCTCGTACTGCCCGTGGAAACGTATTTTCGAATTGTCTTCTATATTTATTTTTTACAAAGGTCATAATCTGCATTACATATTCTTCGATTTGTTGGTTTTCGATTTGTTACGCCACAGAAAACGTTGAGCATGTTGATTGGACTTGTTTACCCAAACCTGGTGAAACATTTCTCTTATATCAGCACAAATGGCAAGCCTGCGTTCTCTAAATCGAAAGAGAACAGACACCAGTGATGGAACGATATCTGGGCCAGAAAGCAACATAGAATTGAGAGAAATACCGTTTACAACTGCAGCTGCATCCCAAACAATTCTATGGTTTACCACTGGAAAAATAAGAAGGTACCATACATGTTCAACTCTTTGTTCCAATTCCTGTAGCGTTAACTTTCTTACGTACTGCTTGTGTAAATATTCCTCTATCTGTTACAAACACAGATTGTCGTACAGTTGGCTATCTTTTTCCAATCTCTTCTCCAGGTTGGTAAGACGTCGCTCAGCCATGGTTTGGCAACAGATGGGATAGGTTAGGTTAGAGTAATCCTCATTGAGGTGCACTTAGACTAGTTTTAATTCCATTCTGATGACACTGGAATAGAGTTGGAAGGCGATGGCCTATCTACTCTTTGGACCAAAGAAATTCATTGATAAATTTCTCAAGGTTGGCAGCTACTCGTATCATAGAGCAGACAACATTTAGATCTCAGAAGTGAGAATTGCCTAGAGATTGAGGAGGAAGTGCGCCACAGATTTGTCTTCCTTTTCGTCCCTGCTGCTCCTGCAGAATGCTCAATCGTTACGCGTGTTCTTCAATGGCACAGCGTACCGTGATTACGTTTGCGAGTTTGGAGATGTCTCTTCTCCCAAATTTTATCGCTCGGTTATGTGGTGGACTGCAGACTGCTGGTATTGATACCATGGTATAGTGAATACTACAGCTTCTGACGGACAGCATTTCGTAGTAAACGTTGATTTTCGCATTACGTAGTTTACTTTGACGTTTGCGTCATTTCGTATTTAGATAAAATAGTTCTCTTCAAATCCATTGTACAGTACAAAAACAATTAACTGTGATTACTTGTCAAAGAATCTACGAAGAACCGCCAACAGAGAGAAAGTGGCGCTGTATTCAATGGAGAGGTAGTAAACCACCAACAAATTGCGAATCTCAATATGTACCAGGTATGTTTCATGATATACTAGCGTTTAGCGTGGTATTGTAGCGACAGACACGTGGTATGGAATATATGTAATATTGCTATACCATGGTATCAATTACCAGCAGTCCTTCTCCCACTTAAGTCGCCTAGGATTGAGTATGGGCCATAGAAACTCAGTCCCCCTGTGACTGGCATCAGAGAGCGCATGAAAGTGTGTCACTTGTTTGGCAAAGGACATTGATGGATTGACGATATCAAGCTGCTTACCGTTTCTTCCTATAGATCAGAGTCTGGCCAGTTCATCAACGATGTGTGAGTGTAACCCAACAGAGTGTGATCTTGTGCTGCTAAGCCATCCCGTTGAGAGATGCGGGAGTGTTTCTAGCGAATTTCAAATTAGTAGTGTTCGAAGTAAGGGATGGAATCCCTATTTAACTGTCTGTGTAAATTGGAATATTCGCCGTGGTTTATTGGATTGGAAGACGGTACAATATGTGGGTAGACTGAAGGATTTGTATGTACATAGCTGCTCAAAGAGGCCCATTACGCCAACGCATTCGGCTTTCTTAGAGCAATCTGTAAAGACGAAAATAGATATACTGAGATAGACTTAGTTGACTCTATTTGTTCCTTTCTGGAAGCAAGTCAATTTCAGTTAATTGAAACTAGGTTGAGTGAGTAAGGCTGTGGTACAGTGTGAACATACTGTGTCATGTCTTTCATTAAGCTCTTTCCACTGCTGAATGTCTTTCAGCCCGAGGATAAAGTTAATCGCAATTTGGAGTAAGCTTTGGAAAGTCGTCGAGAGGTTCTTAACGTGGCAGTAACGCTGATACAGGAAACTTGTTGCGTCTCCGACAACTGGCTGGTATCAGTCGCCTTCTGTAATAGATTTCATACCATGTCAGCAACCAACACATTAGCGTCTAGTCTAACTTTATGCGAGCGTAGGTAAGCCAGACACTTAAAGAGAAAGTTTGTTATTAGCACAGTTAGGTGCAAAGTAAAAGTTAAGTGCTCCGTTAAGATGCCATTATCAGTAGAAGAAAGACTTCTGAATTCTTAGATGTCTGGAAGCATTCGTTTGGTCTGCCTGCAGCCTGGAGAATCATGTCACTTCAAGTTGTGCTAAAAATAAACCCAACTGTCAATGGTGCCTTGGTTCGGGTCCTGAGAAGTCATACTCCGGACGTTGCCTAGCAATGTCTGCGATCTCATTGCCGCGATATCATTATGCCTGGGTCCCAGACAAGATTCAGTGAATCAGCTTCTAACTTAGTTCAAAGAAACTTTACATTCTCATAATACCCCGGAGGTAGTGATGGAATTCTCTAAAAACTGACGTCTAGCTAACAACAGACGCAGATACTTCGCCGA
This sequence comes from Volucella zonaria, assembly GCA_963966105.1. Lineage (NCBI taxonomy): Eukaryota > Metazoa > Arthropoda > Insecta > Diptera > Syrphidae > Volucella > Volucella zonaria. The sequence continues at coordinate 52,785,584 of OZ014533.1, read as the reverse complement.
CTCCTCCTACGCACAATACTCGTATTTTTATTTTTATTTTTTCTGTCGGAACAAAGCAATTGCTTTTTATATGTAGAATTGCTTAATCTTTCGAAGAAAGACGAGTAAGCGCTTCAGTGATAAAGTGCTTACAGTATCAACACCCACCACGTCAACGTCGATCGTAAGCCGGACATTCACAGGGGTAGAGCTCCGCAGTTCACATTTTCACAGCAAGCATCGCAGGATGCTGTACCGTTTATGTCCAGCACATTTAAGTGCTTAGCAAAAGTATAGTGGCCCGTCACGAAGCCAGTAAGTAGTCTGCAATCTTTCCTACTGAGAGTCAGCAGAAAGCCCGCTGACCTCAGAGGAGAAACTATCCTCTGAGCCTTGCCTAACAAGTTCATCGGCGATTTAATTTCACATGATCACATTGTGGCCTGGAACCCAGACAAGACTCAGTGAATTTAGCCTTCCGGCTGCGGTCGGTGAAGTCTTGCATTCGCGAACAAGCTTGAAAGTCGTAAGAGGATTCAGCCAGGCTCTAAGCGCAGTTTGGCCGCCGCTACAGATACAAATTCTTCGCACCCTTCAGCGATTCCTCACAATATACTCGTAATTCGTTATCATCAGGATTGCGTATATCCCCACTTAGAAGACAGATGCAAATTTTCCTAACGAGGAATTAGATGTAAGGTTATTGTCCTCCAGAGCATGCCCACAAGACCAGAGTCATAAGAGCGCATCATAAGCGCGTGTTCTTTTTTTTGTGTTTTTTTTTTTAAAGACCTTAACACTCAAGTGTATATGACTACTCTTAAAATGTGGAAGAAGATGGCTTTGATAGTGCAGCCCATGATATGAATATCAAGGGGAGGGATATTCATCAATGCATTTAGAGCGGAGCGTAGTTTTTTCGAGTCTGGTAAAAGCAGCAATCACGTATTTCCATCAGAGCTTGTTCCACCAGACAACCGACGCACATGATATAATTGGCCTTACCATATCTGTGTAGATCCAAAGGATCCTTCTCGGTGACAGGCCCTATGTCTTCCCAACAGCTCCTTAGAGGCTTTCGACGTAACATGTTTAATAGAAAGAAATTTACTATCCAGGATGACACACAAATACTTAGTTTCTTTGAAGAATTGAATGGTGATACCTTTAAGCTTTGAGGGGGTTGCATTTTCGAGCAGGCAGTTATCAGGTTACGTATCCGGTAGCGGCGCATGTTCGTTACCCGAGCCTCTCTACAATAAATTCTTAAAACTTAGAGTCAAATAAGTAAAGTAACATGCGCGCGTCACATGAAGCCCATTACCTTGTAAGAATCTGATTCCATGAATAAATTCTTGCGGATCATATTTGATGCATTTTCTGCAGGTACAATATGCTCGTGGCAATCATGCAAATTTGTAAGAGAATAAGTAATTTTAAGAGTGAGGAAAAATTGTGAGTTTAGTTGATAAGTATCCGCCAAATGGGCAAGTAATAAAATTGCTTTTTTAAAGTCTCCCTGTTTCTTTAAACTTATAAGTTGCATAATTCGGCAGACAGTGCATCGTCTGCTCATAAGAGTATGTAGGAGTAGACGTTAGAATCATTAAAACTCTTATGGGACAAATACATTCTCACAAGATCGTCCGCGTTGGTGCGAAAACCTCCCTCATAGAGTAAGAATGCATTCGCAATGCACGCCCAGTTCACTGGTTCGGATTGTCTGACTTATGCAACTGCTTACCTAACCCCGAAACCATTCTTTTGTTATTGTAGAGCTTTTGTGCAAACAGATTGGAAATGGTTTTTACTCCTTATTGCAACCCTACTGATTTTCACCAAAACAAAAGCTAAGTTGTAAGTGCATCTGGTACTGGCTCCATCTTCGTTCTTGCTTTGTTGTAATAATGAGTGGAGTCCAAAGCACAAATCAGGAAGTAAACCAAATTATAAAACCAAAAACCAGGAAACTACAATATTATGTGGCTCCACACAATGTCTGAGCATAATGCATTGCAATGAATGGTGTCACATAAAGCCACAACCACCACAGCAAGAATGCAATATCACCACCATGGTAATTTTCCATAATCATAAAAAGCAACCACTTTATGAGCAGATAAGCAGATGCTCGTAACAGCAAAGTAATTTTTCTGAACACTTCGCTCCAATGCATCTTTTACCAGAAATGAAACCACAGGATTCGAGTTTAACAACTCCTTAATATCTGCTCTTTAACTTTATTTAAAACCAAGCCTTGGGATGCAAATTATAGTGTTTCATGTATGGCGTCATTACAAATGAACGGCTTATGAGGCAGTCGCAATTTATGTGATAGAATGTCTTTGCAGAATTTGATACCAATTGCTGCATTCTCGTATGTATATCTATACATATTCACTGCACAATTTTGCATTGCATTATAATGATTTGGGAAGTTGTAGTAGGTTTGGGGGTTAAAAAGTAGTTGTAATGTAAGTGTAAACCAGCTGTTTTGACACTGAGTGAAACACAGGTAGAATCACGAACAGCCTCCTCGGACAACTTTGACCTGAAAACTACTACTGCTATACTTTCCTCATAGCGGTCTGGCTAGTGATGAGGCTTAACAAACTCCGCTGTAATGCAATAGTACTCCTTACTTTACAGATGACTTTATACTTCGAGTTTGATGCACTGCTATATAGTATTTTATTCAAAGCATTTTATCCCTCTATCCACAGCAATTTAATTTCACAATACTAGGTGTCCTCGACATTCTATGTTTGTGTGTTTCAGATATTCGAAATAACTTAATCCAGCATAACAAATAACAAACATGTCAAAAACACATTCAACTTGCTTTTGACTTCTCATCCTGATAAGTACTCGTACACCCGAAGTGCTTTTCACTCTATGCTCATCGGACCACAGTAAATTAAAGAGGAATTGTACTTCAATTGGAGAAAGACAGTTTGAACGGACTTTACAACTTCTTGAGGAATTTGTAGTGGTCGTTGTGATTCCTCGATAACGACACCATTATTTCGGGGATTAAGTAGATGAAATGAGGAATATGTTATCAAATCAAAAGACAAGGCGCGGTACGACTTAAGCCAATTTTACACTTCCAAGTTGGATCGTGTTTCCGTTTATACTTGAGTTCGTCTTCAATGGGACTTGCACTTTCGTACTCGTGTCGTAGCAAAAGTATTTAAAGATTTTAATGTACACAAGTCCACTGGCCCTGGTGTTATATCTCGCCTTCTTCTGAATAGGTGTGCTTGCACGCTGGCAAAACCGCTCCGTAAACTTTTCCATCAACTCTACCCTTTGGAACTCTTTCTAAGTAAGTGGAACACGACATTTATCCAAGCCGTACTTAAAAAAAGCGAATCTTCTTTCCTCTCCTCCTACAGACCCAATGCACTTAGGTCCGTTCTTTCCAAAGTCATGGGAACGCCGATAAACCGTCAGCTCATGAAATATTCCGAAACACGAAAACTTCTCAATTACTGGCAGTATGGTTTGGTTTTCGTAGCAACAGGTCCACTGGTGATTTGATGGCATGCCTCACCGAAAAGTGGAACCAAAGCGTACATCAATCTGGCGAAAGCAAGATAGTTGCACTTGATATTTCTAAAGCATTTGACAGAGTTTGGCATCAGGCTCTTTTGTCGAAAATGCGTGCTTTTGGAATTGATGACTCTCTTCTTCAATGGATTAGAAATTATCTTTCGGAACGTTCAATTCAAGATGTCTTGGATGGTTTCAAGTCTGATATTCACAAAATAAGTGCTGGTGTGCCCCAGGGCACCGTTCTGTCTCCGACACTCTTTTTAATTTTCATTAATGATCTCCTGTCTGCTACTTCTAATCCAATATATTCATTTGCTGATGACAGTACTCTCTGCTTTTCATATTCGTTCCCGGACTCACGTCCCTGCTCTTCGGCTGTAGAACAGGAACGGCAGCGTATGTTAAGCTCATTAAATTCCGATATTAACAGCATAACCAATTAGGGAACTATCAACCGAGTGGAATTTAATGCTTCCAAAACTCAATGCTGTCTGCTGTCATTAAAGCGAAATTCAAATACCATGAATGGCACATGCATCGTCGAAACCGATAAACTTTCCATTCTCGGTATGTGTGTCAGTGACAACTTACGTTGGGATGACCACATATTCGGTATCGTCAAAATGCTGCGAAATGTCTAGGTTTCCTCAAGCGATGTAAGAAATATTTTACCCCCTCTGATCTGGCCACAATATATAAGGCATGCATCCGCCCATCTCTGCACCTGCTCGATAGGATTCAAAACCGTGCGATAAAACTCATAGGTGATACTAATATCAGTCAATCAATTGGCACCCTCGAACACCGATGTTATTATTATTATTATTATCAAGGGAACGATACAAATTAATTTGTAGGGTCCGGGATTTAACGCCGGGGTACTATGCCCATGTGGCGCGTTTTTGTCAACAGCACGCGGAGTACTGAGTTCCCATGTGGTCACCCACTTACCGCGCCCAACTGCCTCACTTTGTTTTATCGCTATTTCCACCACCAGTGCTCCATTGAAATTACCAGTAGCATTCCGCCCATTCAAACTTTTAACCGTAACACCCGTCTCGCTATGAATGCGCATCAGTATAACTTCAAGCCCATTTTCGGACGTACTTTAAAATATCGTGTTTCTTTCTTAAACCGTACAACTCGCTTATGGAATGCCCTGCCAATCTCTGTATGTTCTGGTCCTTATAACTTACAAACATTTAAAAACAATGTATATCGGTACCAGTCTTTTCTTCCTCCCTAAATTTCCTCCGCCCGCACTGTGTACGAACATTTTAAGGGTACACAAACCCCTTGAGCGAGCGCTCAATATAAAAAGAGAAAAAAAAACTGGCTTCAGTGTGCAGGCAATTCGTCGCACCGTGGAAAAGTTTGAGCGTGAGTACACTCTTTTGGAACTCAAGCCGCCAACCAAACAGAGATTTGTGCGAAATGAAGAAAATATAGCCGCCGTAGGAGCCAGTATCGAATACCCAGAAATGTCAATTAGAGGCCGATCAGCTGGATTGGGCATTGCCCGGCTTATTTTGCGGTTGAATTTGGGCCTACATCCATATAAAATTGTGCTGATGCAAGAATTGAAACAGGACGACCATAGCCAATGCCGACGGTGCGGTTTATGACATGGCGGCATCATCGGACCTTATTTTTTTCCAAATGAGGAAGGAGCTACCGTTACCGTCAATAGTCTCAGGTACAGAGCGATGTTAACCAACTTTCTGTGGTCAAAGCTCGACAACATTGATATATCCGTTCATCAATTGGCCGCCGCGAACATACGATTTGACACCACTCGATTATTTTCTCTGGGGCTACGTCAAGTCCTTAACCTATGCTAACAAGACAACCAATTTGGACGAGCTCGAGACCAACATTCGGCATTATGTTTTTCTATCTTGAACTCGGTTCCCTTAGGCTAGGAGTGCTGCTGGTAATGCGAATTGTCTGTTCTACTGTGCTATAAGCTTGCTTCCTCTGCCTTGCGTGCCCACCAGAAAGCCAGGTGTGCTATATATACATATGATTACATATGATACGAGTACTAACGACCGCAGCAAACTCGGTCCCATGGTTGAGTTGCAGAATGGTTGCGGATCCAAATGAAAAGCTAGCCATTTTCCAGATAGTTGTAATGCAATCATTGAATGATTGATCATGTACCAACAAAAACCGTCGCGAAACAGTGCGTGTTCCTGGTTCACGGAAGGGGTGGTTGGTGTTCTAAAGAAGCGAAACAGACTGTACAGTAAGAGGAAGCGTAGCCAAACTGCGATTAACTGGAACAGGTGTAAGGCTGCTAGTAACGCTGCAAATGATGCTGTTCGTGCATTTAAGCGACACTACTACTCATCTAAACTGAGCATTTCCTTACTCTCCAAGGTACTGTGCAGAAATCTACGCCAAGTTGGCATTGGTGTGAGTAGTGACAGGAGCTGCGCTATTGATTTAGATGAAATGAACGACTATTTTGTTTTAAATGATGCTGCTGTCGATAGTTTCGAGTATGACGTTGTCTCCAGCAGAGACTTTGAACACGAAATTGATTTTGAAGTAGTTAGGGAGATTGATGTCCTTTGCCTTTGTATGATTAAAGGTTTAAAATCAAACGCTATTGATGAAGACGGCTTGCCACTACGCTTCATAAAACTTATTTTGCCGCACGTCATAGGCCATCTAACACATATAATCAATTCTTGTATAGCAACACCTACTACTCCTCTGGCATGGAAATGTGCTAAGGTTGTACCTGTTCCTAAAAAGACCACTGCTTCCGATGCTTCTGACTACAGACCTTGCCTGTCTAAGGTCTTCGAAAAGGTAATACATAGAACGTCTCATGATTTTTAATGTAAACCACCTGTCATGTTTACGGGATGCCCATACATCCATAGGAAACAAGGATACGCCTTGCCATCGCTCGCCGTCAATTCTTTGATACCAATTCGGAACTGTGTTGGAGACACAAGTTCCACCCTTGGTATGAGTCGAGGCCGACCTAAAACCTCTTAGTATTCTTAGCGTCACAGCACCCAGTACTGCTACTCTACAATGGGTTAAACCAAAGGAAAACCCTTCCCGCGATTTGTGTTTAAACCACAGCCACCATGACGCTCCCACAAGGGGCCTACCTCTAACAATTCAGGCCCGCACCGAAAAGCGGGGGGCTCCTGACTCCCATGGTACCGTGATTTAAGTCCTGGTACGGACTACCGGTGGTCCAGCCGCCAACAAGACCTATGACCGGCAACTTGTAACTGGTCAAATCGTAGCAACCATTCAGGGGCTGTTATCTGAAGATGTTTACGATAAGACCAGTAATATGCTCTGGCCCCGCTTTTTATTAGACAACGTCATTAATGGGCGAATCCTTGATAATTGGGTGGGGGCCCGAGGTAATACATAGAGTCACAAATTCAGAAACACTTGGTTGAAAATTCTCTATTGAGCCCTTTTCAATCGGGCTTTAGGAAGAACCACAGCTGCTCTTCGGTCATGGTAAAAATCTTGGATGATTAGGCAAGATTTTGACAAAGGATTTATGACGCTGCTTTGCCTGCTTGATTTCTCTAAGGCTTTTAACAGAGTGAATCACGTCATTCGTTGTTGGAAACTGCACCATTACTATGGTTTTAGTGAAAGAGCTGTAAAGCTCATTCAAAACTTTTTATGTGGATGGTCACAATTAGTAGTTGTTGGTAACAACCGTTCAGGTCTCCGGTCAGTTTCTCAAGGAGTTTCCCAGGGAACAATATTGGGGCCAATTTTGCTCTGTGTGTACATAAATGACCTAGCATCGATCTGTAAGCACGCACTTATTCATTTCTACCCTGACGATGTTCAACTTCACCCATCTTATCCGGTTAAAAAAATGGGTGAACTAGTGTCACTAATAAATGAGGATCTCGCTTGTATTGTCGAATGGGCAACTAAAAATGGACTAGCTTTGAACCCAAAAAAATGCCAAGTAATTCCGATATCAAACAAGTCTTTTCAGATAAGTCTAGTTCTTGATGTATACTTAGCCGGTAGTAAGATTAGATTAGTTGAGGCGGCTAAAAGTCTAGGTATCACCATAAACCGAAAGCTTTCTGGATATAACCAGGTTAATATCGTTGTTGGTCGCGTGTACGGATGCTTGCGTAAACATTGGATTTCAGCCAGCTATACCACCTGGAATACTCGCCGGAGACTAGTGTTCATTCTCATATGCCGCAGCTGTCTACAGTGACCTTGACTCACTATCTTTTCGTAAGCTCCAGGTTGCTTATAATGATGCTGTTCGGTATGTCTATGCAAGGCAACGATACGATAGAATCTCGGAATTCTCATGCCGGTTTCTTGGCTGTACATTGAGAAGGTACCTTGATTTCAGAAATTGCGTACTTTTACATAAAATAATAAATACAAAGCAACCCCCTTATCTTTACTCCAAACAGGAATTTTCCCTTTCCAGAAGAACTTTCAACATTAGCACTCAGCGTTACACATACCTCAAATCATCGCGTTTATTTTTCATTTATGCTATTAGACTATGGAATAACTTACCGTCTCATATCAAGTGCTTGTCAAACACTGCTAGTTTCAAAACTGCCTTGTATGTGTACTTTTCTTCCTAACATATCTCTTTGCTATCAACTCTGGCTCAGTCTATCTTCAATTTCTCAATTATTTTATTTCCTCTCCCTTTTTTTGTGTTTGTTCTTGTTGGTAGATTCCCTGTTTGTTGTGCTAGTTGTTGAATTATTGCTGTTGAATTATTACGTCTGGTTCTTGGATGATTTGGAGTCATTTGGTTCTTTTTATCAGCTAACACTAGAATTATTACTGTTATTAGGTCGTGAAGTGATCTTATTGCTAGAATGCGAGGATAGCTTCATTCGGATCTCCTGTTTAATGCTTGCCTGATTCACTTTGGGGGCATTAGGGACGATTTACCGGCTATGTCTACTTTACTGTTGTAGCAGATCGCCACTTGCCTTTTCGTCGGTCTACTGAATGATGGTCGTCGCCACTACTATGCAGCGCGTGATCCTCATCTGAACTTAGCACTATGTTTGCTATCAGAAGTGGAATACTTGGCGACAACAATAATCCTTGACTCGATAGCAGTTCCATTTTTTAGGAGAGTTGCTTTCGTTGCTGTTTGGTGTCTTCCTGTTCTTCTTTTATTTGCTTTTGCAGAGTCTCTTGAGCGATTCGTTATTTCTCCGATTCTCGTTCTTGCTGCTCCTTTTTTTTTTAAAAGAACTAACACCCAAGTGGGTATGAATACACTTATAATGCCTCAGCATGTGTTAAGTTTTTTGGAAAATGGGATAGAGAGAAAAAGAAAGATGTTTGGGTTCAGTGGTTACTTCGTTCCATGGATGGCATTCAACATTTAATGGGGAGACTAAATTCCGTTGATGTTGATTTCTAGTCAACTACTCGGCTTACTTGATTTTCGTTAACTGAAAAAATGGATGATATGGTATGTCTTTCGGGCGAGGCTGGGAGTCGAACACCGAACCTTCCGATTTGGAAGCCAGTCCACTACCACTTGAACCACAGCCACGTTATGTTTATATAACCGTTCGATGATGAATATGATGCCATTCATCATATTCTCGGTGTGGTTGACGATTATTTAATGTTGATAGGATTGCATAGCGCAACGAAAAGGCATTCTTGCTTCCTTTCTCTTCAAATCCACCGAATATATCATCACCTTTGGGCAGCGTTGGTAATGAATATGCATCACTTTGTTTGTCTCCCACAGTACTTGTTAAACGTGAGACAGACAGTCCAGTTGCTGCGCTGATAATAGATAGATCTCCTACACAGTATTTAATACTCTTTTCCTTATTGCTATGGTATCACAGTCGTCATTAATTAGGTCTCTATATTTTCCAAGATTCGATGAGAACGGCATTACTTGAAATAAATTGTCGGTTCATGCCTTTTCTCATTGAGAAGATTAAGCTGCAGAAGGATTTTCTCGTCCAGAATTGTCAATTAGTTCTCTCATGTTAGCTTGTTTGGCGTCAATAAGTTTTTCTTCAGCCATAGGATCATCAGTTTCAATATCATCAGAAGGACATTCAAGAACAGCAGCTCTCATGGCTTGAATCCAAACATTTTTATCCTTAGACTGTTGCACCTTTAATTCATACGCCTCGGGAAGGGCAGGATTTGAGAATTTCTGGCCTTCTCACGTATGAGCAGCTTTTGCAAAAACACAACTCTAGCATAAACATTGCATACCCAGTCTCCTTTGAAGACTGACACATTTCTCAGACTTTCTGTATTACTCGTTCTTATACCTTGCATGCGACTTGACATCGATGCGTCTAAAAATTTCCAACTGTCAGTCCTGTTTCTCTTTCTCCGCAACGCAAGCATCTCTTGACCAAATTCTTTGCTCTCTGGAATTTCTCCTGTTCGACACGATCCTCAAGTGTGGTCTTCAGCAACGGGTCGATGAGATGTGGATACTTTGTCAAACGCTACGTTACAAACAGTATGCATTCGGGAATAGCTTTCTTCTTGAGCAACAGATTGGATAGGTAGTTTTTGTACCATTCGGCGAATGTTTGATCGCTTGTCATGCAAAATTTGAATTTATCAAGGCCTCTGAGCATTGTCGATGAAAAGAAGTCTACTAGAATGTCAGCGATACTGTCAAATATATAATTCCCCCATTGCTTTTGTCGAAGTTTCTTCAAAAAGCTTGTTCCCAATTCGTTCAATTCAGCTAGCCGGGGAAACCTACGGTGTCTTTCGACACCCTCGAACACCGGCGTATCGCCTTTCACCACCAGTGCTCGACCGAAATTTCCAATAGTATTCCGCCCCTTCAAACTTTTAAGCGTCTCGTTATGAATGCTTATCAGTTTATCGTCAAGCCCACTTGACGTACTCTAAAATATCGTGATTTTTTCCTAAGCCGCACAACTCTGTTATGAAATGCCTTGTCGATCTCTCTATTTCCTAGTCACTATAGCTTGCAAACATTTAAAACCAACGCACATCTGTCTCTTTTTTTTTTCCTCCCTAACTTCTGATGGTAACGTCTGGCAGTGATGTTTTTCTTTCATTGTGGACTTGTAAATATTTTCCTGACGTTCTTTACCCTTAAGCGATCTTACAACCTCCTTCGGCACACCTAGACTCAATGAATCATGATCATCCAGAGCAATACCCAATGCAGGATCAGCTTCGAAATCAGGTGGTCGAATCAAAAATAGACCATACATACGTACAGAGCATATAATTTGAGTTTTCCTACTGCGAATGTCCATCATAGTAAAAAAAGCAACCGATAGAGGTCGTACTGCAAAAAAAAGTGAAGTAAAAGCGATAGGTATTGTAGCTGGAATTAGAAGAAGCACTCTTATAACCCATAAGAAAGGGACAAGCCATAGAAGAAATCAAGGCGCGGGCAAACGAGCTAACTTTTTACTATTGCGGCACAATCGGGATATTCAATCGCCGAAATATATTACACCAGATAACTAGAAACGGCGAAATTTTGAATATATAGAGAGAGAGCGTTAACGAAAAATTCTCACGCAAAGCCATTACCCCTTCTTTCGCGCTCAAAGAAAAACGCCAGATTTTATTGAAGCGAAAGTTAATGAGGCGAGAAAAGCATAAATGAGACGCACCGGACCACATGCCCTCGAAGTGTGAACGACAATTAGAAATGTTGGGTTTAAATGGCTCTCCGTTCTAATCAATAAAATAATAAGGCGTGATCGAACCAGTGGAGGGTGAGTATTCTTGTTCCACTGTCTACCATCACATATTATGAAAATATACGAAGGAGTTTTACACAGTTTTACACGTAACATTGCACAGCATTCAATGCGATTTTGTGGCAGGCAGGTCAACATATGACGACGTACACATAGAGTCAGTGTGGGGTGCAATGTTTTGTAATAGAAAAATGCCGTCAAGACTTAGAGGGCATTCGTTCATCCAGCTTGACATAAGCACCACAATGTTGGACGATGTATGAGAAGCATAAAGGAAAAATGACAACGATAGAAATTAGTAGTTACAATTATTAACGGGTATGACAAAATGACAAAATGTGATCTTACAACGAGAGAGCACATTCGCAGAAGTCTTCACATTAGGAAACCACACTAAGCCGATCCTATCGACGGTCATCCGAGACCCGGTCCAAAGAGCAATAGAGGCAAAAATTTCAGCCGAGGTTCAAAGAATAATTGGATCATGCCAATTGCGAAAACATCAGCAAAGTCTTGGCCTCACTAACGAAGTACTCCAAAATAGAGTGGCTTGTAGAATGGTTCTAAAGTCCCCGAATTTTGCCAACCCAACAATCGGCGAAGTTGCAATGCAGGTGCGTGGGAGAAATATGTAACATTAATTATACGCGCTACATATTTCAACGGTTCATAAAAGAAGAAGATCACAAACTACATAGCTCGCCCGTCGCAACACGATGGATGTTTCTATGTTTTCGATGTAAACACAATTTTCAATGCAACGATTCACAACTTAAATATTAGATATCTCCTTCAAATCTGTTAATTCCAATGAGAATTTTTTTTAGCGTGCTTCTATTCTAGATAACAACCTGTACGTATAACTTCAAAATCAATCACAGTTTTGTCTAATTAGAAGGGAACCAGTCAAAGCACAATCTCATTGAGTTGTCTTTTTTGGTGTTAGAAGGCATATAGTGATCTATTATAAGAGCAACACACCGTCAGACGTCGTCTGACTCATTAAGGAGTGTACGTTTTTGTCGGCGCGATAAACGAACTACCTGTGGTTAAAAATGTTCCGGGAACCAGAAACAATTCCACTTAGACTATCTTTTAAAAGCCCATCACATGATCAATGACAACAATTTTAAGAGGTATTCAGATTCAGTTAACACCTCCCTTAATACAAGATAAGAAAATAGATTACAAAAAATATATCACACACTTTTTGTGTACATTCCCTACTTGTACAACTCGCTTTAAGTTTTCAAATGCTCTTATCAGAAACTTGCGTCGAAATTCGTTTTCTGTAAATCGACGACAAATCTAATACAACTGATTGAACACTTCTATTTATAAATATATTCGATTTTTTTGTAAAATTTCCTAAAGGCTATTTACTCACTATTTCCTAATAGTCCTTCATATTCATTTTGGCGGCGAACACTGCTGTGACGACGGAGGGACATCGTGAAGGACAAGTTTGATGATTTGAGATAATTATTCACAGGCACACAACAAAAACACTTTTCTAAGATTAATAACACTTGTACGGCTTCTCTATATCATGGGAAACTTATCACGAATCAAAATAATGCAGAAATTGATATGAAATTGGTCAAATTGCAAAACCGACACTGGGTCGAGAATTAATGGGCGGAACAATACATTTTATAGTGTATTCACCGTAGATTTTATGGTGTATTCAGTGTTAACAAGTGCAAAATGAATTTTATTTATATAATGACAAATTAAGGGAATCTGCAAATATTGTTTAATCGTTGTTTTTGTTTGCAAAATAACTTTTTATGAGTGTAAGTAAACAAATTGCAGTTTGTTCGTGATTTCCAATTGCAACGAGACTCGATGCGAAGTGTCAAATAAATTGTTTCCTGTCGTTGTGGTTGGTGGCGCTGATTTCGTTTGAGAGAATTTTTTTTGCCTCGTTTGTTATCTGGTGACAAGTTTTGAAAATTGAATTTGTTTTAAGGTATATGTATGCGGAAAAATGAGATAAAAATAATTTAAGGACAAAAATTGATATGTTTGGAGCGAATAAGAAACAGCGAAATTCTAAAGCACAGCTCGAGTGCTGCCTGAAATCGTCAAACCTTGTCGTTTTCGTTTCATGTGCGAACGTGTAAGGAGTTTTTTTTTAAGAGGCACTGCGATCCATGATGCAGGAATAGTCAATAGACGGCTGTGGCACTCTCGCGGTTGTTCGGCTCTAGCTCGTCGAAATGGGTTGGTCCTTGCCGCTACCCCGTATATCGGAACTCAACTTACCACATTGTTACGAGTCGAAATTATCAGAAAACAAGGACAGATGTAGAGAAAGCCACGTTGCTAAAGGGTGAGCCAACGGCTAGTGTGGAAGTTATCATCAAATTAAACACACATTTATTGTGAAATCATGTACGGTCTATGGCAATTATGAATGGAACACATCATCGTTCATGTGACCACCACGGCTTTTGTTGCAAGCGACCATCCGAAGATTAATATTATCGATGACTTTTTGAAGAATAAGTGGGTCAGTGTCCGCAATTTCAATTTGAATGTTATGTTTGAGATCCTGAATTGTGGCCGGGTTATTGGCATAGACCTTACGTTCCAAATAACCCCACAGGAAGAGTCTAAGCGTATCAAATCGCATGACCTTCGAGATCAATCAACTTCTCTCTCAATTTCTTTAGGAATTTTAACTGGTCGTTATGTTTCCCCGATAACGACGTGGATGCCGCTCCTGACATGATCACAGAAATTATTCTCTTTGGGATGATAACCTTTATCCATCATCGGATGAAGAGTATCAAACCAAAAGAAAAGGCATGGTACGACTCGAGTTGTAAGGAGGCTGTCAGGGTTAGAGAATTGTTTTTTCGGTCCTTCAAGACCAACCCGACAGAAGAAAACCGAAAAAAGTTTAAACGATCCAGAAATGACTGCACCGTCTTTCTCAAGCGTGTGAAATTTCAATACGACCAAAAGTTAAGGCAACAAATACTACAATGTCCCAAAGGTAGTAACAATTTTTGGTCGTTCGTCAAAAACATTAGAAATTCTGCCTCATCCTCCATCCCAAGGCTCATTTACAATGATATTCCAGCTGTCAGCTCTCTGGCAAGCCCAATCTGCTTGCTGCACACTTTTCGGCCAGCTTAATACTCCCAGATTGTGCTTTGTCTCCGCCAACACTTGAGTGCGCCGAATCTTCAATGGGACAAATCCACTTTCGCACTCATGTAGTGCCAAGAGTACTTAAAGATCTCAACATGAATAAATCCGCTGGTCCAGATGGTATATCTCCCCTTCTTCTGAAGAGATATTCTTCCTCGGTGGCAAAACCGTCGCGTAAGCTTTTTCATCAATCCTACTCTTTAGGAGTCTTTCTGAGAAGATGGAAAACAGCATTTGTCCAGCCCGTCCCTAAAAAAGCCGAATCTTTTCCTCTCTCGTCCTACAGACCCATTGCACTTACGTCCCTTCTTTCCAAGGTCAGGGGAACACTTATAAGCCGTCAGCTCATGAAATATCTTGAAACACGAAAACTTCTCAATGACCTGCAGTAGCAACAGGCTCACTGGTGATCTGGTGGCATGTCCCACCAAAAAGTGGAAAGAAGCGTACATCAATCTGGCGAAAGCAAAATAGTTGAACTTGGTATTTCTAAGGCATTAGACAGAGTTTGGCATCAGGCTCTTTTCTCAAAAATGCGTGCTTTTGCGATCGTCGACTCCCTTCTGCAATGGATTAGAAATTACCTTTCGGAACGTTCCTGCTCTTCGGCTGTAGAACAGGAACGTCGAAGTATGTTAAGCTCATTAAATTCCGATATAAACAGCATAACCAATTGGGGAACTATCAACCGAGTGGAATTCAATGCTCCCAAAACTCAATGCTGTCTGCTGTCATTAAAGCGAAATTTAAATATCCAGCCATTATCCTTGGCTCTTACATCGTCGAAACCGATAAACTTTCCACTCTCGGTGTGTGTGTCAATGACAACGTACTTCGTAATGGCCACATATTTAGTATCGTCAAAAATGCTGCGAAATATCTAGGTTTCCACAAGTGATGTAAGAAATACTTCAACCCCTCTGATTGGCCTCAATATATAAGGCATTTATCCGCCCGAAATTGGAGTACAATACCCACATCTGGTCGGACGCGCCCAAAACATCTCTGCATCTGCTAGATAGGATTCCAAACCGTGCTATAACACTCAAAGGAGATACTAATATCAGTCAACCAATTGACACCCTCGAACACCGACGTAATGTCTCCTGTCTCACTCTGTTTTATCATTATTTCCACCGCCAGTGCTCCATAGCAATCGCCAGTAGCATTCCGCCTCTTCAAATTTTTAACCGTAAAAACCGTCACGCAATGAATGCTCATCAGTATGCCCTCAAGCCCACTTTCTAACGTACTCTGAAGTATCGTGATTGATTCCTAAGCCGTACAGCTCGCTTATGGAATGCCCTTCCTAGGTCTTTATTTCCTAGTCATTATAACCTTCAAACATTTAAAACCAACGTTCACCGGTACCTCTCTTTCTATCCTCCTTGATTTTCCTTCGCCCGCGCTGTGTGCAAGCATTTTAAGGGTGTTTAAGTCCCTTGAGCTCACAGTTGTACAGTTCGTACATTTTATTAACATTTGTCCGGATTTCAATATTTTCGCCTTGAATTACATGTTCTTGAGCAGTGTAGGCGGGAAACGAATTTATATGTTTTAAAACATTTGTGTCGTCGATTTTATTGCCTGGTACATGGCGACCATGATGATCATTCAACAACGAAACTTTCTGTTCTTTACAACAACAGTCACTTATCTGATTAGCATCCCTAAAATATTTTTTGCAAACCCAAATATCAACTTTTCTGCTTTTTTGAAAATAATATGTAAATATTGATCTTGCAATTTTACTGCTATCCTTCAGACGCCTTCTTTTTATTTGTTCAACTTTAAAGCACCCTCTTAAGAAAATAATAAAATGACTCCATGGCAGCTTTTCTTTCACCCGAAATTATTTTTTCGTGGCACTTCTGACGCCATCGACATGGTAGATCTACACTCTTCGACAACTGGTTGAGACACCCCCCTAATTTTGGTGTTTCTCGAAAATTTTGTTCCGTATATGCTGCAAATATTACTGTTAGGTAACCATTACAAATTTCTAAATCACCACAAATCCTTTTTTTCTCTTAATTTTCTTGGAATTTACAATTTGTCCCTAATTACCGCGATAAGTGGTTGAGGCAGGATTGTTTTTTTTTTTTAAATAAAAACAAAATTTAGATTTTTATGGGAATGATTTTATTTTGCAAGTAATGAGTACTTCCTCTCTCATTACTTACAACCTCTAAAAATCTTGGAAGAGATTTAAACAGTTTTTTAATCAATGCTCGTGGGATTTTGCCCCATTCGGTTTCAATGGCGTCATAAGGTCTGCTACGTTATTGAATTGTCGTCGATCTTGGTAGACAGCTCTGGAGAGACATCCCCATACATTCTCAATTATGTTGAGGTCTGGAAACAAAGCTGGCCAGTCCAGAATGCAAAAGTTGTTATGCTCGAAATACTCTTTCACCTTCCGAATTTTCCTTAGTTATGATGCACGCCCTCTTCGTCTAACATCTTAAGGTAGTCGTCACTTTTCTTCCTGCCGTTTACGAAGCAGGTATTAGTCTTATTTTGGTATGATATTCCTGTCCAAATAATGACTCCACTTTCGCCTTGTTGTCGTTGTCTTAAAAACAGCTCATTGAAAATAATGGCGAAATTCGTCAGGTCCATCAAGACAAAAGCGTTTCTCATCGGTGAAGATGACAGTTCTTCAACGCTTCTTCTATCTTAAACGTTGTAGTAAAGTGGGTTTTCTTTTTAAACGCTTTCTTTAAAGATGTTCCGCTTTAGCTAACACATCCTACAAGTCCTTAGTTTTCTGCCCACATTCGAAATCCCTGCTGATACGGCCATTTCCCTTGTTGTTGCTGTAGAATTTGACGGGATCGTCAATCTGCTGGTGTCAAGCTATATTTTCGTCCAAGTACGAATCTTTTCCCGTAGTTTTTGGGATCTCTGAAATAGTTTGAATCAACTGTACGACTGCGCTTCAAAAGTTTTGCAATTTTGTTGACAGAATATCTCTCTTGGAGCATTCTCTTAATGTTTTGGATCTTCGTTTGTTTCAACATCTTTTCAGATCCCATTTTCAACTTTTTTACTTCTAAGACCTGTTTAAATACTTTCTTTTGAATCAAATCACTGAGTTGACTAACAAGCCACAATGCCAATGGAATCCGCAACTGGACTTCCGAAATATTTATACCCTGTCTCAACGACTTGTCGCGGGTAATTAGGGACAAATTGCAAATTCAAAAAAAAAAAATTAAGGGGGAAAAAATCAGCAGGTCCAAGTTCATAACATCTCTAACCCTACCTGTGATTTTCCTTTTTTCGTCTCTCTGCTCGACTTGCCCGACTTTACCTCACTAGACTGCGAACACTCATTGTTCACTTCCAATGCACGAAACTACAATAATTGAAAAAAACCAAAAACAATAACTGAAAAATGCAGCACGCGGAGGTATGATCACGATTGGTACGAAAACTACTATCAGTGATAATGTTGCGTGATGTCCATAGATAAACTAACCTAGATGGCAAACTTTCCAGATATTGGAAAATCAAGACCGGTTTTCTACTGATCGCCCCTAACCGTGTGATCCTGTCTGTTTAATACGTCTAAATTGTCATCAATGGCAATTTCCCTCTCCTTTTATACAAACCACTCCCATTTTAATCAAAAAAATGTCGTCTCCATTACACACATTCGTGCGAATCGCTCTCATTTTAGCAATTTTACTTGTAAATTGCTCTCTTTCTAGCAAATTTTGACAAAGTTATAGAGATGCAGAAGTGTTGGAATTCACGTACAGTGTGTCTGTGCAAAAGTCAAGGGTTTACAAAAGTATTAGTAGAGCTTGACATCTAGTTAGTTTATTTATGGTGATGTCATGGTGGTGAACGCTGTGACTAATATAGGCGGCCGCCATTCTACTTTAAAACAAGCAGACTGAAGCCGATTTTCCACAGAGTAGTGAATCTTCTTAGTGTATTTCAACGGACTCAAGCCATTATTACCGTTTTGTCGATTCGGTATCTTAAAGTACTCCTAAACTGCCACTAGATGTCACCCGAAGCTCATTTTCAGTAAAAAGTGGACTGAAGCTATTTTTCCCCTGTAACCTTCATCTGTAATTGATGTAGCGTGTCTTGCATCTACGATAGTATGCTCTATTTGATTAACGCCTTCTGATCCTTGTATTTTCCATTTGCCTTTATGTATTCTATTTCTTTAAACTGATGTGCTTCTGATCAATTCTCTGATTGTGAATCCTACAACGCTTTTCTTTTTGTTTGTCTATTAATTAGTATAGGGTGACCAGATAGTAACAGTAGGAAAAAAATTTAAATCATTCTGTATGGGATAGCACATCATTCTAATGGCCGCCTCGGCTTCGCTCACAGTGTTTCAAACCGTCGGTCGTTGGGACTTTGAAAAAAAAAAACAAAAAGGAAATTTCAAAAGAGTTCTTACCATACAAGGGTAGGCCAGTTGGATCATCGATCTTGGGATTCAGAAAATATACGACAATTGTGAGTTATGTCCCAAAAAAGAACAAATCTGTGGTTCTCGTCTCATCTATGCACCATGACAATACCGTTGAAGAGTCCACCAACAAGCCGGAAATTATAATGCATTATAATGGCACAAAAGGTGGTGTTGACTCTGTACACCAAATGTGATCAGTCTACTCAAGCAGTCGCAGAACACGTCGTTGGCCGATGCCTATTTTTTTTATAGGCTATTAGACATGGGTGCTCTAAATGGTTACATCATGCAACAGAGTCATGAAAAGGCCTCAAAAATGAAAGATACCATTTCTAAAAGGACTTGCACAAATGTTGTGTGAGACGCACATGAAGGCAAGACACTACAACCAAAGACTATCAGTGCAATTATGGACGAGTATTGGAGCCGTTCTCAAGTTTCAACCGGCTGAAACGGCCTCAGCAATAGGCAATAACGAAAAACGCAAAAAAACTCAAACAGTAAAGTGCAAATTTGATGTAAAAATTAAGTTCCTTATGTTCTTTTTTCAGCTACCTTTAAAATTGTTCTTTTTTTAAAGTTAAATGAAAATTTTCAAAAAAAAAATGTTAACTTGTATTTTTTCATCGTTTCCAAATAGCTGGGTCCAATGGACCCACCTTTATAGATACGTGATTAAATTTCAGCACTGCAGTTAAGGGTTATATCGAACTTGGTGACATATTTATTCCGGTTATTTTTCGTAGAAAATTCCCTCCACATCACATACTCCAACACCCGTTCAAAGCACGCAAAAACAATAGAGAAAAGAAGCAAAAGAAACGAATACGCGTAAGTTGGTTACAAATCCATAAGCGTAACTTGTAAATGTACGGAGGAGCCGCATCTGGATGTTACAATTTATTGAAGTCTTTTGCGTCGTAGAATCATTAGGTCTGTTCGCGTACGCTCCCAAAACTACGAATTTTTACGAAAATCTAAAATCTACGAAATCCTGTTCGAGTACGCAAAAGTTCCGTAGTTTTTCGTAAAAGAGAGTGCTCACGAGAGAGTAAGAAATTTCCCCATGCTACGAATTTCTACGCAAGAAATTTCTTTGCACTGCTTTATGAAATCTGTCAAATCTGACAAATCGCTGTCCGCAAATTTATTTATTTTTTATTTGTTAATTTGTGAATTTTTTGAAGAAATGGATAAAAGCGAAAATAAATTGGAAGTGGAATGTTCTCCCAATACATTTCGCAGACTGCAAACTTCAGGGGAAGCTGGCCGAACAACAGTATATGTACTTTTACTGTAGCCCAAGTGCAAGGGAAATACCAGGCATTAGAAAGAAAATACAAGGAGACCCAAGCTGCATAATGCAAAAACAGGAAGGAATAGGAAAACCTGCCCATACGAGAGGTATATATAATTTGTATGTACATAATCAATATTTTTTTTATTTACGGTGATTTGGATAAAGTATTGAGAGAAAAGAGAGGCCTTCGTTCTAGACTGTGATAGTGTTGAAGGCACATCAAGGGAAGTGTTGATGCAGAATGCTTCCCAGGAAACTATTCCATCAACTTCAGGTTTGTAATATATGACGATCATGATTTCATCTTTCTTAATATTTACATTTCTTACAAAATTTCAGAAGAAGGTAACCCTTCAGAGTCCGGCCAAGACCGGATTCTAAAAAGGATCGATGCAATAGGAAGGGAGAAAGCAGAGTACCACAGCAACATCTTAAAGCGCCTTGATAACAGGGAAGCAATTGAACAGCAAAAAGTTGATCTGCTGAAAACAACTGTCGATAAATTGAACAAATAACAATAAATTTTAATTATTCGTACTAAGTATGTACAGCGTTTATATTTTTATTTTGCTTATTGACAACTTTATAAAAGGTGCATTTAGTTATATGGATTCAGTTGCAACTCCTTGCAGATTGCATCTCGTACTGAATTTCCCCTTGCAGTTTCTCCATACTGCACATTATCAGAGCTAGTTTCAGGAATAGGCTCCAGTGAGAATTCTAGGTCGTCTTCATCTACGATATTATGGAGGACGCAACATGCTCTTACGAAGTGGCATATCTTGTCTATACCTCTTAGCTTACAATAATACAATTGACGGAATCGTTGCTTCAGGATGCCAAAAGAGTGCTCTATGGCCACCTGAGAGGTGCTTAATTTCAGATTGAAATTCTTTTGGGCTCTCGTCAAATGTCCATTATCTCTATATGGCGTCACTAGATGGTTAATACATTGATACGCCGAATCGCCCAACAGGTAGTAGTCTGGAAGCAATAATAGGCCGCATATAAGTATCATTACATAAAGAAATTAAAATAAGTAGTACCTCCACAAGCGGTATTTAGCTTGTCATGAATTGGAGAGTTGCGGAACACCCAGCTATCATGCGAAGACCTAGGGAATCCAACAAATGTGTTTGCTTGGTACAGCGAGGGAACATCATATACGAGTACAACAGGTGTGTGGCATATTTTATAATTTATAACATTTTAATCAATTTAATAAATAAGATTTAAAATATATTGCGTATTGTGTCTTGGGTAATATAATCTCCATCTCCTATCATGAGTAAGGGTAAAATATCCAATTTAATTGAATCTATTCAAAATGTTTTTCAGGAAATAAACCTGGAATATGAAGCGTATTTAAGATTAGAGTTAAATTTATGCATATGATAGAAGCACGGTTAAAAAATTTGGAAAACAGTTTCGAAGATGCTCGAGGTGTGCATCAGAAAATTGTTGCAGCACCAATGGAAGAAGCGAAGGTGAAATACATGGAAGAACTAACGTTCCATCACCTTAAAGAGTTATACTATAAGTATTCCTCTGAATTAAAGTCACAACTGCAAACTCCCGATGGGCAAAATCAGTCCCAAAGTTTTCTTAGCACTTCCATAATGGGATCAAAGGTCCCATCTATAGAACTAAGGCTTCCACCTATTAAAATCCCTACTTTTTCTGGATCCTTTCAAATGTGGCCTGAGTTTCGAAGCCTATTTGAAAGTCTAGTAAACAAAAATAAAAAAAAAGGTTCAGAAGCTCCATTATTTGAAGGCCAATTTCAGTGGTGAAGCCGAAAGCTTATTACGAAACACCGCAATCACCGAAGGCAACTTCGACTCTGCTTGGGCAATCTTAGTTAAGAGATACCAAAATCTGCGTCTTCTTAAAGACAATCAATTCAAACTGCTCTTCTACCAACCTAAAGTATCTCAGGAATCAGCAGAGGTCATCAAATTACTTTAAGACACTACCAATGAAACGATAATGTCATTTAAAAACCTTGGAGTTCCGGTTTCAACTTGGGTAGATGTTCTCATTTTTCATACCGTTGAAAAATTGCCACTTGCCACAAGAGGTCTATGGGAATCGCACATATCAACTTATGTGGATTAACCATCATATAACATTCTTGAAGATTTCCTGCTTATGAGGTCCAGAACACTCGATATCTTAGGACAATCCTCATCAAGTTCCAACAACCACAAAATAAAAAACCGACAGTAACGAAAATTTATTCACACAATTCGGCAATTTCTAAATGTGCAATGTGTCAAGGTTTACATTCAGTCAGGAATTGTTTTAAATTTAAAGCGTAAGGTCCGATGAAACGACAGGAAATTGTGAAAACAAAACAATTATGCAAAAACTGTCTTTCAAATATACATTCTACCCAAAATTGCACGAGCAATTTCTCGTGTTTCGTATGCAAATAAAAGCATCATTCTCTATTACGTACATGTCAATAAGCCATCAAACGCAATAGATCCCAATAAATCGGGTTCGACAATGGCTATTCAGTCATCGGTTCAACCAACATCTGCTTCCACTCACACTTTACAACCACAACAATCCGTGAACTCCACCTCCTCCAACAGACTGACTTCAGCACACAACGCTTACATAGCAGAAAACAGTCAAATTCAAACTGTTCTTCTGGCTACTGCGCTTACTAAGGTTGACACATCCGTTGGCCAACCCGTGTTGCTGCGAGCACTACTCGATCCTGGATCGGAGGCCTCCTTCATGTCAGAATCTGCTGTGCAACGTTTAAATTTGAAAAAGGAAAGGAGTCACGTAAGCGTCTTAGGCGTTGGAGAAACGCAAACTGGCTTTTCCAAACATGAGGTATCTATCAACATCTTTTCTACGTTCACCGAGAACTTCAGCTTACAACTCAATGCTTTGGTCTTACCCAATGCATAGTATTGCCTGTGCAAATTGGAGTCACCTCCACAACATGAAGCTTGATGGCCCGACGTTTAACAAACCAAACAAAGTTGATATTTTGCTCGGCAGCGACGTATACCCATTAATTCTTCTCGACGGGGTTGTTAAAGGCCAACCAGGTTCTCCCATGGCTCAAAGAACTGAACTCGGATGGGTACTTTCGGGTAATATTTCTCCTACCAATCGAACCCCAATCAGGTCACTTCACACAATAATAGAAGGTTCTGAACTAGATCTGCAAGAGACGCTACGAAAGTTCTGGGAATTAGAGGAAGTACCACGAAAGAGCATGCTATCGGAAGAAGAGGAGCAATGTGAAACACATTTTTGTAGAACACATCAGCGTCAAGCAGACGGAAGGTATATAGTTCAAATTCCATTCAAAGAAGGATCTTGTCCTAGGGTCTTCTTATAAATGCGCTCTTGTGAGATATTTGCAACTGGAAAGAAAGTTCCAGTCAAATCCTTTGTTTCATGCGGAGTATACTAAGGTCTTGGACGAATATAAAGAGCTTTAACACTTGACGGAAGAAGACTCAATGGTACTCGAGAAACCCCACTACTTCGTTCCACACCACGCTGTGGCAAAGGCATCAAGCACCACCACAAAGCTCCGTATTGTCTTTGACGCATCTTGCAAAACGTCGGATGGAACGTCTCTTGATGATCATCTTTTCGTTGGTCCACGATAACAGGATGACATTTTCGACCACATTGCGCGATTTAGGAAACACAACGTTGGGTTTCTGGCAGACATAACAAAAATGTATAGGCAGATTAGGGTTCCTCCGGAATCCTCCGGAAGATGCAATCTATCAATTGATCCTGTGGCGAGATGCGGAAGGCGAAGAAATCAAGATGTATCGACTCAACACCGTCACATTTGGCACCGCCGCAGCACCGTATTTAGCTATTCGGACCCTGCAGCAATTAGCTACAAATGAAAGAGAAGACTAGCCACTGGCAGTGTATGTTAGATGATGTGATGCATGGCGCTGACTTAAAAATCGTCAACGCCAACTCATCATCATGTTGAATCGAGGAGGGTTCGCAATACGAAAATGGGTAAGCAACATTAGCCGCCGTTCCAGACAAAGACAGAGAAATTCAACTACCGTTGTCATTCGATGAGGGCAACGTAATTAAAACTTCAGGGATACAATGGATATGGATACATTCTCATTCAAAATTAATTTACCACATTCAAAGACGACGACGAAACGAACTATACTATCGGACATCGCTCGTTTGTACGATCCCATCGGATGGATTTCTCCTTGTGTAGTCATTGGTAAAATCGTTATGCAAGACATTTGGAAAGAGCAGCAGTCATGGGATAGTGAACTTCCACGTTCTATTATATCTAAATGGTATAAATTAAAAATGGAACTCGAGTCCGTTAATGACATCGCGATCCCGCGCTGGATCAATGTCACCAACGATTCGCGCATCGAAATTCACGGGTTCTGCGATGCCTTCGAAAAGGCATTCGCCGCAGCTGTATATGTATGGACCATAAATGGCCTTAAAGTACAGACAACTCTTCTTTTGGCTAAAACTAGAGTCGCCCCTCTTAAATGCATACGAGTATCTCTGGCTCGGTTAGAATTATGTGGAGCTCTATTGCTAGTGCAATTACTTGTGCATACCCGAAAAATTATGGAATTCCACACTGTAAAAATATTTACTTGGTGTGATTCAGAAATCACACTAGCTTGGATCAAAACCCCCCCATACATCCGAACGACATTCGTTGCCAATCGTGTAGCAGAGGTTCAGGAACTAACAGATTCAAACTGCTGGAATTATGTACCCTCTAAGGACAACCCGGCAGATATAGCATCGAGAGGTCTATTTCCAAAGGACATCCCAAACAATCGAAAATGGTGGCATGGCCCTGAATTCTTGCAAACATTTGACGAACAACATTATCCGTCGTATAAAATTCAGAACACTGACTTGAAAATGAGACCGTCAGAAGCGGCAAGACTCTGTACTCATGTTACTACATTTGAAACCAATGAACTGTTTACCAGGTACTCGACGTTACAACGTTTACTGCGAGTTACAGCATATGGGCTTCGCTTTATCAACAACACAAGGAAAAAATCAGCACAGTTGTTTGGACCACTGACAGTCGAGGAAATCTCATCAGCTCGAATGCGGTTAATCAAAATGGCGCGGCAAGTATCCTTTGCTGAAGAGATGTCAAAAATATTCAAAGGCAATACGGTGGCCAAGGGAAGCAAATTGGCAAGACTTTCACCAATTATCGACGAGTTGGGGATATTGCTTACGCACAACGTCATGCAGTAATTTTGCCATCATGCAGTAGGTTAACCAAATTCATAGTTCACGGCGCCCACATCAAATCGTTGCATGGTGGCCAGCAGCTTTTAATAGCAAATCTCCGAACACAATACTGGATATTGCAGTCGAAATCAAACGTCAAATATTGCATTCATAAATGTCTCAAATGTTTCAGGCACAAGGCCACATTCATGCAGCAAAAAATGGGCAATTTGCCTCCAGCAAGACTCAATCAGGCCCGCCCGTTTGAAACGAGTGAAGTAGATTATGCCGGCCCTGTCCTTCTCAAAGCATGGAAAGGCCGGTACAGTAAAATCACCAAGGCATACATCGTAATTTTTGTTTGCTTTGTTACGAAGGCAGTTCACCTTGAGCTTGTGGGTGATAACACCTCCACATCGTTTCTCGCAGCGTTCAAACGCTTCACTGCGCGCCGTGGGATCTGCATATATAGGTAGTCATTGTGGAACCAATTTTCAAGGAGCAGCAAGAATCATAGAACTAGAGAAGCCACAACTGTCGAAGAAACAGACGGAAGAAATAGCGACTAAATTACAAGACAATGGCACTACCTGGCACTTCAATCCTCTGGCTGCCCCTCACTTCGGTGGGCTCTGGGAAGCAGGTGTGAAGTCCATGAAGCATCACTTGAAACGAATCATTGGTCACTACACCCTAACATTTGAGGAATATGCAACAGTATTAACTCAGGTCGAAGCTTGTCTTAACTCGCGACCCCTGTGTTCAGTCAATGAAGATCCAAATGATCTTTCTATCCTAACACCAGGACTTTTTTAATAGGCGCACCGTTAAACACTGCACCGGAAAGAGATCTAACAGACATCAAGTCAAATTATTTACAGAGATGGCAACTGATGCAGAAAATTCTACAAGATTTCTGGCAGAAATGGAAATCTGAGTACCTCGTTCGGCTTCAGCATCGTCCCAAATGGATAAATTCAAATCTGCAAATCACAGTAGGAGATCTTGTCATTTTGCCTGACGAACAAATGCCTCCGACACTATGGCGGCTGGGCAGAATTGAAGCAATGCACCCGGGAACTGATGGAAAAGTTCGTGTCGTCACCATCAAGACTGCAACGTTAACATTAAAGCGCCCAATAGCAAATCTCTGTCTGCTTCCAATGGCAAATGAATACTTTCAAATCATACTCATGCACATGTATTATAACGAATTATAAATACATACAGTGTCTCACAAAATTGATCAAGTGTTTTGCATGAAGTCAATTATGTAGCTTTTTCCTAGTTTTAAATCTATGCAGAATAATTTAAACACTTTTTGTCAAGAATAAGTATTTATTAGACTTTTTCCTGTTTTATTTATTTTTTGTTCTTTATCCTTATTTCTGAAAAATAATTACAAGTAAGGTAGATTAGTATTTGATCGATTGTGTGAGTTTAAGGATCAATTACCTTTTAGTACATTTTGTGTCCTCCTTTGGCTTTTAAAACGGCTTGAATACGGCGTGGCATGCTGTTTATCAAATTTTCACACGTTTCTGAATAAATTGCATTCCACTCTGAGTCAACTCTGTCGTACAGTTCATCTAGATTTCGTGCTGGTGTTGAGTATTCCGGTAGTTTTCGTTTCAGGTGTTGCCATAAATGCTCTATGGGATTTAAGTCTGGAGACTGTAGAGGCCAATCTAAAACTTAAATCCCACGTTGTTGGATCCAAGCTTTTGTTACTTTATGCTTCGGATCGTTATCATGCTGGAAGATAACATTGGAAGCATTTTTGTTCCATTTTTCCAAACTTCCGACTAAACTTCTATCTAAAATTGAAATGTAGTCTACTGCTGTCATTCTTCCGACCACTCTCTGACATAACCCGATGCCTTTTGCAGCCATACAACCCCATATCATTAAATTTCCGCCACCGAACTTAACTGTCTCTTTTACCATACGTCTTCTTAAAGGCTTGGAAAAGAACAGCCAAGTCCATTGTCTTCCATCCGACCCAAAATGGTTAATTTTGGCTTCGTCTAAAAAAAAGTACCCTTTCCCAGTCAGCTTCAATGAAATTTCTGTATTTTTTGGCAAAATCCCGGCGAAGTTTCTTATGACGTGTTGTAAGAAATGGCTTTTTAACTTTGGCGCGACCTTTTAATCCAGCTTTTCTCAGAGTTCTTCTCACTGTCTCTGCACTAACGGGCTCCCGCCCAATTACACTGGTCAACAAAAAAAATATTTATTTTTTACTCGGAGATAAAATTATGTGATTCGTAATCGTTGGAGTTTATAGAATCAGGAAAACTATATAAAATAGCCAGGTCACATCGGGATTTTGTGAGAAAACGTTTTTTTGAATTAAAGAATTTAACCAAAAATTATTTCTTATAAAATTTTGTTGTTTTTTTTGGAAGCATCTGCATTCCGTTTATAAGAACACCTCGGAGTCTCTCTTATAAGCGACCAGCAGTAATCTACCAACATTGATGGCTCCCATTTTCCTTGGTACCGTTGCTCTATTGCAGCAATGTCTTGGTGGAATATCTCGCCGTGCTCATCGCTTACATCACCAATATTTTCAGGAAAGAAATTGAGATGAGAATGCAAAAAATGAAGTTTTAGCGACATGTTGCATCCAATTTTATGATAAGCATCCAGCATTTTTTTTACATCATGCAGATGATGGAGTCTTATTGTTACCTAGGAAGTTTTCTGCTACTTTCACAAATGAACACCAGGCCTGTTTTTCTAATGAATCCAGAGTAGGAATGAAATCTGGATCTTTTATAAGCTTTCTAATGTCTGGACCCACAAAAATACCTTCTTTAATTTTTGCTTCGCTTAGTGATGGAAACTTTTGTTTCAAAAAATTGAAACCAGGTTGGTCTTTCTTCATCGCCTTTACATAGTTTTTTATAAGACCCAATTTGAAATGTAACATAATGGTGGTAGAATAACACGCTGTGGTTCGATCAATGAAGGATTCCTTATATTTTTTTCTCCACAAATAAAGTTTGTTCTTATAAGCCAATCGACTCTCACAAAGTGCTCCGATCGTGCTCTACTATCCCACTCACATTAAAAACAACAAAATTTGGTGTAACCTAGTTGTAGTCCAAGATCAAGCTGTACCAAAAAAAGTCAAGATCTCGTGAGTCTGGCAACAACTTCCCATCTTATATATTAAATGTTATAAAGGTAAGGAATGGTTGCAGATCCAAGTGGACTAGAACCAGAAACATTCAACATCTTCACGATATGAAGTACATTAATGCCGTTTTAAAATACATTATCTCTTCCAACAGAAATAAAGTTTGGAATTAAAAGCTTCAAAAATTAGATAAAGGAAGTAAACCCTTTTCGAACATAATAAAGATAATTAAAAAAAAAACTGTGCATTGCCTGCGTTTAAAGTTGGGAGCTCTGTAATGATCTCTTTTTCTGAAAAGGCGAATGCTCTCTCAAATGTATTTACTAACAGCTTCACAAATTTAAAGGGTTCAAGTGATCCTTATACAGAATCAATAGTTGAACGGTCAATAAATAGCATTAATGCAAATAATGTTGGTCTAAATACGGATATTATTAGTCTCTACGAAGTGGTTGATGTATTATCCACTTTAAAAAATAACAAATCGCCAGGTTTTGATTGCGTTAAAAATATATTTTTGAAGAACTTGCCTATAATGGGCATTAAATTCATTCAGCAACTTTTTAATAGATGTCTGAAACTGGGATATTTTCCTGACAAGTGGAAAACAGCTAAAGTAGTTCCGATTTTAAAACCTGGGAAAGCAGCCTGTTTTCCTGATAGTTACAGGCCAATTAGCTTGCTAAATTCGCTAAGTAAATGCCTTGAGCGGTTAATTAAAACAAAATTACTCTCGCACATTAACCTCATTGATTTGTTACTTCCTGAACAATTCGAAAAAAAGTACAGGCTTGGTACTTTTTGATATTGAGAAAGCCTTTGACACAGTTTGGCACAATGGCTTGCTACATAAAATGTTTATGCTCAACTTTCCGCTTTATTTAATAAAAATAATTCAATCCTTTTTATCTTCTCGAAAATACAAAGTTACTGTTAATGGTATACTTTCAGATGTCCAAGATCTAGCAGGTATTCCCCAAGGCTCCGTCTTGGGTCCACTTTTATTTAATATATATTTGTCGGACCTTCCAATACTCGCTAACTGTGAAATCGCACTATTCGCTGATGATACTTGTGTTTTCTGTTCAGATGAAATTGGTTTCAATAAATCTTCCGATTTATAAGTGGAGCAGAGAAAATAAGATGATCATTTTCAAAACCATTTTCCAGTCAATTCTTTGTTTCGGATCTCCTGTCTGGGGGAACTGCGCCAAAAATCACCTCCTCAAACTTCAAAGAGCACAAAATAAATTATTAAAACTGATTTGGAAACTGCCTTGGGACTACTCTACTAACGAGGTGCACATTTGAACTAATGTTGAAAAAATTAAAGACCGCATTGCAAAACTGAATGAAAAGTACAAAATATTATGTAGCATGTCTATCAATAAATTGGTTTCAGCTCTCAACAACTAATTATTAATTAATTATTACAAATTTATTTATTAAACAATTTATTTATTTATTTATTTATTTATTTACTTATTTATATGTTTGTTTAATTAATTTATTTAATTGTTTAATTGTTTATTTATTTATTTATTCATTGTTATTTGTTTATTTATTTATTTATTAACTTTGTTTCTGTTTCTTTGTTCCTTCATTATACATATAATGCTATTAATTGTAATGAAACCAAATTGTTGTTTCTACTGCCCCCTCTTCAATCTACCACGATGAATGATTTAATGAATGTTTTTTTTAGTAGTTTTCCTTCTTAAGCCTGTATTTACATTAATAATTGTTCACTAATTTTTTAAATTGTCAGTAGTAAGGTAGTGAAATACCATATCTCTGTAAAATGTGCAATAATGTCTGTAAAACCAATAATGTACAATTTAAGCTACAATAAAGTGATAACTAACTAACTAGTTGTAGTCCAAGAAGTAGAGCAATAACTTTTAAATTCGAACATATGTATGTTATCGACCAGTTATATTTTTTATATTCAATTTTTTCTAATATAAATTTCATAACATCGTAGGTTTCTTTTAAATTCACACCATGCGCTAGAGGTATTAAAGGAAACTTATTACCATTATGAAGCAATACAGCTTTCAAACTAGCCTTTGATGCGTCGATGAATAGCCGCCATTCTTCGGTTTTGTGCTCATAACCGAGTGACAGCATTAAGCCATTAATATCATTACAATACATTAAGTTATCGGCTTTCGAAAAATAAGCCTGTTATTTTTACCTCAGGCTTGAGCAGATTCCACTGCTTTAACCTTGAGCTCAGTATTTCAGACTTTTGTTTTGACAAATCCAAGTCTCAGACGAGGTCATTAGGCTCAATCTGACTGATGAGATGTGATGCATCAGAAGATGTAGGGAGCTCAAATTCGGGATCATCCATGATTTCTTCGGAACAATATGACGAACTTATTTCTGTGTCCGAAAGGCGTCTGGAAGGTGGTTTTGGAACTGGCAGAATTTCTGTATGAGGTGCTGGTCTTGTTACAGAAGAGACATCTGCATATTTTACGGAGTGCTTTGATCTTCGAGAAAATCCCTTCACATTGGTGCAACAAAAGTAACAATCTGTGTGACTCTGGGGCTCTCTCCATATCATAGGCATTCCAAAAGGCATTGCAGAAAATGACCCGTTAAACCAACCAGTTAGCTGTCGGTGACACCTAAGGCAGCAAATGTGTGGTGCCCAGAGTTTATCCTGATGGTTTATTTTAAATTTAAAATAAGAAAAGTAACACTTTTCAATAAATGGTGTTATTTTCTTTTTTCGGAAACTTGGGGTAAATTCTCCATAAATATAGCAGAATAAATCTGGACAATTAACACAAGATCGTGACATTTTATCACTTTAATGCACTTCTAATATTCTTCTTACCCAAATTAGTTTATTTTTTTAAATTACTAACAGAAAAAACGATTTAAACGATGTGCGATTGTTAGGTTGCTGTACGTGAGCAAAATATTATTTTTCCCGTTATCTACAGGTCGAGTACTATAAGAAACACTATTCAGTATGTCCGAGTATTTTTCATTGTTGCCCAGTGTTATCAAGGCTTCGCCCAACAATGACGTTGTCTAATAAAAAGCAGAGGCAGAGCATATTACTGGTCTTATCGTAAACATCTTCAGATAACGCCTCTGAATGGTTGCTACGATTTCACCAGTTACAAGTTGCCGGTCATAGGTCTTGTTGGCGGCATGACCACCGTTAGTCCCTACCAGGACTTAAATCACGGTACCATGGGAGTCAGGAGCCTCCCGGATTTCGGTCCGGACCTGACTTGTTGAGGTAGGCCCCATTGTGCGAGCGTCATGGTGGCTGTGGTTTAAACCCAAATCGCGGGTAAGGTCTTCCTGTTGATTTGACCTATTGTAGAGTACCAAATAAGTACTGGGTCCAACACAAGTTCTGCTTTAATATTATACTATTAATGTAGGTAAGCGATGACAAGGCGTATCCTTGCCCCCATGGATGTATGGGCATCCCGTAAACATAAGTTTACATGACTGGTGGTTTACGTTAAAAACCAGAGACTAATGTCTCTACACTAACGTGGAGATTATCGTTTCTAATTAGAGACTTCCGCACTGAAACAGCATTTTTTTCCTCTCCTGTTGTTATGGCTCCGCAAATCTTGCGTTGGATGGTGCTTGATAGCAAAGGTTTTCATCCCGCCTTCAACCGTGGTACTGATGTTGAGTTTATTTTTCGCCTGTATTTACTAACGGTACCAACGGAAATACTCAGTTTTTCAGAAATTTGACGGTGGGATTTCCTTTCATCCAACAATTTCTGGATTTCTTTGATTAAATTTGATGGAATTGGCTTCATCTTCAATCTGTCATATTCAGCGGAAAAATAGTAAGATTATCTTCACTTACTTGTTGTATTTTTAATTTTGACAACTGTCTTTTTTACAGAAAAACGTTTACTTACCTTTTATTTCTTGTAAAATTAACTTTTAGTGTCACAGTAAACGTGCGATCCCTAAACTCACAAAATTGATAAAATCAATTTTTATCACTAAATCGCATTTCATGAAATGAGAAAACATGTGTACACAAAACAACAGCAAATTTTCGGTCACCGGTTAAGAACTTTACCGCTATAAATCGAATGATGTTTGTTTCACAAATCATTTGATCAATTTTGTGAGACACTGTACATAGTCAAAATAATAATTAACCTATAATGAATTAGTAACTTAAATCAATCACTATATAAACATTATTGCCGCACACCAATTCATCATATTTTACTCTTCTTTTCATGTACACATGTCGAGCGTAACATGCAAAAAGGGGCATCACGCAACGTACATCTTGACCGAAGATGAAATCTACTCGACCAAACGTGCAGAGCATTCCTGATGACCAGTCTAATTGACACTTCTTCCGGAGGCCCGGCAGGATGTTGCGTAAGCCATTATGAAAAAAAATATAATCGGATGCACTTCTGCCCCCGGTTAATCAACGCTTATCAAGCTTATCAAGTGCAAATCACGGTCGGCAAAACATTGTCAAATTGGAGAGTAAAGAATAACAAAAGAAACCCATTGTATTATTTGAATTTCTTATACCCGATATCTACCATACTGTAACCAAAACATATAAAGCGCATATAAATGTTGAGTGTTGCAGCTCTGTCAAATCTATCAAATATACAGGGTGTTTCGGATAATGTGTCGAAAGCCTTAAGGAGGAGATTAATTGTCAGGGGGATCGGAAATGCATCCCTTCAGAGATACAGAATTTTTAATCAAAGCCTTACGCTGTCCTGTTTTTACTCCTATTGAAAATAATATGTTCCAAAGTTATTGAAGATAAAAAGTGATTTTTGTTGTTTTTAAAAACTTGAAATTTTGATTTTGTCATCGTTTTTTTTTCGGAAAAATATATTACTAACCCCCTTTTTTGGCAACTTTGGAACATGTACCAAGTGTTTATAAACAAATAAAAATCTGGTCATTTCATCTCAAGTCAGTAGTTTTCAATATACCAGATCCAGTTTTTTCAAACTATAAAACTGAAAAATGGGCTATTCCATTGCAACAGCCTTATAAACTGAACTATTTAACAGCTGCTTAAGATTTTTTTCCCGCAAAATAAGTTTATAATCGCAATGTAGGTAAAGCACATTTTTTCAGGTCAAAAAAAAAAAAATTCCAGGTCCAGGTCCAAGAATGCTAAATTACCATATTTGCGTAACCAGTTCGCAGTTTTTAATCGAGATATTGACGTGTAATTCATAATAACTTCGATGATGAACTTTTCAACACAAAAATACACAGAAATTGTTAATGCCTACAGTTTTTGCAGTTTTTACATGACCGGTAACGGTCAATGAGCGGGATGGAAATATATGAGTTGATAAACTGATAGGACTGTCCCAAATGGGTAGACATTTATTAGAAAATTATCCAGGTTGACAGGGAGACAGGATCAACACGGAAATCGTCGAAAGACTCACATCCTGTTTAGCAGAAGGCGTTCACTGCTACGAAGACGTTTAAATTACATTAGAAATCGTCCAAATTCCAGTCTTGGAGAATTCTATAATTAGAAGGTATGCATGTCTATACGAGGGCGGGGCAATAAGTCCGTGACTTTTTGAATTTCTGACCTCTTTACTGAAACAGCAACACTGCTCCTGTCAACAGGCATCTGTCAGTTGTCCTGTCAAAATTTAAACTTGCTGCGTCAGTTAGTTTGTGTTTGACAGCTATTTTTATCAGACTACTCACTAATTTGAGGAGAAAATGGAAAAAAGTGAATTTCGTGTGCTTATTAAGCATTATTTCTTGCGAAAAAAACCATTACCGAGACCAAGGCTAAGCTTGATAAATACTATGGGGACTCTGCACCATCGATTTCAATGGTAAAAAAGTGGTTTACTGAATTTCGTTGCGGCCGTACAAGCACTGAAGATGCCGAACGTCCTGGACGCCCAGTTGAGGTCTCTACACCCGAAACAATCGAAAAAATTCACGACATGGTGTTGGCCGACCGAAGATTGAAAGTGCGAGAGATTGTGGAAGCCGTAGGAATCTCGCATGGCTCAGTGGTTTCAATTTTGAATGATCACTTGGGCATGAGAAAGCTTTCCGCAAGATGGGTGCCGCGTTTGCTCACAGTCGACCACAAACGCAATCGTGTAACAACTTCACAGGAAGGTTTGGCGTTGTTTAATCGTTTTGTAACCGTGGACGAAACATGGATCCATCACAACACACCAGAGAACAAACAACAGTCAAAACAGTGGCTTTCTAAGGGTGAATCGGCGCCAAAGAAGGCCAAGGTGGGTTTGTCAGCCAATAAAGTTATGGCGATTGTTTTTTGGGATGCACGCGGGATAATCCACATTCAAAAGGGAAGAACAATCAATGGGGAATATTATGCCAACTTATTGGACCGATTCAATGACGATTTGAAAAAAAAACGACCTCATTTGGCCAAGAAAAAAGTTCTTTTCCACCAAGACAATGCAAGGGTGCACACATATGCAGTTGCCATGGCAAAAATCCATGAATTGGGCTATGAATTGCTCCCTCATCCACCCTATTCTCCAGATTTGGCTCCGAGCGACTACTTCTTGTTCCCAAACCTGAAGAAATGGCTTGGTGGAAAAAGATTTGACTCCAATGATGAAGTCATCTCGCAAACAAAGGCCTATTTTGAGGACCTCGACAAATCATTTTTTTTTGGAAGGGATAAAAAAATTGGAGAAGCGTTGGACAAAGTGTATAGAGCTCAAGGGAGACTACGTTGAAAAATAAAATTATTTTTTTATCAAAAAATCTGTGTTTTAATCCAAAAGTCACGGACTTATTGACCCGTCCTCGTATATCGGGGCTAAAACCCGGGGGCTCAGAGAAGCGTTTGCAATTCTGCAATTACATTCTGGAAAGACATTTTATTGGTCGGATTCTATAGACGGATGAGTCCCAATTCACCAGGGACGATGATTCCAAAATTGAAATACCTTAGCAAAAAGCAACCCCACTCCATGAAACACAGCATTTCAGCATATTTTCAATGACAACGTGTGGGCTGGCATATTGGGTAACAAGCTGCTGGGCCCCTATCGGCTTCCTCCAAGGCTTAATACGAATCTCTACCTGGAGTTTTTGGGAAACATGTTACCAGAACTACTCGTATTATGCCTTGCAAACTATTTCTATGCAGTTAGAGTGTGGTTAGATCGCGTATATGAAAATTTGTGGATAAGGCGGAATGGACCTGCGGCCTCCAATGTCCCCAGACTTGACCGCAATGGACTTTTATTTATGTAGACGGATGAAAGACATTGTTTATCCATCATAAATAACAACATTGGATGACTTTAAGCATAAAATTGACGAGGTAGCTGCGAAAGTCCGATAAAATTGGTAAGAATGGGCATTGTTAGAACCTTTCAAAGACGAGCTCGATCAATTTGTATGATACAAGGTTTGATGAAAAAGAATAAAAATGAAAGTATGCAATCAATATTGGTATTTTTTTTCCTAAAATTGTTAACTATTTTTAATTTCAGCTTTTAACCTGTTCCAAAAAGTTGGGCACTTTCTACTGGCTTGATATAAAATGACCTGACTCTATTTTTATTTGTAAATAAACGGTGACCAGATAGCAACAAAACTCGTAGTTTTCCAATTGTTATGTTTTAGCAGCTGTCAAAGTTACCAATGACATCCAGTTGTCAAAATATTCAGTAAGGTTTACCATTTCATCATGCAACGTTTTACGGTGCGGAAATTATTAAAAAATATTATCGAAATTCCGGCTAAGTTGTAAATACGCAACGTAAATTTCGTCGTGAGGTCGGTCATCATCATTCAGTGTGCAGGTAATTCGTCGCACTGTGGAAAAGTTTGAAAAGCAGCGTGAGTGCACTCTTTTGGATCTTAACCCACCAACCATACAGATATGGGTGCGAAATGAAGAAAACATAGCCGCCGTAGTGGCCAGTATCGAAGAAGACCCGTGAGTTTGCTAATTGGGGACTGGAAATATTGACCGAAGATCGGGATTTTGGATGAAGCACATCCATATAAAATTGTGCTGATGTAAAAATTGAAGCCGGACGAGCATAGCCAATGCCGAGAATTTGCTAATTGGGCGCTGGAAATATTGGCTGGAGATCCGGATTTTGGCCAAAAAATCATCTTCTCGCACGAGGCCCATTCTTGGCTCAGCGGCTTTTCAACAAGCAAAATTTCCGTTATTGGAGCAAACACAATCCACAAGTGTTCGGCCAAGCATCAATGCATCCACAAAAATTGACTGTTTGGCCCGGTTTATGCCATGGCGGCATCATTGGATCTTATTTTTTTTCGAAATGTGGAAGGAGACACCGTTACCCTCAATAGTCTCAGGTATAGAGCGATTTTAACCGACTTTCTGCAGTCAGAGCTCGACAACATCGATATACCCGAATTGTACAAGCAACGCAACGCTCAAAGTTGTGAAGGGGATATTTGGCGACTGGGTCTTCTCACGGCGTGCATTCATCAATTGGCCGCAGCGATCATGCGATTTCACACCACTCGATTATTTTCTCTGGGGCTACGTCAATCATCCAACCACTTTGGACGAGCTCGGGCCCAACATTCGACACGATGTTGCCGGAATAATGGCGCACATATTGAACCGAGTCTTCAAAAATTAGACCAACGGCGTGCGTGGTAAATCATCTCGGGCTTCTATGGCACATCGAAAATTTTCATAGCTCTCTGGAATGCTATATAATAGAAGGATGGCAAACAAGTCTTCAGCAATGCCAACGTCCATCTCCACTAACTTATCGATTGTGCCGAAAAAATTGTTGAGGTGTGTAGGGACTTTTAAATAAATATACATAAAAAACAACAATGGAACTACAACAGTGCGATGTCTCACGCATAAACTCTTTATCACAACTGACACATGGAAAAAAACATGACAAAGCTTTTATGTGAGAGTAACATAACTGGAATATGTACATTTATATCATAAAATAATGTTGTCTTAACGAAGCATAATCATTCGATTATTAAACTGTTTGCTAAATGAAGAGAGAATAACCGATCATGAAATTGCATAGGGTATTCAATGCGGTGGATCACATTTAAATGCGTTTTTTTTTCAATAATGTGCAATAATGTGTGAACCTTACAACTCGTCCATCCTGACTATCAATCGACCCCGATTTTCCACCGTGTGCAATGTCATTTACAAAAATTGCTTTGGTTATATTGTATCATAAACGTAAACATCATTATGAAGAATATACAAACAAACTTTTAAGTCAAACATCCTAAACGATCATTTAAAGTAATTCATAGCATAACTTAAATAAAAATTCTATATTTTACGGAAACTCAATACTTACATTCTCAGTATGAGTACTTTAAGAACAAATTTTAATAATTGCTTTTTAAATTTACAAGTCGATCAAATTTGATTTCAACAATTTGAGGTTTAAGTATACATATTTATAAACTTTAACACAATATATATATGTATATTTTCTTTTAAACAATAAATTTATAAAATTGATAAAAATAATGCATGCATAGTTCTTAGAATTAAGGAAGATACTATTGTAAGATAACATACGGCTTCATGTTTTCCGGAGAAGCAACTCCTTCGTACCGATTTCTTGATATTTGCAAATTTTCTAAATCTCTTATTAGATATCTGTCGTTCGGAAAGACTTTGACTATTTCGTATGGACCTTTATACTTTGCTATAAGTTTTTTATTCAACCCGGGAGTACCAAC
Source organism: Volucella zonaria (assembly GCA_963966105.1). Lineage (NCBI taxonomy): Eukaryota > Metazoa > Arthropoda > Insecta > Diptera > Syrphidae > Volucella > Volucella zonaria. The sequence goes on along the minus strand of OZ014533.1, from coordinate 52,747,279 downwards.
AACATTTTTTATCAGGACATAATCACCTACTTTATAAGAAAATGGTTTCTTATGCCGTTTGTCAAAACTAACCTTATTTGATTCCTGGCTACGAATCGTTCTTTCGCATGCCTTTTGCCTTATAGAATTTAAGTTTCTAGGTTCATCAAATAATACATTTTGCTCAAGGTACTCGCGGACTTTATCAACGACTTTTCCCTTTTGAGCCACACCAAACAACAGCATACTTGGGCTAAAGCCGGTACTTTTGTTCACTAGATTGTTGAGACCGAATTCAACCTTTTTCGAATGGACTGACCAATCACCAGGATTAAGTTCACTCTCCTTAGACAACATCGGTACTAGTGTCCTATTAATACGTTCCACCTATCCGTTTGATTGTGGCGAACCTGTTGCCACTTTTTTATGTTGAATATCGTAGCTGTTACAGAAGTTCGTAAAATCCTCAGACGTGAAACAGCTTCCTCTGTCGGAAATCAAACGTGTAGGTTTGCTATAGGCTGAGAAATAAGATTCGAGACACTTTACTACTTCAGTGGTACTTGTGCTTTTCACTGCATAAAGCTTTGCGAATTTAGAAAAACCATCGACTACTACGAAAACGTGTCTAAAGTTTCGCCCTGAAGGTGGTAATGGGCCAAGATGGTCAATATGAATCGTTTCAAAAGGTTTATCACCTTTCGGAATGTTATGCAAAACACCTTCCTTTTTACCCGAAACTGAAGAAAACTGCATGCATTTTAGGCAACCATTAACGTAGTTCCTTATTTTTGCCTTCATGAAAGGAAACCAGTAAGTTTTTTTCAAAAAATCATAGCACTTCTCTACACCTGCATGACAAAGGGCGTCATGATGAGTCTGGACAACATTCCTCTCCATCAACGTTGGAACATAAAACAAAACTTTTTGGTTGAGCTTCCGATATACTAAACCGTTTATCAGTTCATAGAGAGAACTTTCCCTCTGCTCTAACATATCTACCAATTTTCTTATTACAGGATCTTTCTGTTGGAACGCAGCCAAAACATGTTCGAAGGAATCAGGTTCTATGATAAGTATGTTATGACATCTACTTAGAGCATCTACATGTGTCATTCTCTTACCATCTCTATGCTCTATGACATAATCGTAGTCCTGCATTGCATGCATCGATATTAAGAATTTCCATAATATTATTATTAAAATTATTATCAATAGGTTCTTCTTCAAAATTATCTAATTTCTCTAAAGTTAATTTAATATTACTCTTCTTTAAAAAGTCCCTACCTAAAATAATAACATTTTTCATAGAATCATTTTTACCAACATGCAAATATAATTCAACTAAATTACTTTTAACTTCGATTTTACAATGCACTTTACCAAAAATAACTAATCTACTATTGTTAATACCCACATACTCTTCCATGGCCGGCTCGATTGATGTCATCAGATAGGATGGTATATACTTCTGCTGCACGAAGCTTATTGGACTTCCTGTATCGATCATAGTCATCGCCTTCAATGTCATACTGGCTGCTTAGGAGTCGTTGTAAAGAAATTCATAATTGAAAAAAACGTTGAAATTTCGTAGAAATGTTTCTTGATTCTCCATTGACAATTCTGGATCTTGAAGAACCATTATTGGTTTCGAAGTTCGTTGAGGGCAGTCTTTAACATGATGGTTTCTTTGCCCACAATGGTAACACGAACCTCGTTCTCTGCTCGGCTTGAGACAATTGGTGGCTACATGTCCAACATCACTGCAGTTGTAGCACTTGATGACGTTTTTGTTACGCAACTGCACGACTGGTTTTGGTTGAGAAGCAGTTCTTATAAAAACTGGAGCCTGCGCTGCTGGCTGATAATCAAACTTCATTTTCTCGTATCTCCTCAAGACACTTTTTAGTTCCAGGATGGTGTTTGCTGTGAACAATATCTGTTTATTAAAAGTGGAATCAGGGATACCTTTCACTATGTAGTTTATAATATCCTGCTCCTCGATATTAGCTGAAGAAGCAATCTCTTGCATTGCCAAGACATATTGCTGAAAATTTTCATCCTTCTGCTTCTTTCTCTTGCGCAGGGCATTGTGGACATCTGTGGCGGTAACATGTTGGTGAAATTCTGATAACAGGGCATCCTTTAATTCGATCCATGATCGACATGATGTAGATCGGAGATACAGTTTTGCGGTTCCCGTTAACAGCCGTTGGGCGTATATGAAGCACTTGGAATCATCAAACTTATGCAATTGCTTTGCATCTTCAAAATTTTTTATCCACGTAGTGATGGAGTAGGTGTCATCTCCAGAAAACTTTGGAAGGGACTCTTCGATGTCCCTAAAGGAATATGTCGGCTGGACTGCTTCTGTTGGATTATTCAACTCAATTAATCTCATCTGAAGTCGTCTAATTTCTTCTTTTTTTGTCACGAGGTCACGTAGGTTTTCCAATTGTTCTGAAACGATGCTATTTTCATCTTCTCTTTCCGATCTACTCATATTAGAATCCGAGTTCAAACGTTCAATCACATTAACTGGGAAAAATTCATCCAATTGGGATTCATTAAATTTTTCAACAGCTTGTTCCAGTCGCACTTTCAACGTGTTCTTGGCACCACTTGTAGGCAATCCTATTTCGGCCAATTTGTCTTTCAATTAGGACACTGTTGCAATCAATAAAAACTCTTTCACAGTTGCCATATTAGTTTACACAAATAACACAATAAAATAATCGAAAACTCAACATAAAACTTAAACTTTTTCTTAATTTACGGACTTTGAGTTAACTAATCCCACTTCTGATTTATTTTGTAGGGACTTTTAAATAAATATACATAAAAAACAACAATGGAACTACAACAGTGCGATGTCTCACGCATAAACTCTTTATTACAACTGACACATGGAAAAAAACATGACAAAGCTTTTATGTGAGAGTAACATAACTGGAATATGTACATTTATATCATAAAATAATGTTGTCTTAACGAAGCATAATCATTCGATTATTAAACTGTTTGCTAAATGAAGAGAGAATAACCGATCATGAAATTGCATAGGGTATTCAATGCGGTGGATCACATTTAAATGCGTTTTTTTTTCAATAATGTGCAATAATGTGTGAACCTTACAGGTGTTCCATCATACTCTCACCTTCTCTCATCTTTGTGAAGAGTAACTGTTTTAGCAGTAGCTTTACGAGCAGGTCCTTTCGAATGGTACACTTCATCTAGTTTTGTCCAAACATCATTTGCTGTACTGCAATGCTTTATGTGACAAAGTTCCGATGGTGACATGGAAAGTATAATATCCGCTCTGGCCTTTTGATCGGATTTTTCCCAAGAATTTATTTGAATAGTGTTACTTACACTGCCGTCCTGAGCAATCACTGGCTCTGGTTTCTAGTTTGACCCGTTGACGCAGTCCCAATGATCGTTCTTGATTAACACATATTTGGAGTCTCCATGTATCGAAATTATCCTTCCTCAGTTTTTCAATTAATACTACGTTTCCAGACATAGCGCACTTCTAAAGAAATCTACGACACAATTGTTTATCTGAATTTCTTTACGAAACAAACTGTTTTTATTTTTGAAAAAGATAATTTCTACAATTGAACTTGCAGTTAGGATCTGGGCCCATAACCTGTTGAACTTTTATTAGCTGAAAACTCCGGACAAGTAAAACGCGTCGGTTATCTTTGAATGTTTTATTCGAAGTGAACAGTTCTTTCAATATACGGGATAATATATCAAAGAAAGAGACAGATATAATGTATGAAAAAAGCATACAAAGATATCAAAATAACCTGTGGCGCTCCCATTGTTCCGATTTGAGTTCTTTTTTTTTGTTGTTAAGTTGGTAAATCTGTTGTTGACATTCCCTCTAAATCTTAGCGTCATAGCTTGACATTTGCAAAAGTTACGTAGCCAAGAATACATCTATCTCTGTGTGTGTTGGCTATTTTTTACAATTTTAGAAATGGATTTGAATTTTCAACAACATTCATCAAAAGGATCATTACTGGAGACGAGATGTGGGTTTATGAGTACGACACGCAATCCAGACATCAGGCAAGTGAATGGCGTTCACCAAATGAGCCGAGACCAAAAAAAACACGTCGTTTTCAGTCAAAAAAGAAGACAATGCTCACGATTCTCATGGATTACAACGATGTAGTTCATCATGAATTTATGCCAGAAGGCCAGACAGTAAACAAAGAGTATTATTTGGGCGTTATCAGGCGTTTGCGTGAAGCAATTTACCGAAAGAGACCAGAATTGTGGTCAGAAAACTCGTGGAGTTTGCACCATGATAACACACCGTCACACAATGCCATCATTATTCGTATTTTTTTGGCGAAAAATGCAACAAATACCATCCAACAGTCACCGAATTCACCTGATTTGGCTCCCTGTGACTTCTTTCTGTTCAGTTAAGTTAAAAAACCACTACGGGGAACGCGTTTCAGCAGCCGAGAGGAAGTAATGGAAAAATCGATGGACATACCGAAAACCGAATGTAAAAAATGTTTCGAAGATTGGATCAAGCGCTGGCATAAGTGTGTTGCAGTCGATGGGGATTACTTTGAAGGGGACAATATATGTAGATTTAGATGAATAAACTTGCATTTCCAATGTTCCGAATACATTCCGTAAACTATTTGATCAAGGTAGTATTAGACTCCGAAGAGGTCAATACCACCATAAACGAGCTAGAAACCCTACCTTACCAAAACGTCGTAGAAGACGTAGAGTACGGGTGACCGTCTGTGTTCACAAATGGAACTTTATTGCTGTACGTCTTATCAACTCCGAAGGTTGGGCCTAAAATTGTTCATCTAATGAACGATCGCGCTGCAATTAATGACGGAAAAAACTTGACTTAAATTTTACGAAACTACTTATCAACTACGACGAAACGTTCGGAGTAGAGGGTGACTGTCTTTATATAGGGAATACTTTCATATGTGAGGAAAGTGTAGTAAAGAAACTACCAGAAGATACTTGTCTACCAAGAATCCTCAAAGGTGGTACTGCAGCATGCGACTTCAGAAAGACTAATGCAAAGATCATTGAATTGATCGGAGAAAACACTATTTTTCTTACCAACTTTAATAGCTCTCTTTTAGATAAAAACTTCTCAATTCCTTTAGCAGGTACCAACTTGATCCAGCTTGACAACGAAACAATCAGCATCAAGGATCGGACATACTCCAGTATAACTTCTAAGGGTCTACAAGCACTCCCACCTGTCCTGATCAAAATTACAGAAATTTGTATCATCATAGTAATCTTCATTTCAATCTGCTTGCTGTGTGGAAAGATCTCCGGGAGAGCTAACATTCCAGAACTTCGTGCGTCCTTTCGCCACAAACAAGTCCCTTGCCCAGCGCAGCGCGTTAGCAAGGAAATCCGACAACCCGATACAAACCTACCCTGCTCAACATGTTCATGTGTAGATCTGCGGGACGCATCTACGGGTAAGATGCGGATTCCCAGGAGGTTAGAGAAAGAGTTCTTTACGTGCTCTGTGTTAGACTCTGGCCAGATCCGGACACAATAATCTTGGTAGACCATTCTTTAAAGAACCAACGAACGTCCGAATACATGGTCGTTGTATTTCAGATATGATTACACCTGTCTGTGGATACGTTTTTCAATGCAATCCATTAAAACGTGGGTCCTCATGAGTGTCGCTCGTTTTGAAATGTGTGGGTTTGGTGTTTTAGAGTGTAAATAGATCACTCGTTCGTGCAAGTGCATTAATAAAAGGTTTCATCTAATGCAGTTGTTTATTTGTGAAAACAACTACGGTGGCTGGGACGCATAGAGTAGATAAACACTAGCTCCCCAGTTCGGAGAATCTCTTTTTCTACCTAGGAGAGCAGACGCAATAAAAGATGACCTTGACCCACGTGGCGCACGCAAGTGCAAAAGCATCTAAACCCAATCGAAATCAGGGACTGGATGCACCTAACTTTCGGTCGAACTGGATACAACTTCTTATCGTGTAAAGGAAAAAATACTCAGTGCAATACAGTGGACTCAGTAGCAATACGAATACGTGAGTGGAACATGTAGCATAAGCGTAGTTGTATGCGTAACATATTTCAATTCAAGTAGATAACAAATCAAATATGCGTTGTCATCTAGTTCATCTGCTCTCAAGCCAACCAAAAAAAAAAAAATCCAACACATGCCTAAATCAACCACACCTTCAATTCAATATCAAATTCCACGAATTTCGTTGATACCCGTACCCGTATGTATGTACATATATTGTTAACAAAATAAATTTACTACGTCAAGTGTCAAATACTACATATATGTACTATGTATACACATATGTGCTTTGAATCTCCGACAAACAACACGTAAAACAATAATTCACCCCACCAAAATCGAATCAACATTAATGTCAAGCACCACTGTCCTTGGCCGAGAGCAGTCCACTTTTCTAGCTCAAAAATCTAAAACCAAAGCCAAATCCTAAAGATAACAGAAAACACGCATAAACATTTTGTTTTTTATTTTTTGTTTATTTTTTTTTTCTTGTTTGACTTATACATAATAAAATATTGTACAAGTTTGTAGATTTGTTTATAGAAAATTTAAAAATTAGCTCTTACAAGTAACAAAACGATTGATAAGTTAGACAAAAGCCTTTTTTTTGACACATGACAGTTGCTCTTAAATAATGTAGTACGTATGAGTATACTAGTATGTCTCATCAGTTTGCATTTGTTAAGTCCACATTGCACATAATAGCTTTCCCCCATCAGAAATCATTCATCACGTGAAGAGACCATTTATTCCACTCCAAAGGGGTACTTCCTTGACCACTCGTATGAAGTCATCGTATCGACAGCAAATCAGCGGACCTCTATACTTGGAGTTAGCTACCCTTGTTAGCCATGTTATTTTCTCACATTCACTTTTACAAATTGATTTGCGCGCCACATCTTCGGGTTGTAAGTCTGGATCGTTAAACACTCCAAAGGTCACTGCCTTATCGGCATTTTTCACTAGAATCCAAATCAGTTCCGGCATCGGAAAACGATTCTGTCCATCACCGACCGCTGCATAGAACTCCATCTGTACACCATTGGAATTCTGTAAGACATTAACCCCATGACTGCCAATATAGATATCTAATTCCATGTGATAACTTAGATCTTTTATATCTTCCTTGAGAAGGCTGAGCGTGTGTAGGTTATCCCTCATGAGAAAGTAGTTCCAAGATAGTTTCTTAACAGCACTCAATTGATTTTGCATAAGTAATGATTCATCTACATAGTTGCTGAGTTTAAATCCAGGAGCCTCCTTGATGCCAAGTGTATTGCGTACTCTTTCATAGATCTCATCAAAGCGTAGTGCCTTGAATAGCTCGAATTTGTACTTTGAATTCGGATGATTTTGTAGTAGAAATCCCTTATCGGCTTTTTGTAGATACTCGTTTGGACCTCCTAATTTCACATGAGCAAAGTAAGTTTTCCCAACGGTTATGTCATAGCAAGACTCGCCAATAATAAACGTATGCCTGTGAAGTGGATGAACGTAACCGAAATTTGTCGAAGTCAAATTAATTGGACACCCGTAAACTGTTTGTCTTGTCTCTTCAATCACTCGCATATCACATGTAAGATCTTTTAAATTGACTCCTTCCACCTGACCGTCTAATTGAAATTGCCCTTCTGGTCCGCATAGTGCATGCGCTTGTTCTGATTTTCCCCTTGATTGTATATAATTTGGACCGCATGACACAATCACCTCTTCTCCAGGAGTCACCAACACCGAATTTAAATCATCAATCGTCACCGTATCGTATAGCGAACCATTAAGGCGAAATATCAATGGCCATTGATAGCCAATATGCACCTTTGATGAAAAGGGAATCTCACAACTCTCCAGCGTAGTACTACCGTCGTCGCCGCTATCGCCGATAGAACGCGACGTTACCGCCACAATACTACTGATCACTAAAATGATCACCGCGACGACTCTACTATGTGCTTTACTTGTTAACATTTCTATGGTAAGATGAAGTCTGAATGCGGTGCAATTTTTGTTGTTCAATATATAAAAACGATTGACGCCACTGCGAACGTTTGTGCTCTCGTTTCTTGCTGCCTGTTTATCAGCTGCTGAACATCAGAAGTACTTACAACGGTGACCTTTCGCAGAAAGCAACCCCCGCTCGACCAAACATAGAAAGAGGAAAAATCAATGTTGGGGGAAAATACACAAAAATTACAGTGTGTCTATGCAAGAAACGGTTATTGTATTGTTTGTTTGTTTAGACTCAAGTAATTTATACGTTTTAACTATTTTTAAACTCCTATATGACAAGTGACGTAAATAATATCAAACTCCAAACGTCAAGTTTGACGACGGAAGTTGGAAACTTTTCATCTCTAAGAATGGGCGAAACAGCCGCTGTGCAGAATCCAGAAAATTTGGGTGCACACACAAGTAAGCGCTCGAGTTTACACGATCGAAGACATTGAGACGAACCCGTCTACCAGGAACATATGAAATGTATACAGTTAAAAATATTTGGTTATAATGTCGCAGGACTAAAAAATAAGTTTTTTGGAATTGAGTTTTTTAATTTTGAATTACCACCTTGATCAAAAATTTTTCAGAATTTATTCAGAAACTTAAAAATACAAGTTTATTCATCTAAATCTATATTATCCCCTTCAAAGTAATCCCCATCGACTGCTACACACTTACGCGGGCGCTTGATCTAATCCTCGAAACATTTTTATATTCGGTTTCCGGTATGTCCATCAGTGCTTCCTGCGATTTTTCCATTACTTCCTCTCGGCTACTGAAACGCGTTCCCCGTAGTGGGGATTGATTCTTTCGATTGAACAGAAAGAGGTAACAGGTAACCAAATCAGGTGAATTCGGTGGCTGTTGGATGGTATTTGTTGCATTTTTCGTCAAAAAAAATACGAATAATGATGGCATTGTGTGATGGTGCGTTATCGCGGTGCAATATCCACGAGTTTTCTGCCCACAATTCTGGTCTCTTTCGGAGCATTGCTTCACGCAAACGTCTCATAACGCCCAAATAATACTCTTTGTTTACTGTCTGGCCTTCTGGCAAAAATTCATGATGCACTGTGCCGTTGTAATCCATGAAAACCGTGAGAATTTCCTTCTTTTTTGACTGAAAAGGACGTGGTTTTTTTGGTCTCGGCTCATTTGGTGAACGCCATTCACTTGCCTGATGTCTGGATAATGTCTGGATTGCGTATCGTATGAGTACGTCTCGTCTCCAGTAATGATCCGTTGATGAATGGGGGATCGGATTCAGCCTCGCAAATCATCCCTTTTGAGACGTCAACACGGTTTCTTTTTTGCATGAAATTGAGGTCTTTTGGCACCAACTTTGCTACACGACGGAAAACCAAATCATGAACCAAAATATCTTGAACGGATCCATAGGCAAAGTTCAAGTCCTCCACTATCTCTCTGATGGTTAATTTGCGGTTATTGACCAACATTTCTTTTACTCGTACTTCATCAATGTTTTGGTCGGTTTTCGATGTCGATGGTCTGCCACTGCGTTCATCATCTTCGATTGACCCACGACCACTTTTGAACCGCTCGTGCCACTGGTCAACGACCGTTTTCTTTAGAGAATCGTTGCCGAAACACTTTTCCAACATTTCCAACGTTCTCGCACCATTAAATCCGTCTTTTACCCAAAAATTTAATACGAGTACAAGTTCGTTATTGACAATTTAAATCCATTTCTAAAATTGTAAAAAATCGCCAACACACACGGAGATAGATGTACTATTGGCTACGTAACTTTTGCAAATGTCAAGCTATGACACTAAGATTTAGAGGGAATGTCAACAACAGATTTACCAACTTAACAAAAAAAAAAGCAGAACTCAAATCGGAACAATGGGAGCGCCACACGGTGGTGTCCCCCGGGAACTTCCTGATCAAGGTGGTATTTGTTCTTTTTGAAACTCATGACTTAGAAGGTGAGCTAGGGAAATTCAAAGGAACATTTAGGGACTATGAATTAAATTGGATTCCAGCAGTGAAAACCAATACATTTGGAAGAGGTAGCTGGGGAGAACTGTTAGGCTATCGAAAATGTCTTGAAGGAGTTGTTATGAATTTTAAGCTAGTTGAAGAAATGGATGTCTTGGAAGTAAAAGTCATGGGTTCTGTCCTCCTTATTGTACCAATCTATCTAAACTATTATCACTGGAATAGAGATTATGACAAACTTTGCGACACTCTTCAGGACTTAGGGTCAATGGATATATGTATTACTTGTTGGCGATTTTAATGCTAGGATTGGACTGTCGCAAAATAATTTTGTAAGTGGATCTGTTCCAAAAATGATTAATCCAGCCCGTAAGTCAAAAGACGAAGTGTGTGATAGGAAAGGTACTAAAATGCTAGAGGTTGCTGACGCTTTAGATGCAAGGATTCTAAATGGAAGCTGTAAAGGGGATCCGTATGGTGAATTTACGTTTATTCGAGGAACGGCGTGCTCTGTCATTGACTACTGCCTTGTGGCCGGGAAATGGAACTCTATTCTGAGTAACTTCAAGATAGCTGCACAAACTTTCTCTGACCACATGCCTTTGGAAATTTCTTGTACAATTTCGGGAACTGAAGAAACACTCAACGTAAAGCAAATGAGGCTACTGCCAAAGTTGATATGGAGAGATAGATTTCAACCTATATACCAAAATAATTTAGATCAGGAACTTGCTAAACGAAGGTTGTTGAATAATCCGCTGCACATAGATGACCTAACTCGAGTAATGATTAAAGCTGTTCCAACAAGTACCACAGGCAGGCGTAGTGTTACTCCAAAACAGATTGTCATAAAGCCAGAAAAAAATCTTTTTCGCTTCTAAGGCTCTTAAGAACTTACAATACTTCATTTTTCAAAAATATGTATGCAGTAGCCAATATGGATTTTAAACTTCTCTGTTCGGCCAAAAGGAAACATGTGGAGCAAGAAACCGTAGCCGTTTTAAATTCATCGAGATCCTCAGCAGAATTTTGGAAAGCGACCAAAACTATCAACGGGAGAAAAAACTTAATTGCATCATCTTTACAAGCATCTGAACTTCGCGACTATTTTAAGAATCTGCTCAACGCTCCTCAATTTTCACCTCCGCCACAGTATGCGGCACCATTTTTTGAAGATGAGTTTATAGATGCTCCATTTACAATTTTTGAAGTGCAAAATGTTATCAAAAAATCTAAAGTTGGTAAAGCACCAGCAGACGACTGAGTACCAGCAGAATTCTATAAAAATTGTTCAGTTCAATTTCTGTCCGCATTAACCAACGAATGCAATAGAATATTTGAAACAGCAGAAAGCTTTAAAAGGACAATAATTATTCCTCTACATAAGAAAGGATCGTACGACAACGCGGAAAATTACCGAGGCATTTCTTTCCTGAATACGTCAGTTAAGCTGTTTAGTACCTTAATCTTCAATAGACTTACGCAGTGGATCGAAAACAAGAAAATACTGAATGAATTTCAAACTGGATTTATAGGAGAAACTATTCGACCTTAGACCAAATATTCACCCTGACAAATATTGTGGAGAGCTTCAAAAGAAGGAACAAGAAGTTATACGCTTTCTTCGTCAACTTTCGTGCTGCGTTTGATTCAATTGCACGTGAGGCACTTTTTTACAAGCTGTATAAGATGGGAATCCCTATCAAAATTGTTATTTTATTGAAAGCGGTGTACGAAAGCAACGTCGCGTACGTAGGGGATGGTGAACTTGTATCTGAGGTCTTTGAAATGCAAATGGGAGTCGAACAAGGTTGTGTTCTGAGCACGCTACTTTTTACATTATTCATAAATGATATTGTAGAGGCAATTGGAGGAGGAATTCAGTTTGGAAGTATGCAGATAACAGGGCTAGTTTTCGCCGACGATATAGTTTTTCTTTTGGAGAGTTATTATGAAATTCGGAGTCTATCCGTTAACTTAGAGAAATCCAAAATTATGATATTCAGAGCTGGTGACGGTAGATATGCTCGTAATGAAAAATGGACCTACAAAGGAGAGATTGTTTTAATAGTTCGGGAGTATAAGTATCTAGGCGTATTAATAACGGCGAATCTTAGTCTGAAAAAGTATTTCCAACTTAAACTGGCTGAGGTGAAAAGAGCTGTTTCTTCAGTATTGGGCCGATGCATCAATATTAAATATATTGAGCACAACTCTAAGATTAAATTATTTCGTGCGATTGCTGACTCTATATTACTATAAGGTACTCAAGTCTTGGGTTACTGCCAGTTTGAAGAGGTTGAAAGATTCCTGAGATATTTTCTGAAACGAATTTTCCGGTTACCAAAGTCCATTCCAAAATACATGCTTCACTTGGAAACAAAAGTTCTATCCCTATTTTTAGATACCCTTAAACTGCACTTTGAATATGTTATAAAAGTACTGGAGATGAAAGAAGAACGGCTTCCTAGACTAGTGCTCAGGAGAGCTATTTTGACAATGGGAAATCTTATCAAAAAGTGCAAGGAGTTGGGGGATAACATCGGTAAAAATGTGCGCATTGCCACAGACATTAGTACTGCTAATTTAAGGAAGATTTTTACAATACTATTAAAGAGAGCAAACTCCACTTTGTACGATAAATGTAAAACGGAAGCATTAACTTCACAACATATAACTTATTCGTGCTGTTTTTTTTTTCAAAATTTGAACGTCTATTTAAGAAAAACATACAATAGTATTATTCAAAGTATTGCCCATCTGAAACTATGACTTTTTTCTATCTTTCTGGCAATTTGTGGATCCCATGCCAAAAGAACTGCGCCGGCTTGGCAGCCAAGAATGAATCAAGCCAATTTTTGATATTCTGCTCTGATGTGAACCGTATTTCAGTGAGGGCGTTCTGCATCGACCGGAACAAATGGTAGTCAGAAGGGGCAAGGTCTGGGCTATAAGGCGGGTGGGGTAAGACTTCCCATCCACTGTTTTCCAAATAGAAAATTATTGCCTCGTGTCTGGTCGCATATTCCGGGCGTTTTTCGGCCACTGCTCTCTTTAAACGGATTAATTGTGTTCGGTAGCGTTGTCCATTGATGGTTTCACCCGGTTTTAGCAGCTCATAATACAGCACACCCATCTGATCCCACCAAATACAGAGCATTACCTTCGCGCCATGGATATTCGGCTTTGCCGTTGATTTGGCTGGTTGGCCAGGTTTCACATATGATTTTTTGCGCTTGGGGTTGTCGTAATGGATCCATTTTTCATCATCAGTAACAATCCGATGCAAAAATGACTTCCTTTTGTTGCGTTCCAGCAGCATTTCGGACATGCAAAACCGCCTTTCGACGTCTCTCGGCTTGAGTTCATATGGAACCCAATTTCCTTGCTTTTGAATATATCCAGCTGCTTTTAAACATTTTGAAATGGCTGCTTGAGTGACACCCAAAGATTCTGCGAGCTCTTCTTTTGTTTGGCAACAATCTTCATAGACTAATGCTTCCAGTTCTTCATCTTCAAACTTTTTTGGCTGCCCAGGACGTTCATCGTCTTCCAAGCCAAAATCACCACTTTTAAATCGTGCAAACCACTTTTGGCACGTTCGCTCAGCTAGCGCATGTTCACCATAAACTTCCACCAAAATACGATGACTTTCGGCAGCAGTTTTCTTCACATTAAAGTAATGAAGAAGAACTCCCCGCAAAAACACTTTTTCAGGCACAAAGTTCGACATATTTGAGTGAAAAAAAATTATTGTTGTTTACGCTTCAAATGAATGACATATACTGAAATGAAGTACAATGACAGTAGCTTTCCAACGCATGTTCCAATGGAATAATAACAATGGAATAATACAAGTTACGCCATCTCTTAACAAACCGCAAACTGAATTAAGTTATAGATCCCACATCCTGACCTGCCAATTCTATGTGACCTGTGTAACCTACAAGAAAGGGAGGATGTATACCATTTTATTGCCAGATGTCCTATCTTAAGCGAATTTCGTGTGAGATACTTTGGTGTAAACCAAATGGATATGAATGATGTTCTGAACATTTTAAACGGTGAACCTGGTTGGGAAGCTTTGTATAAATACACTTCAATCGCACTTGATTACAGAACACGTATTATTGAAGGAGACTTCTAAATAAACAAATGTATTAAATTTTATTTAACTAATTGTCAATCTGGTAGACGGCCTTGGGCCAAACCATAGTAAACTTAAGTTTATCAAATTGTAATAGTTACTTTAAGTACTTTTTCTCTTAAATAAATTTTTCAATACTACTACTACTGCTTAGTAAGCACTACGGGTGTAAACGGAGTAGATGCCTTAAAATATGAGTAGATGAGTAGAATTCCTCCCTTTTAGTAAGCCCCTACAATAGTAATAGTAATAGTAATATTTGTTTATTCTGTTACAATAATTACAAGTTTAACAAAAATAACAAAAATAAGCGTTAGCTTTTGCCAATAAATTTGTAATTACTAAAAATCTTCATTTATAATTTGTAGCCCATAATTCAATGCACGTTTTAGAAAGTTGTGTAAGGTGTTCCAGTTTGCGCCGTTTAGGATGTTTGTGATCTCATTTAGTGATAGGGCATTTTTTCCCCAAAAGGATCTCCTGATTGAATTTAATACGTTTAGCGCCATCGTATATATTTGCTGTTACCTTTTGGGATTGAAAAATTTTCCGTGCTGTTTTTTGATTGTGAGTGATTGCGATGTCGTTTACAGTTGTTTTATTTAATGTGTTATGTAAATTAAGTGTAAAACCGTCAAACTGTAAATGTGTCCACCCGTGGACACGCGATCCCAGAATGTGAAATACACCGTGGGACCACGTGTCCACTGGTACCCACTGGTGTCCCCTGGGGTCCACTTTTTTTTTTATGTTGTTTTTTGCTTGTTTACAGTAAATAGAAATGGACAGAATTTTGAAAAATTCAGAGTTGGAGAGTTTGAGAGAGAAGTACAACGCGCGATGGCTTCAGACGACAGCGATGGTGCTCCGGGGTTTTACCGATAATTCTTTGGACGACGAAAATTATGAAACCGAAGATGAAACATCAAGCTCAGATTCTGAAGAATACATTTCAGACGATGAAGAATATGAGCTTAGCGTACCTGAGCTCTCGGTTGATGGAAATCAAACATCCACTCTTCAATGGCCAGTCTGTTGCGGGTTCAAGGCAAACGTTTGCTGCTAATTTTCCAGTCAATGGCATAGCATCTGACGTTCATAAACAGCTGTTTGGAAAGGATCCACTTGATTTTCACAATTCTTTTGTTTCTAATGAAGTTATCTCACTCATCGTTGCTGAGACGAATCGGTTCGCTGCTCAAAAATTGGAACAAACACCCGGTTCATTGTGCCAAAAGTCAAGGTTGCCTAAATGGACCGAAACAACAGCTCCAGAGATTCGCAAGTTCCTGGGATTGATTCGGTGAATGGGTATTGTTCGTCTGCCTCAAATAGATTATTGGTCTAAAATCCCCCTCTACGAAAATAATATGAGTAAAGCCATAAGCCGCAACCGTTTCGAGCTTCTGTTAACAATGCTGCACTTCGCGGATAACAGCATTGCTGCAAATGATCGGCTGTCTAAACAGTCAAGTTTGATAGGGCTGCTTCAAGCGAAATTCAAAGAAGCCTACACTCCTGAAGAAGATGTTTGTATTGACGAGAGCAACGTTCCATTTCGTGGTAGAATTTTTTTCCGTCAATATATCCCCAACAAAAGGCATAGATACGGCATAAAGCTTTTCAAACTTTGTGTTCAAGGCGGATACACGTGGGCTTTCAAAGTCTATACTGGAAAGGAAAGAGTGGACAATTTATCTGTTTCCTAGAAAGTCGTAATGGAATTGATGGATGGCCTTTTGGACAACGGAAGGACTCTGTTTTGCGACAACTGGTACACCAGCGTTTCATTGGCAAAGTCTTTGGTCAGCAGAGAAACCCATTTGGTCGGCACCCTTCGAATTAATCGGAAGAACCCAGTAAACGTCGTAAAGGTCAAACTAAAAAAAGGCGAAACGTTTGCTGAGCAGAACGAGGATAAAATCGTTGTGATGAAGTGGAAAGATAAAAGAGAAGTACTGATGCTGAGTTCAAAACACGATAATTCGTTGGTGCCTGTAACTTCCAGAAGACCGGTCATCAGCAAACTTGCGATGGTTGTCGACTACAATAAACGAAAGACCTTTATTGATCTGTCGGACCAAATGTCGGCATATTCACCGTACTTGCGCCGGACACTCAAGTGGTACAAACGCTTAGTTTTTCACTTGGTTACTGCTACATCCGTTGTAAACTCTCTCGTTCTATACAACAAAATAAACGGCACTAAAATGAATATAACCAAATTCAAGGAAAAACTCGTCGAAAGCTTAACCCGTAAGACATCTGATGCACCAAATACTTTACCACTCTTGGTCCCGTCTACGATCTGCTGGAACTGGAACAAAGCGCAAACATATTCTTCAGGATGTGCCTGGGCAGAAAAGAGTTACCCCAAAACGATGTGCTGCGTGCTATAGAAATATGTCCCAAGAACAAGAAGCTGCGTATGGCCGGCAAAAGGCCAAAAGGATTAGTACCATCTGCGTCCAATGTGAGACCCCTTTATGTATTTCGTGCTTTAATTTAACACACAAATACACCTAAAACCTTTTTTCAAATTAAAATGTATGCTGTTCCTTATTTCTTTAAGTATATTGGTATGAATTCTTACAAAAAACAAAAATAAAAAAGTTTTTAAGTTTTTACTCATAATTTGTAGCAAGGACCTAACTTGGTAGACCCAAAACTTTCTCTAGTGTACTGAGGGATTAGAGAAACGATCAGCATATAAAAAACATGTGCATTTCGTATCCACTTGTGGACACATGGCACTAAAATCATATAGGCACATGTACCACCGGTGGACATGGCGGTCTACTGTGGTGGTACAAAAATGTACCACCCGTGGACACATGGCGCTGAACGCGTTAATATGGGACACATTCCAATAAAATGCCGGACATCCTCCTTCGTTCCCAGATTGCACAGTGTACATTCGTCTCCTCCGTCGTTTCTATATGGCATATACCACAGTTCAGGTGCAAAAGTTCGCCTCTGGCTTTGAATATTGTTAAGGTGGACTCTACGCTGTTCCGGTCATTAAAGTAGCTGTTTTCCCCAAGTTCATGCTGTAGTATTCTGTACGTGGATCTTGATTGGCTTTGTTGACTTTGCGTCTCGAAAAACTCCCGTGTTGAGTAGCGGATTTTTTTAAGCATTTCGTGCAGTGTGCTCTCCCAGTTTGTTTCATTTCCGATTAGTTCGTGCAAGGGCACATTGTGTTCAGCATGACCATTCAGCAAAGAAGTTAAGATTTCGGTATTTAAGATACATAGTAACCTTGTGGGGAAGACGATAACTTGGTTGAGCAAAAACTTTTCTGATATAGGGTATGTAGCGTTAGTAGTCCAGTTTCCAGATGTACGAGGGGCGTTCAAACTATTCTCGGTATCGGGATGAAGCTGTGGTTGTATATATAAATTGACTTATTTATCAAGTAATACTATTACTTTAGTGCATTCATGTAAAATTTCATATAAATGTGATTATTAATTCGCGTTTTATCTCTAGTTAAACAGAATCATAATGGCAACTGAGACGATGATGGTGAAAATTGAGCATCGCGCTGTAATTAAATTTCTCACTAAGCAAGGAAAAAGTCAAAAAACTATTCATGAAGAGATGGTGGCTGTTTACCAGGGTTCCGCACCTTCATTATTAACTGTGCAAAAGTGGTCAAGTGAGTTCAAGAGAGGCAGAGAGAGCATTGAAGACGACCCCCGCTCCGGCGCCCCGGCTACTGCTTGTACGGGAGAAAGCATCAAAGAAGTCGAAAAACTTGTTCTTGAGGATGCCCGAATAAAGGTGAAAATGATGGCAGAGATCACCAAGCTTTCAATTGGTACCATTCACACCATTCTTCATGACCATCTTAACCTTTCAAAGGTCAGTGCAAGGTGGGTGCCACGAATGCTCACAGCGCCTCAGAAAAAAGTGAGAATCGCATGCTGTAGAGAGCTTTTGGAGATGTGTAGTGAGAACGCGGACGGTGTTATGGATCGAATTGTTACTGGGGACGAAACATGGGTCCACCACTATGACCCTGAAAGCAAACAAGAGTCCATGCAGTGGCATAAAAAAGGAACAGACCCCCCGAAGGAGTTCAAAGTCACTCCGTCTGCCGGGAAGCTCATGGCCACAGTTTTTTGGGACTCAAAGGGAATCTTGCTCATTGAGTACAAAAAAAAAGGTGAAACCATCAACGCCACATCCTACGCTTCCACTTTGCATAATTTGCGGGAGGAAATTAAAAAGAAAAGACGGGGTAAACTCGCAGCGGGTGTGTTGCTTCTTCATGACAACGCTCCTGTTCATACGGCGCGAGTTTCCAAGGCTGCTGCGCGAGATTGTGGTTTCGAAGAAATCCAACACCCACCCTATAGTCCAGACCTTGCCCCTAGTGATTATTTCCTGTTTCCGGATTTGAAAAAATGTCTTCGTGGAAAAAGATTTTCGGATGATGAAGAACTCAAGTCGGCAATAAATGGAGAAAGAGGAAATTTATTTTTTTGAGGTTTTAAAAAAGCTCATCTCAAGATGTAACAAATGCATTGATGTTAGGGGAGATTATATTGAAAAATAAAAATAATTTAAATTGAATTCGCATTTTCCTTCATATCGATACTGAGAATATATTGAACGCCCCTCGTAACATGTAAGTTGGTGTATTTTCAGGCAGCCTAAACAGTTTCTTAAGGAAGTATCTTTGGAGGTTTTCCACCTCTTCAAAATGCCAAACCCCCACACTTGTGCTGCATAGCACATTATTGACCTCATTACCGCCTCGAAAATCTTGTACTTCACACTTGGTGTAACATTTATTTTCCCAAGAATTCCTTGCTTAGATTCTTTCAGTTTCTCTCGCAGGTGTTTTTTAAAGGATGCCTGTGAGGTGACCAGAACTCCGAGGTATTTGTATTCCTTGACTATATCCAGTTCTACGTTCTGCCAGGTCCATTTTTCATTCCCCCCCAACCATTTCGAAAAATCAAGACTTTGGATTTTCTGGTATTATCTTGCAGGTTCCACATACGGCAATACTGTTGCAGCATGTTAATCATAATTTGGAGCATGCTTGGGGTTTCTGCGAAAAAGAGTAAGAGTTTTGTAGGAAATCCCTCAAGTGGCAACCCGCCAGGAAGAAATTCAACTAGATCATCCAAAAATATTGAAAACAGAAGAGTTCTCAAAAGACATCCTTGCTTTACTCCAGAGTTTGTTTGGAACCGATTAGACAAGATATTCCCGTCCCACACCGCCGCTGTGTTGCCTTCGCAAAATTGTTGCAGAACCTTTAGAACTTTTGTTGAGACTCCTATGTTGCTGAGTTTAAGAAATAGTGATCTTCTATCGATGGAGTCAAAAGCCGCCTTAAAGTCTACAAAGAAAGCGTATAGTTTTTTTCCTCGGTCCAAGTAAATCCTTACAAAACCCCGCTTGAAACTCGCTTAGCAAGTTGTTTTCACATACCCAGGTTGTTAAGCGCTCCAAGATGACTCCTGTAAAAATGTTGGTAACAGCATTTAGAAACGAAGTCCCTTTATACTCGTAGTTGGATGAATCATTTGGATCTGCTTCTTGAGAATCGGAAAAATTATACTTTTTTTGAAAGCTTCCGGAACTTCGCCGGTTGTAAATATGTGTTTCCGTGAGCTTCTGCAGGAAGTGGTCAATTGCATTTGTGAAGAACTCATAAGCAATACGATCTTACCCCTGGAGCCTTATTCAGGCGGCACCTATCTATAACTTTGTTCAACTTCCTGTAGGGTAATGGGGGGGTCTAAGCAGTTTACTTCGGAATACGGCAGTGCAAATTGTATTTCATTCCGGTCCGCTGGGAGGTTCAGCAATTTTTCGAAGTATTCCGCCAGAGTAGTCGCTTCAACCTTGATTCCTTGGGCAAATAACGTACCGTTCAATGCTTTAGCCAATTTCCGAAAGGGCTTGCTGTCTTTGGTGTGCGCAAGTTTTAGCGACAAATTATTTATGTAGAGTTTTTGTTTTTCTTGGCATATGATTTTAAAGCTTCTGTTTGCTTGCTGGTACATACGTTTTATGTAGTCGGTGACTATGCCTCTTAGCAGACGAAGGTAGGCGAATGATTTTTTTCTGGCTTTTTCACATTCCTAATCATACTAGGGCTGCCTTCCTGGCCTTTTTGTTTCTGTTTGCAAGGGTTTAGCTGCGTTCAAGATGCAGTTCGTGAGGATTTCCGTACCTCTAGCAGATAGAAGCTCGTTATTTTCTATATTATTGATTTCGAGAGTAAGACTCGCTTTGTACCTTTCTAAGATTCCGTCTTTCCAGCGTAGTTTTGGAAGAAGGCAATTTTGCTGAACTTCGGTATTGGTTTGTCGCAAATTTAACTCAGCTTTGACGGATATTGGTAGGTGGTCTTAGTATGTTGATTCGGAAACTTCTAGGTCAGTTGCATACTTAAGCCAGTTCCCCTGCAACAAACAGGAATCAATTGTTGAGCACGCGGTACTTCTTAAGAAAGTTAAATTTCCTTGTTGATCAATATTGGTTCGTCCATTAAGTAACGAGAGGCCTATAGTTTCGCACATTTCGATGATTTTTTTGCCCCTTTGCATCGGTAACTGCATCTATTGATTTTCTCACTTCTCTCAACGATCCTTGCAGCAGCTCTGGTTCAACATTTAGTATTTGATCATTCCCCACTCTTCTATTGAAGTCTCCAATGACCAGAATATCTGTCTCGCCCATTTCCAGCAGAAAATTGTAAAACCTCGTGAAATCGTTCATCCAGTTGTTGCAATTGATGTAAGTTAGAATAATATACAATATTAGGTTCCCAGCTTCAACCTTTACTAAACGTGTGTCGAACTTTTTTATAAAGCAGCATCCGATCTTTGTTCCTAAACCTTTTTTTATTCCGAACAAGCATCCGCTGCTGGCCCTGCCATGTATAGAAGTTCTTACTGCTGGCATCCAAAGAAGAGAGTGATGATTGAAATAAGACTCGAAGCGTTCCATATTTTTGTCCACGAACTTTTCAAAAAGTAAAAATATATCGTAGTTATTTATAAAATATTGAAAGAAACATTGCTTAAATTAGCTAAACTATTTGAACGGCTGACGGCATTACAATTAAAAGCGCTGTATTTGCTCATTTCTCACAGTTTGAGAGCCACCGGCTGCCGCAACATCTGGAGCATTTGACATTTCACCATCGCGTAGTAAGCCGTCGAAAAATGTCATTCCGCCTGCTTCGTCACATGCCAAGTTCTTGTTTACATCGAAGTAAAATGTGTGATTTTCAATTTTCAGCTTGTCTCCTCGCAATTGTGTGTTTTGTGATTATCTGTTCTTTAAGTTTCAAAGCATGACTTCTTCTTTCACGAGCCGCGATCGGGTAATCTCTGTGCAACGAGATTCCTGCGCCTCTAAGCTTTGTTCCTGCCTGTAGAATTCGCCCAACGTCTTCCCTAGATTTGAGTTCCACGATGACATTTTCGGTGCGGTCTTTGGTGGACTTGATTGGCCTCGCAGATGTTATTATTTCCGCGCTTTGTGTCTCCAAAAGATTTAGCATGAGTTGCTTTGCTTTATCGGCTGCATCTGCACCATTTTCTGTCGGCAGATGAAGAATAATGTTTTTTTCACTTGCCTTGCTGGACAACCATTCCACTTGCCGGTCGAGTGAGATGCAGCGGGACTCCATTTTTTCAAGTTGGCCTTGGAAGCTTTCGTTGGCATATCTTTAAGTTTTTCGTCTAGAAGTACTGACATGGATCCTTCTAAAAGGTTTTTCAGATCGCTAATAGTCATATTACCAACTTCCATGTTTTCGTTATTACATATTTTGCGGTGGGGAATCGGGTGAGATTTCAGGTAATCGGCCTTTTGGCTGAGGATATTGAAGATTACTGTTGTTTTCTTTTGTTCCTTTGTTCGTGGGTGTTCTTTGCTTAGGCATAGCACCTAGTTTTATTTCTAGCTAAAATGTATTTCTACGCTGTATATTGACTCACCTTAGAGGATATGAGTATTATTGGGTTGTGATGTGATCTTTAGAAAAACTTCTTTTATTACACTATAACCAATTTTATTTAAAAAAATTCGCAGGATCTTAATATTTGCACGTGTTTTCATTTTGCCTCTCTCTCTCTCTACCAGAGATAAACCTTAGTGGAGATCACGAGCCGTTGGTACCTTGGCTGGATGAAACAAACTGCATTCCAAAATTATAACTCGAAACACGTGGACTATGTTATATAAGACCAGTTCTAAGCAGAAAAACTAGTATGATAGTATTTTCGTAGTATGATAGTAACTTCGTCGCATACTAAGTTCTGGTTCGAGGAAGGTGAACGAAAAGAATGGAAAACCGTGCCCTAGATATGGTTTTCCAGCATTCAGTCCCTTAAATTAAGCGGATGAATGACAATGACAATAATAAGAAATTTTGAATAGCAACAATCTTGCGGAAGGACGATTGTCTTTCAGCTAAAGCCCTAAGAGCCCGTTAACTAACCATGGTCCCTTTAAATACAACATTTAGTTGGTATTTTTTATTATTATTATTTTTTTTTTAATCGTGGATTCAAGACTAAAGCTACCATATGTTCAGGCGATTGCCAAATCTGACAATATTGTCAGACCTGTCACTGTAAAAATTGTCCCAAATGTCTGAACTTACAATTTTCGTCTGGCAATATTTGCAGAGAACACATTCTCAGGTCATTATCAGAAATTGTCAGGTATCTGGCAATCATCTGAACACACAATTGTGCCATTTTCAGGTGTTTAAGACATTTGCACACATTTACTATTGTCAGATGTGCTATGTTTATTACGTCTGACAATTTTTTCATTGTCAGATAATTTTTCATATTTGAAATATGTTCAAAACCTGACGGCAGGAAAAGAAGCAAATTACTCGCTTTGGAAAGCTTTAAAATGCTTAAAAAGGCCCAAAATCCCCGCGCCACCAATCAAGGTCGGCAATAACGAATGGGCTAAGGGGGATAAGGAAAAAGCGGAGGTTTTTGCCGACTATCTTGAAGAAATTTTCAAGCCCTCCGACGGCCTGACACTGGCACCCGGCACCAGTTCTTTAGAAATACGAGTAGCATATAGTAATTTTGTAATGACAAATGCAACTCTTGCTGAAATCAAAACTGTAATAAGGAAATTAAAACCAAAGAAGGCTCCGGGGTATGACCTTATTACCGGAGAAGTTCTGAAAATGCTACCTCAAAAAGCACTTATAAAGCTCTTACACATTATTAACGCGGCTCTGAGGCTTGAATACGTGCCAAGCCAGTGGAAAGTTGCAGAAGTCATTATGGTACTAAAACCAGGAAAACCTCCAAACGATAAAAAATCATACAGACCCATTTCTCTTCTACCGATCCTGTCGAAAATCTTTGAGAGGATTTTGCTAAAACGTCTTCTCCCAATTATCGAAAACCAAAATCTTATTCCCAGCCATCAATTTGGATTCCGGACTAAGCATTCAACAATTGATCAGGTGCATAGAATTACTGATGTAATTGAAAGATCCCTGGAAGAAAAAAAGATTTGTTCGAGCGTATTTCTTGACGTCTCACAAGCTTTTGACAAAGTATGGCATGAAGGTTTGAAGTTCAAACTGCGACGAATTTTGCCATTAAAGCTTTATAATATATTGACAAGCTATTTTGAAAATAGAATTTTTCGCGTTCGATACGGAAATGATGTTTCGAAATTTAAAGATATCCTAGCCGGAGTACCGCAGGGAAGCGTACTGGGCCCACTTTTGTACCTTTTATATACAAGAGATATACCACACGTCGAGGATACTGTTCTCGCTACTTTTGCTGACGACACCGCTATCTTAGCGGTTGGAGAATCAATAGAAGACTCAACGGCGAAACTTCAGACTGCTTTAAATAAAGTCTACGAGTGGACAAAGATCTGGCGAATTACCCTTAATGAGACAAAATCTGTACATGTTGACTTCACCTACAGAAAGATAAATCACTTGCCCATTTCTATAAACTCGGTGTGTATCCCCTTTGCAAACGAGGCTAAGTATTTGGGAATGACACTTGACGCGAAGCTTAAATGGAAAACGCATGTTAGAAAGAAACGAAAAGAACTAGAGGCCAAATACAGAGAAAT
Source organism: Volucella zonaria (assembly GCA_963966105.1). Classification (NCBI taxonomy): domain Eukaryota; kingdom Metazoa; phylum Arthropoda; class Insecta; order Diptera; family Syrphidae; genus Volucella; species Volucella zonaria. The sequence goes on along the minus strand of OZ014533.1, from coordinate 52,723,017 downwards.
GTACTGGCTACTTGGTAAATATTCCAAGCTAAGCTTAGAAAACAAGCTGCTTCTTTATAAGCAAGTGCTAAAGCCGGTGTGGACCTATGGTATACAACTCTGGGGTTGTACTAAGAAATCAAATGTAAATATAATACAAACTTTTGAAAATAAAGTGCTACGACAATTTGTGCGTGCCCCATGGTTTATAAGAAATAATGACCTGCATCGAGACCTCGGAGTTCCTTTCGTGGAAGATGAAGTCAGGAACTGCGCACGAAAACATAAAGTCCGGTTAAGCGGCCATATCAACAATACAGTCCTAGAAGTCTTGGACGAACGAAACATACTACGCCGTCTTCAACGAGCTAAACCGTTGGACCTTGCGCGATAAATTGAAACCGCATTAAGAAAGCGGAATATGTAGGGTCTTCCATTGGAAAGTGTCCTACCAATCGTGACTAACTTATGAAATAAAAACTGCTTGATAAGTTCTACTTAGTTGCGGTATTAAAATCAACAATGAAGGGAGGTGTTTTTAGTGAGTAAGAATCTCACACTACTATGAGCACGCGCTTCTGATCCTCATAGTGTCTGATGGAAGATTTTCACCTGCCCTCGCCGGGAAAAAAAAAAAAAAAAAAAAAAAAATATTTGAAAGAGCAAAAGAAAGTGTTGCAGAACACAAGTTTCGGTGCTTTTTTTATACGCTGTCTTTTTTTTGTTACGATGAGTGAAATAAACTCTGTATACGTCGATGTCGAAAACGATTCAACATTTCGGCCGATTGAAGTCTAAATATGCAAAAAAACCAAAATTTCAAAAATCATATCGGAAGAAACTTGAGAGTGAAAGGTCGCAGGACCAAATTCTGAAACTCATTCAAGAAATTGAGACGCGACGCAGTTTGTGGGATGCTGGATGCGCACAATACAAAATGCCGATGGAAGCCTTATGGCAGGAAGTCGCTGACAGCATCCATATGAGCCTCAACGGCTGTAAGGGCAAATGGTCGAATCTCCGCATAACTTTTAGTAGCAACCTTGACAAGTATCGGACAAAAAAAGCAGGTCAATGTACTGGCGAATCAGTTCCTAGTACCTGGAAGTATTTTAAACCAATGCACTGCTATTCTAGGAAGCAAATAAAGTTCTGCAGTCTGCCCAATCGACGTCGTCTATGGAATTGGTAATTAACTTTAGCCTTTGTTGGTTTCATGATTCAGAATTGTTTATTCTTTGTTTTCCTTTTTCATACGCCGGATTTTGTGTCACCGTTACCATTGTTATCTGGGCAAGGACGCAAACGCAGTATTCGTTCGTTCGTTCGCAACCGAAAAATGCATTCACTACCTTATGCGACTATATGGCCTCCGAGTTGCAAAACTTAACCCCAGAAGAGTTCGCAAGGTCTAAGCTGAGACGTGCATTCAATGATATAATGGATGAAGCTGCTCTGATAGAGAGTGCATTTTTAGTTTCATTATCCTTTATATGGTATATTTTGTTCATATTATAGCCTTCGTCTAGGAAGGAGCAGCCGCAGCAATAACCATTGGAACAGTATGAATTGATGTCCATTACTAGGAAGCCAGCAACAGAAATTATTGACAGTGGCGAATTTCAGTAATACGGCCGGCGCGACTCAATCGATAATTAAATACTCGTTGCACCATTGTATGGTTTCAATATGTTCGGCCGTAAGTCGAACGCATCATCTGCAACAAGTATATACGGAACAGGCAATTCTCTACCGGGTAGTGATTTGCCTCCTGCAAGCCCAGCTGACTTGTGTCCAGCGCTTGGCTAAATGTGCATCGGCTAAACACAACAGAACAATGCTATATGTGCCTTTATAGTTGTATTGCTCGATTGCTCCAATTCAGTTTGGGAATTACCACAGTGCGATGAATTTACTGGAAACAGCATCCCAGGCCTCGGATTTCTTGGCGTCTGGAATTAATGAAATTAATTTACCTGAAGATATTTATCGACGAGCAGATTGCGTCCAGAACTTCTGAAATGATGGATGAGATCGCTGACACAGGAATGCGGAACAGATATTGCATGTTCGCTGGTAGCTAGGTATCGTAGCATCTACACAAGCCGCTTAGCCGCTGAAATGCTCGCGCTCATATTCGTTTATGTGTGGAGTCATCAAAGCTAGAAGATCATCGAATAGTTTAGAATCCATACGCAAAAAATTCCGATACAATTCTGGCTCCTCAGCTCTTAATTCGACAAGCAATTTTGCATAAAGTCCCTCCTGCTAACGGTGGTCCACCCAATCCTTCGTCCAAACACCTTGACGTTTTTGTGGCAATTCATCCTCCTCGCTGCTTTCCAATACGTACGCGGCCAAAACAATCGCAAGTGCATCTTTTTTTCTATTCCGATTATTTTATCAATTTATTATTTTATTAAAATTATCAAAAAAAAAAAAAAAACAACACTTCACTCAGTGTCCAATGCAAAAAACAATTTTTAATTTGGTTGACAATGCCTGTCAACGAATCTGCAAATTTTTTGTAAACAAACATCTGCCAACCGTGTGAACTGACAATTTTCAACCTAACAACGTTGCCAGGCAAAGTATTGTCAGACAAGCCATCTGACAATGAAATTGCCAGAGTTTTGTTAAGTTGGTAAATCTGTTGTTGACATACCCTCTAAATCTTAGCGTCATAGCTTGACATTTGCAAAAGTTACGTAGCCAAGAGTACATCTATGGCGATTTTTTACAACTTTAGAAATGGATTTCAATTTGCAACAACGAACTTGTACTCGTATTAAATTTTGCGTAAAAAACGAATTTAATGGTGCACGAACGTTGGAAATGTTGGAAAAGTGTTTCGGCAACGGTTCTCTAAAGAAAACGGTCGTTTTCCAGTGGCACAAGCGGTTCAAAAGTGGTCGTGAGTCAATCGAAGATGATGAACGCAGTCGCAGACCATCGACATCGAAAACTGACGAACACATTGATGAAGTACGAGTAAAAGAAATGTTGGTCAATAACAGCAAATTAACCATCAGAGAGATAGCGGAGGACTTGAACGTTGCCTATGGATCCGTCCAAGACATTTTGATTGGTGATTTGGGTTTCCGTCATGTAGCGGTAAAGTTGGTGCCAAAAAACCTAAATTTCATGCAAAAAAGAGACCGTGTTGACGTCGCAAAAGAGATAATTTGCGAGGCTGAATCCGATCCCACGTTCATCAAAAGGATCTTTACTGGAGACGAGACGTGGGTTTATGAGTACGACATGCAATCCAGACATCAGGCAAGCGAATGGCGTTTACCAAATGTATGCACAGTGCATCATGAATTTTTGCCAGAAGGCCAGACAGTAAACAAAGAGTATTATTTGGGCGTATTATCATGAGACGTTTGCGTGAAGCAATTCGCCGAAAGAGACCAGATTTGTGGGCAGAAAACTCGTGATAACGCGCCGTCGCACAATGCCATCATTATTCATAATTTTTTGACGAAAAATGCAACAAATACCATCGAACCTGTGAATACCTGTGACTTCCTTATGTTCAAACGAGTTAAAAAAACCACTACGGGGAATGCGTTTTAGCAGCCGAGAGGAAGTATTGGAAAAATCGCAGGAAGCACTGATGAATATACCGAAAATCGAATATAAAAAATGTTTCGAGGATTGGATCAAGCGCGGGCATAAGTGTGTTGAAGTCGATAGGGATTGCTAACTTTGAAGGGGACAATATAGATTTAGATGAATAAACTTGTATTTTTAATTTTCTGAATAAATTCCGGATTTTTGATCAAGTCACAGTCACGTCACAGCGAACACTGTGAATATTTGCGTTCGGAGTTCGAGGGCACATGTGACATCTAGCCCGTTTTTTGTGGTTGGCTGATGAATCAATATGTTGACCGCTAGCATTTCGACCGATGCTGATGCTTGTCATGATGTTGATGTTGATTCAGAATTCAAGCAATAGGAGTACGGTGAAATCGACGAACTTGGATCTCGCACGCGACGAAAAACTTCTGCCGCATGTATACCATGTGATGTTCGTGCCCTAGCTTTTAAATTGTCTTCACACAAGGCCTCGCCCAAGTTCAACAAAAACAATCGTCGGCGGAAACTTTTCTTACCCTTGTTCCATTCCGCGAACAATTGAGTGAAGATCAAGAAGGCATTCAAAGCCGAAATGTCAAGAATGTTGTAGAACAATGTTAGTGGCCATCGCTTGGTCCTGCATTCACTCTGATAAGTGCCAACCATCTGGTCGAGAGTGTCGGCACCAGCCTTCGTTTTATTGCAAAAGTGAATTATGTTGGGCTTTTTTGCCTGGTCAGCTGGATCGAAGTGGACGGTCGCATGATACGTCGAAAACAAAGTTACGAAGCGATTTTTCTTCGGCACGTATGACACCATCGTGACACGATCTGCATGGTTGTAGACGATTTCGGTATGAAACGGCGGTATCTCCTTGCGATTTTTCCTTATGATGCCGACAATCGTAATTTGCTTCTTCTTCAGCTCGAGTGCCAAACTGTAAGATGTAAAAAAATTGTCACAAGTGACAAGTGCATTCCTAAAAATGGAAAAAAATCACAGATCAGAGAAAAATAAAGGCATCTATACGAAGAAGAAATACCTTGGCACAACTCCAGAACAACACGCTGACCTTGATTGATTTCTGCTGAACAATTTCCGTCACGGCCAACGCAGACTTGAATATTGTAGGCATACAACGATCCTGTGTCGGCCAGAATCCAAAGTTTGATCCCATACTTTCCAGGCTTAGACGAAATGTACTGTCGAAAACTGCATCGTCCACGAAATGGCGGTCAGAAATTTGCCAGGAACATACATAACTTTCAAGCGCTGGACCCACAGATCGAACAAATCGCGAATATGCGCCACTTTATCGCGTACACTCTGCTGAATATTATGCCGAGTTTCTCGGTTATCGAATCGTATCGATTGGCTAATGGCTCGAAAGCGAATAAGTGACATTGTCGCTGCGAAAATTGGTGGCCCATGCTCATCAGCTGCTTCGCTTTTCGACCGATATGCCCCAGCCAACAACAAAAGTCCATAAAAGGACTTCTGAACACCGTATAAATTGACCATTTGTACCACAATATTCTCGGCTGGCTCGGTAAAAAGCAAAAACGCAGTCACTGGACTGCTGATGTGAGATTTCGCAAATGATGTTGGCCCTGCAAAAAATTCAAATGAAAGCGCCTAAACAAAAAACTCAAAACAAACCTTGACGAGAAGCGAAATCTTTTGTCGAGACTGATGGGCATGGTAGCATTGCATCACGCACATACTGAATTTTCTTGCCTTTCGACTTGAGAGCGTTGTCCGGTGCAGCAGCGATTTCCAAACGCATTTCTTGCCCGATAAAATCACCGTCACTCTTGTCACTGTTATAATCTTCGGAATCACTTTCAGTCTCGCTTGGTGAATAATCTGTATCATCTTCCGAGAATTCGGGCAAATCATCGATGTCTTCTGTTTGCCGTACAAACTGTTCGCAGAATCGCTCATAGTCAAACATTTTGCAGTAATTGTTTGCAAAAAAAGATGACGGTTTATCAACGTTTTCATGACCTTGACGAGAAGGGACGTAAGTGCAATGGGTCTGTAGGAGGAGAGACAGGAAGAGTCGCCTTTTTTAGGGACGGGCTGGACAAATGCTGTTTTCCATCTGCTCGGAAAGAGTCCTAAAGAATAGGATTGATGAAAAAGCTGAAAAAGCAGTGGTTTTGCCAGCGAGGAAGAACACCTCTTCAGAAGAAGGGGAGATATACCATCTGGACCAGCGGATTTATGTATGTTGAGATCTTTAAGTACTCTTGCTACTACACGAGTGCGAAAGTGGATTCGTCCCATTCAAGATTCGACGCACTCAAGTGTAGGCGGAGACAGAGCACAATCCGTGAGTGTTGAGCTGGCCGCAAAGTATGCAGCCAGCAGATTGGCCTTGTCCAAAGAGCTGACAGCTGGAATGTCATTGGAAATGAGCTTTGGGATGGAGGATGAGGCAGAATTTCTAATGTTTTTGACAAACGACCAAAAATGTTTACTGCCCTTGAGACATTGTAATAATTTTTGCCTCAACTTTTGGTCGTATTGAAATTTCACACGCTTGAGAAAGACGTTGCAGTCATTCCTCGCTCGTTTAAACTTTTTCCGGTTTTCCTCTGTCGGATTGGTCTTGAAGGACCGAAAAAACACTTCTCTAGCCCTGACAGCCTGTTCACAGCTCGAGTCGTACCATGCCTTTTCTTTTTATCTGATACTCTTCATCCGATGAGGGATAAAGCATCTCATTCCAAAGAGAATAGTTTTTGTGTTCATGTCAGCAGCGGCATCCACGTCATTACCGAGGAAACATAACGACCAGTTAAAATTCATAAAGGAGGTGTTAAGTCCGCTCCAATTGGCTTTCTCGTATTGCCATACGGTTCTTTTAGGAATCTTTTCTCGGGAAAAGATGTACGAGCAATTAGCTGATATGACACAATGGTCCGAAGGGAGAGCACATCAACGGAATACTCATCAGGGTGAGAAGTTAAAAACGAGTGCAGGGTGTTGGCGGTATGACTATCAACGTCTGGTATTCGTGTGGGCTCATTTACAAGATGGGTTAAGTTGTTTTCCGCAGCGAAGATCTCAACACACCGTCCTTCGGGTGTTGTCTGTCCAGAAAGTCGAAGCCACCCAGAATTGTGTATATTGAAATCGCCTGTAATAACGATTTCAGTATGAGGATACAGGGATACATTTCTTTGAATGGAGTCAGACAGTGCATCAAACTCATTAAAAGTCGAATTGCTGTACAGTTTGGGGCTTCTGTAAATAAAGCAGTAGTGGATAATTTGCTTACGGAGATGGAATTTTAACCACATGAAATTGAATTCCCCATTGGAACAGGGACTACATTGTGGTGGAGTTTGATAAGCTACATCACTACGCACGTAAATGGCGAGACCGCGGTGAGAGAAGAATAATAGCACTAGTTCGTAGCCAGGTAGCTTCAGATCAGAGTGATCTGAGACGTGTGGGCAGGGATCTACCTGTGTTTCACTAAATTCCAAAACAACTGGTCTATACTTGCAGACGTGGACGAACGAAGAAAAGTAGCCCTTTGAGCCGCGAGCGTTTGGCAACAGCATTACAATTATTAGGAGTTTTGCTTATTTGAAAAAAGTGTGTCAAATAGACACTAAATATTGACTAGTGTTAAAAAAAAGTAAAAAAAAAATTTCCGTTAACACAGGTCAGGGAGCACCAAAGCCTTTTCTTTAAATTCTCGATAAATATTGGAGGTAGGCCCTTACTATAAAACGATTTTTTTCTTAGAATATACCCAAAAATCATTTCCCAAATTTTACTTGACGAATAAGGGGACACCCTGTGTATCTCTGCACATTAAAACAATTGCTAGAATTCTTATGACGCTGATTAAGTCAGTGCAAGAAAGTACTGCATGACGAGCAAACGGAAAAGCTTCGTTTTAGGTAAATCGTTCGATAACTTAAAAATTCAATTTTTTCATAGTAAATGTACAGAATGGCTTTTTTATAACAAATGTAATGTATGTGTTAGATCCTAGGTATATACGAGTACATACATTTATAAAAATTTGAATTTTATACCCGCACAATTGTAAGCTGTAGTTTTTGTTTTAAGAATTCATTCTTTAATGTTTATAATTATAACACTTTGTAGAAAACATAGAAATTTTGAATTTACCGCCAATCGCGGTGACCACCATATTTATTTTATTCGATGTTTAAATTATGTAGAGAAGTTAGTTGTTTGAAGAACTCATTATTGAAAAGATCGCCTTTCTTTTGCTCGTTTCGCTCGCTCGTTTCGCTCCACTCGTTATAGCCATTCTTCCTTAGTAAAGACAAACGATAGGCTAAGACAGTCTAAATTATAATTCAAATAAGTCGTATCAACTAAGATTAATCTATCAATCAAAGATAGAAATCTCGACTTGGCATTGTGAAAACTCTCGCAGCATACACTTTTGGCGCCCAACGTGGGGTATGAACCCACGACCCTGAGATTAAGAGTCTCATGCTCTACCGACAAAGCTAGGCGGGGTTTGTTTGAATTGCTTGGCAAAGGGGCATACCGTTTCGAAGTGTCCATAGCCTTTCGGATGCAGAGTTTGCAAGCAATCTCATCACAGCCTTTTATATCGATCAGAACAAGAAGAAAATGTTTCTACAAGTGGAGAACCATCAACATCAGCCGCTGTCCACACTGCTATAGAAAAAGGAACCTTAGCCGAAGCTCAGGTGATCTTAGTGACGGCAGTGATTCTCGTAATGGATTCTACTGGAAGTTTTCAGATGGGAAGGGCGCTGCTAGATTCAGGCTCACAAGTCAACCTTATCACCGAAAGATTTGCCAGATCGCTTCATTTGCGAAGGTCACGGAGGAGTGTAGATATTGTAGGAGTTGGGGTCGCTGAAACAAAAAACTTTCAAACCTAAACCACTATTCGTTCAAGATATTGTAACTTTGAAGTGTACTAGAATCCTTAATCACCACATCCATCACTGGATATCACCCACAATCAAATATTAGCGTGGCGCCTTGGAATTTGGATACCAAGAGCCTAACCAGAGTGGATCCAAATTCATAGACCGATCGAAGATATATGCAGCAACCATATGCGTGCATAGATGCATCAGCTAACCCATGTATCTGATAGCTGCGCTGGTTTCCCAACTTACCAAATCTCAACGAGAGATACTCCGATTACAAGAGCTTTATGAATTCGTTCACAAAGCAGGTGGATGATGAGACAAATTTGACTAAAATTCAAAACTTCAACCATTTGCTATCTTGTTTGAGTGAGCAGGCTCTCACCACGGTTAAAGCCTTTCAAGTTTCGGACGAAAATTATCCAAAGGCACTTGCCAGGCTTAAAGAACGCTACGATAACGATTTTCTTATTTTTGACCAATACATTTCGGAGTTGTTTGAGCTGCCGATGATAACAAAGGCTTCGGCTGCAGACTTACGAGCCTTGATAAATAATGCGTCTGCAATATTTAATTCGCTTCAGTTTGAAAACATTTGCAATGCAATGATTATTCACATCGCAATGTCGAAGGTAGACCCAGAAACCCTGTCAAAATGGGACGAATACCAGGATTACAAGAAACTTCCCAGTTGGATAGACTGTTCAGCTGTTCTAAGTAAACAATGTCAATATCTCGAAACTCGTGATACTAACCAACTGAGAGCCAACTGTGAACGAAGGGCACTGAATATGGCCAAGGCATCGGGTTCTGCTCATCGCTCTCAGTCTTCACTTACAGTTGCAAAGCGGTCTTGTTTGTTTTGCGGAGATACGAGTACTAGCCATTGGATTGTAAATTGACATAATTTTGCTAAATTAGGAGTTATGCAACGATTTTCAAATGTGAAAAATGTTGGGCTTTGTTTGAATTACTTGGCAAAGAGGCATACCGTTTCGAAGTGCCCATCGCCTTTCAGATGCAAAGTTTGCAAGCAATCTCATCACAGCCTTTTACATCGATCACAACAAGAAGAAAATGTTTCTACAAGTGGAGTACCATCAACAGTATGTATTTTGTCAAACACACTGTATGTGTACATATGTACGGCTATGTATGCGCGCCAATATTTCTTCGGCTACTATTTGCGCGATAACAATTTCAAATAAGAAAGAACCGACACATTCCATTGAATGGAACTTTTTTATTTTTATTTTTTTGCCTTCAATGTTTTGATTATGGCAATGGATTCAGTGGAAATCGTAATCATGATAAGTAACTACGTTCTTGGATGCTTCAATTCCAATATAGGATGCCATCAATCAAACTGACGACATTTGCCATCGATCCACGTCAAGTTGAATTAATTCGTTCTTTTGTCGATTCCCATCCGAACACGTCTATGTAGAATTCTAGAATTCATGGAACTGCACTTAGTACTTAGCTCAGATCCGGCATAATGTTGATATATAAAGCTGCAAGGAGGCCATTGATCTTCATCACGCTTGGGTGGTGCTCGATGCTCGTTGGTTCTTATCAATGGAACATAATGCTCTTATTGCGATTTATGAATGAATGGCACATCCCATTTGAACTTCGTTACTCTTGTGCCTCATCCTGCTTCCCTTGGCTATGTAAATATAGATTTTTAGCTCATTAGTACCTATCTACGTCGCAGTTGTTTAGAGCACTTAATAAATAAAGGAATGCGTAAAATGCTCGATCAAGCTGATAGATTTACGGCAAAGGAAAACAAATAGGAAAAAAAAAATCAACAATTTACGATGTAGTATAATAGTTTACATTTGATGTGATTGAAAATACTACGCAGTGATTTGAAAGGCAAAGGCCGTTTAATAATGAATATGGTGCCGATATGGTTAAATGGGGCGATGCTCCTAGCAAACCACTCGTATTCGTAACATACTCGTATAGTGCTGATTTAATTAGCCGTCGCCGATGTGACGTAGAACGCATGACCAGCTATCGCCAAGTGTAAACACAAATGTGTATCTATTTTCCTAATAATTTCAAGAAAATCTCAAAAATGAATAGTATTTGCGTTTTGTAAACACAAACATTTGGACATATGTATATGGTATATGTATACATACATATTTGTATTGTATTGAGCAGTAGATAACATTTTCGAGAGCTCCTATCACAGGCTAATGTTGTAACGCGTGATCTGTGGGTCATAATCACGTACGCACGTCGCCATGCACATGGTGGGTAGCGCTTGTTCACGTGCACTCGGAAATTTTCAATTACAAGCGGCAACTTCTGTGATAATGCATCGCACGTAATAAATTTTTTAAGTGTCTAGTCGATAGTGCAAAGGCTTTGCAGGAGCGTCAATAAAAAATTTGAAAACAAACGAACGTTTAAATAACCTGCGGCGATAGTAACTGTACTTCGGTTCATGACGTCACTACTCGCTGAGATCAGCTTGCATTAAGTTTTTCGTTGTCTTTTTCCCTTAAACACATTCCTTGTTTGTTTCAGCTGGCATGGTTCACTTAACCCACACTTTAGCTGAAAATTTCGCATCTATGGCATGCATTATGAAAGCGTTCAACAGCGTTCTCTGCCTCGCGGAGCTAAGAAAAAGTGATATACAGTAATACCCCGAACTTACGCGATAGGTGGGACCAAGCGAAAGCCGTGTAAGTCGAATTCTCGTAAGTCTGGGTTCAACCTTAAATATAAATACGTATAAAGTTTGTGTAATCGGGACCAGAGTCTAAGCAAAACAATAATTTAGAAAAAAACATGTTTAATAAAATGTGAGATAATTAAAACACAATACATCACAATAAATCAAAGTTATTGTGATGTCGAAGGCGAGTTAAGTTTTTCTTCTTCTCACGTAAAATTTCCTCGTAGCATGCCAGTAACTTTTTTATTTCCCCTTTTTTTGTAGACACGCGCTTTTCATTGGAATCTATTTTTTCTAAAATTTGTAACCGCTTTTCAATTGTACTGAGGCCTTCTGTTAAGTTCGAAATCGTCATTTGATTTTCCGATTCAACTGGGTCTAACGAATTAGTTTGTTCAATGTCTTGATCGTGCTCACGCATTTCTATAAGCTCGTCAATTGTTAGCTCTTGATTGTGTGAATCCAGCAATTCTTGGACGTCATCAGAATCCACCTCTAAATTTAATTGTTTGGCAATATCGATCACTTCTTCTATTATACCTTCGATTTGTTCAGGATCTGAGGCTGATTCTCCTTCGGTTTCTGTGGTGAAAAAAAATGGACACAGCTTTTTCCAGGCGCCATTCAAAGTTTTTTTTGTAAATCTCATTCCAAGATTGTCCAATAATTCTTACAGCATCTAAAACATTGAATTGCTTCCAAAAGTCTTTTACAGAAAGCTCGCTATTTTGTCTCATAGCTTCATTTAGATGCGCAAAACGATCGCCTTGTGTAGTAAGCTTTAAATGTTTTAATGACTCCCTGGTCCATTGGTAGTGTTTGGTGGCAAAAATACAACCTCCACCCGTGGATCGAAATTAATTAGAGTTGTAGGAGGATGACCTGGTGCATTGTCAATTAATAGCATCACCTTAAATGGAATTTCTTTCAATTGGAAATAACGGTCGACTTCAGGAATAAAATGATGACCAAGCTAGTCTTCAAAAAGAGAAGCTATCACCCAAGCTGCCGCATTAGATTTCCAAATGGCGGGCAAACCAGCTTTATATAGATTTATTTTTTAAGGCTCTTGGATTTTCTGAGCAATAAACTAAGAGAGATTTCAATTTACAATCACCAGCTGCATTCGCACCGACCATCGCTGTCAATCGATCTATGGCGGCTTTGGAAGCTGGAAAGGTTTTCTCTTCACACGAAATAAAAGTTTCTTTTAGGCATTTTCTTCCAAAAAAGACCGGTTTCGTCTACATTGAAAATGGTTTGGCTAGAGTACTCACCATCTTCAATCATTTTGTTGAGTTTTTTTGGATAAAGAGACGCAGCTTCTTTGTCAGCACTTGCCGCCTCTCCACTTTCTGCGATGCTATGCCAATTACAACGACTTTTAAATCTGCTGAACCAGCCGTTACCAGCTTTAAAGTCTTCATTTTTGGCCGTCTTTTAGATGACATAATTAAAGATAAACCAATAATGTGCACTGCGTACGTAAAATAATTTCACAAGGAACACGTCCGACCCTATCATAATTGTTATTCCACACGGAACACGTTCGAACTTGTCGTAAACCGAACACGCCGATGCGAGCGATGATCAAAAAGAAAAACCGCGTATCTCCGACTTCGCGTAAAACGGGATAGCGTAAGTCGGGGTATTACTGTATTTAAATAATAGCAAGCAGTTTTGCCTTTGAAGGAAGAAAGGAAGACCAATAGTCTTTTAAGCATAAAGCCAATAATGCGCCAGTAATTGACCGCTCCTTCCATCTGCTTATGGAAAATTCTCCTCGAAATCACACTAAGCACTTAGTTCCTTAGATGGCACTACAAACAATTAATCTCTCCAGTTAGTTATCACGGTTTTTGGCCAACTAGGGTGAAATTTTTCTTAACTGCGCTGTTCCTACGAGTTGCAATTGAGGACTGCAACCTAAAGCGTTGATGTGCATTTGTTATTCATGTCCTAACCATCGATGTCGCTGTATTTACAGCTTATGCAGTTCGTTGTCTTCTCCCCCAAAGCCCGTCAACGCAAACGGGATCATAAACAAATCGAAGAATCCTGCGTGCAAAATGACCAAGAATATCTTCCACCGCCTCCGCTAATGACCATGTTTCTGAGACATAGAGCAGAACTAAGGGTTGTCTGAAAAGTTTCCGACGCAACGTAAAGATAGCAGCACTCGTCAATAAAAGCTAGTGAATGCTAGTTGTGCATCTTTTGACAGTTACTTACCGAAGTTTCAGTCATTTTGGACGCGCAGTTTTTAGTTGACAGTCGTTTGAGTGAGTCGATGTGAGTGTTTTTTTGTGAAAATGGAAAAAATTGAGTATCGAGCTTGTTTTTGAAAGGCAATACGCCTACGCAAATCAAAAATGAGTTGGACTCTGTGTATGGGGACGCTGCACCATCATTTGCCACAGTGAAATTTTGGGCAGCTGAATGTAAACGTGGCCGTAAGAGCTTGGGAGATGATGTACGTTCGGAACGTCCAAAAACTGCAACCACTGACGATAATGTTGCTAAAGTTCACCAAATGGTGTTAGACGACCGCCGAATTAAAGTGAGAGAGATAGTGGAGGTTATGAAAATGTCCAAAGAATGTGTTTGTTACATATTAAATCAAGATTTAGACATGAGAAAGCTGTCCGCGCCGATTAATTACTGTAGATGAAACTTGGATACACCATTATACGCCCGAAAAATTCAGTCAAAACACTGGACTGCAAGGGGCGAGCCGGCTACAAAAAAAAGGAAAAACAGTTTTTTCTGTTTTTTTTTTTTTTTTTTTTTTGGGATAGTAAAGGAGTTATCTTAATCAATTATCTTCACTACGCATCATTACTTGCCAAGCTGAAGGCAGAAATTGCAGAAAAATGGCTACAATTGCAGAAAAAGAAAATCCTTTTTTTTTTTTTTTTGTGGGAAGGTGAGAAATCTTCATAGACACTATAGGCCCGGAGCCTATAGTAGTGTTAGATTCTTACTCACCAAAAAACACCTCCCTTATGCAAACCACGACTGAGTTCACACTCAACAAGCAGTTCTTCTATCGCATTTTATTTTGTTTTTATAAGATACGAGTATCCTGCAGGCGATTTTCCATTGCGCGCTGCTAATCACCGCGCTAGGTCGAGAGGCTTAGTCCTTTTCAGACGGCGCAATAAATTTGTCTCGTCGAGGATCTGTTGAACAGAAATATTCGTATGACTTTGTAATCGATTATTATGTTTTCGCGCAAACATTTTAATTACGTTCTGAACGTTTTCGACTCCTAAGTCTCTGTGGATATTATCGTTTCTAATGTACCACGGCGCATTAACAATACCTCGAAGAACTTTGTTTTGGAATGTCTGTATTACATTAATTTTACTATTTTTAGTACAACCCTAAAGTTGTACACCATATGTCCAGATCGGTTTTAGCACTTGCTTGTATAACAGCAGTTTGTTCTCTAAGCTAAGCTTGGAATACTTTCCAATAAGCCAGTAAATATTTCTATATTTGATTTCAAGCTCTTCACGTTTTTTCTTGACATGTGCTCTCCATTTTAGTTTAGCGTCGAGTGTCATACCGAGATATTTGGCCTCGTTCGCGTAAGGAATTCATACTGCGTTGATAAACACCGGTGGATTCTCAATTTCCTTGAGAGTGAAGTTCACGTGGACAGACTTGTTTTCTTTAAGCGCGATTCGCCAAGTCTTTGTCCAATTGTTAATCCGTGTAAAGGCACGTTGCAACTTGGCAGTTGCTTCTTCGACTGTTTTAGCCGTTGCCAAAATGGCAGTGTCATCAGCAAATGTGGCTAGGACAGTGTCGTCCGTTTGCGGTATATCGTGGGTAAAAAGCAAATATAGCAGAGTGCCAAGTACACTTCCTTGCGGCACCCCCGCGTTTATTGTCTTAAAAGTGTAATATTCGTTTCTGTGTCTCACACGGAAGAGTCGGTCTTCCAGGTATGAACCTAAAATACAAGACAATTGCTGTGGTAGGGCTTGTCGAAGTTTATATTTTAGGCCTTCGTGCCATACCTTAACAAAGACTTGCGAAACGTCGAGGAATGCGCTTGAACAGACTAACTTACACTCGATTGCTCGTTCAATTACATCGGTTATTCGATTCACTTGGTGGCTTCTAAAGCCAAATTGATGATCAGGCAAGAGGGAATTTGTGTCGGTAATTGGTTTAAGACGATTAAGAAGGATTCGCTCGAAGATATTGGTCTATATGACTTGACTTCAGTCAGCGGTTTACCGGGTTTCGGAACCATAATAACTTCGGCTACTTTCCACTGGTGCGGTACATGCTCTAATCTAATGCTGGCATTTATAAGATAGAGCAGTTTTAACAAACCTTTTTTCGGCAACGCTTTAAGTATCTCTCCCGTTATTAAGTCATATCCCGGGGCTTTATTAGGCTTAAGCGTGTCTATAACTTGTCTAAGTTCTAGTCTAAATGTAGCCTTTTCTACTGCAAAGTTTGTCGTCACGTCTAGCGTATTGACATTCTCTGGAAGCACTTCCCTGTCGAATGGTTTAAACGTTTCTGCAAGATGGTCGGCGAAAACATTAGCTTTTTCCTTATCTTCTTTCGCCCAGTCATCCTGGTTTCTTCTTATTGGCGCCACGTGTATTTGGGGCTTTCGAACACTTTTAACGGCTCTCCATATGGAGTAGTTGGTATCCTTTGTCACTGTGAGTCTTTCAAGGTAGTAATTAATACCTTGATTATTGAAGTCCTTGATCGATTTTTTCAACAAGTTGCAGAGCCTATTGAAGGACGTTTTATCTTGTGGTGCCCGGGTTTCATGCCACTTTTTCCGCGCTCTTCGTTTCTTCCTTATCATTTCTCTGAATTCCGGTGGGTATCTTATGCCTACTTTGGGAACTTTGTTCGATTCGCGGGGAATGTTCTTCCAGCCCGCTTGCTGTATGACTTCAACAAAACGTTCAACTTCTTTTTCAAGTTGATACGGTGTTCTAAGTGCTACTTTCAACTCAGTATTGTCTACAACGTCTATTCGGAAATCTTCCCAGTGAGTTTTGCTGTTAGTTAATCTGGGTGGTCTTTGTTTCTTAACCAAGGATTCGCACAGTGAGAGGATAACTGGAGAATGATCGGAGGAAAGATCGAAGCCCTCTTCAACTTTGACGTAACTAGCGTTTACTCCTTTTCCGGTAAAGAAGTCTATTAGATCGGGTGTTTTGGCGACACCCGAGGGCCAGTATGTTGAGTAAAAATAGCAACCACATTCCATACCAGCCCTGTAAAGAGTTTTGCCTTTTTGAGAGATACATCTTGAGCCCCAAAAGGTGTGCTTCGCGTTAAAGTCGCCACCAATAATGAAGATTGGTCCAAGAGAGTTGAATATGTCAATAAATTCGTGTTTTTCTATTTTGCAGCGCGATTGGCAATGGATTGAGGATATATTAAAAGAGTAATTTTTATTTTTAGCGCGCACCACGGTCATTTGAAATTTGTCAAGTTCAATTATTGCTTCCAGAGTATGTTCAATGCAGTTTTTTATGAATGGGGATGACCCGCCTCTTGCGTTTCCGGATGGATGATGAGCGTGGTAGTCGCGGTAACCTTTTAGTTCCACGCGCGATTCTGTCGCCAGGTGAGTTTCAGAAATTAAACATATGTCAATTACTTTTTCCTGCATGAAAATATTTAGTTTACCAAGCTTATTCTGTAGCCCATTGGCATGCCACGCTAGTATATTGAGCTTCTTTGTCATAATTAGTTGCAGAAATTGGCTTCGAACTTAAGAAGCCGTTCGACTATTATCTTATTTATTTTAGTTTGTTCTTCTAGTCTCTCGAGAATTACTGAGAACACATTTGAGGCAGGATCCAGTGGTGTATAGTTAGTCATGTTTACTCGCGCCACTATTTGCGCGTAAGTTTTTCCACTTTCCACTTGCGCATTGTTATTTTTGACGTTGTTGTTATTGGTGATTTTAGCATTTGTCACCATTACCTTCTTTAAAGGCTTTGGAGTAGGACCGCTATTGTTATTTCTCATTCTATCTGTCCCTGCGTTTTTCAAAGGCTTCGTTTTTGATTGATCTCGTAGCTTTTGCAACTCCTTCGCGACTTCGCAGCCTCGATAATTAGCTGGATGTTTTCCCTTGCCGTTAATGCATATCGCTGGGGACTCTTTCACGGCATTGCACTCTCGAGTCAGATGTTTTCCAGCGCATTTTATACAGCGAGGTAACTTCTGGCAGTAGGCCTGAGTATGGCTGAATCCCTGGCAACGTGTACATTGGGGAATCAGCTTAGAGTTTTTCCGCGGAGGTTCAATTTTGACAACAAGTCCCAAAATTGAATTTATGGCATAAATCCTTTCTAGGCTTTCGGTTTTGTCGAAAGTTAGCCTAAAGAGGGGAAGACCGCGACTTGGGGTCGTCCTTCGCTTTCAACATTGCGCTGTTTTTGCGCAAGTATATTAACTGCGTCGATTATCTTAAAGTCTTTATTTTTAAGGTCATTTACGATGTTTTCTTTAAGGCAAGAGGGATGCAATCCTCTAGCTACAACGCGTATGGGTCTTTCCGTTTTATTTTCGTACGTATGCCATTGAATCTTCTCGGCATTTCATTTTTGCGAAAGCGAAAACGCGCCGTCTCACACCTTAGCGGTTGCCATGGCGAAAATCCATGAATTACGGTGTGAACTGCTTGGCCATCCGCCTTATTCACCAGATCTAGCCCCAAGCGACTTCTTTTTGTTCCCTCATCTAAAAACTGCGCTCGGAGAACACAGATTTTCGTCAAATGAGGAGGCAATCACCTTCTTGAACAATTATTTTGCAGAGAAAAACGCCAAGTACTATTTGGACGGGCTAGAGCGATGAGAGCATCGCTGGGAGAAGTGTGTAGAGTTGCAAGCAGACTATGTAGAAAAATAAAAAAAAATTTGAGAAAAAATGTCTTGTACATCGGTCGGTCGGAAACTTTTCCGACAACAAGATGGAACTACAAACAATTAATCTCTCCAGTTAGTTATCACGGTTTTTGGCCAACTGGGTTGAAATTTTTCTTAACTGCGCTGTTCCTACGAGTTGGAATTGAAGACTGCAACCTGAAGCGTTGATGTGCATTCGTTATTCATGTCCTAACCATCGATGTCGCTGTATTTACAGCTTGTGCAGTTCGTTGTCTTCTCCCTCAAAGCCCGTCAACGCAAACGGGATCATAAACAAATCGAAGAATCCTGCGTTCAAAACGACCAAATATATCTTCCCCCGCCTCCGTTAATGACCATATTTCTGAGACATAGAGCAGAACTGAGCAGAACATCTACATAGAGACTTCTTAGTGTTTCTGGGCAAGATTTTAACCAAAGAAACACCGATTTGCATGATTTCTGTTGAAATGTAATTGCCGAAGTTAATAGGGGAGATGAGGTAGACAAAATAGTTAACTACCTTAACGTTTTAGGTGTCTACTGCTACGTTCTATCTGATCCGATCATGTTGTAAGGCCTTTTTAATTCGTTTCATTTCATTTTTCCACTGCACAGATTTTTCGAAAGTTGGACGTATGTACAATAGTAGTGTTGATTTGTGACCTTCGCACAATTTTCTCGATTATGATGTTGAAGTCACATAACAATATGCCACCTTATTTCAGGTCTCGGTGAGGCTAAAACAGCCATAGTTCACAGTTGCTATTTTAACAGCTCCCTGCACTAAGAGGGGCCAAAGAGATCGTTGATAAATAGTCTCAAGCGTTAGCCAACAAGATCTTTTCCGCACTGTTAAACAAATTGATGCCCATTTAGTAGGCCTCCTTTTTTGTGGATCGGACATATTATGTCAACACTAATGTTGAAATGTCAAGAATGGTCTATAGAGGAAGAGTACCGATTATGGAATACGCTCCTGATATGGAATAGTGCAGTTTTTTGAAAACTACGTTATGTATGTATCTGTTAAATTCTTGCAAAGCTGTCTTTTCATGCGCAGATTCGTTGTTAGTATCCTTGTAGTCGGCGGCTGAATTAGAAGTGCGCAGTAGTTAAAAAATTTTTTTTGGTGCAGTGCGTGGCATAATATTGTGAGTTTATTTTCTTTATATTATTTTATCGGTTTAACTTTAGTCAAATATTTTGTTTTGTGCCATTAGGGAAAAATTCAACATTTGTAATAATTTAAAGTTGTGAGGTGAGTTCAGGTCAATAGCTAGTGAATTTTTACATTTTTTAGTGAACATCGTTGTCCTAATATGGAATATGCAATAGAAATCCATATTGGGAACCAGCTCATATAATTGTTTCTTTTTTGACGTTGGATATCTTGTAAGTATTAAAGTGTCGCCTAATGAGAAAAAACATAAGGCCTGGGACAAAGAAAACATGAAAAAAGTTATCGCAGCCGTAAAATCAAAAGAAATGGGCTTCCAAAAAGCCGCAGATACTTTTAAAGTTCCACGGACAACACTTTTCAGACTTTTTAATTCGTCTTCAGCTGAAGCCTTAGATGTACCCTTTGGTAGAAAAACAGTTCTTAGTCCAGAATTAGAGAACCAATTAGTGCAGTACGTCCTGAGAATGAAAAAAAAATACTACGGTTTGACCCGAAAAGATATTAAAAGATTGGCTTTTCAATTAGCTTGTCGTAATAATTTGGAGAATCCTTTTAAAAATGATGCTCTAATGAAATGAATGAAACGATTCCAGAGGAAGTTATCAATGCAGAGCAGGAAAACGTTCCACCGGTTGAAGATATACGTTCCTGCAGGCTAAGCCCAGAGAGCCTCTTAAGTCTCCAAAATCAAGGCCTCCAAAGCCCTCAACGAGTCCAAGATCACCAGCCTGTCTGAAGCCCCCAGCTCATCCAAAGTCCCCAGCCTGTCCAAAGCCCGACATTACAAACTCGTGACCTTGATGGCGTCGAGACAGAGTGCGGTTATTTTTCGGGGCTGTTTACTGACGATAAGGGCGGTGAGGAATGGAATCAATGCATGCCCTGCAGTAAATGGTACCATTTAGACTACTCTGGTGCCGAATCCATTAATTTAATTTCTGATTTTTGCACATCAACATAAATTTGCATGTGTTTTATATTATAATGGATAGTGATCCATATTACGAGTAGGGTCATTTTTTGAAAAGTATTCATTTTGAGTTTGTTAACCTTTTTGTTTTTGGCATGGAATATTATTGTTTTTTTGAGTTTTTGTTTTATTTTATAAGTAAAATAAAGCATTTTCATTAATAAATATTTAAAAGACCGAATAAAATTGTATTTTTCTGAATTTATATTGGGTCTACAAGTAAGTTTCCAGCGTTTTTTTTTTTCAAAATTTGAAGTTTTATTATGAAAACATAGTTACAATGCTTTATTCAAAGTATCGTCCATCGGAAGCTACAACTTTCCCCCATCTTTCTGACAATTTATGAATTCCGGACCAAAAAAATTTCTCGTCTTTCGAGCCCAAGAACGTATCGAGGCAATTTTTGATTTCCTCTACTGAGCTGAAGCGTATTCCCGTAAGAGCGTTCTGCATCGAACGGAACAAGTGGTAGTCAGACGGTGCCAAGTCTGGACTGTAAGGCGGGTGAGGCAGAATTTCCCATCCACTATTTTACCAAATAGTTTTTCACCGAAACCGCAACATGTGGCCGAGCGTTGTCGTGATGAAAAATGACGGACTCATGCCTGGTCTCATATTCTGGCCGTTTTTCTTTTAATGCCCGCTTCAAACGAATTAGTTGGGTTCGATATAATGGTCCTTTGACTCCACCACTCGGAGGCAGTTCGTAGTATACGACATCCTTTTGATCCCACTGCATAGCATGAACTTATTCACGTGATTGGGCGGGCTCGCCGGGCTTTATATACGATTTTCTGCGTTTAGGATTATCATAATAAATCCATTTCTCATCACCAGTGACAATACGATGCAAAACTGATTTATTTTTATACCACTGCAGTAACATTTCGGACATGCAAAATCGCCGTTCGACGTCTCTTGGCTTCAATTCGTACGGCACCCAGTTTCCAACCTTTTGAATGAATCCCAGTGCTTTTAGGCGCAGGGAAGCGGCTTGTTGCGTGACGCCCAATGATGCAGCAAGTTCTTCTTGAATCTGACACGGATCCTCATCCAGTAAAGCGTCCAATTCCTCGTCTTCAAAACTTTTCGGCTTTCCGGGGCGATCTTCGTCTTCAACTCCAAAATCACCACTTTTGAACCGTTGGAACCACTCGCGGCATGTCGATTCACCAATACATTCCGCCCCATAAGTTTCCGAAAGCAAACGATAGGCCTCAGCCGCACTTTTCTTCATATTAAACAATAAAAGCAGCGCTTCCCGCAAATGACGTTTATTTGTCTGGAAACTTGCCATGATTTTGCTCGATAAAATGTACGACACCGATAGAACTGCTCACATATAACGCTCCAAAGTTGTTGACAGATACAAAACCTACAAATAAAACACATGGGGTCTGACATTTCTGCCCGGAATCCACTGGTGGCGTCAGCTCTGACAAACGCTGGAAACTTACTTGTAGGCCCAATATTTTGATATTCCATAATCGGTACACTTCCTCGACACATAAAACTTCTGATCATAGTTCCTGGAATAGGAACTCTCTATTCCTCCGACTATGTACTTCATATGCTCTTCTTTTCCACCAGAAGAACCGATGTTTTTCCCTCCTCGTTTGCTCATCGAACTCACGATCCTTTTTTGAGACGCCGCAGCTTCATATCGACGTAGCATACTAATCGCAGTTTTTTTTTTTTTTTATGGCGTCAGCACTTGATGTTAGTGTTACTATTATAACCGGCAATAGTTCTCTTGCTGGTTAACTGCAATTTCGACGCTTCACTGTGAAATCTGCTCAGTATTTTTCTGTTGTTGAATATTCGGACGTCTTTTGGTTGACAGCTTGTTGATCTAATTGTATGTAGAGGCCACCGAGTTCATTTGTGAATATTGGATTGGGGGGCACTATCCTAGCTATGTAGACTATGTTTTTCGACTAGACTACCAAAGACAATGCCATCCGCTTAATGATCTCGCTGTCGCAACAAATTATAGAACCCACCAATGACAGCAATAATGTTTAAAAAGCGTTCTCTCCGGAACATTCAAAATTTCTTTTACTTTGATGTCAAACACAGTCAATTCCTCGAACATAAAAATCTGGTTTGACCCACAATATCATTTGACGTTTACAGTTATACAAGGCATCCCAGAAACGGGTGATAGGTCAAATGCTGTATTTATCCGTCCCAATCACAGCGTCACTGCCTGACTCGCTCACACTTGGTACTCATTTTAACTTATTAAAAAGAATTAACTATGAATCGGGTTTCTTTAACAAAATATTTTTTTTGTCCGCAATTAAGCGTTAGTCTAGCAAGTGTCATACCATTTTGGAATCCAGACTAAATACTTGCCAAAATGGCACAGTATATTTTTTTGTGAGTACAGTCAGTTCAAGTTGCGTGATTAATGATTTTCAGATACGATGATGGACAAAAAAGCAATATTTTAGTTAAAACCGATATAGTTATGTTTCAATTTTGGACCGTAATTTACAGAACAGTGAGTACAGGGTTACGTGTCTACAAAAAAAATCGAAGAAAAGTAAAGATTTGCAGTCACAGTACTTGAAAGATCGTCACAGGGTGTCAGATTTCTCGATTTTTTTGAGTGCCAATAATTTTGAAAGTACATGACTTGGATTTTATTTTTATAATTTTGTGATAACCGACACCACCCGTTTCCGGCTTAACATTGATTTTTACGACACCCTGTACGGCGTGAATGACTCGATCTCCAACTTTTTAAAATGCTATATTTTTTTTATTTTTTGATAAATTTTATTGTGCCAAAGCAAAAAATGTTGGAAAATACATCAATTTTCAAATTGTATCAGTAGTTTTCAATATGTCCACCTTTGGCGCGAATAATGGCCTTGATACGGCCGAAGAGCGCATCGCACTCTGCACGCAAATGGCTCTGCGGTATTTTGGCCCATTCCCGGCGAAGTGCTTGTTTGAAGTGGTCCAAACTTTGGTATTTTTTAGTGCCAACCTTCGCCTTCAAAATACCCCAGACAGAGAAATCCAATGGATTTGCATCCGGAGAATTTGCAATCCATTGCGCCGAAGAAATGAAGTGTGACACATTGTTTTCTAACCAATCTTGGTTGACGCGCGCTTTGTGAGACGGTGCCGAGTCTTGTTGAAATGTCCACGGTCTTCGACCGAAATGATTGTTTGCCCAAGGCTTCAATACTGCCTCTAAGACAGTTTCACGGTATACGATCGCATTAATTTTGACGCCACGGTCCAAAAATACGAACGGAGAGCGACCATCGATTATGGCGGCCCAAACCATCACCATCGGTGCTGTCTGCTTTCTGGTGGCTGTCCGAAGGTGTAAATTTTCGAAGGACCTCTCTGGCAAGAACTCCTTCGCTCTTTCGACTCTAACTTTTTTCTGTTGCGGTGTAAGATCTTGTGCTTTTTGAAACTTTAATGGCTTGAGCCCAGCTCATTTTTCAGTATGTGTTGCATCCGTTCCAACGATATGTTGAGCTCACGAGCCATTTTTCTTCCACTTCGACGTGGATTTCGCTCAATTCGGGCCTTCACTTTCCGAACCATTTCTGCCGATGTTGCTGTTTTTTTATGCCACCTCCATGGCGTTTTGCAACGCTGCTAGTATCACGGTAACGAGCTATGGTTCGAGACACAAATGATTTATTCACGTTGAGGTGCTGAAGGTCTCTAACGATAGCTACTTGTGGTTTTCCAGCCAGATATAAAGCAATCACACCATCACGTTTGAATTTCGTTGCGGATAAAAATTTTTCAACACAACTGAGAGGTAAATCGTTTATCTGTCATGTGCCAAAATTTGAGCTCACTGTCATGAACGGTTTGGAAATTATAGCAGTCTGAATTTGGTTGCAGTTCGAGTCATTCAGGGTGTATAAATCGTTGTCATCATAAAAAGTCGCTGATTAATATTTAACCAATTCAGTCTATTTAACATGTTTCAAAGAGATGTTTTTTTTTTTGTGTTACACAAATATAGAACGCTAGCACAGTATTCAAAATGGTAAGGTATTTTATTGAAGACACTTCCTCGACTTTATTATTGCCCATAGTTACTCCTACTTATGTTTGTGTATGCTTAATTGGGCGGACAATTTAGTAGCATGCATTTCGTTTTGTCTACGTTTTGTTTGGGGGTTTTCTCCGGATATGTGCGAAAAGCACCAATTTGCTTCGCTGGATTACCTTTTCCATATAATTTATGTAGAGTAAGGAAAGGAGTACTCTGAGAACCGTTCCTGGATGTACTCAAAGGTTTTTTTTTTTGTGTAATGAGCGCGCGCTCATTACCCTTAAAATGTTCGTACACAGCGCGGGCGGAGGAAATTTAAGGAGGAAGAAAAGACTGGTACCGATGTACATTGTTTTTAAATGTTTGTAAATTATAACGACCAGGAAACACGGAGATCGGCGGGGCATTCCATAAGCGAGTTGTACGGCTAAAGAAAGAATCACCATATTTTAAAGTACGTCCGAAAATGGGCTTGAAGTTATACTGATGCGCATTCATAGCGACACGGGTGTTACGGTTAAAAGTTTGAATGGGCGGAATGCTACTGGTGATTTCAATGGACCACTGGTGGTGGAAATAGCGATAAAACAAAGTGAGCCAGGAGACATTACGTCGGTGTTCGGAGGTGTCAATTGATTGACTGGTATTAGTATCACCAATGAGTTTTATCGCACCGTTTTGAATACTATCTAGCAGGTGCAGAGATGTTTTAGGAGCACCTGACCAGATGTGGGCGTTGTACTCCAGTTTTGGGGACACAGTGCCCAGTGCACAGCATTTGTTTTGTGAATATCAGACTTGAAACCGTCCAAGATAACTTGAATTGAACGTTCCGAAAGGTAATTTCTAATCCATTGAAGAAGAGAGTCGTCGATCCCAAAAGCACGAATTTTCGACAAAAGAGCCTGATGCCAAACTCTGTCAAATGCCTTAGAAATATCAAGTGCAACTATTTTGCTTTCGCCAGATTGATGTACGCTTTGGTTCCACTTTTCGGTGAGAAATGCCATCAAATCACCAGTGGACCTGTTGCTACGAAAACCATATGATGATGGTGTTTCGAAATGTTTTTGTGTTTCGAGATATTTCATGAGCTGACGGTTTATCAGCGTCTCCACGACCTTGGAAAGAAGGGACGTAAGTGCAATGGGTCTGTAGGAGGAGAGACAGGAAGAGTCGCCTTTTTTAGGGACGGGCTGGACAAATGCTGTTTTCCATCTGCTCGGAAAGGGTCCTAAAGAATAGGATTGATGAAAAAGCTGAAAAAGCAGTGGTTTTGCCAGCGAGGAAGAACACCTCTTCAGAAGAAGGGGAGATATACCATCTGGACCAGCGGATTTATGTATGTTGAGATCTTTAAGTACTCTTGCTACTACACGAGTGCGAAAGTGGATTCGTCCCATTCAAGATTCGACGCACTCAAGTGTAGGCGGAGACAGAGCACAATCCGTGAGTGTTGAGCTGGCCGCAAAGTATGCAGCAAGCAGATTGGCCTTGTCCAAAGAGCTGGCAGCTGGAATGTCATTATAAATGAGCGTTGGGATGGAGGATGATTCAGAATTTCTAATGTTTTTGACGAACGACCAAAAATTTTTACTGCCTTTAGGACATTGCAGTATTTTTTGCCTCAGCTTTTGGTCGTATCAGAATTTCACACGCTTAAGAAAGACGTTGCAGTCATTTCTGGCTCGTTTAAACTTTTCTCGGTTTTCCTCTGTCGGGTTGGTCTTGTAGGAACGAAAAAACATTTCCCTAACCCCGACAGCCTCTTTACAGATCGAGTCGTACCATCCCTTTTCTTTTGGTTTGATATTCTTCATTCTCATCGCATCTCATTCCAAAGGGAATAGTTTCTGTGATCATGTCAGCAGCGGCATCCACGTCGTTACCGAGGAAACATAACGAAGAGTTCAAATTCCTAAAGAAGTTGTTAAGTCCGCTCCAATTGGCTTTCTTGTATTGCCATACGGTTCTTTTAGGAATCTTTTCCCGGGAAAATATGTACGAGCAATTAGCTGATATGCCACAATGGTCCGAAGGGAGAGCACATCAACGGAATACTTATCTGGGTGAGAAGTTAAAAACAAGTCCAGGGTCTTGGCGGTACGACTATCAACATCTGGTATTCATTTGTGCTCATTTACAAGCTGGGTTAAATTATTTTCCGCAGCGAAGATCTCAAAACACCGTCTCTCGGGTATTGTCTGTCCAAAATGTCGAAGGCAACCAGAATTGTGTATATTGAAATCGCCTGTAATAACGATTTCAGTATGAGGATACAGGGATACAATTCTTTGTATGGAGTCAGACAGCGCATCAAACTCATTAAAGGTATCAAAATTCAAAATAAGCGGTCTTAATGGGACACCCAGTATTTTGGAAGAATTTAATGGCTCTTTCAGCCTGCTGAGTGCTCAACATATGGATACACTTTGTTTTCCAAACTTTTATTGGTGAGAAAAAGAGTTCACAGAAGTTTGATCCAATACAATTATACTTCAAATAAAACGTTGAGCATGCGTGCAGCATGCCTGCTTTACAGATAATCAAACGATGATTGAAATTTTTGATTTCATTTTTGTAATGGTTCAGTAGTCCCGGAAACATTGGCATAAGCTCAATCCTTCAGAAAACCCGAAAGAAAGGAGTCACAAGGTGTTAGATTACACTTACTCAGGGATCCATTTCGCGAAATTTTACGATTTCCGAATTTCCTGGCATGTAAGTCCATTCCAACCAATTTGACTCATAAAAAGTTTTCCATCATGCTACGGTCGAAATCAGAATTTACAGTAACGTCTTTAATTTTCATCAGCTTCGGAAAAATAAGGCCAACTCACTCCACTTCACCAAGAACCACACCGCACGGCCGCAATTTTTCCAGCGTACGAATTTTACATAGATGCGGATGATTCTCGTTACCCAAGAAAATATGATTCAAATCACACATAATTCGTGTAATTATTCGTTTACTTGGCCTCATATCGAGTCCGAAAAATTCACGTTAAGCATGAAATACTGAGTAGTTACCCTTGTAAAAGGCTTTTTCGACAACGAGATGTTTAGCTGCTGCTTACAACGCCGTGGTTGAAATTTTATTGACCCAAACTGTCGAAATGTCACAATAGACAGGCCTAAAGTTTATCAAAAAAACAAAGTTAAGACTCATTACACATGTGACACGTTTCATGAATAGCCCTATATGCTCTGAAAAAAAAATTTGGGTTGGTCAATAAATTCTCTGTTTTTTGGTTGCGATTAAAGATTAAATATTTATTGTTAGGCTGACAAAGTTATCACCGTGTACAGCGTAGATCTTCCTATGTGCTTTTGCAGCGTTTTTTCCATTCCGAAAATAAAAGGGCATAATATGTCGAAAGTACTAATAATTTGTCTCCATTTTCAAAGGTACACCAAATGCGTAAAACAACCGATTGCTTTAAACTTGATTTCACATGATTATTTCGATTTTAATTCAAATAAAAGAAAAAAGACAATCTCGAAATGCATTTACAAACCAGTGTTGGCCCAAAGTTAATCTCATTAACGATTAAAAATTTAATCAAAAAATAATAATTAAGATTAATCCATCATAACCAAATTTAAAATGATTATGATTATTAATCATAATCATTAATCATTAATCATTAATCATTAATCGTTAATCTGATTATTTGATTAACTTTTAGCTGTGTCCAAATTAATCTCACTCTAATTAAGCTCATTATCAGTTTGAATATGTATGAAAGTGCGCACATTGCAACGATTCCAAGTCGGACAATAATAAAATTTGATTTGCTACACGATTGCTTTAAAAGTAAACTAGCAGCCGGTTACATAATCAGTGGCGGATAACGGGGGGCTGGTGACAGGCGCGAACGTAACCCCTCAACTATGGAGAATTAAAAAAAGGATGGGAAGGTGGATTAATTATGTTTGTATTAAGTACATGAAGAGAGTGGATCCCCCCCCCCCCCCTCGGGAAAACGCTGACTCAAAGACAACAAATATAAAAGGATGCAGCTTCCAAGGACAGTTTACAAGGACAGTTTACAAGAGTACATTGTTGTGTTATTAAGCAAAATTTGTGTAAAACCATAATTCGCTCATTGGCTATACATTTTTCGGATTTTGCTAAGTTTTCTGTTATTGTTTTACTCAGTAATTAATTTAAAAAACAAACATGAATTCTGATGATGAATATATTGATGCTAATAGTAGTGGTCTGGCAGATGAGCCGTCGGTGTCGTCAAACAGTTTCAGGAATTCAACAATGGTATTTCCATGGGAGTCGGATTTTTCTTCTTCTGCTTTATTTTTGGTATGAAGTGTTCGGATCAGCCAAGTAAAGAAGTTAAGAGCTATGGCAAAACGACATCTAACTTGTTGGGACATTTAAAATGGAAACATGGCGCTGACACAGTACAGGAATGTAAAAAACATATAAAAGACAAAAAGCAATCGAAGAATAAAAATAATACAGTTCGGACTTTAAGGCAGCCTGTAACTAAAGAAAATTTTGATCGCAACTTACTTTTTTTTTTGTTAACTCAATGATTGCTTTTCGAGCCGTGGAAGACCCGTATTTCATTCAGATTTTTTTTTTTTAAAAAAAAAAAAAGAACTTAGCACTCAGTGGGTATGAATACACTTACACTGGAGTGAAAAGTGACCCCCTTAGGAATTAAAATTTTTTTTTTTTTAATGTTTTTTTTATATTATTCAATATACACCCTGACTGACTGGAACTGCAACCAACTTCAGACTGCTATAATTTCCAAACCGTTCATGACAGTGAACTCAAATTTGGACACATGACAGATAATTTTATTACGAGGGCGGGTCAATAATTCTGTGCATTTTTGAATTTCTGACCTCTTTACTGAAACAGCAACACTGCTCCTGTCAACAAGCATTTGTCAGTTGACTCCTGTCAAAATTTAAACTTGCTGCGTCAGTTAGTTTGTGTTTGACAGCTATTTTTATCAGACTACTCACTAATTTGAGGAGAAAATGGAAAAAAGTGAATTTCGTGTGCTTATTAAGCATTATTTCTTGCGAAAAAAAACCATTACCGAGACCAAGGCTAAGCTTGATAAATACTGCACCATCGATTTCAATGGTAAAAAAGTGGTTTACTGAATTTCGTTGTGGCCGTACAAGCACTGAAGATGCCGAACCTCCTGGACGCCCAGTTGAGGTCTCTACACCCGAAACAATCGAAAAAATTCACGATATGGTGTTGGCCGACCAAAGATTGAAAGTGCGAGAGATTGTGGAAGCCGTAGGGATCTCGCATGGCTCAGTGGTTTCAATTTTGAATGATCACTTGGGCATGAGAAAGCTTTCCGCAAGATGGGTGCCGCGTTTGCTCACAGTCGACCACAAACGCAATCGTGTAACAACTTCACAGGAAGGTTTAGCGTTGTTTAATCGCAATATGGAGGAGTTTTTGCGCTGTTTTGTAACCGTGGACGAAATATGGATCCATCACAACAAACAACAGTCAAAACAGTGGGTTTCTAAGGGTGAATCGGCGCCAAAGAAGGCCAAGGTGGGTTTGTCAGCCAATAAAGTTATGGCGACTGTTTTTTGGGATGCACGCGGGATAATCCACATTGACTACCTTCAAAAGGGAAGAACAATCAATGGGGAATATTATGCCAACTTATTGGACCGATTCAATGACGATTTGAAAAAAAAACGACCTCATTTGGCCAAGAAAAAAGTTCTTTTCCACCAAGACAATGCAAGGGTGCACACATGTGCAGTTGCCATGGCAAAAATCCATGAATTGGGCTATGAATTGCTCCCTCATCCACCCTATTCTCCAGATTTGGCTCCGAGCGACTACTTCTTGTTCCCAAACCTGAAGAAATGGCTTGGTGGAAAAAGATTTGACTCCAATGATGAAGTCATCTCGTCATTTTGAGGACCTCGACAAATCATTTTTTTTGGAAGGGATAAAAAAATTGGAGAAGCGTTGGACAAAGTGTATAGAGCTCAAGGAAGACTACGTTGAAAAATAAAATTATTTTTTTATCAAAAAAATCAGTTTTAATCCAAAAGTCACGGACTTATTGACCCGCCCTCGTATTTACAAGCATTTTAAACGATTTGCGTCTCAGTTGTGTTGAAAAATTTTTATCCGCGATGGAATTCAAACGTGATAGTGTGATTCCTTTATACTCGTACGAGGTGTAGAGACCTCAACTGGGTGTCCAGGACGTTCGGCATCTTCAGTGCTTGTACGGCCACAACGAAATTCAGTAAACCACTTTTTTACCATTGAAATCGATGGTGCAGAGTCCCCATAGTATTTATCAAGCTTAGCCTTGGTCTCGGTAATGGTTTTTTTTTGCAAGAAATAATGCTTAATAAGCACACGAAATTCACTTTTTTCCATTTTCTCCTCAAATTAGTGAGTAGTCTGATAAAAATAGCTGTCAAACACAAACTAACTGACGCAGCAAGTTTAAATTTTGACAGGAGTCAACTGACAGATGCCTGTTGACAGGAGCAGTGTTGCTGTTTCAGTAAAGAGGTCAGAAATACAAAAATTACGGACTTATTGACCCGCCCTCGTATTTGGCTAGAAAACCACAAGTAGCTAGAACCCTCCAGCACCTCAAAGTGAATAAATCATTTGTGTCTCGAACCATAGCTCGTTACCGTGATACTGGAGGTGGTCATAAGAAAACAGCAACATCATCAGAAATGGTTCGGAAAGAGAAGGCTCGAATTGAGCGAAATCCGCGTCAAAGTGGAAGAAAAATTGCTCATGAGCTCAACATATCGTTGGAACGGATGCAACACATACTCAAAAATGAGCTTGGGCTCAAGCCATTCAAGTTTCAAAAAGCACACGATCTTACACCGCAACAGAAAAAAGTTAGAGTCGAAAGAGCGAAGGAGTTGCTACGCTTGCACGAAAGTGGTGAGTTGCCGAATTTGGTTTTTTCCCATGAGTCGCCATTTGTTATCGAGCAATATATCAACAAATAAAATGATCGAGTTTACTTTTCAGAGAGGTCCTTCGAAATTTTACACCTTCGGACGGCCACCAGAAAGCAGGCAGCACCGATGGTGATGGTTTGGGCCGCCATAACCGCAGATGGTCGCTTTCCGCTCGTATTTTTGGACCGTGGAGTCAAAATTAATGCGATCGTATACCGTGAAATTGTCTTAGAGGCAGTATTGAAGCCTTGGGCAAACAATCATTTCGGTAGGAGACCGTGGACATTTCAACAAGACTCGACACCGTCTCACAAAGCGCGCGTCAACCAAGACAATGTTCCACACTTCATTTCTTCAACACAATGGATTGCAAATTCTCCGGATGCATATCCGTTGGATTTCTCTGTCTGGGGTATTTTGAAGGCGAAGGTTGGCACTAAAAAATACCAAAGTTTGGACCACCTCAAACAAGCACTTCGCTTGGAATGAGCCAAAATACCGCAGAGCCACTTGCGTGCAGCGTGCGATGCTTTCTTCGGCCGTATCAAGGCCATTATTCGCGCGAAAGGTGGACATATTGAAAACTGCTGATGCAATTTGAAAATTTATGTATTTTCCAACATTTTTTGCTTTGGCACAATAAAATTTATCAAAAATTAAAAAAATTGTAGCATTTTAAAAAGTTGGAGTTCGAGTCATTCACCCTGTAGTCCCCTTTTAGTTTGATACACTTATTCCAGCGATTTTCCAACTTCTTGATCCCGTCCGAAAAGTAATTTTCCGGAAGGTCTGCAAAATACTCCTCCGTGGCGTCGATGATTTCCTCGCGTGAGCTGAGTTTTTTATTAATTTTTTTTTTTTTTTAAAGAACTTAACACTCAAGAGGGTATTACTACTCTTAAAATGCCGGAGCACGTGTTAAGTTTTTCGGAAAATTGGATAGAGAGAGAGAGAAAGATTTTTGGGTTCAGTGGTTATTTCGCTCCATGGGTGGCATCCAATATTTAATGGGGAGACTAAATTACTAGTGTAAATTGGACTTGATGTTATATTTAGGCAACCATTCATCTCACAAGATTTTAGTTGCCTGAAAAAGAGTCGTTCGGTCACGGCTGGTATTGAACCCCGAACCGTCCGATTGGGAAGCCAACACACTACCACTTGAGCCACGACCACCCACCATCTTTTGAGGTTTGGGAAGAGATAATAGTCCGAGGTATCCAAATCCAGTTACCAATCGACGCCAAAAGTCCGCCCGATTCCGCATCAGCAAGTCCAAACACTCTTTCGAAGTGCTCTCGCGTTCGTGTTTTTGGTCATGGGCGGCACGCAGCGGCAGTATTGCTATTTCATATGTAGAATATGTGCGCTTAGGACTAATCTTTGTGGTATCTGCTAGCTCCCGCACCTTCACTTTCCGGTCAGCCAACACCATTTCATGTATTTTTTTGGCATTGTCCTCTGTAACCGCATCGGAGGACCTGCCGCTGCGGACTTGATCGGTAGTGGAGTTGCGGCCACCACGAAACTCTCGAAACCAATATTTGACGGTGTAATCTGACGGAGCATTAGCCCCATAATATTTATCCAATTTTTCTTTTGTTTCCTTCGCCGTTTTGGCTCTCAAAAAATAATGTTTTATGAGAGAACGAAAATCGTTTTTGTCCATACTCAACATGATGCCAACCACGTCAACAACAATCAGCTGTCAAAACAAAACTAAAGACAGTATCACACTGAAATTTGGCATACCTGCCTAAATATGAACGGACTTCAAGACACCATAACCTTTTTTGCAGTAGCAGCGGTCAAGGAGGTCACTTTTCACTCCACCTAGTAATGCCTCAGCATTAAGTTTTTTGGAAAATGGGATAGAGAGAGAAAGAAAGGTTTTGGGCTCAGTGGTTATTTCGCTCCATTATATCAGTGGCATCCAACATTTAATGGGGAGATTAAATTCTTAGTGGGAGTTGGCTTGATGTTGATTTCTAGTCAACAACTCATCTTACTTGATGGGGGATTTAAATGTGATAAACAGTGGAATCAAGTTACCCGGGCGACGGTCTCTCAGAAAAAAAAATAGCTAAACAATCATTCGATCAAATTTGTGAGATAAAGGAAAATCTAGCTGCAGAGAAATATTTGTGCACTACCGCTGATATATGGTCGGGGAAAACAAGAAGTTTTTTAGGTGTTACTATAAGAGGCGTTACGCAGCTTAAGCTTGCCACCGGTTTACCGGGACACACACCTTTGACCGCATAAAAGATTTGCTTCTGGAAATATTTTCAGATTTTGGCATTTGCCCCACGCAAATAGTATGCTCTGTTACTGACAATGGGTCCAATTCCGTGAAAGTATTCAAGATATTCGGAGTAAATACAATATCTTTAATTGGATATGATAAAGTTAATGAATCTGCAACTCCAAATGGCAGCGAGGACGAGTTGAGCGGCGTTGAACTTGAAGAGTTAGAAGGAGAGTTCGGCACAAGACAGGAGCACGATCATGATGATCTTGATGAAAAAAATTTAATATACGACCATTCATAAAACAGATCGTTACCATTTCACTTCAGATGCAATGCGCACATTTTAAATCTGATTGCTAGCAAGGACGTCCAAGGCTTGTTGACCGACAAATTAACCTGTCTTAGATAAATACATTCCGCAGTAATGGAAAAATGTAATGATTTGTGGAGTGCCGCTGCTCGCCCAAAATCAGCTAAGGTGAAACATGCTATTCTGGGATATACGTTAACACGACAAGGCATAACAAGACGGAATAGCTACTATGACGCTTTGAAGAATATATCAAAAATCAAAACTGTTTACTCCCAACTAGACAGAGCAAGAAATCCATTACGAAACTCTGAATTTCAATATATGGTATTGAGGAATACTGCTCCAGTTGCAACCGCTTTATACATTTTGCAGGGCGATAACGCATTTTTTGGAATATTGTTACCCTGCCTGTATGCATTACAGAAAAAATTACAGAAGATTACGACGGCTCCAAATCTCAAATTCTGTGAACCACTTGCTGTAAAATACTTACAAAGCGTAGAGAAAAGATTTGAAGAGTTTTACACTTTATCAAATTAAACTAGTAAACATGCGGCCGTTGCAGCTCTGTGCTACCCAGGATTTAAGAAAAAGTGACTAGTATATCTAACTGCCGTTGATCAAAAGAAATGTTTAAACCTTTTTAAATCAGAAGTACGGAAGGAAATATCAGATATCCCAGAAACTTTGACTGCCAGCAATACTGTCAATAATACTCGCCACCAACAAGACGAGTGTTTTGATTTCCGTTCCGACTGTGGCAGCGAAGCGGAACCAGTTGATGCTAAAAAGAGAGCGGATATTATAATTTCATATTTTTTGCCGAAGGAAGCCAAGAACGAGAGCTTCTACAAAGTTATCCTGTTATAGGCAGCATTTTTATTAAATACAACACACCAGTTCCGTTCTCTGGCTCAGTAGAAAGAAGGTTTTCTTATGCAACTATGTTAAATAAACCTAGGTCCCACCAATTATCTGACGATTTATTTCAAAAAAGAGTAATTATGAAATGTCACTTGAATATCAGAAAACCAGAAATGTAAAGATTTAATTAAAATTGTTTTTTTGAGTTTTTGAATTATAAATAAAAATGTTTTTGGAAATCTGTGTCATCATTTTCCATTATTTCTTTTACGTTGAATTGACAACCCCGGGCGTAGCGAGGGTCCAGCGTGGTGGATGTTCCGCAACCCCAAAGTTTTTATACTCGGCAAATCCACAGTCGGCAAAAAATCATTTACTGCGAAGTCGGCATCGATTTAGTTCAATAAGCTGGCCCTTCACGACATTAAAGATTTAGCCTAAGTCGACTAAAATACTTGGTTCTCGGTCGACCTATCTGCCGACTTAGTAACACACTTCTTTTTTGAGAAGAACATCCGAAATCAGCACTGGGCTTATTTGAGTCAAGTCGGCACGGCCATCTAAAGTAGGTGTCGGACTTTGATGATCACTGAGAAGAAATTCCGGCCCGTTTTTGGCTCAAGATACAAGCTGCATGCATGCTTCTTCTTCTTCTTTTTATTCCTTTACTAGCCCTTTCCTCGTTACACGACCTTATGCATAACAAGTTTCTCATTTTTACAGCATCGCTGCTGCCTCCGCTTATGGGGTTGGCTAATGTCACAGATCGCAACTAATTCTATTTGACCCAAGTTGTTCGGTTACCAAATTCTTTATTTGTAGACTTCCTCTTATACGCGAATATCTAATGCATCGCGTTTCGTGACTTCAGTAGACACTGTGAACCACACATAAGAGCTGGTCGAGCAACCGTCGTGTAGAGTTTCATGTAGATCAGAAAATGGGCATGCCAAATGCTCCGTCTTTGAACGATTTATTGTAAACCCGTTTCTCTCTAGCGCATTTTTCCATGATTTAAGGCGTTTTGCAATCGGCAAATTCCTAAGATGAGTTGGCAATTCTACAAAAACACTCCTGCTGACAACATTGATGAAAGTATTAGTTTATAACCAAGTTAATCGATTAATGATTAATATCAATAATCATGATTACGATAACTTTTTCTAATCTTGATTTTTTTAATCATGATTAATTTAATCTGATTAAAATTAATCGGATTGATTAACTGATTAAAAGATTAATTGATTGCTGCCAACACTGTTACAAACTCCGTCATTTAAATTTAACTTTAGCACTAACGATAAACAGAGGCAACTTTTAACAGAGGCAATTTAGCATACATTGACAGGCAAAGACTAGGTGTAAAGTTTAGCTTACGGCTCCCACATAGCGCTAGTAAATTAGAATAGGGTAGTTTAGTTAGTTGAGCTAATTATAAGCATTTGTTTTGGCATATAAGTAACATGAATTTATGAAATACAATAAATACGAGCCCAAACGCAAAACATTTGGTCTACCGAGGATAAGATACAAATAAGTGCTCATTCTTAAATTCTTTTGAAAAAAAAAAACAATTTTTTTTTGTAATATCTATAAAGATTTATTCATTTTAAATAGGAAAAGACAAAAAAAAAATAAAGTGACTTAATAAAATAATGTTATGAAGTGATCTAAAAACTCAAATGGCGTTGTATTTACAATTTTAAGACGCAATATAATTAGTCTATAAGTCTTAATTTTAATTTTACCACTGTGTCACGTTGCCTTTGGCCTTTATCACTGCTTCTAAGCGTCTTGGCATAGTGTTAACTAATTTTCGACACCCTTCCGCACCAAAAGATTCCCAAATATATATTTTATATTTTGGCTCTTAAGTCTTGAAGAGTCCGACCTGGCTCTTTTCGTAATTTTTGCTTCATTTTATGCCAAACGATTTCGATTGGTGAAAGATCAGCAGTTTACCACGCAAATGTTGACCTAGCCGCGTTGCAAGAAGCACCATCCTGTTCCAAAATGTTCTGGTACTTGGCAGCATTGACTATCCCATTGGCAAAATGTAAATTACCCATAACACGTCCAGACATGCAACCCTAAACCATTAGAGTTGCTGGGAACTTCATAGTTTGTTTAAGGCAGTCTTTGCGAAAGGCTTCTTTTGCATTCCTTATCACTCGTCTTCGTTCGTCACCTACACAAACTTCGAATCTGGACTCATCACTCCAAATAACGGACCGCTATTGAATTAAAGTCCAGTTTTTGCGTTGCTTAGCCCACTCAGGGCGCCTTTTCTTCTGCTTTTGTGTCAACAGTGGTTTTTCTTTTGCCTGAATTTTTAGCGAATTAGATTTGTGTAATTTATGCAAAACTCAAATATTTTAAAAAAAACCTTACAAAATTTGTATCCAATTTTTTCCATAGTCTGCTCACAAGTGTCAACCGAAACACTTTTTTGAATTCGTTCTCTCCATTCAACAGTTATTGCAGCAGCAGTCTGGCGTCGATATTCTTGTATTATTTTTCTCAAAATGCGACAGGTTTTGTTATTGGTGAACTTTGAAATAATGTTCTGCACTGATGAGCGCGGTATGTTAAAATTTTTAGCGATTTTGTAGCTCGGCAATCCCGTTTGCAGTGTTTTAATAATTGCTTCCCTTAGGTCTCGTGATAATGCAACGCCATGCGCCATGGTTGACTTGAAACTGTTGCTGGCTTGCATAAAAGCATAGATTAAAGAACAGCAAAACAAGTGCATGTCATTTTTTTTAATAACGGTTAACCGAAACTCTATTCAAATAGTCATAGACCAAAAGAGGGTAGACCAACTGTTATGCTATCTTTGTTTGAGTTGAAAGTAAAATTGTTGTTGTGTGCTTTTTCAAATTTTCTTTTGTTTGGTCTAATTTATTCATTAAAAATATTTTATTACGTTGATAAAAACTTTGAAATAAACAACAGCTTATTACCAGTAATCTTAATTATGTATAAATGAATAATGTTTTAATCAAGGAATAGACGAACTATTTTGCATTTGGGTTGTAATCAAAAATTACATTCAAAATTAAATGAGTCAACCAATGAAATAGATGTCTCCGGACCGTTTTCAAGATATTCTGGCCGAATCGAATCTGGAACGAACACCTCGGAAAACGTATAGGGAATCTATCGAAATAGCAATAAGAAGAAACTAGTGGCAGTGGATTGGTCTGAAATGAGTTGGAGGGAGGTGGAATACGCTTGGCACGCAATGGCATGCAGGTTATTCTCACTGGAGGAAATACAGAAACTAAACAAGCCATTTTGCGGCTACCTTCATCATTATTATTTAAAAATATTGTTTATTCTGCTTTATTAAGAAAAAAAAAGAAAAAAAAAACATTTAATAATAGTTTCATTTTATACACATTTATATTTACAACATTTTATTTATATAGATATTTTACCAGCCTTGCTTCTTTGCACAGCAATCTTACATAACAGGTTTTTATTTTATTTGTTTTGTTTCTTTTTCTTTTTGTAAAAATAGATGTAAGTTTCAAATGTATTTTCTTATGAATATGTACCAATGTACTCGTATATATCTGGATACACTTAAAAATATATTATATGGTTTAAAATACAATTGACCATTTAAGTTATTCAAAATGTGGTCCAATTAATAATCGTTCGTTGTGCGTTGAAAGATAAATACCAGCTTTTTTTATAAAATAAAACTAAAACAGCCAAAAATCTGATAAACTGATTTAATCGCTTATTTATCTATTTAAAAATTCAAAACAATTTTACAAAGCCTTTAAATTACCATGTAGATATTGTGTGCTTGATAAAAGGGTTTAGATATACAGGAAAGTCAAGTCTGTGACAAATGAAATCAAAACAAACTAATAAATGAAAATCTGGTTTACATTATTATTATTATTATTATTATTATTATTATTATGATTCTTTTTTTAATTGTTATAACAATTCTTTAATGTGCTAGGAATACTGACTACATCAGTTTGGTTTTATCTACCCGTTTGTTTTGTATAAGAATTAATAACAATTCCATATTTTAAATGAATTGCAAACGAGCAAATAAATAGTAACTTTCCTTCTCCATGTAAGCCTTTGTTTTGGATTAATATTAATTGCTTTCGTGCTAAATAATAATTTGAGCAATATTTCGAAACAGGAATGCTTCATAATATTAATATGTTTTCTATTTTAAGTAAATAATAAAAACTACAAAAACTACAACATCTCTCACACAATAATACAGAATTTCATAAATATTTCTTTCACTGACATTCATTAATCTCTTTTTGTTGTGGAATTTCTTAAAACAGGATTTCTCAATACCAACTCAGTCTCCTCAGATATAATTGGCAACGCATTTGTCCAGTGATAGTTTATTAAGTGGCTTATGCTATCAAAGATTCGATCTTTGGTTCGCACAATACCTTCGGGATCGATTAGAAGAAGATGTTTAGGTGTCTTACCCTCCAGACCAGTTAGGACATATTGCCCATGTTTACCCTGAGATTCTCGAACCAGAAAATCACCATCGTTATGCAGAAGCTTCTCAGATATTGGCCTACTAATGGCAGCGTGAAACCAGGACTCTGTCATCAATTGAGAACGCTGAACTTCGGCTGATAATGAAAATGGTTCTGCAAATAAAAATGTGTCCACACGACAGGTTTTTATTTTTTTTTTTAAAGTTAAACACTTACGTATATCGAAAACATCACGAACAGTTGGTGGTGTTTGACCTTC
The DNA here is from genome assembly GCA_963966105.1 of Volucella zonaria. NCBI lineage: Eukaryota > Metazoa > Arthropoda > Insecta > Diptera > Syrphidae > Volucella > Volucella zonaria. The sequence continues at coordinate 52,683,611 of OZ014533.1, read as the reverse complement.
TTTAACGGGATCAAAGTTAGTCAGATTCATTTTCACCGTCTGATCTGGTGGCGGACTATTTAAATCAATTAAATTACTGCTTAATCGATCACGAGGCTTTTTCAGATTTAACTGGGTAACTTTGTGCGGTAAATCGTTTTCACATAGTAAATCGGGTGGTAGCTTATCCGGTAAGTCATTGTAGTAATCTTTTTCATTTTCTTTACCAGTATTGTAATTTTCAGGTCGGTTGCGACTTTTTTTTATTAACAAAAAAATTCAATAGAGATTAATTGCTTTTATAATTCGAATTTTCAAATAACTTACGGTTTCTTTTTATTGATGGCATTATAACGCAACATAAATGCTCTTCCAATGGCAACAATTAAGTCTTCACTCTGGCCAACGCCACACTCTAGAACATAACAAGCTCTCCAGTCGTCTTCATTTTTTGCAATATATGCTAAAAAATCCAATGTGTCCTGAAAATTTTATTCAAATAGTGTGCTATTTTATTGATCCATTATTTTTCTGAACAATCACTTAAGACATATCTAAATTTAATGTAGGCCCCGGACAATGTACAAATATAATAATTAATAAAAGCAATGCTGGTGAATAGGACATTGATTGCGGATGCTGCATTGATATGTGGTGGCGGGTTGGCCGCAAGCCGGCGTTCTGTCTCTACTGCTATGGTGCATGTTGGTCGACTCACTGCTCAACGCGCTCAATAGTACTAACGTCAATGCACAAGCATACGTTGATGATGTAGCTGTACTGTCTGTTGGATCGTGTCTAGCGAATGTCTGCTCTAAAGCGCAGGCAGCCCTAGATGTAATCGACGATTGGTGCATAATGGGTTTTCAGTCTTCTTCTTTACGAGAAGGCGGAAGCTGTCTGCTCTGACTCATCTAGTGCTTAAAAACAAAGTGCAATCCCTATGTCTAAGAGTGCAACCACGGGTCAAGCAAAATCTTTTCCTAGCTCATCAAAAACGCTCACAATCTAAGCTCTTGAAAAAACTATGAAGAAACGCACCGAAACCATCATGTGTCGTTCTTCTGTGACAATCTCATGCAAGAGATTTTACGTATCGAGAAGAACTGGTTGGTACAATTCTAGAAACTTGAGCAAAGTGTTAGCGACCTTCAAAAACGTATGGAGAAATTAGAAGCCCAACCTTCCGAAGCACCCAATTCTCACGATGAATTAGAAGACCTAAGTAAAAGATGCGATGACTTGGAGTGAAGAGAAATAGCTGCTGACGCTATAGTTTTCGATATTCCACAGCTGGCTGACGAAAACCTAGTCTATTTTCCATCATCTGTGCCACTGCGTGAAGCAAAAGATTCCAACGTTAAACGCTGTTTTCCGCACTCAGCGAAGAGAAAATACGAATGACCCTCATATCATACTTAGGGTATGATGGGAGAAATTTACTGCTGAGGGCAATTGCTGAGTTTCGGAAAAAGGAAGGAACGCAACTATGCCTTAACGACGTAGGTCTGGAATCGTCGTCTAAGAGAACTAAGAGAATCCGATCGCTACTACAACAAGCAACACGACTTAAATACCGCAAGCAGCTTTTCTCCGTCTCCACGAGAAATGGCAACGTTTTAGTGAGAAAGAAGAAGAATGGAAGAAGTATCATAGTCAACGACGAAGACGCTCTCACCACCATCACCGCGCGACATCAATAATGAAGCTAATACACACTCCATTTCTAGTTAGAGCCCATCAAAGTGGATGACCCCTAACCACTTTAAACGCTATAATTTCTAAACTAGTACAGGTACAAAAATAGTTTTGGACATTTTGGAAAGATAATTTAGTAGTGCATAAAAGTGACGTTAAAGTCAAAAATTAACATGGGCAATGAAAATGGAACACGCTTATAAATTGGATATCTGAAGACTCAAACAAGATATCAACTTTATTTAAACGCCGTTACAAAGGCTAGTATTTCTTCTAAAAACAAAGCCCTACACGAAGTTTCTACCATTAGTACTAACAAAGCAATTTCCGTTAAAATGATTCAGGGTACACCAAAGTAAGCGTTTTCTTAAATCCTCGATAAATGCTTTCAACATTGGACATAGACCCTTACTGTAGAACGATTTTTTTTATAGAATATACCCAGGAATCATTTCCCAAATTATCGTTGACGAATTAGTGAACACCCTGTATTTTACAGTTCGTAACTTTTGTCCGTCATTGTGCCGACGTTCCAGCTTGCCATACGTACTTTATTTCTAAAAAGAATCATATTGCTCGGTTCCGGCAGCCGTCGAAGTCTGATCCGAATATTTCTATTTGCCCTGGATATCTCTTTCGCTGTTTAAAAAGGCGCCCGGCGGGGTAGTGTATTCATATTATTTTACTTCCATGATGGCGTACCTGCATACCACTGTTCTTTTATCCACGTAACTCGGGTATTCCGACTTTTCTTTAACCTCACCGGTAGTCTCCAGACGTGGGAGCCAGACTGGGTGGCCGTGGCTCAGGTGGTAGTGTATTGGCTTCCCAATCAGACGGTTTGGGGTTAAATACCAGCCGTGACCGGAAGACTTTTTTTCAGGCAACTTAAAATCTTGTGAGACGAATGGTTACCTAAATACAACATCAAGTCCAATTTACATTAATAATTTGGTCTCCCCATTAAATGTTGGATGCCACCGATGGAGCGATATAACCACTGAGCCCAAACATCTTTCTTTCTCTCTCTATCCAATTTTCCAAAAACTTAACACGTACTCCGGCATTTTAAGAAAAGAAAAAAGATGTTAATACGCCTCAGACTCATCTTAAGTGTTAATGAGCCCATTTAGTCACATTTTACGACAAGCAGTGAAGAACTGTTGCAATATTTTATAAGCCGTTATCACACAGACAACAGAATGTGATTCTATTACACAAGCAAAGTATTTTAAAAATGAAACATTCCCTCATTTTTGTTCACCCTAGGATTCAACCTATTAAGTTGATCATGAAGACATTTTCAGCGTCGTCGAGTGTTGTCGTCTTAAAATGCCGTCCAACATTGATTTCTGGTACAACAGAGAAATATAAAAGGCAGCCACCTAGATGTTTCCAGACGAGCTCTTGGGAAAAGATGGTGCCGTGTTTTTAAACAATTACTCTTCAACAGCTTAGACTTCAACTGAAAGTCCATTCAGATAAACGACGGCCATGACTACATACTCAATCGGATCAATGAAAACTGCGAACTAAAAACAGAAGAAGCCAGTCTTCCAATTCTGTTTTTCTTGATTTATGTATAAGAAGATAAAGTTACTGTGACAATCAAGTAATCTTAATAAAACTTACCGGATCACCACCTGACGCAAATGATATTCTAGGTGTACTATGACAGACAATCATTTCGTTAGTTTCAGCATTTGTTAGATTTAAGGCTCTACTGCTCACATTGATAATTACATTTGTTCCCGCATGCTGCATGCATGGTTTCTCTGCTATGTATTGAAGAACTTTTTTATCGACTAGTCTTTTGCTCTTAAGCCCAGCTGCCTCACAGACTCGATTTATACATTCCCTTCAAAAGAAAACAAAATCAAAAATCAAAACTAAAATAAGTACTTCCCATTCACAGAAATAGAAATGAAAGCATCTATTTACCTAGCAACTTGTGTTCGTGTTTGAAAATCCAGGGATTTCATTGAAGTCTTCACTTCCAGGCAACCAATGTACTAAACGAAAAGAAGGATATTGCCTCTTGAATTGGGGAAGGTTTTTTACATTTATTTTATTACAAAAAAAACCTACCCTAACTTGAAATGATTCTCCATTTTCTAAAATAGCATCATATACACATCCGTTGCCACCACCTGCAGCTCCACCAGCTCCGCTACTACTCCCACCACCACATGCACCATCACCACAAGACTGATGGCTTTTGTCACAATCCCCTCCGCCACAGCAACCTCCGTTCCCTCCTCCTCCACCTCCAGCTATAGCTGACTCGCATCCATTCCCTCGTGGCATCCCTCAGGTTTATTTTAATACTTGCGAGTTGATGGTTTGTTGAATGGTTTTAAAAAGAACCCTTTTATCTGCAATAGAATGGAATGTATCAACGAAAGAGGGAAAAAATCAATAACCACCCACGCCAATATACATATCTAAAGTTGAATGTCGCGAATAAAGGAAATATAATGTACAATAACAAATACAGAGCAATTAAATTTTGCGGTGGTTAATGGCAAATTTTTTTTATGCTGAACATTAAAGGCTGAAATACGAATTCAAAAAATTTATTTTATATTTATTCGCTTGGGTTTTTGGATGGCTTTTAGGATTACAATATAATTAAATTCGAATAATAGAGTAATAATATAGAAAGAGTAGAAAGGACTTTATCCTGGTTTAAGTCAGCAGTGAGTATTCGCCATCAGACACCCGTCAACCATATTATGCATAAGTCAAAAACATTTAACCCAATGTTAAGTGCTTGACAGATACAAGGCAAATAACAAAATTTTCAAAAAATAATTGATATTATAAGAGCCGAAATTTAAAGCATTCTCCGATAGTGCCATCGTATTGCATAATGTTGTTGTCTCCTCCTGGTGTTGAATGTCTGTTGAGTTGGAATCAGGTAAGTGTTGTCGTTATAGGAGTGTCTTAATATTTCCAGTTTATGCAGCTGTGCGATGTTAAGCATTATTATGTCAGTTGTTATCTGGTGTCTTTCATAGATGTGTCGTAATGCAATTCTATGAATCACATTTTCTATCGTATCTGAAGAGGTTTCATTCCAAAAAAATTCCACAGCAGCGGGTGTTGAAACGTGAAACGGTGAGTGAAAGATTCTAAAGAAACTCTGAACAAACCACTAGCAAATCAGTACCAACTTTAGCTAATAGAATTTTATTATGAAGAAACCAGAGATAAACCAACGAAAACCGCCATTAGTCGAGACAATAACCTTGCACAATTCAAACAAGGAAAGAGGCCAGTTCTGGCAATTAAATTTGCAAGTATGGTTCCAAAGTACCATGAACTAAAAAGAACTAAGCGCATAAGATAGATGACAACTTAGAAGAAAAATGTAAGAGCAGTGCAGAAACTCTACTCGGCATTTCAAAAACCCTGTTTAACATAAATAAATAATAGTGGTGGTGGAACCATGCGACGAAAATGGCGGTAAAGAACAAAAGGCAAGTCCTTGAAATGTGGACTAAGTACAGCAAAATATCGAAAAAGATAAAATGCGTCTTAATTAAGACTAAGAGCGTTGGAAAAGGAACCGAAAAAAGCGGTAGCAACAGTACGTGTGATAATTATAGAAGCATTGTATCAGGAATTAGATGAGTTACCTTCACAACCTATAATTGACGACAAGCAGTAGACGAAATACAAAGTTGAAGCACGGGTAAATGATCTAAAATCTAAAAACTCGCAAGAGATTCAATCGCCGAAATAAATTGAAAATGAGCAGGAAAACTTACCAACGGAAAACAACAAGATTAGCAATATATGGAAAGATCACTTTAACGCCATACTAAACGAATTTCCGCACAGTACCATTCCCTCGGCAGTCCCACACGAAAAGCAGATTTTACGGAAGCAGAAGTTAGCGAAGCTATGAAAAGCATGCACTGAGGTCGTGCGGTCGGACCCGATAACATACCCACCGAAGTATGGGTAACAATCGGAAATCTTCGGTTTAAATCGTTTGCGATTTTATTCAATAAAATGAAGAGAGGCGATCGAATCCCATAACAGTGGAGGTATGGTTCCACTGTATAAAGGCAAAGGCGACAATAGAAATTGAAAAATCTACCGATCAATAAAACTAATGTCGCATACTCCGTCCGATTCCAAATTTACGGCTAATGATCGATAAACATCGCGATAAATCGAAAGATTTGCATGTGCTCTTCATCGCGATACTTCGAAAGATTTTCATGTGCTCTTCATCGAGTGATACGAGGTATATACGGTAACGTTAAAACGAAAGTCTACAAAGTCTCTTGAAGCAGCAACTCTAATAGAGCCAAGAAACTCATTATTTCCACATTCACTTATTTTATAGGCGAAGGCTCATTCCTTTGCGCATGGGACAATCAGCATCTGAATGTATGATATTTCATTTTTTATTTTTTCTTCAAAATATAGAAGTCGATAATGCAATAGTATCTGATCCACGCTCGATAGCAAATAAATTCAATGCGTATTTGGTCAATATATTAGAGACTTTAAAAACCCCTGAGCTGCTTTCCACTTGCAACTGCAATATTTTGAAAATATTGAAGAAATAATGCAGTGTAATAGTTTCTGCTTTCTCCAGTTTTCTTCGTTTAATTATGAATCTGGAAAACAAGAAATCAAGCACCAGTGACGGTATTTCTACCATTCTATTAAAATCAATTGCTTGGGAAATTGTGGATGTCCTGTGTTATATATTAAATCTTAGTGTTACCCGTGGTAAGTTTCCCAATTCTTTAAAAAAGGCAGAAGTCATTCCGCTGTTTAAGAAAGGAAATTACAAAAACAACAGCGATTATAGACCTATTTCTCTACTCCCTACGTTCTCAAAAATTTTTGAGAAACTAATGAAATCACAAATACTCTCTTTCTTAAAATAAAGTAATTTTTTTTTCACACGATCAGTATGGCTTTCTACCAGGCAGATCTACTGAAGATGCGATTTTAAAAGTCTGTTGGGGTCTGTTTAGTGGCATAAATGAAAGTAAATCAACTATGGCTCTTTTTCTCGATATGACTAAAGCCTTCGATATGGTGTATCTTGAAATATTACAATATGCAAAGCAGGTTTTAGAGGAATGGCTTAAGTCATATTTGTTGGAAAGAGAACAAAGGGTTTTAGTCAATGGCTTTTATATGTAAAGCTTACAAATGGTGTCCCACAAGGTTCCGTGCTAGGTCCAATATTGTTTCTCATCTACATTAACCCTCATTTCAATTAAAATTTCTATGGTAAGCTTAGGGCTTTTGCAGATGACATCGCTTGCACGTACACTGATCTTTCGATTCACGAATACGTTGCGAAAGTCAACCATGACCTCGAACTACTTAGGATCTGGTTCACAATTCACAAGCTTATTATCAGCGAAAAAACACAATGTGTATTTGATAAATTTAAGTTCTCTTTTCAGGCAAGTGGCTGCCAAAAGTTTTGTTTACCTCTTCATACCTGTGGGAGGCTTAATATTAACGTAAATGGTACTTGTTCATCTGGTTGTTTCAATGTCGAAACAGTTGAATAATTTAAATACCTTGGTGTTTTGTCAATAAATTAAACTGGAAAGTTCACAGCCAGTATCTAATGTTAATTACACGTATATGATGTTAATTACACGTAAAATGTTTCTCTTAAAGCCATATTGCTCGCGAAAAGTTCTTTCAATATTTTATTACAGTTTAGTTCACTCAAAACTACAATATGGTATTGTTAGCTGAGGAGGTACCTACATGAATACCTTGAAGTCTCTACTAATTGCCCAAAAGCATATAATCCGAATCATGTGCGGTAAGAATCGTTACACAGAAAGTTGGCCCCTCTTTATCAACTTGCGCATCTTGCCAATCAGGAATATTTACATTTTTAAGGCACTAAAAGGGTTTCGTAAACAAAGCGGTAATGTGTCTTTTAGGAATTCTTCAGTTTATAACTTACGGGTAAATAATTTGGCACTATTTGACATTCCACGCGTGCACAAAACACATTTTATGAACTTTTATATAGTTTCCTCTCGTAGAATCTTTAATAAGCTTCCCAAATCCGAACGTTTAAATCACAACCTCAACTCATTCTTAAAAGAAGTCAAAGACTGGCTATTTACAGTGGACCCGTATAACTTGGGAGTTAATTTTGAAAGTAACAACTTTATAATAAAATGCAAAATGATTCTTTTATTTTTTATTGCAATCAATCATTTATTTTACTTATATAAACAATTGCTCTTATTTTTTGTATCATAAGATCAGATGATGGTACCCCACGTCAGTTATTCTTTGAGTATAATTCTTTTTGGCGATCATTCAACGCTAACTTCATAGTTCCCGACTGATCAATGATTTATTCTACTCACTGTATATTTTTGATAATTGAATTATTGTTATAACCCTATTTATAATTGATAAAGAAAAAACAATTAACAAAACAAAAAAAATATCTGTAAATTCTTTTTCAATTGAACCTTGTAATATGTGCTAAATGTATGCTTCTGAAAGATATGTTATCTTGTAGTATTATTGTAATCCGCAATTTACATCAAATTGAAAAATTAAACTAAAATAAAATTAAAAACACTCTTAATAATTGGAGAATGATTTTCGAAAAGAGCTAAATTAATTGCACCAGGAGAAGAAAGAAAAATGTGTGGAGATAATGGGCGTTCCCGATGTAAATAATAGTAACGCTCTTGATTATGCGCTGCAAGTTTTTTCAAAGGGTGTATATGCCGATGTTTCTGCAGCCGATATTGATAATTGTTTTGTTAGAAATGTAAAAAAGAAGAACAATTCAGAAGGTAGTGTAGTAAAGGTTTTAGTAGTTAATTTCATTTGTTGTTTAAAGAAAAGTGTGATTATGCAGTGTAAATTAAGTAATAAAAATAATTTAACATCAAAAATTTTTGGTTGTAAGAATAATACTAAAATTTTCATAAACGAATCTTTAAGTGGTAGAACAAGACATCTTATAAAGGCTGCACAGATAGCTAAAAAAGAAAAGATGTATAAGTATGTCTGGGTAAAGGGTGCGAGAATATTTATGCGCAAGAAGGATAATGAAAATTACATTGTTATCTTATATCCTTATATTCCCTCTGTCGATTACATAAACGTTGATTCTTCTGATACTGCTTTTAACCAGAAATACTTAAACAACTTTTTCGTTATTCACCAAATTTTTAGGAATATCCGTAAAAATTTTCGTAACTTTCTTGTGCACCTAAACTTGCTTGTGAACAAGCCAGATTTTATTTTAAGGGAAACTTGGATTTATGACGCAGAAAAAGAATATTTTGATATTGATGGATATGAATTTACCCCATGTTGCAATAATAAATATGCTTCTGGATGTTTTGCCGCTTTTATAAAAAAATGATATAAATGTTGATGTTGTCTATAATAACTTGCAGAGTTGTAATGTTTTAAAAGTGAAATTATGTGACAAAATGTTGACAATATTCTGTATTTATTGATTTAATGAGAATTCTGTTTCTAATATCACCTTGATCAAAAAGTTCCCGCACCACACCACCGTGTGGCGGTCCCATTGTTCCGATTTGAGTTCTGTTTTTTTTTTTTGTTAAGTTGGTAAATCTGTTGTTGACATTTCCTCTAAATCTTAGCGTCATAGCTTAACATTTGCAAAAGTTACGTAGCCAAGAGTACATCTATCTCTGTGTGTGATTTTTTTACAATTTTAGAAATGGATTTAAATTTGCAACAACGAACTTGTACTCGTATTAAATTTTGCGTAAAAAAAAGGATTTAATGGTGCGCGAACGTTGGAAATGTTGGAAAAGGTTTCGGCAACGATTCTCTAAAGAAAACGGTCGTTTACCAGTTGCACAAGCGGTTCAAAAGTGGTCGTGAGTCAATGGAAGATGATGAACGCAGTGGCAGACCATCGACATCGAAAACCGACGAAAATATTGATGAAGTACTCGTAAAATGTTGGTCAATAACCGCAAATTATTGTGCAAACTGCAGCAAATTTAAACACAGTAAAGATATTTGTAATTCGAACACAAGAACCCAAATATTTTTTTTAGCGAGTACATGCGCTGATAAATGCTTTAGTATAGAGAGCGTTTCATCTTTCAAGTATCTTAGTGTGATGCTTGACCGGAGGATAAATTGGTATGATCATACTAGTTCATGAAAGCAGTATCATATACCTGCCACAAGACAACTATACTTTTTATAGTCCTACTGCTCTCGAGATCTTCTAAAATGTATTTATTATTTACTCTAGGCTAGAATATGGCTAAACTTCTTGGGGTGGCACTCATAACAACAAGCTGAACCCTCTTCTAATTTCTCAGAAACATATTATTCGTCTTATTTGTAACAAAAAGAGTCGTGATCGTAGTCTGCTTCTTTCCAGAAGTCTTAAAGTTTTTCCTGTTAAACATTTGTATATTTTTTGTAAGGTCGGGCTATCAATTAAATAGATTCTCTGCTAGCTATAACCTCAGAATCAACAATTTAAATCTTGCTATTGTATTGTACCAAATCACAATCTGCAAATTTTCTTTAGCTTCTTTACGGCAACTGCTCTTAGGCTTTTCAACACCTTACCTAATAATATTAAAATTATAAGAATTAAATCCATCTTTTTCAAAAAAGTAAAATCATAGTTTTAGACAAATGCTATGAGAATATTTCAAGTTTATTATCCATTATACCACCAAAAGTTCCCGGAATGTATTCGGGAAATTAAAAATACAAGTTTATTAATCTAAATCTATATTGTCCCCTTCAAAGTAATCCCCATCGATTGCAACATACTTATGCCAGCGCTTGATTTCTCGAAACATTTTTTTATATTCGGTTTTCGGTATGTCCATCAGTGCTTCCTGCGACTTTTCCATTACTTCCTCTCGGCTGCTGAAACACGTTCCCCGTAATGGTTTTTTAACTCGATTGAACAGAAAGAGTCACAGGGAGCCAAATCGGGTGAATTCGGTGGCGGTTGGATAGTATTTGTTGGATTTTTCGTCAAAAAATTACGGCACTGTGCGACGGTGCATTATCATGGTGCAAAATTCAGGAGTTTTCTGCCCACAATTCATGATTACTGTCTGGCCTTCTGCCAAAAATTCATGATGCACTACACCGTCGTAATCCATGAAAACCGTGAGCATTGCCTTCGTTTTTTGACTGAAAACGACGTGGTTTTTTTCGTCTCGGCTCATTTGGTGAACGCCATTCGCTTGCCTGATGTCTGGATTGCTTGTCGTACTCATAAACCCACGTCTCGTCTCCAGTAATGATCCTTTTGATGAATGTGGGATCGGATTCAGCCTCGCAAATCATCTCTTTTGCGACGTCAACACGGTCTCTTTTTTGCATGAAATTGAGGTCTTTTGGCACCAACTTTGGTGCTACACGACGGAAACCCAAATCATTAACCAAAATGTTGTGGACGGATCCATAGGCAATGTTCAAGTCCTCCGCTATCTCTCTGATGGTTAATTTGCGGTTTCTTTTACTTCATCAATGTTCTCATCGGTTTTCGAAGTCGATGGTCTGCCACTGCGTTCATCATCTTCGGTTGACTCACGACCACTTTTGAACCGCTCGCGATCGTGCCACTGGTTTCCTTAGAGAATCGTTGCCGAAACACTTTTCCAACATTTCCAACGTTCGCGCACCATTAAGTCCGTTTTTTACGTAAAATTTAATACGAGTACAAGTTCGTTGTTGCAAATCTAAATCCATTTCTAAAATTGTAAAAAAATCGCCAACACACACAGAGATAGATGAACTCTTGGCTACGTAACTTTTGCAAATGTCAAGCTATGACGCTAAGATTTAGAGGGAATGTCAACAACAGATTTACCAACTTAACAACAAAAAAAAAAGAACTCAAATCGGAACAATGGGAGCGTCACACGGTAGTAATTTAAATTATTCTGTTTTACTTTCATAAATATAAAATTATCTAGAAGATAATGGGTTATAACTGAATCGTACTTAGACCAAATATCTTCATTGCCGATTTTCCGAAGCACCATACGCAACTCCTGATATCTACAAAGTGTCAAAGTGCAAAAAATTTAAGTAGTTAGGCTCTGTCGTTAACCACCAAGGAAACTGCGCTGGTGGTTTAGGATGGATAAATCGCTCGAAAACTCCCTAGTGTTTGGGATAGAAAAATACCGTTTACACGTAAAGAACATTCGTTCGTATAGCTTGACATACGCACCGTAATATTGACGCTATACGAGAACTACAAAAGAGAACTGATAGGGATAAAAATGAAAATGTTACGAATGTCAGAGGGTGCAAGAAAACATATTCTAATAAGAAGTGCACGCATTTGGGGAATAACTTCTGGCTGAGCAAATCCTCTGGTTTTGCCATGTTCAATGAAGGTCGTCGGAGAATCCATTCCAAAGAGCCAATAGAGGCCCAAGTTCCAGCTCAGGTTCCAAGAGGCTAAAAGAAAAATCCGATCGCTCAAATGCGATCGAGGTGATCAACAATAGAGTGGCTTATAGACTGGTTGTAAGGTCCACAAGCGGCGAAGTAGCAATACAGATGAGTGCGAGAAATATTTAGCATTGAATGTAATTATAAACGTTACATATCTCGACGGGGTTAATTGAAGAAAATTCGTCACTTGTTACTATGCGCTAACAAATTTCCATGTTTCATTTTGAAATAACTGTTTAGGAGTCTTTAATCAGTCGCTAATTTTAGACACACCGTATTCTAAAGATACATTCAGCACGCGCTGCTGTTCATTTGACATTCTTCTCTTCTGATATAAAAGCTTTTGGTGGACTTACATAAAAAGAAGACGATTAAGGTGATGTAATGTTTTAAAAGTATGACACGTTCGACTTACTCTTCCTTTGCAATTATTTCTCACTCATTCAGGACCAAACCAAGAACTATCTTTGCAAAACACGAGAATACAATTACAGGGGATGATCACGGTGTTTTTTTTTTTTTTTTTTTCTGTCAGTAAAAATAATTTAAAACACTGAGCGGACATCGTTTTTTATCCGCCTTGATATAAAAATTCAGTTTTAATGTAAATCTGAAAGTGCATGTATCTTTCGCAAAAGTCAAACAAGTTTTCCTTCTCAACAAAGATTAGCAAAATGCAAAGCACTTGTGGAATCTAGCAAATTGGTTTTTATGCTCTTAAGAAATGTTGATTGCAATCGAACAATATCTTCACAGCACATTTAAACACATCCTAACCAAACTCACATACTCGTACACATCCACTTCAAATTCTTGTCTTGAAATTCTTCAAAGGAAAATCGAAAAGAAATCTTGTTATGTGGGTGAAATGTTCGCCCCCCACTATATAAAGTCATTACATACAGATCTGTGTGGGAAAATATTTAAGTGAATTCAAGTAATAGATACAAAAAAATGCATTCAACCGATGCATGCAATGCTGCAAATTACAACTTCGGTTGAAATATTCGTTACTCAATGCTCAAATACAATTTAAAAACTTTACATGAAACCATGTTAAGTTGTAACATTCGTGTGTTTAAAATGATGGAGTCTTACCAAAGGATACCACAATGTTTATCGCATGAGTTAAACCGGAATGATCCATTCCCATTAGCTAAGCACAAGCGCAACATTATAAAAACACCGCTCTAAACATGACTTATTCCGTAATTATGAAAACAGTTGAGGTACACCCAGATGAATATTAATCAAACTATCACGGAAGCACTACTCATCCAAAGGCATGTCCCAATAGTGGGCACCACATGGAATGCCGGGCAATAGCATACATTTTTTTCATTAGACTGTATTTTATTTATTGATATTTGTTTTCTTTTTTTTTTTTTACACAAAGACTTTTTCTGTGGAATGCAGAATGAGTCAGTGAACCACAGTTGGCAGTGTCGCACATTCATTCAAAGTGCCTCTAAATTGGTGCTGCAAAACTTTGTCAACAAGGGGAGTCTGATGGAATTTATATTGCTCTTGAACTACTAAAAGGGTGTTTGCTCAGTACACCCACTAGGTTCACCACTTCTCGAAATAGTATACATCACGTACTGCATTTACATACAACAATAAAATGCCCAATGGATTGTAATTTGATTAATTCATTCATGTCTGTATTCGGCATCCCAGCTATGGAATAAAGTTCACGATCTTACAAGCTACAGCAACTAATCGCTCAATTGATTGTTAATTAATATTACGCACTTTGTCTGAACTTTATCGGTAAGATTTTCAATTATATTCAGGGAATCAACAGCGGATATTGTACAATTTTTAGAGGCAATAAACAAATTTAATTTCCAAATAAGATTTTTCTATTTCCCAACACTTGTTCCTATGGTGGAGTATTTACCTTATTTTCGTCACCGTCTCTATCACAAAATAAATGGGAAATCCACCAAAATAGTAGTGTATATATTTTGAGAAATAAATGATGAAAATTTTTAAATATTATTTTGTTTTACACACTTAGAACGCAACTTGAGAAAAAATAACAAAACATCACAGCTCAAAGAAAATTCGTTCGTTGTCTGCAGTTGTCTGGCAGAAATAAGTATTTCGCTTTTTTTCTAATTTATAGTTTGACATTTACGAGTGTCAGATTTTAAACTGGTATACGTCTGTAGGACAGTTATGGGTTTGTGTATAGGGTAACATATTTAAATATTAAATACAAACGATGATATTAAACCCGGTCCGTTAAATATTTAATTTTTTCTAACGAGTCTTTTATGTTAGGGCCCAGTGTCAAGGCAAATGAAAGTTAGCTAATTTTAAATTCGGCTATTTAAATTTCAACCGGCAACAGCAATTGCTTAAATCATTCCACTTAATAGCCAATAATTCTCTTAATATTTAACCCATTTCTGAGCGCGTACAATAGTTTCTTGCTTTCGTTGACGCAGTCTTTAAAGGTTTTCCGATAAAAGGATTCCTTCTGATTTATCATGATTGATAAATTGATTTGATTTTTATTTTACTCGAAAGAATGAGAATTTCCATTTATAATGAAAAACAATATCAGAATTCCACCAATCTGTTGCACATGATCTGGCCATTTAAGTTAATTGGTCATAGGTAGCGCAAAGCCTTCACGGTTGCATAAACATCCGCCTCATTTTCGTAGAAAAAAGGCCCAAAAACCATACAGCAAATAGTAAAACATTGTACATAGAGAGGCTAGTAACAGCACCACACCTACACATACGAGTAACGCTGTGACTGTTGTCATCGAACAATCACCAAAGTCGTTGTTCGTTTAATCCCGTATTTTATAGAGGCACATGACAAGTATTATATCAACATACAGTCATCATTGTACTCTCGTAGTGTGAAGACTTTTCTCTCGGCCGTGTTTTTGATTTTGCTTCAATATCCTACTGACAACTATTGTTGTCTTCTTTGCATCTGTCAAACTTTTGCACTCCTTTTCCGCGTGGTGTGATTGTTTAACCTCATTGTCATAAATTTTCTTTTATAAACCCACAAATCATGGGCCCAAAGATAAGGCTGGGGATTATTTCCAACTGTTGTCCGACAATTGGTCGTCTGAGCCCAGGGCAAAAAAAAATAAACGACTCCCTAACCTACAAGAATTCCCTGACCTACCAACATTAAGGAACACAAGGAACCCAAAGTTCATTGTTATTACCTCGACAAACCCTGAAATTCCACTATCCAGTGTAAGTATATTCTTACTAAAGAAAGTCATCGACGGAACTAGTACGGAATACGCCAGTGTCTCCTTGCTTCCTGACGGTAGCCTTCTAATCTTTGCTAGACCCGAGAAAGTCGCAGAAAAATTCCTCAAACTTTCAAATATTGCTAATCAATGCCCAATGTCTGTTACCCTACACACACAACTCAACTCATCTAAAGGCATAGTATACGCTCCATGGCTTATTAACCTCAGCTAGACTGAAATTATATCCAATATAAGATCTCAAGGTATCAGTGAAGTCTATAAATTCATTCAGTCTACTCTCTTAGACGGAATTCAAAAGCACACAGGCTTAATGCTCTTCATCTTTGACTTACACTTCTTGCCTCAAACAATAGTAGTCGGTTTTTACACTTCTAAGGTCAAAGAATATATTCCGTCACCTATGAGATGCCGAAACTGCCAGCTGCTCGGGCACACCACAAATCGATGCACCAAGAGCAAGCTATGCGAAAATTGTAACCTCCTACCCCACGATCCTAATGAATGTACACGTGTGATGTGCGCTAATTGTCTAAATAATCACCCCTCTTCATCAAAACAATGCCCTAAATACATTCAGAACAAAGAAGTTTTGAGAATTAAAACCACAAACAAGTGCAGCATGGCTGAAGCTACACGCATGTATAACCAGCAAACCCCTCTTCCGCGAAACTTAACCTCAGTCTCTTACTCCGAAAAAGCCAAACAATCAATACCCAAGTCGAACACTAAACCCTCTGAAAACCCTAAAGCTAATCAACCCACAGTATCTAATGCTCGACTACGAGCTTGGCCTCTTCAACATCTGGATTGCGGAGTCATTGCTTAACATCTTCTAACTTGACCTCTGATTTTTCACAACATACCTCTGGTTACATTGCTCAAAAGTCTCCGATATCAACAAATATAGTGTTGAAACTCCTACAATGGAACTTAGATGGTTATTTTAATAACTATCATGGGTTACAGTTACAGATAAATGACCTCAAGCCCTCTATGATATCGCTTCAAGAAACCCATTTACCCGCAAAAGTTACAAAACCATTCTCACCAAAGGAATACGCTTCATTTTTTCATAACCTCCCAGCTAACACTACAGCCAAACAAGGTACAGGACTCCTAGTCCACAAATCCCTTCTACACAGATTTATTGAAATCAATTCCCCAATATCAGCTGTTGCCATCTTAATCGAACTAAAACAAAAAATCACAGTCATATCCTTATACATCCCTCCTGAACAAACTTTTTCTGTTTCTGAAATCGAAAATATCGTTAATACATTTCAACCCCCCATACTGATCACAGGTGACTTCAACTCATGGAGCCCACTTTGGGGCTCTCTCCATTTCAATACAAGGGGCAAAATTGTGGAAGATTTCCTGACACACTCCAACTAGACTGTATTAAATGACGGCAACCCCACCCACTTTTCTATCCACAACACCTTCACCCATGTAGACCATGTGCACAACGCTTCAACACTTACATTGTAGTGACCACTTTTTTCCTCTAATCACAACAGTGACATTAAGAACCCAGTTATCAAACCCAAAACGACCTTCAAAATTTCAAACTGATAAAGCCAATTGGCCCCTGTTCCAAAGTATAGCATCAAATTTCACCACATCCACGATACCATCCCTTAATATTAATAAAGAAGCAGCCCTCATTCATAAATCCATTAGAAGCACAGCAAACAGAGGCATTCGTCAAACTATATAAATATAAAACATCCTTGGTGGAACAATGAAATCAGAGATCTTCGACAAATCAAGTAAAAAGTTTGGCACAACTTTAAAAAACATGCGAATCATTTCATTTCATTTCCTACCGTAAATCCAATGTGCAATTTCGCAAAGCAGCCAAACTCGCCAAAAAGGCTTGCTTTGAAAACTTCACCTAAAAATATAAACCCAAAAGCCTTATGCAAACAACTCTGGGATAACATAAGATCACTCACTGGAGATTATAAAATCCGCTCTATAAGTCTTATTAGATCACACTATCCTCTCCTATCGACATCGCCAAACTTTTCGCCAAAACATAGTCTAACCATGCCTTTGATTCCAATTTTTCACCTGCCTTCCTCCAAGCAAAATATTCAGCAATTATCAATAACCCATCTCTTCTCAACCATCCATCTCCAGCTAGCTTAATCGAGGTTCCTATCAAACTTACAGAACTGGAAAACTCTCTCTGCACGGCTAAAGGGAAAACCCCTGGCCTAGACCGAATTTCATATCCTATGATTAAAAATGTCCCCTTAGTCCTCAAACAGCGCATAGTTTCACCGTACAATCTGATCTTTGACAAAGGGATCATTCCCCAAATATGGAAAACTGCCAGTGTGGTCCCAATACAAAAGCCGAACAAAACAGCCACCGAAGTCAATGAATATCGACCTATATCCCTCTTACCATGTGTTAGCAAAGTTCTACAGAAGATAATCTCAAAACGGCTGTTTTGGTTTATAGAAAAACATAACCTCATAAATATAAACCAAGTCGCTTTCAAGCACGGTCGGGGTACCATAGATTCTCTTCTTCACATCGATAATTTTATTTCATCTGCATTATCATCAAAGAATCATGTTACAATTTTGTCTATTGACTTCGAAAAAGCCTTTGATAGAATTGGCATACACATAAACTCATCCAATGGAAAGTAGGTCCAAAAATTTTCAAATACATCAAGTCATTCCTAATTAACAGACAGTTCCGAATAAAATTATATAATTTGCACTCCCAAACATATAGCTTCAAAAATGGTATCCCCCAAGGATCACCACTCTCAGTAGTTATCTTTATGATAGCGTTCAACGAGTTAAGCCTAATCTTATAAAAATATAGGGTCCGCCAAAAATATTTTTTTTTTTGAAAATGCTATAAAAAAAAACTACTGAATATTTTCTCAAATTTCTTTTTTTATTTGAAAGTACAATCCTTCCGGTTAATAATGGAAAATAATTTCATTCAAATAGCTGCCTCGGCTGGCCATGCAGTAGCCTACACGATCGGTCCAATTTTTAAGCATATTATCGATTGTGTGCAGCTGTATTTCACCAATGGCTTCACGAATATTGTCCTTTAAAGCGTCAATTGTCTCTGGCTTGTCGGCGTAACACTTATCTTTTACGGCACCCCACAAATAATAGTCCAACGGTGTCAAATCGTAGCTCCGGGGTGGCCAAACGACATCAGCTCTGCGGCTGATAATGCGATCTTCAAAAACAGGGCGCAAAACATCGAGTGTAGCTTCGGCTGTGTGGCACGTAGCGCCGTCCTGTTGAAACCAAATGTTGCCAATATCCTCCTCTTCAATTTTTGTGAACAAAAAATCGTTCAACATGGCCCGATAACGATTGCCATTGTCTGTAACGGCCATTCCTTGCTCATTTTCGAAGAAAAATGGCCCAATTATGCCTCTGGACCAAAATCCGCACCAAACAGTGACTCGTTTTGGGTGTATCGGCTTTTCAATGTATGCGTGCGGGTTTTCTGTGCCCCAAATGCGACAATTTTGCTTGTTTACATACCCGCCAAGATCAAAATGAGCTTCATCTGAAAAGATGATTTTTTTGGCAAAATCGGCATCTTCTCTAAGTCGATCGCAGGCGCACTTAGCGAAGCGTATACACAACCATATTCGTTCAGCGGAAGGATAAAACTAATTATCTGTCAAATCAGACATTAGCTAAGTGTTACCATTCACGAAATAAGCACTAGTTGAAAACAAAAACGTTACCATTCGGCTCTGTCTGTACGCCGATGACTTGATCATATTTTCCAAATGTAAAGATTTGATAACAACCACCACCAATGTGGTTATATCCTAACAGATATAGACCAGTAGCGTAATATCTCTGAGGCAAAAATCTCATATTTGTAAAAAAACAAGCTGTCCAAAAAAACTAACATTAATCTTAAGAACATCAATATCTGTAATGTAAATTCACTAAGCATACTCGTATTAGGCGTTATTTTTGATTCTAAGTTTAATTTTAAAGATCACTGTACATACATAAAAAAAGCCTAGCTACCAGACTAAATATAATTAAACATCTAACATCAAAACATTCTTGGTCACATACTAACACTATAATTAGCGTTATTAAATCTATCATTTTATCGAAGATCGTTTACAGCCTAGTCATTTATGGTAAATGTCCAAAGGCCTCAATTTCCGCCATTCAAAATACCAACAATACAACACCGATAATAGAAGGCATTAGAGACAAACTTATCACAAACGAAAACAGGCTTAAAATCATAGGAAATGAACAAGCTGATAAGGTTGCAAAAACTGCAACAACAGAATCGCTTATCACCTTCTACACGCACAACAAGGACCTCCAGAATAAATTAAAGACCCTGTGGAAAAACAGAAGACGGGATAGGTGGAAAGAGTACATCCACCATTATTCAACAATCAACCCCCAAGCAAATATGGCCTTATACCCTACAAACTGTCCACCCAACATGATAAAATGTTTCCTACGATTCCGCATGATACCCAGATTAGATAACCTTAGGGTGCTCATTGTGGACCTTAAATAACTTTTAATAAGCTTCAATTTTGAGAAACTCCTCTCACAGCTGTCATTACTTATTGCAATTGTGAGAAAAAGACGAAGCATTAACAATAATGTTAGACAGACTAACTTCCAGTCTAAACTGTAATATGTATTTTAGTAATTCGAGTGGGCTTTAATTGGCGAGTTCATTTGTTTTGCCTGTAGAAGATATAATTGCTCTTAACCGTACGCGTTCGATTTCAAATTCATCATTATCAATGTCATACTAATGAGATGCAACATCTGAATTCCTTTTATAATTTTTATCTAAGAGTTTGGCTGTGGTGAGAAAGTCGAACTTTGTCGCAAAATTTCGTAGCTGTTGAAATCTTTGCTGCAATTCAGCACTGACCCTCTCTAAGGATGAAAATAATTTTCGTCGCAGTTCATTTTCATAGGATAAAGCAGCATCTACATTTCCGCCACTAAAAATGTGTTTTTTTTTGTATTTTCCTGGGACGATCCATTAAAATTCCAAGTTTTTTACATACAGTACTGTGCAAAACCTAAGCAACCATCTGGAATCAGCACTTCATAGTAAATCTTTTCAACTTTCTACTCCACCAAATAAAAAGAAATGGATATGTCATGATGTGTATTTTAAAATTCACAACTTTTTATAAAAGTAATAATACTTCAGGTAAAAAAAAAACGCAAAAACCGACAAAGTAGCCAACTTAAGCTGTGCAAAACCTAAGCAACTTTGTAACCCACTGTAAAAAAAATAGCTAACAGTACTTTTTCAGTCCGGTTATACATAAAATGTTGTAAGCTCTTTGTCTTTGATCTTGAGTGATTGTTTTTGATCAGTTTTCTTTTAAGTTAGTAGCATAATTGATATTTTTTAATAATGTCGCGACAAAGTTACTCTTCTAAAGATTATTGATGAACTTAAGTCTGTATATACTCAGGTAACATTAGCTAAACGTTATAATATTAATAAATCGATTATTTCACGTTTAATAAAAAAATATAATACAACAGGAGTCGTTGAAAGTCAAAATGTCAGTGGTAGGCCGCGTAAGACAACTTGTCGAACGGATAGAAACATTTGTGGTGTAATTGAAAAACAACCGTTCATAAGTTCGAATGAAGTCGTAAAATTACTTGATTTAAACATTGATGCTAGCACGGTGCGAAGCCGTGCAATTGAAAATAATCTTCGAAGTGACAGGCCGTGCAAAAAACCGATGACCACAAAAAGACATTTAAGGAACAGGTAGGGCAATTAAATTCTGTAAATATAATTCAAACTAAAATCTTTTTTCATATTAGACTAAATTTTGCAAGAAAATACCACCACTGGTGTCCTGAAAAATGGAAAACAGTTCTTTTCGGTGACGAGTCAAATTGAATTCTGACGGGATATGTTATGTGAGACGTCGTATCCATAAAAGCCGTGTCGCTGGACAACACTTTTCCAACAGGTCTGACCTATTCAATGCTTTGAAAGTTGAGTGGGAAAATATATCCCAGGATATACTTTCAAAGTTAATTACTTCTATGCCTCGTCGTTGCGCCGCTGTTACTCAAAATAAAGGATATTACACAAAATATTAAAAAAGTTGCTTAGGTTTTGCACAGCTCAATTTGGCTACTTTGTTGGTTTTTGGGTTTTTTTTTTAATCTGAAGTATTATTACTTTTATAAACAGTTGTGAATTTCAAAATACGCTCTATTACGCATCATTACATATCCATTTCTTTTTATTTGGTGGAGTAGTAACTTGAAAAGATTTACTATGAAATGCTGACTCCAGATGGTTGCTTAGGTTTTGCACACTACTGTACGTACATTTTTAGCATAAATAAAAGCACCGTCTACCAATTCATCTCGTTTTTCTGTAAGGAAGATCTGTACTGCATTTATTTTTTGAGCACATTGATGAAGGTTCAGTCTTTCTGTTTGTAAGTATATTTGGGCATCATTAACTTCGTGCAGTACTGGTTTCCAAAAGCCTAAAAAACACAGAAATGAAAACGATTGCAATGCTATTAGCAATGCTTCTGCATCCGTCTGTATGTTTCGGTTTTCGTCTGCCTCCATCAGTTTTTCCAAGGTATTAAAAATGCCCTCATAATGGTTCCAGGTATTCTCGACTGCATCAGCTCTTGCGCTCCATCTTGTTTCTTGCCGCCTCTTCAATGCTTTGCCTGAAGTACCAAGCAGAACTTCCCAACAGTGTGTGGACACAGAAAAAAATTAATATATGCGTTCTAAGGTACCGAATAAAGTCACCGAATTTGGCTCAACAGCAGCAGCATGTAAACAAACCAAGTTCAAAGAGTGATTGGAGCACTGTATTTTATCAATTGTCTCTCCTATTCGAAGTCTGGCCTCTAACTCCTTCCATTTGCAAAGATTTTGGTTGTGTTGTGGAATTGATTCATGCCTGGCTACTTTGGGATTTAGTTTTTGCCAGTTATTAAAACCATCATATGAGCTAAACTGTGATGCGTTGTTTTTGTCCGGAATTTCAAAAAGACGGCAACAACAGCAAAATAATGACGATTCAGAAGCAGAATAAGCCATCTAAGAACGTAATACTTTTTCGCTGTTAGTCAATGTGCGATAAAACCATTCTTTCGTTAGCCGCCTCGTCGATCCTGTCGGTGCAGCAGAATCCGTGTCGCTTACATGCTGCACTACTTCTGGACCGCGTTGCATGAATAGCAATCTCATATTTTCATCTATATTAAGGGCTGAAACGAATAAAATCTGTAAATTTTAATACGGGCTATACTTCCAACGCGTAAAAATTGCAATCCCATTTTGTACCCAAATTAGCCTGTATATTCTCTAGTTTCAGTTTGTTATTGATTTTAGTTCGGTGCGGTTTAAAATATTTATAAAATATGAGTCAAGAGGAACGCCGTAAAAAGACCATCGACAAATGGCTCGAAAATACTTCGCGTCCAAACCATTTCATCGCAAAAAATTTAAACATAGCACTCAGTACAGTGGATTCTATTATTAAACGATATTTGGAGACGTTGACAGTTAAGCGAAAACAGAAAAGTGAAGCTAAAAGTGGAGCACATGATACAAATTTGGACAGGAAAATAGTGGGTACCATCGTAAAAAACCGGACTATGTCATCCAGAGATGTTGCTCGGAAATGTAATACCAACCAAACAATGGTAAAAAGATCTAAAGAACATAACGGTATAAAAACACGAAAAAACAAAAAATACCAAAAGTTACTGAAAACCAAAAAAAAGTCATAAAAACACGAGTCCGAAAGCTAAACGAGTTGATCGGCAACAAGAAAGCGTGCTTGGTTTTGGATGACGAAACTTATGTCAAAGCCGACTTTACTACTCTCCAGGTGCGCAGTTTTACAACTCGTTTGAAGCTGAGATTCTTCCGCAATCAACAACATCGATTGGGATGGAAAAATTCGGGCCAAAATATCTCGTTTGGCATGCCATTTGCCAATGTGGACACAGAAGCTCATCGTTTGTTACAACGGGAACAATTAACGGAGAAGTGTACATTAACGAGTGCCTAAAAAAACGGTTGATTCCTTTCTTAAACAAACACGAGGATTCAACATTATTTTGACCAGATTTAGCTTCAGCTCACTATGCTCATGCGACGTTGAGCTTTCTTGTTGCTAAAAATGTCGACTTTGTCCTAAAAGACATGAATCCACCCAATGTTCCATTGTGCCGTCCCATTGAAAGGTATTGGGCTTTGGTCAAAGCTAAATTGAGGAAAAGTGAGCAGTGTGCAAAGGACGTAAAAGATTTTAGTGCTAAATGGAAAAGAGGCTCCAAAAAGATCACGGATGTAACATTCAAAAGAAGTTGAGGAAAGAATGGGAACCCAAATATTTTTTTCATTTTTTCTAATTGTGAATGAATTTAATAAAAACAGAGTTTTAAAACAAATAAAAAAAATTTACATGAACTATGAAAATATTTTTTTTTTTTACTTTGAAGTTTCCAAATTTTATTCGTTTCAGTCCTTATTAGGCCACTTTCCCATATCATCTAAATTTTTTGCTGAGTCTAATGCTTTATCAGTCCCAGAGCCGGAATCAGAGCCGGGGTCGGAGCCATAACTATTGACAATTATATTTGAACATGTCGTTACAGATTGAGAAGTTGTAGGAATCTGTTCAGGTACAGCAGCATTTGTATTTCCAAGAGAAGGACGTGAAGCTGAGGGTGACACATTTGGAGTATTAACTTCAGGTAAGAGAATATGTTTGTTTAGTTCTCGCACTACTTTAGGATCTGAATTGTCAACAGTCAAAATATCTGATAGAGATCTTACACCTGATGAAGAGGCTAAAGTTTCAGAAATAGGAAGCTCCATATATTTAAAGATAGACCCTTGCTTTTTCTTGATACTTTCTTCGCGGGCTCTTTTTTTACTTCGATACGAAGCCCCATTTTCTTTTATTCTTTTCATTTTAAGATAACTATAAGGAGAAATTACAGAGCAAAATAATTTTGTAACTATGAAAAGAATACCAGTTTATAGAAGAAACACCTACATATAATTGAAGATTTTATTTGTGGCATCCGATGCTTTTTTTCAACACATAGATACTGGAAGATATTACAAAAGTAACATCAAACACAAGAGCATGGACAAGGACAAGTGAACTGTTCAAATTAAACACATACGAGTATGTAAAGTCGAACCCGGATAATATCACATCGGTTAATAGAACAAATCGGTTAAAGTCACAATTATTTCAAGCCAGTTGCCTTTTTTTATATTTTGTACCGAGAAAGAACCTCTTAAAGGCACATCGCTTAATAGCACATCCCGCTTGAAATCACACAAGAAACATTAAAAAAATACATAATTCCACTAATTTTTTTTCACTTATTGCCACTTCCATATTTATATTAAACAAGCATAGTGCATTATCGTCAAATGTAAAGGTGTATTTTAGAACGTTCAATTAAAACTAAAAAATGAGTGCAGTAAGTATAGTAAGAAGATGGAATATCTATCTATAAAACAAAAAAATTAAATCCTAGAGCACTTGAAAAATGGGAAGCCAAGGAAACTGCGATGCCTCAACAATTGCAAAAATAAACAAAATGAAAACAATCTACGACAAGTAGCCAAAAATCGCGGAAATATTAAACGAAAACGAATGCGCAAAGGTAAGATAGTGTGAAGTATTTTGAATTTTGTAAATATGCAGCAAACGCCCTCTTATCAAATTACGAACATGTTGATAGTGCTATGATCATCTAGTTTCGCGAGATGAGAACGAAAAATGCTATATTAAATGGCCCAATTTTAAAAGAGCAGGCAATAAAATTTGCTCAAATGCTAAATGTTGAGAATTTTTAAGCAACCAACGGGTGGCTTACTCGCTGGAAAACCAGAAACAGCATTCATTTCCAGAAAATTCAAGGCGAAAGAGGAGATGCTGTCTACTTTATGGCAAATGATTGGAAACAAAATATTCTGCCAAGTCTTATAGAAGATTATGCTCCAGAAAATATTTTTAATGCAGACGAAGGCGGTTTGTACTTTCGTGCATTTCCCAGTGGCACAATGGCCTTCAGAGGAGACAATCCAACTGGTGGCAAAATCCAAAAAGAGCGCATTACACTGCTGTTTGTGGCTAAAATGAATGGCTCGGAGAAAAAAATAATTGCAATAGGAAAGGCAAAAGAACCGCATTCATTCAGGCGTAAAATTGTCCCTTTTATATATTTCGCAAATAAAAAAGCCTGGATGATTAGTTTCATATGGACTGAAATTTGGCTAGAGTGGGATAGATCCTTGCAAAAAGAAAAAAATGTGCAATATTAAATACTGTATTTTGCCTCCAAATGCTACTTTCATCATTCAGCCTCTAGATCGGGGCATTATTCGATGCTATTATAGACAAATAATTGTACAACGACACCTTTTGGCCCTGGAAAGAGGGTAAACCATGCGCGAATATTCCGAAATGGTTGGATATAGTTTGCATTTTGCATTAACCCTTAAATAAAGTTGAATGCTAAAAAATATTTTTGCTTTAAATTAGATAACCATCCTGGAAGCCCTTAACATTTCCAAACGCGCTTGGTGGCTAGTAGCCCCAACAAAAATTCAGAATTGCTTTATTAAAGCTGGTTTTAATAAAACTTCGAGTCTAGAAACTGAAACAGAGGAGGTGATTCAGTTTCCAATCTCAATTAAAGATTTTAAGCGTGTGCTTAGTGCACCACTCTGCAACCGAAGATACGGGTTTTATTGATAAGGTTGAAGAGCAGGTGTTAAAGACCCTTTTCTCAAATGCTACTTAAAAGAAAATTGGTGACTTTTATGAAAAAGTACAATAATTTTTGTATGTAAGTTAGACCACCAAAATTGAATGAAGTTTATAATTATTTATTTATGTTATCTTACTTATTACTTCGACCATTAAAAGTTGTCATGATAGTATTTTCCATCTGAACTCAAGTAAGGACAAACCATTTTTCATTGTTCATCAAAATATCCGTAGTGTGAGGCGAAATTTTGATCTTCTTGTTTGAAACCTGGAAGCCTTTGAATATTTGCCAGATTTAATATTTATATCTGAGATATGGATTTTTTCTTGTGAAACTGAAGACTTTTTTATTCCCGATTATACATTTTATGCTAACACAAATGAGCTGTACGCAGCTGGTGATGTAGGAGTTTTTGTGCGAGATAAGTATATAGACGAAGACTTTAAAGTGATACGCCATAGCCTGGCTAGCGCAGATTTAATTAAAATATGCTTTAGTCTACGCTCTATATATTTTGAATTTGCTTGTGTGTACAGATTACAAGCCACATCTCCTCAATCTTTTCTAGACAATTTTTCAAATTTTCTAATTAATGAAAAAGGCTTTCGAACCTTTCATTCTGGGTGATTTTAACATTGACATTCTTTCTACCAACAGTGAGTCTGATTGTCTTCTTAACCTGACTGCTGAGCATAGTTTCTCCTCCTTTATCAACGAAATAACTAGGCCAACTTCGAGTAAATGCATTGATCATGTTTTTGGTCGTGAAGCAATTGTTTCGGTGTTAATTTCGACTGACAAATAACTGACCATTGCATGACGGGTATTTTGTTTAAAAGTATAAGCGGAATCCAACGCTCTGAGAACTTCTCTTTGCAGACTATTATCAAAATAAGATACGACCTACTTAACATTCAGCTCCGTTTTGAAAATTGGCAAGAAGCCTATGCGAAAGACAACGCTTCTAAAGCTTATGAACTATTTTGGAACATTCTCCAAAACTATATCAGTTCTTCTACACAAACTTTTGTCAAACATAGAGCTCAAACTAGATTGAAGCCGTGGGTAAACACTTCCCTTTTGAAAAGAATTAAATTTAAAAACAAATTGCGTAAACTGTGTATTACACATCCACTTAATTCTAATCTGAGAAAACGGGTTAAGAAAATGAGCAAAAACATAAACAAGGAAATTTTGAACTGTCGAGACAACTACTACAGCTCCAAGTTTCACGATGCACAAAGCAACCCAAAGAAGGAATGGAGAGTTGTTAATAGTATAATCAACACTAATACTTCATGCAATCCCAAAAATATTGTGCTGTGTAGTGAAGGTGTTGAAATAGTGAAACCCGTAGAAGTTGCCAATGAGTTCAATAAATATTTTGCTTCAGTTGGTTCTATGTTCTCTCAATCTAACTTTAACACAATTTGCAACTCCTGTGTTTGGTCTCAGTTAGCGGAAAGAACGCCTGATGTGAATAGTTTCGTTTTTGAAGAAATTACTGAATTAGAAACTTTGCGAATCATTTACTCACTCAAAAACTCCAGGTCGTGTGGGAACGATGGTATTTGTAATGTCGTATTCAAGAATATTGCGCCTAACTTAGTGGACATATTAGCATATCTGTTTAATAGGAGTATTTTTAGTGGAGTTTTTCCTGACTATCTGAAATCAGCTAATGTATTACCACTTTTTAAAAATGATAGTCGAAAGGATAAAAACAATTAAAGGCCGATTTCCTTGCTGTCTTCAATTTCGAAAGTTTTTGAAAAAGCTGTCAAAAGGCGTATGTGTGCGCATTTACAAAGAACTCAATTTCTCAGTCCGGTGCAGTTTGGATTTAGGGAAGGACGCTCCACGGAAGATGCCTTGGGGTACGTCAAGGGTCTGTTTTGGGCCCTATTTTGTTTCTGATATTTATTAACTCCCTCTTTTCTCTACCTTTGGCAGGCAAAGTTGCAGCGTTTGCTGATGACCTTGGCATCGCTTATAGTTCAACGAGCCCTCTTAATTTAATAGCAGATATAAATAAGGATATCCATTTGCTAAGGGTATGGTTTGCTGCTCACAGGCTAGTGGCAAGTAGCAAAACCAAACTAATGTTTTTTAGCTTAGGTTCGTTTGTGCCAGCAGAAATTGACTTCAAATTCCATTTTTGCGATTGCCCGCGCTTTACCCTTGTTACTTGTGCTTGTACCACTGAGCCATCCGAACCTACTTTCCATGCAAATTCCTTATGCAGCTCGAAGTGTTTTCAGGTTGAAGTTGTTAGGAACTTTAAGTACCTTGGCACAACAATCGACCAAAACATGAGTTGGGCTGAGCATATTTTAGACTTGAAACTATACTTGCGTGCTTCTATTCGGTGTTTTTATCGTCTTCGACAGTTTTGTTCCAACAGGTTTCTTAAAACTGTTTATCACGGAATTTTCCACTCGAAACTGCAATATGGAATTAGTTGTTGGGGAGGTGCTTACACTACCAATCTAAAGCCTCTTCTCATTTTGCAGAAATGCGCCTTACGTAGAATTTGTAATGCTCACCGCCTAGCCAATTCTATGGTATTGTTTAGGTCCTTGAAGATACTCCCATTAAGGCTCTTTTTTTGATTTTAGAGTCTCTAAGATCTTTTTTATGAGAGGTGGTTATTTAGAGAGTCCTATATCTGATGCACGCAACTTACGTCGAACTTACCGTCATATTGTGCAAGTACCAGCCTACCGCACAACGCACTATAGAAACTCCTACCCAGTTGTATCTTATAAACTTTTTAACCGTCTTCCAGCCGATATAAGAGTCATGTTAACTTCTAGTAAATTTTCAAATAAAATCAAAGCATGGCTTCTTGGTTTCGATCACAACGAGATTGAAGTTTTGCTCACTTACCCTGTGTAATTGTTATCTTTTTTCGCTTCTCTTCTCTTTTTTCTTTTTTTTTTCATTTTTCATTTATAGTTTCCGGAATTTTTTATATTGTTAACTTTTAATTTATCTTAATCTTAATCTTAATCTAAAATATTGTCATCCCACAATAATTAAAGTTATTTAAGTTATTTCTCCTTGAAGTGGCATTTAACCCTATTTATTGCTATAATTGCAAATTACAAATGTCACTAGCTATTTTCTTAAATAAAAATAATAAATGTTTTGTAACTAAACTTAAGGCAAACTGTATAATTGTTAAGAAAATAATGAATTAATAAAAAAAAAAAAAAGATATTGTTCTGTTGTTTCGTTCTTGGAAGTATTTTTATTTTTTTTGTTACGTTTTAAATGAATATAAGATTTTTGTGAAAACCATTTTGTAATGATTAATAAATATGAAATAAATATGAAATATGGTGCATTTTTTTAATTTTTTTTTTTATACGGGATCGGATACTGTCACAACCCGCTTAAAGTGATATTATTATGCTGCCTGTTTGATGTGACATTAAGCGGGTTTGACTGTATCTATTTTTTCTTATTATTGTATAGCTAGCTTTTTAGCTAAAAGTTTGAAATTAAAATATGTCGCAGAATATTCGGCAATCAAGAAAGAAAATAAAAAAAAAGCACTTGTAAATTAGACTTAGACTTTATTCTACAATAACATACTATACAATTAAGCGTTAATAACTGGGAGTGATCCGGCGCCTTAGACAAATGTACTCGTACATGGACTGTGTCATTGCCTAGCTTGTCTAAGCTTTTATTTCATTGCGTTATGCATACAATATGGAAACACTTGTTGCATATTACGTCGTCATCTTCGGTCCCAACAACATTCACTGATATCGGTCGCAACTACCATTGTTTTGGGATCGACAACCGATGATGCACATAAATTGTGTCAAGCGCACCTTTGCGCAGTTGTGAAACAACAATGTACCACTTATCGGGAGCTACCGATGTCGATGTTGACTTCTTTGTGATGTTGGGTTCGTTAATAAATTCGTTGGAATGGGAAAAGAATCCGTTTTGTAAATCTTATATATTTAAAAAAAAATTCCGTTCCAAATTGCCGCCCCTAGCAAAGTGCCGCCCGGGGCCTGTGCCCCCCTCGCTCACCCATTGCCCCATCCCCATGGTTTGGTAAAAGATAGATTTTTTTTTATTTTTTTATTGGTGAAGGTTAAGTCTAAACATTACGTTTTATAAAATTCAATATGGAATTCAAAAAAACAAAAACTCTGGGATAATCCGGGTTAAGAACTTCTAGGCTCTGGTCTTTTAATAGTCAATCAGCAATTGAATACATATCGTAATGCTTAGTTATGAAGAGACGTTTCCTTTCCTCAGAGGACTAATAAAAAAACGATTTTTAAATTCAATTGATTTTATTTTGTTCACATACTTTATAATTTCAATATACTTGATTTTTTATAAATGCATACTATTTCTTTTTTAAAAAAAAGTTATATGCATTCAAGAGAATTTAAAAAAAAATTTAACTGTTTTACCAAACTTATTTTAATTAAATAATAATTTAAGTAAGACACAAATTTTTTATTATATATATTAACCCAATTAAACCAAAGGCAACTACATTTTGCACATTCAAAGCTTAAACTTAACTTAAGCGACATTTTTCTTATTTTTTCTTGTTAAAAAAAAAATGTTCTTAAAATGTTTTCCATGTTGTTACGATTAATATTAATTTT
The DNA here is from genome assembly GCA_963966105.1 of Volucella zonaria. NCBI lineage: Eukaryota > Metazoa > Arthropoda > Insecta > Diptera > Syrphidae > Volucella > Volucella zonaria. The sequence goes on along the minus strand of OZ014533.1, from coordinate 52,652,761 downwards.
GTTTTTTTGTTTTTTTATAAAATATATATTTTTTCACACAAAGAGCACTTCAACTAATTTAAAGGTTTACCAATTTATTTTCATTAAAATTATTTAAAAGCGAATTTAATATTAATTTTTTTTTGTTTTTGTTGTAAGAATTTAAATTCAATAATTTGTCTTGCACTCATCAAAAAATATATTTTCATATATATCTGTACAGATTTTATTTGTATAATATAATTCGTTTGAACAAGAATAAACTACGTAAAACAAAAGCCATTTTCAAGAATTGAAAGTAAAAATAAAAACTACAGCTTAGCTTTAGAAAATTAAATGTATAAGTGTTCGTACATTTTTATCTAGTTTAAGAAAACAATGGCAGTTTTTTTTCTTTCGGGTTTTTATATTTTATTTTATATTATATTATATTATATTATATTATATTAAAATATGAGAAACACCTTGGATTTACATATATTTGCAATATTGTTTTATTTTTTATATGTATTTATTTTGAAGCTATTGAATTGTTGCATTTTTAAGTTGAAGAGTAAAGATTTCAAATTGAAGTATAAACACAAACTGAGTATGGGATTTTACTACTAACTCCTCAAACGGTATTAACAGTATTGTGCAAAACCTAAGCAACCATCTGAAATCGCTATTTCACAGTAAATTTTTTAAACTTTCTGCTGCACTAAATAAAAAGAAATGAATGTGGACTGATGTATATAAGAGTATATTTTGAAATTTATAACTTTTTGAGAAAATAATAGTACTTCAGAATTAAAAAAAAACACGAAAATAAAAAAAAACAGCCAAATTTAGTTGTGCAAAACCTTAGCAACTTTGTAATCCAATGTAAAAAGGTAAGATCTAACAGTACTTTTCCAGTCAGGTCACACATAAAATGTTATAAGCTCTTTGTCTGTGATCTTGTCTCATTGTCTTTGATCAGTTTTCTATTAACTTAGATTCGTAATTGATGAAATTTAATAAAGATACTCCCCTTGTCTTAAACTAAAGATTAAAGTTTGGAGACTCACAGGCGACATTAGCTAAAAAATATAAAATTAGTAAATTTCGGCAGTAGGCCGCGTAAGACAACAAGTCGAACAGATAGAAACATTTGTGGTGTAATTAAAAAACAACCATTTATAAGTTCAAATGGAATTGAAAATTACTATTAAGAATAGTCTTCAAAGCTATAGGCCGCGCAAGAAACCGATGCTCACAAAAAGGCATTTAAAGAACAGGTTGTGCAATTGAATCATTTAAACATACTCGTAATTCAAACTTAACTCTTTTCATATTAGGCTAAAATTTTGCAAGAAAACATCAACACTGGGCCCCTGAAAAATGGAAAACAGTTCTTTTCAGCGATAATTCTAAGTTTAATTTATTTAATTCTAATGAGATGTATCATGTCAAACATTGTAAAAGCCAACGACTTAATCCTACATTCTGCATACCCATTGTTAAGTATGGCGGTGGTAGTTTGATGGTATGGACGTGTTTTTCGGCAGGAGGTGTAGGTTCAATCCACGAAACCGAAGGAATTATGGACCGACTCAAATACAAATCGATTCTAGAATCAAAAATGCTACCACTTGCATAGTGGGAAATGCCACTTCGTTGGATGTTTCAACAGGATAACGATCCGAAACACACATCGAAGTTGATAAAGGGGTAAACAAAGGATAGTGAGATTTAAGCCCTTGATTGGTCGGCCCAATCACCTGACTTGAATCCCATCGAAAACCTGTTTGGCAGTCTTAAAAGCCGGGTAGCTGGACAACGTTTTTCCAACAAGATAGAGCTGTACAATGCTTTGAAAAGTGATTGGAAAAATATATCCCAGGGTACAATTTCAAAGCTAATTGCTTCTATGCGTCGTCCTTGCGGCGAAGTTATTCAAAATAAGGGATATTACACCAAATATTAAAAAAGTTGCTTAGGTTTTGCACAGCAGAATTTGGCTATATTTTTGATTTTCGGTTTTTTGTTAATTTTCACGTGTTACTATTTTCTTATAAAGTTGTGAATTTCAAAATATACTCTTAAATACATCATTCGATATTCATTTGGTTTTATTTGGTGTGGTAGAAAGTTTAAAAAATTTACTGTGAAATATTGATTCCAGATGGTTGTTTAGGTTTTGCACAACACTGTATAATCGAAAAAGTGTAATGAGAAACGACAACACAAATTGAAAAGTAAATGATGTACAACGATAAGATAAGAAAATACAGATATGCTGAATAATGACTGAGTCAAAATTGATTAAATCCATATTTCACGGAACTAAATTTCTAGTGAAACATTTTTTTTGGTAAGTTTTACAATATTGGAAAGAGGATGTATTGTGAGCATATTCCAGAAAGCCATTACGATTGTTGAGACAGGCTTGGTGTCATTGCCTAACTATACTTGTACAATTTTTCCCTTTTGCATGCTAGCCAGCGGCTACCAACATCTGATAAAGTAAACTAAGATCGGCATGTTTTTGTACAGGGCCTAGCGTAACGTAGAAAACTATCTTTTAGCGTACCGTATATAAAGTTTAGCACCCGGGCTTTCGAAAGCCCGCCTAAGTTGATTGGCTCAAGGATACCTCTCTGAAACAATTGCTTAAATGGATTCTTAACACCTACACTAATGCCATCGTCACATCCCATAATTGGGAGAACACAGCGGACTTTCGCTAGTATTGAAACGGAAGCCATTTAGCGGTAAATAAGAGCAAAAGCAAGTATATGCTATCAACAAGAAGAGGCGTACAACATCGACGAATAGGACAGAACGTCACAGTCGACAGCTATAATTTCGAGGTTGTAAGCAAAGAATCGCCCTTGCCAATCGCTGTTTCTTTGGGCTAAGAAGGCAATTGAGTAGTAAGGCTCTATCTATCCCGAAAAACTAATTAGACCTTGATCACCCCAGTTCTAATTTGTGTCGCATGGATTCTATCGAAAGTGGATGAAAAAATCCTCAGTCGTTTAAAGAGAAAAAGCCTTCGAAAAATATTCGGTCCCATTTGCGTTAACGGGCTTTGGAGGAGAAGATCCATCGACGAACTATACGAGCTGTACTGCGGCATCGACCTGGTCAGAAAACTGCGCACCAGTCGCCTGAGACGACTAGGGCATGTAGAGCGAATGGACACCCATACTCCGGCACGCAGGGCCTTCAAATCTAACCCGGAGGTACAACGCAGTAGAGGAAGGCCTCATCTTGGTAGGCGCGCACAAGCAGACTTCAACCGACTTGGAGCGCTCAACTGGAGGCAGTTATCTAAAGATCGAGCTAACTGAAGAAGCTTTTTAGTTGACGCCTAGGTTCACCCCAAACTGTAGCGCCACCTAAGTAAGTAAGTACGTTTACGGTCAAATCACGGAAATTAAGCAACGTTGGGCGCGGTAAGTACCTAGATGAGGACCGCATGGAGCCTCGGTATCAATGGAACGACCAGTTTTGTGTCTGCTACCGTTCCGAAAAAGATGTTGCAAATTATATGCGAGTGAAACCAGGAAAGAAAAACATTTTATATATTTAGGTCCATAAGAATCTCAAAGTTAAGTCGGGGCTTATAAAAAAGACATATAACTGTAAAAGAAACACATTCAGCCCTATCGAGGTATCCGTTCGGAAGAAAATTTTCCCCGATTTTTACGAACTCGGAGAATTTCCGTTCGAGGTATCTGTTCCGAAACACTCGTCGGACACATCCTCTGATTAAATCTAACACACACAACCGCAGTGCGATGTGGTGCGTTAAGTAAACAATTTTTGACAGCTACACGGCAAATTTTTTCCGAAGTTCTTCGACGAAGAATTGCTGCGGAAAATTTCAAGAAAGATGGAAAGGACATCAAAATTGTAAGTAATAAAACTAAAAAATAAATAATTTGTTGTTGTTTATTCCGTTGATTTTGTATTTTAGAAAGAAAACAACGACGAGGATCCAGCAGGAGCGATTGGTTGACATGCTATCAACCAAAGTTGATATCACACTGTTATGAAACCAAAACAGCTGTTTCTGTCAAATGGACGCATTTATATGCTTCATTTATTTCGTTATGAAACGGATACCTTGAACGCAATTTGAGTTCCGAACGGAATTGACTTTCGCTTCGGGATTTCTTCCGAACGGATACTTCGATAGGGCTGCTTGTACAATATTTATGAGAAATTCTAATAAATGAATCCGTCTTGTTTCTTGGGCGAAACAGCACATAAAGCACAAAAAATTAGATCTTTTAAAAAAACTGCATACGCTTGTATAATACAATTAACGAAGACTTTAAATAGTTGTGAGGCAGATCTACAGTTGGTGATGAGAATTTAAAGAGAATATTTTTGCAGACCTTATTGTGATGGCTGATAGACGTTTCAACTGGGAAGTAGATGACTAACACTTTTATAATATATACCCAATGTTGCAAGTTAAATAGAGATATTTGGTTGCCAAGAAGTTGTTTAGGACATGTTGGAATGAAAACATAACCAATGAATGGAATCTCAGCATTGTTGGCTCGATCTTGAAATTGTAGAATGTTATGTCTAATTTTAGCTCACAAGGATACACAGTTCGGTATCTATGCAACTGTTGACATTTAAATAAACGACGAATATGGGACCAGTCTGTGGTGAGTTCACTAAGCTTAAGTGCATGGAAAAAGCCAAAAAATGAGCCTAACTGTGATCGAAATTAAAACGGCTGTCTTCATCGGAAGGTATCCTAACCACGATATCTTGAACAGAATGTTTCAATAGAGGACAACTTTGATTCAGTTCAATATATTTCATACTTTTATGTATAATAAAATATTTCCGCTGTTGCCGCAATGTCTCCACCGTCAGCTGCATTTTTGGTGTCTAAAAGACAACTGGTAAGAAAAGTCTCTCTTGAACAATAAAAATAACACTCTATTGCTATTTAACACCCCTAATTTTGGTCGAAATTTATTTAGCAGTTCCAGGGATTCTATCAAACCTGAATGCTTTGAATGAACACCGATACCGTTTACGAACAGAGTAAAAGATGAGTTCATCCGTATCCAATAAGAACGCCACATTGAAAGAAAAATACTGGGGCTTCTGCTGTAGACTTTAATTTTGTTCAGCATATGAGAATATAAGTGTACTTGCTAATGCCCAAAAATGCGAACGAAATAATCCTATTAGTCTCAGATGAAAAAGATCCGTATTTACTAGTACTTAACTTACTAGGCATATCGTTACTTTATAAGACTGACACAAGTTGAAAAACATTAATTTGGAAATCTTTTGTTGAATGATATTTCAATACGGCTTGCTGATGTTTAAAAAATGCTACATCTGTCACCTGACGGCGAATAGTCACACTAGTACTAGTGATCCTTTTTAAAAAAAAAATTAGAACAATTTCCAATACCTTACTGAGTAAAGCTAAAATATTCTACTTTTTGAGTTGGTATGACAATGACCAAGAATGTGTTTTGATGTAATTGAACAACACTATGTACGAGTACATTTATGAAGAGACATGTCGAAGAGTCTTCCCAAATCAGCTTTTAGCATTGATAAACAATAGGCGTGTTTTTTGGTATTCTATATGGCCTTAGAAAAAATTCCCATGTTAAATACAATAATTAAGACTGTATAGAAGTACTCATTCTGGATAGCTATCTAGGCTTAAGCGAAGAACACAACGTGCATCTACTGCTGAGAACCTTCAAATGATTTGTAAACACCGCATGCTCCTCTAACGAACACAATACGATTGATTGTCAACCGTTAGGTAGGGAATAAAATATACCAAAAAAACATCTAACACCCCTATTGTGAGAGTCAAAAAATAAACGATAAATATCAAAAAATTTGCGATTTTCAATTATCAAAGAGTGATTGACTATCGTCAATTTGTAACAAATTTCCATTTTGAATGAGGCAAAAGTTGTGTAAATTTATTGATCAGCTGGAATTTGATAGCAAATCTAAGAAAAATAAAATAAAAATGTTAATTTTAGCTATCTGCAGCATGGTACAATCTATTTATCTCATCATTTCAATTTGAACAACATTCTAAAACAACAAGTAACAAAATACAATTAACTCCGATTCCAATGCCCAACAATAAGAAAAAAAATAAAAAATTAAATAAAACACAAAAGATACTTCTTTGCAAATATAATTATTCTACAAATAAAAAAAATGAAAAAAATAATCTTTTTTTTTTAATAAAATAATGTATACTATATAATATTCATGTATAATCCATTTTTTCCTAACAACTTTTTTTTTCTTCTAGACAAAATGATCTTAACAACTTTCTTCCACGATCAGAAAAAAACGTAAAACGCATTTGTCTGCAACTTATTTTAAAAATAAAATAACAGTATTTGAAATGAACTATTCTCCATATCAAAATCAAAAAAATATTAATAAACTCATGTCCAAAGATAAGCAATAAAAAGTACTTTTATTTGGAATCTACTGATTTCATATAGCAATTAAATGTTGCCGAAGTACTGAAATAATTGCATTTTTTTTTTATTTCAAATCAAAGCACATACTGTTTATTTTTTTTCTCTCTACATCGTGTTTTATTGGTAGCAAATTTATGTAACAAAAATTGCGTTAATTTTGAAGGGTAATTCAATCAAAATAAACACTTTCAAAATTACTTCATATGTACGTTTCTTAGAATTGTAAACAGAAGTGACAAAATCAATTATTGTACTCTAATAAATAAAAGCAGGAGCGGAATAACTTCGTCTCTCAAATCATCAATTTTGATGTGGGGGCCTACATTATTTCACCTTTTGCGTATTAGCTATTCATCGGCCACTGCGCCACGGCGACTACTGTATCTTTGAGTACATTCCATTCGTTTCCCACTGAATTCACTTACTTACTTCAATTTTAATCAAATGTGGAATTTACTTTTGCTTCTTGTGGATAAATGTATGTTACACTTATACTTATATACAAGTTTTTACGAAATGTCGAAATGGTTGAATTATTTAAAGTTGTAAACCATTTCAGAGGAAAAAAGTCCTTGTTTCATAGATGCAGATTTTTTTTAGGTCTACAGTGAATTCTTTAAAAAATAAAACCACATATGGCACTCGAAACTGTATACGTGACCTTTCAAAGTAAATGTGTTGGTATGTGCCGAATCAAATCGGAATCAGAAAATATTCTAACAAGACATACAAAAAAAAAACCATTGAAACATTTTCTTGAGAGAATTGTGGTTAGAATTATTTATAAAAATGTTCATCCGCTCACAGTGTTCTTATAAGCAGAGTACAGAAAACAATTTTTAAAATATAAATTTAACGGTAATTGTACAAAAGATTCAATCTTCTTGCATTACTGAAATTGCACTTATTTCAAAGAATCCATAGTATTGTAGTGTGATGCGCTAAAATTTGTTTATAGACAGTCACGTTGCACACATCATCATCAGTTTACGCATATACTTATATACAGTGGTAGACATTCGTATGCGCGCACCTTAAGAATTTTATGCATTTCATTCCCCAAGAAGGAACTTCCAAAAAATAAAAAAAAAAAGCTTTTGTTTTTGTAACTCTTTTGTATGAGTATTTGTTATGAGAGAAGTATTCACTAAGTAACGGTACTGAATTCGAAGAAACAGCGCAATATGTGGAGTTAGCTCATTTCAGGCTGCGACATTCGCATGAACGCATGGATCAAAATTTGTGCTTAGAACGCGAAATGGAATTGTTTTTTGTTCTTGCGTTCAAAATTTCGTTCTAAGTGTTGTTTTACAGCCATGCTTTCTGGAAAGCGTTTATCTGATGCGGAGCAGCTATCAATTAGTTTTTTTTAAGGACGAACGTTACTCCAATAGACAAATTGCAATCAAAATAGATCGGTCGGAGATTATGGTACGAAATTTTCTAAAAAAAAAAGGCAGGAATTATGGTGTAAAGGCTAAAACAAAAGGCAACAAAAAATTATCGTTACGTCAGAAAGGTGATATTCGTCACGAAGCGATTCAAAACCGATTGTCTTGAAAACAAATAAGAGACAAACTAAACCTTCCGAGTTTTGCACACTTCTCCAAACATAAAATGGACGAAACTTAAGGGAAAATATTGCCTAACCTCCGTCCATAGAGAAGAGATTGGTCTTTGCCAAAAATATATGCCATGGACATCCGAGTGGCAGAAAGTAATTTTTTCTGATGAAAAAAAATTTAATTTGGATGGAACTTTCAGTTGTACATAGATCTTTTGGATGACGTTTTGATATTTCACCTTGATAGCGCTGAAGAAGATATCATTTTTCAACAGGAAAATGCCTCAATTCACGTTTCCAGGTCATCGAGGGATTGGTTTGCAAGCCAAAATATACAATTACCTGACTGGCCAGCTTGCAGCCCTGACGGTAATCCCATAGAAAATCTTTGGAGTATTCTCGCTGGGAAAGTTTATGCAAATGGACGACAATTTGCTCACGTACATGTCTTAAAAACAGCCATACGTGTCGGAGTGGTCTCAAATTGATCTTAACTGCCTTACCAATTTAACAAATTCAATGCCAGATAGAATTTTTGCAGTGGTTCAGAACAAGGGAGGCCACACAAAGTGTGTTAAAAGTTGCTGAGCCCTAAACATTTTAATTTTTGTATTAGTTTTCTTTGATAATCGAAGGTGCGTTCATACCAGTCTATCCTAATTTTATATTTATAATTTTTTCTCAATTTAAATAAAGTAAAACAATAGTTAACAAACAAATATATCACTTCCCTTTTTTAAAAAATTATGAAAAAGGTTTTGTTTAAAAGTTATTTCAAATAAATATAGTCCGCTCATACGAATGTCTACCACTGTATGTACATATGTGTTGATTAGGAATCTTAAGATGGACACATAAACATTGGTTCACGATAAACAGTCATCTTAAGTCAGCTTGATGGGGGTTTGTGGTATTAACAACTTGTATTCAAGTTTCAATATCGTAAATGTTGACACATATTTTGCTTAAGAAAAAGGGCAAGAAGATGACAATATTGTTAATATAAAAATATAAATATTCATTCCATTAAGAACTATGCGTATGCGGCACACCAATCATTGCATGCAAATTTAATTGTCTGCCAAATTTTCCAACTGTTAGATTTGAGTACAAAAACCTTAAGAAACTATGTATAACTTTAAAAATAATGTCACAGTTTGTAGATACATTTTCCATATTCATACAAATTATGGGCAAATTAAATGGGGTATTTTCAACTATCTCTATATTAAACCCGAAAACAATATACACTGGCGATCACTAGGAGATGAGGCCATACATTTTGCAATCAATTTTCACTCTTTATACCTGTGAACAGGTACATATTTTCTCAACAGGAAGTCATAAAATTTAAGGGTAAATAAGAAACGACCGTTGGAATTTCACAAGATCAAACAATGAACTACTTGAAAAGCGTATAAAAATATGCGCCAACCAATGGTCGTTTCTTATTTACCCTTTAATTTTGTGACTTCCTGTTCAGAAAATATGTACCTGTGCGCAGGTAGTAAAAGTTTGCGGGTACAAAATTTCAAACAGGTATAAAGAGTGAAAATCGATTGCAAAATGTATGGCCTCATCCTAGTGATCGCCAGTGTATATAGCCAGACATAGAAAAGAAAACAAAAGAATAAATAACATCCTTTGACAAGGGGATCAGACAGACCTGAGTGGAATAACTTAGGCCTCTACATACACAAAAGAATGTACAGTTGTGGCGAACTAATTAAGAACGATCGTAGGTACTGGCAACACCTTCGCTCCAATAATAAGACAGATCGCAACCAAAATTAAAAGTACCGCTTTCTATTCAGTCATGTCTCTTTTCATGTTAAACTGTAACCATCGATGTTACTGCACATTATTTCACAACTTAAATCGGTTTTTAAGCATATTGGTCCAGTATTCGTTTGGAGATATGATTAAGAACGTATCACTAAAACCGGTTTGTTTGTAGAATTTTACTGCCCACGGAAAAAGTTTTTGGTGAACATACTAATTCATTTGAAATTGAAGGGATATTATTAGTTTTTGTTGGGTTTAGAGATATTTTGAGCGTGATATGATCAAAAAAAAGAGCCGCACAGCAGGCATGAGGGAAACCATACTAAAACTTCGCATATTGAAAGATTGTCCTATAATGATATCGCAAAAAAACTTGATTACTCGAAAGCAATGATTTTTAACGCCGTAACATATGTCGAGAAACATCGAACCACGGAAAGCGTAGAAAGACGTAAAAGACCTACCAAAACGGCAAAAAAAATCGTTTTTTGAGCTCGAACGGTATTCGGAAAGTAGTTTTCGGCGAGTACCCAAATGCACTTTCTGCAGCGATTGAGTTAAAGTCAGCTTTTTAGGAGATCAGCTAGAAAAAAAACATTGCTTCCGCCAAAAAAAACCGAGAGGCTAGGTTAGCTTTTACAAAAGAACACAAAGATCGGACCATCTCACAATGGAAAAAAATACTCTGGAGTGATGAGACTAAAATCAATATAATGAGTTCCGATGGTAAACAGTATGTTAGACGACCAGAAAATGGAGCATTCAATCCAAAGTACACCACACCACACCCTCAAACATGGAGGAGGGAGTATTATGCAATGGGGTTGCACGTCTTTTAAAGGTACCGGACCGTAACACCGAGTGGAAGGTATAATGAACGCTCAAAGCTACATAGGATTACTTCAAAATGTAATGCTGCTCTATACAGAGGCAGAGTTGAAAGTAACTTGGAAATCTATGCAGGACAACGATCCGAAACCTACTGCGAGATCAACAAAAGCATGGTTTCAGAATAATTCTGTAGATGTCATCGATTGGCCGTCATGCAGTCCGGACCTAAATCCAATCGAAAACCCCTGGTACGAGTTAAAAAAAAAAGTTAAAAAGCATAAAATTAGCAATACAAATGGATTCTATGAAATCGCAAGGTCATTCCAAGAATGCAATAACACCGAAAAAATCTCAGGACTTAATTTTGTCAATGCCAAGGCGATATATTAAGGAAAAACCGCAAAATACAATGAAAAGTTTACATATTCTCTTATTGTAGCAAGCCATAGGAGAGAAACTGATAAGAATGTAAGAAATATAAAGTGGCAACACTAACTAGTGATTGTAAAGTGGCCACACTAGGAAAAGAGTCTGCCGGTAGGTAGGAGATTAGTCGTAAGTCAAACACTGTAGAATACAGACGCCTATTAAGCAAACAAATAAAGAGCGTAAATTATTTTTTTTAAAGGATTGTATTTGTTTTATTCGCGATAAGGCTAACGGCTAAATTATCGTTCTTAATTAGATCGCCAGCTAATTTCTTGTTACCAAAACATTTCCAATTAAATTTTATGTTTCCGTTATCTTTTTGCTATTGTCTGTTTTTAACTGACACATGGTACAAAAAAAAATATTGAACAACCCAAGATGAATAAAAATTTACAATAAAAATGTTCAAAAAACATGATTCCAGTTTATCGTTCTTAATTAGTTCGCCACAACTGTAATATTGTCACTGGGAAAAATTAACTAAAACTTGCAAATCGATGACAATTGATGAACAATTTATATCACCTCAATGATTAATGTTTATTTTGATTGAATTACCCCATTACTATTTCTTTATGATGAATATTCATTCCATCAATTCAATTTTAACACATAAAATTTTAGTTTTTTTTTTTTTATTCCAAATTATATAGAAAATAAAATCATTTGCATTTCCTTTGTAATGTATAAAATAATTTTTATTTGCTGTTGTCCAAGATAAGTATAAATTAAACAAAAATAAGTTTCAAAAAAAAAAAAAATAATAAATTATAAAAAAAAAGAAAAAAAAATAAATAGCTGCCTTTTCTAGTTGCACAATGTGTTGATATTTTTTTCATTACATAAAAAAGTAGGTACAATAAGAAAAATAAAATCAAAACTAATTCAATATTTTTTTTCCCCCAAAACAAACAAATAATTATTTTTTTTTTTCCTTTCTTAACAATCGTTCTCTTTTGTTAAATAATAATAAGGAATGACAGAAATATACATTTATGTTTACATACATAAAAAAAAATAATAATGAAAACTGAAATTGTTGGACAACTTGTTAAATAAAAAAAAAAATCGAAAATTCTACATACTTAACAAAATAATATTTAAATTAAACAAAAGGAAAAAAATGTGTTGTGTTTTTGTTTTTTTTTTTGTTTCTGAAGTAATTGCATCAAATAGAGCACACTAATGCCCGGATTTATATTTCTCATTTTCTTTAACCTAGCATCGTTTTTTTTTTTTTTTTTTTTTTTTAAATAAGTAAATACATTTTTTCTTTTATTTATTTATATTGTAAGAAAAAACAAAAGCTTCTCAACAATCGAAAAAAGGGTATTACAAAAAAAAAAATAAAGTAAATCAAAATGCTTTCCTGATTCATTTCTCTCAAAAATGTTTCTCGCGTTCGCTTTTTACGGTAGCGCTTAAAGAAAGTGTTGTTTTTGTAGTCGTGTTGTGTGTAATATATTTCGTATTTATGTGTGTGTGTGTTTGTGTGTGATAATAAAATTCAGCTTCTTAAGTTGTATTATATGGTGGGGTTGAGTGTGGTGTTTATGTATGTATGCACTTGTGTTTGCTTTTCTAATACATATATGTATGTATGTATATAATATTTATATAAAAAACTTTTCAATTTTTTTAGCCCTATTCTAATATTCTTACAGAGTATTATTCTTGTTTTGTTTTCGTGGTTTTCTTTTAATCAAGTAGATACTATGGAAAGAAAATAATAAATAAAGTCTATTGAATGGACCAGACGCCAAGGAATATTGCAAATAAAAATTTGAATAGCAAACGTTTCGTTTATACTATGTATTGTATGAATGCTTTCTTTTTTCTTTAATGATTAGCACAAAGTCGATTGCGATTTTTTTTTCAGTGTAGCTGTTTTTTTGTTTTAGTTTTTGTTTGTTTTAATATTTTAAAAGCGCAACTGGTTTTGAAGTGTTTCTTTAAACAGTTTTTTTTTTCTTTCTTGCTTATTAAATGTAACGACGAGTCGGTGAATTTATATTTACTTTTTTGCTTGTTTTTCCTTATGGTTTTTTATACATATATTTATTAAAATATTATATTAATATTATTTTGTTGTTGATGTTTTTTTTTCTCCTTTTTTTAATATATATCTATATATGTATATATATATATTTATATATATATAAGTATGTATGTTTAATATTCCAATTTAAGCTTCAACCTTCTTCTTCTCCTTCTTCTTTTTCAAGAACGATGGGGTCCTGAGTCCCTTCTTCTTCTTCTTGTCTTTTTTCGGAGAACCGTCTGTTGAAATATCCTGGAACAGAAATAGAAATTTTCATTGAAAAGATCGTTTGTGTTCTTGCAACATAAAAGAAAAAAATTATAGAAAATCAAAAATATAATTGAACAAGCAATTGTATATATGGTAGTTAGTCATAACAAAGGGTGTTTTCTTAATACTAGTCTAAGGGCTATTCTAAAATCAACCTTCGATGTGTTACAATTCATTACATACGTGCACTTCGGCGACGTGTTTCTGCATGTCGCAAACAGTACATTATTCTCTAATAATATGCCAAGTTTCGACCGTTTTCGTTCAGTATTTTTCCAATAGTTGCCGTTTTAACATGGAGAATACAATTTTATCTCCGGCCGCCTGTGAGGTACGAAGTGTAATTCGGTTTTTGCAAGGCGAAGAAAATGGCGCAGCTCAAATTCATCGTCGGTTATGTGCTGTTTACGGCAATACAGTAATGAGCGATGGTTCGGTACGTGATTGGTGTTGACAATTTAAAAACGGACGCACAGATGTTTTTCCAAAATTTCTCGAACTACTCTATACAGAATCGTGTCTGAAACCTAGGGTTACCACAAGTTCTGTGCCCGTTGGGTCCCAAAACAGCTCACAGATGTCCACAAGACCTAACGTGTCAAAAGTATTTTTCGAACGTTTAGAAATGGAAGGTGAAGAATTTTTACAGCAAATTGCGACTGGAGATGAGACTTGGGTTCAGTAATGTAAAATTAGAAAGCAAAGAACAGTCAAATCAATGGATGCACACTCATCCCCCAAACAAGCCAAAAAAAATTCAAACAAACTTTTTCCTATCGAAAAATGATGGCCACAGTTTTTTGGGACAGTAAAGGCATATTTTTGACCGAGTTTATGGAAACACAATAAATGCAGCGATTAACTGTGAAACTCTACGTAAGTTGAGAAGAGCAATCCAGAACAAAAGACGAGGAAGACAAAATTGTCTTCGTAAGATCATGAAATGTATATAAGAATGTTAAGCGATATACACGATGACGTCAAAAGGGGATAGATGTATACGATCACTGTACAATTTTTCGCGTATCGTTTTAGGGTGGCATGATTTTGGATTCGGTGCTTAATATAATAAATAAGGTCCTCAATTGTAATTTTTATAAATTAGCGGGCGCTCGAGGGGTTAAGGTACCCTTAAAATGTTTGCACACAGCGCGGGCGAAGCAAATTTAGGGAGGAATGGAGGATAGGTACCGATATACGTTGGTTTTATATGTTTGAACGTTATAATAACTAGGAAATAGAGAGCTCGGCATGGCATTCCACAAGGGAGTTGTTCGGCTTAGGAACGAATCACGATATTTTACAATACGTCCGAAAATGGGCTTGACGGTATACTGATGAGCATTCATAGCGAGACGGGTGTTACGCTTCAAAGTTTGAAAGGGCAGAATGCTACTGCCGATTTCTATGGAGCACTGTTGGTGGAAATAGCGATAAAACAAAGTGAGACACGAGGTATTTCGTCGGTGTTCGAGGGTGTCCTGATATTGGTATCAGCTTTGAGTTTTATCGCATGCTTTTGAATCCGGTCTAGCATATGCAGAGATGTGTTAGGCGCACCCGACCAGATGTGAGCATTGTATTCCAATTTTGGGCGGATGAATGCCTTATATATTATGGCCAGATCAGAGGGTGTGAAATATTTCTTACATCGCCTGAGGAAACCTACACATTTCACAGCATTTTTGGCGACATCGAGTATGTGGTCATTCCAACGTAAGTTGTCATTGATGTACATACAGAGAATGGAAAGTTTTTTGGTTTCGACGATGCAAGTGCCTGTCATGGATAACGGCTGAGTGTTTAAATTTCGCTTTAACGACAGCAGACAGCATTGTGTTTTGGAAGCATTAAATCCCACTCGGTTGATAATAACCCCAATTGGTTATGCGGTTAATATCGGAATTTAATGAGCTTAACATACGCTGGCGTTCCCGTTCTACAGCCGAGGAGCAGGGACGTGAGTCCGGGAACAAATATGAAAAGCAGAGGGTACTGTCGTCAGCAAAGGAATATATTCGATTAGAAGTGGAAGACAAGAAATCGTTGATAAAAATTGAAAAGAGTGTCGGAGACAGAACGAAGCCCTGGGGCACACCAGCATTTATTTTGTGAATATCAGATTTGAAACCATCCAAGACAACTTGAATTTAACGTTCCGAAAGGTAATTTCTAATCCATTGAAAAAGAGAGTCATCGATCCCAAAAGCACACATTTTCGACAAAAGAGCCTGGTGCCAAACTCTGTCAAATGCCTTAGAAATATCAAGTGCAACTATCTTGCTTTCGCCAGATTGATGTACGCTTTGGTTCCACTTTTCGGTGAGACATGCCATCAAACCACCAGTGGACCTACAAAAACTCAAGCCGGTCATTGAGATGTTTTCGTGTTTCGAGATATTTCATGAGCTGACGGTTTATCAGCGTTTCCATGACCTTAGAGAGAAGAGACGTAAGTGCAATGGGTCTGTAGGAGAGAAGAAGATTCTCCTTTTTTAGGGACGGGCTGGACAAATGCTGTTTTCCATCTTCTCGGAAAGAGTCCTAAAGTGGTTTTGTCAGCGAGGAAGAACATCTCTTCAGAAGAAGGGGAAATATGCCATCTGGTCCAGCGGATTTATGCATGTTGAGATCTTTAAGTACTCTTGCTACTATACGAGTGAGAAAGCGGATTCGTCCCATTGAATATTCGACGCACTCAAGGGTTGCCGAATGCACCGCGTTACGAAAGCACGAGACATACGCAGAAAATCTTCTTTAATCTCCTTAAAACCGAAGTTTACTAGAAGGAGGAACTTTGTTAAATTGTCGAAAGTAGAAATCTTTTTCCAATTAAGGAGAAAAACGTTGACTGCATGAAAACTGCCTGTTTTATGGCGATGTGATTGTGCTAGATTTAAGTGTTATCTCTGAAAACACTTCCATCGGTTGTTTGGTGGGATAAGCTACCTCGTAAATACGTTATTGCTTATTTCGCTAATCTGCAAAGGATAACCTGTCTGGAATGCGTGGAGCTTTTCACAGCACATACTATATGACGATGCCCTAGATAATCTGTTGAATATCCATTCAGTTGATTTTTATATCAAAAGATGTGCTTTTAAAGCTCCTCTCCGACTAACAAAAAGCTGCTTTTAAGTACAACTCGCATTAGCAATTTAATAACCTTGTGCAACGACTTTCATTCGACTTCAGTCTTATGGATATGCCATCTGATGCAATAAAGTTTCTGGTTTATTAATTTCCTGTGTTTAGAATTGGTTCTGACCAAACTTCATATTAAAGGCGTGTTGTTGAATATGAATAGCTCTAAAACCAATGAAGGGTCAGGTGTGTAGACGCCTTTTTTTTATTTTGGGAAATCTAAACACCACACTTACACTTCACAGTAAAATATATTTCATTTTTTTTTCATTTGTCATTTCATTTATTTATTCCAAGCAATGAGCACATAATTAAACAACATATTAATAAACTTAATAGAAATTACAATACATCAATTCACATTGAGGAATATATGATACATCCTTTAGTTAAAAAAAAACTAATTTAATTTAAAAAAAATTATAACTTAAAATAAAATACAATTGTTCTGGGGTGATTAAGATTAGAGAAGCTGAAAACGTTGTGCTTGTACATTTAGTGCATAAGATAAAAAAAAAGCAGAATTTTTCTTAAGTAAAAGCTGCGCTATATAATTACTTTTATTAAGTTGTTTATTTCATTGAAGTCAAACTTAAAAAGCCACTTTTTAATTTCTCTGTTGAATGAAAAGATTTTTTTTATGCTTCGAAGTTCGAAAGGTAACCTGTTAAATAGTCTGGGTGCTACTGAAGTGTAAAAATGCAAAAAACGATGAGTATTGTGAGGTGGAATATTAGCAAGACATCGTTCTGTGCTGCGAAGTCCGTAGGTAGTTAAATTTTGATTTAATAAGTTTCCACTTCTTAAGTGTTTTAGCGGAAGTATCTTTGATTTGAAGAACAAGCAAAAACTATGTTCACGGCGTGGTTTTTTCCATATTAATCTTAGTATATGTTTCTGAGATACGTTATACTCTTCCATAAATGTTGTAGCATGCAGGAATCTGTTGAATCCTGCCGGGTGTGTTGAATGAGGCCACATTGACATCATAGGAGATGAGATCTCCCACTTACAAGACAAAAGTCAATTTCTCGGGACCTGAACTTGTGTCAGGACTGGCCACTTAAGTCTCGCATTAATAGTTAAACTTCTGGTGAGCACTAAACTACCACAATGGGCATGATTTTTCAAAAAGTAGATAGATCAAAGAAATTTCGAAATTACTTTTCGCATAATTTACCGAAAAAATTAATTCAAAGGAACCAAAATTGTACGACTGGCGTTGTACATATCAAATGAATCCTTTCATTATCGTAAAAACCATTTTACAAAAATAACAAGCCGGCAGTGTCAACATTTAGCGCTTTACGTGAAATTTTCGGTATCGATATGACAGATATGAGAATCCTACCGAGGAAAATGCATACTCCTGAAATAATTGCAGTTTGGTGCGCGGCTTATTTTTGCGATGATGATGCAGTAAATGTTAAAAAATAACATACATTTGGCAACGTCATTTATTTGCCATCCTTCTATGTTATCTTTCTTTCTTTACTTATTCGCTCAATTCTCTATATTACTTTTTGTATGCATTTTGTTTTGTGTTTTTCTCATCTGAATCACTCCTAATAAAGTTCTTGTAAAGATCGGACATGTGTTGTTTGTCTTCCTGACGATGAAGGAACTCCAAGAGGAAAAGCCGTTGTCGTCAATTCTGATTGGTTGGAATAAACTTAAGGAACATTTTGTTCCGACAAAGTTGCGCTCCGTGACGTACATTGTATCAAACAATCCAATGTTTGATGTGAGAATTGGGAAATCGCATAATTTCACAATTTCACGAATCGGGCCCGTGAATTGGTCTGCAAGATCGTACTATTGCCTTGTGACCTCTTTCCTCAGACGATATCCGTCTGATTACACAAGAAATGTAATCAAACATTTCAATCATCGTTTGTTTGTCTGTAAAGCACGTACAGTGAGTGTTGTGCAAAACATACGGGATTTTTATCGAAAATTTTTCTTTGGTGAATTTTAGGGAACAGAGAGAACCTAAGTAAAATCTGTTGTCAATTTAAGACAACTTATTGTATGAGTTTACAAAAAAAAAAAAAAAAATTAACTTAACTCGGTAACGGCCTGTGCAAAACATACCGGATTTTCGTTATACTTACTATTTTGTCCAGTAACAGTTGTTTTTTAAGACGTCGCATCTTTCAGGCATGGATGACACTGGATTCTCAAAATTTTCTTTTGGAATTTTCTCCATTCATTCTTTAGTGAGTCATAAGTGCGTTTTTGGATGTGTGCGTCTTTGACTCTACCCGTCTTTTTAAAATGGCCCACAAGTTCTCGATAGGGGTTAAATCGGACGATTGAGAGGGCCATTCCAATACATTAATATTTTCTGCGCAAAGCACTCCTTAACCAACTTAAATGAATGTTTTGGTTCATTATCATGTTGATAAACCCAATGCAGTGGCATCTCCTCCTCAGCGTATGGTAGCATTACGGCTTCCAGTATATCCCTATACTGAAAACGATCCATAATACCACAAATCTCATGTATTGGTCGACATCCTGCACGAGAAAAACATCCCCATACCATAATTGAACCTCCTCCATGCTTCACGGAATGGACAACAATGTCGTGGCTGAAGACATGCCCCCTTCTTTCGTCTAACATGAATACTTCCACCGGAAGCAATCAAATTGAACTTACTCTCATCCCTAAATAGTACAGTTTTCCATATCGTTGCTGACCAAGTCAAATGGTTTCTTGCGAATTCCAGTCTAAGAAGCGATTAGCGTTAGCAAAGTGATCAAAGACTTACTAGAGGAATATAATGGTACCTTTTTTGTCTATGCTTAGAAGTAAGTAGAGGCTTTTTCATTGGTCGAAAAGAACAAAAACCAGCTCCTCTTAAACGCCTGCGTACGGTGTTTGCTTCAATTGAAAGATTGAGCTTACTAACAATCTTTCTTCAAGGCAAGAAAGGATCGTTAAGAATCATTTTCTTAATTTGCCGATCGGTTCGAAGTGTAGTTTTCCTGGGACGTCCTCCACAGTGAATGGTTTCGACCGGTTTTACATTCCGCCACTTTTTTTTAAAGTCACACACTGTCGATAATGGCATTTTATACTTTTTGGCTATAGATTTTTGTTTTAGCCGTGCCCTGAAATCCGCTACAACCTGATTTTTAATAACCACACTACTGTATTTATTTTTAGCCATTTTATTAGGAGACACCTGACCTTTTTTAAAGTTTTGTTAAGTCTATAACTCACTTTAAATGTCAGCCAAAACCATTATCAGCAAGTTAAAGAGCAAGAAAATACGGTACTTTTGAAAATCCGGTATGTTTTGCACAGGAATGGCAATTAGTTGAGCTACTCTAAAAACAATAATAGCAATGCCTTGTTTTTTTTTCTGTTTATAAACTTATTCAATAGGTTTTCTTAAATTGCCAAACAAGTGTAGTTACTGTATTCTTGTCCCCTACAATTTTTCCATGAAAAATGTTCATTAAAAATCCGGTATGTTTTGCACAACGCTGTATATGTGTACACATGCCGGAAGTTTTGTTTGTGCCTGTTTACATTGGCGCGGGCAGGAAGATTATCCGAAAGAGAGGAAACGCTTTTTATTGAAGTGGGAAGAAGAAGGGTTACTTACACCGAAAATCCATTTCTAAAGCGGCCTGTAAACGCTAAAACATGGTACTTGTACACATTGAAAACAAACCAAGTTTTAGTTGATGTTGATCGTCTGCAACGAGCTGGTACGCGTACCAATTTTTTGGTCTCACCAACATCAGAATTTGGTCTCACTAAAATCAAAAGTGGTTTGATTTTTGTGGGCGGAGTTTTGTGTTGCTGATACTATGTTTGAGTATCTACGCTCTCATCTGTCCACATTTACTCGAGCAAGCCATTTTATCAGTGAATTTCGTCGTGTGAGCACACAAAATAATCGGGAAAAAATCGCGAACATTCCAAATACTGATGTTTGGAAAGAATTTTTCGAGAGTTTTCACAGTCTATCATCTATAGGCGTGTTTTATTTAAAAGTGCGTATCCACTCTTCCAAAAAAAAACTCTCCAACTCACTTTTACATATAATTTCAAAGTTGGCAGACTCGATTTCAGTTTCAAATTAAATCTCTCGGCTATTTTCGCAATGTTGGTTTCATTGAGTGGCTTTCCATTAGGCGAATTCAATCGTACTTTAAATTTCATTTAGTGCGTTTGTTTCAGTTTTATATGAAGATTTTAGTTTTAAAGATTAAATTGTAAGTCATAAGGAAATTAATTAAATTAAATTAACCCAACCCAGTTAAACCAATAGAAATCAAAAGCAAAAGCATTTAGTTGCTTTTTCACAAACATTTGTTGCTTTTTCTTTAATATTTTCTCCGATAAACTGGAGCTTTGGTGGCATTTTGAACGCAGTTTTGAAAGCACCTTCGCACGAACGTTCATTATTGACTTGCTCTTTCAAAATATAAGTTGGTCCACGAACACATCCCAGAATAGGGAGAAACGGGATGCTGCCAACCATTAGGAAACGAATAAATGCACTCTAGTTGTATGTTGAGACATCTATAAGTCATATACCATGTTTACTAGTACCATGTTTTAGCGTTTACAGGCCCCTTAAAGTGGATTCTCAGGTGAAGCAAATCGTTTTTTTCCATATCGTTCCATTTCTGACATATTTTTTCATTTTGGTTTTGATCGTTGATGAGCAAGGAAGTGTAAAGAAGAGGAAAAAAGGTAAGTTGCAGGCCAACTGCTCAAATTTCAAAAATTAAAAATGCCCCGATTCAAGTGTTCCGCTTATCAAAAAGTCTTTCAACACCATGAAAATGTGAACACGACGTTCACGGTGACGACTTTCATCCCGTCGCCAATGTGAATAGGCACTTTCGCGTATAATTGTATTGAATCAAACTTTCAAACTAAATAAACAGTACAGCTCATACCATACATCACCGTTTTTTTACGATCGACTCGTGGGTGCTCTATTAAGACAACAGGCGTAGATTATTTTTCACTGTGATTGGAGGGAAAAAACGAATATATGGCATTGATATTGAAATATTACAGTGTATAAGAAAGAAAAAACATAAATTTAATGATATTTACCTCTTTACTGCTGTGAGAAAATGTGCTCAAATGAGCCTCAGAATGATCTCCATTTTGTACATTTTCGCCTGCAATTATTATTTGTAAAATAGTGTTTATTAAAATCTCAACTTGAAATGGTTTGTTTTAGATAAACATTTATCTTTTTTATTTTATAAAATCTTATATCTATATATTAGTTTCTGAAACAACAGAAAATATCGTAAAGTTGCAAAATATTTTTTTTAATAAAGCAAGTAGTTTATTAACATGCAAAATATAAGGAAATATACATAGGTATGTACATTTATGATGTGTATGTGTATATGATTGTGTGCAAAATGTGTGACATGCATTCAATTGTTAAGAATGATATCAATAACTAAATAAAAAGTGAAACAAGACTGAAAAGAAAAAAAAAACATAAACAATTACCTCAACCCGACACATACTCTTGATTTGATTCTTACATCTATTATTCTTTCTTCTTTCTTCTTATTATTTAGAATGACTCTTCTTTATTGAAAAAAGTCCACGTGGCCTTGTCTTAAGTTTTAACCAAACATTTATACATTACAAAAATGGAAAAAAAAACTTATGGAATATATGTATTTCATATGGAGATTTCATGTCTTATTCTTGAGCTTTTGATTTAATATTGAGACTTGCCCTGATGTTCTCTGTAATTTGGGAAATCTTTGTCTTACACTCACATAGAATTGTACGATTGTGCAATTCATTTGCTTGTATAATCAAATTTATAAGATTTTCTAGTTCATGTTCTAGAAGTACTAATACATCATGACAAGTTCCAGTTGCAGGTTTAGCCAGCTTTTGCGATCCATGCATCAAATTTTTGTGTAGTTGATCAGATATTATCGAAATTTCATTATCGATGACTCGTTCCAATTGCGATTTTATCTCATCTTCATGTGCCTCGAAGTTACGTACATGATCTGAGTTGCGAATGAGAATATTAATAGAAATTTCTATAGATTTACTCGAACAAATTGATCCGGCTGAACTTAATGGGCGTTTATGACTATCCAGTGCCACAGTGCCTGAAGTTATAATTTGTTCTGATTCTGGTTTAATATAAATATCAAAACTACGACTTCGAAATGGCTGCTGAAGATTTAACGTATATGTCTTCTCTAAACGTCCTAAAGCAATCTCTTCATCATTCTCTAAATGTATTGTGTTACCAAGAGATAAAAATGTCCCTAGACTATCTGATAAATCATCCATGACAAACGATTCGGACTTAATGCTTGTTGTACTTGGTGGTGGTACTGGAGATGATGAAGTATGCCTTTCCAAATTTATTTCCTTTACAGAAATAAATGGACCTGCGGTAGAACTGTTTATGAATTCAATTATTTTTTGACGACGAAGTTCCAGCTTGGCAGCCAAAATATTAGAAGGATGCAAGCTAACCGTAGGCAGATAAGTGAGCAATGATTTTGGACAGTTGAAACCGTAATGCGAATGAGTGCGATAAGGTTTTGGATCTGATAACGAAGCATCATTTATATGTGAGTACAAATTTGTCGAAGGATACTTATATTGTGGCGACTGTTCTACTTTATGAATCATATAGGTAGGAATAACTTTGAATATAACCGGATGGGACTTAAACAAATCAGACTTAAAGAGGAAAGCATACTTTAATGAAAGTAATTTTAAGCTTGTTAATTTTAGAGCTCGCTGAAGAATGATTCGATTCAATGGACTTAGTTTTTGTTTATTTGAAGCAGTCGATTTATTGCATGTTGGATGAGTGATCTTTCCAAACGTTTCTGATGTGGATGTAAAAGCTACGAAGAGAAAATAAATTTAACAAGAAATGAGTACAATCAGTCACAAGAACAAACTACATAGTTGAACACATAAAACTGCACAATACACAGGACGAAACTGATAACTACACGATTTATAGATAAATAGAGTCAGCAGTTATTGACTAATGATGATTTTAACCCGAGCACATTTGTTGGTTTCACGGATTTGTTTTTCCCATAATCTCTTCTGTGATCATATTTTAGGTGTTGATCGCCCTTCAAACTTTCTGTTATATGTATAAACGATCAATATGAATGCGGCCTCCTTTATAGCGATTCGACAAATTGTAAACCAATCTAGAATAAGCCTTGGGAGAGTAATCAATTAGAAACTTTTTTGATTAATGAGAAAGCTAAACAAGGGTCGTCGTCTTCACCTTGACAAATTGCGAAGAAACGGTTTTATTCTTTCAATGTACGCAAATTGGCAGTCAAAAAACCAACAATACGAGGGTTGTCTGAAAAGTAATAAAAGCTAGTGAATGCTAGTTGTGCATCTTTTGAGAGTTACTTACAGAAGTTTCAGTCATTTTGGACGCGCAGTTTTTAGTTGACAGTCGTTTAAGTGAGTCGATGTGAGTTTTTTGTGAAAATGGAAAAAAATTGAGTATCGAGCTGTTATTAAATTCTTGTTTTTGACAGACAATACGCCTACGCAAATCAAAAATGAGTTGGACTCTGTGTATGGGGACTCTGCACCATCATTTACCACAGTGAAATTTTGGGCAGCTGAATTTAAACGTGGCCGTAAGAGCTTGGGAGATGATGAACGTTCGGGACGTCCAAGAACTGCAACCACTGACGATAACATAGCTTAAGTTCACCAAATAGTGTTAGACGACCGCCGAATTAAAGTGAGAGAGATAGTAGATTTTATGAAAATGTCCAAAGAACGTGTTTGTTACATATTAAATCTAGATTTAGGCATGAGAAAGCTGTTCGCGCGTTGAGTGCCGCGTTTGCTTACGTTAGACCAAAAACGTGTTTGAATGAACATTTCCAACGCTCTGTTGGTGCAGGTTAGGTGCAATAAATCCGAGTTTTGGAGTCGATTAATTACTGTAGACGAAACTTAGATACACCACTATACGCCAGAAACAAAAATTCAGTCAAAACAGTGGACTGCAAAGGGCGAGCCGGCTCCAAAAAAAGCAAAAACTGTTTTTTCGGCTGGGAAAGTGATGGTGACTGTTTTTTTTTTTTTTGGGATAGTAAAAGAGTTATCTTAATCGATTATCTTCAAAAGGGAAAAACCATTACAGGAGCATACTACGCATCATTACTTGCCAAGCTGAAGGTAGAAATAGCTGAAAAACGGCCACATTTGCAGAAAAAGAAAATCCTGTTTCACCAAGACAACGCGCCGTCTCACACCTCAGCGGTTGAACATAGCGAAAATCCATGAATTACGGTTTGAACTACTTCACCATCCGCCTTATTCACCAGATCTAGCCCCAAGCGACTTTTTTTTGTTCCCTCATCTAAAGACTGCGCTCAGAGGACAGAGATTTTCATCAAATGAGGAGGCAATCACCTCCGTGAACAATTATTTTGCAGAGAAAAACGCCAAGTATTATTTGGACGGGTTAGAGAGATGGGAGCATCGCTGGGAGAAGTGTGTAGAGTTACAAGGAGACTATGTAGAAAAATAAAAAAAACAATTTGAGAAAAAAATGTCTTGTATCTTTGTTCGGAAACTTTTCAGACAACCCTCGTATAACAGTGAAAAAAAACTTACTAATTTGTTTGATTTGACGATTGTTGGGTATTAATAACTGCGTTTCACCATATAAACTTCATCAAATACAACGTATTTTTTAATGACAAAAACAAAACAAGCATATGAACATATATTTCCCTTACAAATATATATATACGAAAAAAAAAAAAATAAAAAAATTACAAATTCAATTTAAAGGAATACTTAGAACATGTAGCACATAATTACAAATATTTGAAAAAGCTTTACTTTATTTTAATATAGCATTTTCAAATACATGTAAAAATGTTTACAAGAAATAAAGTAAAATACAAAGAAAAACAGTATCTGCTGATAGACTACAAAAGTGCCGAAAAATTCAAGTGAAAAAAAAAATCTCTTTCGCAGAAAACGCATCGGAAAAATAAATGCAATTCTTCCGAACAACTTAATCTTCTCCTTCGGAAAGGGAGAATGTCTGAATGTCACAACATACTTTCTCCAAGTACTGATTTATGATAATATCATCCCTTAGTTCCCTGCGGGAGTTTTCAATCTCCTCTTGGGTGTTCATAACAATGTCAATTGATTGAGAAGCCATTGCTACTTGTTCACAATATTCATTAACCGTCTCTGCATATTGATCAATGCGTGGCTTCAAGGTGTCTATTTGCTCTCCCAAGCAATCGATTTCTTTTTCTACTTCAGAACCAACTTCAGCATTCTCGTTTATCTCAATGAATTCTATGTCTGATTTCTTTAAAGTTTCCGGTTTTTCATTCTTTTTCGCACGCAATTGCTTATTCCTTGGTGATAAAGAAACCCAAAATCTTGGCGAACCACGGACTAATTTAGTTTGAAATGAGTAGACCGGAGGACTTGTTTTTTCAATTTTATTGTCAGAAGACAAACATGGAGAACTGGAACTCGTTCCGAATGTACGTGAAGAAAGAAACGACTTTAAATTGCATCTTCGACGTGGTATTCCAGCATTTCGAATATTTTCTTGAACAAAATTTCGTTTTGCACGATTACGCGCCAAACTGTAATCTCCACAATAGAAGTTCTTTGAACATTTAGTTGGCTTTTTTGGAGTAGGCCCTTCCCTTTGGCGTCGTCGTCTAGGTGGAGAATTATCTGTTGATGCTACCGAACTTTGGTCCTGATCAATTGCTGAAAGATCATCACATCTAGGTACCTTTTCAAGTTGATGTTTTCGTTTTTCTGTCACGTTTTTTAATTCGACTTCAGATATATTACATGAATGAAAACTGTCCGATTTTTGAGCATTTACAGGCTCTGGAGTAGATGACACCATTTCAGATATTTGGCTATTTAGACCATGCTGTAAAATTTTTTCTAGCTTCGAAGGAGTTAACTTATGCCGAATTGTATTCTCAATGTCGTTAAAGATTTGCTCTTGAATATCTAATCGATTTACTTTAATCTTTTCTATAATCATGCGCTCCATTGAATTCAGCTCTGAATCAGATGCAAATGCTTCTTGGTCTTGTTCAAGAATGGAAAAGAATTGCGTTGATTCGTTTGAATTGTTAGGACATGTATCTTGTTCTGACCATGATGATTCGTTGATTCTGTACGTTCCCTTCATTTGATTTGAATTTAGACTTTTTACATCGCCATCCGTAAGTAAGGACATGCTACTAAAACGACTTTCCCCGAAAAATGTCTCTTTGGTCAACTCTGTAGTTGATTCATCATCACTATCACTTAATATTTTCATTTTAAAAAAGTCAATGTGATCTTCCCAAATTTCAGTGAATTCGTGCTTCCGTTTATTACGTTCCTCACGCGACATCAATCTTCGTATACTTGTGTTTGAATGACATGAACTCTCCTCTTTGGAGCTAGTGATATCCGCATTACGTTCATCTGAAAGAGGTTGTTCAGGTGACTGACTACTCATATTCACTTCCTCTGGAATTTTTTCAAGTGTTATGCCACTGATTTCGTCTACCAATTCGTTAGTATTATGGTCGCTTTTATCAATAGTTATATCTGAGGTAACTGTCCTTGAAAGTTGAAAGCCAACATTTGTAGATTCTCCTGAGAAATGCATTCGAGTGATCTTATCCAAAAAGGCAGAATTTTCTTCGATTCCAATTTCATCGGCGTTACATTGTATCAACGATAAATTCGTATTAACACTCTGTTGATCATTTTCGTCGTCTTCTACAACTGGCTCGAGAAATCTTCTTGCAGGAATATTTTCCTCATCTAACCAATTACTGACCCCTGTAATGAGTTCAAAATCGTGTTCATTATAGTCGTTATAAATCAACTTTTGTCTAGCAATCGATGACGTTGGCCTCTGGGTAGCTCCGATGCCTGCACTGCGGATCTTACAAGAAGAACAAAGGAACTCTGGATGAAGACGGAGAACTTTCTCAAAGCACGTATCACAAAAATCAATGTATCGAATGCTTGAAAATATTTCATTATAACTCAACGATTTTTTGATAGGTACATATTTGCTAGGAGACATTGGAAAATGATAGTGTTCTCGCGGTGAATATTTTGTTGGACAGTTAAAACCAAAATGTGACAATGTTCGATACGGTTTACTGCTGAAATCAAAACTGCTGCTATTTGCAATCGAGAACTCAGAAGACATTTTGGAATGCTGAACATCGTAAAGCCCACTTCTTGCAAAAAATTTGACGTCAGATTGGAAAATGGGATAGCAAGTTTGAAGAAAAGAACTTTCTGTATTATATTTATCGAAGCAAGACATTTTTGGCGACATCATTTCAAATATTAATGGTTTATTTTGGTCCAAGTTCATGTGTGTTTTCTGCGGCAAGAGATCATTACAACAAGCATGAGACAAAAAAAGCTCATCAGCGGATAATGAATTCAAAGACGTTGAACAATATGAACTATCTAGTTTGGTGCATTGGTCTAGCTGTTTATTTTCGTCTTGAACATCAGTTAATTTTGTTTGTTTGGCTTGACTTATTGCTAACGGCGCCATGTTAGTTTGGTTAGTGAAAGGACTTTTTAAAGCTAGAAAACGAGAGATGCTGATTAGTTGTCACTGTGTATGTTGGTCATGTATATTTGATAGTAAGTTTCGCGACAAGATGATGATTGTTACCAATTTAATATACATATATAATCTAACCGTGGTCTCAGTGAAAAAGAAGAACACAGAAGCTCTATTGAAGTGATAGTTTTGGAGTTTTAATATGCAGTTGCCTTAGTAATGATAGATAATGCATAGTCGTTGTCTATTAGAGTTTAAACGTATACATTTTATACAGATATGATGAGAAAAGTTACGGGTAATTTCCTCGTTTCCTTTCAATATGGAATATGGAAGCTTCCATTCGGTTTCACATTCGAACAGCTACACTCTCAAAATTAGTCTAGGATTGCAAATATGTTAAACCTGTCCGAAGTTTCGTGGATTTGGAAGAAGTGCAGGATTGGAATTCTCCCAAAAAAAAATTAAACAGTGTTTCTTCATCAGAATTGGTGTTATCTGCTGGGTAGATAGTTACCAAAAGAATGAGACGGGAACGAAAATTGAGTTTTACAGAAATAATCAAATCGCACAGTGAAAATAAAGAGGAAATAAGTTCGTCGGCCATTCAAGTAGGTTTAGGATGATGATGCGTATGCGAATTAATTAGATTAGTTACAGAAATGGCAGCTGACTTCGCAGTTGGTCAAAATGAAAACGGAATAACTATCGTATTGACAGCTGAACTCCTATGTTTATCAAAAATTAGCGACCGACTAATGGACATAAAACTGATAGTTGAACTTGGAACATTGTTAGTGCCTACAATAAATATGTTGGCGTGCAATCGCTGATCTCTTGAATACAGCATCAAGAGAAGAAACTCCCCATTGATGGAAATTTGAACGGACACGTGCGGAAAACGAACTTCGGATACGAACACTGGTGTAGGAGAATCCAAGGGAGATAATACATGCTGAATACACGCAATTCAAACAGTTTAACTACAATATATTAATTACCTTGCTTGTTAACAAATAACGGCAATAAATATTTAATCATCATTCACACGAGAATATATAATAAACTAGAAGAGGGCATGATCTCCTCTCAATTCAGTTTTAAAATCACGCGAAGAATTCTTCTCATTCAACATGCTGGCCCAACGTTGTTTGAGTGATATTAGTATCACCTATAAGTTTTATCGCACGTTATATATTGAGGCCAGATCAGAGGGGTTAAAATATTTCTTACATCGTTTGAGGAAACCTAGACATTTGCAGCATTTTTGACGACACGACGATTTGAGTTCTGCTTTTTTTTTTGTTAAGTTGGTAAATCTGTTGTTGACATTCCCTCTAAATCTTAGTGTCATAGCTTGACATTTGCAAAAGTTACGTAGCCAAGAGTACAATTTTACAATTTTAGAAATGGATTTAAATTTGCAACTGTAATGTATAATTAAACTGTAGAGTATGAGGGTGCCTTCTATTGTCGAGTAGAGAACCTAAGTAGGCATGGCCATATTGTATTAGAGCAGCCATCACGATTTTCGTGCGAGAGAAAAAGAAGGTGTTTTTGGTTTCTTTTCTGATCAAAGACGTCAAACAAGAAGGTCGAAGGAGCCAAGAGAAAAAAAAATTCCAAAAAATCAATTATAATCGTTGTGTTATTTCCACAACAACGAACTTGTATTAAATTTTTCGTAAAAAACGGATTTAATGGTGCGCGAACGTTGTCAATGTTGGAAAAGTGTTTCGGCAACGATTTTCTAAAGAAAACGGTCGTTTACCAGTGGCACGAGCGGTTCAAAAGTGGTCGTGAGTCAATCGAAGATGATGAACGCAGTGGCAGACCATCGACATCGAAAACCGACAAAAACATTGATGAAATAAAAGATAAATAACCGCAAATTAACCATCAGAGAGATAGCGGAGGACTTGAACATTGCCTATGGATCCGTCCACAACATTTTGGTTAATGATTTGGGTTTCCGTCGTGTAGCACCAAAGTTGGTGCCAAAAGACCTCAATTTCATGCAAAAAAGAGACCGTGTTGACGTCGCAAAAGGGATGATTTGCGAAGCTGAATCTGATCCCATATTCATCAAAAGGACAATTACTGGAGACGAGACGTGGGTTTATGAGTACGACACGCAATCCAGACATCAGGCAAGTGAATGGCGTTCACCAAATGAGCCGAGACGAAAAAAACCACGTCGTTTTCAGTCAAAAAACGAAGGCAATGCTCACAGTTTTCATGTATTACAACGGTGTAGTGCATCATGCATTTGTGCCAGAAGACCAGACAACAATTCGCCGAAGGAGACCAGAATTGTGGGCAGAAAACTCGTGAATTTTGCAAAATGATAACGCACCGTGCCATCATTATTCGTAATTTTTTGACGAAAAATACAACAAATACCATCCAACAGCCACCGAATTGACGTGATTTGCCTCCCTGTGACTTCTTTCTGTTCAATCGAGTTAAAAAACCACTACGGGGAACGCGTTTCAGCGGCCGAGAGAAAGTAATGGAACAATCGCAGGAAGCACTGATGGACATACCGAAAACCGAATATAAAATGTGTTTCGAGGATTGGATGAAGCCCTGGCATAAGTGTGTTACAGTCGATGGGGATTACTTTGAAGGGGACAATATAGATTTAGATTAACAAACTTGTATTTCTAATTTTCTGAATAAATTCCGGCAATATCGACACACTCTTATTTTGGTTGCAAATATTTTCTGCTGACGTTGGGTCAGGTCAATACAATTTGTTGGTAGGTCATAAAAAGCTAAAAAAAAAAAACGAACCCATGTTTACACAACTAATAGCAAATAATAAATCAAGACAAGGTAAAACGATTCTGTCAAAAACAAATTATAGTTGTACGCATGTTTTTAGATACAATTTAATTTTTAAATTGAGTAACAAATATCATCTCACCGCAAACCATTTTTTTTTAAAACCAAAAAAGTGTAAATTTTATAGCCTGTGTATTTATAAATATGTCATACAATGAAACGTTATTTTATGAATATGATTTTGGAATTAGATACGAGATACGAATATAATATTATAGTTTTCCAACATATACTATGCATATATAACCTCTATATAACAACCTCTAACCATGTTCTTGAAATCATTATTATTGTGTTACAATATTTATGTACATCTGATTTTAATTGTATAACCCTTTTGTTTTTACCTCGGGGTGATGGTAGGCTTTTAATGGTTGCACTATGTTGTCGCTCTCCATTAAGAAAGTCAAGAGTTGCTATAATATTTTTAGTCAAATTTTAAAATAATTTTCTTTTTTTCTTTAAAATAAAATAATAAATCAATATTTGACAAGAATACCAATATGTATATCTAATTTTTCGCATTTTGACATTCATTTCGTAGCATTGGTTATTAGTTTCTACAATAATCTATACAAATATATGAATGGGTGGTGGGTGGGGTTGAACGTTTTTTAATAATAAAAAAAAAACAAAAAAAAATAGAAAACGTATAAAAAAAACCAAAAAAAAAATAGAAAACGTATAAAACAAAAACAAAAGACAACCACACAATGCAATTTTAACATAAAACACGAACAAATTATGTAATTCGAAATATCTGTTTCAAAAAAAATACATATAAAATATTTCCATGCGGCTCCCATAAAACGCAAAACAAAAGATGAATATGAATTTAAATAAATCATGTAGGAATGTAATAATGTTTTTATTTCGATGATTAGTTCATTAAATGAACAAATGTTGGCTGAAAACTAACGTTACAGTATTAAACTGTTCTAAATCTTATTACATATTTATAAGATTTGTTTGCCACAGATAGGTTAAAAACAATTTTGGTATAACATTTATATAGAATAAATCATAAACCTAATCACTAATCCATCACAGATTATAGATGCTGATTCAATACACCACTGGCCAAAAAAAAAAATGGAAATAATCTAAGATTGCTTTTATAAACTCTCGTTATTAATAAAACAGACTTTTCTTATATAAAAAAAAAAATATTTAACAACGCCCAAAAGAATGGAGGGTAGTTTGTGTCAAATTAAAACACTAATTTTCAAAAAAAAAAAAAAAAAAAAAAAACACAAAACTCTGCTAAAAATATCTGATTAAGAATATGCGACGAAAGGTACTCAACAAAACAAGGTAATAAACAAGACCATTTGCATACGTATTATAGACTAGCGGTCGCCTGTCACTTCGACGCGGATGTAAAGTGTTTCTCATTAGATCCACTCATTTTTTCCATTCTATCCATTTTATCAAGAAAAGCATATACCTTCTTACAACGTTTACGAATCGTTAAACGTTTTTTTTTTTTTCAAAAGCGAGCAATTGAGCGTTTAGTGAAGTTGTCGTGTCAATGAGACAGCGCAGTTCTAGAAGTGACGCGAGTTTCAAGTCAAGACCACAATTATTTGATTAAGACCATTCTCAAGGGCTGGGCATTCCTTAAACGTCTCTGTAGCTCATTTTGCGACAAGACTTGGCTATACACTTCGGTATAAAATTCAACTGACCCAAGACTTAAAATCAAATGATCATCTTCCATGTCATACTTTCGCTGATTGGGCTCTATTGAAGGTAGGTTTTGGTTAAATGACCACAAAATTGCCGCATATGGTGTTTCAATAGCAATTGTTGTTTACGAAAAAAAAATTTACTGTTTGGTTATATTATATTTTTTCTGACTTCATGCCGTCGAAACGGAGACACCTTTCATTCCATGTTAACCAATGTTTTTGGTATAAATTATAATTGAAAGGCTTGTGGGATATGTGGTTTCAATATGTTGATGCTACTTGTCACCCCGTGCCATAATCAATTTAGTGAAGCGATGTCCGTTAATCTTGGCGTTGACCGCCCCGATCGAAGCATAGGTTTGAACATATGAAACATCAAGCATAAGCCATCCAGTCGTTCCGGATAAACAGACACAGACAAAAACTTGAAAACACTTTAATTTTGTTTAAACATGCATACATAATACATGTTATATACAGGGCGTCCCAAAATTCAACGTAAAGCCGGAAACGGGTGATAGGTCCAGTGGTGTCGGTTATCACAAAATTATAAAAAAAAATCTAAGTCATGTGCTTTTAAAATTATTGGCACTCAAAAAAAATCAACAAATCTGACACCCTGTGACGATCTTTCAAGTACTGTGACCTCAAACCTTTACTTTTCTTCGATTTATTTGTTGTCACGTAACCCTGAGTAACTGTAAATTACGGTCCAAAATTGAAATATAACTATATCGGTTTTAACTAAAATATTGCTTTTTTGTCCATCTATATTATGTATCTGAAAATCATTAATCACCTAACTTGAACTGACTGTACTGACAAAAAAATGTACTGGGCCATTTTGGCAAGTAATTTTAAAAGATGGCGTATTTAGTCTGGATTCCAAAATGGTATGGCACTTACTAGACTAACGCTTAATTGAGGACAAAATATTTTGTTAAAGAAACCCGATTCATAGTTAATTCTTTTTAATAAGTTTAAATGAGTACCAAGTGTGACAGTGAGATGCCACCCTAGTCAAGCAGTGACGAATAGGCACATCGTGCAATGACCTATCTGACCTATCACCCGTTTCCGGCTTGACGTTGATTTTTGGGACACCCTGTGTTAAGGTTTAGCCAACAGATAGTGTAGAAGTCTTGAAACACACTGAATATTAAAGTTCGGCAATTACTATATGTATGGAACACAGCACCGGTTTTTTTTTTTTTTTTAATGTGTTAAGTTTTTTGGAAAATGGGATAGAGAGAAAAAGAAAGATGTTTGGGCTCAATGGTTATTTCGCTCCATGGGTGGCATCCAACATTAAATGGGGAGACTAAATTCTTGGTGGAAGTTGGCTTGATGTCGATTTCTAGTCAACTATTCGTCGTACTTGACTTTTGTTAACTGAAAAAATGGATATGTATTTCGGGCGAAGCTGGGATTCGAACACCGAACCTTCCCATTTGGAAGCCAATCCACTACCACTTGAGCCACGGCCATCCATTATGTGACCATCACTACTCCAATTACAGGCTAGGATCAGGAGGTCCAGTCTCAATCTCGGTCCGAATGCTATATATAATAGAGGTCTTGAATTATCCTGGGATTGTTAGTGTGGACTTAATTTTTTTAAATAAACCCATAAAGAGAAGTCTGACGGAGTAAAATCGAGTCATCCTGGTGGCCATTCAACTTCTCTTCCAAGCGAAATAATGCGATCTTTGAATTTTGTTTGCCATAAGTTGACTGTTGGATGAGATGTGTGCGCTGTAGCGGCATTCATCGTCATTTTAAAATAAAAAATGACACAACAATGCCAAATTTATCACACCGAGTTATTTAACGTATTCCGAAAAAACCAATTCGACTATTTCTTTAATCTTGTGATGGAGCGAAACAAGGAAGCTGGATCATTCTTCAGTAATTAAATAGTAGCTTCCAAGACATTTACTATTTTTTTTTAATTAGGATATTATGCGAATAGTATACCCAAGTTCATATTTTTCCACTCTTCCTCTATAGATCTTAAAAGATCTTAATCTTTTCGTAGTTGTCCTGGAGAACACACTTTTAAACAGCTACATTAGTTACACAAATAGAGTATACTCGTAAGTATTCACGCTGAATAGTTGAGATTGGTTTCCTGAAACATTCAGGCTAAGCTAACAGTATATTAGATTTGTGATTTATTGACCAATTAGCGGAAATTTTAGGACCGAAGTCTTTGAGCATGCTTTAAATTTCTAATTAGGTAACTTTGCCATCGGACCAGACTTAACGTATTTCTTCAATTTTACTTACAAATTTTTCTCTTTAAATGAGATACCTGCAATTAGAGTAGCTATATGACTTTGATATGTTTTACTGTGTAGATATGACTACTCTTCCTATCTGGCGTACGGTACAAATTTTAGAGTTTATTTTATTGTAAAAGCACATTCACATTGAATAAAATAATGCACTACTTGTCACACTAGGCATAAAAACAAGAGGGATACATATCAATGTTTAGCAACATGAAAAGGGAAATTGATTAAAACAGAAGAAAATTTACGAAGAAGGAAGAAGATGTTTCGACATAACAGGATATGTAACATATTTTTATTGACAGGGAGCACGTGAAATAATTAGCACAAAAAAAAACCGAACTGAACAAAAATATTTAAAAGAAGCATATGCAGCTTCAACCAGGGTTATTCTGTTATTCTGTTCAAACTATTGGGACCACTAATCTATAAATATCTTCTAAAATTGTTTTCAACCCTGGTTTTGTTATGTTATAAACGATAAATGTATGATATTTTTTTAATAAATCTTCCGTTACTCCCATTTTTCCCTTTATCGATTTGGTATTTCGCAAGTTTTCTAATTCTAATTAGTGAAATAAGCTTTACAAGTATTTAAACACTTTTGAAACATAATTTTACACTTTATTTTCAGCTTAAAAAAAAAAATCGGTAAGTCAACGTAAAATTTAAGTGTTAAGGTGTGGGAATAAAATTTTTTTGAAAGAGTGCAATGGGTCGGAATGTCTCTGAGCACAAAAAAGTTGAAATAACAACTTTGATAAAATTAAAAACGTTTTCTTACAGTGAAATCGGAAGAAAAGTAGGTGTATCCTGCCAAACTGTGTCCAAAATGGCCCAAAAACTCGAAAGTGTACAATCGGCAACTTCAAATAAACCAAGTAACAAGTGCGTGAGGATCGAAAAATAGTTATAAATACCTTGGCAAATCGGAAAGCAACTCTGCGGGTCCTCAATAACATCCTAAAGGAAGATGGAATCAATATTTCAGCAATGACGCAGCGCAGACGATTGTATGAAAATGGAATCAGAAGCCATAGACCCACAAAAAGGTCATTTTTGAACGCGTCCATCAAGAAAAAAAGAAAAAATTGGGCTCATCTGTTGCAGAACAAACCACAGGACTATTGGCAGAAGGTAATTTGAAAATAATTTATTTTTAATTTTCCGATTAGAAATAATCACAGAATCCACTGAATTTGTGCATCAACGACCTTCAGAGAAGTAGAATGAGGGGTGTGTAGTCAGTCAGCCGGATAAAAC
This sequence comes from Volucella zonaria, assembly GCA_963966105.1. NCBI lineage: Eukaryota > Metazoa > Arthropoda > Insecta > Diptera > Syrphidae > Volucella > Volucella zonaria. Next base: position 52,616,535 of record OZ014533.1, on the reverse strand, counting down.
ATCCAGCCTCTGTAAAGGGCCGATATACTTTGTCGAGGGAACTCTGCGTCAAGATCAATATCACAAGATACTCACCGATATTTTTTTGTCATTTCTAAATTCTTTGGACCGTAAAAGAAAAAATCTACACATTCATGCAAGACGGTGCTCCTTGACACACAGTCAAAAAAATCAAAGATTTCTTCGACAAAGAAAAAATTGCAGTGGTCTCTTGGCCTTAGAGTTCGCCTGATATGAAAATTGTTGGAGCCGCTTGAAAAAATTAGTGTACAATCGTACAAACACTAGTAAAACCATGTTAATTGAAAATATACGCGATATCTGGCAAAATAGGTCAGAATTAAGGGAAGTAATTGTTAAAAATATGACAACAATGTCAGAACGAATTCATGCCTTAAAAAAAAATTAAGGCAGGTGTGACAAAATATTACAGTAAAATCTCGATAATTCGTACCCCGTTAAATCGTAAACTCCGCTTATTCAAAATAAACTGTTGGTCCCTTAAAAAAAATCTCGGTTAATCGTAAAAAAACAGTGCATTTGGGTCCCCTCGTTAATTCGCAATGATTTCCGTATTTCTGTTGACAATCCCGTTTATTCGTAAAAAAATCATCTTTTTCTCTGTCTTCAATTCCCTTTCACGATTATTACACATGTTTATGTTTCAATACAAAGAAAAAACTTGGGAAGCGAAAGCAAGAAGGATTGTCTCGTACTAGAATGTGTGTATTTAATGGTTCAGCTGTTTCTGTAACGACTAAGTTTGAATTGCATTCGTTATTCGTTGTTTTTTGTCTGAATATGAGTTCAAAAAAAAAAAAAAAAAAAAAACAATTTTAAAAGCCATTGTCGATGGCGAGAAAAAAGCCGATGTGGCATAACGCTTTAACATTCCTCCATCTATAGCAAACTGACGTCGATTTTAAAGAAAAATGACATCATTGCCGAAATGCCTTCCAACAGTAAAATGAAGCGGCACAGCTGAGTTCCCTGAGCTGGAACGATCACTTGTCGCATGTTTTTCCCAATGCAGACAATTAAATGTGCCACTTAGCGGAGTGGTGGTAAGAGAAAAGTCCAAATTTTTTGCACAAAGATTAGGCATTAAAAATTTCAAAGCAAGTGAAGGATGGTTTGACCGCTTCAAAAAGAGACACAACATTGATTTTCGGAAACTTTGTGGCAAAAGTGCGAGTGTAAGCGACACTGTCTGTTTGGAATGGAAAGAATAGTTAAGCGAACTGATAAAAAATTATGAACCTAAGAACATCTTTAACGCTGACGAAACAGGCTTATTTTTTTAGTGCCTCCCTGATCGGTCAATGCATTTTAAGGACGAAAAATGCCATGGAGGCAAAAACAGTAAAGAAAGAGTTGATCTGTTATTGATCGCAAATATGGATGGCACTGAAAAGTTAAAACCCTTGACGATCGGCAAGGCAGTGAAACCTAAATGTTTCAAACACATAAAATTATTCCCCATGTTTTACCGTTCAAACAGGAAGGCGTGGATGACGTCTGAATTATTCAGTAAATGGCTGAAATTATTGAACCGTGACATGGAAAGACAATAGCGTAAAATCCTATTATTCGTCGATAATTGCACTGCCCACAATGACACTTCCGTTATTAGTCATGTGAAAATAGTTTTTGCCGGCGAACACGACCTCTAAACTTCAGCCGCTTGACCAGGGCATCATCAAAAATTTTAAGACCCATTACCGCAAGGAAGTGGTACAATTGCTATTAGATTGTATTGAAGATGGAAAGGAGTACAATATCTCAATACTCCCAGCTAAAAAAAATTACAGATTTTTATTCGTCCTGAGATCCTGCACATTTTTTGTGGATATGTAAATATGTATGTAAACTTGCAGTTTTCTATTATTTACTTGTTTTATGTCTTCTTGTACATACCACCTTGATCAAAAAGTTTCCAGACACACCTACCGTGTGGCGCTCCCATTGTTCCGATTTGAGTTGTTTTTTTTTGTTAAGTTGGTAAATCTGTTGTTGATAGTCCCTCTAAATCTTAGCGGCATAGCTTAACATTTGCAAAAGTTATGTAGCCAAGAGTACATCTATTTCTGTGTGTGTTGGGCAATTTTTACAATTTTAGAAATGGATTTAAATTTGCAACAACGAACCTGTACTCGTATTAAATTTTGCGTAAAAAACGAATTTAATGGTGCGCGAACATTGGAAATGTTAGAAAAGTGTTTCGGCAACGATTCTCTAAAGAAAACGGTCATTTACCAGTGGCACGAGCGGTTCAAAAGTGGTCATGAGTCAATCGAAGATGATGAACGCAGTGTGGCAGACCATCTGGGCGTTATGAGACGTTTGCGTGAAGCAATTCGCCGAAAGAGACCAGAATTGTAGGCAGAAAACTCGTGGATTTTGCACCATGGTAACGCACCGGGGAAATATAGATTTAGATGAACAAACTTGTATTTTTAATTTTCTGAACAAATTCCGATAACTTTTGAATCCAGGTGGTATACGTATGTATGTATTTTTTATGAAATCTTATTTTCTTTGCTTTTTGTTCTTTGTACATAAAAAATATAATACTTTATACTAAAATTAATTTTTAATTAAAAAAAAAAACTTAAAACCCCGTTTAATCGAATTTTAATTTCTCAACCCTCAATAAGTCGTAATCTCGTTAATGCGAAAACCTCTTTAATTCGTAATAAACTGTAGGTCCCTTGGTACTACGATTTATCGAGATTTTACTGTAAATTTTTATTTCATATGCTCCAAAATCAAAATCCACAGCAATAAAAAAAGATATGTGAAAAAAATGCAATGTTCCTAAAATTTTGAACACCCTCTGTTTATAAGGTCGGTTACGGAGACAATTTATAAAACTCTAAATTATTTGAATTCCATGCTTGGCACAAGTAAAGCGAACGCAATTGAAAAGCGACCAGAAATAAATTTTCGAATATCTTATCTCGATACGGTTGTAGAGTTTTGTTAGAAAAAGACAGACTTCTGGTCGTAATATTGAAATTAAGAACATGAGAGAATGACGAGCGTTACTCCTACTTTTTGCCATCGGTTGGTGTATTGAAATCCTTGGAACAGTATTAAGAAACTAAACACTTTTTTTTGTATCGAAAATGCACGCAAAGAAAAATGTTCAGCAAGTGTTTAATTTTGAAAATCTTTCTGAATTTAGTCCCTTCAGTCAATTTGTGTGAATTGACTACACAAATCTGTTGTATGAGCGATGTATGGATTTGGTAAGTAAAAATCAGGAACAGTCCAAGGGCAAATTCTTCTGTATTTATATACATATTTACAAATGGATTTCATTGTGAAAACTTTAATATTATACATTTCTGTGGCACACGGCTAAACGACTATCACAACAGTGTTTAATTGTTTCTTACTAACCCTACAATTTGTATGATGCACGTTTATTAAAGTATGTTTTATTATTTTTAGGAAATAATAAATAAAAAGCAAAATAAAAATAAACAAAATTAAAATCTTCTCAAACTCAAATGAAACACAATGAACGAGTATTGTTGGCTGATAGTATCTAATATCTAAACAGCGAATGAGAAGAAATAATAAAATACGAAAAATTGTAAAATCAAACGGAAAAAAAAAATCAACAAGTGGTTAATTTTTTTATTTTTTTTATGATTGAGTTGGTGTTTTTAATTTGTTTTTTTGTTTTACTAATTTAGAAACTCACCGTGATTTTTATTTAAAAAAACTAGAGTAAAAAATCGATTTGTGTTGGTTTTTCTTTTTTATAAAACTGGCTGAGAGATTGTGTTGAGATGGAAGTTTTCTTTTTGATTTATTACTATTATTTATCTTTTGCAATTTGCTCTTTTTCTTTTTTTTTTCTTATAAAAAACTATACTTCTATTCAGTAAATTTATTAACTAATTCACTTTCGTTTGGAATTACGAGAGCTGGCTACGATGGAAATTGTTGTAATTTAATTAAATTTTTCTTTTAATTTATTAAATAAGAATTAAACTTTTTTTTTATTAGAAATTAATTAAAAGCCAAAATATAAGAAACAAACTAATTAAACAAATAAATAGTAATTCAGTTTAATATGCGAAAGTCACTTAAAACACAGCTTAAAAGTTGTTGTTCCTGTTTGAATTTTTTTTTTTTTACAATAAACAAAGAGAAACAACATCTATTACTTTATGATATAAATCTAAAGCAAAAAGAAAGAGAAAATAAGTTTAAAATTGTTTAAATTGGAGACTTTTGTGGAATCAATACGTACAAAGTTGAATATTTCTACGGGGTAAGGGCAATAATTACAAAACTTTAAAGGATTTTCGTACTACGAATGTAAATATTAAAAAGAATAGGGGTTTTAAAAATTATATTTTATTTTATATCATTCAAGGGCAAACACGAGAATATTAAATAAAAATTAACAGTGTAACTTGACTCTTTACAAATAATTATACGATATTTAAAAACGACGAGCTTTAAATTCATACCTTTACCTCTGATAATTCATGAATATATTATTGTGAATCGTCTCATTAGTAATACTCGTATCCTGTTTTAAAATAATTGATAAACAATTTTCTGAATCTGGTATACAATTTTGCAAAAAAAAATTTCTTGTTCCATGGAAAATGCGGTGATCTCGTCACACCGTCGTCTTATAAAAAAAAAAACATTAGTAAGAGTCCGAAAACTAAGGGCAATGAAAGCGATTGCCGAAAAAACACATCTCGTCGAGTAACCAATAATGACATTACTATGTACAGGTGGTTATAAGAAATCTTCATATTGCTTTCTGACACAAGTGGAAAGTGATTTCAACCAATTTGGAATTAAGTCATATGGTTATGGGAAAGAAATTCGTTGTAAAATTTTAAAATGCCACTTTGAGTTAGCCTTTTACAACAGGGTAGGTACTATAAGTTCTTTGATGGACTTGAGCGATCCTACAAATCTTACATTATCTACGGATAACCAAGAAAACTGGATAAATAAAGTCCTCTTTTGGCAATATACAATAATTAAAGATGTTGGTGTCTGCATCGAGAAGCACACCATATACGTAGGTATTTTCTGACCAATATGCATATACTCGTATAAAGGAAAACAAGCACCTGAGGCCAAGATGATTTGGGTCTTTTAAAAAGATTGTTTCGTTACAGTCAAATTGATACAGGATCAATTAGAGTAAAACAAGGAACAACAGAGTATCACGAGTGTAGGTATGCTCCTACCTGACTGGTTAAGGCAAAGTAGTGGTTTGTTTTTTGTTTTTTTATAATTTGCACGCGCTCAAAGGATTTTAAGTACCCAGCGCGGACGAAGGAAAATCAGGGAGGATAGAAAGAGAGGTATCGGTGAACGTAGGTTTTAAATGTTTGTAAATTTTAACGACCAGGAAACACAGAGATCGGCAGGGCATTCCATAAGCGAGTTGTACGGCTTAGGAACGAATCACGATATTTTAGAGTACGTCCAAAGGTGGGCTTGAGGGTATACTGATGAGCATTCATAGCGAGACGGGGGTTACGGTTAAAAGTTTGAATGGGCGGAATGCTACTGGCGATTTCTACGGAGCACTGTTGGTGTAAATAGCGATAAAACAGAGTGAGACACGAGACATTACGTCGGTGTTCGAGGGTGTCAATTGATTGACTGATATTAATACAATATCACCTTTTGGATCCTATCCCGGAGGTGCAGAGATGTTTTAGGAGCACCTTACCAGATGTGGGAATTGTACTCCAATTTTGGGCGGATGAATGTCTTATATATTGTGGCCAGATCAGAGGGGGTAAAATATTTCTTACATCGCTTGAGGAAACCTAGACATTTCGCAGCGTTTTTGACGACACCGAATATGTGATCATTCCAATTTAAGTTTTCATTGACACACATACCGAGAATGGAAAGTTTATCGGTTTCGACGATGCAATTGCCATTCATGGATAATGGCTGTGTATTTGAATTTCGCTTTAATGATAGCAGACAGCATTGAGCTTTGGAAGCATTAAATTCCACTCGGTTGATAGTTCCCCAATTAGTTATTGCTGGTAATATCGGAATTTAATGAGCTTAACATACGCTGCCGTATACATACGTGAGTCCGGGAACAAATATGAAAAGCAGAGAGCACTGTTATCAGCAAAGGAATATATTGGATTAGAAGTAGCAGACAAGAGATCGTTGATGAAAATTAAAAAGAGTGTCGGAGACAGAGCTGAGCCCTGCGGCACACCAGCATTTATTTTGTGAATATCAGACTTGAAACTATCCAAGACAACTAGAATTGAACGTTCCGAAATGTAATTTCTAACCCATTGAAGAAGAGTCATCGATCCCAAAAGCACACATTTTCAACAAAAGAGCCTGATGCCAAGCTCTGTCAAATGCCTTAGAAATATTAAGTGCAACTATCTTGCTTTCGCCAGATTGATATACGCTTTGGTTCCACTTTTCGGTGAGACATGCCATCAAATCACCAGTGGACCTACAAAAACTACATTGCCGGTCATTGAGATGTTTTCGTGTTTCGAGATATTTCATGAGCTGACGGTTTATCAGCCTTTCCATGAACTTGGAAAGAAAGGACGTAAGTGCAATGGGCCTGTAGGAGTAGAGAGAAGAAGATTCGCCTTTTTTAGGGACAGGCTGGACAAATGCTGTTTTCCATCTTCTCGGAAAGAGTCCTAAAGAGTAGGATTGATGAAAAAGCTTACGCAGTGGTTTTGCCAGCGTGGAAGAACACCTCTTCAGAAGAAGGGGAGATATACCATCTGGACCAGCGGATTTACGTATGTCGAGATCTTTAAGTACTCTTGCTACTACACGAGTGCGAAAGTGGATTTGTCCCATTGTAGATTCGACGCACTCAAGTGTAAGCGGAAACAGAGCACAATCTGGGAGTGTTGAGCTAGCCGCAAAGCGTGCAGCAAGCAGATTGGCCTTGTCCAAAGAGCTAGCAGCTGGAATGTCATTGTAAATGAGCGTTGGGATGGAAAATGAGGCAGAATTTCTAATATTTTTGACGAACGACAAAAAATTTTTACTACCATTGGGACATTGTAGTATTTTTTGCCTCAGTTTTTGGTCGTATTGGAATTTTACACGTTTAAGAAAGGCGTTGCAGTCATTACTGGCTTGTTTAAAATTTTTTCGGTTTTCCTCTGTTGGGTTGGTCTTAAGGTACCGAAAAAATATTTGTTTAACCCTGACAACCTCTTTACAGCTCGAGTCGTACCATGCTTTTTCTTTTGGTTTGATACTCTTCATCCGTTGAGGGATAAAGTTTCTTATTCCAAAGAGAATGGCGTCTGTAATCATATCAGCAGCGGCATCCACGTCGTTATCGAGGAAACGTAACGACCAGTTAAAATTCCTAAAGAAACTATTAAGGCCGCTCCAGTTGGCTTTCTCGTATTGCCATACGGTTCTTTTTGGAATCTTTTCTCTAACTGTGTGATGGGTGTACGAGAAATTAGCTGATATAACACAATGGTCCGTCGAGCCTAGAGGGGAGAGCACATCAACGATGTACTTATCAGGGTGAGAAGTTAGAAACAAGTCCAGGGTGTTGGCGGTATGACTATCAACGTCTGATATTTGCGTGGGTTCATTTACAACCTGCGTGAGGTTATTTTCCGCAGCGAAGATCTTAACACCCCGTCCTTTGGGTGTTATCTGTCCAGAAAGTCGAAGCCACCCAGAATTGTGTATATTGGAATCGCCCGTAATAACGATTTCAGGGATACAATTCTGTGAATGGAGTCTGACAGCGCATCAAACTCATTAAAAGTCGAATTGCTGTACAGTTTGGGGCTTCTGTAAATAAAGCAGTAGTGGATAATTTGCTTACGGAGATGGAATTTTAAACACATGAAATTGAATTCCGGATTGGGACAGGGACTACATTGTGGTGGAGTTTGATAAGCTACATCACTACGCACGTAAATGGCGAGACCGCGGTGATGGCACTAGTTCGTAGCCAGGTAGCTTCAGATCAGATACGCTGTTTCCTTGGTAAGACAAGGTATCGACACTGCACAAAGCCTTTTCTGTGTTTTTGTAATTTAATAAATATTCTCAACTCTACAAAATTGACTAACAGATCACTTGAGTGGATCAAAATAGCACACATAAGCTAATTAAGTTTGGCGTATGCAAAACATCCGCCTTTAGCGACTCATCTAGAGCGCGTAAACCTTAAATGCGAGCTTGTTTCACCAATGGAGGTGATTAATGAATTACCCTGAAACAAGATGACTAGTTATCTTTCCGATCGATTCGGAAAAAAATGAAATTTATAGACCTTTCGCTTCGATCTCTTGTTCTTTGACCTACTAGAACACTCAAATGCAACTATCCGGTTCGGATGTCTTGTATTTGCAACTATTTGGTGATGTCAATAAAATGGCACCCTATTTTATCCAGCTTATCACTAATGAGACGATTCATATCAAGTTAATGACTTAAATAATTATGAATTCAATACTTATTCCACAAAAGACCGTTAAAATAAACCGACCTAGTCTTTGTGTTTATTAATAGCGAACTCAACAAAAAAATAATAAAACTTTGAAAAAGTTTAAAAAAATATATGGATGTGTGTATATACTTGAATAAACTTACCATCACTCAATACTACTTCAGGTTGGCTAGGGACTGGCGCTTGCTTAGTTTCTATTCTCATTACTTGGTGCTCTATAAATTAAATAATTTTAAATTTAATTAATCCATATTGCAAGCCCTAAATAGGTATTTATATGATTTAATTAAATTATATTACCTGATGCATCTTCAGTTTCTGATTGGCTAACAACGGCAGTTTTAGATGAATTTTGCTGTTGTGCGCCAGAAGTTTGTAGTGAACTTAGAGCTTCTGACTCGGAAAAATCGGTGTCGGTATCTGATAATGATAAATGTTTTATTTTTTATTGTTCTATGCGAACTAAAATTTAGACTTACATTCACCATGAATATTCTTTTTCCTTTCAACAGTTCTCTTGTATTCGTTGAGTTCGTCATCTGTTACATTATCAAATGGATTCTTTGCATATGGTGCCTTATAGACGGTTGCGTTGTGTTGGAAACCACGTTGAATAATGCCTTTGGATGCAGCGCCCATTAGGACGACATGATCACCAGCTGAAGAAACGGTTGCATCCTTAATGCGATTCGCTTCATCCCATGTCACACCTTCTAAGATGTGCGATTGTGGACCAGCAGAAATTTTGTCAGCACGACGATTGTCTTTGATCTTTACAAAATAAATTTAAATAAAAACATATTATATTTTAAAGATTTTTTTAAAGCATTCAATACAATATGTGGTTATGCCTCTTCTCAATAACCTTAATCTATTTAACACCTGACTTAAAACTTACATTTGTGGGTATGCCTTTCATGCCGTTTGTGTCGGGTCAAACAAAAGAAATACGGTGCTTATTAAAGAATTCTCCGATAACCTACTTTTCTTCTGCTTTTGGCAATAAAATGCCTAAGCGATTCAAATGACACCCACCAAGACGCACTCGCCAAAAAGATTACGGATAAAATTTCGGTCATTGAAAGCAGTGTGAAAAGTGTTGAAGAGTTACGTAGCTCAGTGCAGATCTCAGCCGATCTAATAAAATCAAAAGTAAAGTACATAACTCCATTAGGTCACCTGGATAAAGTGTTGAGTGACATCAAAGCTATCTGTTTAACGCAAGTTATCTCCAACCAAAAAAACCTGCGAGTTGATAAGCTCCCTGCGTGACGACATAGACATTCATTTGCAGTCCTCGTCACACAAACAACTCTCTCCTAAACAATGTGATCCCATGCTCGAAGTTATCTTCGATAAAGTGAACGATGTCGGTGACGAACTTATTGCGACTCGATCCATCGTATGCGCTATTAAACATCACATCGCAACAATAAACAGCAACATCATTGATACACCAAACTTCCTACAGCCTTACCAGAATGTTCCCTATAATACATCGCTCATTGTTGAATGTCATCTGCAGACGGTTCAACGCACTGATTCCTGCGAAGTTTCTTCCAACTTTACAACAGAGAACACATCTATGTCAGCTCCTCCAATCGCTGCCCCACGGAAGCTTATCAATCATTTTAATTCAAATTGGACACCTTCCGAATGGTAACGTAGACTTGATAAGCTTGCTTCGAAGAATCAAGCGGTCACTACGCTTCTTATCAAAGTCGCCTCCCCAAACGCTGATGTTGATTGGATCTCAAATTTCTTCCAAAAAAAGTATGGCATTACCATTAGCCACTGCAATTTGCTTCCTACATCTCACCACAGAAGCAAGCGCAGCTTCAAGCTCAATCTTCCAGCCAAATACGAATGGTTATTCCATAGTCCTGCCAGCAAAAATTTCAATCTTGGAAAGATGCGTGTCTGCAAATTGTTGGAAAATACAACCAAGAAGCACGATAAAGTCAAGCAGTCCGTCATACCTAAACCAACAAACAAGTTAGAAAGTAAATTCAATTTGCCTAGACCCACTTCCTCTTCCCACAACAAACCCAGCTCCAATTGGAGTTTTAAAACTAAATTTTTTCCTAATTTTAAAAATCCTACCCATACTCCAACTTCCCCTATTCCACCCCAAATCGAGCTCCAACGTGTCTCTTTCGACTTAATCCCTACAATTCAAACTCCCACCACTCAACCCCTAACACACACGCCTTTCCCTAATTTCGACCTCAGAACTGGAGCTAAGTATCCTAATTTCATCAGTTCTCACATTTTAAACCCTACTTCAGAAACCCCATCCGTTGCGACACCAAACTCATTAACCACTCCCTCTTCTATTGACCCCCTTTCGCCTCCCCCTGTGAAATTAACGCAGCAAACTAGCGATACCACCGAATGCTGCTATGCGCTTTCTAGGCTTAGAGATAAAAAGATATATGAGAATATTCGTCTATATCTCGCTTATCTGAACGATAAATCCGACTCGGTGTGCTACGAGGGTAAAACAAAAACAAGCCTCATGGTTTCTATCCAGCAGGAAGGCTTTCTTACCGACGTTACCAGTCTCAGGAAACTTTAAATAAAGTATAACGAGATGTTCAATATTTGGGTTTCCGTCGTGTACCAGCAAAATTAGTGCCAAAATATCTCAATTTCATGCAAAAAAGAGACCGTGTTGACGTCACAAAAGAGATGATTTGCGAGGCTGAATCCGATCCCACATTCATCAAAAGCATCATTACTGGAGACGAGACGTGGGTTTATGAGTACGACACGCAATCCAGACATCAGGCAAGTGAATGGCGTTCAGCAAATGAGCCGAGACCAAAAAAACTACGTCGTTTTCAGTCAAAGAAGAAGGCAATGCTCACGGTTTTCATGGATTACAACAGTGTAGTGCATCATGAATTTTTGCCAGAAGACCAGACAATAAACAATGAGTATTATTTGGGCGTTATGAGACGTTTGCGTGAAGAAAGAAAACTCGTGGAGTTTGCACCATGATAACACATCATTATTTGTAATTTTTTGACGAAAAATCCAACAAATACCATCCAACAGCGACCGAATTCACCTGATTTGGCTCCCTGTTACTTCTTTATGTTCAATCGAGTTAAAAAACCACTACGGGGAAGGAGTTTCAGTGGCCGAGAGGAAGTAATGGAAAAATCGCAGGCAGCACTGATGGACATACCGAAAACCAAATATAAAAAATGTTTCGAGGATTGGATCAAGCGCTGGCATAAGTGGGTTGCAGTTGATGGGGATTACTTTGAAGGGGACAATATAGATTTAGATGAATAAACTTGTATTTTTAATTTTCTGAATAAATTCCTTTTTGATCAAGGTGGTATGTATACGAGTAAGTCTAATTACATTTACCCCACACGTATGTAATTATTATTAACTTTGCTTATGGGTTAGTCGCCTCTAGTTCTCTTAAGACTAAAGTATGACACCTATCTTTTCTATTATTCCAAAAAAGAAACTAAACTCTGTACACCCCACATACTAGATGAAGTAAAAAGTGACCTCCTTGACCGCCAGAATGCGCTGCTACTGCAAAAAAGGTTATGGTGCCTTAAAGTCCGTTTATATTTAGGCAGACATGCCAAATTTCAGTGCAGTACTGTCTTTAGTTTTGTTTTAACAACTGATTGTTGTTGACGTGTTTTGCTTCATGTTGAGTATGCACAAAAACGATTTTCGTTCTCTCATAAAACATTATTTTTTGAGAGGCAAAACGGCGAAGGAAACAAAAGAAAAGTTGGATAAATATTATGGGGCTAATGCTCCGTCAGATTACGTCGTCAAATATTGGTTTTGAGAGTTTCGTGGTGGCCACAACTCCACCACCGATCAAGTCCGCAGCGGCAGGCCCTCCGATGCGGTTACAGAGGACAATGTCAAAAAAATACATGAAATGGTGTTGGCTGACCGGAAAGTGAAGGTGCGCCAGCTAGCAGATACTACAAAGATTAGTACTGAGCGCACACGCCATATTTTGGGCAATATTCTGCATATGAAAAAGTTATCCTGACGCTGGGTGCCGCGCATGCTCACTCCTGACCAAAAACACGAACGTGAGAGCACTTCGAAAGAGTGTTTGGACTTGCTGATGCGGAACCGGGCGGACTTTTGGCATCGATTGGTAACTGGATTTGGATCCCTCGGACTATTATCTCTTCCCAAACCTCAAAAGATGGCTCATTAATAAAAAACTCAGCTCACGCGAGGAAATCATCGACGCCACGGAGGAGTGTTTTGCAGACCTTCCGGAAAATTACTTTTCGGACAGGATCAAGAAGTTGAAAAATCGCTGGAATAAGTGTATCAAACTAAAATTATATTGAATAATATAAAAAAACATTTAAAAAAACATATTTTTTTAATTCCCAAGGAGGTCACTTTTCACTCCATCTAGTAAATAAAGAATTCTTGAATTTTATTCACGAAGTCGCATTTACTCCTATTTTAATAATAAAAAAAAAACCTTTGGTGAAAAGTTTCAGTCACTTACAGGGCTAGGATACTAAATAAATCGAATTGACATATAAAATATGATTTTCTTAATTGAATTGTATGCAATAGTATAGCTGTATTAATTGACTTCAGCTGAGGTGATAAACAACCAATTAAAGTGCTTCTTAAAAAAATAAAAAATAAAATAAATAACCCACATGCATAGGTAGAATACATCTCTTTAAAAACATTTGGAAATTAACTGCCAATCCTATATTTAAATTTGCTGTTTGCAAACATCTATTGGGATTTTGTTCGAGAAGGTTTCAAATACTAATCAACAACAATATCATGAACTTGCTATTTCCATAAATGAGTCAAAGGCAATTCGTTTATGGGTTTCCCTTGGTGTTTTATTAATAAATAGAATTAACTGAGAATAAGTACCACATACTTTATATACGCATATAAAAAAAAACTCACCTGTTGTTGCACTTTCTTAAATTCTTTTGGATTAGTCCCAGGTGGCACAAATTGTAATGCACCCTCAATTCGCACTGGTGTGGAATGCGTTGGTGAACCTTCCGCGACCCACTGAATTTTTATTACAAGTATTTTTGTTTCGTTTTAATTTACCACGAAGATTTTATTTTTTTTTTAAGGGAATCAAAGACATGCATTTTGGTCAAACAAAGAATACCGTTCCATGTTTACGATTGGCGGCAAAACAAGTCGAATATGAAAGAAAAGAGAAAATATTTGTTTTTTTTTTAAGCGTAATTTATTACAAAATCTGATAAAGAAAAATAATGCTTAACCATAAAAAGTTAATAGCGACATTTTTTTTTAAATTTAAAACATAAATGCCACGAGTCAGTATATTGCGAAACAATTTTCTGTGTATTAATCTGGATTACAGTTGTTAAAATGTTGGTTAGTAGATAAATGTTTAATGTTGTTATTCGTTTAAAAGTAACAAAAAAAAAGAAGAAACATAAAACAAAATAAAAAAAGCAATAAAAATAATTTTGTGCCTATGGACGGACGCAATTACAAAATGGTTTAATTCCTATAATCATACATTACATACACTTTAAAGCATGCTTTAAAACAAAAATCAAATGAAAAACAAATGATAGGAATAAATAAAAGAGAGAATATAACCATAACTATCATAGTATATCTAAAAAAAAATAAAAATAAAATTAAAAAAAGAAGAAATATTGTCGCTTAAACTTTTCATTATTATTATTATTTTTTTTTTAATTTTAGAAGATTTCAATTGACTTTTTGGTGTTTAAAAAAAAATATTTTCTGTTTTCTTTCAAATTCGGGAAGTTACATATGTAAGTTTAAAAGAGCTTATAGCGCGTCGATAACCTAAAGCAATCAGCTTCCGTAATATGGCACAAAATTATTTTTTTTATGATCAAAATCAAAACATTGAAACAAATGTGTTAAGAACCGTAGATTGTTATATTTTTATTCATTAGTTTATTAGATTTGTTTGTCTATATAATATTTGTTACAAGCTTTGCAATAAACACCCATTTTATTTATTTTATATAATTTCTTAATGCATAAAAGGAGTATATAAGTATTTTGAAATATCAACTGTAATATTGTTGTTCGTATTTTATTGGATTAATTTTTTTTTCTACAGTGAAGGACTTTTGTTTATATGAAAATGTATTGATGATAAAAATGTTAGTGAACTTTCTGTGGGTTAACAATTTTTTTTACTCGTTTGTACGAGTAGTTAGGCTATTGTGATTTCTAACGCTTTAAATGATTTATAAAATTTGTCTATTATATAGAAAAAAGTTGTTGAGCACAGGTGTATATTTCACAAGGAAAAAAGAACAAAAGAAAAGTGTTTTTTTCATTAAAAAAAAAGTTTTGTTTCATAAAAATAAGTTCCTTAACATGACTCAAGCATACAGCTGGAAGAAAGACTTGAATGTTATGCTGTTATAGATTTTTGCGGTTTAATAGGCTCTTAGTAAAAATTGTTGGACACACTATTTGCTGCTGATGTGTATCACGAAACAACAAAAAGATTCTTACATGACATGTGCAATGTTGGATGCCGTTCGGATGGTAATGATCAGATTTATCGAAAAATGATAATATACCCCTGAACATTTGGGCAAAGATGTGTGAAAAATAGTTTCTATTTAGTGATGAGACCAAATTCATACAGTATATACAGTGGAAGTCGCTTATAAGGAGCTCGCTTATAACGACAAGTCGCTTATAACATCCACTCGCCTTTCATTTGATTGATTTCCTTATATTTTAAGCTATTATACCGTCGCACAGTGGTTTCTACCATAGGCCAAAAGTCAAAATTTTAACCTTGAAACTAGTTTTTTTTAATGCAGTTATTATCTATGATAACGGGAGAACAAAGTAGCAGTAAGGTTTTTCCTCTAAAATCAATTGTTGGCAGTCAGTCGCGTCACGAAGTTGAGTGTTTTTCGCAGTTTTATAAAAAAAATTAATCTGAAAGTACGACATTGCGGTTTAACCATTTTTGGTCTGTTTTTTAAAGTTTATTTTGGAAAAAAGTTGATTTGAATAATAAAATAATGTATAAAGATAGCTTTTAAATAATTTTCTTTGACCTCTATTTAAAATGGTGCATAATTGTGTTTTTTTTTCATATTTCGTGTTTTTCTGAAGAGAAGAAACATCAAATTCCCATAAAATCCCAGGATAATTTATATACAATAATTTAGAGCTATCTATCCTCTTTAAGAATATATACGACCTTTTTTGCGCAAATTTGTGCAAATCGTAAAATTTTGATCCGACGTAAAACACTATTTTACTCTTTTTTAAGATTCTAGCAATATGATCAAGCGCATTCGATATTTTTAATATTTGGCATCAGGCGAAGAAAGGTCGCAGTGTTGCCAAAATTAATGACGTAATGAAAGTTTAGACGCAAAAAAAATATAAATACGCTTTGTAAGTCCTTTCGTAGAAGGTGGGAGGATTCTTCGCGAAAAAAAATACGAATTTTTATCTGCAAATAGTGTTTGGCTTGATTGCACCGAAGATTTCAGGTCTGCACAGGACCAAATAGAAGAAAAGCTCCCCAAATAATGAAGGTAGACCAAACAAGCCATTTTTAGAAAGCTCGTCTCGAACTAAAAATCGTTGAAATAGATGAAGACAGACAATCTCCAAGCCAAACAACTTGATCCAAATGATGCTTTGCAACTTATGTTTGAGGCCAAATAGTCAAAACATAAGTACCAAGTTATCAGGAAATTGGTAAACCAAAAGACTGAAGTTGATATTTTTCCAACCTATGCTAAGGTTCTTAAAGCGAAACAAGATTGTTACCCAGAGATTGAAACAATAAAAATTTCCGATTCAGCCGACGAAGTTACCCTTCAAGGACTCCTTAATCATACTGCCCAACGCATTGTAGAATCCCAACGAGAAATTTTTGAGAATTTGTAGACTAATTTCGGTAATATAAATATTTTACTAACTTGATCTCTAGTCTGAATTTAACCACAGGACGTAGAATAATGTAGTGTACGTCTTATATAAAAAAAAAAAAAAATTATTGATTTTAGTGTGACTAAATGAACTCTTGATTTAGATAATCTTACTTTGATTGGTGAATGGGGCTTTGATGGAAGCAGTGGATAGTCCGAATATAAACAAAAAATGTCTAGCGAATTCAGTGATTCGGATATGTTTATAACATCATATGTTCCGATACAACTTTTTTCGCAAGAGTGCTCTGAGTCTGAAAAGAAAATTGTATGGCAAAATCCTCGTCAAGGATCAACTCGATACTGCCGACCAACACGTTTTCAATTAAAAAAAAAAAACGGCAGAGTTGAGCAGGAATATATGCAGAACCAGATTAATTATTTAACTGACACAATAATAAATATATCCTTAAATTGACTATGGTTGACGGTAAAGTATGCAATGCCTTGTCACATACTGCTTCGCAGCAGGTGTGCTATATTTGCGGAACAAAGTCAACTAATATGAATGATATTCAAAGTTCCTTACAAAGAACCATTAATGAAGATTTCTTAGATTTTGGCATATCTCCACTGCATGCGTGGATAAGATTCTTTGAATTCTTCATTCATCTAGAATATAGATTAGATTTTAAAAAATGACGGACCGGAAATAATGAAAAACCTCTTTTGGACGCACAGAAAAAACGAATACAGGCAGAATTCAAGAACATTCAAAGGATGGAAATATCTATATCTTCTTAGATAATTGGTGTTGTTAAACAATCAATAATTGAAAGATGTGCTGTGATTTTAAAAATTTGGCAAGTTGTTTTTCAATTAATGCAGAATCTTTCGAGAAATATTCGCAAGATACGGCTCGTGAAATTGTTGCAGAAACCCTTGGTGCCCATTGCCAGCTTCAGTACACAAAGTTCTTATTCACGGAGGACAAATTGTGAAACACGCCATATTGCCTATAGTCCAATTTACGGAAGAGGCGGCAGAGACGAAAAACAAAGATGTTAAATCTTTCCGATCGAAGAATACACGAAAAATTGAATAGACTTCTTCTTACCTCAGACCCTTTGCTTTCCAACGTAAGAAATTTGAAAAAAACACAAAAATTGGCATTGTCTACGAATATTTTGAATTTATTACTTTAATCTTTAATTAAATTAAATAATATATAAAATTCATCACTTTTTTAACAATTTGTTTTATTTTCTATCATTTAAAACGAAATTTTGAGTTTTGACCGCCCTTCCCATACAGATTAAACCACTCGTATATAACGACCAATTTTAAAAAAAAATCAATTGTCGTCGGTTATAACAACGGAATAAGAGAGAAAAAAAAAAGACACACGTGTATCTTAATATTTCTTGTTCATTTTTGTAATTTTACAAAGGAACAAACCAACGGTTTGTTGCGTCACCAACGATCGTTCTATGTTGTGCAGCTGTGCTGTGTACCTAAATATTCTGTTGAATATTGTGGCAGTTTATTGTATGTGTCGCCGGGATAGCTGCTTTTAGATTTAGTTGTGGTTAACGCGTCTTCAATAAAAAGGTTTGCATTTAATGTGATTACCGTGGGTTAGTAATTTACTGTTTTTATTTTATTATACAGCCAAGCCATGAGTTCTGGAAAACGTAGGAATTTTTCTGTAGAGGAAAAGGCAACAATTATCCGCATGAAGTCAGGTGAGAAAAATAGTGCAATCGCACAGGAGTTTAGTGTTTCACATTCAACCGTATCTACAATATGGAAAAATCGCGAAAAGACTGAAAGGAACTTTGAAGAATGCTGCATAAAAAATAAAAAAAATACGACAGTCAACTAACCCTGAAATTGATGAAGCGTTATTGAACTGGTTTAGAGCTAAGAGAAAGCAAAACATCCCAATAAATGGACCAATTCTTATCGGACAAGTTGAGAAGTTTGGAAAATTGTTTGGAAAGAAGGACTACAAATGCTCTGAGGTCTGGAGGCTTTAGACAACGTCACAACATTGTTTTTGGGAAAGTTTCAAGCGAAGCAGCCAAGGTCGACACAGCGCTTTGTGACAATTGGATTAAAAACGTTTGGCTGTATCGGCGACAGGGTTATTCAGATGAAGACATCATTAACGCTGATTAAACTGTACTATTTTATAGGCTTGCTCCGGATAAGTCCTTACGGTTTAGATGCGAACGCTGCATGGGTGGAAAATTGTCCAAAGATTGTGTAACAATTGTGGTCGCTTGTAACATGACGGGTTCCTTAAAAAGAAAACTTTTTGTGATAGGAAAATCAAAACCCTCTTGTTGTTTTAAAAATGTTAAGTCCTTACCGGTCTTCTATGACGCAAATAAAACTGCACGGATGACGTCAGGCATTTTCAATGATTACCTTCATAAATGGGATTAGGAATTAAAGCTACAAAACAAAAAATTATTTTGATTGTAGACAATTGTCCTAGTCATCCGGACATTAAAAACCTAACCTCAATGAAACTGATATTCCTAATTCCAAACACAACATCTATTTTACAACATTTGGACCAAGGAATAATAAAGAACTTAAAAGTACACTTCCGTAAATCATTTGTTTTAAAAATGATTGAATCGGATGTTTCGTTCAATCCTTCTTTACTGGATGCAGTGCTTATTTTAGCCAAGTCTTGGAGGGATGTCACGTAGAAGACCATTGCGAATTGCTGCAAGCATGCCGGTTTCCTTTCATCAGAACCTCTAATTGCGGGCTCAGATTTTATTGAAGAGGACAATATTCCTTTAAGCGAACTAGTGGGTAAAATCATAAAGGGTTTAGTACCAGCCGAAGAATGTGAGCAATACGTTCAGATTGACGACAATGTATTGACAATGGAAACTAACGGTGACATTGTACAGGAGGTAAATTGTACAACAAAAGAAGATGAAGACAGTGAGCTCGAAGAAAACTTCACTCCTCCTACAGCCTTGGAAGCGATAAAAGCTTTTCAATTGTTGTGGACTTTTGTCTATTTTAATGAGTTTGGTGAGAACACAATAAAAAGCCGATCTTTTTTAGAAGCAGATTTTAAATCTACTTATTTAAATTGCCTCTATAAAAAACAAACAAAAACTGATGATTTTTTTCAGAAACTTTAAAATAAAATAATATTTAATGTGAATGCATTTAATATAAAAATACATAAAATTAATTCCTTTTGTTTGTAAATGGTATTTTTTTTTCATCTTTTCCTGAATATTTGTGGAAGGCAGTCGTATATATCGTCCGCCGGTTATAATGACCTTTTTCCCTCGGTCCCTTCACCGTCGTTATAAACGACTTCTACTGTATGTATATGATTTTACACTGGGAAACCAACTCATTTTGCTCGACAATAAACGGATAGTATTTTACTTTTTCAACTGCCATCAATAGTCGAGAAGAAATATCACCCGATAGCTTCTTTACTCCTGTGGAACTTAGTAAGAGTTTATGCCGGTTCAGTGCTAAACAATATGCAGGCTTCTGCATGTATTTTAGTTCTTTGAATTGTTATATACAACGAAATGCCAGAGTTTGTTCAAATGTGCCAAAAAAGTCGAGCTTCTATAATATTATTCATGCACACATGATAGAGAAGTTGATAAAACAATATGTAGCAATCAAATTGGAGATTGACAAATATTACAACAAAACTAATGGTGAAGACACCAGTATGGATAATACAAGTATGTTGGGATAGAAAACTGTCAAACTTATCTTTGACTTGAATAGCAATGACCAACTGGTTCATACTATATCATACAGAGAACACAACCGAAATTTCAAAGCACGTCTACAAACTGGTGTCAGTATCAAAAAAAAGCAGCTGATTTCCAAGCAGCTTATAGAAGCCGCGTGTGGCCTCCTCTATGCTGTTTGGTTGTTTAGTTTTTTCATTTTCCGATATCTGCGATAGAGACTACGAACAACTTAATGTCTGGTGGTGATAAAAACTCAGAAATGTTGGCAATCTTCATAACGTACATGAAGAAAATCAAAAATTACTTTTAATTATAAAAAATCTCACTGATTCTTTTTTTCTTGCGTACATGTACATAATTCATACAAAAATATAATGTTTGCGCCTATTACGTTTACTGCGGATGCGTAAATAGCTCGACCACCTATCACGACAGAGGTTTACAATTTCTTTTTATGTTTTTGTTTGGTAGCGTATATACGCGTGCGTGATCAATGCATGTAACAGAATTTCAGTCCGCAACCTTAGGCACGAAAGTTACACATCTGCATTGGTTGCTTGACAAAGGTTACATTAAAATAAGAGCGCACACATACAGATTCTGGGATATTGAGGATAATGTAAACAATGAAACAAAAAATTCTCATATCTGTAAAATAATCCTATACGCTCAAAAGTGTGAATTTATTTGTTTGTGCCTTGTTTCTCATCTGTCATGACGATATCAGAAAAATTATACTTAACTCATTTTTTATGTACAGTAGACTTCCGTTAGTGTGAACACCGGATAACGTGAACAGATTTTTTTTTTGCTTTTTTGCTAAAACGTGAGCAAATCATGAACACTCTAAAACGTGAACAAAAATTTTTGCTTCAGGTTAATAGTAAACTGTTTGAGCAAGCTGTATTTTAACTTGAAACTCCTTATTCTTGGTACAATATTTCGTCTTGTACAGTTTCCGATTCAGTTCGTGTCAGTTTGTTCCTCATTGTTCCTTACAATAAATGTTTTTGATTGCCTTGTTTGCTCGATATTTGCGGTTTTCTTTGTTTGTTGTCATCATAAGTTTTGTACGCGTTACGGTTTTGGTGTTTTAGTTCTTTGCGTCCACATGTCCTCAAAGAAACCATCGTTTTTGTCACTTAAGGACAAATGCGCGATAATTGAGCAACTAGGTAGTGGTTCCAGTGTAACAAGTCTGGCAAACAAATACGACGTTGCAAAGTCTACTATTTATGCCGTTAACAAATAGAGTAAAAATATTTTAAAGTGTGTAAACAACACATTTTCGGGGCCAGGGAAAAGAAAAACACTTCGATCGTCGGAACTTCCCAAAACGGAAAAGGCGTTATACTGGTGGTTTCTCGAACTACGTGAACAAAATTATCCGATTAATGGCCTGATGATAAAAGTAAAGGCTTTGCCACTGCATTCTCAAATTAAGGAGAACCAAAGCAGCATCAAAACCAGCGAAGGGTGGATGCAGAGATTTAAAACCCAATACGGCGTGAGATTTATTAAAATCACTGGTGAAAAACTGTCTTCCCAACCCGAGCTGATAGACCCATTCAAACCTCAGCTGCTGGAAACGATTGATACGACGGGGGTGACCACCGACCAACTTTATAACGCAGACGAAACCGGGCTGTTTTGGAAGCTTTTGCCATGCAAAACATATGTTTCGTCGTTAGAAAAAAACGCTCTTGGCAGAAAAACCGACAAACAGCGCATAACTTTGCTCGCCTGTACAAATGCAACTGGATTGCATAAGCTGAAGCCATTGGTGTATGGAAAGGCGAAACATCCTGGTTCTTTCAAAAATTTTGACTGCCCAGTAGATTACAAGAATTCGAAATCATCCTGCATGACCGCGCCTATATTTAAAGATTGGTTTCATGATTCATTTGTGCCACAAGTATGTATGATGAAACTTTTTTAGGTAACATCATATATGAAAAATCAGGGTCTACCAGTGAGGCCCTTCTGCTATTAGACAATACTCCATCGCATCCTGATCACTCTATTACAGTCATGTTTATGCCTCCAAATGTGACGCCACTGATCCAACCCATGGATCAAAATGCGATCAGAACAACAAAACTTTATTATAGAACAAGTCTGTTAGCTTCGGTTGCAGCGAAACAAGCGGATATTCCAGAAGATGTTAACTTTAAGAGTTTCCATTTCATTTTTAAAATCAGTTTGGGATCGATAGGAAATGGACACAATCGCAAAGTGCTGGAAAAATATTTTAAGTTTCGTAGTAATGAAAATGATCCAGAAGATGATATTCCACTAAGTGTTTTGAAAGAGAAGTTGTATCTAGAAATCAATTTTAAAGTGGAGAATGCAATGAAACTGCTCGATGCTATAAATACGAGTACTGAGGTTTGATTTATACTTATATGGGATTCCTGTCTTTAATTAAATCATTTGGGTAGGTGAACTGCACACCTGAAGACATCCATAAATGATGATATTTCGCCGCACAAACAGATTACTAAATTGCATACTTAACCCTCTATCGCCTACTGCCCATTTATTACATGTGCGAATTTTTGTATTTTTATAACGGTTTAGCATGCCTTCAATCATACTTCAAGCGACATTTTGAACTACGTTTCAGCATACTACGAAGTTTTGTCTCGTTGTAGTACTCACTTGTATGTGAAAAATCAGTGTGTGAACAACAAAAATTATTGTAAAAAATAAAATTCATAAAGAAAAAAAATACTTCTAATTATTCGAAAGAGTCGGGAATTTTACAGTAAGTAGATATATTCATGTACTTTCATAATAAGAAAACAAATAATAAATAAAAATGAAAACGTCGTGCTTGAGAAACGAAATACGAAGGCGGCCTCAGGGCAGTCATAACCGTTTACGTCAACAAATTTTTTCCCGCCATTTATAATTGTTTGCATCGTTGCGCCTATGGTTTAGATAAAAATGGAGAATAAAGAGCGTTATACAAGTAAACGTTTCAAACTATTAGATATAGATGACGAAAAATTGAGAGAGTTCATGGAGTCTCTCGACACGGACGAAGACGATGACGGTGATCTTAGCAGTGGAGATGAATTCAACGATCCAGACTATATTTCTGATGAAATATCGGCTGAAAATGAGCGATGCATTTCGCAGGCCATTAAAGAAATGAATGCAGGAGAAATGAGTGACTGTTTCATTCAAGTCATTAACCTGTCGGTCAATGTTAGCTCAACTGATGATTTACCTATTACGGTTTTATCAACGTGGAAGCAGCGGAAATAGTTGAAACTATAAAAGCAGTTGCAAATACATCACATGCTATAGAAACATTGGAAATTACAGAACCAACGGAAATATTAGCGTCGACTTCATCTTGTTTCAAACCACAAAAAAGAGCCCGCTCTCCTCTTCCTTCAGTTGAGGATAGTGGTCCTGATGTTGAGCCTTCTGATGGTGGTTTCACTGGTTCAGGTATTATTGTCAATTCGAATAAACGATTTAAAAATTAGACTATTTCTTTTAATTTTTCAGCCATGCATGAAATCAGAAAAGACTCAACGGAATTTTCGAAAATGATATGGCGAAGGAGATCGATGCGACTACACGTTAACGAAGTAGCTTTTCGAGGTGATTTGCAGCTGCCTTCAAGTTTTAAAATGCTGGATACACCGCTGAAACTTTTTGAGTATTTCTTCACGGACAAAATAATTGTTATGGTTGTTCAAGAAACAAATAGAGCAGCCTTTCAGGAAAGCATAAACACAGTTTTCAGCACCGATTCGTCCGAAATTCGTCACTACATCGGTATATTGATGTTCATGTCTGTGTGTCGTTATCCGAATTTGGAAAGCTATTTAGGTAAAAACGCATTCCTGCCGATTCAAAACACTATGCCAATCAGAAAATTTACAACGATAACAAAATATTTATCATTTCAAGATGAAACGGAGCGGATAAGAAGAGGTGCGCCCGGATATGACCGGTTGTTTCGGAATTCGGAAATTAGCGAGTGAATTAAACGTTCAATTTGATTCTATTCCCAAAACATCTCGACTGTGCGTTGACGAACAGATGTGCAGCACAAAAATAAAGCACCATCTTCGGCAGTATATACCAAATAAGCCTCATAAATGGGGAATAAAATTGTCCGTATTGTGTGATTCCCACGGCTTCGCTTATCGTTTCGAAATTTACAATGGTGCAGGCGATAATTTTATTTTACCTGGAACATCCGATCTTAGTGCAACTTCGAATGTCTTTGTACGTTTAACGCAATCAATACCGGAGTTCGTGCGTCATATTGTCTACTTTGACAATTTTTATACTTCGGTGCCTTTATTGGTTTATTTGCGTTCAAGAGGAATTTATAGCTTGGGCACAATGCGCGCACACCGAATTCCCAATTGCAAACTTCCGCTGGACAAGGATATACAGGATGAATCAAGGGGCTATTCAACCGAATATGTTGCTTCTGCGTATGGCGTCAACATTAGCACGGTTTTATGGAAAGATAGCAAGGGCGTGCGATTGGCATCAACTTACGTTGGCATCGAACCATTTGCTAAAGCAAATCCAAACGAACATACAGCAAAAGCAGTTCGTTATGATCGGAAGCAGAAGCAATTCATTGAAGTTGATTGCCCACAGATTATTCGCGAATATAACAGTCATATGAGCGGTGTGGATCTTATGGATGGTCTTATGGGTCGCTACCATATTCATACGAAGACTCGGAATCCAATAATGCGTTTGTTTTATCATTTCATATATATGGCGTCAACGAATACATACATCTTATATCGCCGCATTCATGCCGATAAATGTAGTCATTCAAATAATATTTGTTCTGAAGATGAGAAGTTGTTGAAATTACCACTATTCAGAGAAGAAATAGCTGCGGCTCTTGTTATGTGCAGTGAAAAACGTAAAGTTGGACGACCATTGGTAGTGCCCCGAGAATCGAGTCCGTCTCAACCGAGTACTTCTGGGATTGGTAAAAAAGCGAAACATCCTGTACAAGATGTATGTTTTGATGGCTGTGACCACATTCCAGTATGGCTGAGTAAAGAAAAGAAGGTGGCAAGAAGTAATGCAAATTGTGCAAAACTTCACAAACACAATGTATTTGCCAGAAATGTGACCTCCATCTATGCTGCTCTTATCCCAAAAACTGCTTTTATGATTACCATTATCGAAAGTAATCCTCTCTTTCATTTTCTACTATTTATTATCTTTCTGTTCCAATAAAAACAATAAAAAAGTTTGAACAGTTTACTTCTATTAAGCTCTTAAATCGGCATTTATATTTAAATAATAGGTGAAACGATGAAATCAATGATAAGTGGCGAGAGAAAAACTTTGATTTAAACGGTCATAGCTGCCCTGAAGCAGTCTTACCTATTTTGTACCTGGAGGTCCATCAAAAGAATATTTTGGAATTCTGATTTCAAATTATGATTTCTTAGCCCATTATTTAGCAGCAAAATTGCGGTTTTGACCGTTAGAGGGTTAACTTGGTAAACAAGTCTAAAGATGTAATTTTCAGAGGCTATCATTGTTATGTATTATCATTTTTATGAAACATTTGATAAAAAAAAATGCGTACACAAAATTTGCCTTTTTTTTCTTAAGACTAATTTTTTTGTTTGTTTGGAACACACGAAAAGCAATAATTATTTTAAATTTACTTAATTTCTCGCTGCAAGAATTTAATATCAAAAATATTATTTTTATTTTTTTTTTGTTCTCAATAGATTTTTGTGATTTTTTGTTTATTTAATTTATTTAATATTTTTCGAAGAAAGAAAAATAAATAAGAATAACAAAATATAATTTGTGCATTTGTTTAATAAATATCACAAGCAAAATAAAAGAAGAAAGTAAAAATGGAATGATTGGAATTAAAAATGGCACAAATTGTATCTGCTTTTTATTTTCTTTGCATTTGTGTAAATTTATGTAATGTAACTCGATGGTGGATTTAATTGTTTTAATTTTTTGTATGTAGTTTAAATAAATTGTTTTATTTAATTTCTATCTTCGAATGTTACGATTTCTACCTTTGTAATCTTCTTCGGATCAGGAGTACCAGTTTCCAACACCTCAACCTTCTGGTAGACATGTGGCGAATTTAGCCATCGGCTGCGGTCTCCACCCTTGCGCCAGTCACCCTTCTTCCAGATACTGTAAAAAAAATTAGAAATTAATAAAAATCCAATTGGAAATATGTATGCATATTTACACGCTACTATGTATGAATATTCATATGAAATTATTAATTAATAAATATCCGGTTACCCTATTAAATAATATCAGTATGATACCCAAATATTATTTTACTTGTTGAACTTCTTTTTTTTTTTAGATAGAGGTAGATGGAACTAAGTATACAAAAAATTAGCTGAATAACAGAGCGTAGATTACCTTAAAAATCAGCTGTGAAACAAAAGGTGCAAAAGACAAAAGACGAGAAAACCCTAAACTTAAGGTAGCGGAATTGTTGTGAGATCGCGGAAACATTTAAACTTATGAAAGTAAGCGGTTGGGTGTGATTCGGTTTCAAGGCACATATTTTAGCATAAGCTTTAAATATGAGGGTTTCCAACCGCAACGTAAAGATAGCGGAATTCGTTAATAAAAGGTGCAATGAATGCTAGTTGCGCATCTTTTGACAGTTACTTACCGAGGTTTCAGTCATTTTGGACGCGCAGTTTTTAGTTGGCAGTCGTTTGAGTGAGTCGATGTGAGTGTTTTTTGTGAAAATGGAAAAAATTGAGTATCGAGCTATTATTAAATTCTTGTTTTTGACAGGCAATACGCCTACGCAAATAAAAAATGAGTTGGACTCTGTGTATGGGGACTGTGCACCATCATTTACCACAGTGAAATTTTGGGCAGCTGAATTTAAACGTGGCCGTAAGAGCTTGGGAGATAATGAACGTTCGGGACGTCCAAAAACTGCAACCACTGACGATAACATTGCTAAAGTTCACCAAATGGTGTTAGACGACAGCCGAATTAAAGTGAGAGAGATAGTAGAGGTCATGAAAATGTCCAAAGAACGTGTTTGTTACATATTAAATCAAGATTTAAGCATGAGAAAGCTGTCCGCGCGTTGGATGCCACGTTTGCTTACATTAGACCAAAAACGTGCTCGAATGAACATTTGGCGCAGTTTAGGCGCAATAAATCCGAGTTTTGGCGCCGATTAATTACTGTAGATGAAACTTGGATACACCATTATACGCCCGAAACAAAAATTCAGTCAAAACAGTGGACTGCAAGGGGTGAGCCGGCTCCACAAAAAAGGAAAAACTGTTTTTTTCTTGGGATAGTAAAGGAGTTATCTTAATCGATTATCTTCAAAAGGGAAAAACCATTACAGGAGCATACTACGCATCATTACTTGCCAAGCTGAAGGTAGAAATAGCTGAAAAACGGCCACATTTGCAGAAAAAGAAAATCCTGTTTCACCAAGACAACGCGCCGTCTCACACCTCAGCGGTTGAACATAGCGAAAATCCATGAATTACGGTTTGAACTACTTCACCATCAGCCTTATTCACCAGATCTAGCCCCCAGCGACTTCTTTTTGTTCCCTCATCTAAAAACTGCGCTCGGAGGACAGAGATTTTCGTCAAATGAGGAGGCAATCATCTTCGTGAACAATTATTTTGCAGAGAAAGACGCCAAGTATTATTTGGACGGGTTAGAGAGATGGGAGCATCGCTGGGAGAAGTGTGTAGAGTTATAAGGAGATTATGTAGAAAAATAAAAAAAAAATTTGAGAAAAAATGTCTTGTATCATTGTTTCAGACAACCTTCGTAAACTTACAGAGTCTCGAGATTTTCCGGAACCGTTCGAAATTTGAGGCCAGAATTATACTTGGGAATTTCCATGCTTTAATTGCTATGGAAAGATTCTTCAGCCGAGCAATCGAAAAGCACCAACCTTTATGAAACGAAACAAACAATGACCTCGTAGTCCGGTGATAAAAAGCACAGTTTCCTAAACTACAAAACTACAAAACATCTTGACTATCATCAGATAGTTTCACATTAGAGTGACAAATATTGACTCTGATCATTCAAATGGTCTATCCGAATTCAGAAACGACTATTCAACTAAATTATAATGCCTCAACAAGTGGTAAGTTTTTTGGATAATGGGATAAAGAGAGAAAGAACGATTTTGGGCTCAGTGGTTATTTCGCTCCTTGGGCGGCATCCGACATTTAATGGGGAGACTAAAGTCTTAGTGAAAGTTGGCTTGCTGTTGATTTCTAGTCAACTACTTATCTTATTTGATTTTTGTTAACTGAAAAAATGAATGTATTTCGGGCGAGGTTGATATTCGGACACCGAACCTGGGGGTGTCGGAGACAGAATGGAGCCCTGGGACGCACCAGAATTTATTTTATGAATATCAGACTTGAAACCGTTCAAGACAACTTGAATTGAACGTTCCGAAAGGTAATTTCTAATCCATTGAAGAAGAGAGTCATCGATCCCAAAAGCACGCATTTTCCACAAATTTTTTCTAATCGCGTTTTATATTTGTAACAGAACTTATAGCAGGACTAGGTACAATTTCTAATCCATTGAACAAGAGAGTCATCGATCCCAAAAGCACGCATTTTCGACAAATTTTTTCTAATTGCCTTTTATATTTGTAACAGAACTTATAGCAGGACTAGGTATAATAAACAAGCAAAATTGCCGAATTTGGAGCGGAGAAAACCCAGAAGCCTTTGTCGAAACCCCTTACAACCATCAAAATTCACTGTTTGGTGTGCTTTATGGGCTGGTGGAATCATTGACTCATATTTCGTTAAGGACGATGCCGATGACTTCTTCGTTCCTTAATTGAATGGCATTGACGTGACAGAGCTTTGGTTTCAACAAGATGGCGCAACATGCCACACGACGCGCGACACCATCAATTTATTGCGGGAAACATTTGCTGAGCGCATAATTTCGTGTAATGGCCATGTGAACTGGCCTCCATGATCCTGTGATCTCACACCTTTAAATTACTTTCTTTGGGGATATGTGAAGTCAATAGTCTATGCCGATAAACCAAGACGTTGGACGATTTGGAAGTCAACATTTGACGTGTTATTCCTGATATACGGCCCCAGTTGCTCGATAAAGTTGTCGAAAATTGGACTTGACGATTGCACTTCATTCGAGCTAGCCGTGGCGCGCATATATCATATTTAAACATTAATGGCATAAAATTATCTATTAAATAAAGCTAATATCATAGATATTAACATTAGCTTCAAGTGTTTTATTTCATATTTAATTTGTATACCTCTAAAAAAAAAACATTTCTTATGTATTCTAATAATTTTAATATAAGCTTTTTTAGTAAGTTAAAGACACTCTTGAAAAAAATTCATAACAGCCCTATTACTAAACTATTAAGATCATTCAAAAAGAGATTGTGATGTTTACAATGAGTTTGCACCTTCATTATCCACTCTTCAAAAGTGGCCGTGGAATTTAAAAGGGATGGGGAAAACCACCCAGTTCAGGCGGGCCGCTTACTGTATCTATCGATGTGTCGCCAATGTTCACGACGCTTCAGAAACAAGTGCGAGTCGAGTGTTAAAACGAGTTTTTGGTGATATTTGTCGAGTATTTTCGAACGAATCGTTATTGAAAATGAATCGTGGACTCATATTTATGAACTTGAAGCGCACAGGAGATCATGCAATTGCATAAGTATGTTTTTGAATTGAAACTAATTTTGTTGATCGAGTACACAAAACAACCATGAAAAGCAGGATATTACGATCAAAGGAAAGGACCAAGGAAACCAATTGCAATTTCCGCCCGTATTTGCAAGGATGCCGTAAAAAAATGTGGCTTTTAAGGAATTAACCACCTCTATAATCCAGACATGGCACTCAGCGACTATTAAATACTACCTTATTTAAAGAAGAAAGCGGATTTTCGACAATCAAAAGCGAGAATATTTTTCACAGGATATTGACAAGTAAATTTTCCGATGTATTGCGTGTATTGAGGCGAAGAGAGATTATATTATATAGGCTAGTGCCTGAATCCCGATGGTGCGTGTTGCAGTAGATGACTGATTATATTCGCATGCTTGGTCAAACCATAAGCTATGGTGTATTATGGTCAATAATTAAAACGAATGAACCCAGCTTATTATTGCTTTTTAACTGCTGAATAGTACTTCTTCATCGAGACAATGCCAAACCATACGTCTTAATAAAAATGATAACATTAGGCAACAAGTTTTGACTTAAAAATGGTATTCTTTATGCGAAACAACTTTTCTTATAAATTTGAAAACGAAAAAATAAAATTAGTTTCAGTCTATTTTGGAAAATGATTTATTTTTTTTTTAAACAAAAATAATAAGAAAAAAGCGTTATACATATTTTTATTACTGTACCGTTTATATTCTGCGTTTGGCGTATTTCTAGTAATAGTCCAGCAATAATCCGCCAGTATTGAAACTAAAAATCACTTGACCACAAATGTAACAAAAGTTGTGTGGGTTATTGACAAACGACAACGGATCGCGAAAACAGCAACTAAGAAATAACTTTTATAAATGAATCTATATTCAGCATGGACAGACAAGTAAAAATTGGTTGAAAATCTTTCAATTACCACTTTTCTGTTGTCTAGTGTAATCTATGGCTTTAGCTTACAAATCAGGAATCATTCAGATGTAGGGTCGATGAATAAGACTGGTCGAAGTGAAACTTTGGACTTTATAAACTTCTAAACTATGAATGGTGATAGCATGCGACAGTGGTTAACTCCATCGACTATTACACAAAGGGGGTTTGGGTTTGATTTTCAGCTAAATGTCAACAAAACAAAATATATTTATCCTTTGGCAAGCAATGACAAACTTCCGAATATGAGGTAATGATATCATTTTCTGTTCGTGAAGAAGTATAATTTTTTGCTGTTCGGAACCAGTAAGTCTATGGCAGTGTGTTAAGAGACTTTTTTTTTTGTTAACATGACCTTAGCAATTAATTTTAATTTAATTTTGGTGGGGGCTAAGGCCCCCATTTATTGACTTAATACAATCTAATTTAAAAACTAACAGAAAGACTTAAGAGCTAGGGTCCAAGGAAGTGATGGAGGAGATCTTGTTTGAGACGAGGAGTGCTCAGGAGGAAATCAAAAACGGAGAGGTTTGAGTCGACCTTTCGGAGCATTCGGGAGATTGGTTCGTTGGAGCCATAAGAGGTGCGGTGGACCGGTAGATAGAAGAGACGAGGACAACGTATATTGCGGGGGTTGGTATTGAAGGAAATGGAGTTCAAAGTGGATGCACAGTCGATGGAACCTGAGAGAAGTCGATGAATGAAAAGAATGTCAGCAGTACTCCTACGTTCTTCTAACGAATTCATATTTAGAAGTTTAAGGCGGTCCTGATAGGGAGATAAGATTAAAGAGTCGTTCCACGGCAGACCATGGAGAGCAAATCGGAGTTGAATACCCTCGATTCGGGAAACATGAACCCATGAAAGCTTGACTGGCATACTCAAGCCGGGGGGGAATAAAGGTAATATAGAGAGATCTGGTTACATACGGGTTGAAAAATTCCTTGGATCACCGTTTAATAATTATTCCGGGAGCTTTTTGATCGAGCAGTAGTTCTAAAAAAATTTGTGTCTTCAACGTAAAGGAAGAGTGTTTAATGACTCCCTCAACATCGTTAATAGTATGAATGAAGAGAAGAGGGCCAAGAAGACTTCCTTGTGGAGCTCCAAATGAGGCCAGGAATGGAACAGAAAGGGCGGATCTAAACCAAAAGCTATAATATCGGTTTACCAGGTAAGAAGAAATCCATTTCAAAGCCGAGAGCAGACAATTTGAAGAGGATCAATTGATGAGATATCTTATCAAACGCTTTAGTGAAATCAATTGCGATAACATCGATTTCTTGCCATTTTCTAAGGCTGAGAGAGCAAAAGACACGAATTCAACTAGATTTGTGGTAGTTGATCTACCTTTTAGAAAACCATGTTGTCGGAGCGAAATTAAAGGCTTGCACTTGAAGCTTAAGGCTACGTATAAAATCCTTTCAAAGAGTTTGGGTATATGACAGAGTTTAGCAATGGAACGATAATTGGTAACTTCATGCTTAAATCCCTTTTTGTGTATAGGGATGATAAAAGAGGTCTTCTAAATCTGGGGAAATTCTCCCTGTGTAAGGTATTGGAGGAAAGGGGTAGAGACAGGTTGGAAGAGCATTTTTTTTAAGAAACACGGAGACACACACAAATTCATCTTTAAGATTTAATAACTTTTCTTCAATAAGTGCAGGTTTGAAATGTTGAGTGAGAAAGGGACCAATGGAAAAATTTGGTAGATCATTGAAGTAAGAGGGATCTGGTACGAAGGTGTTGTTGGCAAACGATTGTTTGAAAAATGTAGCAAAAAAGTTGGCGATGGTAGGAGGATCACTTGAAGATTTGGTTTCAAAAGTGAGGAAAGATAAGCATCAGTCTTCAGACAAATTGAAAAAAAGACTTGGGGTCATTTATGAGATTGATTTGCGAACTATTCAGGTAGCGTTGATAGAGAGAGAGTTATAGAGTTCAATGAAATGAAGATATATGGTATACCTAAATAATGTGAATAGTTGGAAGAAGAGTGGGTTCGAACGAATACCACCCATAACTTGTTTTTTTTTTTGTTTTGTAGAGAGCGGAGTCTAGGATTATACCAAGGAGGGGATGTAGATGAAGTTTTATGGCACATAAAGGGAGATGGATTTGAATATTTCTCTGTAAAAAATGGAGAGGGCAGCGACCAGAGATAGATTGGTAAACTCGAAAGAAGCCCTGCTTAGATAGGTATTGATTTTACGGAAATTAACTTTGTGAAAATTGTAAGAAAATAGAACTGTGGGGGAGGCGACTGCAGGGGAGAGTTGTGCAAAAATGAGAGAAGAAATGGAGGATGAAAGTTATCAATAGTTGAGAGAGATAGAGGACAACACGATACTGAGGAGTTGATGGAATCAGTTGTGAAGATAAGGTCTAATTGCCTTTCCATATAGTTGGAAACGCTACTGACTTGGCATAGACTAGAATGTGTTAACCGATCTAAGAGGCATTCGTTAGTAGAAATGGGATTGGAAGCGATGAAAAAAGATAGGTCTTCAGATGGAGTCCACTTCAGCTGAGACATATTAAAATGGCGAAGATAATGATATCATCAAGCGAGTATGATAAGTCGATCAGATTGTCAATTGCTGTAATAGCAAGTTGGTAGGATTCGAAAGGTTGCGCCGGAAGAATGTAACAACACATAACATAAAAACATCTACGAGTAAGTGTTATTTTAACGGACATAAAGTCGAGCTTAGAAGAAGATGAAGTGGCAACGAGAGAGGAGGCCAAGCTGTTGTGAATAGTCAGTAGGACACCTTGACAAGGGGATTCAATCAAGGGGTGGTGCGATCATCATCGCGAAAAACATTAAAAGAAAGAGCAAATAACTCCTGGTTTTTTATGTTGGGGATAAGATTAGTTTCGGCCAGAGCGTAGATACCAAATGGGAGAGCATGAAATTGGCGGAAAACGGCGTGGGTTTTATAAAGCAGTCCTCTTACGTTCTGGTAATAGAAGGTGAGAGGGAGGTTTTTGCATGACTTTTTAGGGTCGAAAAAATTGATCGTGGTCAAGTCGACTGCGTTGGAGGTGTGAGACTCTTTTAGAGTGTACATAGTGGCGAAGAGCGGCAAGATCGTCTGCAACTTTTTGGGAGGGCGTATTGAAAATCTCGTTATACTTTATATAGTTTCCTGAGACTGGTACCGTCGGTAGGGAGGCCTTCCTGCCGGATAGAAACCATGACGTTTGTTTCGTTTGTTAGCGACATTCGGTGGTATCGCTAATTTGCTGCGTTAATTTAACAGTGGATGGCGAAAGGGGGTCAATAGAAGAGGGAATGGTTAATGAGTTTGGTGTCACAACGGATGGGGTTTCTGAAGTAGGGTTTAAAATGTGAGAACTGATCAAATTAGGATACTTGGCTCCATTTCTGAGGTCGAAATTAGGGAAAGGCGTGTGTGTTAGGGGTTAAGTGGTGGGAGTTTGAGCTGTAGGGAGTAAGTCGAAAAAGACACGTTGACGTTGGGGCTTGATTTGGGGTGGAATAGGGGAAGTTGGGTGGGAGCTTACAATAAGGAAAAATTTAGTTTTAAAACTCCAATTGGAGCTGGGTTTGTTGTAGGAAGAGGAGGTGGGTTTTGGCAAATTGGACTTTCTTGCTAACTTATTTGTTGGTTTAGGTATGACGGACTGCTTGACTTTATCCTGCTTCTTGGTCATATTTTCAAACCATTTTCAGACACGCATCTTTCCAAGATTGAAATTGGTGAGCGTGAATCCTCTTCATGTTCCGTTAATTCATGAGCGATGTATTATAGGGAACATTCTGGTAAGGTTGCTGGACTCAATCCAATCACCCATTGTTGTTTCGTTGTACATGAGTGAAACACTAACTGAGAATAGAGCATTGGAGATAGAAGGATAATTAAGACGTAATCGTCAAATAGTATCTTACAAATGGACTTTTAGTTGAATTTATCAAAATTGAGGTTGTTTGACGAGTTGATTAGACTGTAACACTCAATAGAGAAAATTATTTTATGTTCTCAATAAAAGTAAGATTTAAGAATCCATCCTGAATACTGCGCAAATATGTAAGATACTGCATTTTGAGATAAAGACTGTTTTATTTCATTTGGAATAGATGATTCCAAAGTAAGACAAGAAAAGGAAAAAAAATAATTTATATGCATTTAACATATATACAAGGCGACAAATGTTTTTGGAATACCCAGCGATATGTCATGCAGAATTAACAATCACGTAGATAAGTAACTTTTTTCTCGAAAGAAGGGTCTACTTCTAATCTAATATATATGATTTAAATCATGAATGCCCTTTGAAATCTTTTTTCGACAATTTTCGACATGCAGACGACATAAGAACAAATTCGAATAGTCGTTTATGAACGACTAAAGGCGCCCTTCACATACATGCTAATACTTGGCACTACCAATATTACTATTAATAATTAGCTTACCCTTGCCGATAAAGTTCTTCTTCCTCAAGCAAATAGCCCAATGACGATACAGCTGGGGGAACTTCAACATCATTTTTCGGTTTAGGGAGTTCAGATTTAATTAATGGATGACGATAAATGTATCCAGTACGGAAGCCAGCATTATCTAACATACGCATTAAAGCTTCAAATTCAGCACCTCCGGCACGCCATTTGGGCTTTTGTAGCAATTTATGGCTTGTATCCGTTTGCGATTCATCTTTATCGGTAGAAGCATCTTCGGTGGCAGCACTTGTTTTCTTTGCAAAAGCAGCGGCAACATCTTCCGGTGGTCGACGAGCTGCATCATAGATGGTCTTTCGAGATTCCTCAGGAATCATGACTAAATTATCAATACCCATTGGCAGTAATTTTAATTGAGTTTCACATGCTTGTACAATGTGATGGGCAGCAAAGAATGCCTCCTCTATGGTTTCACCACAGCAGAGAGCTCCATGATTTGTCAACAGCATTACTTTCGATACGGGACCCAAATTGCGAACAAGTTTTTCACGTTCTTCGGCATCAGATAAACACCCACTATATTGATGTGTTGAAATCTCTCCAAGTACCACCGAATCATTGGTCAATGGCAATAGACCGACTTTGAGTGATGAGACCGCGACAACGGGATTGCAACCGATATAAATGGCACAACGGATATCTGGGCGGGCTGCATGGACGATAGAGTGTAAAATAAAATCTAGAGAAAGAAAATTAAACAAAATTAGTTAAGAAGTGTTTCCCCCAATATGTTTTTCAATCAACTTACGATTCTTATTGACTCCGAAATTTGTGGTTCCTGGCTCAATGAGGTTACCCTGCATATCGACTTTGTTCAACGATGATGCGGTCACTTCATGGAACAGTAAGCCATGAGGATTTACCAGAAATAGCTCTTGATCGACTTTAAGACGTGCCGTAATCTGTGCACCTAAACCCTTAGCCCATCCGTATAAATCTAACAGACGAAATGTGGCTGCCAATTTGCATCTGAGTATTTTCTCGCCCTTAGAATAGCCCATTGATTCAACACCGCGAATATCATTAATTGGTAGAACACAGTTAGAACTTTTAAACACATTACCAACTCGTGATGTTGGAACACCAACGATATCAGACAACTGTTGAAGGATACCCGATGATGCTCCACCTTCACGAATTTGACTGTCGACAATGCGTTCTAATTCCTCACGAAACAATTTCGAGCTCATTATTGCTTCGACACGTTTACGGCGTTCCATTTCTCGCATGTCCTTTATACATAAATTATAATACGAATTAATTTCTAAATTCATCTGTTGGATATTCTATTGGAATTACCTGCTCGATATCTGCCGGTCTTGCTTTACTGTTTTCATCTTCTTCTGTGGTCAGTTCAACACCGTTCTGTGATGGTTGCTCAACTTCCGTCATTTTTAATTAAATGCTCTACTAACTATTGCGTCACAGTATTAAAATCTGTAATAAAAAGTGAAAAAATATACGATTATTATATATTAATTGAACTGAATATCAACCAAAGTGTAATAAAAAGTGTAGAAGGAGTTTTATACTAGCACTTTACAATCAAAGTATGCAAATGGTCTTATGAAAAGACACCTGTGTTGCTACACTTTTCTTGATTGGCTAACTTCTTCTATGCTAACTCACAAGAGTACCATAATTTGCTTTCATCATCACTTCAATTTTATTTCAGTAGTGCTGCTATACTCGTATAGCAAAAATAATTTGACATGTTGTCCATACCACGCTTTTTATTTTACCATAGCTACACAATAAATTATATTACCCACAACAAAGTTAGAGGTCAATTACCTCAGTTTGATGTCATATCACCTTGTGGTAGGGCTTGTGCCAGTGTTGTACACAAAGTTTCTAAACAAAAGCAGTCACGTATGTCGTGTACCATTCCAGCTGGGGTGAATGTTAGCAAACTTCGTACGTACTAAATGCACAAAAAGATGCACGTTAAAACCATATTCGGTTCAAATGAATTATGTATTCGCGTACTTTACGGTATGTATGAGTACTCGGTCTAGTGTGAAAAGTGCATAAAAAACGAGAGAAAAAAAAACAAGCCCCCATCCAATTGAACTTCAACAAAATCGGAAATGCAAATTAAATATGTAAGTTGCCAGCATATATGTATGTTAAATGAACTTGGAATACATAAATTGGAGTGTTGGACGTTGAACACCTACTCCAATGCAATGGAGTAGTATGTATAGCATCTAGTGCGACAATATGGGCGGAAAGGTTACATTAAAGAAGTGCCACATACGGATAAATTGGATCATTTTTCAGTGTTTGCACTGCACTGAAGACTTCCTTGTCTTTTTTAATAATGAAAAATGAAATACATACATACATATGTATGTATGAATTTATATTGAACTACTTTCACTTAATAGGCTAACGAATCAACTGGTCTGATGTGCATTACACCCGAAAGAAGAGCTTATTAACGATATACACAGCGAGAGAAAGAAGATATTACTTGAGAAATTTACTACTCAATTGTTATGAAATCGTATTACTTAAAATTCTTTTGAAATACACACTAAGATTATCTGCTGCAATCAGACGGCATTGTTTTTTGGCAACATAATACTGTATTTGGTTTTAACAAACATAAAGTTCCAGTTTTTGCAAATGTAAAATGTCCAAACATATGTATGCACCTTATTTTATGATATGACTTCAATTAAACGGGATCTTCTGATAGGACCTTTTAACAAGATGCCAAATTTGGCAAAAGGGTATGACCTTTTTATTCTGTATTTCTATTCGTAAATATGCATTATCGTCATTTACGCATTATTTTTATTTTTATTTTTTTTTTCAAGGGAACGATACAAATCAACTTGTAGGGTCCGGGATTTAACGCTGGGGGGTACTATGCCCATGTGGCGTTTTTGTCAACAGCACACGGAGTACCGAGTTCCCATGTGGTCAACCATCTACGTACTTACCGCGCCCAACACTGCTTGAATTTGGCGATTTACGCATTAAGAATTCTTCCATATTTTTGCGCAGAAATGTCCGATAAATTGATAAATGAAAATGTATGTACTCTGCTGAATAATGCCCATCCTAGTACAGGTTTGCATTGTGCGCGCCAAAAAAAGTATGTAGCCGGTTTCCACCATGGCGGTCAATAAGAACCTTATCGGACCGTTTTCAATAAAAATTTCAACGGATAGCGTTACGTGCTAAACTATCGATTTATGTAAAATTACAATTTGGCTAGAAAGTAATATCGCCAAATGGATCTGTAGATTGGGTTCCGCAATCATATGATTTCACTATTTTCTGTGGGGTTGACATGTTACAGTATATTATTATATTATTTAGATAAGACTTATTCGATAACTTCGAATTACCATATTTATTAATTTAGGAAGGCTAATAAAGTTTTTAGGATTGTTGTTGAAAATTGTTTGAACAGCTACAGCATATCGTCTACGTTCATATTCGTTGCAGTAGCTGGGCCCTACTCGTTGGTTTTGTTATCGTCTACGTGTGCTGACTAGTTATTGAGTTTTTGATTTTGTATGCGCTGTCGTGTTTGAAATTTGTTACAAGTTTGATTTTATGTATAACGTTGTTCAAACCATGTTTCGGATGCTAGGGTTTGGAGTTGCGGCGATAAGCCAGAATACCGTACCTCAGGTTAAACACCATCAAACTAACACCAAAAACTGTAACGACAAGAACTATTAGAACAGCTAATCTGCCTTCTCGATCGGATAGGAAGACGACATTTGTATCAGATCCATCCTATTTTCGTTACCTACTGAACTTCTCCAATGGCCCTCTTCTCTCTCACATCTTGGACCCCTCTTATATCGAATATAAATTACACCAACTCAATGACGAATTTACACCCGGTCCAGATGGCCTTCCTGCCATATTTCTTAAAAAATGTTCTTCGTCTCTTTCCCTCGCCCTTTCTGATCTCTTTCGTCTATCCCTTTCACAAGGAGAATTTCCTCAGGTTTGGAAAACCTCCTTTATAACCCCGAACCACAAAAACGGATCAAAGAACGAAATAACAAACTATCGTCCAATCGCTAAACTCTCCAATATACCCAAACGAAAGTATTTTGTATGAAGCTCTAACCTCCCAATGCAGATCACTTATTTCCCCTAGACAACATGGCTTCTTAAAGGGTAGGTCAACCACCACAAATCTCGTTGCATTCGTATCCCTTGCCATTTCTGCCCTAGTGAACGGCAACGAAGTCGATGTAGTTGCAACCGATTTTAGCAAAGCCTTCGATAAAATCTCTCATCATCAAACACTCGTCCGTCTCCCTTTACGCCGACGATACTAAATTTTTCAAAACCATTTCCTCTCCCCATGACTCCTTCCTTCTTCAACAAGACCTTGTTAATTTTTCGATCTGGTGCCTCAAAAATTGTTTGGAACTTAATATCACCAAATGCCAATCCATCACCTTTTCACATAAGCCGCACAAATCTCCTCCCCGACTCTACCTTCTCCACAACCAACCTATCTCTTCCGTTGAATCTCTTCGCGACCTCAGCATTTTGTGTGATAGGGAGCTCAACTTCCGTTTGCATATGGATGGGATAATCCTTAAAGCCAATTCTGCACTAGGTTTTGTAAAACGATGGTCCAAAGAATTCACCAACCCTCTATATTATCTTTGTTCGTCCCCTCCTAGAGTACGCCAGTCAAGTATGGTCCCCATATCATCGCGTACATATCTCGAGAATCGAAAGCATCCAGCGCCGTTTTCTTCGATTTGCTCTTCGAGGTTTGCCCTGTGATGATCCTTTTACTCTGCCCCCCTATCAAAACCGTCTCAACCTAAACACCCTTGAGGAACGCAGAGATGCAGCCGACTTTCTCTTCATTCATCGACTTCTTTCAGGTCAGGGTGAATGCGCGTCCCTTCACAACTCTATTTTCCTCAACACTAACCCTCGTAATCTACGTACCCCTCGTCTCTTCTATCTCCCAACCCACCACACCTCCTATGGCGCGAACGAACCAATCTCCCGTATGCTACGAAAAGTTAATTCAAACCCTAGCGTCTTTGACTTCCACCGCACCACTTCCTACCTCAAATCCGTTCTCCTTTCAACCTTAGTTTTAAGTTTTAGTTTAAGTTTAACTTTAAGTTATAGCTTGTATAAAGCCGAATAAATAGGGGC
Source organism: Volucella zonaria (assembly GCA_963966105.1). Classification (NCBI taxonomy): domain Eukaryota; kingdom Metazoa; phylum Arthropoda; class Insecta; order Diptera; family Syrphidae; genus Volucella; species Volucella zonaria. The sequence goes on along the minus strand of OZ014533.1, from coordinate 52,576,078 downwards.
TTTCGCCCCCCACCAAAATTCTTTAATGGTATTAAGATGCTTTCCTGAGACGGCTATAGCAACGTCATCAGCATTGGCAATCACCCTGCTACCACCCGCTTCCAGGTACGTCAGCAGTTCATTTACTACTAAGTTCCAGAGAAGGGGAGAGAGGACACCGCCTTGCGGCGTACCTCTGCTGACACATCTTTTAGCAGAAGTCTCATCCATTTTGGAGTTGATTATCCTGCTTTTTAGCATAAGACTGATCAGTTCCCCAAGTGAGTCGTCTACTTACAGAGTTCACAGCGCAGTCGTGATTGCGGATGTGTTGACGTTGTTAAAGGCACCCTCTATGTCCAGGAAGGCAACTATTTTGTACTCTTTATATTGTAGAAATCGTTCGATGTGGGTGGTCAGTCAATGCAGAGCCGTTTCCACCGACTTTCCTTTACATGCCTACTGTTGAGCGGTTGACAGAAGTCTAGGATCAATTTTAGCTCGTATATGGATATCAATCAGTCGTTCTAGAGTTTTCAGAAGGAAAGATGATAGACTTGTAGATCTGAGGTCCTTTACAACATGAGAACATTTTCCGACTTTGGGAATGAAAACTACATTGACTTCTCTCCATGACAGTGGAATGTGGATGTGGAGTACAGGCAGAATAATATCTGAGGACCTCTGTTATTATACCGTCCGGACCAGCAGACTTGTATAGTTTAAAGCTTTGCAGCGCCCAGAGCAGTTTGTCTCTTGTGATCAGACCATGAATTTTGGTCCCAGTTGCAGTAGGCCTGTTTGGGTTGCTACTGGCCGCGAATTGGTTGTTCAGTAGCAGGTTGAGTGATCCATCACTTGAGATTGTCCAAGAGCCATCATTTTTTTTCAAACAGCTAGGCATCATAGGATTTGTAGAGAGGATTTTTCTTAGCCGTGATGCCTAAGAGGTTTCCGTGATTTTGTCACAGAAGGACCTCCAGGATTGTTGCTTTGCCTTCCTCAGTTCTTTTTTGTATACTTTGAGGGATTCTTTGTATGAGTCCCAGTCAGTCACTTTTCTTGTGCTTTTTGCTAAGTTGAAAAATTTTCTGCGAGTGTTTCTGAGCAGTCCCAGTGCTAATGTCCACCAATGTGGCTTTTTCTTGCCTCTAGGTTGAAGCGGCCATAGCCTGATTGAGAGCCAGAGTGAATTCCCTGACTTTCATGTCAAGCTCATTGGTGTCACACGGGGGACTTGATAGTTCAGAGGATAGCGTTTCTGACAGTATTCCTCTATTCCTCTGTATTTTGGCCAATCAGTTTTCCGCTAGTTCCGGAATGATGGTTAACTGGGACTGTTTATAACATATAAAAGCATAATTTTTTTTTTTTTGTTTGGCAAAATTCGACTTTATTTATCAATATAGTCTCCTTCTAAAGTGATATTATCATTCCAATGCCGCTCTGCCTTTCTTATAGAAGGATTTTCCAACCCTTCGAAATACTCTACAGTTTCGCCGATGACCTCTTAATTGGAGCCATATCTCTTTCCAGCGAGAATTTTTTTGAGGTTTGCAAGCAAACAGGTAATAGGATCCACGTTTCATCCATTTTCACATACCGCATTAATTTTTATTTTTTTTATTTCGCTTAAAAAGCTCCAAACAGTGTTCTAAATCATCAACACGTTGTTGTTTTCGGTCCAAGTGCCGTACCCACTTCGAACAGAGCTTTCGCATACAAAAATACTCGTGCAAAATATAATGTACACGGTCTATTGATATCTTAACGACGTCACGTACTTTCGCTACACGATTGTTCAAAACGATTTTGTGGATTTGATTGATGTTTTCCGGTGTAACAGACTCATTTGGGCGCTCACCAGAGCATTCAGCATCATTTGTATCTGTTTGAATTCAACAAACCAGCGGCAAGAAGTTGCATGCGACTGAGCAGATTCCTTATAACACTTTTTAAGCCAATCCTGAGTTTTAAAGGGATTTTTCCATGAAATAAAATTGCTTTATCAACGTACGCAACCCGTTTTTTTTTTTTGGCTTCGTTTTGAAAATATCAAAAAGTGCGTCACTAAAAGTTCAATATCTCGACGACTAATGGTCGAAATGTCATCAAATTTTGACACGTGTCGTTTGAAGATACTAACTAAAAATTTTATGCATATGTTATAAGAGATCCCATCTATGTTTTTTTTTATGAACCACCTGTTATTTGTATTTCAATCTTCAAAGCTCAATCTTCTCAACAGCATGCTTTAAGTTGTTTTTACTGATTTTCCTCAAGTACTGGTGCGAGTGATGAGATTAGGTCAAAATTTATTTTCGTTCGCTCCTCCTAAAAATATCGAAGAGTCTTCTGTGACATTATCAATTAGAACACACATTGGCAGACATCGACCACCAGTGCTATCCATCAAAGGGTGACGAGTTTGGTTTACCCCTACCTCCATCGATGCATAGATGGAGACTATCGGTTTGAGTTTCGTGGATCTTACGAGCTTTGATGATCCTGAAATTGACGACGATTAAAAAATCATTTTCTTGTGGATCGCAAGTGAAGGAAGTCGAATAAGAAATCATTTATCAAGATATAACGTTTTGAAAAAGTAGAAGTAGAGTTGTTTTTTTAAATGCTTTAAATAATTAGGTGCATTTAGTGCATGATTCTATATCGACTTTATCTATTTGTTGTGATTTGCCCTACTCATTGCTTTTTTTTTGTTTTAACTCTCATTAGTGTGCATTTCTTCATTCAAAAGCGATGTTTGTCTGGAATAGCTTATACAATATTATCCAATCCAAACCATAGCATTGAGCATTGATTTTATCTTACGATGCACCGCGCACTATCAAGTTTTCCGAAATTGCAAAGCCGGCAGCAATTTATCTTCTTCGGATAGTTTAGACGTACGAGGGGCGTTCAATATATTCTCGGTATCGATATGAAGGAAAATGCAAATTCAATTTAAATTGTTTTTATTTTTCAATATAATCTCCCCTAACATCAATGCATTTGTTACATCTTGAGATAAGCTTTTTTAAACCCTCAAAAAAATAAATTTCCTCTTTCTCTGCAAAATACCGACTTGAGTTCTTCATCATCCAAAAATCTTTTTCCACGAGGACATTTTTTCAAATCCAGAAACAGGAAATAATCACTAGGGGCAAGGTCTGGACTATAGGGTGGGTGTTGGATTTCTTCGAAACCACAATCTCGCGCAGCAGCCTTGGAAACTCGCGCCGTGTGAACAGGAGCGTTGTCATGAAGAAGCAACACACCCGCTGCGAGTTTACCCCGTCTTTTCTTTTTAATTTCCTCCCGCAAATTATGCAAAGTGGAAGCGTAGGATGTGGCGTTGATGGTTTCACCTTTTTTTTTGTACTCAATGAGCAAGATTCAATTTGAGTCCCAAAAAACTGTGGCCATGAGCTTTCGGGCAGACGGAGTGACTTTGAACTTCTTCGGGGGGTCTGTTCCTTTTTTATGCCACTGCATGGACTCTTGTTTGCTTTCAGGGTCATAGTGGTGGACCCATGTTTCGTCCCCAGTAACAATTCGATCCATAACACCGTCCGCGTTCTCACTACACATCTCCAAAAGCTCTCTACAGCATGCGATTCTCACTTTTTTCTGAGGCGCTGTGAGCATTCGTGGCACCCACCTTGCACTGACCTTTGAAAGGTTAAGATGGTCATGAAGAATGGTGTGAATGGTACCAATTGAAAGCTTGGTGATCTCTGCCATCATTTTCACCTTTATTCGGGCATCCTCAAGAACAAGTTTTTCGACTTCTTTGATGCTTTCTCCCGTACAAGCAGTAGCCGGGGCGCCGGAGCGGGGGTCGTCTTCAATGCTCTCTCTGCCTCTCTTGAACTCACTTGACCACTTTTGCACAGTTGATAATGAAGGTGCGGAATCCTGGTAAACAGCCACCATCTCTTCATGAATAGTTTTTTAAATTTTTCCTTGCTTAGAGAGAAATTTAATTACAGCGCGATGCTCAATTTTCACCATCATCGTCTCAGTTGCCATTATGATTCTGTTTAACTAGAGATAAAACGCGAATTAATAATCACATTTATATGAAATTTTACATGAATGCACTAAAATAACAGCATTACTTGATAAATAAGTCAATTTATATATACAACCACAGCTTCACAGCGATATCGAGAATATGTTGAACGCCCCTCGTAAGTACGAGTAATTGTATCGTTGGCATAAAAGAATCTTTGCCTCATCGTTTAGTTATAAACGAATTCTTATCTATAATCAGATTTGACTAGAAAATAAGTTGCCTTGAATGTAGAAGCTAAGAAAAGGTAAGGTGGGGGTGCTAGGGATGAGAAAATACAATTCTCAATGTTTATATCCTCCGATATTCTGTTTCATTGATTAATGGTTCCTTTTCCACAAATGAACGGAATAACTTATCTCTTATCTCTAAATCGAAATACAATACACCGAGTGATAGATAAATCGAGATTGCACCTACAGTGTAAACATACCGGATTTTTATCGAACATTTTTCTTTGGTGAGTTTTAGGGAACAGAAAGAGCCTAAGTAGTATCAGTTGTCAATTTAAGAAAACTTAATTTCTAAGTTTACAAATAAAAGAAAAAAAAGGTTGGATGTTATTTTTATTATCCTATAACTTCGTGCGGTTTGCTAAGAGATGGCTTTTTTCACTCAAATTTGTCGAACTTTGTGCCTGAAAAAGTGTTTTTGCGGGGAGTTCTTCTTCATTACTTTAATAATCATACGAAAGTCATCGTATTTTGGTGGAAGTTTATGGTGAACATGCGATAGCTGAGCAAACGTGCCAATTTAAAAGTGGTGATTTTGGCTTGGAAGACGATGAACGATGACGATGGGATTGGGCAGCTAAAAAAGTTTGAAGATGAAGAACTGGAAGCATTACTCTATGAAGATTGTTGCCAAACACAAGAAGAGCTCGCAGAATCTTTGGGTGTCACTTAAGCAGCCATTTCAAAACGTTTAAAAGCAGCTGGATATATTCAAAAGCAAGGAAATTGGGTTCCACATGAACTCAAGCCGAGAGACGTCGAAATGCGGTTTTGCATGTCCGAAATGCTGCTGGAACGCCACAAAACGAAGTCATTTTTGCATCGGATTGTTACCGGTGATGAAAAATGGATCCATTACGACAATCCCAAACGCAAAAAATCATATGTGAAACCCGGCCAACCAGCCAAGTCAACGGCAAAGCCGAATATCCATGGCGCGAAGGTAATGCTCTGTATTTGGTGGGGTCAGATGGGTGTGCTTTATTATGAGCTGCTAAAACCGGGTGAAACCATTAATGGACAACGCTACCGAAAACAATTAATCTGTTTGAAGAGAGCAGAATACGTTATATATACCCAATACAAAAAAAAACTTAACTTAGCTCGGTAACGAACTGTGCAAAACATCGGATTTTCATTATACTTAATATTTTGTCCAGTAACCGTTGTTTAGCCATGGACGACACTAGATTCTCAAAAATTTCTTGTGGAATGTTCTCCCATTCATTCTTTAGTGAGTCATAAGTGCGTTTTTAGATGTGTGCGTCTTTGACCCCACCCGTCTTTTTAAGATGGCCCACAAGGAGAGCAATTCCAACACATCAACATTTTTCTGCGCAAACCACTACTTAACTAACTCTGATGAATGTTTTGGGTCATTTTCATGTTGATAAACCCAACGGAGTGACATCTCCTCCTCAGCGTATGGTAGCATTACGGCTTCCAGTATATCCCTATACTGAAAACGATCCATAATACCACTAATCTTATGTATTGGTCGACATCCTGCACGAGAAAAACATCCCCACACCATAATTGAGCCTCCTCCGTGCTTGACGGATGGACGTCAATGTCGTGGCTGAAGACGTGTCCCCTTCTTTCGTCTAACATGAATACTTCCATCGGAAGCAATCAAGTTGAACTTACTCTCGTCCCTAAATAGTACAGTTTTCCACTTCGTTGCTGACCAAGTCAAATGGTTTCTTGCGAATTCCAGTCTAAGAAACGATTAGCGTTAGCAAAGTGATCAAAGGCTTACTAGAGGAATAAAATTGTACCTTTTTTGTCTATGCTTAGCAGTAAGTAGATGCTTTTTCGCTGGTCGAAAAGAACAAAAATCAGTTTCGCTTAAACGCCTGCGTGTGACGCTTGCTTCAATTGAAAGATTGAGCACACTAACAGTCTTTCTGGAAGGCAAGACAGGATGGTTAAGAACCATTTTCTTAATTTGCCGATCGGTTCGGAGTGTAGTTTTTCTGGGATGTCCTCCATAGTGAATGGTTTTCCATTCCGAAACTTTTTTATAATTTCACACACTGTCGATGATGGCATTTTATACTTTTTGGCTATAGAATTTGTTTTAGCTCTGCCCTGAAATCCGCTACCAACTGATTTTTACCCACACCACTGTATTTATTTTTAACCATTTCATTGGGATACACCTGACCTTTTTTTAAGTTTTGTTAAGTCTATAACTCACTTCAAATGACAGCCAAAACCATTATCAGCAAGTTAAAGAGAAAGAAAATACGGTACTTTTGAAAATCCAGTATGTTTTGTACAGGTTACTCTAAAAATAATTATAGCAACGTCTTGTTTTTTTTCTATTTGTCAACTTATTCAATAGGTTTTCTTAAATTGCCAAATAAGTATACCTTTTGTATTCCTGTCCCCTAGAATTTTTCAATGAAAAATATTCAGGAAAAATCCGGTATGTTTTGCGCAATACTGTATGTAAATGATAAGAAAGGAAGTTTACAATTTGCAATGTTTGATTAAGGCTTTGAGATACTACAATATCAGAAACCATACTGTTGCCGAATATCTTTATGACATCATCGCATTCAGTAACGATCTGAAGCCATTCAAAGTAAAGTGTTCTATAAGCAGAAAATCCTTTTGTAGCATTGATGTTCCCTCTTGCAGTTGGATTTTTATCCTTAACACGAGTACTTATTGATTCGTAACTTTATACAGCCGCCTTGAAAATTTACACGCAACTTCATCAACACGAACATCCAAGATATCACTCTAATAAAAAGGAGGAAACGTAAACTTAAAGGATCGGCAAAAATTCAAACAATTATCAACCGAAATGTTACCATGAGCTCATTAATTTAATTTATCGGTTGATTGAAGCGACAATGGGAATGGCATGTATCATAACATGTGTACCGTAAACCTACAGATAGTACTATGTACATAAGTACAACGTACATAGATATTTCAATACAGAGACCTACAAACACATACCATACACTGTGGCAGTGGACTCGGTTTCCACTAATATCGATTGGCTTTTAGTTAGTTTTCGTATAAACCCCTAAGTAATATGAAATATCATGATTGTCAGTGAGTCTATTTGAAATTAATCTCCGAGCACGAGAATCCAATTGAAGGTAGCTTTCATTGAAATTTGAGAGTCACAAAGATCGACCTTTTTTTTCCATATTTCGCGGTTCGTAGCATTCGTCGTGGTTGGTTTGTGGCGCCATCCACGCCAAACTTGTGTATGTAATTAAAAAAGTAAAAAGGGGAAGTTATCATTCCACCGACCGTCGCGCTGTCGCTAGTTAAATATACTAAAGTGCATAAAAAAGAATTATTCTACTCATACATTCAAAACCTAAGTATCTAGCGGGGGAAACAAATTATTTCCATCGATTTTCTTCCTGAGTAAAACGAAAAAAAAATATAAAAAAAATAAAAAATAAATAAAAACGAACAACGCCCACAATAAAAATAGAGGGCTCAGTAGCTTACAAGTTCAATGACACAGCGTCGTCGTTGCGTTGTAATGTATTCCCTTTCTTTGAGCGCGTGAACTTGCTTTCGTGACTTTTAGGAATAGCTGTTGAGTTTATTTGGGAGATTCTCCCTTTGATATATTAAATTGTTTCTTCTGCGTAGAGTCAATAGTCACCCTTATTCACCCAAATAAGCTGGAGAGTGAGTGTTGCTATGTGTGAAATTTGAATGACGTAATGGTTTACTGTTGAAGAATTAATATCCTGTACTATGGAACTTGATTCCGTAGTCGTGAGAGTATTTTTCTTTCAATCGATTTTGACGGCAATATTGCCTTTTCTGGAGTCGTGTGGTGGGGGTGCATTTAGTATTCATAACAGGTTTCATAAAAAAAAAAAAAAATTAATATACAATGGATGACGTGATGCAAATGTGCATAAGCCATCCGGGGACCAAAGCGCGTGATTAGTCGCTTGTGATTAGGTTAATTATCGCCATGTGTAGAAATATTCGATGAAATGGAATGTACCACTATTAAAAACATACGACACTATTAATATATTCTCATTCATATATGCACATGGGATGCGCCTCTAATTAGCATTTGAATAGCCTCACATCAGATACGTGACTACTACAATATTTCGTTGAGAGCTACGACCCTATTTAAAACCAATCCAGGTGGTAAATGACCAACAAAAGCCTCCCAGGGCTGACATCTGTCGATAAGCAACGAAAAGGAGCCGCTACAACCGAACAACTTGCAACTCGGTTAGTATTATAACATTTATTACCACATCCACGTGGTGCCATTTTCGAATTTCTTTGGAAATCGCAAACAGGAGAGGGGACGAATGACGAGCGTTCTGCGCCATAAAGTGACGATTGGACAGTGGACTAGCCACTTGCACCCGTAAATATCCCATTGTTAACTAAATGAAATCTAACGGCTCGGATAGAGACGAATTCTTTATGACAAGTTCTGCTTTTAAATAAAAATAAAATAAATAAGTTACATGTTTTGGAAACCTTCATGGCAGAATTAACACGGGGAAAACTAGAATCCTTAATTTTGCGAGCCCCAACGCCAAGATCCGAAAAATCAAGAGTTTTTCTAATTAAGAAAGCGTTGTCTTAGCCAATGAAGTCCCCGAACTCAATTTGGGCAGTCAAATTGGAAAAACAAAATCTTAAAAATCTTTCGATAGTTACCACTTGTTTTCTTCATTTCAAAAATCACAAAACAACTTGTGATCGGTCATGCAAATTCGAGATTAACGCACTTTCATATGTTCAGAGGGTCCAATATTGCATCGGGCAATGTACATTATAACTCTCAAGGGGTTTTTGTACCCTTAAAATGTTCGTACCCAGCGCAGGCGAAGGAAATTTAGGGAGGAAGAAAAGACAGGTACCGATGTACATTGTTCTTAAATGTTTGTAAATTATAACGACCAGGAAACACAGAGATCGGCAGGGCATTCCATAAGCGAGTTGTACGGTTTTGGAAAAAATCACGATATTTCAGAGTACGTCCGAAAGTGGGCTTGAGGGTATACTGATGAGCATTCATAGCGAGACGGGTGTTACGGTTGAAAGTTTGAATGGGCGGAATGCTACTGGCGATTTCAATAGAGCACTGGTGGTGGAAATAGCGATAAAACAAAGTGAGACAGGAGACATTACGTCGGTGTTCGAGGGTGCCAATTGACTGATATTAATGCAATATCACCTATGAGTTTTATCGCACGGTTTTGGATCCTATCTCGGAGGTGCAGAGATGTTTTAGGAGCACCTTACCAGATGTGGGCATTGTACTCCAATTTTGGGCGGATGAATGTCTTATATATTGTGGCCAGATCAGAGGGGGTAAAATATTTCTTACATCGCTTGAGGAAACATAGACATTTCGCAGCATTTTTGACGATACCGAATATGTGGTCATCCCAACGTAAGTTGTCACTGACACACATACCGAGAATGGAAAGTTTATCGGTTTCGACGATGCATGTGCCATTCATGGTATTTGAATTTCACTTTAATGACAGCAGACAGCATTGAGTTTTCGAAGCATTAAATTCCAGTCGGTTGATAGCTCCCCAATTGGTTATGCTGTTAATATCGGAATTTAATGAGCTTAACATACGCTGCCGATCCCGTTCTACAGCCGAAGAGCAGGGACGTGAGTCCGGGAACGAATATGAAAAGCAGGAATATATTGGATTAGAAGTAGCAGACAAGAGATCATTAATGAAGATTAAAAAGAGTGTCGGAGGCAGAACGCAGCCCTGGGACAAACCAGCATTTATTTTGTGAATATTAGACTTGAAACCATCCAAGACCACTTGAATTGAACGTTCCGAAAGGTTATTTCTAATCCATTGAAGAAGAGAGTCATCGATCCCAAAAGCACGCATTTTCGACAAAAGAGCCTGATGCCAAACTCTGTCAAATGTCTTAGAAATATCAAGAGCAATTATCTTGTTTTCGCCACATTGATGTACGCTTTGGTTCCACTTTTCGATGAGACATGCCATCAAATCACCAGTGGACCTGTTGCTACGAAAACCGTACTGCCGGTCATTAAGAAGTTTTCGTGTTTCGAGATATTTCATTAGCTGATTGTTTATCAGCGTTTCCATGACCTTGGAAAGAAGGGAGGTAGGTGCAATGAGTCTGTAGAAGGAGAGAGAAGAAGATTCGCAGTTTTTAGGGACGGGCTGGACAAATGCTGTTTTCCATCTTCTCGGAAAGAGTCCTAAAGAGTAGGATTGATGAAAAAGCTTACGCAGTGGTTTTGCCAGCGTGGAAGAACACCTCTTCAGAAGAAGGGGAGATATACTTTCTGGACCAGTGGATTTATATATGGTAAGATCTTTAAGTACTCTTGCTACTACACGAGTGCGAAAGTAGATTCGTCCCATTGTAGATTCGACGCCCTCAAGTGTAAGCGGGGAAAAAGGACAATCTGGGAGTGTTGAGCTGGCCGCAAAGTGTGCAGCAAGCAGATTGGCCTTGTCCAAAGAGCTGACAGCTGGAATGCCATTGTAAATGAGCGTTGGGATGGAGGATGAGGCAGACCAACAATTTTTACTGCCTTTAGGACATTGCAGTATTTTTTGCCTCAGTTTTTGGTCGTAATGGAATTGTATGGGTGTGTGTGTATGAAACAAATTACATAATCGAACATTCATTTTGTACCAACTGAAATTGCATTTACTATTTACAAAATTATCATATTCCGAGAAATAGATTTAAACGGTTGAGCATTTGATTCGATAGCACAACGTATACCGCATATAGAAAATAACTACTTTTAGATATTTAATGATCTAATTTTCCACCAAATAAAATAGTTATCAGCGAACAATTCAGTAGCATTGCATATGTGCAATGAATTCAACACGTTTTAACCCCCAGCTTACTTCCCAAAAAAAAAAATTATAAAATGAAACAAAGTAACTTTCCTATCAATCACACCTTCCGTGTATGTTGTAAAAGTTAAATTATTAAGATGTCAGATTTACTATGGGGCGAAGATAATAAATTCATCTTTTCCTGACACCTTTATTTTCTAAAGACGACTCAATATAAACAGTTATAGTAGTAAGATTTTTTTTGTTTGTTCTTTTGTTTGACTAAAATGTATTCTCGTACGCATAGTTATTTTTAAGTGCCAGATGAATACGTTCTTCGAATAGTACATACAATACAATAAGCAAATAAGCGATGAAGAAAACAATGAAAGTAACATCTACACATTTCAATGACCTGAATAGCTAGCCACAGATGGAATAAAAAGTAACCGAACGAACACGGTATACGAGTATGTATGCTACAAGTATATCTGCGTATCTGCGGGTGGAATGGAAGAGATCACAAAGGTTCAAAAGAACTTAAAGTGTTTCAAGCACGTTGGTATTCGTTAGAAAAACTAAATTAAATTAAGCTTGAGCGTTGAGACACGATTAAGTCATTGGTAGTAGGTATTATGTGAGTCATGCTATAATTTTAAAGATTTTTTTTTTTGTGACCCAATTGAGCACAAGAATGATGTAATCCGCGTGCTGTTTTAGGAAGGTTGGATTACTTAAAAGTGGTTGCCTCCTTTTCGGATGTAGATATGAAAACTCACAAGTTTGGTCATTGATAGTCCGTATTTCAATATTGCACATAACGGGAAAATAAATGACGATATATGATATAGTCTAGTCATAAATACCGACACAAAGATAAACGTATGTCAAATGAAAACGCGCTGATAATTTTAAAAACAAATTTATAATTTTTATTTGTCAAATCCCTAGCTACAAGTTATGGAGGACTTTATGCCACTTGCCTTAAAGCGCAACCTGAGACGTACTGGCCAATCATCAATCGCATTACGGACCTAATTCATCGGAAAGTTGTCCACAGCGGGGACAAGGGCTCACTTCAAACACTCAATAATTTTAGGTGATGAGTAGAGCAGCTCTAAAACAGACCACGACTTGTAATCCAAAGGGTTGAGGTCCAGACTGCCAGCTGGCCAAAGATCCGGTGATATGAAGTCGGGTACATTTGCTTTTAGTCACACTTGAGTGGTTTTAGCCTTGTGGACTGGAGCAGAATCTTGGAAATGTCCAGTGTTTGCTTACGTACATTATTCGGCTTAGCGGCCTAACGACGCCGTCCAAAATAGTGGTTTGGTAAACTTTCGCCGAAGTTATGACTCCTCTTTTACAAAAATGGAGGTTGGCTATGCCATCGTAGCTCACTCCCCACCATACCCTTACATTTGCGGGGTGGTGACCTCTTTCAACTCTTGGAATATAATCTGAAGCTTCTGAATTCGATCATTGTCCAGTGTGTCTTTTGTAGGCACTAAGTCCTATGTTTTCTCTGATGATGCGAGACATGAATTTTTGTGAAATGTTCGGCATAATCTTCTGCTTTTTCAGTGATTTGCCCTGATTCGAGCCTGCACAACTTGATTTTTGATGGCTCCCGGTGTCCTCACAGTGCATGGACGGCCGGATCTTTGATGGTCACGTACTCCACCAGTATCCTTGAATAATTTAATAGTACGCTAAACAAAACAGCGAGGGGTTCCAGGCGGTCGCAAGGTCACAACGACACAATTCTCGATGTCACTCCATTCCCCATGATTGGAAATTACTAAAAACAAAAATCTTTTTCGCGACAAAGAAGCATTAAAGCAATGGCTTAAATAACGGTTAACATGAAAAGAGTTCAACTAATACTTTATTTAAAATTGTTGCAATAAAAATTGTATCAATATTTATGACTAGTCTAGGTATATGATTACGTATTACGTCTTTTGTATCCTGATCAATTTGGCTTATATTTGCTGCATATGTTACGTGTAATTCCTCCATTGACTGTCCCAAGTCCAGGTTGAGAAAGGCGATAACTACCGCCAACATTCTCCAGTATGATGATTCTGACCAATGAAAATAAACACTCGGACCTGGGCAGATACAGCTGGGTAAATCTCAGTGCATACTCTTATTCTAGGCTAGCACACATGGACGGTTTCAAGAACAACTCCCTAGCTGGAGTTAACGGCGAGGTCAGTGGCAGATCCAGCGCCTTATTTGAGCTACTTCGACATATTAAAATGGCAACGGAGGAGTTTGAAGCGAACAAACACTAGCACTCAAGACCCCATAGTGCGCTACTGACAATAGACCGTGTTTTTTTTTGCATATCCGCTATCCGATGTAAATTACAATAATATAGCGATGTACACTAAGTCAATTTACTAGCGGATATAGACCAATGCTTCCACATACTATTTTTTCGTTTGCGGTAAATCTTTGTAATGAATTTTCAGAAATGGCAAACATTTGACATAACCCGCCGCCAATAACTAACACATTCCGCCAAGATTTGAAATTTTTTCACCAACCGACAGATGAACTTCCATTAAACGTCATAGATGCATCTGTGCTACCAAGTTTTTAGAATGAACTATTAAGCGGAGTTGGGCCGTTTTTTTTGTGACAATCGTTAATATGCGTCCAAAAAAACACACATATCCCCTGAAGGATCTGGCCCTCAAAGGTTGGGCATACTCCATCAAGTTGGCTACCCGAATAAAACACTATATGCCGTGAAACAACAAACATCGTCGGATATGGATGGATTTAATGTTGACGACCACGGCAAACGTAAACCGACACTTGCGGCCGAATAATTAGCGGAGACCTTAAAGCCCTATAAAGTGTATTCCATACAAGAGGTACGATGTGATGGGCCTATTTATTAACAGGGTACCTTAGGCAAGAAATCTGTAGCTTTAGGCATCCAAGCGATTGCAATCCGCATCTGCTAGAGCCTCCCTATGATGCTACGAGTAGCATCAAACGCAGAACACAAATAACGACGTTGTCAGCAAGCCATTAGAAACGCCGCATCGGATGTGTTATCTTTCACCCCCGACCACCACTTTGAAACTCCTGGTTTGGCGACGAGTGTTGGCAAGCGAATGCAACGAAACAAGAGACATAACATATAAGACGGCGCCACAAAAGACAAGAACTGCTTACAAACTTTATGAGCAGAGGAGACTGGAGGAGTACAAAGTAGTAAAAAAAAAAAGCGCGCTTGATCGAGGCCTTGGATATATACTTCTGTAGAAACGATGTTTGGAGGTTCTATAAAAATGTGCGAACAATTTTCCAATGATACAGATACTGAACAGAAGCATTCAGAAATATGGATGGGGATGTGATAGTACCTTCACAGTCGATGCCGACAATTTGGGATAATTACTTTTGCAAGAGGTTTAACGGCGGAGACGACCTACATTCCGCTGCCAGGTAGAATTAATCATTCAATTTGATGATCGAATACAACTGTGTAAGCCGATCATCCTGTACCCTATAGTGCTAAACATATCACTTTTTGACTCAATTGTCAAGATATTTCTCCATTTCGAAAATAGCAATTGGCCGTGTTCACGGCGAATGTTTCCTTTAAACCCTATATTTCTTTCACAGAAGGGGTACTTTCACGAACTTACTGCTTTTAATATGCCGTTACAGCAGGAAAAGTGATCACGCTTCGCCGTTCTTATTACTAATTTGTACATCTTCCCCACAATGTTGTTGTTATGTGATATTTAATTGAATAAAAGCAAAGTACGAGGGCGGGTCAATAAGTCCGTGACTTTTGGATTAAAACACAGATTTTTTGATAAAAAAATAATTTTATTTTTCAACGTAGTCTCCCTTGAGCTCTATACACTTCGTCCAACGCTTCTCCAATTTTTTTAATCCCTTCCAAAAAAAATGATTTGTCAAGGTCCTCAAAATAGGCCTTTGTTTCCGAGATGACTTCATCATTGGAGTCAAATCTTTTTCCACCAAGCCATTTCTTCAGGTTTGGGAACAAGAAGTAGTCGCTCGGAGCCAAATCTGGAGAATAGGGTGGATGAGGGAGCAATTCATAGCCCAATTCATGGATTTTTGCCATGGCAACTGCACATGTGTGCACCCTTGCACTGTGTTGGTGGAAAAGAACTTTTTTCTTGGCCAAATGAGGTCGTTTTTTTTTTTTTTCAAATCGTCATTGAATCGGTCCAATAAGTTGGCATAATATTCCCCATTGATTGTTCTTCCCTTTTGAAGGTAGTCAATGTGGATTATCCCGCGTGCATCCCAAAAAACAGTCGCCATAACTTTATTGGCTGACAAACCCACCTTGGCCTTCTTTGGCGCCGATTCACCCTTAGAAACCCACTGTTTTGACTGTTGTTTGTTCTCTGGTGTGTTGTGATGGATCCATGTTTCGTCCACGGTTACAAAACGGCGCAAAAACTCCTCCATATTGCGATTAAACAACGCCAAACCTTCCTGTGAAGTTGTTACACGATTGCGTTTGTGGTCGACTGTGAGCAAACGCGGCACCCATCTTGCGGAAAGCTTTCTCATGCCCAAGTGATCATTCAAAATTGAAACCACTGAGCCATGCGAGATCCCTACGGCTTCCACAATCTCTCGCACTTTCAATCTTCGGTCGGCCAACACCATATCGTGAATTTTTTCGATTGTTTCGGGTGTAGAGACCTCAACTGGGCGTCCAGGACGTTCGGCATCTTCAGTGCTTGTACGGCCACAACGAAATTCAGTAAACCACTTTTTTACCATTGAAATCGATGGTGCAGAGTCCCCATAGTATTTATCAAGCTTAGCCTTGGTCTCGGTAATGGTTTTTTTTCGCAAGAAATAATGCTTAATAAGCACACGAAATTCACTTTTTTCCATTTTCTCCTCAAATTAGTGAGTAGTCTGATAAAAATAGCTGTCAAACACAAACTAACTGACGCAGCAAGTTTAAATTTTGAGAGGAGTCAACTGATAGATGCCTGTTGACAGGAGCAGTGTTGCTGTTCCAGTAAAGAGGTCAGAAATTCACGGACTTATTGACCCGCCCTCGAATTCAACGATTGAAATTTGATGTTTGAAATAGATCTTAAGAGTACTACACTGCTATTTCAAAAATTAACTGATTGAAACATTTTGTGAAATAAAGATTACTGAAAAAATAAAAGTCAGATTTTAACCGTATTTTTTGATCTTAAAAATGTAAGTCAAAAAATAACGATTATTTGTGTCTTTTTTGAAAAAAATCTCAAAAATAAAAATCATTCTTGATTAATCTTCCTAAGCTAACAAGCATCACTGCCATACCACCCTGATCAAAAATTTTCCGGAATTTATTCAGAAAATTAAAAATACAAGTTTATTCAAATCTATATTGTCCCCTTCAAAGTAATCCCCATCGACTGCAACACACTTATGAGAGCGCTTGATCCAATCCTCGAAACATTTTTTATATTCGGTTTTCGGTATGTCTATTAGTGCTTCCTGCGATTTTTCCATTGCTTCCTCTCGGTTGCTGAAACGCGTCCCCCGTAGTGGTTTTTTAACTCGATTGAACAGAAAGAAGTTACAGGGAGCCAAATCAGGTGAATGCGGTGGCTGTTGGATTTGTTTGTTGTTGCTGTTGGATTTGTTGTTGTCAAAAAATTACGAATAATGATAGCACTGAGCGACGATGCTTTATCATGGTGCAAAATCCACGAGTTTTCTGCCCACAATTCTAGTCTCTTTCAGCGAATTGCTTCACGCAAACGTCTCATAACGCCCAAATAATACTCCTTGTTTACTGGCTGGCCTTCTGGCAAAAATTCATAATGCACTACACCGTTGTAATCCATGAAAACCGTGAGCATTGCCTTCTTTTTTGACTGAAAACGACGTGGTTTTTTTGGTCTCGCCTCATTTGGTGAACGCCATTCACTTGCCTGATGTCTGGATTGCGTGTCGTACTCATAAGCTCACGTCTCGTCTCCAGTAATGATCCTTTTGATGAATGTGGGATCGGATTCAGCCTCGCAAATCATCTCTTTTGCCACATCAACACGGTCTCTTTTTTGCATGAAATAGAGGTCTTTTGGCACCAATTTTGCTGCTACACGGCGGAAACCCAAATCATTAAATGTCTTGGACGGATCCATAGGCAATGTTCAAGTCCTCCGCTATTTTTTTGATGGTTAATTTGCGGTTATTGATCAACATTTCTTTTCGATGTCGATGGTCTCAGGTCTGCTACTGCGTTCATCATCTTAGATTGACTCACGACCACTTTTGAACCGCTCGTGCCACTGGTAAACGACCGTTTTCTTTAGAGAATCTTTGCCGAAACACTTTTCCAACATTTCCAACGTTCGCGCACCATTAAATCCGTTTTTTTCGAAAAATTTAATACGAGTACAAGTTCGTTGTTGCAAATTTAAATCTATTTCTAAAATTGTAAAAAATCGCCAACACACACAGAGATAGATGTACTCTCTTGGCTACGTAACTTTTGCAAATGTCAAGCTATGACGCTAAGATTTAGAAGGAATGTCAACAACAGATTTACCAACTTAACAAAAAAAAAAACAGAACTCAAATCGGACCAATGGGAGCGGCGCCACACGGTGGTGTGGTGCGGGAACTTTTTGATCACGGTGGTATAACATATTGTACAAGCATAGGCCGGATAAGGCCATGTAGCAGATACGAGTAACCTTTAGCCTCGCCTCGGGTTGTGAGCTGTAACACTGTCTCTTTGTAAAGGCAAGAGCACATTTTGCTCTGGTCGTAGCAGTATCCACATATTTGTTCAAATATGAATAGCAGTGTTAGCCATATTACAATGTACAATATATGGTATGAACTTATGTCGACAAGCAAGTGGATGTCCGTTCTGTGACACGATCGAAAATCTCCACCAATTCTTTCTTATATTCCTAGAGGTCCCAGACAAGGGCTTTCCTAAAAGAATGATTTCGGACTTCTGAAAGTCAGATAAATTATATTAAAAAAAAAAGAATTTAGATAAATATATTACTGGTATTATTCGTTTAGTTTAAACTGTAGTATAATATTAAATAATGCAATAATGAAAGTTCAATAATTGTTTAGGAATAAGTAAAGTCAGCCTGAGTGCAAATCGATATCTTTTCGCAGTCAATGATTCATTAGGCTGAAAATATAAAAAATCTAAAAGCATGCAGATACGAATGTATATCCCACTTTTAATTGTACGAGTAATGTGTGTCTCTTTCTCTGTTATATTCTCTGACTAACCTGAAACGATACTTAAATCTAAATAGCTACATACAATATACGATACCATAAACGAATGAGCAAAGGGAAGTTTCTAATTAGTCAATCGTTGAATATGTGCGTATGGTTTCGTTTTTATTTTTAATTTTTTAATTTTTTTTTTTCACTGTCTGTGGTTTGAATAAATGATGTCATGACAGAATGAGAAAGAAAGGGGTTAACTAGCGGCAAAAGCGAATTTAAAAAGACTGTTAAGAGAAAATATGAACAGAAAAGGAAAACTCAATTTAGGTCGAACACGAGTCTTGAATATTAGTTCGCGCTGCATTTATAATTTCATCTGTATTTTCCTTTATTTTTAATTCTGATTTAACATGACGAAAATAGGAATAACAAACTTTCTCTTTCTTTTTTTTTTTTAGTTTCTTGTGGCGTTTTCTTTGCTTCCTTCCTATTTTTCCATTCTAAATCAAACACATTTTCAACGGTGTCAATTATTATTATGCTTTGCCATCCCCTTATTTTTCTTAATTTTTTTTTTTTGACTTAAATACGAAAATGAAAAATAATGAGTCAGTCAATAGAAGCACAACAGACCGATAGTCGATTCAAAAGATAGATATTATACAAATGACAACAACAAATCATTGAGATTTCGAATTGAATCAAAGCCAAGTGGTTCTAAGGTTCTAAGGCAATGCAGAGGCAGCGGTTTTAAAAACAAAAAAAGTAATACGCCAAAGTCCCAAGTGTGGATATAAAGATTTATTTATATTTATGCAATTAAATTAAAATTTTGAGGG
Source organism: Volucella zonaria (assembly GCA_963966105.1). Lineage (NCBI taxonomy): Eukaryota > Metazoa > Arthropoda > Insecta > Diptera > Syrphidae > Volucella > Volucella zonaria. Next base: position 52,556,898 of record OZ014533.1, on the reverse strand, counting down.
GAACTCCGGCATCTTAAATTATTCATGATAGAATTTAATTTTGGAAAATATTTCAAAACTTTCGGTTCTACTTAACATAGGCATACGAGTATCTGTATCTATAATTTCCGACCAATGCATTCATTCACTGCATAGCGCAGCAGTGATTTATATTAATGTGAAGGTTGTATTAGAGTAAATTAAAAATAACAGGCGACGTTTTAGAGAAAATTAGAATTTTTATTTAGTGTTAATATTGAAATTCATTTCATATTTTATTTAAATACTTATGCGCTTTATACTAACTTATGTAGATGCATATAGGGCACATATAAAGGAGTGTTCATTATCATAGCCAAAACATACACAAAGGCTGCTGGAACTTCAGATTACACCATATTTGTTTTGCATATAACACCATGTCAAACCTGACACTGTGAATATTGATGCGACTGACATTTTGAGTGGACCATATCCCAATCTCTCTACTCACAGTGTCGTATTACTATTATTTTTTTTTTCCAAATGAGGGGGAGTTATTTCTGACTTTCGGAGAATTTGTTATTGCTTACCGTGTGATGTAATTAAATTTTCACATTTTCAGCTTCGAATTGATTCGATTCGTTATTGCCGTGAAACTTCGTTTCATCTTTAATCCATTTTTATTTAATGCTTTAAATTAAACCTATCTAACATGCAGTTATAGTTGGTAAGATAACTAACCTCTCTCTGGGTTCTTATAAGATGTTAATCACTTCTCTGGTTTCAGGACTAACTTACGGAATCAAGAAGCACAGGACGGCGTGTTGCAAAATTATCCAATACGGTTTGGTTCCATACTAATTAAAGCTACTAAAGATAGAATTAGTAGTAAACTCATTCAAACCATACAAATCACCGGGACTGGAATGTATATTCTCAGGACATTAGTCCGAATTTTCAGAGCCGGTCTCAGCCTAGAACAATATTCCTTTAACGTGGAGAGCAGTTGAGGTAATGTTCATACCTAAAGGAGGCAACAAACCCGCAGAATCTCCAAAATCGTAAAGGGCCCTTAGCTCTTCCTCTTTCATACTGATTAACGTTTTTATAAGGGAGGATAATATACCACCTTGATCCCGGAATAATCACCGTGTGGCGCTCACATTGTTCCGATTTGAGTTATGTTTTTTTTTTTTAAGTTGGTAAATCTTTTGTAGAGATACTTCCTCTAAATCTTAGCGTGATAGCTTGACATTTGCAAAAGTTACGTAGCCAAGAGTACACCTATCTCTGTGTGTGTTGACGATTTTTTTACAATTTTAGAAATGGATTTAAATTTGCAACAACGAACTTGTATTAAATTTTGGGAAAAAAAAACGGACTTAATGGTGCGCGAACACTGGAAATATTGGAAAAGTGTTTCGGCAACGATTCTCTAAAGAAAACGGTCGTTTACCAGTGGCACGAGCGGTTCAAAAGTGGTCGGGAGTCAATCGCAGATGATTAACGCAGTAGCAGACCTGAGACCATCGACATCGAAAACTTTAATGAAGTAAAAGAAATGTTGGTCAATAACCGCAAATTAACGATCAGAGAAATAGCGGAGGACTTGAACATTGCCTATGGATCCGTCCAAGACACTTTGATTGGTGATTTGGGTTTCCGTCGTGTAGCCAAAGACCTCAATTTCATGCAGAAAAGAGACCGTGTTGATGTCGCAAAAGAGATGATTTGCGAGGCTTAATCCGATCCCACATTCATCAAAAGCATCATTACTGGAGACGAGACGTGGGTTTATGAGTACGACACGCAATCTAGACATCAGGCAAGTGAATGGCGTTCACCAAATTAGCCGAGACCAAAAAAACCACGTCGTTTTCAGTCAAGAAAGTAGGCAATGCTCACGGTTTTCATGGATTACAACGGTGTAGTGCATCATGAATTTTTGCCAGAAGGCCAGACAGTAAACAAAGAGTATTTGGGCGTTATGAGACGTTTGCATGAAGCATGGGCAGAAAACTCGTGGATTTTGCACCATAATAACGCACCGTCGCACAGTGCCATCATTATTCGTAATTTTTTGACGAAAAATGCAACAAATACCATCCAACAGCCACCGCATTCACCTGATTTGGCTCCCTGTGACTTCTTTCTGTTCAATCGAGTTAAAAAACCACTCGGGGTACGCGTTTCAGCAGCCGAGAGAAAGTAATGGAAAAATCGCAGGAAGCACTGATGGACATACAAAAAACCGAATATAAAAAAATGTTTCAAGGATTGGATCAAGCGCTGGCATAAGTGCGTTGCAGTCGATGGGGATTACTTTAAATTTAGATGAATAAACTTGTATTTTTTAATTTTCAAGGTGGTATGTAGTATGTTTATAGTTAATTTATTCAAGAATATTCGAAACCAAATAGCACATCTGTCTACCACTAAAGACGAAACTAAACTTCAAAAGCAGCAATAAGAATGAAATAACTATAGTGATCACCTTAGGAAAAATTGTTTGGGTATACTGATTTTAGCGGGAGCAAGGCATGTTTATTACTTCCTTGGACCTGCCTGATCTGCTCAGTTTTAATGGCTTTAAAAGCTTAAATCAAAAATGGCCACAATACACAATGGATTCAATCTTTGGGAGTTCAATGCCACCGTGGGCTATTACTTGATTAAGATTTTAGAAATGCGGAAAAACTGGCCACAAGTATTCCAAAACTAACATCAATATTTCCCGGCCAATGAACAACTATCATCGGGATTTCGATATGAAAAGGCTGTATAAGTGTTTTATTAATAGTACTGACCTACAATTCTTTGCCAAGGCACCCGTCAAAATAGATAATTTCAGAAGATGGATTCAGATATGCCCGTTTTGATATTAGAAAGTATTCCAATATACAAATTAGGTATACCCTAAACTTGTATAGATTTCTGGTTATGACCTCCACTAAAAAAGATGCCTGGATGTTTTGAAAATGGAAGGAATTGGAGAGCTGAACTGTGTATAGGAATTCTATGTATTTACATCCGAACATCATGTGTGAAAATGAAAACCTGACCCATTCCACATTCTTTTAATATGTTTTCTGATTTTGCGTCAGGTGTTCAACGATTGCTATTCTTTTTCCAATACAATACATCATGTTGCATTGATTGCATTCAGAATTTTCATGATTATTTTGCACTAGCCTCACCCTCAGGCTCTAATTTTAAATACAATTTCACCAATCATAGATCATTTGAATGATACTAATTGGTTAAAAAAAATTTAATAAATCTTGTGAACTATTTTTAAAAATCTCAAATGCAGCAATTGATTTATAATCATGAAGCAAAACAATTGGTGGCTATAAGCCAAAATGCTTCTTAGATAATTCCAATAACAAGAAAAAGACTGCCTGCTTACAGTTTCGAATTACTGCCAAATCGGAAAATCCCTAAAACTAGAGGATGAGTCAAGAGCTGGGCTTTTATTTTCAATGCTCGCTAAACGAAGCCAATAGTATGATGATTTGGAATATGGCGATAGGTGTCTAGAGCAGCTCCAAGGCTTAATGCTCGCCAACTTAAGTGAACAACAACACGTATGTTAAGCATTAAAAAATGATCGCGGTATGGCGTAAAACTTGCGCCGACTGAATGTTATATTAACAGTCCCAAGAACGTAAGTTCAAGTGGCCGAGAAGCAGTGAAAAATTAAAGTTATACGCGTGGATCGCGAACCAGCATGAATAAGATGAATACTCGTGCTGCAACTGCGGTAATTGAACGTAATCGAAAACTGATATTATCAGTTGCTGTACATCGGATATCTGAGTTTGCTCCATTGCTCATTTCTGATGATTTGGGTTTTAAAAAAATGTCGTCAAATTAGGTCCCTCTCATAGAATCCGAAAACATTGCCTCTTACAATGTGGGAACGGCGTTTAACCCGATATCGAGCAGATGGAGATGATTTTTTTTAAGCCGTATTGTCACGTGTGATGAATACGACTATAAAAAATAAGGCAGTACCACCTCGAAAAGCAAAGGCGCGTTTTTCTGCAGGAAAATGTCTATTCAAATGTCTGCAAGACATGTCTATTCGTACCATGATTTTGTCGCAGGTTCAACGGTTATAAACGCATAAAAAAAATAAAAAAGGACGAAATACAGTGAGAGAAACTGAAACCCCCACTTTACATATATAGGGTTTTTCAATAACGACATAATAATTTTGTATTTAAATAAAATATAGACTAATTGAGATATCGGACTGAAATTTATTCCAGGCCTAGTACACAGTATGGAATTCGATCTCGTTCATATGACCACCGCGAGCACATTTGCAACGATCGATGCCTTGGAGCCAATTTTCCACCACTCCTTCACACATATCGGCTGGAACGTTCCTTAGGTCCTCTAACGTTGTTGGCTTGTTGGCATAAACCAACGACTTAACGTAGTCTCATAAAAAGAAAGCCAACGTCGTTAAATCGCATTCTCGAGGTGACCGTTCGACCGGAACATTTTTCGAGACTAGACGATTACCAAACTTCCCCTTCAAAAGATCAATTGTTTGACCAGCTGAGTGGTATGTGGCACCATCTTGTTGGAACCACATGTCAAGTGCTTCCAATTCTGGTCAAAAAGAGTCTTCCATTGACCGTAACATGGCTATCATTTACGTCGACGAAAAAATACGGTCCAATCAAACCTCCGGCATGAAATTCACACCACACACTTACTTTTTGTGAATGCAATGGAGTCTCTTGAACCAGATGTTGGTTTGGTGCTGTCCAATAATGCATATTTTGTTTATAGACAAAGCGATTAAACCAAAAATGAGCTTCATCGCTGAAGATGATTTTCCGTTGAAATTCAGGATTTTCTTCACTTTTGCAGAGCCCAAATCGGAGAAGTTTCGGCGCTTCATATGATCAAGAGGCTTCAGTTTTTGAGTTAATTTAATCTTGTAAAGGTTTAGGCTAAGATCTTTACGCAAAAATCGTCACAATGCGGACTGAGAAATTCCCAGTATTTGTGAGCGGCATGGAATCGACTGATTTGGCTCATTTTGAACTGAAGTACTTACGGCTGCGATATTTTCAGTACTTCGATCGGTGCGTTGTCTGACTGGTACGGGAACATTCAGTGAATATGTTATGTTGACTCGACCTTATCCACGCACAGCCTGTCTGGTGGGACGATTATTACGACTGAAAATTGAAGTAAGCATTCCTAAAGCTGCGACCAATGACTCAGAATTTCCGTAATAAAATCCAAACGTTGCTCATTCGTGAACTTCACTATGATTTTAGTTTTTTTATTTTTAAATTAGTGCGCGATCAAAGGGTTAAGGTACCCTTAAAATGTTTGCACACAGCGCCGGTGAAAGAAAGCTAGGGAGGGAAGAAAGAGAGGTACCGACGTACAGTCGTTTTGAATGTTTGAAGGTTATAATGGTCGGCAAATAAAGAGCTCGGCAGGGCATTCCATAAGCGAAATGTACTTCACGATATTTCAATGGACACCCGAAAGTGGGCTTGAAGGTAAGCTGATGAGCATTCATAGCGAGACGGGTGGGGTGGTACGGTTGAAGGTTTGAAGGCGCGGAATGCTACTGAGAATTTCAATGGAGCACTGGTTGGGAAAATGGCGATACAGCAAGATGAGACTGGAGACATTTCGTCGGTGTTCTAGGTTTTCAAGTGACTAGATGATATTACCATCACTTATGAGTTTTGAATCTTATCTAGCAGGTGCAGAGGTTTTAGGAGCACCTCTTGTCTTTGTATTAAAATACAAAATTGTTATGTACCTACTGAAAGACCCTTTAGTTCAGATTCGTGAGGGTGTCGACCCTTCTAGTACTGCCTGCGACTTTTTAATCAATCAGTAATCGATTGCGCACGCACCACATACATAAGAAGAATTACCCACTACTACGGGACTGAATGGTTCGGTGTAGAGTAAAGGCAATTCCCTTCAATATTAACAAAAGCTTGTAATCCAACGAGGTGACAGCTGGCCAATAATCTGATGATTTGAAGTTTTGAATGTTGCTTTTGAGCCATTGATGAGTGGTTTTTGGTTTATGAACTGAAGCAAAATCTTGTTCCAACAATTATATGTTGTTTCGCCGAAGTGTTGGCTTCGTTTTCACTAAAATTTAGGTTGTAATGCATTCCTAACTCACTTACCTCACTCCCTTCACTGATGCATTGTGGTGACCATATACGACCTCGAAGAGTTCTGACGCTTCGTTTTTGCGTCAATACAACTGTGAGTACATAAGGAACTAGTGTATCTTTTTGCACAGATTGCATAGCTGCTAGCACAACTGCTCACCCTCAAGCAATCTCACAGTGATCCAGTAAAGGCATTGATCACACTAGCATGCTGAATACCTGCAGGACCCTTTGAAAAACATGTGTACTGCTTATCAAGATTCCTTGCACGTCATTCTCGTAGCAATCTACAATACATTTACACCGACGGATCGAAAATTAATGGCGGGGTAGGAATATATGTTCCCTTATGCAGGTTTGAGCTTATTCGTGCCTTTGTTTCCTTCTGACTGTAGCGTGATCCAAATAGAAATAATTGCGATAAGAGAAGTCTTACCCTGGCTTACTTGATATCTTCCAAGGACATTCGTATCTAATTGAACAACAAAGCTGCGTTCGAATCAATATCTTTGCTTTAAAGTGAGCTGGACTGTCGTTCATCTTATGCTCATGCTCATCAGTTCCATATTTTCCATTGCAAAGAAATGTACTGCCTACGCAAGCTGCGCGTCTGCGCCGAATATCGAAAATTAAGTTAAGGGCATATTTTTAGTTGTGAAGTGATTCTGTTTCCTAAAATAAATGTATTTCCACCACATTGTGCAGCACGTAACAATCAACCAAAAAAGGAGCTATAAAAATAAATTTGTGTCAGAGAAAAAGAGCAAAAACCTTTCTTTGCAAACATAAATTTGCAGTGTGCATAAACTATGGAATTTTTAAAAAACCAAAATAAAGCACCTAGATGGAATTTTATTAATAGCATGGGAACATGTGTGACACATTTCTTATAGCATGGCATTTATTTTCCTTTTCATTGCGTTTATTTTCTCAAAAGGCTTATCGTGAAATGTTCACTAAAATAAAAACCACAGCCTGAATAGTACAGGTATGTAGGACAGGTGAGATTCAAAAGATACGTGTATCTAAAAGGCGAGAAAACGTACATACAACTATGAAACACGCCACAGTTACTGAAAAACGGAATGTTGACAGCAACTTTAAAAAAAAAAAAAAAAGGAAAACAGATTTGGTAAATATTTACTCCTTTAAGAATACAACTCAACATCATGATAGGGAGAATGCCCTGTGACTTGAATTTATATGAGAAATTAATCAGATGTAGAGTTTGACCAGAGTTCACCCCACAATATGATTTTAAACTACAAGGATATTTTACATTAAAGACATCCAACCAACGAGAACATGATAACAATAAAAAAATAACAAATAAAAATAGAAATAAAAAATAAAAAAATAAAAAATGGAGGATGTGGCGAAAAACTATGTTCGTCAAACCAAAAAGGGTTTCTTTTCAATCTTCGCGTATAATCCTGAATAAAACTTGTGATAATTTTTTGTAGGTATGTATATTATATGTACGTATAATAAAATAATTTAATACGTTAAAATAAAATACATCTGGTTTTGATAATCTGAAGATTTATTTCCGTTGATCTTTCTTTTTTAGTCTTTAGTAGACAGTTCATTTCGTGAAAAGCGGTCTTGATATTCCAATTGTGTACACCAAGTTAGCTGATGTCCCTTTGGATTTGCAGATGCCACATAAAGCAAGATATTTCTTTACCAAACCGTCTTTAAGGTATGGATTCAAAGACACTCTGAGCACGAGCGCTCGCCTTTATTAGCTCAGCATGTTCTAGCCATCGAAGCCAATGATCTAGCCATTTTGACAAGTTAAATGTAGCTGGATGGTCCAAACCGTTCGGGATCGAAGAAAAACTTTATGCTTTCTACACAAGAAGCGCCTCCTCATAGACGCAACATTCGAAAGCTTTATGCCTTTTTTTTTACAAAAAAAACTTAAAACTCAAGTGGGTATGAATACACTTATAATGCCTCAGCATGTTTTTAAAGTTTTTTGGAAAATGGGATAGGGAGAGAAAGAAAGATTTTGGGTTCAGTGGTTATTTCGCTCCATGGGTGGCATCCAATATTTAATGGGGAGATTGAATTCTTAGTGGAAGCTGGCTTAATGTTGATTTCTAGTCAACTACTCATCTCACTTTTGTACTCCAATTTCGGGCGGATAAATGCCTTATATATTGAGGCCATATCAGTGGGGTGAAATATTTTTTACACCGCTTGAGAGAACCTCGACATTTCGCAGCGTTTTTGACGACACCGAATATGTGGTCATTCCAACGTAAGTTTTCATTGACACACATACCGAGAATGGAAAGTTTATCGGTTTCGATGATGCAAGTGCCATTCATGGATAGCACGCTTTTCCGACAAAAGAGCCTGATGCCAAACTCTGTCAAATGCCTTAGAAATATTAAGTGCAACTATCTTGCTTTCGCCAGATTGATGTACGCTTTGCTTCCACTCTTCTGTGAGACATGCCATCAACCAGTGGACCTGTTCCTACGAAAACAGTACTGCCGGTCATTAAGAAGTTTTCGTGTTTCCAGATATTTCATTAGCTGACGGTTTATCAGCCTTTCCATGAACTTGGAAAGAAGAAAAGTAAGTGCAATGGGTCTGTAGGAGGAGAGAGAGGAAGATTCGCCGATTTTAGGGACGGGCTGGACAAATGCTGTTTTCCATATTCTCAGAAAGAGTCCTAAGGAGTAGGATTGGTGGAAAAGCTTCCGCAGTGGTTTTGCTAGCGAGGAAGAACACCTCTACAGAAGGAGGGAAGATATACCATCTGGACCAGCGGATTTGTGAATGTTAAGATCTTTAAGAACTGTTGCTACTACACGAGTGCGAAAGTGGGTTTGTCCCATTGAAGATTCGACGCACTCAAGTGTAGGCGGAGACAAAGCACAATCTGGGAGTGTTGAGCTGGCCGCAAAGTGTGCAGCAAACAGATTGGCATTGTCCAAAGAACTGACAGCTGGAATGTCATTGTAAATGAGCGTTGGGATGGGGGATGAGGCAGAATTTCTAATATTTTTGACGAACGACCAAAAATTTTTACTACCTTTGGGACATTGCAATATGTTTTACTTCAGTTTTTGGTCGTATTGGAATTTTACATGTTTAAGAAAGACGTTGCAGTCACTCCTGGCTCGTTTGAACTTTTTTCGGTTTTCCTCTGCTGGGTTGGTCTTGTAGGACCGAAAAAAACATTTATCTAACCCTGGCAGCCTCTGTACAGATCGAGCCGTACCATGCTTTTTCTTTTGGTTTGATACTCTTCATTCGATGAGGGATAAAGCTTCTCATTCCAAAGAGAATGATGTCTGTGATCATATCTGCAGCGGCATAGATGTCGTTATCGAGGAAACATAACGACCAGTTAAAATTCCTTAAGAAATTGTTAAGTCCGCTTGAATTGGCTTTCTAGAGAAATTAGCTGATATGACACAATGATCCGACGAGCCTGGAGGCGGTAAGACTATAAACGTCTGGTATTCGTGTGGGCTCATTTACTAGCTGGGTTAAGTTATTTTCCGCAGCGAAGATCTCAACACTCCGTCCTTCGGGTGTTGTCTGTCCAGAAAATCGAAGCCACCCAGAATTGTGTACATATATTTAAATCGGCCGTAATATCGATTTCAGTATGAGGATACAGGGATACAATTCTTTGAATGGAGTCATACAGCGCATCGAATTCGTTAAAAGTCGAATTGCTGTCCTGTTTGGGGCTTCTGTAAATAAAGCAGTAGTGGATAATTTGCTTATGAAGATGGAATTTTAACCAAATGAAATTGAATTCCGGATTGGAACAGGGACTACATTGTGGTGGAGTTTGGTAAGCTACATCACTACGAACGTAAATGGCGAGACCGCGATGAGAGAAGAATAATGGCAGTAGTTCGTAGCCAGGTAGTTTCAGATCAGAGTGATCTGTGTTTCACTAAGTGCCAAAACAGCTGGTCTGTATTTGCAGACGTGGACGTACGCAGAAAAGTAATTACTTTTTAGCACGCGTGTATTGGCAATATCTACTCTGAATTCCCGAGTCATTATAAAGAAAGCCAAACACAAAAAGCACAAACACCGACGTTACTTAGCGCAGATGTGAAGTACGACGATTCTCACTATAAACAGGATATCGAAGCTATTGAACATCGCTGGGAAAAGTGTATTGAACTAAAAGGAGACTACGTAGAGACATAAACATATTTTTCAACATTTTTTTTGTGTTTTCTTTGTTAGGTCGGGTACTTCTGGGACTACCCTTGTACCTAGGTTATTTTTAGAATCCTAAGACCATTGAGACCATTGGCACCCCAACGATAAGGTGCCTAAAAGAAATCACAATGCTCTTATCAACAGAGAAGGTTACCTGACTGGAATGTGATAGCATATTGGGTAATTTTTGATTCATATTTATAAAAAAAAAAAAAAAAGAAATCAAACCAGCCGCCACAGTCAATTATCACCTTTCCTTATTTGCATTTGAAATAAATCAGAAAGTTGACAAAATTGAAGGTAACGTCTTGGCAGTTAGTTGAAAGGTAGCTGTAACGGAATGCTTTCATTTTTAGGCTTTACAAAGATTTTGTCAGTTTCTTTTTACTGATGAATTATTAAATTATTATTTTTAAATTAGTATTCTATCAATTATAATACTATCTTTTTCAATTTGTTGAATGAATGGCTCTCCATTGATTATATCAGGCATGTGTATGACTTCCAAACCATACTTTCTTTCGATATATGGTATCTAATCTAGGTAAGATTGCCGGTATGTACTATATATTATGCATGTGTACATATTACCAACACAAGCAATATCTACAATAAAAAATAAATAAAATAAAATAACACCAACTTTCCACACAAATGTAAACCACAACATTCAACCAATGGACAAATATTTAAACAACCAAAATCAATCGGAGGCACCAATCTTATGTTTAAAGATATACGAGTATAGCCATGCAATGCACAATCGGTACATATTGGGTGTGTGTTGTGTGAGGATTTGTGGAGAGAGCACCACAAATATCTTTGCTGTCGACCTTAAAATACATTCATATGTACATAAGTATAAACAAACGCACTACAATTTCATTTATTTTAATTTTTGCAAATTCGTTTTGGGCAGAATACGTACGAATACACCTTTCTAGGTTAGTTTACTGCAATGGCAAGAAAAAAACATGTCGGCGTACGAGTATGTGCTAATTTAGCGAAAAACTTCATGCACATGATCCGAGGAGAAACCCAATAAAACGTGCAAAGTGGCAACACAGGAGCTTGTATCTAACGTACATATCTACGATTTATCTTGTCTTTTATATACGAGTAAACTTTTCTTCTTTTTTTTTTCTGAAAAAAATCTCTATGTCTTTAGACAAGTGTCTATTTTTAAATTTGGGAAGAATCTTTTTGACTGCGTTGCGCGCGATGGAGAAAAAGAAATATTCAAAGAAATACCAATTCAATTCGATTTGCAATGGCAAATGAGATATAATTCGATTGAAGTAAGACTCTGCGCTAGAGTAGGTTGTTCACTTTGAAAATAAAAGGCGAAAAAAAAAAAATAAACTCCAAGTGCTGGTAAAACACGACCAAAATCTTCTAAATTACCCCGAGGCCATTTGTCGAGTTAAGTCGAGGTTCGTTCACCTTTAAGCTTTTTTTATTGTAACCACTATAATATAAATATGTATACTCGTATGTTATACACTAACGTATGTATTGATTGGTATATTTTGTTGAGCTTTGTTGTTTTCACCGTCATGATTTATTTGTATTTTTAATGCCTCACATAATAAAAAGAAGACACGCTATGTGATGCAACGCAACATTGTTATGGGTTTGTTTTGAAATTCAACCGAAAAAGAAAAAAAAACCAAAAAACAATATATTCAGCTTGCCAGATGTGATGTAAAATGGAAATTGTTGCGTGTCGAACTACGCTAAACCTATTTATCAGATCTTTTGTTTGAAGAAACATAGTTGCACTTAGTGTAAGTTAGTCGCCTTAAGGGAGATTTGTTTTAAAAAATAAGAGTAAATTGGATATTCCATGTTAAACAAAATTGTGAACCAGTTTAACAAGCACAAGTATGTGATCTGGATCCTCCTGTGCTATGTGGTTAGCACTTAAAAAAAAATCAGAAAAAATATGTTCAGCATGGCAAACCGACATATGTATGTATTGGGTCCATTTGCTGATTGGTATCGTAAACCTTAGTTCTCCTAGAAACATTTAACATAAAAAAAAATATTGGTGGTTTCCTAATCTTCTCTTAATCATCTATTGTAAATAAGTACGCGGTGTTTTCGATAAACAGACACACACTGTTATATTGTGTCTTTTCCAGATGTGTCGGGTTCGGTACTACCGCAGTTTTGAAATGAACACCACTAAACTGTTTACAATAGTTCAATAAAACGTGTTGAAGAAAAACATGAACCCTTGTGTAATATCTGAATTAGTCTGAAAGAAGGATGAACATGCTAGATTGCTGCAATGATTACGAATAAAATGTGTACAATTTTATTTTGAAATATATATATTTTCATTTGAAAAACCAGAAAAAGTCTGAATAAGGCTCAGTGCATGTATAGCTCTTTTGCTGTCACTAAGAAAAGCATCGTTATAAAAGGTTTTTTTTTTTATTAAATGAACGCACGCATACAAATGTACATTTTTATCATTTAACCCTTCTTTGAATGATTTTTGCTTCTTTAGTGAAATAAATCGCTGTAATCCGTGCTCCAGGTTGAAGGAAAAATATTTTGAAAAATCCCAGTACGGCCCCTTTTCGCATCTGTAGTGGTTCCTTTCTTACATAGCACAATGGCCAACTCATTTCTGAATTTGCTTAATGTAAGCCGACTCTTTTTTTGTTTGATTTCTTTCCCGAGCATTTTTTTTAGACAATCCAAGAATTTATAACTGCTAAATCAAACAAATGAAAAAAAATACGCAAGTACCGCTTTTTCGACCTCATTATTATGTGGTTTCTTCCCAACAAACTATCCAATAGGTCTATTCGCTCCATGTGTTTATTGCATTCTTGGACAATAAGTGGACAAGTAACACCAATTTTTTCTTTTTTTGATTTGTCATACCAATTGACTTCAGCCACAGGCAATGCTCCAGCATACGTAGGTAACAGAGTTACTACCGTATTGCCCTTCCCAGCTACACAACTCACATCAATTCCATCATGCGTAGAAAAGCTCTCTACATAACTTCCCCTGTTCTTTTTTTTTGGCAATTTGGAATTCTGTTTTTTTGCACAGTTCCCACAGTGTGAACCCCTTGTTTAGCCAACAAATATACTAATTGTAATGAAGTATAAAAATTATCAAAATTTATGATATGGTTATGCATTTTTGGTACTTCACGAAGAAAGAACTACAACATTTCCTGTCGCACCAAGATCTGGTTCATCTGGAAGTCTTTCTGAATTCTCTTGTCCAGAGTAAATCTCAAATTTATGGACATATCTCATCAAACTGCACAGGACATATAACTTAAATCCCCATTTGTTGGGCCTTTTTGGGCAGATATAGTATTGCTTAAGAAAGTGCCCTATCTTTGTGGAGCACATCTGCTCATCTACGGAAAGTCTTTGGTCCATTGGCACTGTGGCAAACCTCTCATTCAAGTGCTGAATTACAGCTCGAATTTTATGAAGTCTGTCATGTTTTGGATGGTCTACAGGCTTATGAACTTCATTGTTGTTGAAATGCAATGATAACTTTATTTTTTCAAATTTATTTAGCGGCATTGTGGAACCGTGGAACCTGTAGTATATATTATATGTATATATATTGGTTTGTTTCAGTATTTTATTAATAAAATCTTTTGTAAAAAAAGTGAGCGAAACACTGATATGGCGTTTCCAGTTTTGATATCTCATCTAAAGCTGTAGAATTTCTCAAGAAGCTAATTTTATCTTCATCATACTAGTAACCTCCTTGACCACCCGAATGCGCTGCTACTGCAAAAAGGGTTATGGTGCCTTGAAGTCCGTTCATATTTAAGCAGACATGCCAAATTTCAGTGCGATACTGTCTTTTGTTTTGTTTTAACAGCCGATTGTTGTTGACGTGTTTGGCATCATGTTGGCATCATAAAACATTCGCAAAACGGCGAAGGAAACAAAAGAAAAGTTGGATAAACATTATGGGGCTAATGCTCCGTCAGATTACACCGTCAAATATTGATTTCGAGAATTTCGTGGTGGCCGCAACTCCACCACCGATCAAGTCCGCAGCGGTTACAGAGGAAAATGTCAAAAAAATACATGAAATTGTGTTGGCTGACCGGAAAGTGAAGGTGCGCCAGCTAGCAGATACCATAAAGATTAGTACTGAGCGCTCACGCCATATTTTGGGCAATATTCTGCATATGAAAAAGGCGAGAGCACTTCGAAAGAGTGTTTGGAATCGGGCGGACTTTTGGCGTCGATTGGTAACTGGATTTCGATCCCTCGGACTATTATCTCTTCCCAAACCTCAAAAGATGGCTCATCAATAAAAAATTCAGCTCACGCGAGGAAATCATCGACGCCACGGGGGAGTATTTTGCAGACCTTCCGGAAAATTACTTTTCGGACGGGATCATGAAGTTGGAAAATCGCTGGAATAAGTGTATCAAACTAAAAGGGGGGCTAATACAATATAAAAAAAACATTTAAAAAAAAAGCTAATTTTTAATTCCAAAGGAGGTTACTTTTCACTCCACCTAGTATAGTACACCATATCCCTCTTTTTCCATATTTCTTTTTCTTTTTTCGAAAAAAAAAAATCGGATAAACTGTTTTCAGTAGTTGGGTCAGAAAGTTCTTGGTTTTCTATAGTGTCCTCTTCTATGTGAAGAGGATCAGATTGAGCAGTTTCATCCACCACATCACCATCGTCATTTTGTTCCTGCAATATTCTAGCAATTTCAATAGCATCATGGTGCTCGTCGTCAGAATTTTCGGTATCAAAACCGTCTTCAGATAGCCAACCGTCTTCTAATTGAGCCAAATAAGCTTTAATGTCTCTATCGTTCATACTTTTCTAAAAATAACATAAAATAAAAATTTACTACAAATGCATTTTCGCCATATGGTATGTACACAAAGTTGAGTTAGTGTGATGTAAATTTCTGTCAAATGGTTTGGGGGCTTTAAAACAGTTATTTCGATATCACTTGCACAGAAAATAAAAGAAACAATTAAAAAAAACCTTTATTTCACTTATTATCACTTTTATATACCAAAAATATCAAATTACTTTACTAAACGCACTCAAGAGTTTGCACGTTTTTTCTAAAGACAGCGGAATTATAAGTTCAAATTTGTTAAGATATCAGTTTTTTTTTTTTTTTTTTTTTGACAGTTACGTTCCATTGCACATAACTGCCTAAAAAAGTGGCGAGCAGTAACCAATCTACAGTAAACCGGATTTGCGTGCATTTTTTTTCCATTAAATGTATGATGGAAATTTCCATCATCATGCAAAGAAGGGTTAGACGTGGAAGGATACTCGTACATCTAATATCGGATTTCGGGTTGATGTAAAATTGAATGAGATTTTCATATTAAAAACCGCTGCGAAACGGTCACAGCGTTGTTGATTTTTCGTAGTAATATATGTAGGTGTATTCCACCGCGTTCAAACAGCATCAGTTCAGTTCTAGCCGTCAAAGTGATAGGACAGGATAACCAAGCAGAAGAATATGGATCTTAACCAACAACAATTAGGTTTCCTTTACCAGTTTAAACTTGGCCACAATGTAGCGGAGGCAGCCGAAAACATCAACAATGCGTTTGGATCTTGCACAGTAAACGATGGTTCGAAAAATTTCGATCGGTTAACAGGATTCTTGAAAACGAGCAGCAACGCAGCACCGGCGATCGACAACGACGAGCTGTGAGCTGTCCTGGAGTCTGACCCTCGCCAAACTGTAAAGGACATTGCAGAGAAATTGGGTATGCACTCACTATTCGACGGTTTCCCGTCACTTACAAGCGCTTGGAAAATTCAAAAAACTCGACAAATGGGTTCCTCATGAGCTGACTGAGCAAATCATGATCAGTCGGCTGGAGATTTTCACCTCCCTGCACAATGGCTAGACGCGGATGAGGCACCGAAACTTTCATCCAAGGAAGATAATGGTGATTGTTTGGTGGCCTTCTGCTGGCGTTGAAAAGTGGTGACACTATCGATGCTTAGAATTACTGTAACCAGCTGGAAGAAATGCATCAGTTACAGTTGCACAATACTCATTAAGCAGCTTAAATTAGTCAACAGAGATTGAGTCATATTGCTTCATGACAACGCCCGACCACATGTCTCAAGAACTACGGTCCACAAGTGTATTTCATATAATGATGTCTATTTCGATTAATATGTTAAATATAAATATCAAAAGAGCTACTGTCGTATAAAGTTTCACTATGAAATCCAACTTTACAAAAACACTGAATGGCAAAGGTCATTTCGGTCCTACAGATTCACAACATTCTCTCAGCGTTATAGTCAACGCTTTTGAAAAACTAAGAAAATACTTTTTCTATTTTCAAATCACAGATTTGAACTATTTTTATTTTTAAAAAAATGTAAAACTACAAATAGAATGGTTTTTGTTTATTTTCAGAATACTACATTCATGGCACACGCGTTCTTAGTGGCTGGATTTATGTGTAAGAGCTTAGTGAAACTAAACGAAATAAAGTGTATTTTTTTCCTCAAAAAGGTGGTAACATAATTTAAAGGCATTGTATTATTGTACTATTTATTAATGCACGTAAATAATTGTAATAAAAAGATAGTTTTTGTCGTGGTTGATCAACAAAGACAACAAAGACTCTATGTCTAATGATTCCAAAAACCACAACAAATTTCTGGAAATAGTCTCTGCTGCCTGAGTTCATATTCTACAGTGTTGCGCTGAAGGCTACTATTTTAATAGGGATGAAAGTATTGTATGCCTGCTATTACACGATGACTCTTTTCTCCATTCTATTTTGAACAATCCCTTCTCTGAGGCACGTGCGTGCTATAACACGTTGACTCTTTTCCATGCTTCTAAAGGGTCTTTCATAAAGCGCTTCCTATCTTTAAATTTAAATAAAACAAAGTGTGTGTGAGATATCATTTTGTATTCGTTTGAAAGGCCTAGCAATGCCATTATGTAAGGAATACAACATCGTTTAAATGTCCGCCGCAACTACTGTGGGTGGCGCGCATCCGAAATGTCCAATTTTCCATGATCAAATCAGGCTGAATTTGACCGATGGCATGGGCTATGTTGGCTTTGAGGGCCGATGTGGTTTGTGGCTTATTCGCATAGACCTGCGACTTCAGATAACCCCACAAGAAAAAGTTTAACGGGGTCAAATCGCACGATCTCGGTGGCCGGTGATGTACCTCCACATGAGATGACCATGTCCTCGAATCGCTAGTGCAGAATTTCTAATGTGGCGTGAGCTGTGTGGAACGTAGCGCCGTCCTGTTGAAACCACATGTCGTTGGTGTCCATATCATCCAATTCAGACCAAAAGAAGTTGGTAATCATCGACCTACATATAGTGCTCGCCGTTGACGGTGATGGCCTGTCCAACGTCGTTCCCAAAGAAATATGAACCGATGACGCCGCTAGCCCAAAATCCACACCAAAAAGTGACTTTTTCGGGATGCATTGGACGCTCTTGCATCTCATGTAGATTGGTATCGTCCCGAGTTCTTCAATTTTGTTTATTGACGTACCCATTCATCCAGAAATGGGCCTCATCGCTGATTTTTCAACGAAAATTAGAGTCAGTTTCCAACTGCTCCCGAGCCCATTCAGCGAACACACGTCGTTGTCTATGGTCATTTACCTTCAGCTCCAGAGTCAGTTGAATCTTGTACGGTTGCAGGTCCAACTCACGACGCAAAATTCGCCAAGTTGTAGTCTGCGAAAGGCCGAGTTCTTGTGGGCGACGCGAAATCGACTGCCTCGGATTCTCCTGCAAACTCTCACGGACAGCGGCGATGTTTTCGGCAGATCTTGCGTTTCGTCGACGTACGAGTGCTGGTTTATCGTTTACTGAACCACTGGACTCAAATTTATCCACCACAATGCGAATAGTTCTCTCGGTAAGACAATTATGGCGACCATAAAATGAACGAAGCATGCGGAATGTTGCCCAAACAGAGCACACATTTTGATAAAACAATTTTATCATTTGCACGTGTTGTTGAACGCTATGTTCGTCCATGGTGATTTTCCAAAACAGACTGAATAAATGACAGCCAATTTGACAGTTGTAGCTTCAACAATATAGCGGCTATCAATTGTTAAAATTCGCAAGTGCCTGTAATTTGACAACTCTCTTTTATTTTTTCTTTCGGCTGTGAAGTGTTTACAGCTCTCTAAACAAACATTTTAATTTATGCTTTGGCTCTAAAATTCTTCCGTCATTTTTTGCAAACTGTCCTTTATGGGGAACAAAAAGAAATAAACTGAAATAGAAAAATAAAGAACAAGGAGAAGGAGCAAAGTCAAAAAAGAGGCACCGAAATTGTACCCACGGCTCACCGGGTTGCTGTTTTATTATCTAATTTTTTTTTCTCTCTTGCACTTGTGTAATTTCAAAAGAGTCATGGATCAAGAGTCACCGTTCGAGTTGCTTGGTTACGATGAAAATCACCCAGATTACAAAACCTACACGAAAGTTCCAACAATTATGTTATTGGTTTAACATTGAAGACCTGGCCACTAAAGGTGACTTTTATTTCAGTGTAATCGTTACAAGGAAAAAACAAAAATAAGATCAACATTTCCTTCATGAAATACTCGTAAAATTGGTTTACAAAAAATTAAAAAAATCGTACATATCATCCCTTTTTTTCTCTTAAATAGTAGATGCATGTAAGTAGCTGATTTTCATCAAAAAGTTTAAGGATTTTTGCATATTTGCGCTTAGATAGACAGTTTAAGGGAAGTTTTTTCTTAAAACTGGATCTTCATTATAATTAATTATAATTAACATATGTAATCCATTCGATCATTAGCCGCACGTTCAAATAGAAAATTCCCCGCGGTTTCGTCATCACTCCCATAGCGTCACAGGGAGTAATTTCATGTCATCTATGCATAGTATACTTTGTATGTGCAATTATGCGTGTTGAGGAATGTCACCCAAACAGGCGTTCTTTGGAATTTATTAAAGCAGCAGTGACGTATTTATGTGAATGCTTATTCCTCTACACAACTGACGCATAGGAAGAAAATCCAAAAGAATCTCTCCGGTGGTCATGTCTTACTGAAAGCACCCTAAATAGTATCACATCTTAACATAAGACCAAAAAATTTGCCATCCTAGATGAGAATTAAATACTTACTACATATGCAGACATAGCGTAGATGGAAAAACAAATGGTGATGTCTTTTAGCACTAGATGAATCGATCAGATTAGTCTACTTTCTTCTTTTTGTAGAACCACATCAATTTTAAGAGGAATCAATCTTCGATTACGTCTAGGGTTGCCTACGCTTTAGACCAAATAGTTACTAGATATGATAATCCGATAGAGCGGGCAGATACATCATTTGAACGAAGACGTTCAAATTGTTTTGAATGTTAAGCCAGGAACCAAGCAATATGCATGTTGGCAATAGAAATAGAATGCCGCCCTACAAACAACCCCTGTTTACCCCCGCTAACATCTGTTGACCACAGCATCACAGATTCTGTTCACTTGTATTGCTTTAAACCACAAACCCAGTGATTCGTCCATCACCCGTGTCATCTGGCGGTGTTACACATGAATAGACCTTCAAAAGTCAGACGATCGTCTAAGCTCTTAGCGCTTGCTCTATTGACCTTCGATATAAAATGCTATTCTCACTGTTCGTCAGAGGTTGGCTTTTGTGAGGGAAGCAATCCGTTCAAGTTTTGAATAGCTTCCTTTACTCTCCGTACTGTTTTGAGTTCACAGGGCTGGCAAATCTTAAAGTGTCTAGTAAATTTCTCCGGATTGCTCTTTTCCAACTAAGGTGAAACTTTGCATCCGATTCGAAATTTGTTGAACCTATGATCTGAAATCGGAACCTTTAATAGAACTATCCAGTTAGTGGACTTCTGTTGAAGAAGATTAAGTCGAATACTTACTATCTTATTCCCCTAACAAATCCTGGCTAGGAGCCAAGTCAGATGATATTATAAGGTCAGGGGAAGACTTCCTCTAGTAAGTCTTATCATTCCATCTTACAATATGATCATATCGCTACAGACACCATTCTCTTTGGAATGAGAAACTTTATCCCTCATCGGATGAAGAGTATCAAACCAAAAGAAAAAGCATGGTACGACTCGAGCTGTAAAGAGGCTGTCAGGGTTAGAGAAATGTTTTTTCGGTCCTTCAAGACCAGCCCAACAGAGGAAAACCGAAAAAAGTTTAAACGAGCCAGGAATGACTGCAACGCCTTTATTATACGTGTAAAATTCTAAAACTGAGGCAAAAAATACTACAATGTCCCAAAGGTAGTAAAAATTTTTGGTCGTTCGTCAAAAATATTAGAAATTCTGCCTCATCCTCCATCCCAACGCTCATTTACAATGATATTCCAGCTGTCAGCTCTTTGGACAAGGCCAATCTACTTGCTGCACACTTTCCGGCCAGCTCAACACTCGCAGATTGTGCTTTGTCTCCCCCTACACTTGAGTGCGTCGAATCTTCAATGGGGCAAATCCACTTTCGCACTCGTTTAGTAGCAAGAGTTCTTAAAGATTTTAACATTCACAAATCCGCTGGTCCAGATGGTATATCTCCCCTCCCTCTGAAGAGGTGTTCTTCCTCGCTCTTTCCGAGCAGATGGAAAACAGCATTTGTCCAGTCCGTCCCTAAAAAAGTCGAATCTTCATCTCTCCTCCTACATACCCATTGAACTTACGTCCCTTCTTTCCAAGGGCATGGAAACGGTGATAAACCATCAGCTCATGAAATATCTCGAAACACGAAAACTTCTTAATGACCGGCAGTACGGTTTACGTAGCAACAGGTCCACTGGTGATCTGATGGCCAGTCTCACCGAAAAGTGGAACCAAAACGTACATCAATCTGACGAAAGAAAGATAGTTGCACTTGATATTTCTAAGGCATTTGACAGAGTTTGGCATCAGGGTCTTTTATCGAATACGCGTGCTCTTGGGATCGACGACTCTCTTCTTCTATTTATTAGAAATTACCTTTCGGAACGTTCAATTCAAGTTGTCTTGGATGGTTTCAAATCTGACATTCACAAAATAAATGCTGGTGTGCCCCAAGGCTCCGTTGTGTCTCCGACATTCATTTTAATTTTCATCAACGATCTCTTGTCTGCTACTTTTAACCCAATATATTCCTTTGCTGACGACAGTACTCTCTGCTTTTCATATTCGTTCTCGTACTCACGTCCCTGCTCCTCGGCTGTAGAACGGGAACGCCAGTGTATGTTAAGCTCATTAAATTCCGATATTAACCGCATAACCAATTGGGGAATTATCAACCGAGAGGGATTTAATGCTTCCAAAACTCAATGCTGTCTGCTATCATTAAAGCGAAATTCAAATACCCAGCCATTATCCATGAATGACACTTGCATCGTCGAAACCGATAAACTTTCCATTCTCGGTATGTGTGTCAGTGACAACTTACATTGGAATGACTACATATTCAATGTCGCCAAAAATGCTGCAAGCGATGTAAGAAAGATTTTACCCCCTCTGATCTGGCCACAATATATAAGGCATTCATCCGCCCAAAATTGGAGTACAATGCCCACATCTGGTAAGGTACTCCTAAAACATCTCTGCACCTGCTAGATAGGATTCAAAATCGTGCGATAAAACACTTATAGGTGATACTAATATCACTCAAACGATGGACACCCTCGAACACCGACGTAATGTCTCGTGTCTTACTCTGTTTTATCGCTATTTCCACCAACAGTGCTCCGTACAAGTCTCCAGTAGCATTCGTCCCATTCAAACTTTTAACCGTAACACCCGTCTCGCTATGAATGCTCATCAGTATACCCTCAAGCCCACTTTCGGACGTACTCTAAAATATCGTGATTCGTTCCTAAGCCGTATAACTCGTTTATAGAATGCCCTGCCTAGCTCTTTGTAACCTTCAAACATTTAAAACCAACGTTCACCGGTACCTCTCTTTCTATCCTCCCTGATTTTCCTTCGCCCGCGCTGTGTGCAAGTATTTTAAGGGTACCTACTCGTAAATCCCTTGAGCGCGCGCAAATTATAAAAAATATATATATATAAATGGCCCATTCTTCCTGAGATCACAATGAGTTCACCGATGCCCTTGATGGTGGTAGTAGCACCGAATCATGAAAAAAATAAGTTGACGCGACGGCGAACTAATTTCATTTTTCTTTCGTTTCATAGTTATTAACTGCAGCAGTCAAATCATCAAAGCTATTCAAACTTACGATCGATCACCAATACGAGTTATCGACACCAAGACCAGATCTCAATCTTTTAGATTGCTCGCAAACATCCAGGATCACAGATGTGGGTTTTCCACAACCATGGCTCCTATATGAATAGTATTATGTGTGGAATGTTAAATTTCGGCCAAGAAAATTGATACATTGTTCGTTTATTCCATCAAATCAGAATTAATCTCAGTTAGCTCAAAACGCGTGCGCTACTCGCACATTGAAGTTATCTCATAAATGAGCATCTTTCTTGGAGTTGGTCTCTTAGCACGAGCCTCACGCCCTCTGTCACTGTAAATGGATTTGTATGGGCAGGGTTTCAAACGAGCTACAAACCCTAAACCATTGTATGTTATTGCTTGCATCAGTTTCTACAGGTTTTTCTTTTGTAAACATCAAAAACTAGTTTGTGACGCTGTCAGTCAGTGAAAATATATGAAATAATAAAAATGAAAATAAATGTTACGTGAGCAGAAATCGTCATGGCACACATGTTGCCGTTTATGCAAATCGCCAACGACTATGTCACACACATCACAACTTCTGAAGACACGGAGAATACCATATTTCAAAGAACAGACGTAATCTTTGCGAAAAGAAATTACATCACCACGCAAAGTCTGATAAAATATTCAATTAGCACAATTTAAAACGATGTCGACAAAGTGTGCCACCATCTTCTCGAGACCGGGCGTCACAAGTAGGATGTTGTAAATTAGTGTACTTCAATGATAACGTACTCTCGTAAGGTTCGAAAAAGTGCTCATAAACACAACAAGTGTTGCGAGTAGAGAAGGAAAAAAGAAAGAAAAAACAAACTTACAATGTTGCGTAACAGTTAATCTTTACATACTCATTATTATTCCTCTTTTCTTTTGTAATTTATATTCAAGTCATGTTTTTACATTTGTTTACTGAACCGCAGCAGCTAAGAATTAAAAGGCCTGTTGTCCAGTTGATGGCGGCTTAACGTCTGGCAGGCTGATGTGATCGACTGATGAGAATTTAAAAATATGGCACGAGTACTGTTTTTTTCCCCTCTCCACTGGTTAGCTTGAATGAATTTGGCTAGGATAGGAAGAAGTAGTCACTTGGAACGGAATTATGTGATAATTGACCTCGAGTTTCCAGGAAGCGTTAGTTTTTTTTTTTTTTTAATGTTAAAATGTCTATGTACAGTGTACAATGGCTTTGAAATTTCTTTAATTGTTGTTCAACGTAACATTTATTATGGATTCAAAAAGAATTGTATGCTTAACTGGGCTAGTGATCAGAAGTTGATTGCATATTGCTTGTATTGTTGTTTTAACCATAATTTGAGAATGCAACGAAAGTGCATAGGATACAAGAAAATCATTCGAACATTATTTTGCTTTTGTCAAGAAATATCATTTTCTTCTCTAAAACGAGTAACCTTTACGCTTTTTTGGTTTTTTGACTGAAAAATAACAAGTTTAATATGAGTTCGCTTGTAATACAGGTTGTTCACAAAGAAACTCTCGACTTGAGATGAGCCACTTCGTGAACCCGTATTCATATTCAGACATACGGAGGCGAATATCAATGGGTAGTACGACTGTCGGCAGTTCAGTCGTTATGCATCGTTTTTTCGGAATCGAACGGTGCATTTTCGAAAAACAAACTTTCGAGGTTATTGCACGAAGGAAGTTCAATACTCGACATACTCATTGCGAAACATAGATTTAGCACCGGTTGTCTCTTTCATTAGAAAAGCAGTAAGACATAATCCGCAATATAGGTTCCCTTGTTTGATTACGTGACGGTCACGGCTTTCACTGACAATTGGGTTTCATGAGTATAACTCTCCAGGGTTCCCGCAGACCAAACGAATGCTTCCCGCCGTCTCTAAGAAGTCTCACTTGCTGTGAGAAATGACAAAACCGCGGAGCATTACCTTTGCAAGTGTTCAGCCTACGCTCGCATCAGGCTGCAAGTGCCTGCTGGTGATGTGGCACTTCATCACTGATGCGTTTTATCTTCTTACGAAATACCTAGAGATTTTAGTAAAAGAAAATTACGAGGAGTGCAATAGGCCCTGTAGTTTTGCAATGCTGTAGCGCTAGCTCTGTTTTACAAGTTGAGCCATTTGGCCTTCACTTCACATATGGTAGTAGGCAAAATTGGAGGGTATAGGATTCATATGTATGTTATGTAAGACCGCATGCTACGGTGTGCAGCAAAACACAAATGCATCACAACACCCTATTGGTTTTAAGGCAGGCAGAGGGTCAATCACCGACATCACATACATGAGCAACTCACTCCTGCGGAAAACAAAATGGCGAGTCAGTTAAGAATATACCCATAGTGATCACCAGGCTATCTTATTTAATGTCGGCAAAGAGAAACGCAGACTGTGCCCCACCCCCACCCTAACAGAGCCAAAGTGGAAGGACACGCTGCTTGACAAAGATATGTTCAAGGAAATGCTAAACTCCAGCGCCACAACGAACAATGGATCGGCTGAAGTCCTTTCTCATCAGCTAATCCAGACCATTACTGCAGCGTGCGACACATCAATGCCCAGAGGATCTGTCCGTAAAAGTGGCGAGCCCTGCTACTGGTGGACTGACGAGATTAAACGGCTCAGATGGAAGTGCCTACAAGCACGACGAAGATCTCAGCGATCCAGAGGAAGACAAGATTTCCAAGAACGGCTAACCAACTTAAAACTGGCGAGGCGTGAACTGGAAAGAGTAAGTCAAGGAGTTTTAGAACACTCTGCGACGAGGCTAACCTAGACCCCTGGTGAGTGGTGGAGTGGTGATAAAGAAGCTTAAAGGCAACAGGTCCCCACAACTAACCTGCCCTGCTATGCTAAGGACTATAGAAGAGCATCTATTCCCGCATAGACTAACTACTATGGTCACCATCACAAGGGGGATCACCATAGTGGGTGGCCGTGGCTCAAGTGGTAGTGTGTTGGCTTCCCAATCGGACGGTTCGGGGTTCAATACCAGCCGCGACCGATAGACTTTTTTTCAGGCAACTACATAAAATCTTGTGATGTGAATGGTTGCCTAAATATAACATCAAGTCGAATTTACACTAGTAATTTAGTCTCCCCATTAAATGTTGGATGCCACCCATGGAGCGAAATAACCACTGAGCTCAAAAATCTTTCTCTCTTTCTCTATCCAATTTTCCGAAAAACTTAACACGTGCTCCGGCATTTTAAGAGTAGTAATACCCTCTTGGTACCGGATAGTATCCCGAATAGGGTATTAAAGATGGCTATTAAGACGAGACCGGACATCTTCTTAGCGACGATGCAAAGGTGTCTAGAGGAGGGGATATTCCCTACGCCACTGCAACACTTAGTGCTGCTTCCAAAGGGCAATAATCCACCTGGAGAACCATCATCGTATTGCCCAATATGTCTGCTTGATACTCTAGGTAAGATCCTAGAGCGTAATATATACAACAGACTGTTTGCGGTGGCGGAGGAAAATGGACCGCTGTCAGATCACCAGTACGGCTTCAGAAAATCTCGTTCTACCATCGATGGAATAAAGGCGGTAGTAGATATAGCAACTGAACCAATACAAGGGAAAAGATGGAAATGGGGGACAAAAAGATACTACGCAGTAGTAACGCTCGATGTAAAAAAACGCGTTCAACTCGGCGAGCTGGTTGTTTATTAGGAGGATAGTCATGGACTACTTCAGTAACAGGAGGTTAAGGTATCATATGGACGATGGTGCTAAGCACTACCGCGGAAGTCCCGCAAGGGTCGGTCCTTGGACCTCTCCAATAGAACATTATGTACGACGGAGTCCTGCGACTAACACTGCCTGAGGGAGTCATGGTTATTGGTTTCGCTGACGACATGGCAGTGGTTACAGTAGCCAAGCACATTCACGAGGTGGAGTCTGCCACAGACGAGGCAGTTGTAAAGATAAAGGAATGGCTGGAGTCTACGGGTCTGGAACTGGCTGCACACAAGACTGAAGCTTTCCTAATAACCAGCCGCAAGGCGGTGGAATACGCGAACTTCCGCGTCGAAGACCAAATAATTAGATCCAAAAAATCCGTAAGGTAACTTGGAATCATGATCGATAATCGGCTGCGCTTCAAAGCTCACGTCGAGTACGCTAGCAAGAAAGCATCGCTGATGCAGGCGGTACTCTCCCGAATGTTACCGAACCATCGGCGGACCTGGATATGCCCGGGGGATCTTGCTGACCAGAGTGGTGAGCCCGGTACTCCTATACGCTGCTCCTATATGGGCGGGTGCACTGGCGACAAACGAGTGTAGGAGAGAGTTATCATCAGCACAGTGATCAGCGGATTCCGCGCAATCTCCGGTGATGTCCCAATAGGCATCCTCGCGAATGAGATGAAGAGGGTGTATCTTAGGCGACCCTCGAACCGGCAATAGGCAAAGAGGGTTAAGGAAGAAGGAAAGGCAGCATCCGCAATGCTGTGCCAAACCAGGTGGGACCGCTCCACAAAAGGCAGGTAGGTGGACCTACAAGCTCATTCCCATCATAGAAACTACCACATCACACAGTTCCTGTTTGGGCACGGCGGCTACCGGAAATTCCTCCATAGATTTGGACACGATAGTTCACCCCAGTGTCCAGAATGTCAAAATGAGGAAGAGGATGCGTTGCATGCGGTGTTCTACTGCAGACGCTTTCCAGAAGAAAGAGTAAATCTGCCAAGTCCAGAAAACCTCATAAGCCCATGGCGCAGTCAGAGGACAAGTGGATGGAGATCTGCTCATTTATAGTGCGCGTGCAGTACACGCTGCGAAGAGCTCAAGAGGCGGCCTCGGAGAATAGAGCATAATTGTTAACCAGCCCCGCGAAGTAATACCTAACGGCAGTCCCGCGAGGAGAGTGGTTGAAGGACGTAGTGGTGTGGATTAGTACGTAAGCGCACTCCTGGCATCGAATATTCGGGTGTTGCGAATCGTAGCACGTTGGTGGCACGGGCTACCGCATCTTTAGAAGATTACCACATCCATTGGCACAACCAATTATATAGTATTCAGTATTAAACTAAATATTAAATTATTGTTTTTATGAAAGTGAACATTTATTACGAAAGACAATCTGTCTCGTAATTTTATTTTATTTTTGGATCGAGGCTGAACTGAAGTGCTTTCTATGCAAGTAATTCTGCATGGATCGCAACAAATTGAAGAAGGAGCAATGCCTGGTGAATACGGTGAATGGAGAACAACACCTCATCTGAGAAATTATTGTGTTTATTTGATCTTTTTAACGACATGTGGCCGAGCATTTTCATAGCTCAACATGTTCTTTTTTTGGGGGTATTGGCGTATTCTGGTTCATATTCTTGAATATGTAGTATCAGTCACAGCCTTTTGCTTTAAAACTTGGAGGTTGGGCAGGTCGCATTGTCTTTCAAATCAATATTTCTACTTTTGATTTTTTTTTTTAAGAATTCACAAGATGAACGCACAACCCCATAAGCTTAGCTTGGAACAACAAAACGGATACTTTCACTTGCCAAATTCTTCACACGGCACAAAATTAGAAACTTGCACTGCTTTCATATGTTTTGGCTATATAACTATGTCATTTCTTTTACAGTGTCTAAGTAAATATTTCAACGCAATAACTTGATTAGCGCCCACAATATTCCTTTGAAGTGCATGTGCTTGGCTGAATTCATTAATTTAGTACTGCAACGCCAAGCGTTCCATAGGGCAGCATTACTGTAGTGATACAATGCATAACGTTATAAACCCATGTACTGCGCAAACAAAAGTAACCTTTACATCACAAACAGATCTGGTGAAACATTTTCGCTGTCATCAGGTCACAATCACAACAGTTTGAAAATTATACAGAATGGATGCTACGCTGACGTCAAAAATTTCAAAGCATCATTGATGTATTGCAGTGGAAAGGTAGTGTTGCAACGTATAAAAAAAACCATCATTTACTAATGATGGACATTTTTTTGACGTTTAGGAATCCAGCCTTTATTGTGTCACGTCACGTTTTTTTTACAATGGAACAAAATGCTGTCATTAAATTTTGTTTTGAATTGGATAAATTCCAAAACAATAAATTCAGAAACGCTTCAAATGTTAAAAACTGCGTATGGTGATAAGCGTTTAAGTGAAACAAAGTATTTGCATGGTATTCGCGGTTTAAGAACCATTCCCGTTTCTGCGTTCTAATCTACGAGGCGAGGTTTAAATGTTGTCTGAGCACTTGAACATTAGTGAAGAAAACTTGTTCTTACTTCACAATAGCACTCCTGCGCATTCGTCGTTATTGGTAACCCTGTTTTTATTTTTCTTAGTTTACAAATCAGTTCACATGATCAATCGTCCACCATAATAACCCAAAGGAAACTTGGGAAATAATAAATGAGTTGTTGGGAAGAAGAAAAAACAATTTGGACGACTTCATTATAAAACATTGTGGCTTAAATAAAATTGTCAATACATTATTGAATGTGCTAACGGGTTTAGCAAACAAGCTTCTAAAATAATTCACGACTGCAGCATTAAAACTTCGAATCATACGAGTATATGTACGACTACTCCCAACTCGATATTTGTGGAGAAAACCAATGAAGCCGAAATGTATACCACCTTGATCAAAGAGTCCCGGACCATACCACCGTGTGGCGGAGCGCCACCAATTTGAGTTCCGTTTTTTTTGTTAAGTTGGTAAACCTGATGTTGACATTCCTGGAGACGAGACGTGGGTTTATGAGTACGACACGCAATTCAGACATCAGGCAAGTGAATGGCGTTCACCAAATGAGCCGAGACCAAAAAAAAAACACGTCGTTTTCAGTCAAAAAAGAAGGCAATGCTCACGGTTTTCGTGCTCACGGATTACAACGGTGTAGTGCATCATGAATTTTTGCCAGTAGGCAAAGACAGTAAACAAAGAGTATTATTTGGGCGTTATGAGATGTTTGCGTGAAGCAATTCGCCGAAGGAGACCAGAATTGTGGGCAGAAAACTCATGGATTTTGCACCATGATAACGCACCGTCGCACAGTGCCATCATTACTCGTAATTTTTTGACGAAAAATGCAACAAATACGAGTACCACCTAACAGCCACCGAAGTCACCTGATTTGGCTCCCTGTGACTTCTTTCTGTTCACTCGAGTTAAAAAACCACTACGGGGAATGCGTTTTAGCAGCCGAGAGGAAGTAATAGAAAAATCGCAGGAGGCACTGACAGACATACCGAAAACCGAATATAAAAAATGTTTCGAAGATTGGATCAAGCGCTGGCATAAGTGTGTTGCAGTCGATGGGGATTACTTTGAAGGGGACAATATAGATTTAGATGAATAAACTTGTATTTTAAATTTTCTGAATAAATTTCGGGAACTTTTTGAGGTGGTATGATCTTGCAATCTATCAAAACCACAATAATCTCCAGCTGCAGATGGCATAAGGGCATGCGACCTAAAAATAATGTAAACATTTTCGCCCCAGTTTTAAGCAAAATCGTTAATAGGTGTCTATATGAGCGACAAATTTCGACTATTCTTAAGACGGCAATTTTAAGACCAATATACAAAGGTGGTGAAAAGCGGGCTTTAGAGAACTATAGGCCTATCTCTACATTACCAATAGTTGAAAAATGTCTTGAAGAAGTTGTGACGAGAACACTTTGGAGGTTTCTAGACAAGGAGGAAACCACAACGAAGAACCAGTTCAGGTTTCAAAAGAATAAAAGCACAGGAAAACTACAATACTTGGTGAACTTGCAAATGTAGTCAATCAGAGTCTGAATTTAAATCATCACGTGATGATAATGTTCATCGACTTTAGCAAGGCATTCGATACTTTGAATCACCGTAAACTAATGGACATCCTGAATCGTGCTGGAATAAGAGGGGTCTTAGCAGATTGGTTATGCAATTATTTAAGTAACAGAGGTTTTAAAGTGAAAATAGCAGGCGAATTAAGTGAGTGGAAGGAAGTCAAATATGGGGTTCCACAAGGCCTGAACTAGGGTCCGTATTATTTATCCTGTACACGAACGAACTTCTTAAAATCTTCAAGAGTAGTACATATTTCATTCGCATATGCCGATGATATACGAGTAGCAATTGTAGTTCAGCATGCATGCTTCGAAACAGCTATGAGGATAATACAGGAGGATTTCAGGGAAGCCATAAAGTGGTGTCATGACATGGGGCTTGTAATAAACGCAAAGAAAACTAAGCTCATGCACCTTAGGGTAACACGCTGTAGACCAACAAACCCTACTGTTCATTTTCGGAACCCCGAGTATCCACATGCGAAAACTGAGCAAATAGAAGTTGTGAAAGAATACAAATATCTTGGAATTGTAATCGACAGTCACTTTCGTTGGGAAAACCATATTCAGAGGCTTAGGTCAGATATGAAAAAAAAAACACTTTTTGAGATGGTATATCTGAATAGTAAATGCTCAACTATTACAGTGCTCAACCATTACAGTGGGGAATATTGGCCTGGGGAAGTGCAGCAAAATACCATTTAGATAAACTGCAAAAGCTGCAAGCAAATATATTAAAAGCAATGCAGCGAGGTGTGAGGCCTGACGAGGAGGATTTCAAAGTTCTTACTGTAGAGCAAATTTTCAAGATGGTAATGGAGTATGGCAGAGATGAAAGAGGTATGCAGCAAACACCTAGGTTCAAGAATGTTTATGGCAAGCCACAACTCAACTACATGATTCCCACGTTTTAAATAATTTTCCTTTAAGACTGATAAGCATAATTAATTTCAAAAAAAGAGATTAGGAAATTTTTGCTTTCATAAATCGATAGTATTGTATTTTAATCTACAAAGATGAGATAAATTGTATTTATTGTATTATTGTACTTTCTGCAACAATTTTGTTCTCTTAAATCTTTTTGAATTCATATAAGTAATGTTATTATTTAAATTTAAAGTTCAAATTTAAATACGTTACAGTTTGATATCCTGCAGATAAGCAGGATAGTGCATATGTATCTGTTAACCCTTTAATTTGAATAATAATAATAATAATAATAAAATACTCGCCAAATCTGGCCCCGGTCGACTATAGCGTTTTGATGACGTAGAAGATATTCAATGAAATGTAACGAGGGTGTTGCGAAAGATTGCTCAACAGCCTCCCAGAGGCTTTACGACCGGTCAACAATTTAGAGAGCGCACATACTATGTTTTTTTTTTTGAAATGTCTGCATTTATTGTACAAACCAAGAATACGCTAATATTATTTGTGCAATGGAAGTTCAACTAGCGCGCGACAAAGATTCCATGAACTTTATCCTAATCGACGACTTCCTAGTAAAAGAGTATTTGGAAATATGTATTGTAGGCTTCGAGAAACGGGATCAATTTCAAATACACGACTGAATGCCGGAGCTCCACCAGTTAGAAGGATTTCGGCTGATAAAAGAATACTGGAAGCTGTTACAACTGATCCATCAATCAGCATCAGACGCTTAGCTTTGCAATTCAAAGTTTCCAGACATAAAATTTCTAATGTACTGCATGGAGAAAATCTTTACCCATACCACCTTACACCTGTACAAGAACTGCTTCCCAATGATTTGCAAAAGAGACTTGAGTTTTTTAACTGGTTGCTTTAACGGAGCTTGGATAACAACTAGTTTATTAACAGAGTTCTTTGGACGGATGAATCTCAATTTACAAGAGATGGGATCACAACTTTTCATAATCTTCATACGTGGGCTGCAGACAATCCACATACAAGGAGACATAAATCATGTCAACACAAATTCAGGGTTAATATGTGGGCAAGTGAGGTGTACTTGGAAACAAGTTAATCGGCCGCTTCAAACTACCACCTAGGCTGAATTCTACAAACTATCTGGAGTTTTTGCGAAATGATTTACCAGAACTATCGGAGGACATTCCACTGATCCAGCTAGCTTCAACACATTTCCAACAGGATGGTACTCGAGCCCGCTATAATCGTGAGGCTAAGAATTGGCCAGATGAAGAGTACGGTAACCGTTGGATAGGAAGAAATGGACCAGTTCCCTAGCCTGCAAGATCTTCTGACCTTACTGTATTGGATTTTTTTTTATGGGGAAGAATGAACGAAATAAGTGAATTGGAAGTGCGTATTCTCGAAGCGCCATCAAGTGTGAAGCAGCAATTACCATCAATAAACATTCGCAGTGAATCGCAGGCTCTAGCATGTATACAGAACTAAGGATGACACTTTGATCACCTGTTATAACTGTTTTTGTACACACATAAAATAAAAATTATCCAAAACCACATAAAAGCATTTTTTATTCAAAGCTTTTGAGCTTAAAGCAAAAAAACTTTTTTTTATATAAATTTCATCTGCTCCAGGTTTTCCCAAGTATTATAAAATCGATGGGTTTTTGTGCAAACTTGATGATGATATTTTTTTATTGTTGTTACTGTCATAAGAAAAAAAAAATTGTAAAACATTATGTTAATTTTGTATTTTCTGGAGAAAAGTGATCTCAAAGTCAAAAATTAGCACGGGCAATGAAAATCGAACAGGCTTAGAAATTGGATATCTAAAGACTCAAACAAGATATTAACTCTACTTCAACGCCGTTACAAAGGCTAGTATTTCTTCTAAAAATAAAGTCCTACACGAAGTTTCTACCATTAGTACTAACAGAGTACTCTAACATGGGTCAGAGTACACCAAAGTAAGCCTTTTCTTAAATCCTCGATAAATGCTGTCAACATTGGAGATAGACTCTTACTGTAAAACGATTTTTTTCTTAGAATATGCTCAGGAATCATTTCCCAAATTATCGTTGACGAATTAGGGGACACCCTGTATATATATCATATAGACCCCACAATCTATTCCATACATTTTGCATGGAAAGGCAAATAAAAACAAGAAAATTTCAATAAAATCTTTTAAGTATTCTATTGAGAGATCAAAATAAATCAGCGAAACATTTTTTTTTATTTTAAATGTGATTTTTCTTTTCGGAATCCTCATCATCTTCAGTGGCAGCAATACACAAACTGCATAACATTTGTAAATGTTCCTATGCACGTATACTTTTTGCATGAGGAACATACTGTGCTTACTTTATTATCTTTTGATCGTGGACAAACTGCGCAGCGGAACCCGTTTTACTTTTCCGTCTACCGGCACCTGAACTTATAAAATTGAGTATCCCATGTTTTTTATGGCTTGGGCAGTAGCTCCGTATATGTATTTGACACGACCAATTCTTTCCATGATTTGTGGATGGACCAATTCTTCGCCGAGCTTTCGAAGGAACGTACGACATTTATCCGTACGCAACTTCAATACAGCCAACATCGAGGATATTGAAAAATAAAGTCATTGGCCAGCGGTTTGGTCTTCCTTTTGCATGTGTAAGTCTTTACCATTTTATCCATTGAGTCGACTCCACCCTTCGTTTTATTGTACATAGTCGAGAATAATCGCTGGCTTTTATTTTAGGTCGAGATTGATCTCAGGGGAGTGATACATAGTGGACAAAAGAATAATATTTTTGTTCTTTTTAGGCACACAACTGACAAGAGTCTTTGCTTTCGAGGAAACAAATCGCGAACTGAATTCTCCTCGGCCTTTGATATTGATTAACTCAGCTGAAATATCTGCCTTATTTTTTCGCAAGTACCCAGAATCGTGGTGTTTTGAGACAACAATTGTTCAGCGAGCTGAACAGACGTGAAAAAATTATCCATGGTAATGTTCCTTCCTGAAAATAATACACGTTTTCCTTTGCAGTGAAAATTCCGAAACATTCTGGAAGAAAACCACAACAATTTCATTTACCTTTTCTCAGCCATGGTTGACAAATACGTTGCCCTAAATTCAATGCGTACTCGCGTGCTTTTGATTCATCTGGTTGGCGACCAACATAAATCTCCCCGCGCAAGGAATAGTTGTTCTGCGAATCACATACCCAGAAGATTTTGATTCCATACTTTCCTGGTTTTGATGGAATGTATTGCCGAAATTTCGATCGCCCGCATGTCGCCACCAGTTGCTCGTCAACAGTCAAAAATGCTGATGGCTTATACGCTGTTTTTAGCTGGTCGAGAAAAATGTTCCAAATGTCTCGAATTGGAGCCAATTTATCTGTGCGCAATCGTTCCGATCAAGTTTGGAAATTGTCGAATCGCATGAATCGAAGCAAATCGAATCTGAGTCATCGTGCCTCGGAATATGGCTCGGTTTCACTTGTCGAGTAATTCAGTTAGTGGCTCATCATCCCACGGTATAATTCAAAGCGTATAATTCTTTCTCGTCTGCATTCACCCACTTTCGAATCGTTTTGTTTGGAATCGCAGCACAAAAAGTGTTGGCTTTACGGTTGGTTTTCTAGCGATGATCATAACTATTACCGGAGAAACTATAGCTTTAAAAGCATCAATTAGCGAACAAATTTCTTGCAAAGTATGAGCAGTAATACATTGCTTTTCGCGTAGAATTTGAATTGCGCGTATTTGCGATTGTGGTAATGGCATCGAAGACCATGCGAGCCCGCTCTTTGCAACGCACGTTTCGACCGTTGTGGGTGCCACTTCTTGTAGTCCAATTTCATCATCTTCTTCGTCTGTTTCAAACCCAGGAATTTCAACATCTTCTAAAATGTCAAAATCTAAGAACTCGCCGTCGATATCGTCGACACCTTCATGTATCCGCTGGCTCATCGTAACTATCGAATTTTTTTTTTTTTAAGAACTTAACACTCAAGTGGGTATGAATATACCTACGAAGGTTGTCTGGAAAGTTTCCGACGTAAAGATAGCGGCACTCGTCAATAAAAGCTAGTGAATGCTAGTTGTGCATCTTTTGACAGTTACTTACCGAAGTTTCAGTCATTTGTCATTTTGGACGCGCAGTTTTTAGTTGACAGTCGTTTGAGTGAATCGATTTAAGTGTTTTTTGTGAAAATGGAAAAAATTGAGTATCGAGCTGTTATTAAATTCTTGTTTTTGAAAGGCAATACGCCTACGCAAATCAAAAATGAGTTGGACTCTGTGTATGACGACTCTGCACCATCATTTACCACAGTGAAATTTTGGGCAGCTGAATTTAAACGTGGCCGTAAGAGCTTGGGAGATAATGAACGTTCGGGACGTCCAAAAACTGCAACCACTGACGTTAACATAGCTTAAGTTCACCAAATGGTGTTAGACGACCGCCGAATTAAAGTGAGAGAGATAGTAGAGGTTATGAAAATGTCCAAAGAACGTGTTTGTTACATATTAAATCAAGATTTAGACATGAGAAAGCTGTCCGCGCATTGGGTGCCGGGTTGCTTACGTTAGACCAAAAACGTGTTCGAATGAACATTTCCAACGCTTTGTTGGTGCAGTTTAGGCGCAATAAATCCGAGTTTTGGCGCCGATTAATTACTGTAGATGAAACTTGGATACACCATTATACGCCCGAAACAAAAATTCAGTCAAAACAGCCGGCTCCAAGAAAAGCAAAAACTGTTTTTTCGGCTGGGAAAGTGATGGCGACTGTTTTTTGGGAGTTATCTTCAAAAAGGAAAAACCATTACAGAAGCATACTACGCATCATTACTTGCCAAGCTGAAGGCAGAAATTGCGGAAAAACGGCCACATTTGCAGAAAAAGAAAATCCTGTTTCACCAAGACAACGCGCCGTCTCACGCCTCAGCGGTTGCCATGGCGAAAATCCATGAATTACGGTTTAAACTGCTTGACCATCCGCCTTATTCACCAGATCTAGCCCCAAGCGACTTTTTTTGTTCCCTCATCTAAAAACTGCGTTCGGTGGACAGAGATTTTCGTCAAATGAGGAGGCAATCACCTTCGTGAACAATTATTTTGCAGAGAAAAACGCCAAGTATATTTGGACGGGTTAGAGAGATGGGAGCATCGCTGGGAGAAGTGTGTAGAGTTACAAGGACACTATGTAGAAAAAACTTTGAGAAAAAAATGTCTTTTATCATTGTTCGGTCGGAAACTTTTCAGACAACTTTCGTATTATAAGGACTTGAAGCAGTGTTCGAACTTTCAGTTTTTGTTTATATTTTTCTCGGACGATCTTGCTTTGAAAGCTCACTTCTTGCAAATTGAAACCTGTCAAGCATAGAGTGACGCATGAGTGATACAGGGATACTGCGAAACACTTGTTTACTACGCTGTTTGATGATATTAATGTCTAGAAAAAATATATAAAATATTTACATCTTATCCAACAATGGAATGCTTGCTAATGAAGGATGTGACTTTTCCATTGCACTAAATACTTGAAATAAATAAACAACAACAGTAGTGGATATTGTGCAAGCAGATACATTTATTTCACCTAATTTGTGGATATGATCCAAATCAAAATGTTCGAAGAAGTTTAAAAAAAAAAAACTAAAAAATTATTCTCATGAAACATGCTATGACGATAAGCTCTTTCGGTTCCAATAATTTCTAAGTTCAAAGACCGTGAAGTTCATGTTAAAATCTTTGGACTCCAATACATATTTTATAGTCAATTAAATCTTAAATACGAGTACAAATGTATTTCTTATAATTCAATCGTATGCTCATATTTAGATCATAAAAAATGCACTCAATTTTTTCTCGCGTTCATATTTCAATCGTATTCCCCTCTCTTGTGTTGATTTGATTTTGACGAGGTCATATCAATTCGACTTGAAGAATGATCCAATGCAAATACGATTCGACTGGAACAGAGATTTCACACAAAAGTATTATCTGGGTTCGTACGTGTAGTAAAGTTATATGTACATATATACATAGGTATTTGTACCTATATATATTTATATTTGATATTCATCAAATGGTGCCATAAGCAAACAACTTTTATGCTCGTATGTGTGAACAAAACATATGATAACAAGCTTCAATGTTGCCGGTAGCACACATCCCTCAATATACATTTAAGGCCTGTTTGCTTAGGGTGTTGGTGCTCGATGAACCACTTTTTTTTTTTTTTAATTTTTAATTTTTTAAATAGATAGATAAAAGGTCACATTGGTGTGAGAAAATATTATGTACATACTTAGCTAATAAAAAGGTCACTTATACAATCAATAACGTGTGAATGTTTCTTGCTGTTTCCATGCTGGTTATGATCTAGTTAAAAGGCGGCTATCATTTAAGCAGAAAGATTTTCTTTTTTTCTTTTCAAAGAAAATTGAATTGTCATATTTGTTTTAACAAGAAATAATTGTTTTTTTATCTTGAAAAATTTCTCATCGTAGTAGATAAGAAGTGCTGTACAAATAAGTAGGGAACGATAGAGCTTTGGGATAAGATATTATGACCAAACATATTGACATAAAAAGATTGCAAAACTAATTTACTGCGACTGAGCTTAGTAGGAGGAGTTTTTGAATCGTAGAGTCTTATTTCCGGAGTATATTTTCAAGCTAGAGGATGACACATTATCTTGCAGCTTATGTTAACCTTGTGCTATGGAATTGAATAATAATATTTTCAGCTAACGTTCACTATCGTAACACATGTACAGTGTTGTGCAAAACATACTGGATTGAACATTTTTTATTGAAGAATTCTATGGGACAGGAATACAGTAGGTAAACTTGTTTGGCAATTTAAGTAAATCTATTGAATAACATTTTTAGAGTTTTGCCAAAAACTATAGCTCAACTCAATGCCATGCCTCTGCAAAACATACCGGATTTTCAAAAGTACCGCATTTTCTTGCTCTCTAACTTGCTGATAATGGTTTTGGCTGTCATTTGAAGTGGCTTAAAAGGTCAGGTGTCTCCTAATAAAATGGCTAAAAATAAATACAGTGGTGTGGTTAAAAATCAGGTGGTAGCGGATTTCAGGGCAGGGCTAAAACAAAAATCTATAGCCAAAAAGTATAAAATGCCATCATCGACAGTGTGTGACATTATAAAAAAAAAGTTTCGGAATGTAAAATCGGTCGAAACCATTCACTGTGGAAGACTACACTCCGAACCGATAGGCAAATTAAGAAAAAGATTCTTAGAGATCCTTTCTTGCTTTCAAGAAAGACTGTTAGTGAGCTCAACCTTTCAACTGAAGCAAACACCGTACGCATGCGTTTCAAAGAAGCTGATTTTCGTTCTTTTTGACCAGCGAAAAAGCCTGGAGTGAAAAGTGACATCCTTGACTGCCAGAATGCGCTGCTACTGCAAAAAAGGTTATGGTGCCTTGAAGTCCGATCATATTTAGGCAGACATGCCAAATTTCAGTGCGATACTGTCTTTTGTTTTGTTTTAACAGCTGATTGTTGTTGACGTGTTTGGCATCATATTAAGTATGGACAAAAACGATTTTCGTTCTCTCATAAAACATTATTTTTTGAGAGGCAAAACGGCGAAGGAAACAAAAGAAAAGTTGGATAAATATTATGAGGCTAATGCTCCATCAGATTACACCGTCAAATATTGGTTTCGAGAGTTTCGTGGTGGCCGCAACTCCACTACCGATCAAGTCCGCAGCGGCAGACCCTCCGATGCTGTTACAGCGGACAATGTCAAAAAAATACATGAAATGGTGTTGGCTGGCCGGAAAGTGAAGGTGCGCGAGCTAGCAGATACCATAAAGATTAGTACTGAGCGCACACGCCATATTTTTGGCAATATTCTGAATATGAAAAAGTTATCCTGCCTGCTCACTCCTGAAAACACGAAGGCGAGAGCACTTCGAAAGAGTGTTTGGACTTGCTGATGCGGAATCGGGCGGACTTTTGGCATCGATTGGTAACTGGATTTGGATCCCTCTTATCTCTTTCCAAACCTCAAAAGATGGCTCATCAATAAAAAATTCAGCTCACGCGAGGAAATCATCCACGCCACGGAGGAGTATTTTGCAGACCTTACGGAAAATTACTTTTCGGACGGGATCAAGATGTTGGAAAATCGCTGGAATAAGTGTATCAAACTAAAAGGGTACTATATTGAATAATATAAAAAAAAAAAAATTTAACAAATTTTTTTTTTAATTCCCAAGGAGGTCACTTTTCACTCCATCTAGTACTGCTAAGCATAGACAAAAAAGTTACCACTTTATTCTTCTGGTAAGTATTTGATTATTTTGCTAACGCTAATCGTTTCTTAAACTGGAATTCGCAAGAAACTATTTGAATTATTCCGCAACGAAGTGGAAAACTGTACGACGAGAGACGAGCGACGAGAGTATATATCAACTCGATTTCTTCCGATGGAAGTATTCATTTTAGAAGAAAGAAGGGGACATGTCTCGTGAAGCATGGATGCGGCTCAATTATGGTGTGGGGATGTTTTTCTGGTGCGCGATGTGGACCAATACATGAGATTACTTGTATTATGGATCGTTTTCAGTATAGGAATATACTGGAATCCGTAATGACATCATGCGCTGAGGAAGAGATGCCACTGCGTTGGGTTTATCAACATGTTAATGACTCAAAACATTCATCACAGTTGGTTAAGGAGTGATTTGCGTAGAAAAATGTTGTTGTTTTGGAATGGCCCTATCAATCGCCCGATCTAAACCCTATCGAGGACTTGTGGCCCATTTTAAAAAGACGGGTAGGGTCAAGTCAAAGATGTACACGCCCAAAAACGCACTTATGACGTCACTTATGAATGGGAGAACATTTCAAAATAAATTTTTGAGAATCTAGTGCCGCCCATGCCTAAAAGATGTGAGCACGTCTTTAAAAACAACGGTTACTGGACAAAAGGTCTTAAAAAACAACGGTTACTGGACAAAATATTAAGTATAACAAAAATCGGGTATGTTTTGCACAGGCCGTTACCGAGTTAAGTTAAGTTTTTTTTTTTGTTTCTGTAATAAAACATATTACCTCAAAATCCTTTTTTTTCTCTTATTTGTAAACTTAGACAATAAGTTTTCTTAAATTGACAACAGATTTTACTTATGTTCTTTCTGTTCCCTAAAACTCACCAAAGAAAAATGTTCGATAAAAATCCGGTATGTTTTGCACAACACTGTATGTAAAAAAAGCATAACCTGGCCACGTGTCACAATCAATTATGATTTGTTCAAATGTTTCAATCTCCGGCTGCTTTTCCCTTTTTCTTCTTTTTATTAAAAATTGCTTAGTAACGTTTTGTTCAGCTTTCTTTCACCTCTTATCAGTTAGAAAAATCGGGTTGAGTAGCAGTCAAATTTTTCTCAACATAATCACAAGCGTTCTCAATGGAACGGAGTGTTTTGTTTTGGGGCCTGCTTCTCAAACCAATTTATTAAATTTGCCATTGTTTTCATGCAAAAAATGGTCTAACAACACTAGCAGGTGTTTAAATATACTCGTACAATTGTAGATCACTAGTTGGAAACAAAGGCTTTATTGAAGTTTAGCAAACGGAAAATTTATATTTCTTGTTCTGATTATTTGCATTCTGTTCGATGTTCCTTGCACATCAAAAGTAAGGTCATTCAATTTATCGCGCCAGAGTATTTAAAAACACCAGACCAAATTTTATCGAAATATTTAGAAAAATATAACCAAATTATTGGCCAACTAATTTATGAGCTTTTTACTAATTTAAATCGTGTTCCTCAAACTTATATGAGTATGGCTAAAAGTTATGATTCACATACTCAAAAGGCCTTAATTGAAATACATATGTAAGCTAAAAATGGCATACAGATCAGGTTTTAACTGTTGCGTAAAGAAAGTGTTTGGCAATAAAAACAGCCTACAAGGTTGGAAAATTATGACTGCCATAATAAGTCCAAAACAGCTTCAGTCGGATTTTGGAAGGACTGAACTGTGCAATCTCTACACGGACCATAAGGAGCAGCTTGTTGGAAGTTTGTTACAGCAAGACAACGGCAACTGCGTTAATTGACTTTGACACAAAATAGATGCCTAGCCAATTGAATTGCTAGTATATATGTACATAGTGCAAAATGGATTTGAAGGTCTGTCTCTCTATGAGTGCCCCCGCCCAATTATCAAGGCTTCGCCCATCAACGACGTTGTCTTATAAAAAGCGGAGGCAGAACATATTACTGGTCTTATCGTAAACAACTTCAGATGACCACCGAAGGTTGCTACGATTTGACCAGTTACAAGTTAGCGGTCATAGGTCTTGTTGGTGGCATGACGACCGGTAATCCCTACCACGACTTAAATCACGGTACCATGGGAGTCAGGAACCCACCGGATTTCGGTCCGGGCCTGACTTGTTGCGGTAGGCCCCCTTGTGGTAGCGTCATGGTGGATGTGGTTTAAACCCAAATCGCAGGTAGGGTCTTCCTGTTGGTTTGACCCATTGTAGAGTAGCAAATAAGTACTGGGTGCTGTGACCCTAAGAGCAGCAAGGGGTCTTAGATCGGCCTCGACCCATACCACGGGTGGAACTTGTGCCTCCAACACAAGTTCTGCTTTGGTATTATACTATTAATAATGTAGGTAAGCGATGGCAAGTCGTATCCTTGCTCCCATGGATGTATGGGCATCCCGTAAACATAAGTCTACACGACTACAGAGGCTATATACCATATGTCTCTCTGTGCACAAAATGACAACACAAAGAACACAGTGGGTTTAGGGACTTGGCAATGGTCCTATACTTTTAGGTAATTTAGAACCAGACCTGTCATTTGTCTCAATCGAACATAGAGTTCGTTTCGTCAGTTTATTATTTAACACTCTTGTTTGCATGTAATCGAATAATTGGAGTATGTGTTAAAATTTTGTCTGTTCTACTCATATAAAGTAGTTTGTACAGCAGTGGTTAAAATTATTATTTATTTACGTTCTTTTCTCCTTTTATCTTTCCTTGCTAGCCAATGCCTTTGTTTCATCAATGGTAGATGTATGTCCTGAGTCTAAACTATCTGTTACACTACATCAGTGTGATACATGTTTAGAGTTCAAACCACCTCCTACATTTACTCTGATTGAAAAGAGTCCTGTCCGTATGCAATCGTATTTTATTCAAATGCATACCATTCATTGGCTGCAGTTAGATCAACGCTTGAACAACATCGACTCCCTATGCGTATTGTCTTCACACTTTAAACTCGTAAAGATGCTATAAGTGTTGTGTTTTGTTGGTATTTTTGTTTTGAAAAAATAATGCCAGTAATTGATATTG
This sequence comes from Volucella zonaria, assembly GCA_963966105.1. Lineage (NCBI taxonomy): Eukaryota > Metazoa > Arthropoda > Insecta > Diptera > Syrphidae > Volucella > Volucella zonaria. Next base: position 52,514,239 of record OZ014533.1, on the reverse strand, counting down.
AATCAAACATTTTTCTTATTTTTTTGTTTTTATCATTTGCGCGCGCTCAAAGGATTTACGTGCCCTTAAAATGCTTGCACAAGGAGGATAGAAAGAGAGGTACCGGTGAACGTTGGTTTTAATTGTTTGTTATAAAGACTAGGAAATAAAGAGCTAAGCGAGTGTTACGGTTAAAGGTTTGAAGGGGCGGAATGCTACTGGCGATTTCTATGGAGCACTGGTGTTGGAAATAGCGAAAAAACAGAGTGATTTTCCCGTTCAGGGAAAATTCTCATGGTTAGCACATCCCTTAGGAAGCCGTAAGTAACCCTGCCATTTTCGCTAGCATCCCATCTAGATAGAACACATGCGTGTAGCAAGGTTTTACGCTGCTTCAGGGATAGGCCATCGACTTCTTCCGGGGAAACCCAATCGCGCTCATTTAGAGGAAGACCTTTTCTGATCTTGAAAGCATTGAAAGCAATACCAAGACGTATCACTTCCAGATCCAGAGGTGGCACTCTAAGCAACACCTGCATTGCCTGACAGTGTGGCAAACCGGTAAACATCCAAGCAATGCGACTCTTTGGCAAGTCAAGATCCGCCTTCGACCATCAACAGTCATAACCCTGTCGTACCACACCGATGCTCCATATGTTGCCCAGGCAACAAAAAGGCCATCGTATATGATACGATCGCAAAATGCGCCTTACCTGGCCTACGACACTCAGCTTGCGTTGTCTAGTTCGAACCAGGTGAGGCATGAAGTTCATACACTCACCCATCGTTATGCCCAGATACGTGACCTCACTCACACATCTAATGCCAACGCCGTTCAAACGTATCGCAGGAGCCCGACGTCTTGAGCTTCATTAAAACAGTCTTATCCTGCGACACACTTACCCCAACGTCACTGTGTCGACAGCTTTAGTTATATCTACAAATAAAACAGAAGGTCTTGCGAACTCTGTTCGCAAGTTATGTTCTCGTGGATTTAGTTCCTTCACCAGCTGGATTATCATTTTCCGATTTTCTACCACATTTTCACGTTACATTACGTTGATGCGTTGTTTACTGTGCATCATGGGCATGTATCAGTGTATCCAGTACGAAATTTATCCACAACACCACGAATAGCGAGTTTGAATCATTTGAAAGCGTTCTTCTAATGAATTTTGTTTATGATGATGTGTCAAGTAATTTTGAACATTATTGAAGTACTGTCAAAATTAACGGCACCGTTTTATCCAAAATACAGAGTTTTAAGTCTAAAATGAATCTTTGATATATGGCGCAATTTCGGGCTGACAGCTTCAAAAATGGTAATATAAAACTGACAATTTTCCCATCTCTATTAATCCTTATATACATATTATATCATTAAAGTACTCGTATTTACATATAATTAAAATGGTTAGGTCACCATCGAATACCATGAACTAGACACATGTTTCTTCTAGTTAATTGGGAACGGATAATGGAATGGATAACCATAACAATTACATAACTAGGTGAGGCGATATTATTCCAAAGTATATTTGTATGGGCTTCCCCTTGTTTATTATGTTCCAACTATTTATTAAACATTTGTGTCTAGAATATGAAGGAGGGTGTGGAGACGGATTTTCATGTTGTTGGGGACGAATTCTACAAAATATTTATTTCTATCAAAACAAGCATTAAGACAATTTTGTGCTGTGTCGTTTCGACCGATTTTTATATCGAAAAATTGTTCCTTTTCTATTTCAACTAAGATCACAGATATTTTTTAACTTGCATTAAAATAATTTTTTATTTCCTAAAAATTCGAATGAGCTTTAATTCATATTTTAGATACACAAAAAAGCTACCACTCACCTTTATAATAATAAAATGTAAGATCCTTAATATATGTACGTCAATTTAGGGTAAAAAATATCTGCAAAGAATAAAAATAAGAAAATTAGATTTATATGATTTTTGTGTCTACTACAAATATGTAAAATATATTTATATTCAAATCTTATTAAACATATTTTTTTAATTAGTTTAACGAAGGAAAGATAGTATTTATAACTATATAACCACTATCCGCCCTATTTTAATCATGAGTAATTTTTGCAATAAATTTAACAAAAAGCCAGTTAGATCCTAATGACTGCACATTCTTATGTTTATTACTTCTTTTTCTGTGCTAATTTAGCAAGAAAAGACTACGAAAATGTAGAAATAACAACAAAAAAAAAATGCTTGTGGGTAAAAAAAAAATTATATTATTTGGCTAACAACTTTGTCTAGAATTTAATTAAACGTATTACCCTGAAATACGGGTGATGCACCGTACAATTTAATTAGTATAATGCTCTATTGTAATCCGGTTTACTGAATAGAAACGAAAAAAAAAAAAATCAATTCATGGACATTCAGCGTCGTAACGTATCCGTACTTTTCAGATTCGTTAGTAGCAAATTGAATATTTGATACTGTTTGAATCGAAAGAACGAAACTAATGTCACGTATTTATTTATGTATTTTGCAAATTAAATTTACATATGTAAATAAGTTTAGTAAAATAGACAATTAAGAAAAACTTATTTTTTGGGAACTAAACGGGCCAGAAAATAACGATTAGTAAAAAATCAATAAACAACTTGTTTTAGTTGTTTGTTTCTACGAATACATTGTTTTCCAAATTAAGCATTCAGTGCCGATAGTCGTTACAATAGTTGACTTGGACAGTAAACTTTAGTCAACACAATATACTCTATATATATGTACGCATGCATATCTATATACATACACTGCTGTGCAAAATAATAAGAACAGCGTTGTACTATAATTTACTTTTAAATTTAAGAAAAACACAAGTTTCAATTAAATTCAGAAATTGATTTATATTATTTTAAGTAAATGTAGGTTTACAGCTAAATAAATAAACACTGATTTTGACAAACATTAATAAGAGAAAAAAACAATTTAACAAAAATTCATTGAACTCGGCTGTGCAAAAAAATGAGAACACTAAAGAAAAGCAATTCAGCATAAAAACAATAATGAATGAAACGAAACTATTGAAAATGACTTAAAAATTAATATTTTGTTGTGCTACCCTTGCTAACTAAAACCGCTCCGCACCTACGGGGCATTGAGTCCACAAGTTTTTGCCAAAGTTGTGGTGGGATCTCGTACCAATTTTTTTTTAAACAATATCCCACAGCTCCGCCTTGTTTTTTAGTTTTGACGTCTTACTAAGCTGCCTTTTAAGATGACCCCAAAGATTTTCAATTGGATTAATATCTGGAGATTGCGCTGGCCATTCAAGAAGCTGGACCTTTTTTTTTTCAGAAAACCATTTTTTTGTTACCTTGGCTGTGTGTTTAGGATCGTTGTCCTGTTGAAACAGCCAAAGTAACGACAAATTATTATCTGCAAAGGGAAACATCAATGTATTCAAGATCTCTATGTACTTCTCCTTCGTTAGCGTCTCCTGTATCCAATGAATTGGTCCAACGTCATAATAAGAAAAGCAGCCCCAGACCATAATATTGGGTCTATAACTTCGTGCGGTTTGCTAAAGGATGACGTAACTTGTGTTATTCCATTGTTATTATTCCATTGGAACATGCGTTGGAAAGCTACTCTCATTGTACGTCATTTCAGTATATGTCATCCATTTGAAGCGTAAACAACAACAATTTTTTTTCACTCAAATATGTCGAACTTTGTGCCTGAAAAAGTGTTTTTGCGGGGAGTTCTTCTTCATTACTTTAATATGAAGAAAACTCCTGCCGGATGTCATCGTATTTTGGTGAACATGCGCTAGCTGAGCGAACGTGCCAAAAGTGGTTTGCATGATTTAAAAGTGGTGATTTTGGTTTGGAAGACGATGAACGTCCTGGGCAGCCAAAAAAGTTTGAAGATGAAGAACTGGAAGCATTACTCTATGAAGATTGTTGCCAAACACAAGCTCGCAGAATCTTTGGGTGTCCCTCAAGCAGCCATTTCAAAATGTTTAAAAGCAGCTGGATATATCAAAAGCAAGGCAATTGGGTTCCATATGAACTCAAGCCGAGAGACGTCGAAAGGCGGTTTCGCATGTCCGAAATGCTGCTGGAACGCCACAAAAGGAAGTCAGTTTTGCATCGGATTGTTACTGGTGATGAAAAATGGATCCATTACGACAACCCCATATGTGAAACCCGGCCAACCAACCAAATCAGCGCGAAGGTAGTGCTCTATATTTGGTGGGATCAGATGGGTGTGCTGTATTAAGCTGCTAAAACCGGATGAAACCATCAATGGACAACGCTACCGAACACAATTAATCCGTTTGAAGAGAGCAGTCGCCGAAAAACGCCCGGAATATGCGACCAGACACGAGGCAATAATTTTCCATCATCCATCCAACGCTCGGCCTCACGTTGCTATTCCGGTTAAGAACTATTTGGAAAACAGTGGATGGGAAGTCTTACCCCACCCGCCTTATAGCCCAGACCTTGCCCCTTCTGACTACCATTTGTTCCGGTCGATGCAGAACGCCCTCACTGAAATACGGTTCACATCAGAGCAGAATATCAAAAATTGGCTTGATTCATTCTTGGCTGCAAAGCCGGCGCAGTTCTTTTGGGATGGGATCCACAAATAGCCAGAAAGATGGACAATACTTTGAATAATACTCTTGTACATGTTTTTCTTAAATAAACGTTCAAATTTTGAAACGAATTAAGTTATATACCCAATATTACCACCACCGTGTTTTACTGTCTTAACGGTATATATTAATTTTGATTTCATCAGACCAAAGTATGTTACGTTATTTCTCAGCTGGCTTTTGCAGATGACGTTCGGCGAAATTTAATCGGTCCTTTATATTCTTTTTTGATAAGAGAGGGCATTGCTTTGGGTGACAAGCTTTAAGATTGTTTTCTATAAGTCTTCTTCTTATCAGAGAACTGTCTACTTTTAGATTTAAATTGGTTTTGAATTGAGCCAAAGTTATAAACGGGTTCTTTTTTGGGCATCGAACAATGCGTAGGTCAGTGTGGGATGATGTTTTGCGTTCTCAACCACGTGTTTTTTTATTTTATTTAGAGCATTCACGACCATTCCCAAGGAACAAGAAAGAATTTTGGAGATTGCTCTTAGAGATTTCTTCTCCTTATTTAAACCTTGAATAATGCATTTTTCTCTAAAATAATCAAAAATTTTTTGGAACCTCATCTCAGATACTCATTTTTAATGCTTACCACTAAAAATAATAAAAAATTTATACCGTCTAAACAAATAGCAACCTGGCTTTATTTCTGTTATTATTTTGGACAGTCAAAAATGACCTTCTTCCTTGCAAAGTGTCTGGGCTAATGCAGTCCACACAATTGGCGAAGCAAAAACATAATTAATCCCAACGTGGAGTAAAAAAAAAAGAAAACAACAATTGTGAATGAATCAAAAACTGTAAATATTTAAAAAAAAAAAAAACTTTTCCGGCAATAGTTGTTCTTATTATTTTGCACAACAGCATATTGGAACATAGATGGCACTACTAAGCCGAAATGAATGTACCATCATTTAGTATCACCTCTTTTAACCCGCCTGTCAAAATTTGGTGACAATCCGACGCTTAGTTTTGCTTTGACATCCATTTCAAAACATCGTGTTAGTGTTTTTTGCAACCACGGAAAAAGAGCAGTATCGCTCCATGGTCCGATTCTTGCGAGGAAATCAAGCTCATTCTCGATTGTGTGTATGGGCCAGCATCTCAACTGAACGTGTTAGCCATATCCTATCCAAGATGGACATGAGAAAGCTGTCCGCGCGGTGGGGCCGCATTTGCGGAGAACAAGCGCAATCGTGAAACCACTTCAAAAATGTGCTTGGCCCTGTTTAATCAAAATCCGGAGGAGGAGAAAGCCAACTGGAGCGGTGTTAACAGCTTCTTTAAGAATTTTAACTGGTCGTCATGTTTCTTCGATAACGACGTGGATGCTACTGCTGATATGATCACAGACACCATTCCCTTTGGAAACTTTATTCCTCATTGGATGAATAAATTGGATGAATGAGTATCAAACCAAAAGAAAAGGCATGGTACGACTCGAGCTGTAAAGAGGCTGTCAGGGCTAGAGAAAAGGTTTTTCGGTTCTTCAAGACCAACCCAACAGAGGAAAACTGAAAAGTTTAAACGGGCCAGGAATGACTGTAACGTCTTTCTTAAACGTGTAAAATTCCAATACGACCAAAAACTGAGGCAAAAAATACTACAATGTCCCAAAGGTAGTAAAAACTTTTGCTCATTCGTCAAAAATACTAGCAATTCTGCCTCATCCTCCATCCCAACGCTCATTTACAATGACATTCCAGCTGTCAGCTCTTTGAACAAGGCCAATCTGCTTGCTGCATACTTTGCGGCCAGCTCAACACTCCCAGATTATGACTTATCTCCGCCTACACTTGAGTTCGTCCAATCTTCAATGTCACAAATCCACTTTCGAGCTCTTAAGATCTTAACATTCACAAATCCCCTGGTCCAGATGGTATATCCGCCCTCCTTCTGAAGAGGTGTTCTTCCTCGCTGGGAAAACCACTGCGTAAGCTTTTTCATCCACCCTACTCTTTAGGGACACTTCCAAGAAGATGGAAAACAGCATTTGTCCAGCCCGTCCTTAAAAAAGGCGAATCTTCCTCTCTCTTACAGACCCATTGCACTTACATCCTTTCTTTCCAAGCTCATGGAAACGCTGATAAACCGTCAGCTCATGAAATATCTCGAAATGCGAAAACTTCTTAATGACCGGCAGTACGATTTTCGTAGCAACAGGTCTACTGGTGATCTCTGGAAAGAAACTCAGCATAATTTTCCAGATCCTCAGGAAGAGAAAACTTCTAAACTACAAAAACACAGGAACTTTAAATCGATACCCACCTCCTGTATTTTGATTAAAGGCCATGGATGACAGCAAGTTCATCCATCTGCGTAGGATGGCTACGGAGAATGCTCGATGGTCCATAAAAGTCGGTAATAACACCAGCGAGGCATTTAATGTCAAACAAAGACTTCGATAAAGCGACGAGTTTTCATGTGATTTCTGCAACATCATAATTGTGGGAATGGCGTGGAAGCATTGAATTTATCTAAAGCGGTCGAAAATGCATTCGGTTCCTTTGATAAAAAAGCTTTGTGAGAGTTTTTTTTAATCTGGTCCGATGGGGTGTCCGATGGGCACCGATAGATAGATAGGACATGTTGAGCAAAATGGTTTCACTGCCCTATATTATGGGTGCGCTCAATTAAACACAGGCACGTTGTATTCATGTGAACCTTGAATGACTATTAATCCATCAAATAATTTTAACCTTGTTGCGTTTGGAATCAAGAAGACAACTTTTACTCCAGGGTTAAATAAGATTAGAGTTGCAGGAATGTGACCCAGAGCAGAAACCAGCATTAGTTCGATAGAAAAGTTCTGAGAAGTCTTCAAAAACAGAAATATGTATGTAATTACCAAACTTTGTTATTACTTTACCATAGTTTTTCAAATCAGAAGAAGTAAAATTATTATCGACATCGTGAATATGAGACTAAATGAATCTGCCAACAAATATCCATAAATGTGCGTAGTAACATGATCAAGGGCTTATGGCGGAGAAATGAAATTGGGTAAATAGGGAAGGCGAAAGTTGAAGTGTTTATTACTCTGTACTGCATAAAACCAGATTAAAAGATTGACGAGAGTTTTTGCGGTTTTTCTTCGCTGACATTTCTCAAGTAAAGTGGTTTTGTCTTTAAGTTAATCGTATACATGATTTTGGAGTGCACGCTTTGCTATTTTTTTTAATTATATAGTATATACATATATTTTTTATTTATTTTCTATTAGGAATTCAATTAAGGATAAAAAACCAAGATTCAAGGTGTTTTGTTGTACGAGTCCAGAATTGGTTGTTTGACAGCTGACGTGCCCAGGATGTCAGTAGCACATTTGATTCAGTTAGATCCAGTGCAACATGGTTTTTAAAAATTTCGTGGTGGAAATGAAAGCCTCAAAGATGAAGGCGCAATGGGCGACTTATGGTTATTAACAATGATCACTTGAAGGTGTTGGTTAAACCAGATCCCTACATAACAGGATGGGTCCATGCCCAAATTGACGCTGGAAAAGTTGGAGCTACTGGGATGAGAAACACTGCCACACCCATTTGCCAATAACTCGAATCCAGTTGATATTCAGAAAGTTTTAAAACAGTTTCTCGCCTCCAAGAATTCAGAGTTTAATGCTGCAAGAATAAATAAACTTGTTTCTCGTTGGCAAAAATTTGTGAGTTTTCACCTTAATTTTTATTTTATTTGTTTAAAGGTAGATAAATACGCATGTGCTTTATAAGCTATTGATATTATTTCTAAATATCAAAATATTCAACTGATTTTGTGATGTTTAGAGTACGCTGAATAATGTTAGTTTGGTTTATTTTTTTCACAGGAAACAAACGAATTAAGAACAACAATCCAAAATCCTTTTGATGGTGATTTCTATGTCCACTGTTGTGCAAATCAACTGCCATACTATAGGCAAAATCAAGTGGCTAATCCCGGATTTCTAAAGGGTACTAAATATTGTTTTAAATTCAATTAGGTCTCAAGGAATAGTTTTGTTTCAGCGAGAGAAGTAATTCATTAACGATTAAAAGAAAGTTAAATACATATCTAGATCTTGTCTTCCGTGAAAAACTTACTTGGAGCTCCCATTTAACAAAAGATGTGGACAAGCCTAGGGTCTACTAGGTGGAATGAAAAGTAACCTCCTTGGGAATTAACATTTTTTTTTTTAATGTTTTTTTTTTTGTATTATTCAATATAGTCCTCTTTTAGTTTGATACACTTATTCCAGCGATTTTCCAACTTCTTGATCCCGTCCGAAAAGTAATTTTCCGTAAGGTCTGCAAAATACTCCTCCGTCGATGATTTCCTCGCGTGAGCTGAATTTTTTATTGATGAGCCATCTTTTGAGGATTGAGAAGAGATAGTAGTTCGAGGGATTCAAATCTAGTTACCAATCGACGCCAAAAGTCCGCCCGATTCCGCATCAGCAAGTCCAAACACTCTTTCGAAGTGCTACCGCGTTCGTGTTTTTGGTCAGGAGTGAGCATGCTCGGCACCCAGCGGCAGTACTAATCTTTGTAGTATCTGCTAGCTGGCGCACCTTCATTTTCCGGTCAGCCAACACCATTTCATGTATTTTTTTAACATTGTCCGCTGTAACCGCATCGGAGGGCCTGCCGCTGCGGACTTGATCGGTAATGGAGTTGCGGCCACCACGAAACTCTCGAAACCAATATTTGACGGTGTAATCTGATGGAGCATTAGCCCCATAATATTTATCCAACTTTTCTTTTGTTTCCTTCGCCGTTTTGCCTTTCAAAAAATAATGTTTTATAAGAGAACGAAAATCGTTTTGTGCATACTCAACATGATGCCAAACACGTCAACAACAATCAGCTGTCAAAACAAACCTAAAGACAGTATCGCACTGAAATTTAGCATGTCTGCCTAATATGAACGGACTTCAAGCCACCATAACCTTTTTTGCAGTAGCAGCGCATTCTGGCGGTCAAGGAAGTTACTTTTCACCTAGTATACTATGGAGACTTAATCGCGGAATAACACTTTGGATATACTACTTTGATCAAAAATGCAAGTTTATTCATCTAAATCTGTATTGTCCCCTTCAAAGTAATCCACATCGACTACAACACACTTTTGCCAGCGCTTGATCCAATCCTCGAAACATTTTTTATATTCGCTTTTCGGTATGTCCATCAGTGATTCCTGCGATTTTTCCATTACTTCTTCTCGGCCACTGAAACGCGTTCCCCGTAGTGGGGATTGATTCTTTCGATTGAACAGAAAGAAGCCACAGGGAGCCAAATCAGGTGGCTGTTGGATGGTATTTGTTGCATTTTTCGTCAAAAAATTACGAATAATGATGGCACTCTGCGACGTTGCGTTATCATGGTGCAAAATCCACGAGTTTTCTGCCCACAATTCTGGTCTCTTTCGGCAAATCGCTTCACGCAAACGTCTCATAACGCCAAAATAATACTATTTGTTTACTGTCTGGCCTTCTGGCAAAAATTCATGATGTACTACACCGTTGTAATCCATGAAAACCGTAAGCATTGCCTTCTTTTTTGACTGAAAACGACGTGTTTTTTTTGGTATCGGCTCATTTGGTGAACGCCATTCACTTGCCTGATGTGTGAATTGCGTGTCGTACTCATAAACCCACGCCTCGTCTCCAGTAATGATCCTTTTGATGACTGTGGGATTGGATTCAGCCTCGCAAATCATCTCTTTTGCGACGTCAACACGGTCTCTTTTTTGCATGAAATTGAGGTCTTTAGGCACCAAATTTGCTGCTACACGACGGAAACCCAAATCATTAACCAAAATATCTTGGTCGGATCCATAGGCAATTTTAAAGTCCTCTGCTATCTCTCTGATGGTTAATTTGCGGTTATTGACCAACATTTCTTTTACTTCATTAATGTTTTCGTCGGTTTTCGATGTCGATGGTCTGCCACTGCGTTCATCATCTTCGATTGACTCACGACCACTTTTGAACCGCTCGTGCCACTGGTAAACGACAGAAGTCGTTATTCCGGGATTTTGATCAAGGTGGTATGCGTAACTATTAATGCAAACTATATTTATCTCGTGACGCCGTCAAAGACGAACCAGATTAATTTCTTCTTTTTTATGGAAAACATCAATTTCGAGTGCAACTTACTATTTTATGTCTTTCACGTCTAAATATGACAACCCATCAAATTTCTGAAAGGTTAAGTGTTGCCCAACGAACTCTGCCATAAAATTTCAAAAAGCAGAACGAAAGGCTCATGGAGACCAAAGAAACTACCCCAGTAGGACAGCGTTTTTTCGTGCTCTAGTCTTCAGTGGATATCGAAAATGATCAATTTCGAGCTACACGGAAAAGAATTTCGGCAAGATCTGTGAAAAAAAAGGCTCGTCGAAGCTGGAGCACTCAGCCAATACTGAAGCCGGTTTTTTCAATCAGAGTTAGAGGGAACCGATTCCTTTGGCCTCAACATCTTTATCCTCCAACGCTTAATCTTCCGATTGGAAGCCAATACATAACATCTTGAGCCACGGCCACCGACTTTTATCTTTTTCAACGAATCAAACTTTAAACTGCATGAGATAGAAGATGGGAAAGACTGAGCTCTGAATGTCTCTTGCGGATGCCCCTCAAAACTGACGGTGAAAGCTACTGCAGCAGTCTACAGGTCCTAGAAAATGGAGCTCTGCGCCTTTAGTTTTAGGTGACATTTGCAGGTTCATCACATTATTGAGCAGCAAGTCTAGTACTTAAACAATACATTATATCTTTAAGGACCAAGCTTAATGTATATTTTCAATTTCTAACTTGTATGGGTGGAACTTTAATTTCTTTTTCAATATAACGTGCATAAGTAAATTCATGTTGAACTTGAGCCTCATATTCTGGAGTCACTACTGATGTTTGTAGTCCCGAAAGTGTTCGGTTGCTGCTGGCCACAGTTGTGTGGTCGGCTTTAATGACTTCATCGTCGAATACTGAAGTGAGTCTAAAAAGCGCGAAGTGCATGAAACACTGAATCACAGCTCTTCAAAAACTGTTCGATAGCGAACGTCCTGTGTGCTCTCAACGAATGACTCATTGCGCTTGTTGAATTCGAAAAAAAAACTTGTACGTCAAAGAATACTTTTTTCCACTTACCTAACCCGCTGATTTTTGAGTAGTTACAATTTTAACTTAAAAACTTTTGTTAATACAAAAATGCTCCCGAAAAACGATGTTAACATAGAATTACCTGTACCACCTACATATACAGGTTTATCCTTCAATTCCATGAGATTCCAAAAATTATACAATCAGATCTTTTTTTTTTGTCCATACCAAACAACTATACTTAGGCGTCCTTATCCGAAGGTTTTGTTTAAAACTTCCAGCTATAACTCAAAAAAAAAAAAAAAAAACAAAAGCAATCATTGTTTTCGTTCTTACAATTCAATCGAATTTATTTGTTTCAATTTTCTGATAAAAAAATTTTTTGAAATATATAGTATTGCAATTTTTCTAATTTAACTTTCATAAACAAAAAAAAAACCATAAAACAATGCTCATTCGAAGATTTTTTAGTAATTTTCGTCGTTTCAAATCAGAGGTGTATATCCATTTTCGAAATGTCAACTCATAAGATTCTGCTTATTTCTTCCAGATAAAAGTTAGTTGACATAGAACTTGTGCGTAAAAACAGATTTCCCGAAGCTGTGGAATTTATGAGAAACAACTACCTAGACGACCCATTTATGTGTTCAATGGGTATCTCGAAACGTCAAACGGAAACCCACAACTTTCTCTCAGCTCTTTGGTTAACTCTGTTAAGATCAGGTACCTCGTACACATTCATGTATTGCATTACTGTGGATTATAATATGGCTCACTAGAATTATCATTGGCAGCGATATATCACAATAAAATCTGCGGTTTGTGCATCAATTGCTCGCATATGCCAGGATGTGATTCACAAGATGGCATTTTATTGGATTTGGCTAAATTAGTTAAATTGGAATCCACTCGCAGCTTGTTGCTTTCTTGGGATAAAATTAATCGTGAAGTACGAGTAACATTACAAATATCGCCCATAAAAAAAATAAATGGAAAGCAGACCAGAAGACAGATCATCGAGGTAGCTGGATTAGCTGTTGCTTCTCAATACCGACAGCTGGGAATTGCGAACAAATTAATCCAAAGTGCAGCAGACTTGGGCATGCTGCTCGGTTTTGAATACATTCGTGTAGATTGCACGAATATAGTGGTCGCAAAAATTTGCCAAGGACTTGGGTGGCAGAAAATTTGCGAAATACCATTTGAATCATTTAACGGTGTATTGGATAATCCACACACCATATTTGGGAAGGAAAATCGCATGGTACAAATATATTTTCAACCTCTGGGGTAGATATAATGAATGTTCTAGAATCCTATGCAATCAAAAAAATGATCCAGCTTGATGGATTTGAGTTACTGTCAAAGATGGACTTTGTTCATAAAAAACTTAAAAGCCGGTTTTAACAAGTTGACCTTTTTAAACAGAAGAAAAATTGTAATATGTTGCCTAGAAGTTGTAAACGAACTAATTGAAGTTGAAAAAGTTATAAAAAGGAACTGCAAACCTGAGAAATTAGTAAGAAAATTACCAATGGTGAAATGGATTGAAGAGCTTTACTGTCCGAATAATCTATGCCTCTTTCGACCCCGTTAGTCGTTGAAATTTTTATTACAATACTCGTTCTTACAAACGATCTAAACTCTATAATGATTCCATAATACAACCACGAACAAATTTCTACAATATATAACTTTTTGCTACACAAATTTGTTGCTTTCAATATCTGCTATCTTATTTATTGCGTTTTTAAAGTTAAACAACGCGATTGCATTTGTATTATTCTGTAAAACCGGTAGACAATATTAACATTTTTTGAAAAAAGGCATGCAAGAAATTGAATATGAAAAATATATACCACAAAAATGTTCTTTTGAAGGGTGTTTGGTTTTTTTTTCGAGATATATAAATTCAATATGAAATAAAATACTTGAAGCTAATGTAATGTCTCTGGCGCAAAATTATAGTCACCGTGTATTAGGTAGGTTTATTACGCACTAAATAACATCACGTTAACTTTAAAACCAGCTCCTAACTTTGTATTTACTTATAAACACTTTTTAACCTACCTACAACTGGTATTGACTTTAGAACGTACCCCCGATGAGTTTTAGTCAAACAAACCTAAAAAATTTACAGTTTGGGATATCAAACACAGTTTAAGGGGTACACTTTTACAAAATTGAAATGAATTTGACAGAAATGTCAAAGAAAATGGAAAACAAGTTTTTCGAGTTTTGAATTTGGATAGCAGTTTATCAATAATGGAAGCAGAAAAGGTGTTTAATTAAAAAAAGTGAATTTTCTTTTGTGACAATATTTGTTTTTTTCTTTAGACTTCGAAATATCGAAATCTGCAAACAAATTTTCTTAAGACATTTCACTGAAATGACATTTCAAAGTCCATACTAGAACATAAAATGTACTTTATATGCTATTAAGTTTAGCGCGAGGATATAACGATAAAGTAGGTTTTAACTCGACTATAATTATCAAAACACTAGCATTGACTTTGTTACGTACTAAAATGACTTAACTGACTATAATTTTGCGCCTATGATATTAGCTTTATTTACTAGATAATTTTATGCTTAAATATGGTATCGGGCATATGCGCGCCACGGTTAGCTCGAATGAAGCGCAATCATGAAGTCCAATTTTCGACAACTTTATCGAGCAACTGGGGTCGTATATCAACAATAATACGGTGAATGTTGATTTCCAAATCGTCCACAACGTCTCTGGTTTATCGGCATAGACTAGTGACTTCACATACCCCCGAAGAAAGTAATATAAAGGTGTGAGATCACAGGATCATGAAGGCCAGTTCACAGGTCCATTACGCGAAATTATCCGCTAAGAAAATGTTTTCCGCAATAAATTGATGGTGTCGCGCGCCGTGTGGCATGTTGCGCCATCTTGTTGAAACCAAAGCTCTGTCACGTCAATGTCATTCAATTGAGGAACGAAGAAGTCAGAAATCATGTTTCTATAGCGCTCTACATTGACGGTAACATTCTGGCCGGCATCGTCCTTAAAGAAATATGGACTGATGATTCCACCAGCCCATAAAGCACACCAAACAATAAATTTTAATGGTTGTAAGGGCGTCTCGACAAAGGCTTCTGGGTTTTCACCACTCCAAATTCGGCAATTTTGCTTGTTTACATATCCACCATTTAACCAAAATGAGCCTCACAAAATTTTGCTGAATCATGTTTTCGGGCCATTCACTGAACCTACGATGCATATAATGGTCATGCGGTTTCAACTCTTGCGAAAGCTGGATTTTATAAGCTGTTAAGCCAAGTTCTTTCCATAAAATTTTCGGAGTTTCCTCAACGCTCCACAACGGCAATAAATTCTTTTGTTCGCACTGTTTGTCGTCTTTGGAGATGCGTATTATCCACTAGAGTGTACGTGGTGCGAAAACGATTCATCGTGTTCCGAATAACTTGCTCAGGTGTCCGATTATGTGGACCATATAATGGACGTAGCGCACGATAAGTTTGGCGAACCGAACCATGGTTTTCAAAACAAGTTTTCACAATTTTCAAGCGTTGTGCTGGCGTTAATCTATTCATCGTAAAATGGGAAAACGTACTGACCACAAATCAACTTTCAACTGTCAAATTTACAATCTGTAGGAACAGTGCTGCCAGTTTAAAAACCAAACCTCTAAAAAAAAACACTCTTTACTTTTCATACGGATGCGGTTCGTTCGGAATACAGGGTACCTCATGTAACGAGTATATCAGTCGCTAAATTTATGAACCGGTGATATTGTGATTGCAAATTGCAGATTGATTGAGGCGTTCATATTGTGATATTCTCATGAGATCTCAGACATGATAACGTATTAAGCAGATGTGGAGATAGATCTTTAGCAACAGCTTAGTCTGCCTTAAAGTAGTAACTACTTAGAATACGAAGTTGAGTCCCGATAATGCAGTTGCAGTCGGGCAGTAGTGGGTAGCCGTGGCTCAAGTATTGGTGTATTGGCTTTCCATTTTAACGGTTCGGGGCCCAATAACAGCCGTGGCCGAGAGACTTTTCCAGGCAACTAAAATCTCGTGAGATGAGTAGTTGGCTAAAAATCAACATCAAGCCACCTTCCAATAATAATTTAGTCTCCCCATTAAATGTTGGATGCCACCCATGAAGCGAAATAGCCACTGAGCCCAAACATCTTTCTTTTCCTTTCTGTCCCATTTTCCGAAAAACTTAACACATGCCTTGGCATCATAAGTATTTAGAAATGTTTGAAACCTTATTCTTTTTCTTTTCTTGTCATTAGAATTTTGCATTTGATTTGCAAGATCATGGGTAAGAAACCCACTATAGAATTCAATTTAGCACATTCTATGTTTTCATTTGCATTTTTTCATGGTTCTTTGATTCTTCTGTCATGTAACACTAGCTTTGTTCAGTGAGGAAAAACTAAAACAGAACAGCACAGATTTGTGAAAAACGTCAAATCAAATGAGAACAGAAAAGTACAGCACAGCTGATTTTGACACTTTTCACAATTGTGTTCTACTTCGAAAGTAAGTGCAAGATTTTCTGTTCCGAACAGATTGGAACAGCCTTACTGAACACAGAGCAGAACAGATTCGGACAGAAATTTTTCTCACTGAACAGGAAAGCTTGTACTTTTCTGTTCGGAACAGTCCGGAACAGCTTCACTGAACAAAGCTACTCGTACTATGTTATATTGTACTTTTTGCTTTTCTTTTTCATTCGAATTTGGACTATACGGATAATAACACACATTGTAAGACACTTAAGCTAATTCGTTTTATTTTGCCCCATTGGTTTTTCTCCTCGCTGAAAATCGTTGTTCGCATTGGGATTCATCGTTGTCTACACATTTTGTTGTTCGAGCCGAATTTCGTTGGTTGATATCGTTCGGTTATTATCAAACAATAAGTGCAGTCATACTCAGTTAAGTGTTAAGTTCCTGCGCTGTTTCCATTTTCAGAAGATGGATTCTTTTACGGAGTATTGACGTATGATGAGACTAATCTGACTTTTGCCAAATTTCTGGAGTGATTCATTTTGGCTTTGAGAAGTATGGTATTTGCCATGAAGAGCTTAGCCTGTCTGTTTCATTTTGTTTCCAGCCAGTAATGTTGCGCTATTCTTTTGGCCTGAAATACAAAGTTGCTTTTGTCCGCACTAGTATATACCACCTTGATCAAAATAATAACCACCGTGTGGAGCTCCCATTGTTCCGATTTGAGTTCTGCTTTTTTTTTTTTTAAGTTGGTAAATCTGTTGTTGACATTCCCTCTAAATCTTAGCGTAATAGCTTGACATTTGCAAAGGTACGTAGAGAAGAGTATCACTATTCCGGTGTGTGTTGGCGATTTTTTACAATTTTAGAAATGGATTTAAATTTACAACAACGAACTTGTATTAAATTTTGCAAAAAAAAAAAAAAACGGATTTAATGCTGCACCAACGTTGGAAATGTTGGAAAAGTGTTTCGGCAAAGATTCTCTAAAGAAAACGGTCGTTTACCAGTGGCAGGAGCGGTTCAAAAGTGGTCGTGAGTCAATCGAAGATGATGAACGCAGTGGCTGACCATCGACATCGAAAACATTGATGAAGTAAAAGAAATGTTGATCAATAACCGCAAATTAACCATCAGAAAGATAGCGGCGGACTTGAACATTGCCTATGGATCCGTCCACGACATTTTGGTTAATGATTTGGGTTTCCGTCGTGTAGC
Source organism: Volucella zonaria (assembly GCA_963966105.1). Classification (NCBI taxonomy): domain Eukaryota; kingdom Metazoa; phylum Arthropoda; class Insecta; order Diptera; family Syrphidae; genus Volucella; species Volucella zonaria. The sequence continues at coordinate 52,496,820 of OZ014533.1, read as the reverse complement.
AGCAAAGTTAGCAATTGGATTGGAATTGGAATTGGAATTATTTTTAAAAACATATTACTAGTAAACTACGACAAGGATATAACTACCCGCCCTTCGCCTACCACACAAAGTCATATCGCGAGATACAAGTTTAGGGTAGCCAAGAACATACGTACTCGTATATCTCGCCGTGAATTCAACTGATTGTTGCTGCCAAGTCGTTCAGCACTCAAGCAAGAATAATACATATTCGATAGCTTAGACACAAAAATAAATATGTTTTCGTTACATATTTGCAAAGAGGGTTATAAGAGGGGACATAATTATTGTATGAAGAAACAACAATACAAAGGCTAATATGAGTTAAAATTGTTCTTAAGTATTAAAGTTGTTCGATAACAACCGATTTCTGTATACCATATCAGCGACACTTAAACGGAAGTAGTGCATGCTTGCCAGTCTTCTGCCATAATTCATTTCTCTTCAACTTCCTGAGGAGACAAAGAAACAACTAGACATAAAACATATTCCAGAAGTAACAAAACCAGTCCCAGTGGTACTTGTAGTTACTTTCTACGCTTAGGCTAAGATACGTGCACACGATCAAAACCTCAACTCATACAGATACATGCAACAAACTCGTACGCTTCGTCTCAAGAACTGACTCTTGTTGCTTGCAGTTTAAGGAGTTGTTGTTAAGCCAGTTAATGAGTGCTCATGGGTACAGTTGTGACATACAGCATCATCGCTAATGGCTTCCTTTTCGTTACCAAGAGACACAATCACAATCTACAGCATTACAGCAATTACACGGGGGAGGCGGTGAACTGATACCGGCTTTACCTAACCTAATACGTTTTTATTTATTTATTTTTATTTTTTTATTTTTTTTTTTTTTTTTTGAATCTATAATCCGGTCTGAGTGTAGGTAGTAGACCGCTTAAGATGAATTTAAATTGGTTGAAGAAGTGCTCATCATACTTCCTGCAACTTTATTGGTATGAGAGTTTGTTTATTTATGTACGAGAATGCTTCGCTGTATACTAATTCCAATGAAGTGTGAGGGAGAAATAATGTTTTATGCTTTGTTGTAATTTTTATTCTTTATTTGGAAAGTATTAAGTATCAGACATTCTAGAAACAGTTGATAGGAAATCGGTAGAAAAAAATAATGAAATAAAAACAAACAAATGGTTAATGTGAACTGTTAAGAAAATAACTTTTCCTGCGGTTCTTCCCACTAAGCGACAATAAAAACCGCAGCAAATGTGTGATGGAGGAGACCACTTGAAGTGTTTAATCGAATGTGCAGCAGAAAATTCTTTAAATAGATGATGTTTATAGTCAAGGCTTACTAGACCGTTATTAACATTTCCAGTCGGTAAGCAGTTTGAAAAATAAACAAATTTACTTTTACGGTTGTTTTCTTCGCGCGAGGGTTTAACCGGACAAGTCTTGCTGGCAGCAAACGCTGCAAGGGTAGCAATCCGTTTTTTCGACAAAGCTAAATACAGTACGCCCTCGGTAAAAGCAACCGATGAAAATTCGAGCAGTTGCGTTAATTAAGGTTGTTGCTATAACCGAGTCAAAAAAAAAACGGAGCCTTGAATTAGAATTGAACGTGAAAACTAACCAAAGTATGAAAAATAAGAGAATATTGTTCGTCGTAAAAGAAAAGAAAAGTAATATATTTAATTCATTTAAAAAAAAAATAAATATTTTAATAATGTTAATACAGTTTTTGGTTAAATTGATTTAAAAAATTGGGAAATGTTCGTTTGCTTTTTCTTGGAGGATACATTTTTGCCGACGGCCAGCTCTCTCAGTTTTTGAAGAGTCAAGGTATCTTCTAGTGAAACCGAGTTTTCTTCAGCCCATTGAAGACAAACGCTAAATGCTTGCATAACATGCTCCGTTTTGAGTTTTGGCGGTGGAGGACTTACACTTGCACCTGCGCTTTCTTCTTCACTCTCCATTTCTTCGGCGCTTCTAGATTGTTGCAAACAGGCGCGTGTTCGATATCGTTTTCGGCAATCCAATTGCTTAATTCCTCGGTGACAAAAGTTTCAGTTTAAAATAACTCATTAATGGATGTCATCATTTCGTGGTCAATAATGATTTTATCTCTTATGACCCTCAACGGTAGCTCATTCTCGTCATCCCACTCACTGTCATGAGACATCAAAGGCTTCCACCACTTTTGTACAGCCGAAGACTTAACCTTGTCACATGCAGTAGCCAGGCATATGGCATGGCTTAACTTAAAATCCTTTATTTTACTCTCCAAATCTGAACCCGGCTTCCGACTAAATGTGCCAAAAGTCGTTTTTTGTAGTATAGTTTTTATCAAGTTGATGACATTTTGGTGAATTGGTTAGAGAATCAATCCATCCATCATCACTTATCATCTCCCCGTCTTTTGGATGACACGTCGCCTTGTCCAATAGTAGTAGAGCCTTTTTTGGCAAATTTTTCGATTCCAGAAACTCTCTTACCTAAGCCAAGGAAAAAATATAAAAAAATTTTTAAATTCGAACAAATCAATTCGAAAATAATTTTACCTCTGGCACGAATGTTGAATGAAACCAATCTTTAAAAAATTCGTGTGTTATCCACGCATTTTTGTTGGCCATGTAAACGACAGGCTTGTTTTCGAAATGCCTAAATGCTCTAGGATTTAAAACTTTCCCTATAACGAACAATTTTACAGACGCATTAGTGCAAGCAAGAAAACTGATTCTCTCCTTACTTACTTTGCTACCAGGAGCAGTACCTTCTTTAAAACCCCCAAACGTTCTGTTTGGCATAATCTTAAAAAATAGACCAGACTCATCCGCATTGTAAATTCGATCTGGTAACAAGTCAAGCTCAGTACATAGAATGAGTACTACGAATGTAAGAAACAATTCAAGCACTTAGTTAGAAAGTCAAAAAGGACTTCATGGCAGAAGTACTGCGAATCTATCGCGGTAACAGACAAGGTTTCGAAGTTACGCAAAGTGATCTCCCTCTCTCCGAAGAGGAAATAGGTGTTCCTCTTAATAGGAAAAAATTGCGATGGGCAATTCAGTCCTTTGGTATTCTACCGATTAATCACCGGAGATAGCAATCGAACAAATTATGAAAATTCTTAGACACAGTCTAAAATAGTCTATATACCAATAACTTGGAGGAAAGCTAAGGTGGTTTTTATACCTAAAGCTGCCAAACAGGGGCATATAACAGCCAATAAGTCTGTCATCATTTATGCTTAAAACCCTGGAGCGATTATTGGAGATTCACATTAGGAATAGATGCAGTAATGGCTTTTTGACTAAGTCACAGCATGCATATATGAAAGGAACATTTGTAGAAAACTCCCTGCACGAGGTGGTGGGGAAAATAGAGAAGAGTCAACACTTCGGAGAGTTTGCGATGGCGAGGTTCCTTGATATTGAAGGAGCCTTCAATCACGTGGAGTGCATCGCCACGGAAAATTAACGGCGATTCAAAGAACGGCTTTCATAGCTATTACAGGCACGCTCCGTACCACCCCTACGGCAGCATTAGACACCTTTTTGCACCTAACACCGCTTGATTTACAGACCAAAAAACTTGCTGCCAACAGTGCGATACGACTCACTAATCTGGGTTACTTCAAGAGCAAGAGCTTCTGCCAGGCAATCCAATTCTAACGGATGAAATTCCTTCCTTGGCCGATCTCGACATTCCGTCTGATATAATATATCCGGAGAGGGAGGACTGGCAAAAAAATGCAATAATCAGGTCGAATGAAATTGCAATTTTCACAGATGGCTCAAAAACAGAGGACGGAACAGGTTCTGGTATCTTCTTAGAAGACCCAGAGCTAAGAGTGCCTATAAGACTACTGGACGCAAGCAGTGCCCTCCAATCAGAGGTTCTGGCTGTCCTCAGCGCGGCTGAGCTAATGCAGATGAGTTCGGTATCCGAAAGAGATATCGCTATCTACATCGATAGCCAGGCTGCACTTAAGATAATGGAATGTGGCTGTCGCACAGTGCTCAAGGCACTATGCAGTCAGAAGCGGGTAAGACTGTGCTGTGTGCCACGACGCTGCGATATTAAAGGATATGAACAAGCGGACAAACTTGCCAGAAAGGGAGGGCTACTCGTCAATAGTGAAGTTTCCAATAGAAAACCACCGCTTTGCATAGTGAGGGGCACTATCGTGAAAAAAATCGCAGAGACTGCCAACCTAAGGTGGTTAAGTCTTGAATGACACAGGGTTAATAAAATTAAACAGGGATAAGCTTAGGACAGTAATAGAAATCCTGACAGGACAATGTCTCCTGCGGCAGCACGCAAAGAGACCCAAATTGTCAGATACGGATATCTGCAGATTCTGCGGTGATCTGCAAGCTGTTGGGGACATAACGCACATGCTGTGTGAATATGCGAGGCAATATCGCGTAGTCGAAGAAAATTTTTAGGGAAATACTTTTTCGAAAACCTAGAGGAAATAGACGGCACGAACTTCAAAGGCCTTCCTTGCTTTTGCAAGAAAATTGGGTGTTTCACCAGGGCGATTGTTTAAGACAAATTCAATTGGTTCCACAGGGACCGCGATGGGCCTGTTCTGGTACCTAGTGTCTGTGTGATGGTATATCCATCACACCCTGTTTAACCCAACCTAATAAAACTATAAGTCAATGCGTTTATTTTATTTTAGGCTGTTAATAACGGCCGAAATTCGGGTTCTATTAAGAATATTGTTTGCTTACATATTTTATATATTTACATATATTACTCATAAACTCAAAAGTCTATTTCCAATATCAATGCGAACGAAGTCGACAGTAAAACCTACTATAGGAACAAACTAATCATACATTGGATGTGTTAATGACTTTAAGATGGCATAGAAAAGAAAACTCTATTTCTATTTGCATTAATGAATAACAAAAGAATTCGCAATAATGCATTTACCAGTTAAAAAATAAATAAATACCATTCCCTCAACTCATGCAACAAAAAGAAGAAAAATAGTGCATTCATTTTTTCCTCCCGTTTTACAACCCAGCCCCATGCCTTCGGTTCGATAACAAGGGAAGTTGGCACACTAAATAAATTCATTTGAAATCTGACACAAATAAATCACATGCTGCTAAATCATTGTTATAATTTCGAACTGCAAATCAAATTTTCCACCCCTCATACAATCAGACAAACAACTGTCTGTGAGTTTGTTGCTATTTTTTAAATACACATGGGGACTGAGTACGGATACCAATACTATGTACACGTTATGCTCGCGAATTTCCAGTGTGTGGCATTTGGACGTTCTGCTATTTCTCTTGATTTTGTTTTCATTCATTTGTCGGTTGTTTCCACGTTGGCCTATACTACATAGCTATACCATCTAATGAATTCGTGGCGCTGTGCCGCCTTCCTGTCTTTTCAATTTATGCAATCAAGAGTAGCTCTATCACAAGTTAAAAAACAAAAAAAAAAAACTTAAATCAGCTCGGAACAAAAAATTAACAGCTCTCAGTATGTGTTATGGCTAGGCTAGTGCTGAACTGGGTAGTGCTGATGATGGGTACAAGACTGAGAAATAGATATAAACTGATGACGCCATTAGCTAAAACTGATTATATAATCAGACGACTGAAGAAAATATGTACTCGTACACCGACCGTAAAACATGAAACTACAATGTTCAGAGGCACGAATGTGTATGGAAAAAGCAACCAACCTCGATAAAAGGAAAAATGAATTGATCGTCACTTTTCAAATAGAGAATCTTATTCTTCGATAAGATAAAGCTTTTGAAAGAGTTTGTTCCTTAGTTCCTTAAAAAAAAAATGTAACTTATGAGTGGAAATTTTCTATTGATTATTGCAAAAATAAAATCGCCACCCTACCATGCCCCTATGAAGTTTAGCATCGCTTTAAACTTGAACATAAGTATCTGGGTGTGGCACTTTACTTAGTGGGGCCGTGAACGTGTCGATAATTCAAGAATGCCAATTGGGTTACCAAAACCATGAAATAAAACGACTTATTAGATAAAGCGAATCTTGTCATTCACTTCAAGTGTGTCAACATATGTCTTTTTTCTTTTAAACGAAATAAAAATGTCGGGTTTCTTCTGCCCCTGGCCTTTCCAAGGAAAATAAAAACCATTCCGGATTACAGATATATTTATCACTTAATATTATTTCTAGAAAACAAAACAAAAAAAAAACAACAGATATTGGAGGTACTAAAGATAAAGTCGTCGAATGCATTTGTTTCTTTAAGAAAAAAAAAAAAACAAAAAACAAAAAAAAAAGACCCAAGTTCAACTTCTAACCTTCAGAAATCGAGTATATTCTAATTACTGTCTCTATCAAAGCATCCAGATAAAGTAGAACTGGAAGCAAGCAACCTGTAAACATAAAATGGATTGTAATCTCATTTGAAACAGAAAAACTAGAAATATGTACGTACGTACCAAAACCACACTTTTTAAAATCTTTAAGGGAGCCGATTTTGTAGGAGAACCATGGTTTGCACAGCTCAAAACCAAACAAAGATGGGTGCGAATAATACCTTTTAGGGTCAAAGTAAGATACAATCTCTTATTGAGAAGGTGAGTGAGCGGTCCCCATAGTGGGAGCTAAAATGGGTGACTGGAACAATCGCCTAACTGCTAAAGCTAAAGATTTAAAGAGTGAGGTATGAAATAGGTGACCATCACAGTTACATACCTCTTCATTCTAGTATGGAGGATGACCTTTATATCAATCTGTCCTTTATTTACACTAGAGTATGTGCTCATGGAAGCTCAGGGAAACCTATTACGGGAGGAGAGAGAAAGGACGATAAAAGATAAATTGATTGAAGCAAACTACCCCAGTATTCGGAATGGTTGTCGAATGCTAGTCCCGTTTCTTAAGAGTGTCTGTAGCACTTGGAACGAACGAATATGGTGATACAGCAAACATAAGTACGTGACTTTAGGACTCTTTCCGAGAAGATGGAAAACAGCATTTGTTCAGCCCGTCCCTAAAAAAGGCGAATCTTCATCTCTCCTCCTACACGCCCATTGAACTTATGTCCCTTCTTCCCAAGGTCATGGAAACGGTGATAAACCACCAGCTCATTAAATATCTCGAAACACGAAAACTTCTTAATGACCGGCAGTACAGTTTCCGTAGCAACAGGTCCACTGGTGATCTGATGGCTAGTCTCACCGAAAAGTGGAACCAAAACGTACATCAATCTGGCGAAAGCAAGATAGTTGCACTTGATATTTCTAAGGCATTTGACAGAGTTTGGCATCAGACTCTTTTGTCGAAAATGCGTGCTCTTGGGATCGACGACTCTCTTCTTCTATTTATTAGAAATTACCTTTCGGAACGTTCAATTCAAGTTGTCTTGGATGGTTTCAAATCTGACATTCACAAAATGAAAGCTGGTGTGCCCCAAGGCTCCGTTCTGTCTCCGACACTCTTTTTAATTTTCATCAACGATCTCTTGTCTGCTACTTTTAACCCAATATATTCCTTTGCTGACGACAGTACTCTATGCTTTTCATATTCGCTCTCGGACTCACGTTACTGCTCTTCGGCTATAGAACGTGAACGGCCGCGTATGTTAAGCTCATTAAATTCCGATATTAACGGCATAACCAATTGGGGAATTATCAACGGAGTGGAATTTAATGCTTCCAAAACTCAATGCTGTCTGCTTTCATTAAAGCGAAATTCAAATACCCAGCCATTATCCATGAATGGCATTTGCATCGTCGAAACCGATAAACTTTCCATTCTCGGTATGTGTGCCAGTGACAACTTACGTTGGAATGACTACATATTCGATGTCGCCAAAAATGCTGCGAAATGTCTAGGGTTCCTCAAGCGATGTAAGAAATATTTTACCCCCTCTGATCTGGCCACAATATATAAGGAATTCATCCGCCCAGTACAATGCACACATCTGGTAAGGTGCTCCTAAAACATCTCTGCACCTGCTAGATAGAATTCAAAACCGTGCGATAAAACACTTATAGGCGATACTAATATCACTCAAACAATGGACACCCTCGAACACCGACGTAATGTCTCGTGTCTTACTCTGTTTTATCGCTATTTCCACCAACAGTGCTCCGTAGAAATCGCCAGTAGCATTCCGCCCATTCAAATTTTTAACCGTAACACCCGTCTCGCTATGAATGCTCATCTGTATATCCTCAAGCCCACTTTCGGACGTACTCTAAAATACCGTGATTCGTTCCTAAGCCGTACAACTCGCTTATGGAATGTCCTGCCTAGCTCTTTATTTCCTAGTCTTTATAGCCTTCAAACATTTAAAACCAACGTGCCCCGGTACCTCTCTTTCTATCCTCCCTGATTTTCCTTCGCCCGCGCTGTGTGCAAGCATTTTAAGGGTACCTAAACCCCTTGACCGCGCCCAAATTATAAAAAAAAACCAAGTCACCCAGACCTTTAAAAGAGTAATGCTTTAAGGCATCATTGAGCAAAGTTGCCAAGGATGGGCAAGTGCAGAGGAGATGGACAATGATTCCTTCTTCCTTTTCTTTGCCACAGCTTCTGCAGAAACCGTGATTGGAGGTTCCAATTCATCGCCTGCCAATCAGGAAGTAACTAGTTGTCGCTCCCAACAAGAGGCTGATCCTATTTATACGACGGTGGATCAATAATCCTGAAAATTAAAACAGATGACGTTGCCACCTCAAATCCAACACTTTACTTGTTAAGGAGCATCTGTCAAAAGAACACACCCAAATTTTTAGAGAGATTGGTCAAATGATTTTGTTGTAACAGCCATTTTAAACAGACGTTTACGAGAATTTTTGTCAAAATGAAAAAAAAAGTGAATCTCATGTGCTCATTAAACCCTGAAAAAGTACTATGGAGACTCTTCACCATCGATTGGAACCATCCACTTGTGCAGTTGTACCAGCACAAGTCACGCAATTGAAGTCAAGACACCAGAAATGGTCGATAAAATCCACAGTATGATATTGGACGATCGGCGAGTGAAGGTGCGCGAACTTGAAGAGGCTATAGGCTTAGTTTATAACATGGATCAATGATTGCAGTTTTGGAAAAATATTTGGATATGAAAAGATAACCGCCAGATGTGCGCCGCGTTTGCTTACAATTGAAAACAAACGCAATCGTTTGACAAAACATGGATTCATCACAACACATCAGAGACCAAGGAACAATCGGAACTGTGGGTAAATCCTAGTGAATCGAAGCCGAAGAAGACCAAGGTGCGTCTGTCGGCCAACAAGGTCATGGTGACAGTTTTTTGGGATGGGGGCAGTGTCATTTTCATCGGGTAAAACGATCATTTGCGCCTTTTATGCGGAGCTGTTGGATCAATTCGACGCCGATTTGAGCAAAACTACAGCATTTGGCGAGGAAAAAGTTCCCTTCCACCAAAAACACGCACCGTCGCACAAGTCCGAAATCGCAATGCCGAAATTCGAAAGAATTAGGTTACGAATTGCTCCCTCGTCCTGCATATTCTCCAAATCTAGCCCCGTGCGACTGTTTCCTGTTTCCAAACACGAAGAAATTGTTCGGCGGTAAGGAATTTTAAACCTATTTTGAGGGCCTCGAGAAATTGTATTATTTTGAGGACATCAAAAAAATTGGAGAAACGTTGGACAAAGTGTAGCAAGCTAAAAGGAGATTATGTTGAAAAATAAAACGTTTATTTGCCTAGAAGAGTGTTGCTTATTTCAATTTTCAAGGATTTATTGAACCACCTTCGTAGTTGTAAAAAACAGTCTACTCGTTCTTTTGAAGTTATAGTAAGTTTTGACCAAATTTGTCTGGATGCATACAGCAGGTACATACTAATGCTGTTCCATCTGTTATTGGTGCTTTTTACATTCTCACTGAGTAGGAGAAATCCTCTATGGTTCAGTGCGATGAAGGCCGATTTCTTGTCAGGCAAATGCTTTGGTCTTACTGTTGTCCGCAATAGATCTGTGACCTACAAACCAGCATAGGATAATTAATCATTTGTCATCAATCTAAAAAAATAAAATTTGAGGCATTACTCTGCCAAATTCGATTTCATTGTTGGCATATCCAGCTTTGATAACTATCTGACTCGTATGTAATAATAGACTTTCTGGCTATAGACCACAAAACAACCATGCATGTTTGTTCGTATTCTAAAGTGGTGGGTGGGGTAGATATTGTCCAACGTTGAGATCAAGTTGGCACACAAGTACCTTTCGCCCTCTCAGATCCATCTGTGTAAACTTCAAATGCAGAGCAATTGGTGATTGTACATATTATTCTCCCATTCAAATTGATTTGGTATTGGCGTTTTGTAATTTATGTGAATGTCATTATAGTCCATTTTGATTGGAATTGCGCTGGATAGAATGCTCATATGGTCAACTCTGTATTTGGTCCATTTCTGAGTTTTTCTAGGCCTTAAAACAGTTTGAGAAACAGCTATTTCCAAAGATTTGAACAGAAAAAATGTAGCATTGTATCCAAAGCGGCCGTAGGAGTGAACCCAAAGGCGCCTATTGTTAAGTTTTTTTAAACGTAATTTGAACAGGTCATGTGCAGACGAACAAATAGAAGAGGCTCCAGATGGCTGTAAAGCATATAGCCCTATTCTGCTAGACGTTCCCGTTCGATTTACATTCACTCAACTTTCCTATTCACTACCTCGTCGGTACTAATTCGAAATCATTTCGAAAACTTTGTTCTAACTATGAAATTTCACTCCAAGCCTTTGTTTTCAGACGATTTTGTTTGTAAACAGTAAAATAAATTGATTTCAATATTCACATAAGTTCATATTTTGAAAATGGATAGCGTTGCTTTGCATTTATGCATATATGTAACTCGAAAGAAGCTTCCCAAATGATTCCCAGAGCTTAGAGAAGTCACCATTCGGCGTACGTAATGGTTTGGTGGGGTGTCTCTTATGACGGGGTTACTAAGCTGCATTTTTGCGAAAAAGGCATAAAAACATCCGCTAAAGTGTACCATACTACCGTTTTAGAGACTGTGGTCAAACCATTAAACTATTTTCTTTTCCAAAATAAACCGTGGTCATTTCAGCAGGACTCTGGCCATGGTCACAAGGCCAATACCACTTAAAAATGATTAGAAGAAAATGTACCGGGCTTTATTAAGGCGGAAGATTGGCCCTCATCTAGCCCAACTCTGAAGAGTTGGCCTGCTCTAAAAAACACCCCCACCATTAAGTCGCTGAAGACCTCCCTTGCGAAAGCAGTGCAAAATTTTCCAATGGAATGGGTTCGTGCCGCCATTAATCGTTGGCCAGACCGACTAAGGGCCTGTATTGATACCAAAGGCGATCATTTTGAATGAAAATTTATACAATTTGTTTCTTAAATTATACACAACATATAATAATAACAAATTCAAAAATATTAACTCGTTTTCATTTTATTGCAATTTCAAGTTGTCAGTATTTATGGCTAGACCAGGTGCATTTTCGATTTTCGACGTTTAGCAGGATCTATCAGATCAAATCCACTTAGTAAGAAGACCTGACTTTAAACAGCCTTTAAGGCGATTTTACGCCAAAATATGAAAGTATAGCCTATGTGACACCACACGGCTAGTATAAAGCAACATGATCTCCTAATCATCAAACCGCCAATCAAGGCAATTTTTTGGTGATCGACGTAAGGCCAAAGTTCGTCTACGGTTATCTCAAGTTGCACAACAACGCAGAAATACTGTGAGGATATTCAAAATTTAATTTCTGCAATTCCATTAAACCGTCAAAGTCTTAGCCAATTGCGTATTCCACGACCTCTTGTGAACACCCTTATAGCCTCCACTAAGTATTAAAGAAATGCCGCAACTGATGTGGCGACGATCATCCAACCAACCTCACGAAACCCCTGGTTTGATAAAGAGTGCAATCATGCAAGTATAGCAAAACAACTCAACTATGATGCGGTGATCCATAGAAGAACAAGAGGTGTCGTAGTGTGTAAATGCCTGAAACAAATTTTCAACGAACTGATTGACAACATTGAATGCGTTTTTAGGCCTTGTAGATCCACAATTGGCCAAATATGTACAGTGTTGTGCAAAACAAAAGCAACAAATTTAGCTCTCACATATAAGTGGAAATATTTTTTTTCCTAATGATCTTTCCAAAAAGATTAAAACGTAGATTTATGTAATGATGAAAGAGAAACATGGTAATGTATTTTCTAAAATAATAACAACTCGTATATAAGAAAATCATATTAAAAACCAGTATATGTAATATATGGCAGTGTGCAAAAGGGTCCTAGCTTTTCTAGAAGTCTATGAAACTACAACAGTTATTCTTTATGGCGTAAAAGTATAGACGTTGTCAAAGATATCCTTTGTCATCTTAAATGCAAGTGTTTTTGATCGAGTCTTTGGAGGAGAAGATATAACCGCTTTAACGACATCGACATCGCTGGGATAGCAATCGGTATATACAATACAACCCCAAAATATTTGATTTAAACCCAAATAGAATACAATTCAACATTTTTACATTAAAATTGAGGCATCATAGAATTATTTTTAATAACCTCTAGAGGCAAATTGGGCTTTTTCATAAATAGCTATTTTTAAAAAAGTGATGTAATATATCTGAACTGCTTCATTTAATTACCTCACTACTGGTTCGTACAGCTAGCTAGCCATAATCAAAGCCCATGTTGTCTTAATAGATAGATCAAGCATAAAGAATGACGTGGTTTATTTAAATTTAAATTATTTTACCCTCTGATCACCTTGCCATGCAATTACTGTCATCTAACCAACAAAAGCAAAAAGACATCAAGCGTGAATTAAAACACACACTCCCATACTATCACTAAGGAGTTTATTCATTTGTGCAAATGCCACAGTGGATTACGAGCATACACATATTACTGTCCCACTAATTTCCGCTTGCTAAGTGATAACAAAATTTAATTTTCGAAACCACAAGTTGAGTACGGGAACGCCATTGCCGTCTACATCTACCATATATACAGTGTATCTCTCTCATCTACGAGTAATTGGAATTTAATTCGATCATTGAAATTTAACAAGCAACCTTGCGGTTTAAAAATGCTTGTAAATAAGGTGTATCACATGAAAATTGATACTTGCACTTCCTACTTAATTTCTCCTCACTGAGCAATGACCAAGCAATCTATTGAAATCCTATCCAGCAATTTCCGTGTCTTCGGTTTTATACCCTCGGCTTAAACGAACACACTTGACATTTTACACACAACGCCAATGTTTACCTCAACTAATTGGAATTCTCTTTTTTTCAGTTTCATAAAATATCTGGAGAAGCGCCAAATTATAAATAACAACCGAACAAATATTAAAAATGAAAGTGCATGCTGCTTTGTATGTTTGCGTCTATACTTCACTTTTCCATGGATTATAATTATTTATTCTTTTTTTGTATTCTTTCAATGTTTTCCCCCTTTTTATGCCACCAAGTATCTAGTATCTAGGGCTTGGGCTTCGCTTTTTGTTTACATTTTTAATGCATTTTCTTTTCCTATATATTAGGAATGCGCATAAATATTTTTTTTATTTTTTAGCAACTTTAATTTAATAACTTTATATTATTACGTATGTAAGCGCACACTATTTGGAGCAAATCGGTCATGCAACACAACGTAATACGAGTACGAATATGCATGAAGTGTTTCTTCTAACGCAATGAATGATAATGAAAATAAATAAATCAACCATAGTTAGTCTGCTAGTCTGTTAGATTAAAATGTAGTTCAATCGGCCACCAAAGGAAAATCTCGTGCGTATCCAATTACCATGGATTTTCCATCTGTAGAATGTTTCTCAAATTCATTTTTGGCGTTAACAAAAAATATGAGCGACATTCCAAAAGAACGTTATCAAAAGTAAATCGTTTAAGTTTATTTTTAGAACGACCGACTTCAATCATGAGTGCGCTTTTTATATGTACGAGTATTTGTTTTTACGATTTGATAACTGAATGCTGCTTATGAACAATTAATTAGGTCACTAACTCGCTTATGTCAATATGCAGTTATGTTGAATAATTTACAATTATAAAGATCTATTTTGAAAAGTTTTTTTCGTTACATTCTGTATATGATGTCTGTGCGGTAGACGAGACGGTAGAGGCATTTATTTATTTTAAAAGAAGCAATCATGACTATCTTAACTGAATTGATAAGGATTTCGAAACTCAATCATTCAATTGATTTTGATTTGAGCTGGCTGTTGAAAAACAAACAGACTACTCTTTTTGCAATTGCACCAAACAAAAAAAAAACACTAAATATCAATTCAACAAAACCCACCTTTCGGAGCAATCACCTAAACGACTGTCACATTTGCTGATTATCTAATGAAGATCTTCGAATCCATAAAGTATGGCCAGAAGCTTATTTATATTTGTTAATAAAAAAAAACCTGCACTTTTACATTTCCAATAGCAAACTGATAAAAAGTCTTATAAACAACAAACATAAATGTCTGAAACGGTGGACGACTCTACCGCTTTTGAAAAAGATCAGAAAAAAAAAACCGTTTAGAAAATACCCAAATACTCGGGTACCTAAAAATGAAATAATTGAAATGGATATATGGGTGCTTGTAAATACTAGAAGTCGTACAAACGGGACATACGCCAATTACAGTTGCAGCAATGTACAGGGTGTCCCAAAAATCAACGTTAAGCCATGTACTTTTAAAATTATTGGCACTCAAAAAAAATCGAGAAATCTGATATCCTGTGACGATCTTTCAAGTACGGTGACCGCAAATTTTTAATTTTCTTTGATTTGTTTGTTGTCACGTAACCCTGAGTAACTGTTCTGTAAATTACGGTACAAAATTGAAACATAATTATATCGGTTTTAACTAAACATGTATCTGAAAATCATTAATCACCTAAATTGAACTGACTGTACTGACAAAAAAATGTACTGTGCCATTTTAGCAAGTAACTTTAAAAGAGGGCGTATTTAGTCTGGATTCCAAAATGGTATGACACTTGCTAAACTAACGCCTAATTGAGGACAAACAAAATATTTCGTTAAAGAAACCCGATTCATAGTTGATTCTTCTTAATAAGGAAAAATGAGTACCAAGTGTGAGCGAGACAGACAGTGACGCGGTGATTGAGACGGATAAACACAACATTTCGACTAGTTTGAGTGAAACAGATAGAGATGCCACCCTTGTCAAGCAGTGACGCATGGGCACATCATGCAATACTGCAGTGCGTTACGCTCCTTCGCTTACAGCGCATTATTCTGTATTCGTGTTGATTTCGTGCTTATAACTTTGGCTTTCTTTATTGGAATGCCATCATGCCATCTCGATACGCTCAGGAATATGTTAACATGCATCTCATTTATGGGGAATACAGCTGTAATGCTAGTGCTGCAGCCAGACTTTATCATGAGAGATACCCAAATGCTCAGCGTCATCAGGACCATCGAGTGTTTGCAAATGTGCACCTTTCATTCCCAGAGGGTCGCTTTCCAAATCGAATAGTTAGTGAGGGAAGACCCGTCATGCCCTACGAGAACGAAGTCTTACAAGCAGTCGCACAAAACCCTAGTACCTCAGTACCTGCTATTGAAGAAAGCATAGGAGTGCCCAAAATTACAGCACACCGAATTCTAAGGAAAAACCAGCTCCATCCGTACCATGTACAACGAGTCCAAAGTCTGCTACCTCAAGATTATCCAGACAGAGTGCAATTTTGTCAAACGATGTTGCAGAGGATCAGAGAAGATCCGAGATTCTTCAAAAAAGTTCTATGGTCGGACGAATCATCTTTTCAAAGGGACGGTTACCATTGCACGAGTGGCACGTCGAAATTCACATTTGATGCGGGAGAAGATGGATCACAGTACCGTTTTAAAGTAAACATATGGACGGGAATTTTGTATGGTAGAATTATTGGCCTATTCGAGCTGCCGCAGAATTTGAATGCCGAGGTTTATATAGATTTTTTGGAGAACCGCTTACCAAATTTATTGGAAGACGTGCTACTAAATATTTATGCATGCATGTGGTATCAATAAGATGGCCGCCCAGCGCATTATGCTCGCACAGTACGAGAGTTCCTCGATCGCGAATACTCCAACAGGTGGATAGGGCGGTCTAGTACAATTTCGTGGCCAGCCCGTTCACTTGATTTAAATCCACTTGATTTTTTTTACTGGGGAGCAGTAAAAGAAAAAGTTTATTCTAAGCCGATAGAAAATTTAAACGAGGTGCGCCGAAAAATTTGCAGAGTGTTGAAGACTTCAACTCCAGAAGATACGCCCGTCTTATTCTCAGATCATTTGTAAGAAGATGCAGAGCTTGCATTGCCGCTGAAGGCAAACAGTTTGAACATTTGTTGTAAGATACAAGATCGGTAGATGGCCATCCTGAGAGTATACATTAAGAGAACGTAGTGTTCTGTGTACTCTGTGACGGGAAAAAAATTAAATGAAATGATGAGGATGCATCCCCATCTGTTTCATACACATTATGGCGTGTTTATCCGTCTCAATCACAGCGTCACTGTCTGTCTCGCTCACACTTGGTACTCATTTTAACTTATTAAAAAGAATTAACTATGAATCGGGTTTCTTTAACCAAATATTTTTTTTTGTCCTCAATTAAGCATTAGTCTAGCAAGTGTCATACCATTTTGGAATCCAGACTAAATACGCCCTCTTTTAAAGTTACTTGCCAAAATGGCACAGTACATTTTTTTGTCAGTAGTCAGTTCAATTTAGGTGATTAATGATTTTCAGATACATGGATGGACAAACAAGCAATATTTTAGTTAAAACCGATGTAATTATGTCTTAATTTTGTACCGTAATCTACAGAACAGTTACTCAGGTTTACATGACAACAAAAAAATCGAAGAAAACTAAAGATTTGCGATCACAGTACTTGAAAGATCGTCACAGGGTGTCGGATTTATCGATTTTTTTTTTTGAGTGCCAATAACTTTAAAAGTACATGACTTAGATTTTTTTTTTATACGAGTAATTTTGTGATAAACGACACCACTTGACCTATCACCCGTTTCTGGCTTGACGTTGATTTTTGGGACACCCTGTATAGATCACCCAGCTCATCTCATAGAAATTTCTGTAACTATTCTAATGAATTCATGGATGATATATCGGTTATGAATTTAGTGATAGTTGCGAGATTTTAATATTAATTGGTTGAGTGACAACTATTATAAAAAGGAAGTGGAAGAGATTTCAGACGAAAATATGTGTAAACAATTAGCGAATGAACCGACAAGAATAACATCTAACAGTAGTTCATTAATAGATTACGTAATTTCGAACATTCAAAATACGGTAGCAAAAGTTGATAGATCCTTAAGATAAAAAAGTGGAAAATAATGTGATAGAATTTAGAGGCACCAAGATAAATTGCAACAAAACTATTGGAAAGAAATTCAACGAGTTTTTCATTGAAAGTGTAAAAGATATTAATAGTTCCATAGTTAACAACATACCGTTTGTAAATGAATTAGAGAACAGGCAAAATGTGTTCAATTTTAAGGAAATTGAATCAGTTAGTGATCTCTTGAAAATAGTGAAAATGCTGCCATGGAAGAAAGACTTTCATGGTATTAAGGGGCGGGTAAGGTATTCAATTTTTTTTTTTTTTTTTTTTAATTGAATGTATAATATCTTAAGAATATTGTGTCAAAATTTCAAGACGATTGGAACAAAATTGACGAAGTTAAGTAAAAAAATAAAAGTGACCGTTGAAGATCAAGTTACGAAGGATCTTGAAAAACATTATAGGATAATTGATTTCTCACTCACTCACTTGAGTGGAACCTCTGTCATCGTTGAAATTGCAGCTTATGTGGCAGCCAGTGTCTTCAATGAAGGTTCTTTTGCTTTACTAACCTTCATGCAAGATATGGGAATCAGTAGGGGATCAAGTACTCATGACTGGTCGCGATCAACTGACTCCATACGTATAAGCCGAGCAGAGCAGGAAGCTGAAAGACAAACTAAAGAAGGTAGGATTCGTCGTAGACAGGAGCAAAAAGATGCTTTAGACAACATGGATGATAGCAACATCCTTTATGGACCTTGCATTGCTGATTCAGCGTGAGGTAAGCCGATAAAATTCGCTTATGAACGTTTTATACCAGATTTTTTAGTATTCAAAACTTTAAAGCGTTTTCCCCACAAATCACGTTTTCAAAGTCGGTGGCCCTCATAACTTCAAAACTACTGCACCGATCCTTTTGAAATTTTGAACACTATTTCTGTACATAATTTACGAGGTAACGCTGGAGAGTTTTTTCAAATTTGTTTATAATTTTTATTTTACAATAACAAATTAACTGATTTTGTTCGCAAAAAATCGCGTTTTTCCCTTCAAAGTGTCCCAAAAAAGTGAAATATTGAAATTTCAAAAAATCGTCCCAGCGTTACCTGAGGAATTATCTAACGAATGAACTTTGATTTTTTGATTTCAAATGATCCAGCACCAAGTTATGAAGGGCACCGCAATTCTACTTTTTTCCGAGACACGTTCGAATAATTGCTGCCATTGCCGTATTTTTTAATATTTCTTCGTGAAAATTTTATACAATATTTTTCGAATGTCATACTTTAATGCACTATTGATTTTAATAAAGAGATTTTAACTTTGTCGTCACAAAAAATTCACAAAAACATGCTTTTTTTTGTACGAATTAGCCTTAGCCCCTCTCCCCCTCCCCTCCCCCCCCCCACGGAATTAATAAAAATATAATCAAAGACGGTTTTAATGTATTAGGGCCAGCATTGCTTAAAATCATAAATACGTATTTAACAAGGAGTATATTCCCAGATAGCTGAAAAACATCCGTTATTGTGCCAGTACAGAAAATTGCGAATACATATAAATGTGAAGAGTTCAGACCGGTAAATATGCTTCCAATATATGAAAAAATCCTAGAAAAGACAGTGCAAGTGCAATTTGAAAAGTTTTTGGATGAAAATGACATACCACCAAAAAGTTCCCGGAAATTATTCAGATAATTAAAAATACAAGTTTACCATATATTATATAAGGACTGAAACGAATAAAATCTGTAAATTTTAATACGGGCTATACTCCCAATGCGTAAAATTTGCAATCCCATTTTGTACCCAAATTAGCCTGTATATTCTCTAGTTTCAGTTTGTTATTGATTTTAGTTCGGTGCGGTTTAAAATATTTATAAAATATGAGTTAAGAGGAACGCCGTAAAAAGATCATCGACAAATGGCTCGAAAATACTTCGCGTCCAAACCATTTCATCGCCAAAAATTTAAACATAGCACGCAGTACAGTGGATTATGTTATTAAACGATATTTGGAGACGTTGACAGTTAAGCGAAAACAGAAAAGTGGAGCACATGTTTGGGCAGGAAAATAGTGGGTACCATCGTAAAAAACCGGACCATGTCATCCAGAGATGTTGCTCGGAAATGTATTACCAACCAAACAATGGTACAAAGATCTAAAAAACGTAACGGTCTAAAAACACGAAAAAAACAAAAAATACCAAAAGTTACTGAAAAGCAAAAAAAAGTCATAAAAACACGAGCCCGAAAACTGTACGAGTTGATCGGCAACAAAGTTTTGGATGACAAAACTTATGTCAAAGCCGACTTTACCACTCTTCCAGCGCAGTTTTACAACTCGTTTGAAGCTGAGATTCTTCCGCAATCAACAACATCGATTGGGATGGAAAAATTCGGGCCAAAATATCTCGTTTGGCATGCCATTTGCCAATGTGGACACAGAAGCTCATCGTTTATTACAACGGGAATAATTAACGGAGAAGTGTACATTAACGAGTGCCTAAAAAAAACCGTTGATTCCTTTCTTAAACAAACACGAGGGTTCAACATTATTTTGGCCAGATTTAGCTTCAGCTCACTATGCTCATGCGACGTTGAGCTTTCTTGTTGCTGAAAATGTCGACTTTGTCCCAAAAGACATGAATCCACCCAATGTTCCACGGTGCCGTCCCATTGAAAGGTATTGGGCTTTGGTCAAAGCTAAATTGAGGAAAAGTGAGCAGTGTGCAAAGGACGTAAAAGATTTTAGTGCTAAATGGAAAAGAGTGTCCAAAAAGATCACAGATGTAACTGTCACCAACCTTACGAAGGACATTCGAAAGAAGTTGAGGAAAGAATGGGAACCCAAATAATTTTTTTTATTTTTTGCATTAAAAACAGAGTTTTAAAGCAAATAAAAAAAATTTACATGAATTATGAAAATATTTTTTTTTTTTACTTTGAAGTTTCCAAATTTTATTCGTTATAGTTCTAATATATCCATCTTACATTGGCTTATTAATTCCCGTTTGATTCTTAGGCGTCAAGGTCTTCATATATAATATTAACATGAATCAAAAAAGGTTTGAAACTTTTAATTCGACTATAAAATCCTGACCTAGCAATATTTCGGCTGCACAAATTCAAAATTCCTAAATTGGATCACAAAAGCCAAAGCGAGATATGTATTTTGTGACATCTACCTGGTTGAAAATGGTGTTAGTTAACCACACACTTCCTCGTATTTTAACTTCTGACCATGAAATGGCATATTCACATTCAAAATATAACATTGTAGATTGGGGCAACAACCTTTGTAAACTATTCATGCCTATAAAATCTTGAGCTCATAGTACGTAGACGTCTCAAGGGTTCTATGGGAGTCGCAAAGAGTTTTTTTTTTTTTGGAAAAGTTTATTTAGTATTGATTTATTTGGTTACTTTCTTATCTAGGTATATCCTGTATCCCCTTGTGGATGCCTTTTATCGTGTTGCCTTCTCTACTGATCTCCTCCGTCATATTTTTTTCATACGACACTTATTCTGCCATCTCTTGGCTATGTAGCTGCCACTTGTCTGTAAAGTTGACCGCACATATAACAGAACGGATTTGACGTGGAAACGAAATAATTGTCGCAAACTAATTGCGTTGCTGTGTTAAATCTAGTAGCATTATCAAGATAATATGCAGTGTTATTTTGCGTTGCAATTGATTCGGAAATTTCTAACTGACTAAAACTCAGCTTGACTCGCACAAAAATCAGCTTCCTAATGAGCTGAATTTTATTTACGAATACATAAAATGTAGGCGTTGGGAAAAAACACACTAAATATTGTTAAAATTTATGGTTCATCGCTGACTAATAAAACTCGAATATGAGCTCATCACAAAGTCTTTGAATTCAAATGAGATCAATATTTTAAGTATTGAAAATTAAATCTGTCAGTATGCTCCAAAGTTGGATCATACTCTCGATCAAACCTTCTAGCGCACTACCGCAGATTTGATTTGTAATATAATCAAGATCCTTTGAAAATGGCACTGTAAATCGCAAACCAATAAACCCTATAAATGAATGTTTGCGTGTCATCTAAATATGATTTCTTTTGATGAATATATGTATTATCCCAAAAAGGTATA
This sequence comes from Volucella zonaria, assembly GCA_963966105.1. Taxonomy (NCBI): domain Eukaryota; kingdom Metazoa; phylum Arthropoda; class Insecta; order Diptera; family Syrphidae; genus Volucella; species Volucella zonaria. The sequence goes on along the minus strand of OZ014533.1, from coordinate 52,475,371 downwards.
CTTTAACCAGACTATAATGTCTGCAAAGGCGATCATTGGAAAGGCATCATTATAAGATCTCTGATATCTTACAGTGGATCGGTTAGTAGACTTATCAGTTGAAAAACTTCGCAGTTTGATTTCCTACGCCCCCTTTTAAGGGATTTAGTATTGGGTAAGTTACTAGTCAACGTTGAAAGCAGACGATGCAGAGTGATTGAATACTATAAAATTACGGTATCAAGCTAACATCGGGAAATTCCCATTAAAATACTTCCTCCCACTAACTACATGGGCCCAAGATGCGGACTGCTGGTCACGGGTATTGTTATCATATGTGCGACTTGGTTCTTGAGTCAGCATTCTGCGTTTTCGAAAGCAAAAGATTTTACAAGTCACGTGTAGAAATCATCTTAAAATGCTTACAATAAAGAGCAAACTGCTAAGCAATTAGCTTGGAGAAGTTAGTATACGAGTATATTGTCTATTAGTCATGATTTTGTATTTGAGTATTGAGCAATTCCATCCCAAAATCAGTTCTCTATTTCCTTCCAAATAACGGCATGGAATTGTGAGTTGACAAAGCTCTGGCAATGAATTTATGGTCTCGTTAATGCGGTTTTGTGTTGCATTTTCTTCATTGAACAAGGTTTGTGTTCCTAATTTGTGTATTAAAAAACCAATTTCATTTTTGCGGTTACAGTAATGACCAGTTTGCTAGTCAGTGATCTGTTGGTTGATAGACAGTTATGGCAGGTAGTGGTTTAAAATCTGTTGGCTAACAGATTGAAACTTTCGTCATTAGAAGAAATAATGCAAGATAAAACGATACGTTTGTGTGTTGCGCTAGGGTCTCGCTTACCTTTCAAATCGCAATATAAAAAAGTGCGTTGAAGAAACCGTCAACAATCATCAGAATTAAAAAACGCACTTTATTTTCAATACGATTGTTTAAACCTCGCACAAAACCACAATCAAGGCCTTTTAGAAACCACAGGCGATTTCTGATTGCCTTACCAAAAGTAAAACCTCGCTGACGAACTTCAACCAAATCTGTGATCCTAGCAGTATAACGAAATCATAAACAGAAGTTTGAGACATATGCATATTACTCTGATATCGTCCTGTACGAACGAGGACGAAAATAAACAATACAAAGCGCTAAATGGCACCATCAACATGACCTTTCTCTTCGATCGATTTTTCTTTAAATATTGCCAAGGACACCTCTAATTTAGGATCATTATGGTTCATCAATATCTATGGCAGTTGCTTGTATCAAAAAATTTTATGGCGTACACAAATCAATTATTGACACAGAAAGGCGACAAATGCTGATTTGTTAGTCGACATCTAAAACCAAGTCGTGTTTGGTGTAAAAATAAACGAAGGATTTCTCATAAAGGTGGTACTCTAAAGGTCCATTCACAGCTCAGCGAACTGCGAATACGAACGAACGAATATTCGCAAATTTTGAAATTTCTTTCACAGCTACTTTTTCACCAAAACAGAACAAAACAGCCAACCGGAGAATTTTGAGGTTAAATTCGTGCGAATGTTTTGGTCGTGTGAATATGGATTGGGTTCCACATTTGTGGAATTTGAGTAGAATTTCATAGTTCGCAAAGAACATTCGCGGAAAAATAAGCGAATCGTTGATTTCTTCGCAAAAGCTAATTGAATTTGAGTTTTATCCACAGTGAGAATTATCCACAGATAAATTAAGTTCTGTGCTGTACTAAAAATGATTTGTTCGCAGTCAACTCAGTCGCAATTCGCTGAGCTGTGAACGTACCTTAAAGGCTGCAACTGTATAGCATTGACTGACAAGACAAATCTGGCTTCTTCGCTATACTGGTTTTATGAAGCATTACACGACCAAATGAACAAACGTCGATATAAAATGTAGAAATTAGCACTGGACTGGCCAAACACAGAGATAAGGCTATACGGAGTGCAACAAGATTAACAAAAAACATAAATAAAATAAGTGCATACGAGTATGTATGTATGTGGTGACTTTACATACATACTCGTATGTATTTGACCCAAGTTAAACTCATGTTCTATGTTGGAATCTCAAATATTAAAATATTGATGAACCCAGCACCTTGAATTTAATATGAAATAGGAAATAATTAATAAAGACGGAATCATCAAAGGATAATTCACACTCTACGGCACGGGCATGAATCAATTGCAAAGTAACCCCTGCAATGGAATCCACTTAAGCAATTATTTAAAGTGGAGCTCTTGGAAGCAATGTGCAGAGCTATGGAGATAAGTTTCAGAAAATAAGCTATAAGGGTGAAAGAACGGAAACTCGCTATAGAAATCTGAAGATTGGATTTGAATAGAAGATCACTAGGTGTTACAGTTTGGAATATATTAGCCCGGTTTCAGAGATCGGTAAAGAAACAAATTAAGCGTTTTTACTTAATTGCTTGGGACGGGCTAGCGTTCTCTTGTAAATAAAAGTAACGCGAACTAGAAACCCTTTATCAATACGGATACCACGCCTCTAATAAGAACTGAAAGAAGGATGGCTATCGTAATAAGGTTTCTCTTTTCAACCCAGATAGCAAAAAACTTGATAATTCAACATACCGCTCATTACAAGGTAAATTAGTCAGATGAGGTGGTTAGATGACAGTGAATTGGGGCCGACAGGAACAAGCTATTCACCTATTCATGAAAGACCTACATATGTATATGTGTACAACATCAACAAAGAACATGGAGTGCGTTTGATTCTGTTAATAAAGGTTCACAGTAGTTAACTGGCTTGGTAAAAAAAAATTAACAGACAGATTTCCGAATAGGGTAACAAAAGACACCATCATACAAGAGGGACAACTTTTGCAGCACGCTCATGAGGAATCTAAATGCCCAAGTATATAACATTGATTAGCGGCTTGTAAATAGAAATACACTGGTTAACCACTTTGTCATTAAAAGAACCACATGTTATATACAATACCTGCTACAAAATTGAGGGGATTACAAAAAAAAAATCAACACGAGCATCCAGTGGAAAGCTGTCGTTTTGAAAAATTGTCTCATGCTAATCTCAAAATACAAACTGTTTCAATAACAAGAATACGAAACACTACAAGAATGCCTACCGAATATAGAAACCCTCAGCCCAATAACTCTTAAGGAACGTCTTTTCAAGGAGTGGGAATAATCACCAGGAACGAGTAGCTAATTGTTTAATTTGACCGCTACAAAAAGTGTTTTTACTTCCGGTGCGAAAGGCATTGCCAGAAAATTGCGACGAAGACAGAGCAGGATACATAAAGACTGATCGAAGAACGGAAAATTCATCTTGCAGCGATCCCTGCAGCAGTGAAGGGCAATTTTATGTCACTATACCGATTAAAGATGAGAATGTAAAGCGTGCCGTGAGACATGACAAACGCAACTACACAAATGCGACGGCTGCCGTGTACGTGCCGTTCTATACTCGTATAGAAGCAGATGACGTCAGAATACCTAATGACCTCACTGTTATCGTATGTCGATGCAAACGAACCAGATTCCATCAGTGAAGGCTGGGCGTTAGCCTTAGAAATATGGACGACATGTTTAAGAAATGTGCAATAACTGAATGCATAGTGGAAATAGATGGAGAATTGGAACTTGAGGTTGCAATATACTAAGGCAATGCTTGGATGTTGCTTTTTTAATTTCGTGTAAGACTTTCAATTGGAGCAGCATATTGACGAGTCCGGGACGGTATTTACTCTTTTTCCTGATGATAGTGCTCTATAAGCAACAGACCTTCAGGAAACTCTCAATAATTGCATGAAGGCGTTCGCGGATAACAGGTTACGAATCAGACCTACTAAGACCGAGCCCATTGCAATGTCGCTTTTCCGAACCCACAAACCCAACTCCTGACATCGATTTAGAATGAGTCATCGTGCTGAAGTGCAGAAAAATTCTGTCGTCTATTTACTTACTCAAGGTGGCGTTACAGTCCGGGGTGGACCTGGGTCTCAACCAACAAGCGTCTGCAGCCCGCTCGATCTTTAACTAGCTGCCTACTGTTTCGCACGCTAAGTTGGTTGAGGTCCACCTGAATCGTGGTCTTCCCCTACTGCGCTATTCCTAAGGGAGGGTTCGAAAATTTTTCGGACCGGAGCATTGATGTTTATCCGCTCTACATGACCCAGCCACCTCAGTTGTTGTATGTCGCTGTACAACCCGCACAGTTCGTTGTTGTATCTCCTCCTCCACTCACCGTCTATGCAGACGGGACCGAAAATCGCCCAAGAGCAACTTCATCGATTTTTGATAAAGTCCATCTTCTGCGAAATAGGACATAACTGGGATTATTAAGCTCTTATATAGGGTCACTTTTGTTGTTCAAAAAAGGGCTTTGCTGGTCAATTACCTTCTTAGCCCAAACAAGCAGCCATTGGCAAAGGGTTATCTTTCGTTTGATCTCAGCGCTGTTGTTGTTGTCTGAATTGAAAGCGGAGCCTAGGTAGACAAAGTCCTTAACTATCTCAAAGTGTTATCTGTCGAGGGTGACGTTCGTGACGCATTGGGTGACGGTGTTGGGTGTCCTTTCTGGTTGACAGCATATACTCGTACTTGCTCTTGCCCTCATTGATAGTTAAACCCACCTTCGCCGCTTCCATCACACTACTTGCGAAAGCGCCACTGACATCACGCTGCTTTCTGTCGATAATATCAATATCATCGGCGTATTCGAGTAATTGGACGAACCTTTGAAAGATTGTGCCGCTTGTGTTGGCGCGTGACTTTTGCACTATTCTTTCAAGAATGATGTTAAAGAAATCGCATGACAGCAAATAGCTTTATCCAAATCCTTTTTTGACATCGAAGGTCTCGGTGAGTTCTTCAGCGACCTTGATGCAGTAACGTGCATTCTCCAAGGTAACCCTGCACAAACGGACGAGTTTGGCAGGGATGGCAAAATTAGACATCTGTAAAGCTCATCTCTATCGATGCTGGCGGCCTAAAAATAGATGAATGGGTGGTATATATCGATTTGGAGTTCAATGGTTTTTTTCAAGGTCTGCCGTAATGTGAATGTTTGGTCGATGGTGGACTTTCCTGGCCTAAAGCCACACTGATATGGACCAATCAGCTTGATGATGAACGGCTTCAGGTGTTCACACAATACGGCAGACAGAATCTTGTAGGCGAAGTTAAGAAGACTGATGCCTGAGTAGTTGGCGCAGTTCAATAGGTCTTCTTTCTAAAGGATCAGACAAATGATGCTGAAGTTCCATTCATCGGGCATACTTTCGCCCGACCATATTTTGCAATTGGTGTATGCTCCCTACCAAGTCACCGTCTGCCGCATTGAAGAGCTCCACAGTCAGGCCGTCCGATCCAACAGCTTTGATGGACTTAAGCTTAGATCTTATTTTCATCCGGGTCGGGTGGACGGAATTGTTGATCTACATCACCCAGTTTGAAAGGTTCAATCTGCCTGACAGCGGTATTTGGTTCGGCTTCGTCGTTATAGTCAGCATCGACTGTGACTCTACTATTTTCTTATGTTCCCTGGTTCGTCTCTACAGGCTTCGGTTCGGGCTTTGTTGTGGTGGCTGAGTGAAACCATCAGAGGCGGTATCTCTGGTGACTTTTTGGCAATGTTCCAACTGGCCTTCGATATTTGATGCTGGGGGCAGAGGGCTCTTAAGAGATCGGAAAAGGATTTGGTGATCTCTTGCGATTATAGCCGTCCGATGTCAAACTTCCCGTCGTCACATGGCGTGAAAAATCCGCCGTATTTTATGACAGAAAATTGACGCTAAACTTGAAGGATATTCGGTTGTACAGTGAATATTGGAGCTTATACGGGGGGTTCAAAGGAGAAATGATAGTGACAGGAACTGGAAATGTTACGAATATCAGCGGATGCAGTAAAACGTGATCTCCTGGCTGGCACAAAATTCAGTTCAAAAAGCAATAGAGGCTCAAGTTCCAGCCGAGGTTCGGAGAAAAAAGTGAAAGAAAAATAATTGTATCACTCAAATGCGAAAATATGAGCAAACTATTGGCCTAACAAATAGGGTGATCCCTAAGGCTACCAAGGTCCGCGAATCTAACTACAACCGAAGATAAGAGGAGATTGTTGATTCGACTGGTTTTAATTTATTGCTTTTGATTTTTGGATTGATGTTTTTATGAGTTATGGAACCGTAGAAACAGGAAAGTTTCGAAAACAGCTTGCCTATTGCATGTGCAACACTTGCCAGACCTGCTTATTACAATCATATCATATTTTTGATTGGGCTAGTTGGAAAGGCGTTGATAGGTCATTTGACTTCTTAATGGTAATGGTGCTCTGATAAGTTTGAGTAAAAAAATATAGATTGCTTCTAATTAACTGCTTATTGGTATACATATACATACATACATAAGATTATATGTCAAAAGTGTGAATGTTAGACATCGTTTCCTCTGCCTCACGGAAGTATTAAAGGCATCACCCAACAGTATTTCTATTTTTCCATTTCAAGTGTCAAAGTTCGCATGTCGGCTACAACCAACATTGAAACGTTCACGTTCTTTTTATTTCTTTTCCGTTTTTATTGCAAAAGAAATGAAAAAACTTGCGCATGTTACCATGGAGTCTCTTTGTCCCAAATCTAGCCAAATAAACGGTGCTGGGTACAGTCAGTTTTCGCAGTTCACAGTTCACCCCAGTTTTATGCTTTGCAAGCGTCCTTAATTATTTAGTATGTGGTGGACTGAGCCCGCTTACATATTTTTATTTGCACATAGCTGAAATGGATAAATGGGAGAGAATACATACATATGTATGTATGAGGAACAACATTGTAGTGATGAATTCATAGATTGAATAGAAGAAATGCAATTATTTAGAGCCAAAATAAGTGTGCATGCAATAAAATGCAAACAAAAAAATGCATAAAATGCAACAAGGCCCGCCAAAAATAATGATGAGCATTCACATCGTACGATTTTGCCTCAATCTCTAGGCACACTTTGTCATGAAATGTACATCTGGTAGCGATTCCTTTCTGGAAATTATAAATTCCGGTGGATATATGCGGGCATATACACACATAAATCTCTAGTGAATAATTTACATTTTATTTTTCTTTTTTGGATTATCTCCCTATTACGGTAATGGCTGGGGCCTTTATAAATGAAAGGTGACGTCATTCTTGTCCTACACAGCACACTTTTTCACTTCTCTCTAGTCGCATTGTACTTACATTTTTTTTTCTTAATTTTGTCAGTTTCTCAGTTCTCTTTATCCCGATTGCACAATTAATAATAATATTAGAAAAAAAGAATTAAAAGAGAGAAAGAAAAAAAAAATTCCAATCACACCTATGAAAGAAAACTTACAAAGCTTTTCTGGAACCGGCGACGCGTCGGTGGCGACTGCCAACAGACGAAAATTCGGCAAAATATTCTCAAATTCCAACAAAACTTCTTTCCGTCAAGAATTTTTCAAAATTTTATTTTCTTTCTACTTCCAATTGGAACACTGAATTCAATTAAAGCGCACACAAAGTAGAAAATAACGAGTAAAAAAACCTCCAAAGCAAGGAACAAACCGACGAAAATGTATGTGCCAGAAATGTTTTCCCAAAAAAAAAAAAAAAAAAAAAATTCCCTTTTATTGCGGACGAGGGGAAAATAAAAATCTTCACGCCAGTCGCCATCAACGACACAGGCGCACATCATCGCACATAAACGCACCCAAAATGTAGAGTACTTACCTAATTTTGATTCTTGTTTTCCTACTTCTCTCTTCTTCTCTTTCCTATCTACGCACACTCGTCGTATTCGTCGTCTTCGTCGTCGTCGTTTTGGTCCTCTCCACCGTCCAAGTCAATTACCAATAAGGATGAAAATGCAAAAAAATATAATCCAAAGGAATCGAGCGAAAAAAGTGCTGCTAATCCAATGTTTGTCGCTAGTTAAACGGCACAACTAGCACACGAGCATTTAGTTAAAATTTTAGAGCTCTCTCTACTTTTAATCCTATCTTTCGCAACAACTAAAATGAAAAGAAAAATGTGTTTTTTTTTTTTTGGTTTTTTCGTAACGTTCCCCTTTTTCGGTGACGGGAACACGAATGTAACGCGACCACAATCGTATACACACGGCGCACAAGTATCACGGGGCTATATCGGCTCCGGCGAAGGGAAATTTTTTTTCTTTTTGAAGATTTTCTACGATTTCACACAAACACGCACGAAACGAAGAAACGGAAAACCAGCAAAGTGGGAGGAAATTAAATAAAATTTCCCTCTATAATTTCAGAAGCATACGCCCAAGTTGACGTATGAAATTGAAATGAAAAATAAAAATAAAAAATTCATTAAACCAGCGGTGAACACCAAAAAGAAAGAGTAGAAATTCGAAAAAAAAAACTTCCACCAACTCTGCTGATTCTCCTTTGATTGTGGATTCGTTGAAATTGTTTTTTTTTTTGTCTTGGGACTTTTTGTCACTCCATTACGTCACGTAGGGTGGTGGCGATGCCGGCGCGTCGCCTTTTCTTTTCGATCACTTCAACCGATTGGAACAGGTTTTTGATGGTTTCACTGACGCACTTGTGCGACGGCAAGCAATTTCATTTTCACCAGAATTTTGTCACTATTTTGTGGGAGATTGATGACGAATTTTATTCGATTTGATTACCTTTATCGATTTAGCAAACTCAACAATTAAAACTGAAAAATATTGAAATCACACAACGCGTTCGTCAGTCGGAATGCGCAACGTTCGATGCAGTACGCTTCTACTTTAATTCTGCTAAGAATTTCCCCTGCTGAGCGATGAGCTGTTGGAAAAATCATTTTACAAATGTATTTGAGTGAGGGGATATGGTTGGGAAATAGGGGGAATTTTTCTATTATTTTGGTATGGAAATGTTGGTAGTGGTGTTTTTGGTTTTGTTTACTTCACATTGGAGTGAGTAGGAGGAGGCGATGGAGTCTATTTCGATTTTGGGTGGTTTGATTAGCAAGCGTTCATATGCGATGATGATGATGTCAACAAGGTGTTTAGCAGAATTAATAAGATATGGGGAAATTTCCGTCACAAAAATTGGGAAATCTAATCGATACGATTTGAATTTCAATATTTCTAGTGAACATCGAATTAATGTTTACGAAAATAATCACAATAAGCGACAATTGATATATCGCACATCCAGTGCAATATCGACGCAAATGACATTTTTGAAAATATTGAGAAATGGCGTTCAAAGTTTTAAATCATCTATGAAACAACATGAGTGCTAAAAATATTTTATTAATGTGCGAACAAGATTTAAAAATGTGTTTGCTTTCTGAAGTCTTATTAGAGTAAAGAAGGGCTTGGAAGGTTTCAAAGACCCTCAATTAAATCATTATTGCTTTAAGAGTAAATTTGTTTGTCAGTTGCGACATTATGTTTCTTTATATTCTTGGTATAAAAAAGGCTGAATATTTTTTTGTGCTTTATTTCGTATTTATTTAATTAAAAAAGTCAATTATAAAATTGTTCGTAATATTTCCGAACAATGTTTGGTTTTAATAAATTAGCAAGTCATTTTTTTTCTTCGCGTAATTAAAATTTTTGATGTGTATGCCGGTTTTAATTTTAAATTTTTGAAATCCATTTTCTTGATTGAGCGTGCAATGTTTTGGGTTCTTGCAAGGATTAATTCTCCTTCATAGGAGGTCTTGACCTCAAGATGATCACTTCCTTTTGCGAATCTTTTGATTTTGATGTCTGGCAGTTTCATCCGGTCGTTTTTTGTGTCTTTTGTGATTTCCCATTTCATCCGTTAGCAATTTAAGGTCATAAAAATCCTTAAAGCACATCTCAATTACATTGTAAGGAAGCAAGAAACTTGAGAACGCAATTTCCAATCTCAATCGCCCCTCTGTGTCCCAATCTCTCATGCCAGAAGAAACATTTTCTCGAGTTGTTTGTTACCTGGAATCAAATTAGTAGAAAGTGTTAATAGTTCAATTAAAACAATTACTCACTGTGAAATTGTAGCAGTTAAGTTTCGATTTATAAAAAAATACTGACGATTCACCTATTGGTACAGACAATACTGCTACAATAGTCATATTTGGAATATCTTTACTTCTTTCAATAACTGCTGCTTTTTCTGCTTCTTCCAATTTCAACTTTTCTTCCCCAGTGGCGTTCTTTTATACTTCACATTGGTCCTTTCTGGTTACAAAAAGCCCTATGTTGAATTTTGATTAAGAATACGAGCATAGGCATCGTAGTTAGCTGCTGTTTTCTTTTCCAAAGTTCTTTGAGCTTCGTAATTTCGGTGTTTCTCCGCAATGGTCAATCTGCTATCTATAAATTCACGACTAGTATTAGCTCTCAAGTAGTGACTTTCTATTCTTGGAATAGAGTTAATGTGTTCACGAATGGAATTGACAACTTCTGGCTGTAGTTTCGTATGTTTCCCGTGTTTTCCGCGATTACACGTATCTTCTGGAATTGCACCACCACCTGTAAACTTTGCTTGGATGACCATTCGGAGGGTATGCTCTTTTATTCCCAATGTATTTATGAGAAACTTTTTGCATACTCTTATACTCTTATACTTGTTCCGTAATTCAGAAATGAAAAAGAGCAATTTGGTTTCCTTGGCTCTTTTGGTATAAGGCCTTGTTTAATTCACCGAAAAGGGAGTTTTAAAGGAACGATACAAGAACCCAAAAACTCACGTTGCTTTTGCAGTGATCCTAATGACCAATATGTTTCAAAGAGTTGTGTTCTCTGATCTTCTGTAAACTTTGAAGAACAAGAAAGCTTACATTTTCAAACTTGCCCCATGGCTCTTTCGCCCATGGTCTTGCCAGAAACCGATAATTATTCTTTTCCAGTATTTTTCTTAAGTTTCCTCTGATTTTTTTGCCATAGCTCGGACTTACGAATCCTTTTTTCCTTTTTTTTTTTGTGACAGTGGTGGGTCGATTTTTGACTGCTTATTGTCCCCTCTTTTTTTGCTTGGCGATGGAATAATTTTTGACTGCTCATTGTCAGACGAAGATGATGACATCAACGATGAGCTTTCATCATCTAAGGCTCGTCTTGCACAACATTACTTCCAGCAGGCAAGATTTCAGTCTCGTCTGATGACATAAACGTATCTGAAAGATCAGTCGTAGATTTGATTTTTGGACAAGAAATATATGGTTCCAAATCACCATTAAGGCACTAGGTGAAATTGTAGTTCTATTATCAATATATGTAGTTAAGTGAAATGAAGCCTATATTTATATTTATAATAAGTATGACTTACCTATTTCTATTAAGTTTGTGTTCGATTCACTGAGAATATTTTCTCTATATTAGCTTTGTGTTTGAGAAGAGGATGATTGCTATCTAGCGCTAATCGCAGCGTTTTTGTTGCACGGTTCTCCATGCTAAATGTACTTTTAGTTCTTACACTGCAAAATACACTTTTACTTTTTTAAACTATAATGAAAATAGCCAATAGGCGCCCTTTTTTGGAAACTTGACAAGGTACAATTATGCCGTTTTTACACCAAAGAGAACTGGAAATTTAAAAAATTATGGCGTTATTAACTCTATTTCAGAAAAAATTGCATTTACGTCATTATTCCACCGGTTGTGCGATATGTCCCGCTAATAAACCATTCCTATAGTCGACCGCTTATTTTAATTCATAAGACTGATATCTGGCGCGCTAACATCAAATACTTATACTCAACCAGCGACACTACAAAATTGAAGGACCGAATACTCGGCGGACCCAGTTTCTCATATTTTCTTTGCTGTGCTTAGGAAACTCGAAGAGGAAAGAAAAATGAATGAGCTCATTTTCAAGAGGTTGGCTTAGATCGAAAATAATTATCTTACCACGCGTACCAATAGGAAAACGTGAATATGAAACGAATGCTCAAAATTCTAAATAACTTGGAATGCTAACCCCGACTTTTACTAAAGCTAATATTCATATTGACGTTTACTTAATCTCCGAAGACCATGTTAAGAAGGGAGCGTGTGCCAAAATAAGAGGCTTTAAGGATTTTCACGCTTTTCATCCATTAGATGAGAGGCGGATCATCTTCAAGCCGTTCACGACGGCTAGAGCAAAAAATGAGAACCTGAAACTACCGTTCTTGCTGGTTCAGCTTAGTCTCAACAGCAAACTGGATGGTCTAAATTAAAGAGAAGCGAAAACATTTTACGATGTGTTCGTGGCCAAAGTTACGGGCACGCCGCACACTGGCCGATTTAGTACGACACTAGCTGGTCGTAAGTGAAAAAAAAAATACAGCTATTAAAAATAAAATACCGGCAGGCTTAGTCAACCACCCAAATAACGAGAAACAGAAAAAAAAATTCTTTAATTCCTCTACTTTATGGGAAGCATCTCAGTGCAATGCATAGGGCTTTGCTCACTCTCGATTTTGCCTTTTGCGCGTTAAAAGGTGTTATAGGGTTTTATAGTGAAATAAAAGTGAGTATTTTTTATTAAAAAATATCTAAGGCTCTGTCACTATGAACTAAATGTGGCGGTACATTTTTTTTGTAGTGACGAGCTAACTTTTTTTTTCATTTCTTGGTCCATCCCAAAAAAGTCCGATAAAGTGGCATCGTGAAATATTTCTCATTTGAAGATTGGATTATTATCTTTAGAATAATGGTTAATTAAAGTGCCGAAACTCAGCGTAACATTCTTTTTTCTTCTCCTACAGGTTTGTTTGTTTGTTTATTTAGTATTTTTAACTATTAATTTTACAAAGTTTTATAATAATAATAAACATTTTTGATTTATGATTAAAAGGAGCTTCAAATATTTATAGATATGTATAAAATATAATATAATGTAATAAATAATTAAGTTAAGCAAAAAAGGATATAAATAACATAAATAATTTAGTAACATGAACTTAATTCTTACAATAAATGTTGAAGTTTAACAAAATTCACGATTTGACGTTTAAACCTGTTGAAGTTGTTTTCTGATTTTATTTCTTTCGGCAAAGTGTTGAAAAGTCGGAGTTCTTTGTAGAATAAAGTGTTTTGAGCAGTATTTGTTCTTGCAAAAGGAAGGCGGAAGTATTGATTATTTCTCAACGTAAATGGTTGAACATTTCCTACATAGTTTACTAAACGTGACAGATAATGAGGTGTTAGATTATTTTTTATTTTAAAGACGTACAGTAAAACATTCATCAAAATTCGTTGTTTAACACTAAGCCACATCAACACATTTAACATGAAACGGATAGGTGTATACTCGAAAATATTGCACTTTAAAATTGTTCGAATTGCCTTATTCTGAAGGAGTTGAAGCTTGTTAATCATGTCTTGATTGCACAAAAATAGGATTGAGGAGCAGTATTCAAAATGTGGTTTTATTATTGAATTGAAAATGTTTATTGCACTTATTGTTGAAGTATTTTTACGGATTCTTCTAAGTAAATTTGTTTTTTTTTTAGATATTTTCTTCACAATATAATCTATGTGTTTACCGAATTTTAATTTGTTGTCTTGGCTTTCACTTCAAGTTGTTGTTTCCAATTTGCTATGACCATGCTAAGTGCACAAGAATGCTGTTTTCTAAACTCTGACTGATTTTCAACTACCAGTTTATGAAAGCCAAAAAATGATTCCAGTTGTAAGTGAACAACTTTTTCGAATACCTTCTCGTAAAGAGGAAGGGCATTAACTGATTTTTTAATTGATTTTTTAACCTTTGGGATCAGAGTGATTTGAGACACTTCTCGAAACGATTGGTTGATAATTTTACTCAACGGATGTGCTATGATATCAGCCATATCTTTAAAAATGCCAATGTTAAGGTAGTGGCGACCTCGTTTATTTTTTTTATTGGAAAACACTTTTTTTATATCAGAGATACGAGGGCGGGTCAATAAGTCCGTGACTTTTGGATTAAAACACAGATTTTTTGATAAAAAAATAATTTTATTTTTCAACGTAGTCTCCCTTGAGCTCTATACACTTTGTCCAACGCTTCTCCAATTTTTTTATCTCTTCCAAAAAAAATGATTTGTCGAGGTCCTCAAAATAGGCCTTTGTTTGCGAGATGACTTCATCATTGGAGTCAAATCTTTTTCCACCAAGCCATTTCTTCAGGTTTGGGAACAAGAAGTAGTCGCTCGGAGCCAAATCTGGAGAATAGGGTGGATGAGGGAGCAATTCATAGCCCAATTCATGGATTTTTGCCATGGCAACTGCACATGTGTGCACCCTTGCATTGTCTTGGTGGAAAAGAACTTTTTTCTTGACCAAATGAGGTCGTTTTTTTTTTCAAATCGTCATTGGATCGGTCCAATAAGTTGGCATAATATTCCCCATTGATTGTTCTTCCCTTTTGAAGGTAGTCAATGTGGATTATCCCGCGTGCATCCCAAAAAACAGTCGCCATAACTTTATTGGCTGACAAACCCACCTTGGCCTTCTTTGGCGCCGATTCACCCTTAGAAACCTACTGTTTTGACTGTTGTTTGTTCTCTGGTGTGTTGTGATGGATCCATGTTTCATCCACGGTTACAAAACGGCGCAAAAACTCCTCCATATTGCGATTAAACAACGCCAAACCTTCCTGTGAAGTTGTTACACGATTGCGTTTGTGGTCGACTGTGAGCAAACGCGGCACCCATCTTGCGGAAAGCTTTCTCATGCCCAAGTGATCATTCAAAATTGAAACCACTGAGCCATGCGAGATCCCTACGGCTTCCACAATCTCTCGCACTTTCAATCTTCGGTCGGCCAACACCATATCGTGAATTTTTTCGATTGTTTCGGGTGTAGAGACCTCAACTGGGCGTCCAGGACGTTCGGCATCTTCAGTGCTTGTACGGCCACAACGAAATTCAGTAAACCACTTTTTTACCATTGAAATCGATGGTGCAGAGTCCCCATAGTATTTATCAAGCTTAGCCTTGGTCTCGGTAATGGTTTTTTTTCGCAAGAAATAATGCTTAATAAGCACACGAAATTCACTTTTTTCCATTTTCTCCTCAAATTAGTGAGTAGTCTGATAAAAATAGCTGTCAAACACAAACTAACTGACGCAGCAAGTTTAAATTTTGACAGGAGTCAACTGACAGATGCCTGTTGACAGGAGCAGTGTTGCTGTTTCAGTAAAGAGGTCAGAAATTCAAAAAGTCATTGACCCGCCCTCGTATCTACTTCACGAAATCTAAAAGAGGCAGGGTTTATTTCGATCCTATTAATAAAAGGGACAAATGGGATCGAGGCACTTATTTCTGTTATACTATCAACAAAATATTTGTTAAATTTGTTCGCCAAAAGCATATATTCGCTGTAAGTTATGTTATCGAAAATTACTTTACTTGTCTCTGACTGTTTTTGCTTTAGTACAATTTGTTTTATCGTTCTCCACATTGATTTCTGACCGACTGAATTAACTATTTTATCACTTTTAGCTTTATTAATTTCTCTTTTAAACTGAATTCTTAAATATTTATAGTTATTCCAGTCATTTGCACTATTTGTAAATCTAGGCCGCTTGTATGCATTTATTTTTTGATCTTTTAATACTCTGAGATGGTTGCTAAACCATTCATGCTCATCTTCGTGCACTGATTTTGTTTTTAGGAAGCAATTCATTGTTTTTTTTTAAATATTTTGAAATATCGAAGCCATTTAGTTTTTATCACAAATGCCAAATAAATAAATTCTTATTTTCCCAAAACCACATACGTTTTCACCTTAAGGAACTGCAGTATCTTCATGAAATTTTAAGATGATTTTCCTCTTTTTCTGTAGAATAGAGTACACTTATAAAAAAATTCAGGGAATTGGCAAGTACCGTTATCTTAACCACTGCACATAATTAGAAACCTTTAAGCTGACATTTTTTAAAGGGATATTGTTAATTTTTATTAATATAATTAATATATTTCAATATTTAGTTGCATAGCCATGATTTTCGATTACAGCTTGTAATCTGTGGGGCATTGACACAGTGAAAACTCGGTCAATTCATCCATCCACTCACTAAATTTATCACATTTTGGTGACTTGTAGACAGTTACTATAATTAAAGTGTAAGTATCACAAAAAACTTTGAGTGCAAGCCACCATATATCCTTATCGATCGCATACTCTTGTATTATATCTGCCTGCCACATTTCTTTAAAATAAATAATCACACCACCAGTATGCCTTGACGCAGTGTCACATCTATACCATATATATGTATTATAATTATTTAAATGTAGCTCCGAGTTCTCTATTTCCTTAGTAACACAAGTTTCATATAACAAAATGAAATCAAATTGGCTATTTGTTACCATTGTTTCGAGCTCATTCAAATTACTTAAAATACTTTGAATATTTAATCAATATCAATATCAGGTATCAAACCGCCCTTTTCAGGGCGACCATTCCCTTCATGTCAAGAAGTTTTTTTGTTCATTCAGAGGGAAAATCTTTTTAAGTCATCAGTAACGGTTTGTGCAAGTGCTGTTTTGCAGTACGTAATGTCAAACAAGTCAATAACCGTTCTTGACGAAGCAGCTCATAAAAAATGCCTTGAATACAGTAAAACTTTTGTATCACACCTTTTCAAAAAGTATAAAGAAACCAAAATGTCACCTGAACAATTTTTGAAAGCTGAACAGTTTTGGCTTCAAAAACAGTTCCTTATTCCATTCCCTGAAATTCATGTGCCAACAACTTCTAGATAAGGAAACCGGAAAAGGAATCCCTAGAATGTGGAAACAGAGCTAAAAAACGAAAAATTCGAAATCTTGTGGAAAGATCGGCCGAACAATTATCATTTCTGTTGAGTCTAAGCTTAGAATAGAAGGAAAGCATTTTAAAGCCGAAGTCGTAAAAATGGTTGGTAAGTGTTCTCCTAAAACACTTAAGAGCTTAAAAAACCCGAAACTCCGATTACGATCAAGCCATACACACCTGAAGAAGCCCTAGCCCTTATAACCGATTTGAAACTGACAAAACATCAATATAAGCAACTTCAAAAATAGCGCAAAAGAGAGAAATGCTAATATTTACTATTTCTTTTTCTTTTTTTATAATTGGCGCGCGCATAAGGGATTTTGTGTACCCTTAACCGTCTAATGGGTAAAACCGTCTCAAGACTGCCTTCTGTTTTTTGCCTCCTACGTCAAACTTAATATTTGTTTTTGCTTTAAGCAACGGAAACCTGTTTTTGTTTACTTTTCTTTCACTTCACATTGACCACACGTTTGAGTGCTGTCAACAATTTAGTGCACAAGTTCGTTGAATTTTTATCGGAAATTATTTTTTTATTTTGGCAATTTTTTACATAATTTTACTGTAAGTAGTTAATATAATTTATTTAAGTTTAGTTATAAAGTTGAAGTGATTTAACAGTGTTATGTGTCTTTTGAAAGCAAAAAATTCAAGACCGTCCCTAGGCCAAGATCTCCCTTACCATCGTTTGAGATAACTGGTCCAACAATTCAACCTTCTTCTGGAGGATTCAATGGTTTACTCAGCTCAATTACAAATGACACAAAAAAGTTTTCCAAATTGGTCTGACGTAAACGCTCAATGCGCCTACATATAAATGAAGTTGCATTTTGTGGTAATGCATCACTTCTATTGAGTGTCAAAAACCTTGATACGCCAATGGAAATCTTTAGTTGGTTTTTTATTGACGAAATAATTGAACTCATCACTGAAGAGACAAATCGTTGTGCTTTGATGGAAAACAGTAACTCCGGTTTCAAAACTTTTGCCGAAGACATAAGAAATTATATTGGAATAATGATTTATATGTCGCTATACCGTTATCCTAATATTGAGAGTTATTGGAGCAAAAATGCCTTCCCATCGATTCAAAAATGTATGTCATTAAAACGATTTACTACAATCAAGAGGTTTTTATGTTTTCAAGATGAATCGGAACGTAGAAAAAAAGGTGAACCTGGCTACGACAATTTGTTTCGCATCCGTAGTCTGGCCAACAAGCTCAACGAACGGTTCGATGCAATCCCAAAAAGAGCTAGACTCCGTGTCGATAAATAAATATGCAGTATATGCCAAACAAACCCCATAAGTGGGGGGGTCAAATTGTTTGTTCTCTGCGATTCAAATGGATTTGCTTAACGTTTTGAGATGTACGACTGTGCAGGTGATAACGTCATTTTACCTGGCACACCGGATCTAGGAGCTACTTCCAATGTTGTTGTTCGGTTATCACAAACAATTCCTGAATTTGCAAACCATATTGTTTACTTCGATAACTTTTACACATCGCTTCCTCTTTTAGTATATTTACGAGCCCGAGGAGTCTTCAGTTTAGGCACAGTGACAGGTAATTTTTTATATTGGTTTTTGGAGATAAAATTAATTTTTTTTTTATATAGCTAATCGTATACCAGCGTGTAAGTTGCCAAGTGACAGTTAATTAAGTAAAGAAAGTAGAGGTTATTCCATAGAATATATGACATCAATCGATGGAGTGCATGTAAATACGGTTTTATGGAAGGATAACAAGTGTGTAGGTTTGGCATCCACCTATGTAGGCATTGAATCTTTTGAAAGATTCAATCGTGATGAAACTAAAGCAAAGGCAGCTCGATACGGCAGAAAGCAAAAATTATTCATCGAAATCGACTGCCCGCAAATTATCCGCGAGTAAGTATAATGCTCATATGGGTGGAGTAGACCTTATGGATGGGCCTATGGGTCGGTATCATATTCGAGCTAAAACACGCAACATCATGACGAGGCTATTTTACCATTTTATTGACATGGCCGCAATGAACGCATATGTTCTGTATAAACGAATTCGTGTCGAAAAACTGAAGAATTTGTCTGGAGAACAGCTTCTGAAGCTTCCACGATTTCGAGAAGAAATAGCTGCCGGACTTGTTTCCTTCAAGGAAAAACGATCGGTAGGACGACCATCATCGACTCACAGTGTTGAGCAACCATCATTAGCAGTTCCTGGCACATTCCGTTATGGAAAAAGAGCTGTCGCTGATGTTCGTTATGATGGTGAAAATCATTTTCCAATTTGGGTTGATAGAACCGAAAAGAAAAGGTGTAAGCACTGTAAAAAGTCTGACACACAGATCGTTTGTTCCAAATGTAACCTTCAAATTTGAATTATAAATTCCATCAAAGCAATTTCTTTACACGTAAACCGACATGACCGTCTTAAGATGGTCTTCATTAATTCTCACCTGGCGCTCGAACTGCATAAAATTTTTTAATGAAAATTTAAGTTTATGCATATATATATTACCTATATATATGTGAAAAAAAATTATCAACTTGATCCGACCATTTTCACTGTTTTGCCCGTTAGAGGGTTAAGATGTTTACTCATAGCGCGGGCGAGGGAAGTTAGGGAGGGAAAAAAGAGAAATACCGATGTGCGTTGGTTTTGAATATTTGCAAGTTATAGTGACTAGGGAATAAAGAGCTCGGCAGGGCATTCCATAAACGAGTTGGACGGCTTGGGAACGAATCACCATATTTCAGAGCACGTCCGAAAGTGGGCTTGAGGGTACACTGATGAGCATTCATAGCGAGACGGGTGTTATGGTTAAAAGTTAGAAGGGGTGGAATGCTACTGGCAATTTCGGTGGTGAAAATAGCGACACAACAAGGTGAGACAGGAGACATTACGTCTGTGTTCCAGGGTGGTGAATTGCTGTGTGATATTGTCATCGCCTATGAGTTTCACCGCACGACTAACCACAAATCAACTTTCAACTGTCAAATTGATAATCTGTAGAAACAGTGTTACCAGTTTAAAAACCAAACCTCTAAGAAAAATACCCTTTATAACAAAATGCATCAGCATCATATTTACACTTGCCACAATAGACGACATTTTAACCTCTTTGAGTCTCTATAAAACAGTTAATATTGCTGTTTATCACTTAAGTAACATCTGTAAATACTGTGTGAAAGTTACGACCCCTTTATTTTTTCGCGGTATTTTTAAATATACCAGAACTATTAATATTTTTACGATAACTCAAAAAAATGTTGTTTTTTTTTTTTTTTTTTTTATTGTATTTTATTTATTCATTATCATAAACTTAAATATTACTTAACTATTATTATAAATGAAATATTAGTTATCATTCCTTAACTTAAAAGTTAGTGGTGAAAGACACATCTAGATTTCAGTTGATATCTGATGTGGGGTGACAATTAGTAGTAATTTATTCAATTCACATTTTTTTAGATTGGATAACAAAAAAAGTAAAAAAAGAAAAAAAAATAAAAAAAAATAAAAAATTTGTGATATTCGATCATAAACATAACAATTCATCATTAATATACCTATTATGTAATTGTGCTGTTGATGAGAAAAAATAATAATTTAAAGAAAGGATTCAATACATTCATAGCTTAACGTGAACAACCAGTATTTAACCTTTTTGATGAAACATGAGAAACGAAGTGTATCTCTTATAAATAAGGGCAATTTATTAAAAAAATGTGGAGCCGTATATGTATAAAAATGTGTAAAGTGTGTTCTATGTGCAAAAGGCACATTAACTAAGCTCATATTGTTTACACGCAGATTGTACATTTGTATATTCCTACTGGGAATATTTCCGCTTTGTTTGAAGAAGTCTCTTAAAACTTTAAAAACATATAAATGCCTAATTGGCAGAATACGCAAATTTTTGAATAAAGCTAAACGATTTTTATTTGAAACAATTCTTATTAAATGTTTCTGAGCGATTAATAAGGATCTAACGGTATTAGTATACGAACCTCCCCAGCTTGTTATGCCGTACTGCAACTTTGAGTGAGCAAGACCATAATAGATAGTTGTTAAAACTTTTTGAGAACAAAAAGGCTTTATCAAATATATTTTACGTGTGACCAACAACAAATAAGTTTTAATCATTTGAATATGACTTTTCCAATTTAAATTTAAATCAATCACTACACCTAGGTACATAAAGGTTTGAACCGTTTCCAATAAAATTACTCTTTCCACACTTATGTAAAGGTAATGGAAACTGTTTACAATCATGAACTTGAAACCATAAATTATATTCATTTAGGACATTTCCAGATACTTTAAAACACATCAATTTAGTTTTCTCGCTGACAATCAATTTGTGGTAAGTAAACCACAACCGTAAGATTTCAAGGTCTTCATTAATCATCGCAATGCCTTCGAAAACAGTTTCAGATTGGTATGTAAGAACTATATCGTCCGCAAAAGCAGTTGAATTACCATTTAATTTGAGTTTAAAAATAGAATTAATGTATATTAAGAAAAACAGAGGCCCAAGTACAGATCCCTGAGGAACACCGTTTTTTAATTGCCTAGGTTCGCTTGAGATTCCACCAATAATGACCTTTTGAGTTCTATTTCTTAAATAAGATTGAAGCCAATTGAAAATGTTACCACGAAAACCAACATTAAAAAGCTTAACAAGCAAAATATCGTGGTTCACCAGATCAAAAGCTTTTGTCATATCAAGAAATAGTCCAAAAGTTGATTTGTTTTTATTTAAACTTCCGTAAAGCTGACTACACACCCGTAAGATGGCATCCTCAGTTGACAAACCTGCTCTAAAACCAAACTGATTTTTAGTAAAGAAGTTAAACTTATCCAGAAATGAAACAATTCGAATCTTAATTAACTTTTCAAAAATTTTGGAAAAAGTCGAAAGAAGTGATATTGGCCTATAGTTTGAAACAATTTTTCTATTTCCTTTTTTGAAAAGGGGTATAACCTCAGCACATTTTAGGTGGTCAGGAAAACAACCCATTTCAACACTTTTATTAAATAAGAAGGACAATACATCAACTAAATACCAGGCAATATTTTTCAATAAAATGCTTGAAACACCATCACTTGTACGGGAAGTTTTATTTTTAAGGGACGAAATAGCATTGTAAACTTCTCTGGGTGTAATCGCATTAAACACAAAACTGTTTGATTGAACATCATCCACAAAAACGCCTGAAGATGGGAAACAATTGCAATTTATGCTTTGTTCGACAGCTGGTTTCAACTTTTCAGAGATTTCAGTAAAATAATCGTTAAATTTATTTGAAATTCTTCCTAAATCGGATACCATTTCTCCCTCAACTTCAATAGTATCAATTTTATTATTATCGTAACTACCACAAAGGCTAACTTTATATGGAATATGGGTATTTTTCCTTTATTTTGGAGCATAATGAATAGAAAAATCATAAAATAAATTTTAGGACAAAGACAAAAATTGTTTTTGTTCAGTTGTGTAATGTATCGGAAGCAGCAGCTCCCGGTTACGACCTAATAACCAGGGAAATCTTTAAACAAGTCGCCTATTTTGTTTTTTTTTTTTTTATAATTTACGCGCGCCTAAGGGGTTATGATACCCTTTTACTGTTGCCAAGGCGCGGGCGGAAAGTTAGAAGGAGGAGAAAGGAAAGCATTTGTTGTGATGTAGTGGTTTGAAACTCAGATGTGTTTGGTTTCGATATTGACTCTCCAGGGGTGGGAGTCCGACTCTCCGAATAGGACGGAGAGATTTTCTTCACTCGGAATGGATTCAGGTTGTGAATTTTAACGGTTGTTTTGTGATTGAAAACCCTACAACAGCCAAATCTGTGAAATACAGTGAAAGGTGTTATAGACCGATTTCATTTCTCCCAAGTGTATCCAAAATTTTTGAGAACAAATTATTTTAAATGAGCGTATACTGCCAGTTATTGGCGGAAAGATAATACTCCTGATTGCCAGTTTGGGTTCAGAAGCAGTCATTCAACGTAATTGAGAAAGCTGTTGCTTACCCTCATAAACTCGGTTTGTATTCCGTTCGCAAATGAGACTAAATAACACGGAATGACACTTGATGCAAAGTTAAAATGAAATTCGCACGTAAAAAGCAACATAAAGTAACAAATACATGTAGAATAGTAATACAAATCTGTTACGCAGCCTTCGAAGGACCAAACCTATCAATCTATGCGATAAAATTTAACCGCATTTAAATAGCGGAACATGCAGGAACTATCATTCGAAAGACACCTGCCAAACACGTTTATTTCATGATGGGAAAAATTGCTGAATAAGTCGAAACGTAGTTACAGTATTTAACCGAAACATCATTTCCACCTTGAAGGATTCACCGTCGAGAAGTTTGTCCATCCACAATGTGGAACTGTTTGAAGCGGTTTTTGGGCAAGAGGACCTTATACATATCTTTGAAAATGGAGCGGCTGTGGCTGTAATCGTGAATGGATTGTGCCTTCGAATCGTGTTCAATAAATTTGTATAGCCGGAATTTGGTTAGGTGCTGGATGCCACACAACTGGCGAAACCATTGTCCGTTTGCGAGGAAAATTTTCTGATGAAGTTATTTCCTGGATTGCTGATTAGCCAATTTAGTCATGAAAACTCTTATTAAAAATCATTAAGTGTTGCTATTTTCTCCTGCTAAATTCGGCAAGTCAAGGCCAGTTGGACAAGATCGCTGCTCGTTGGTTACCAAGGAGGGGTAAAGTAAAAATAATTTATGCGTAGTCATAATTAGTCCACTTTCTGTAACATTCTCTCAGCCTCAGAAGCTTTAGGAAGTTACTACTTCCATGATCGTCCAGAGCTATCTGTTGTTCCATTTATATCTCTTTTCAGATTCGCGTATGCAACAGGATGACTTAGACTCACTCAACAAAACTTAACACATGCTTATGCATTTTAAATGTTTTCATACCTGCTTAAGTGTTCTTAAAACAAAAAACCTAACCTCACCTAACCTAAGATCACGAGTTCGAAGTTGAAGAACTAAAGCTTCTAGAGATCGCTTGAATCTGGTTGATCCACACCATTACAGTTTCAGACGAGGAAAATCCACCATCGATCAAGTATTCATCCCAAACGAGCTCAAAACAAAGTACATACGGTCATCAAAAAAAGAGGGCACACCCCCGACGGCTTGGGCAGGATGTCACCATAGGCAGTTAAAACTTCGACTTAGTTAAGGACTTCGTCTACCCCAGAAAAACATAGTTTTTTCGCGTAAGACCAAACTGTCTTCATACAGGACTATCATATGCCAAAAGCGGATGAAGAAACATTTGTCCGTTTCGAGAGAAACTGCGTATGATTTTCGGTCACGTTTGTTGTTTGACGAGGAATGGAAGGGGAAAGTCGAAAGGAGCAATTCACTTTTCATACCTTCAACAAGCAGCAGTCTATGAGGGTTGATAGGGATGGTCTAATCCATACCTCACGCGTAACGGTGCAAGAACACTACAAAAATATCCCTAACAAGAATGATATCAGAAGCCTCTTCTCTAACTGTGGTCGGAGATATTACCTACATTAAATGATTCCGTCTGCTGTAACTGAATGTCAAACCACAGAGCATATACTACATCCAAACTACGAGTATGTGAATATGCGACACATTCCCACTTAAGCAAGCGTACAAGTATCTTCTGCAAGAGTACTATGATCCCTAAGGTCATAACAAAAGGCTCGACAAGTGACCACTACAAATTAAGGATTGCTAAATTTAGTGTTTCTATAGGGTTGGGCATCAAGCTGCTACATCATACATAGCCACAAATCTAACGACCGAAGTGTCGAGACAGCGAGTAATTTGATATTTTTTCTCTATGGCATTTTTGCGTGCATTTTGGAACCATCTAAACTTTGCGTTCCATTTCATTTTACTTTCTCAAAACGTTCCTTGCAATTTTGACTAATTGAGATGCAGATAAGATGCTACACATATTTTTAGGTGGAGAGCAGTAAGTCGGTTTACCCTTTTGGGTTTAGTTAGAGTTTTTGCAGCGTTCTTAGCATTAGATCCCTTAGAGTACCCTACCGCAATATTTTATCGTCTTTCGTGGCAAGAAGTCTAAAAGATTTTGTAGGTACTGTGCTGCTGAACTGCTATGTTATCACCTCTTCTTTCACCTTTTAAAAAAAACCCTCAATATTTTTTCTATCAGGAATTAATTATTATTATTTTTTTTTCTGTCAATACAGAGCACTCAGACAAAGAACTAGTCCATTATAATCCCTGTATGATCCTTTTCCTGAAGCATCTCAGTCTTTCGATGAAAAATGAGTAAGCGCTTCAGAGATAAAGTGCCTGCAGTACCCCATCAGCGTCGAGTACTTGTAGCTAGATGCGAGCATAGACGGCACACTCACAGAGATAACACTCCGCGTTATTGTCATCACTGGCATAATAAGCATCGCAGAATTTTGTGTCCAGCACACTTCAGTGCTTAGGAAAAGCGTAGGGCACCGTCACAACGCTAATAAGCAGCCTGCAGTTTTTCCTACTCAGGGACATTGGGAAAGTTGTTGACCTCTAGGAGACGTTACGAAACATCCGTTTGATCTGCCAGTGAGCTGGACAGTGATGTCATCAGCAGTTGTGATCATATGAAAACCAAATGTCATTGGAAGCCCTAAACGACGACACAGGCAGTTCTAACCCAGGTTCGGGTACTGAAAACTCTTCTCTGAGTCTTCCCTAGGAAGTTCATCGGCTATTTAACATATACTGCACCAATTAAGTGCTAGACACCATCCGACAGTACGGCTACATCATTTGCATATGCTTTAAGGACTAAAACGAATAAAATCTGTAAATTTAAATACGGGCTATAATTCGAACGCGTAAAAATTGCAATCCCATTTTGTACCCAAATTAGCCTGTATATTCTCTAGTTTCAGTTTGTTATTGATTTTAGTTCAGTGCGGTTTAAAATATTTATAAAATATGAGTCAAGAGGAACGCCGTAAAAAGATCATCGACAAATGACTCGAAAATACTTCGCATCCAAACCATTTCATCGCAAAAAATTTAAACGTAGCACGCAGTACAGTGGATTCTGTTATTAAACGATTTTTGGAGACGTTGATTGTTAAGCGAAAACAGAAAAGTGGAGCTAAAAGTGGAGCACATGATACAAATTTGGACAGGAAAATAGTGGGTACCATCGTAAAAAACCGGACTATGTCATCCAGAGATGTTGCTCGGAAATGTAATACCAACCAAACAATGGTACAAAGATCTAAAAAAAGTAACGGTCTAAAAATACGAAAAAAAAACAAAAAATACCAAAAGTTACTGAAAAGCAAAAAAAAGTCATAAAAACACGAGCCCGAAAGCTATACGAGTTGATCGGCAACAAGAAAGGGTGCTTGGTTTTGGATGACGAAACTTATGTCAAAGCCGACTTTACCACTCTTCCAGGTGCGCAGTTTTACAACTCGTTTGAAGCTGAGATTCTTCCGCAATCAACAACATCGATTGGGATGGAAAAATTCCTGTCAAAATATCTCGTTTGGCAGGCCATTTGCCAATGTGGACACAGAAGCTCATCGTTTATTACAACGGGAATAATTAACGGAGAAATGCACATTAACGAGTGCCTAAAAACACGGTTGATTCCTTTCTTTAACAAACACGAGGGTTCAACATTATTTTGGCCAGATTTAGCTTCAGCTCACTATGCTCATGCGACGTTGAGCTTTCTTGTTGCTAAAAATGTCGACTTTGTCCTAAAAGACATGAATCCACCCAATGTTCCACTGTGTCGTCCCATTGAAAGGTATTGGGCTTTGGTCAAAGCTAAATTGAGGAAAAGTGAGCAGTGTGCAAAGGACATAAAAGATTTTAGTGTTAAATGGAAAAGAGCGTCCAAAAAGATCACGGATGTAACTGTCACCAACCTTATGAAGGGCATTCGAAAAAGTTGAGGAAAGAATGGGAACCCAAATAATTTTTTTATTTTTTGTAATTGTTAATGAATTTAATAAAAACAGAGTTTTAAAGCAAATAAAAAAAATTTAGATGAATTATGAAAATATATATTTTTTTTTTACTTTGAAGTTTCCAAATTTTATTCATTTCAGTCCTTAGCATAGACGTCAGGACTGTTTAGGGCGTCCAGCAGCGGGTCAACCAACATGCACCAGAGCAGTAGAGACAACACGCCGCTTTGCGGGCAATCCCTGTTTACCTCCGTCATCATATATCCGCAATTAATGTGATATTCACTAGCTGTGCTTTCATCCACATTATTCGTTCGTCTGCGCCGTGTATCACGATGTATCATCTTGACTCCACCCTATTTTGATATTAAAGGGCTTTCAGACCTTAATGGAGCAGCTGACGTTCTGCACATTCTGACAAATTTGTTTGACATGGTAAAATTAGATATAGCTCTAGATAACTATTCTCTATAGGCGCTGCAGCTTTGAAATCGATAAGGAGGTGATGTGTATTCATGAGTTTTTACCAAGATCTGTCGCAGTGTCAACATCTCAATTATTGTATTGTGAAACGACTATCAAGCTGATAGTCTTCAATCAGATCATTAAAAAATAGTTCCACGCTCCGAAAACGAATATGAAAATTAGAATGCTGGTGAATTAGAAGCCTAGAGATTATGAAGTATTTAAATCAAAAGGAATATTGAAGACTAAGCGAAGTCTTATGGTTCATCAGCGTTTCTTTTGTGAATATACAATAGTTAGATGTCGTGAATACAATGTAGTGAGTAGTAAATACACGCGGGATATGAAATAATCATTTCTCTACATACGCCCACGTCTGTAAATATACAATAGGTCAACTGTTTTGCCACTTAGTGAAATATAGACAGATCCTCGCGGATTACTCAGATCTGAAACTATGGAATAGTGCCGTTTCTCTCGCTGTCTGGCCATTTATGTGTGTGGTGATGTAGCTTATCAAACACCGCCGCAATGCAATTCCTGATCCAATCCGGGATTCAAATCCATGTAGTTCAAATTCCATATCCGTAAGCAAATTACCTAGTAGTGCTTCATTTACTGAAGCCTCAAACTGGACAGCAATTCGAGCTTAAACGGATTTGATGCGCTGTCGGACTCCACAAAAAGAATTGTATCCCTATATCTTCATACTGAAATCGTTATTCCTGCCGGTTTCAGTTCACACAATTCTGGGCTTCTTCAAACCGACAACACCTTGGAGTTGTTCTTTTAACTTCTAGCCCTGGTAAGTACACCGTTGATATTCTCTGCCGTCGGACAACTATGTCATATCAACTAAATTGTTATATTCTGATCACATAATTTAAGAATACATATATTCCTTAAAGAATCGTATAATATGAGAAATTCAATTAGAGCGGACGTCGTGGTTGCCCAATGACGACGTGGAAGCCGCTGCTGATATGATCACAAACACTTTTCTCTTTGGAATGAGATCCTTTATCCCTCATCGGATAGAGTATTAAACCAAAAGAAAAAGCATGATACGAGGCTGTTAGGATTAGAGGACTGTTTTTTCAGTCTTTCAAGGAAAATCGAAAGCAGACCATTTGAACATCGCTTTTCTAAAGTGTGTGAATGTCTCAAAGGTAGTAACTACTTTTTGTCGTTCGTCGAAAATATCAGAAATTCTACTGTATCCTCATCCCATTTATGCTCATTTATGTTACAATATCATTCCAGCTGTCAGCTCTACGGATATGGCCAATCTCCTCGCTGTGCATTTCGCAACGCTTCCAGATTGTTTCATGTGTTCATTTAAGTAGAGAACTTCGAATCTTCAATGGGACAATTCCACTTTCGCACTCATGTAGTGGCAAGTATATCCAAAGGCCTTAATATATACAAATCCACCGGTGCAGATGGTATAGCTCCCCTCCTTCAGAAGAGGGGTGTTCCTCCGAGATGCTAAAACTACAGCGTCAGGTTTTTCATCAATCCTATTCTTTAGGACCTTTTCCGAGTAGATGGACGGGCATTTCTCTGCCCCGTCTTTAAAAGTCCGTATTTCTTCCTACAGATCTATTGTAATTAGATTCCTTCTTGTTGATATTATGGAAACGTTGATTAAACGTTAACCCATGTTATATGTATACATTTTGACACTAACATCCGGCAATGCTGTTTAAGTAATAAAAAGCCCACTGATGTCTTACTGAAAGTGTAACCAAATCTGGCGGAAGCAAGATAGTTGCATTTGTTATTTCATAGGCATCAACTGTTTCGTCGAAAATGCTTGCAGTTAAGATCTAAATTAAAAATTACCTCTTGCAGGTGTTTTGGATGACTTCAAGTCCAATATCCACAAAATAAATTTTGGTATGGGCAGGGTTTCATTCTGTCTCCCATCTTTTTGATTATTTCGAATTATCTTTTGTCGGCTACTTAGCGATTAGATTGCTAAAACGAAATTTAAACATCCAGCCATTTTCCATGCCACTTGCATCTTTGAAGCCGAAAACCTTTCCATTTTCGGTATATATGGTATGTCAATAACAACCTACACTGAAATTACCTTATGATGTAGGAAATACTTTTCCTCCTCTAATCTGGGCGCAATATGTGAGGCATTTATCTGCCAAGAATTGGAGTACAATGCGCACATCTGATCATGAAATCGTATGATCTCTTTGCAAGCGCTAGATAGTATTCTAAATCGTGCGATAAATCTCACAGGCAACCCCAACATTACCCATTTATTTGACGCCCTTCAACACCAATGTAATGTGTCTTGTATTACTTTTTCCTATCGCTATTGGGACTACTAATACTGCAATGAAATCGCAATTGTGCCCACACAAAGCTGGAACAGTAACGTGCAAGCCGCACAACTCGCTTATGGAATGGTCTGTCGAACCTTTTATTTTCTAGTCATTATAACCTGCAAACATTCAAAACCAACGGTCATAGTTATCTCTCTTTCTTGTTTCCCAAATTTTTCTTCTCATGAATTCATGAATTGCTTTGGGCTCAAGCGAAGGTGGAAACATGTGCAATCTAAAGGCTCAACCAGTAATAACAGGCGAAAGCCAACTGAAACTAATGTCAGGACCTATCCTGACATTTTCCTTAAGTTACCTAAAACTGACAAGTTGCCCATAGTAGGATTTTAAAAACGTATCCATCTGTCAAAAAAAAAAAAACGATCCTGTTGTGTGCGTCGCATAAATCATGATCGAATCCAAAATGGTTTCATTTTTAAAAACAAAAAACTAGATAGTGCTAAATTTTTTTTTATATGTATATGGTGTCAGATTTTCGTACAAGCAAAAGTGAACGGAAATTCGACGTTACTGAGTAATTCAGCGGTATGGGTGCAGAATACAAATCGCTTATATTCGTATATTTGCGTACGTACTCGTATGTATCCTTTCGTCAATTATGGGTGTGTCTTAAAGGTCTCAAAGTACTCAGCAATCTGATTAACTCTGATTGAGAATGAAGACGAATGTCAATGTCTAATAGTCGTAAAGTATTAAACAATCAGATTAACCCATCATAAGAGCTCACAGCTGGATGATCATAGTAAATCCGCTCTTAGATTGAGAATGAGGACGAATCTCAACATCAACGGATTTACCACCGACAAGTTCGTACTACTACCTTAAAATTGCATATTCAATTGCAAAGTGTAGTCATACCCTTACGCGGTTTTTTTTTCCTTCTTTCCATCTCTAAAATTCCCATGCACAAAAGAAGCAAAAAATACCCGCTCAGCTGTCAGTTAAAAAAGTAGAAACAGTTCAAGTTGGCTGTCGCGCGGCAAGTTTTTTTTAGTTTTAGTTTCTAAAGTTAAATGCCGGTGTCAATAAAATTCCTTTGACACACATGTAAGCCGGTAAGTCTATCTCAAAATCCGCCTCTATTTACTTCCATTTGTTGCATGCCAAATACTTTCAATTAAAATGAAATCCAAACGTTTGCACTAGGTGTCATCACTACCCCCCTTCATTTTTTTTTTTTTTTGCTGTCATTCAGGTAATTTTTTTCTTTTCGTTCTCAACGGAAAACGTTCAAAAAGACATTAACAAAAAAAAAAAAAGAGGAAAACCGCACGAACAGTAAAAGAAGAGAGAATACACAAAAATGGGACGCAGTCCATCGCCTGTTCATAGACGACGCGAAAAAGAGCGCAGCGAAAGAAAGAAACGTCGAGAAAGACGTTCTAGGGAACGTGAACGTGAGCGCGAAAGGGATCGCGATGGTGGCGGCCATCGGTCAGCGAGACGTCGTTCAAGAGAGAGAGAACGCGGCAGAAGCCGAAGCCGAGACAGATCATCTAGACGGCGTTCGAGGTGAATAAAGTGTAGTGTATACGAACCATGACGAAAGAATAAGTATAAAAACATTTTTATTATTTTCAAAATATATTCCAATGTATATTTTATCAAAAGGTAAGTGCTTCATATATTTAATATTGTAGAATTGTTGTTGGTGGCGTTGTTAAATGGAAATAAATTAAATTCCCAACGGCTATTTTTTGAGGTGTGGTGAAAAAGTGCAAAGGTGAAACTCATTGACGTTTCTATTCTGTCAAGTTTCTCACCGCATTTGGAAACCATTTTCGTCTCCACGTGAATTTTTCGAATTTCATAAAAGTTGAAATATTTCGACGAAAGTTAATCATATCGATTTCTTCCCTTTATACGAATAGTTGGAAAGTAAAGAGTGTTAAATAAAAGTAGAAATAAAAATGGCTTTACGCGTGCAATTCGAAAACAACGATGATATCGGTGTATTTAGTAAATTAACAAATACATACTGCTTAGTGGCCATAGGAGGGTCGGAAGCATTTTACAGCGTTTTTGAATCGGAATTGGCCGATACAATTCCGGTGAGTCATGTGAGCATTGGTGGATGTCGTATTATTGGACGGCTAACAGTCGGAAATCGCAAAGGGCTGCTTGTACCCAGTTCAACTACAGATGTGGAACTACAAGATATCCGGAACACTCTGCCGGATGGTGTGAAAATACAGCGCGTGGAGGAGCGTTTATCTGCACTGGGAAATGTCATAGCTTGTAATGATTATGTGGCATTGGTGCATCCCGATTTGGACAAAGAAACAGAGGAAATCATTGGAGATGTTTTAAATGTGGAAGTCTTTCGACAAACCATTGCTGATAACACATTGGTGGGCTCATATACAGTACTCAGTAATCAAGGTGGCATGGTACACCCGAAGACTTCAATCCAAGATCAAGATGAGTTATCATCACTGTTGCAAGTGCCTTTGGTAGCAGGAACTGTCAATAGAGGTAGTGAGGTGCTTGCTGCTGGCATGGTCGTCAACGACTGGATTTCATTCTGTGGAATGAGCACAACATCCACTGAAGTTTCAGTGATAGAGAGCGTTTTCAAGCTGAATCAAGCGCAGCCGTCCACAGTGACAACGAAACTAAGGGCGGCTCTGATCGAGGATATGTCGTAAACAGGGAGAATTTATTTTTGTTTTAGCTTAAGTTAGGACATGTAATGTAGTTTCAAACAATAGCATATGGCAGAACCAAGAGTTCCTTTCCATGTTCACAAAACAATTCTTTTTGTAAAAAAATGTAAATGTAAAAAACAAAAAAAAATATATTTCTTGTGACAGAAGCTTTGTGGGATATTCTTTGTGTGTTGAATTGTTTGCAGGAAAATCCTTGGGGCGAAGTAAGTGGTTTGGAAGGCTCTAATATCATGGGCTTATGAGACTAGCCATATCGTTTGCTAATCGATCTTTCTTGGTTGCTTCTAAGTATTCATATCCAAACCTGCACTTATAGACCAACAGCTCGCAGCAATTTTTGGGCTCGAAGATATAACCCACAGGTTGATACTTATATATGGAGTACTCAAGTAATGCGGAAGTCTGGCAGCATTTTGCTGCTGAGGTTGGAAAAAATGGGTTTCTTTTTCATTATCAGGATTATTATAACCACTTGATTTTAGTGTTAGTGGTGATCACAAAAATATACATAGGTCCCAGACATTTTACACGGCCATTCCCTTGTCAAACAAAAGAAATTTTTGGAATGTCAAATTTCAAATTTGCACAGCCTACTAACGCATTTACTGTCGTAATACGAAGCATTAATGACGTATGTCGGGGTAATTTCCTAAAGCTTTTAGACGGTTAGAAAAGACTTAAGTCGAGGTGTGACTGTACTTATATTGAACCCTGGTAGTTGAGATCTAAGAGACTTTTGGAGGCGAGCATTTTTTCGTTTCATATGGTATGCACGATTTTTTTTATATTAGTTTCCGCTCAAAGGATCATTAACATGCTTTAAATATCTGCACACACCGTGGGTGAAGGACAATTAGAGTACGATATCGTTCTACGTTTGTCTTAAATGTTTGTGGTTTATAATGAGTAGAAAATACAGAGTTCGGGAGGGCATTCCATAAGGGAGTTGAACGGCTTGCATGTTACGGTTGAGGTTTAAAGAAGCTGAATTTGGAGCACTGGTTGTGAATATAGCGATAGAACAATGTAACCCCTTGAAGGGTGTAAATTTATTGGCAATATTGGGGTCATCGTTGAGTTTTATAGCACGGTTTTGAGTCCTTTCTAGCAAGTGCAAAGAGATCTTCGGAGTACATGACCAGCTGTGAGGATTTCACTCCAATTTTGGACGGATTTGGTCCAAATTTATATTCTTTACACCAGTACTTCAGAAAAAGTTTACGTTTTTCACCACTTTTGGCGATATTGAATATGTGGTCATTCCAACGGAGGTTATTTTTCGGTTTTGACAATATAATTGTTTACCTTTTCCTTTAACAACAGCAGGTACCATAGTGTTTTGAAAGCATTTAATTCCATTCTGTTGATAGTTCTTCAACCAGTTATCCAGTTATTATCGGAATTTAATGCGCTTAACATACGCTGGTGTTCCCGTTCTACTACCCAAGAGCAGTGACATCTGTCCGGGGATAAATTTGATGATATACTGGATTATAAATATCAGACAAGAGATAATTAATGAAATCTTGAAAATGTGTCGGAAACAGAACAGAACCCTGGGCCCTCCAACATCTATTTCGTAGATACCAGATTGGATAGTCGGATACAACTGGAATTAAAATTTCCGAAAGGTTATTTTAAATAGGCCTTCGCCGGATTGGTGTTTCACTTTTCGATGGTACATCCCATCCTTAGTGCCGGTCATTGAGAAGTTTTTGCTTTTCGAGATATTTCACGAACTGACTGCTTAACGTTTCCATGACCTTGGTAAGAGTACGTAAGGGCAATGGGTCTAAAGGAGGACTGTGAATAGAATTTTGAGGGACAGGCTAGACAAAAGATGTCTTCCATCTACTCCTAAAGAGTAGAACTGATAAAAAAGCTTACGCAATAGTTTTGCCAGCGCGGAATGGAGAAGGGGAAATACAATATCTGGAAAAGCGGATTTGTGTATATTGAGATTATTGATATTTTCCCATTAAGTATTGTAAATGCGCAAGTGAATTTGTCCTATTGGATATTTGACTCTAGTATAGGTGGACACACGACAGATTGTCACTGGCCAATGTTGTTATAATTACTGTAGCGTTGTCAATATTTGCGGTGCAAATGGCAATATTGATTTGCTGTAACAATTCAATGCTCACTCATGAGCTCACCTTACCGATCTCACCCATAACGCATACCTGGTCTCTCTGGTTTATCATCCCGACCTAGCTCAGCCTACGTGGATCCAGTTATGCGAGATGGGGGTGAACGATTATTATAGCTGTTAGTACCGCTCCGATAGGCTTTTTTTTGAGCCGAGCATAACAATTTTGTATTATTTTTCAACGTAATCTACTATAACCTGTATACATTTTGTATACTCGTAGGGTGCTCCAAGTTTTTAAACCGGCTACAAATAGTTATCTACGACAACGTCTCTACTACGGAGGATATGATTTCGTTATTTATTGAAAATTTATTTCCGTCCACCCAAATTTAAGCCTTGGAAATAAAGAATAATCGCTGCAGGCAACAGGTACTCGTAAATAAGGGGAGTGTTCAAAAAATTCTAGTCCTAATTTGTGAATTTTAGTCATTGCAACTGCGTAGCTTGGTGAAAAACACTTATCTTCTTTGCATACGGGAGGATTTTGGTTAAATGCAGGAGCAGGTTCGCCTCTTCCAGTTCACATGATTGTTCACATGCACATGTGATTGTGCAGTCCCTCTAAACTTTTCTAATTTAACTTTTTTTGGTATATTATTTTTTAAAGGCTAAAGTTCTCCATGCGTGATACTTCACTTTTGTGTCACTGATATTGGTTGATCTGAAAAATAATAAAACACAAATACATCAATAATCGAAATACAATTTTCAACACGTATTGTAGCTTAATTTTCACTTTACACTTTTTGATTTGAATAAATAAATTGTAAAATTTAAACAAAGTGAACGAAATCTATACTCTGGAAGCTCCAACTAATGCGCTTGAACTAATAATAAGAAAGTAAACACACTGATATCCACACACTGCTGGGAAGTTGCGAAAAAATGAAATAGCCGATGAGTCATTGTGTTACTTTATGTTTGGCTTTTTTTTTACCAGTTTATTAGCAAAATCAAAATACAATATAAATTGTTGTTAAAGGGTATATGCATCGTTAAGGCAGTAGATCTTATTACACAACTGTATAAGTCTTGAGGACATCTAGAAGTAAGTTAGATTTGTTAGACTGGTATCAGACAAAGTTGTGTAATTAATGTGCAGGTACTCAACGTTGTGAAATATGTTCGTACTGTATCTCCGTTAATTTGTCCGGATCTATAGCTACTCGTAGATTTGTTAATTGTTTTTAAGTTATCATTTTCCAAAGATTGATGAGATAGGTAAGCAGATTTTCTTTTTATTCTTTTAGAGTGTTTGATTAGCGCCTTAAAACTTAGATTATTTCAATCTTATTTCTATTTGCGTGCAAAATTCACTACTTAAATGAAATACAAGGAGCAAAGTTGTTGCATTGTTGAATGGTACAAATAAGTGACAAGCGTGATGTAGAGATTTTATATTGTATTTGTGATAAGGCAGAGAAAGTTTCTCATTGAGTACTGTCGTAAAGGAAGAGAGTGATATGTGACTGGTAGGTAGATAGTTGGGTGCCCTGTGACTAATTACTCAATGCTTGCTAAGACCATGCTCCTATTTTTGGTATTACCTCGGAAGCCAAAGAGAGACCCTGGATTTAGAAGTCATCGGGCTCATCGGAAACTACTACTACGTTCTTATTCGAAGATAGGACAGTCACACTGCAGGTGATGAACAGATTCAATTTGTTTTGTCCTTGTAGCTTCTGCAGTATTCGCTATGGATGATACCGAGTCATTGCATGCGAATACATAGGCAGAATGTCCAATGATTATGCCACACAGGCAAGGTGAATCTTTACTATTGAGCTTTGTTAATGAGATCGATTTTTTCTTGTGATATATCCATATTTAGAAATTTATATATATTTTCTACGAAAAAGAGAGGTTCAAAGAGGGAACCTTCTTTCCGAATTCGTAAACTTCACACTTATGTGTGGCATGACCTGGTTCCCAGCATATGGTCAACGTATTCTCACTTACACGTCTTCTTTGTTATTTACTAGTTTCGATATTATTACCGTGGATTCCAAAGTCTTAAAGGTTTTTTTTTTATATACAGGGTGTTCTATAAATCAACGTCAACGAAACGGGTGATAGGTCCAGTGTTGTCGGTTATCACAAAATTATAAAAAAAAATCTAAGTCATGTACCTTTAAAATTATTGGCACTCAAAAAAAATCGAGAAATCTGACACCCTGCGACGATCTTTCAAGTACTGTGACCGCAAATCTTTAGTTTTCTTTGATTTGTTTGTTATCACGTAACCCTGAGTAACTGTTCTGTAAATTACGGTACAAAATTGAAACATAATTATATCGGTTTTAACTAAAATATTGCTTGTTTGTCCGTCCATGTATCTGAAAATCATTAATCACCCAACTTGAACTGACTGTACTGACAAAAAAATGTACTATGCCATTTTGGCAAGTAACTTTAAAAGATGGCGTATTTAGTCCGGATTCCAAAATGGTATGACACTTGCTAGACTAACGTTTAACTGAGGACAAATAAAATATTTTGCTAAAGAAACCCGATTCATAGTTAATTCTTTTTAATAAGTTGAAATGACTTGACATTTCATTTCGTTTTTTTCCATCACAGAGCACACAACATTACGTTCTCTTGGTACATACACTCAGGATCGCTTTACACAACTGTTGCTTGTTCCGCGACTAAACGCCATCTACCGATCTTGTATCTTACAACAAACGTTCAAACTGTTCGCCTTCAGCGGCAATGCAAGCTCTGCATCTTCTTACAAATGATCTGGGAATAAGACGGGCATATCTTGGTAAGTGGTTCTCCAAAAAATCTGAATAAACCCCGGCATTCAAATTCTGCGGCAGCTCGAATGGGCCAATAATTCTACCATTCAAAATTCCCGTCCACATGTTTACTTTAAAACGGTACTGTGATCTATATTCCCGCATAAAATATGGATTTTCGACGTGCCACTAGTGCAATTGTAACCGTCCCTTTGAAAAGTTGATTCGTCCGACCATAGAATTTTTTCTAAGAATCTCGGATCTTCTCTGAACCTCTGCAACATCGTTTGACAAAATTTCACTCTGTCGGCATAATCTCGGGGTAGCAGACTTTGGACTCGTTGTACATGGTACGAATGAAGCTGGTTATTCCTTAGAATTCGGTGTGCTGTATTTTTGGGCACTCATATGTTTTCTTCAATCGCAGATACTGAGGTACTAGGGTCCTGTGCGACTGCTTGTAAGACTTCGTCCACGTAGGGCATGACGGGTCTTCCCTCACTAACCATTAGATTTGGTAATCGACACTCTGGGAATGACCGGTGCACATTTACAAACACTCGATGGTCCTGATGACGCTGAGCATTTGGGTATCTCTCATGATAAAGTCTGGCTGCAGCACTAGCATTACACCTGTATTCCCCATAAATGTTAACATATTCCTGAGCAGTGTATCGAGATGGCATGATGGCATTCCTATAAAGAAAGCCAAAGTTATAAGCACGAAATCAACACGAATACAGAATACTGCGCTGTAAGCGAAGGAGCGTAACGTACTGTAGCATTGCATGATGTGCCTATGCGTCACTGCTTGACAAGGGTGGCATCTTTATCTGTTTCACTCAAACTAGTCGAAATGTTGTGTTTATGCGTCTCAATCACCGCGTCACTGTCTGTCTCGCTCACACTTGGTACTCATTTTTCCTTATTAAGAAGAATTAACTATGAATCGGGTTTCTTTAACAAAATATTTTGTTTGTCCTCAATTAAGCGTTAGTCTAGCAAGTGTCATACCATTTTGGAATCCAGACTAAATACGCCCTCTTTTAAAGTTACTTGCCAAAATGGCACAGTACATTTTTTGTCATTACAGTCAGTTCAAGTTGGGTGATTAATGATTTTCAGATACATGGATGGACAAAAAAGCAATATTTTTAGTTAAAACCGATATAGTTATGTTTCAATTTTGTACCGTAATTTACAGAACAGTTACTCAGGGTTACGTGACAACAAAATAATCGAAGAAAAGTAAAGTATTTGAAATATCGTCACAGGGTATCAGGTTTCTCGATATTTTTTTGAGTGCAAATAATTTTAAAAGTACATGACTTAGATTTTTTTTTATAAATTTGTGATAACCGACACCACTTGACCTATCACCCGTTTCCGGCTTGACGTTGATTTTTGGGACACCATGTATAGATTTCCGCCAGGTGATGAATCGATTCTACCCGTCGAGATGTTCGGAAATGCTTAGTTAAGCTAATTTTAAAAAGCTACAATTTGAAATCATCGAGGAAAGTCTCACTTGAGTAGACAATTCTCAGCGTTTGGTAATTTTAAGTAAAGAACGTCTCTTATTGGACGCAGAATAGATAAGTCCCGTTTCATATGAGGATTTACTCTTCGGAAGAGTAATTCTGCTTAGTAACATCGTACTTTTAATCTCAGATACCAACAATATGTTTGAATTTTATAGACTTGATTCCACCTTAAAATCAATTCCGCCAAGATATCACAAGTTTTCGCTTTGAAATAACAAATAGGCCTAAGATAAAGTCTTGGTGTACCTGCTTGATGATAGTTTTTTTTAGCTTTAAAGACGTTGCTATAATAAAAACAATAATGTTACCTATGTTAATTTTCAGATCAAGAAGTCATTCTAGGGAGCGTGCATATCCATCCACATCATCTCGGGCCCGAGCAGAAAGGCCAAAAATAAGTGAAGCTGATTTGGAAGGAAAATCTCCCGAAGAAGTTGAGATGTTAAAAACGATGGGATTTTGTACCTTTGACACAACGAAAAACAAAAAAGTGGATGGCAACGATGTTGGAGAGGTGCATGTTATTCTTAAACGTAAATATCGCCAGTACATGAATCGTAAGGGCGGATTTAATCGACCGCTGGACTTTGTTGCCTAGCTGTTAATTATTGCCACCATCGGATACATACGAATTTGTTTTGCTTCTTTAATCACACATTTCAAACAAACATATGCATTGAACATTTGCATAGATTTATAATAGATTTTATACGAATGCCTAGATAGCAATGCAACTAATGCATTAAACTACAGGCTTATCATAGTATATTATTCTACTCTGACAAT
This sequence comes from Volucella zonaria, assembly GCA_963966105.1. NCBI lineage: Eukaryota > Metazoa > Arthropoda > Insecta > Diptera > Syrphidae > Volucella > Volucella zonaria. The sequence goes on along the minus strand of OZ014533.1, from coordinate 52,435,947 downwards.
CCTGCAATTTTTTGCCATAGACCGGTTTACAAAATTTTCTAAATTTCCACTTATTGCCTTAATGCAGAAATAGTACATACAGAGGCTTAACACAAGGCATGAGGGTTCAACTCATCGTGTCCCACATAATCAAAAGTTTGAAATTTCAGTCGCTATTTTTCTCAATAGCAACTCCAAAAATTACGAGTACTGTTACAACAGTTGATTTTTGGTTTTTTTTTTTTTAATTTTGTTGATACAGTGTCATAAAGATAGACCATTACGATCAGCTTATAGAAAAAAGGAAACACTAGGTTGAGGGGTGTAAAAGAAATTTTGATTTATAAGACACAACAAGAATTGATTGGATACTCAAAGTTATTCATTTGATAAGGGAGTGCCTACCAAATTTAAAATTTTGCCGCTTTTCCTAGATGGTTTCTTCCTAGCTGTTTGTAATTATCAAAATCTTTAATGATGGTATATTTATATATATTTATTATACAATTACAAAATTTACAACACACACACAACCATACACATTCCCATCAGTCCCTTCAGTCCCTTCAGTCCCTTCAGTCCCTTCATTAAATCCCAACAAAACTCCTTGCCCCTTACACTATCCTCCATACAATGCAATAGTACAATTTTTTATACAAAGAGCTTTATTTATAAAAAAAATATTTATTTATACACACACATCATTCCCCCCAACCCCCACAAACCCTACATCCTGTAAATATAATCCAGCAATAGTTACAACTCCCCAACAAGCAGCCCCTTTCTCCTCCATACAATAGACCAAATGCAATAGCCAGGATTTTGTTAACTTTTTTGTTTTGTTGATAACTTTACACACACAAGTGCCACAACAATATTAAAAAAAAATAAAAATAAAAAATAACAATAGAATTACCTCAAACAAGAGAACAATAGACAGCCGTGTTATATAGAAAATATACCTCATGTCAGTAAATGATTTTTCATTTCAAATAAAGAATTTGCAAAATGCAGTCGCAGATGCAGATGCAGATGTAGATGCAAATGCATTTAATACATATTAACAATATCATATTTTTGGTTTACAACATTTTTTTGGTTACTTCTTACATCTGAACCCACAAACATATACACACTTATTACAATAAAGAATAAATCGAAATTGCAGGGATTTATTTCTATAGTTTTTTTTTTCTTTTTGTTATCAAACAACTTTTTATTATTATGTTTTTTGTTTGTATCTCATATTTTTACTTATACTTTGTATTTATGACAATTTTCTTTTCATTTAACGTTGATATGTAAATTCATTTTCAGGCATAAAAGTTTGTTATAATATTTGTTGGATTAATTATTGCAATTAAAATTAAAATCTAAGACTACAAATTTATTGTATTTCGAGTAATTTTTTTTTTTAAATAACGATTAAGAATAATTGTTTTATAAGAAAATCACATTTTTTTATGACAATGAAATCCACAAAATAATGTATAGATTGTTAATAAAATTACATATAAAGTAAACAAAACTGAATTGGCGTTTTATTTTACATTTTCTTTTTTTTTAATAATCCGCGCGCGCTCAAGGGGTTTTTGTACCTTTGAAGGGAGGAACCGATGTACATTGTTTTTATATGTTTGTAAGTTATAACGACCAGGAAACACAGAGATCAGTAGGGCATTCCATAAGCGAGTTGTACTGCTTAGGAAAGAATCATGATATTTTAGAGTACGTCCGAAAATGGACTTCAGGGTATACTGATGAGCATTCATAGCGAGACGGGTGTTACTGTTAAAAATTTGAATGGGCGGAATGCTACTGGCGATTTCTACGTAGCACTGTTGGTGGAAATAGCAATAAAACAGAGTGAGACACGAGACATTACGTCGGCGTTCGAGGGTGTCCATTGTTTGAGTGATATTAGTCTCACCTATAAGCTTTATCGCACGGTTTTGGATCCTATGTAGCAGGTGCAGAGATGTTTTGAGCGCACCCGACCAGATATTGGAATTGTACTTCAATTTCGGGCGGATAAACGCCTTATATATTGTGGCCAGATCAGAGGGGGTAAAGTGTTTCTTACATCGCTTCAGGAAACATAGACATTTCGCAGCATTTTTGACGACATCGGATATGTGATCATTCCAACGTAAGTTGTCACTGACACACACTGCCAAATGCCTTAGAAATATCAAGTGCAACTATTTTGCTTTCGCCAGATTGATTTACGCTTTGATTCCACTTTTCGGCGAGACATGCCATCATATTGCCGGTGATTAAAAAGTTTTCGTGTTTCGAGATATTTCATGAGCTGACTGTTTATCAGCGTTTCCATGACCTTGGAAAGAAGGAGGAGAGAGAAGAAGATTCGCCTTCTTTTAGGGACTGGCTGGACAAATGCTGTTTTCCATCTGCTCGGAAAGAGTCCTAAAGAGCAGGATTGATGAAAAAGTTTACGCAGTGGTTTTGCCAGCGAGGAAGAACACCTCTTCAGAAGAAGGGGAGATATACCATCTGGACCATCTGTTATTACACGAGTGCGAAAGCGGATTCGTCCCATTGAAGATTCGACGCACTCAAGTGTAGGCGGAGACAGTGCACAATCCGTGAGTGTTGAGCTGGCCGCAAAGTGTGCAGCAAGCAGATTGGCCTTATCCAAAGAGCTGACAGCTGGAATGTCATTGTAACTGAGTGTTGGTATGGAGGATGAGGCAGCATTTCTAATGTTTTTGACGAAACCAGCAATTGTTACTGCCTTTGGGGCATTGCAGTATTTTTTGCCTCAGTTTTTAGTCGTATTGGAATTTCACACGCTTGAGAAAGACGTTGCAGTCATTTCAGGCTGGTTTAAACTTTTTTCGGTTTTCCTCTTTTGGGTTGGTCTTGTAGGACCGAAAAAACATTTCTCTAACCCTGACAGCCTCTTTACAGCTCGAGTCGTACCATGCCTTTTCTTTTGGTTTCATACTCTTCATCCGATGAGAGATAAAGTTTCTCATTACAAAGGGAATGGTGTCTGTGATCATATCAGCAGCGGCATCCACGTCATTATGGAGGAAACGTAACGACCAGTTAAAATTCCTAAAGAAGCTGTTAAGACCACTCCAGTTGGCTTTCTCGTATTGCCATACGGTTCTTTTAGGAATCTTTTCTCTAACTGTGTGGTCGGTGCACGAGAAATTAGCTGATATGACACAATGGTCCAACGAGACTAGAGGGTACTTATCAGGGTGGGAAGTTAAAAACAAGTCCAGGGTGTTGGCGGTATGACTATCAACATCTGGTATTCGTGTGGGCTCATTTAAAAGCTGGGTTAAATTATTTTCCGCAGCAAAAGTACACACCATCCCTCGGGTGTTGTCTGTCCAGAATGTCGAAGCCAACTAGAATTGTGTATATTGAAATCGTCCGTAATCACGATTTCAGTATGAGGATAGAGGGATACATTTCCTTGTATGGAGTCAGACAGCGCATCAAACTCGTTAAAGCTCGAGTTGCTGTCCAGTTTGGGGCTTCTGTAAATAAAGCAGTAGTAGATAGAATTTTAACCACATGAAATTGAATTCAATTTTACATCTGATAAAATAATATCTAGCGTAGGATTGTTTAATTATAAGGCTACGAATGAATTCGCAGATAGTTTGCTCTCAATATAAAAGATAAAATGAATTGATAAGGGAACGAGAATTGTACTGGTAATTGTAATGAGCCACCAGCATATGTTTCAATTTGATAAGATATTACTGACCTTCAAAATAGAGATTGTGAGTGGGGTTAAATACTCTGCCACTGAAAAACCCTGCTATTGCGACCTGTATTGACGTTGAACAAGTTACGTGCAGCCGAGCAACCCGTGGTCACAAAATAAATGCTGGCGTGCCCCAGGTCTCCGTTCTGTCTCCGATACTCTTTTCAGTTTTCATCAACGATCTCTTGTCTGCTACATCTAATCCAATATATTTCTTTGCTGACGACATTACTCTCTGCTTTTCATATTCGCTCCCGGACTCACGTCTCTGCTCTTCGGCTGTAGACCGGGAACGGCAGGGTATGTTAAGCTCATTAAATTTTGATATTAACAGCATAACTAATTGGGGAACCACTAACAGAGTACTCGTAGAATTGAATGCTTCCAAAACACAATGATGCCTGCTGTCGTTAAAGCGTAATTTAAACACACAACCATTATCCATGAATGGCACTTGCATCGTCGAAACCGATAAACTTTCCATTCTCGGTATGTGTGTTAATGACAACTTACGTTGGAATGACCACATATTCGGTGTCGTCAAAAATGCTGTGAAATGTCTGCGATGTAAGAAATAATTTATCCCCTCAGATCTGGCCTCAATATATAAGGCATTTATTCGCCCGAAATTGGAGTACAATGCCCACATCTGGTCAGGTGCGCCCAAAACATCACCTGCTAGATAGGATTTGAAATCGTGTGATAAAACTCATAGGTGATACTAATGTCACTGAAACAATGGACACCCTCGAACGCTGACGTAATGTCTCCAGTCTCACTTTGTTTTATCGCTATTTCCACCATCAGTGCTCCATTGAAATCGCCAGTAGCATTCCGCCCCTTCAATAGTTTAAACGTAATACTCCTCTAGATATAAATGCTCAACCGTACACCTTCAACCCCGCTTTCGAACGTACTCTAAAATATTGTGATTCATACATAAGATTTTCAAGTTGCGAATAACGACTCTGAACACTATTTAATTGTGACTAAAGATCATAGATACTAACGACAAAGAGCACAGTTAGGAAATTTCAAGTCGGACGTCATATCTGGTATTTTACTAATTTTTTTCGGTGCACATAACGAAACCGCTGGTTTGACGACGAATGGGGGCATGCACACGTAGTAGCTTGAAATAAGAGAATGAAACCAGCTCGAAAGCTCTACACATAGCGAAGAGAAAGATAGAGTTCAAAAAGCCCGCGTACTAGTATATTCAGATGCTGTAACAGAAATGAAATTTGGATGTTAAACCAGAAGGTTTAACTAACATATCGAGAATTCAAAGCCAGAGATATTCAAGGAAACTTGGTTGGCAACTGCTGAATAATGAAAACGGAGTTGCGGTTGTCAGTACTTATATGTCTTGTCATAGATAATTCTGTGCTTTTGTCCATGCTCATCTTTTTGGTTAATTGATAGTTTATCTCGATGTGAATGATACTGAAAGCGACGGACTTTGAACATGGTCTCCGACTTTCGAGTTCCCGGCATGTACTCGTAACTCGTTTAACAGACTCTGGCTTTAAAATTTATCGAGCGTTTTCTCCTACTAGTCTGATTCGACATCTTCCATGAAATCTTGTTTTTTCTTAACTCTTCAATTCCCAGTGTCACCTCTAGGTGACAGAGGTTTTAATTTTTTTTTTAGTTCAATGGTAAATGAATTTTTGCATTTTACCATTATCACTAGAAAACTAATAAGTGCCTTTATACTCGTATTATTCTTTTTTCTGACTACACTAGCTATGCGTTTTTTGTCAAATTTATATAATTCTTTCGCGCGTTATTAAATTTTTTTCTTGTTGGTGTTATTCGTGCAATACAAACTCGGATAATTATGTTGAAATCGTAAGTATTGTCTTTTTTATAATTGCGTGTTCTGGGCTAGATGAGCCGAGAATTAATTTTTAATAGTTGGAGAAGAAGTCTCCGAACGCTTAGAAAACAATAAAACACGTAATTTCTTATTTTTTATTGATCTTTATTTGATGAAGAGGTGAATACAACTGTGTCAATCTGCTCTACGTATTAACCTCGTAATCTCTGTACCTTGTAAAACAGCTGGTTTTTCTTTACATTAGTACGTATATGGTCATTGACCCTGCTTTGCATTTTATGTGCCATACTGTTCATTTATAATGCACTAATATTGTTACATTTGTTAACAATGCCCCCTACTTTACATTGTTTGAACGGGATGGCTCTATCGCTGATTGCACTCTCACTTCATGTATTGACAGCACTCCCATTTAATTGACAGCACTCCCATTTGATTGAAGGTGGTTGGAGTGAGCCTTTCCCAGTCCCTTGTGGATTTAGCGTAGGTGTGAGTGAGTCGGCATGTTCTTTGACCTGCTGCCTGTCATTCGTGTGACCGTTCGGCAGATCATTTCGTGGTTTGTGATATTTTGTTTGCGTTGCAGGATATTTAGTGACGGCGCGTACACTTCGTTCGCGCTGCAGCAACCAAATGGCATGCCCAAGAAGTGGAAGTGCGTGTTGACAAACCACGATGACGTTTGAGTTAGGGTGCACCACAGCGATGGAAATATTGTTGGGAACCAACATTGCATGTGGTAAATGAATCCATTAGCTACGAGTATAAAACAATTCTATTTTACTATAAAAATAACACTTGGCATGGTTACAATAACGTTCAAAATATGAAGTGTCACCTGTAGGTGACACTGGGGAGTATTGTAATAAAATAATTGCTGCGTTTTGCCGATTCATGGTGATGGGATTTTAGAACTTACTTACGTCTTAAAGGTTGACATTAGCTGAAATCATCGAGGAATTAGAGACAGAGGAGGTCCCTGGCGACATTGTTTTGTTTCCTCCAGACGATGGCATGGTAACTGACGAAGAAAATGGAAATGAAAACGAAGCTAATTTGCTCCATCCAGTCCAGTCGTATGCTTCGTTCTCAAATGGAGCTACAAAATGGGCCATCTTTTTCAGAAGACATTTGTAAAGATGACCAGAAGGAAGATGAAGAAGAAGCTAATGTTTCTGCACCGAAGAAAAAGAAGAATACTATAAAATGGTGGTGCAACAACACATCTTTCATTGCTTGTGGTAAAGGGGGCTCTGATGAAGTTGTTTTTAATTATCTGGAGGAGGTAACGGCAATTGAATGTTTTGAGTTGCTGTACAGTGAAGGCATAGTGCAATTCATAACAGATATGAGTAACTTATACTTATACTCGTATAAATCAGAGTGTTCTAGCATGAGACGAAGTAGATTTTCCGAGATTCAGCAATATTTACATCTTTGCGATAGTACATCATTACCGCCCAACGACAAATTTGCTAAAGTTCGCCAGTATTTTACAAAACTTAATGAAAATTTTACATCAAATTTCAATAAAGCGGGGTCGTCACACATTTCTATAGATGAAACTATAATTTCATACTTCGGTAGATATGGTACCAAACAACACATCCATGGAAAGCCCATTAGGTTTGGATACAAACTTTGGTTAGCAGCTACTCGCCTTGGATACTTGGTAACCTCTGAGTTGTATCATGGCGCCTCTGGTCCAGCTTTTAAAATGCAACCATAATATGGCTTAGGAGCCGCAGTTATTTTGGAGCTATATTCTAGATTACAACAGGAATTAGGACCATACAATTTGTATTTTGACAACTTTTCATATTTGCAAGAAGGAGAAACGGGAACTATCCGGGAAAACCGTCTGGAAAATTGTATACTGGTGAATCCCAAAGACATGGAAAAGAGACCTAGAGATGAGCGGTGTCATCAAATGTCTAGTGAAATTATTGTAGCTAAGTGGCACGATAACAGTATTGTTGCAGTTGCATCAAACTGCCACGGATTGACACCTATTTCAAAAGTGGATCGGATTAGTGTCAAAAATAAAAAACGGACATAAATTCAGGTTGATTGCCCAGCTGTTATAAAGATGTATAACAAGTTTATGGGTGGGGTTGACCGTTTCGATGAAAATATTGACTCCATGAGGACAAGTCTTCGCGGTAAAAAGTGGTGGTACCCTTTATTTGCTTTTGGTCTAGACGCTGCTTGTCAAAATGCTTGGCATATAAAAAACAATCAGCAGATAACTGGACCTATAGCGATTTTCGCAGATATGTTGTAACCACTTGCATATCTTCAAAAACATGGAGAGCCTGCAAACCGTGATGTGTCTTGCGGAGTCCCAGTTCAGATTAGGGTCTCAAGAGAAGTAAGGTCTACAGGTAGCGCCGATGATCACATCGAAACAGCTTTTCCTCAACGGCGATGCAGATATTCCCACCAACGCACACGGAAAATGTGCGCTAAGTGTAATGTTGGTTTGCATTTGAAATGTTTTTTTGTAAAGCGATGGTCCTATCGGATGCAACATTTTGTTGTACTTTTGAAGTAATAACATTCGTTACTGTGACCTGCTGTTGTGGTGAAGGTGGAACTAATTGCGGTGGTTGATTTGGTTGTGGGATACGAATGGCAATAAGTAGCACAGCCGGTTGTTGTTGCTGTTGTTGTTGTTGAGGTGTGGTAGCTGATCCTTTTATAGATGATGATAAAGATTGTTCATGTCTTTGTCTGGTGTCCGCAGTTCGCGGTGCTGTTGCAATATGTTTCTTTGGAGATTTTTCTACAATCTGAGAGGAGGGTGGTGAAGCTGTTGTTATTTTACGGGGATTCGGAGCGTTCTATAATATTGTATAAAACGTGAAATCTCAATCTTCTCTACAACAGGATGGTTGAGGTCGATGAAATCGGTATATTGAGGGCTGGAAAAGGGTTCTTTGGTTTTATGATTCCACTTTATTTCAATTAATTTTCGGTTAATTAAGAAAAGGTTATTTTCTTAACAAGATAAGCACTAGGAGTGCTAATCAGCACGGTTTGGCCAACATAAACGCTGGATTTGAACTTGAATAAACTTTCATGGGATCATAGGGATAAGAGTATTAGCGAGAAACCTTTTGGCAGCAACAGAATGACACCTGGAATACCATTTCAAACGAAGCAATATCAATATTGATAAAGAGGATGCTCAGACTTTTTAAGGCTGTTACAAAAGTTCGAGTAGTTCTAGCTTAACCTTGTTTCTTAATTCTATTGAAATATTATTTAAAACGTATCGTACATACATTTCATAGATTTTCTAAGTACGTTAACTTGTGGACGGTAGTGTATGCATATGTATACTTACAAAAGCTTACAGCTTTTCATATTTTTTAGATTTTTAAGGTACAGAAACTTTCGAATATTTTAAGTACATACTGTTAGATGTTTAATAAAGCTTTGTAGCCTCTTTATGCGTTAAAGTAAGTTGTCATTTGAAAAGCTTAAAATATTGGCCAATGGCCATACTCCGTTGTATGAAGTTCAACCCTATAGTACGAGTAAATAGGCAATTTAACTGAATTTATAGCCAAGAGTATAGACAGCTTTTTATAAATCGTTTTTCAATGATCACTTTTCAACTATGTATGTGTTGGGTTTACTTTTAATCAAAAAAGCGTTGTTACTTGTCTTGATGACGATTTAATAAATTCATTCGAACGATTATTTCATGCCATTTAATATTAGAAAATAGTTTCGGGCATATGTCCACCACGGCTACCTAGTACGAAGCGCATTCTAGAGGTTTAATTGCTGACTATTCGCCTTGTACACTTCTTGGAAGATTGCAACAATGGATGCGCATAAATCAGGCTGAATTTGACCGATGGCATGGGTTATTTTGGCCTTGAGGGCCGCTGTAGTTTGTGGCTTATTCGCATAGACCTGCGACTTCAGAAAACCTCACAATAAAAAGTCTAACGGGGTCAAGTCGCACGATCTCCTGTTGAAACCACATTTCGTCCATATTATTCAATTCAGGCCAAAAGAAGTTGGTAATCATGGACCTATTTCGCTCGCCGTTGACGGCGATGGCCTGGCCAATGTCGTTCTCAAAGAAATATGGACCGATGACGCCGCCAACCCAAAATCCACACCAAACAGTGACTTTTTCGGGATGCATTGGACGCTTTTGGATCTCATGTGGATTGGTATCGTCCCAAATTTGTCAATTTGGTTTGTTGACGTACCTATTCATCCAGAAATGGGCCTCATCGCTGAAGATGATTTTTCGATGAAAATTAGGGTCATTTTCCAAGTACTTCAGAGCCCATTCAGCTTACCTTCAGCTCCAGGGTCAGTTGAATTTTGTACGGGTGCAGGCCCAACTCACGACGCAAAATTCGCCAAGTTGTGGTCTGCGAAAAGCCGAGTTCTTGTGAGCGACGCGAAATCGACTGCCTCGGATTCTCCTGAATACTCTCATAGACGGCGGCGATGTTTTCGGAAGACCTTCCGTTTCGTCGACGTAAGGGTGTTGGTTTACCGTTTTCTGAACCAGTGGACTCAAATTTATCCACCAAACTACGAATAGTCCTCTCGGTAGGACGATTATGGCGACCGTAAAATGGGCGAAGCGCACGGAACGTTGCCCGAACAGAACACCCATTTTGATAAAAAATTTGACAGATGTAGCTTCAACAATATGGCCGCTATCAACTGATCCGGAAGTCCCTATTGGAAGACCCTGTACCTTCTCTATACAATGAAGTTGTCACCAGCTCCTATTGGATCTATGTATGGTAGGTATTGTACGAGTAGTTTGTATCTTTCTTCTGAAAGATAAATGAAGGTGGTTATATACGAGTAATGTTATGTAGATTTTAAAATTTACAGGTAGTTCCCTTTTGTTGACCAGTGTATAATAATTGTTATCTTCAAAAAAATAGCTTTTTCTTCAATGTCAATATTTGTATGTGTTGTAGGTGTTTACGTGACTAGTTTCATGCAATATACATATGCAGCCTTTACCACTCCGCCGCTCACTCTGTTTAAAAGACCCGAATGAGATTTGGATTGTTTACAACCTACTCGTACAAATCAATAATAAATGCCCTGGGGAACTACCGCAACTGCGTAAGCTGAACAAAAGAACTTAATTTATACGTATGCCACCATAAACAGTTCACAAGAGCTGATATAATAGAGGTCACTTATTGAATCATCCTTCCCGCAAAGCTGATAAATCGGTCAATACACTATTAAAGTATTTCTTGTTGTCAAAGTTGTAAACAAGCAGGTGTTGCATCTTCATAGGAATTTTTAAGAAAACATTTAATTTTTGCGCATTTATAAACAGAGTTATGTACTTTGTGTCATGATGTGTACACAGATACAACTAGCCAATTAGTAATTGTGGGTCCAGTATTTTTACTCTTATAGATTCACAACAAACGAGTTACTGCTAAAATACTCAGTATGTCATTGGATTAAATGCCGAAGACATCCGGGTCCATGTCAACACTTGTTACGAAAGGACGACAGCAAATAATCGACTTAATCCTATCCAACAAATACGCCCAGCAGATTACTAACTGGAAAGTATCATACCACCAGGGGTTCCTATGTAAGACCATAGATGAATTGAGTTTCCAATTGGATATCAGGTCTCGACCTTCATAAAACTAATTGGGTGTACTCTTTCATATCTTAGATTAAGATTTATTTTTTTAGGTAGTCTGTAAGTTTTTAGTAAGTATTAAACTCAAAAGAGTCCATAGACTAAGTTTTTGCTTTTTAAAAATGTTTTCTTAGTTTAAGCTGTATTGTCTTAAATATAAGAATAAGAAAAAAACCTGTCAAAACGTCGAAAGACATAGTTTAAGTGTTAGGATTAACTTAGAGTACTCGCATGGGGCCAGTAAGTTAGAATAAGAACATTTGTAAGTTATTTAAGCTAATTTTTAAGCGTTTTTTTTGTCTAGAATGTAAGAGTAAATTACGTATATAAATAAAAATGCATTTAAATTGAAAAAAAAATTGACTTTCAGATTTGTTAAAACTTCGACCAGGGTTAGAAAGAGCTGCTCCGAACCTGATTGGTGCACTCACCAAATGTTTTTGCTTGTGTAGATTGCCTATTCTATGGTACAACGCAGATCACTATCGACTAATTGAAGCAAAAAGAATGTACCACCTTCATCAAAAATTTTCCGGAATTTATTCAAATACTTGCAAATACAAGTTTATTCATCTAAATCTATATTTTCCAATTTAAAGTAATCCCCATCGACTGCAAAACACTTATGCCAGCGCTTGATCCAATCCTCGAAATATTTTTTATATTCGGTTTTCGGTATGTCCATCAGTGCTTCCTGCGATTTTTCCATTACTTGTTCTCGGCTGCTGAAACGCGTTCCCCGCAGTGGTTTTTTAACTCGATTGAACAGAAAGAAGTCACAGGGAGCCAAATCAGGTAAATTCGGTGGCTGTTGGATACTCGTAGTATTTGTTGCATTTTTCGTCAAAAAATTACGAATAATGATGGCACTTTGCGACGCGACGGTGCGTTATCATGGTGCAAAATCCACGAGTTTTCTGCCCACAATTCTGGTCTCTTTCGGCAAATTGCTTCATGTAAACGTCTCATAACGCCCAAATAATACTCTTTGTTTATTGTCTGGCCTTCTGGCAAAAATTCATGATGCACTACACCGTTGTAATCCATGAAAACCGTGAGCATTGCCTTCTTTTTTTACTGAAAACGACGTGATTTTTTTGGTCTCGGCTCATTTGGTGAACGCCATTCACTTGCCTGATGTCTGGATTGCGTGTCGTACTCATAAACCCACGTCTCGTCTCCAGTAATGATCCTTTTGATGAATGTGGGATCGGATTTAGCCTCGCAAATCATTTCTTTTGCGACGTCAACGCGGTCTCTTTTTTGCATGAAATTGAGGTTTTTTGGCACCAACTTTGCTGGTACACGACGGAAACCCAAATCATTAACCAAAATGTCTTTGACGGATCCATAGGTAACGTTCAAGTCCTCCGCTATCTCTCTGATGGTTAATTTGCGGTTATTGACCAACATTTCTTTTATGAGTACTTCATCAATGTTTTCGTCGGTTTTCGATGTCGATGGTCTGCCACTGCGTTCATCATCTTCGATTGACTCACGACCACTTTTGAACCGCTCGTGCCACTGGTAAACGACCGTTTTCTTTAGAGAATCCTTGCCGAAACACTTTTCCAACATTTCCAACGTTCGCGCACAATTAAATCCGTTTTTTACGCAAAATTTAATACGAGTAAAAGTTCGTTGTTGCAAATTTAAATCCATTTGTAAAATTGTAAAAAATCGCCAACACACACAGTGATAAATGTACTCTTGGCTACGTACCTTTTGCAAATGTCAAGCTATGATGCTAAGATTTAGAGAGAATGTCAACAACAGATTAGGCAACTCAACAAAAAAACAGAACTCAAATCGAAACAATGGGAGTACCACACGGCGGGTTTGGTCGGGATCAAGGTAGTATGTATGTACGAGGGGCGTTCAATATATTCTCGGTATCGATATGAAGGAAAATGCGAATTCAATTTAAATTGTTTTTATTTTTCAATATGATCTCCCCTTACATCAATGCATTTGTTACATCTTCAGATAAGCTTTTTTAAACCCTCAAAATAATAAATTTCCTCTTTCTCTGCAAAATACCGATGATGAGTTCTTCATCATCCGAAAATCTTTTTCCACGAAGACATTTTTTCAAATCCGGAAACAGGAAATAATCACTAGGGGCAAGGTCTGGACTATAGGGTGGGTGTTGGATTTCTTCGAAACCACAATCTCGCGCAGCAGCCTTGGAAGCTCGCACCGTGTGAACAGGAGCGTTGTCATGAAGAAGCAACACACCCGCTGCGAGTTTACCCCGTCTTTTCTTTTTAATTTCCTCCCGCAAATTATGCAAAGTGGAAGCGTAGGATGTGGCGTTGATGGTTTCACCTTTTTTTTTTGTACTCAATGAGCAAGATTCCCTTTGAGTCCCAAAAAACTGTGGCCATGAGCTTTCGGGCAGACGGAGTGACTTTGACCTTTCTCGGGGGGTCTGTTCCTTTTTTATGCCACTGCATGGACTCTTGTTTGCTTTCAGGGTCATAGTGGTGGACCCATGTTTCGTCCCCAGTAACAATTCGATCCATAACACCGTCCGCGTTCTCACTACACATCTCCAAAAGCTCTCTACAGCATGCGATTCTCACTTTTTATCTGAGGCGCTGTGAGCATTCGTGGCACCCACCTTGCACTGACCTTTGAAAGGTTAAGATGGTCATGAAGAATGGTGTGAATGGTACCAATTGAAAGCTTGGTGATCTCTGCCATCATTTTCACCTTTATTTGGGCATCCTCAAGAACAAGTTTTTCGACTTCTTTGATGCTTTCTCCCGTACAAGCAGTAGCCGGGGCGCCGGAGCGGGGGTCGTCCTCAATGCTCTCTCTGCCTCTCTTGAACTCACTTGACCACTTTTGCACAGTTGATAATGAAGGTGCGGAACCCTGGTAAACAGCCACCATCTCTTCATGAATAGTTTTTTGACTTTTTCCTTGCTTAGTGAGAAATTTAATTACAGCGCGATGCTCAATTTTCACCATCATCGCCTCAGTTGCCATTATGATTCTGTTTAACTAGAGATAAAACGCGAATTAATAATCACATTTATATGAAATTTTACATAAATGCACTAAAATAATAGTGTTACTTGATAAATAAGTCAATTTATATATGCAACCACAGCTTCACCCCGATACCGAGAATATCTTGAACGCCCCTCGTATGTACGTAGAAGGCTAAATCTAATTTTAAAGAATGTCTTCTAAATATCTAAACAGGAGCAAATTATGCAGATTGAAAATACTTAGAAAACCGAATGGCACCTATAGTGAGTCAAAAGTAGAGACCCTCAGTCTGATATTTGAGACTCACTTTCCGGTAATCAGATCATAGCCAGCTTGCAACCAGTTATATCACTGGAATTAAAAGTGTGCTAAGTAATAAAAACCGCCGTAATAGATATCTGCCATCAGCTGTAGTGACGGATGTTGCCATCCAATATGCTGTGTCATTCTTTTATACTCTCAACTCGTCTGTGGCCGATATATCTACAATAGTTATGTTGCAAAAATGGTATAGACCAACTTCTATCACCTCTGAAGAGAATGTTTATTGCTAGCCTGGCATTGGCCTGCATACCGAATTATATATGCAGATCGGTATAGATCGGTATAGATGACTACTAGAGATCCATCAGTCTGACTTTTTTCTTGTTGAAGAGCATAGAGTGCATGTATGTCTGAGGTTCATAAAATATGTTGATGTGCACGACAGAAACGAACGCGCATTTGGCCAGAAGTGGTGCGCGTACAGCATTTTCATTGCCATTGAGGGTACCTTGCACAACTTTATTTACTCAGGCTGAACAAGTGTTACCCATTGCTCGGCGCCCTGTCTCCTGTGCTATGATAAGAGCTGGCCCCTCTGCTTAATGCTCTCAATAATTCTAACGCCTATGCTCAGGCGTATGCTAAGTACTTGGCTTTCATCCTGAATAGGAATCGTCTTTGACACTTCAGAGATTTGTAAGTATCTTCTGAATTTACTCGGTTATGATAAGATGAAGGTAATACTATGCATGAGTTGTTGAGTAAGAACAAGTTTTCGCGCTTTTCGTGCTTTTAGGTCTTCCCATTTTTTTTTAAACAATATTTTTAGTCTCAGCTCAAATAAACACCAAACTTTACTAATCACGATCGGTCGCTGATGCCAATTTATATAACAAAAAACAGTGACCTGAAACCCATTTAAGTTCAATTATACTTTATTATGGTGGTTATTATTAATTATTGGGTCTACAAGTAAGTTTCCAGCGTTTGTCAGAGATGGCGCCACCAGTGGATCCCGGGTAGAAATGTTAGACCCCATGTGTTTTGTTTGTAGGTTTTGTATCTGTCAACAACTTTGCAGCGTTATATTTGAGCAGTTCTATCGGTGTCGTACATTTTATCGAGCAAAATCATGGCAAGTTTCCAGCCAAATAAACGTCATTTGCGGGAAGCGCTGCTTTTATTCTTTAATATGAAGAAAAGTGCGGCTGCGGCCTATCGTTTGCTTTCGGAAACTTATGGGGCGGAATGTATTGGTGAATCGACGTGCCGCGAGTGGTTCAAACGGTTCAAAAGTGCTGATTTTGGAGTTGAAGACAAAGATCGCCCCGGAAAGCCGAAAAGTTTTGAAGACGAGGAATTGGACGCTTTACTGGATGAGGATCCGTGTCAGATTCAAGAAGAACTTGCTGCATCATTGGGCGTCACGCAACAAGCCGTTTCCCTGCGCCTAAAAGCACTGGGATTCATTCAAAAGGTTGGAAACTGGGTGCTGTACTAATTGAAGCCAAGAGACGTCGGACGGCGATTTTGTATGTCCGAAATGTTACTGCAGCGGTATAAAAATAAATCATTTTTCATTGTATTGTCACTGGTGATGAGAAATGGATTTATTATGATAATCCTAAATGCAGAAAATCGTATACAAAGCCCGGCGAGCCCGTCCAATCGACGCAGAAACGAAATATTCACGTGAATAAGGTCATGCTCTGCATATGGTGGGATCAAAAGGGTGTCGTATACTGCGAACTGCTTCCGAGTGGTGAAACCATCAAAGGACCATTATATCGAACCCAACTAATTCGTTTGAAGCGGGCATTAAAAGAAAAACGGCCAGAATATGAGACCAGGCATGAGTCCGTCATTTCTCATAACGACAACGCTCGGCCACATGTTGCGGTTTCGGTGAAAAACTATTTGGAAAATAGTGGATGGGAAATTCTGCCTCACCCGCCTTACAGTCCAGACTTGGCACTATCTGACTACCACTTGTTTCGTTCGATGCAGAACGCTCTTACGGGAATACGCTTCAGCTCAGTAGAGGAAATCAAAAATTGGCTAGATACGTTCTTGGGCTCGAAAGACGAGAAATTTTTTTGGTCCGGAATTCATAAATTGCCAGAAAGATGGGGGAAAGTTGTAACTTCCGATGGACGATACTTTGAATAAAGCATTGTAACTATGTTTTCATAATAAAACTTCAAATTTTGGAAAAAAACGCTGGAAACTTACTTGTAGACCCAATATATATTAAAAAAAAAACGAGAAAAAACAAATA
This sequence comes from Volucella zonaria, assembly GCA_963966105.1. Taxonomy (NCBI): domain Eukaryota; kingdom Metazoa; phylum Arthropoda; class Insecta; order Diptera; family Syrphidae; genus Volucella; species Volucella zonaria. The sequence goes on along the minus strand of OZ014533.1, from coordinate 52,419,173 downwards.
ATAAACATTTTCCAAGTAGCCAATTAATAAACAATTTTATTTAATTCTCTATGTACCTGCAATGTTGCTCCGTTCTCAATTCATTTTTATAGGGGTTAACATAAAGTCCTAAAATAAAAATAAAGCAAAATAAATATTCAACCAAGGAGCCTTTGTCTAAGTACGAGTATGCAAAAAGGGACATACAAAACTTCTTAGAAATTGATCAGCGATTTCTTTGAAGAGAAATTGAAATAATAAATTAACAATCAGTTTTTTCAGATCATCATACTTTTTCTTAAACCAGGTTTTAGTAAAAAAAAAAACATATATTCAATTAGGCCTTAACGTATAAAAAATTATAAAATAATAAATGCCCCATTCGGGTTTTCAATTTTTTTTCAATTTATATGCATTTTTATTTGATTCCTTAACTTACTCTTACATGCTAGACAAAAAAACGCTTAAAAATTAGCTTAAATAACTTACACATAATCTTATACTAACTTACTGGCCCCATGCGGGCACTCTAAATTAATCCTAACACTTAAACTATGTCTTTCGACGGATCTTACAGTCTATATTTATTTTTATATATAACGAAACTAAAACTAAGAAAATCAATTTTAAGTAAAAACTTAGTATATGTGCCCCATTCGGGTGGGTAAATACGATTTTCGGTAATGCATATACCCGGTAAATACCCGGGGTAGGTAAAAAAACGAAGCCCATCACTACTTACAATTACTTAACAGATACAGAATCTTATCACAAAAATTTTGAGTCAAGTTTTTAACAGTCCTCGATAGTATAGTGGTCAGTATCCCCGCCTGTCACGCGGGAGACCGGGGTTCAATTCCCCGTCGGGGAGGAGAGTGTTTTATTTTTTATTTTTTTTAAATGTTATTATTGTATATTACAAACCTAGCTGAACCCATGCTCGCCTTGCTTCGCTCTCTAAAGGCTGCCTCATGCATACAAATTGTATGTATTATTAGAGCTAGTCAAAAAACATCAAAGTATTGTCCAAAAAATTGTTGTGTACAATAAATTTTGTGGATTAATTGCATTTTATCAATGTCGTTGCAATGGGTAGCTTTCAGCCCTTAAGTGCAGATTTCATAGTTCTAAAACACCAACATGCTCTAAAATATTATCAAACGTAATAAAAAATGCAATACTATAAATTATGCACAATTGTACTTTATTATAGTAAAAATGTTTTACAAAGTTTCTTTGTGGTGGTGAGGTTCACGCCCGCGGTATGCAGTGTTGGTCCCTGCGTCTTATTTACCGTCATCGCGAAGCAGACGCTGATGAGAAATTGCACACGCTTAAATTGAAACGGAAAACTGTTACATATGATTGGAATTCGAGGGCACCGCAGCCTGTCAACACTTCCGCTTCTACCAGATATCGTTGCAAAGTTGTGACTCTAAGTCGGGTGCCGTTACAACACAACTTAGGCGGAATCAAGTTTCTTAGAAGAATAATAGGTACACCCACTTTTAGTTTTAATGTATGTGATGAAGGCTCGGGAGCAGAAAGCGAATTTAAATATTTGACCGGATAGTTGGTTGTTTCTTCTTGATCCATAACCCGGTTGATTGAAGTGTATTTTACACTTTGACCATCAACACGTGTCAATATCTCGTTATTAATAGCTGCAGCTTCATCAATCCGAGGCGACAAAATAGCTCGCTCACAAAGGCAAGAATTCTCACGGTTTGTTAGTTGCGATATACCACCTTGATCAAAGAGTTAAATTCAGAAAATGTAAAATACAAGTTTATTCGTCTAAATCTACATATATTGTTCCCTTTAAAGTAATCCCCACCGACTGCAACACACTTATGCCAGCGCTTGATCCAATCCTCGAAACATTTCTTATACAGTATTCGGTTTTCGGTATGTCTGTCCATCAGTGCTTCCTGCTTTATTTTCCATTACTTCCTCTCGGCTGCTGAAACGCGTTCCCCGCAGTGGTTTTTTAACTCGATTGAACAGAAAGAAGTCACAGGGAGCCAAATCAGGTAAATTCGGTGGCTGTTGGATAGTATTTGTTGCATTTTTCGTCAAAAAATTACGAATAATGATGGCACTTTGCGACGCGACGGTGCGTTATCATGGTGCAAAATCCACGAGTTTTCTGCCCACAATTCTGGTCTCTTTCGGCAAATTGCTTCACGCAAACGTCTCATAACGCCCAAATAATACTCTTTGTTTATTGTCTGGCCTTCGGGCAAAAATTCATGATGCACTACACCGTTGTAATCCATGAAAACCGTGAGCATTGCCTTCTTTTTTTACTGAAAACGACGTGATTTTTTTGGTCTCGGCTCATTTGGTGAACGCCATTCACTTGCCTGATGTCTGGATTGCGTGTCGTACTCATAAACCCACGTCTCGTCTCCAGTAATGATCCTTTTGATGAATGTGGGATCGGATTCAGCCTCGCAAATCATCTCTTTTGCGACGTCAACACGGTTTCTTTTTTGCATGAAATTGAGGTCTTTTGGCACCAATTTTGCTGCTACACGACGGAAACCCAAATCATTAACCAAAATGTCTTGGACGGATCCATAGGCAATGTTCAAGTCGTCCGCTATCTCTATGATGGTTAATTTGCGATTATTGACCAACATTTCTTTTACTTCATCAATGTTTTCGTCGGTTTTCGATGTCGATGGTCAGCCACTGCGTTCATCATCTTCGATTGACTCACGACCACTTTTGAACCGCTCGTGCCACTGGTAAACTACCGCTTTCTTTAGAGAATCGTAGCCGAAATACTTTTCCAACATTTCCAACGTTCGCGCACCATTAAATCCGTTTTTTACGCAAAATTTAATACGAGTAAAAGTTCGTTGTTGCAAATTTAAATCCATTTGTAAAATTGTAAAAAATCGCCAACACACACAGTGATAAATGTACTCTTGGCTACGTAACTTTTGCAAATGTCCAGCTATGACGCTAAGATTTAGAGGGAATGTCAACAACAGATTTACCAACTTAACAAAAAAAACAGAACTCCAATCGGAACAATGGGAGCGCCACACGGCGGTGTCCCCCGGGAACATTTTGATCAAGGTGGTGTCACCGTAAACGGATGAGATAAGTTCTTCGGTAGAAGACACAAAAAACTGATGTGATAAATTTACTTTGCCACTTTCTTCCGGAAGCGTTCCTTCACCAATTTTAAGTCATAAATCAGAGAAATGTTATGCGTTTGGATTGCCTCCTGTTCGTGCCCGCATATTGATGGTCAAGTGCATTTGAATAACACTGGACCAGAGACTTGACTTTTTCAAGCGTTTACTTCGTCAGTTCTTGTGTCTCGTGTCACTACCGGCAACGTTTGCCTAAAGTCTCCGCAAAATAGCACTGTAATGCCTCTTATTGGTCATCATACGACAATCATGTAAGGTTCTGTTAACGGCTTCTACTGCCTTACGGTGTGCAATAGTGCATTCGTCTCAAACAATTAGAGAACAGTCACGGAAAACTCGAGCTTTATCATTATTTCGGGGAATGTCGCAAACTGGACTTTCAGTGGTTCTAGTTATATGGGTATTTTCACAGTGCATGAGATGATAGCAATAATGTAGCTGCTATTCCTGACGACGCCACAGCCAATGCAATATTACTTTCGTATCTGCGCTAGTATTACCCTTGTTAAAAAAGTCTTTCCGGTCTTACCGGGTGCATCTAAAAACAACAGTTCTCCAAAGCTGTTGGTGGTGCTTTGACAAAAAAGACCGAAAATTCTCCGCTGCTCTGCTGTGAGGCTAGGCTTGTGCTGTTTCGACGGGGTCATAGTTGGTTTCGGATATATACTCTCTATTTCCACACTCACCACCTGAGTTTGGTTCGGGCAAACCATATTTTGACAGAAGATTACCACCAATAGACAGCACTATATCTTGTATAGCTTTTAAACAGCAATTAAGAACACTATCCCACAGCGCGTCATTCAGTTCGCCACCGCCAATAATTTGCCTCGTGTCTCGGAAAAAATCTTGTGATAAACTCTGTTGATATTTTTGCCACAATAGAGCAGCATCAGAATGTCCGCGGTATACCAACATTATGGCAAACAAATGACGCAAGAGACGTGGGCCCTCGCTGACGCATGCTTCCGCCAGCGCATCGTCCCAGTGGTGGTCGTCATCCAGCATATTTCGCGTCCGGCATGCAGCTTGAAAGATGGGATATTCGACGTCATCAACCATTCGCAAGGCGGCGAAAGAAGTGGGTCCTCGTACTGTGTGCAAGAGCAAGCGTAAATAATAACACTCCGAATTGTTAGACGCCTGGAATACCTTCTACCGTAGCATCTCGTTTCCGACGGTTAAAAATACCATGTTGCTTATCATATGTGTAGTAGGATGGAACTTACTCGAACAGTAGCGTTTTAGCAAAGCTGTCTGCCTCACATAACAGAAAAAAATGCAAGTAAAGTTGTCTTTATTGGGCTGTCTAACCGTTCTCTGATGTTCACAGGGTCAAAATTGTCCGCCCTCTAAGTAAACGTTAAGATGTATGACCGGTGGGGGTACCTCTCGTGAATCGGAATACTGAAAATTCGCTACATAGCCTCAGAAGAGCTTATACAACGGCCAGACTGGAATTGTGTCACTTCGTCGTGTTTGTTTCTCAATGCAAAAGTAGCTTGATCACTACCTTTATTTACATACTTACATATGTACTTTATGGACTGAACGCTGTTACACATTGGCGAATATGGTACAGCCCATCTATTGTCTACCACGATTTGCTGTCCACCGAGTCTTATTTTTGCAGTAAATCCACCTTGCTGAGGAGAACGTCGGCGATATAATGGTTCGTAGATCATTACTGCTGGCAAAGTTAGAGAACTACAGTGTCACAGCAAACGTTTTTTGTTTATCTGATTTGATTTGCGTAAGGCACGTAAATGTTATTTTTTTAAAAAAAATTATTTTTTGTGAACGAAAACGGTTTTTATACACTTAGTAACTGAAGGCATGATTTCTTGTCAGAAAAGAAAGAGAGTAGGGTATTAAACGGTTCGTTACAGACGAACTGTTGCACTTTCTTATAGTGGAGATAGACTGCTAGTATTGATGCTATGGCACGAATATCATGGTATAGTGAATACTACAACCCCTGACAGACAGCATTTCGAAGTACACGTTGACTTTTGTGTTACTAGATGGAGTGAAACGTGACATCCTTGACCACCAGAATGCGCTGCTACTGCAAAAAAGGTTATGGTGCCTTGAAGTCCGTTCATATTTAGGCAGACATGCCAAATTCCAGTGCGATACTGTCTTTAGTTTTGTTTTGACAGCTGATTGTTATTGAGGTGTTTGGCATCATGTTGAGTATGGACAAAAACGATTTTCGTTCTCTCATAAAACATTATTTTTTGAGAGACAAAACGGCGAAGGAAACAAAAGAAATGTTGGATAAATATTATGGGGCTAATGCTCTGTCAGATTAGACTGTCAAATATTGGTTTCGAGAGTTTCGTGGTGACCGCAACTCCACTACCGATCAAGCGGCAGGCCCTCCGATGCGGTTACAGAGGACAATGTCAAAGAAATACATGAAATGGTTTGGTATTTTGTATTTTGCAGACTTTCCGGAAAATTAGTTTTCGGACTGGATCAAGATGTTGGAAAATCGCTGGAATAAGTGTATCAAACTAAAAGGGGACTATATTGAATAATATAAAAAACATTTCAAAAAAAAAAATTTTTTTACTCCCAAGGAGGTCACTTTTCACTCCATCTAGTAAGTAGCATACTTTGACGTTTATGTAGTCTGTCATAACAAACAAAAATATAATTTTTAAGGCAAGATGAATAAAAATGATTTACTTTTGTGCCAAATGAAGACGGTGAATACAAAGAAAGTTCAAATACTTGAAAGCGAAAGTGCATACTTAAGAATGCAAACCATTCAAAGTAATAGAAGATTCCATATGTACTCGCACATGCGAATGTGGATATAAATGGAGAAAAGATTCCGCAGTGTTTGGTCTGTGGTAAGTTTACATATAAATAGTTAGGGTCACTACAGATTAATATAAATGTATATTTATTTATACTTATAGGTGGAGTCATCTACATATTGGGAGGAAGAGGTTCCAAAATTCACAAGTTCCAAGTTCATAAACTCTTTCCGTGTGGATAGGGATACATTCCAATATCTTGTCGAAAACCTTTCACAACTAATCAAAACAGATACGAATTGGCGTTCTCCAATTTCATTGCAAAAAAGGCTAGCTATCGCATTATATTCCCCAGGATCTTCTGCCGGAGACAGAACCGTAGCAAGTCCGTTTGGTGTTGGCAGATAAACAGTTTTCCAGTAACATTATCTAAATTTTTACCCACCGACTCAGCATGACCTGATGAAAGTAGTTAATGGCTTTGAAGTTCTCGGATTTCCACAATGCTCTGAGGCAATTGACGGCTGCCATATTGAAGTTAGACCACCGAAGGATGAAGCTGTAGATTACTTCAACTTTAAAGGATGGTATTCAATGATCCTTTTTGCTGTAGTGGATTATCGCTACAGGTGTACCTACGTAAATGTTGGAAGTCCGGGAAAACGCACGATTCCACAATATTCGAATGCTCCGGTTTAAAAAAGCAGTACCTTAACAACCCTATATTTCAAGAAAATAAAAAGAATATTGAGGGAGCAGATATTAGAATATTGTTACTAGGAAATTCCGCTTTCAGACTGGCTTCATATATCATGAAGTCGTTTCCTAGTTCTACTGAGTTATCAGAGAGTGAAAAGGAATTTCATTTCAATTTGTCGAAAGCAGACGTGTTGTTAAGAATGCTTTTGGCCATTTGAAAGGACGTTTCCGGAAGCTTTCCAAAGGCTTAGAAATTCATATCGAAATTGGCTGAAGAACCTCGCTAATTCTGAAAAGCGTTCCAATAAAATTCAACCAAATAGAGTAACAACAGCTGGCGAACCAAACAAAACTGCAGAAGGTTATCAAATAAGACAAGCGCTTTCAAAATATTTCAGTAAGTTTATTTGTTTATTCATTCTTCTTTAAAATTGCATTTAGAAATTGATGCTGAATTATATTATTTTGCTCTAAAAGTGTTATTTTTTTTTATCATTTTCAATGCATGAATCGCAAAATTTTTTGAATTGCACCGATTCTTCTTTTGCTAGTTCCAAAAGTTTGTCACTACCACTGTTCGTTCTCTTCTTTCTAGTGCTTCGCTCCATCATTTGATGAGGGGGAACTCAACTCAGCAGCAGTGGAATTCAATCTTGGGGAAAATTCTGCAATATTTTCTTGAGAAGATTGATTGCTGCCATCCAATGCGTCTACTCCTGTAAAGCATACAATTTTACATTAATTTAGATTAATAAAAATATGACATGTTTGTATTTGCATTTAACAATTGATTCAACAATAACGTCCTCAATTCGATTGCTTTTAAAATGTCCTATAAATTAATTAATTTTATTAAAATGTTCCCAGTCTGAAGGGCTCCCACCAGAAGGCCCAATTTTTTTCTTCTCGGATCTAGAATATTGAAACATTTTTCTCAAAGTATATTGTTATTTATATAAAGCAGATGAAATACACACCTGAACTTTTTTGTCAAATTATTAATCCGCGTCCGGAGCTCAGTCGGATTTAATTGAACATTGTGCACCTACTGCGGCTCCTTGCACATTTTTTCAGCACTCCAACGTTGCCTCCCTTCAATTACTTTTGCTGTTTCAAATTTAGACAAAATAGTCCGCTTCGTGTCCATGTTTTAAAATTGTGGCTTCACTTTTTCGCTGTGAATTTTTGCTTTTGAATTGTCAAAGAAGCTTCGAAGACTAGCCAACAGAGAGAAAGCGGCGCTGCAATCAGTAAGATGGTATACTTACAAAAGAATGCGAATCTCAATACCAGGTATGTTTCGTGGTAAACCAGCTTTTAACGTAGTATTGCAGTGACAGATATGTCGTATAGAAAGTAGTATTGTTTAATTTTGCTATGAATTATAGTGAGGTAAAACTGATGATGAAATGCAAATATCAAACAGATTGAGAGTAAGCAGTAAAAGCAAAAGCGGAACAGCAGCATATCGGATGTATGGTTAGTTTTGGTTTGAGGTAAATAAATAAAAACATACGTACATATTTAGATACTAATTGTAGGTTAAAATTAATATTTATTTATTAAACTATATCTATTGTTATATATGGAATTCAATTTGAAGAACTGTCAGTTTCATAATCGGTTGAGGAATCATCTCCTGAACTGAACCTGAACACATCAGCTCATGAGAAAAGTATTCCTCCTCTGTCCTTATAACTTTTGCAGAAACTTTGCGCCAATCTTCAACTGTAATTTTTGAAAATTCTTCTTCAGCTAGTTTCTGAACATCCGATAATTTAAATGTTGTGTTTCGGTTTCCCACTCTTGCCTTGACAGTTGCTTAAATATTTTCAATAGGGTTGAGATCTGGATGATAGGCGCATATCCCGCGCCGTGAATTAGAGCGTCAATCTTATGCTTTCTATGGTGCATAGTTCGATAAAGTTCGAGTTTGAGCATCTGTGAACTATGTGGCATATTGTAGTGGACAAGCTATTGTAATATCTCAAATTTTCCGGAACCAGAACTGATTTGCTTGTCTTCCATTTGTTGTGAAATGATGCGTTGTTCATTACAATAACTGAAGGTTCTTCTATGTTATTTAAAACTTGACCTGTCGTCTATTTGGAGAAATTTTCAAAATTCATCTCATCGTGACAATCTCCTGTTTTATTTCCAGATTTAAATATAAGCAAGGCATTATCAACATCTGACCCTTTGAAATTGTCGCCTTTAATCCACGTCTGGTACCATCAGTTCATGCCCCTGGTCTTGTGTGTGAATATATGTTACATAGCTCTCGTCCAAATAAGTGATCTCATATCCTTTTGACCTGTATTCCCGCACCTTTCTCAGATATTTCGCTTATAAAAATTTAACTTAATTTTTTTTCGCACAGAAGTTTACGGTTTACTACATAATGCTTAAGTTAAGCTCCAAATCTTCCTGGACCCGTTGTCTCAACATTTTTAAGGTGATCATCATTTTTTCCTCAAGATGAAAGTTGTATATAATTCGCCGAATAGCTGTGATGTCAAAGTCGTCTAATGCAGTTTTCCATTTTTTGTATGGTACTTTTTTATTTGGAGATTTAATAACACCTTTATCCTCGTATTCCTTGATAATCGTTCGCATTGATCGGGCCGAAATTCCAGTGAACTTCTCAGTCTGCGAGTTTACGTGGGTTATGGGATTATCCAAACATAAACTCATAGCTTCTTCCAATTTTTTGTTATACATGCTAACTACGATCTTACGGACCTGACTTCCTATTGGTTTTCCTTTTCGCGATGAATCCATGACAATTTCCTGTATTTGTATAAGCTTGTGTTTGAGCAATGCTATTGTTTTCGTAAAACTGGATTCCAAATAGCAAATCCATCATTTATATGCGTTGGGTCTAGCTTGATTACAATTACATGTAATTAGTAATTGAAAAATTACTATTACCAATTAGTAATTAGGTACTTGTAAGTAGAAAGAAGTCCATTACTTTGGTAATGATTGAATAAAAAGTATGGCGTTAATAATTTTTTTAAGTGATTACCAAAAAAACCAAACAAAACACTTAAACAATTTTATTTCTAAGACCTAAAATCCTATCCTAAAATCTATGAACTAAAGTCCCACAAGTAGAAGCAAACACCATAAAATAAATAGAAACACGCCACATACACAGGTAACTAAACCTAAAGCATAAATTGTAAAACCATAAGAACCTCATTAATTACTAGTGTACACTAGTGTACGCAAATTCAACAAATATACCTACGCCCTGAATTTTTTGCCAATCCCACAATAGATAACAGGTAGCATTACATATAAAAAGTGTAGAAATTTGTCTACCCCATAATAAAAAAAATTAAAGTAATTTATGCAACAGCATTTTATTTGTGTTAGGCATTGGAAACTTCAGGTAAAACTTCGTACCATTTTTGTTCTCTTAAATCCTCTCTCTGCGCAATCGACCGTTGGCAAACTGAATTGGTAAGTACTATAAGTAGAAATCTAAACACACTACATTATTGTGCAAAACTTAAGCGACCATCTGAAATCGACATTTCACAGTAAATTTTTGAAAGTTTCTGCCACACCAAATAAAAAGAAATGAATATGGAATGATGTACATATATAAGAGAATGTTTTGAAATTTATAACTTTTTAAGAAAATAACAGTACTTCAGTATTAAAAAAATACGAAAACAAATAAAATAATCAAATTTAGCTGTGCAAAATCTACGCAACTTTGTACAATACTTTTCCAGGTCACACATAAGGACTGAAACGAATAAAATCTGTAAATTTTAATACGGGCTATACTTCCAATGCGTAATAATTGCAATCCCATTTTGTACCCAAATTAGCCTGTATGTTCTCTAGTTTCAGTTTGTTATTGATTTTAGTTCGGTGCGGTTTAAAATATTTATAAAATATATACAAGAGGAAAGCCGTAAAAAGATCATCGACAAATGGCTCGAAAATACTTCGCGTCCAAACCATTTCATCGAAAAAAATTTAAACATTGCACGCAGTACAGTGGATTTTGTTATTAAACGATATTTGGAGACGTTGACAGTTAAGCGAAAACAGAAAAGTGGAGCTAAAAGTGGAGCACATGATACAAATTTGGACAGGAAAATAGTGGGTACCATCGTAAAAAATCGGACTATGTCATCCAGAGATGTTGCTCGGAAATGTAATACCATCCAAACAATGGTACAAAGACCTAAAAAAACGTAACGGTCTAAAAACACGGAAAAAACAAAAAATACCAAAAGTTACGGAAAAGCTAAAAAAAGTTATAAAAACACGGGTCCAAAAGCTATACGAGTTGATCGGCAACAGGAAAGCGTGCTTGGTTTTGGATGACGAAACTTATGTCAAAACCGACTTTACTACTCTTCCAGGTGCGCAGTTTTACAACTCGTTTGAAGCTGAGATTCTTCCGCAATCAACAACATCGATTGGGATGGAAAAATTCGAGTCAAAATATCTCGTTTGGCAGGCCATGCCAATGTGGACACAGAAGCTCATCGCTTACGACAATGGCAACAATTAACGGAGAAGTGTACATTAACGAGTGCCTGAAAAAACGGTTGATTCCTTTCTTAAACGAACACGAGGGTTCAACATTATTTTGGCCAGATTTAGCTTCAGCTCACTATGCTCATGCGACGTTGAGCTTTCTTGTTGCTAAAAATGTCGACTTTGTCCCAAAAGACATGAATCCACCCAATGTTCCACATTGCCGTCCCATTGAAAAGTATTGGGCTTTGGTCAAAGCTAAATTGAGGAAAACTGAGCAGTGTGCAAAGGACATAAAAGATTTTAGTGCTAAATGGAAAAGAGCGTCCAAAAAGATCACGGATGTAACTGTCACCAACCTTATGAAGGACATTCGAAAGAAGTTGAGGAAAGAATGGGAACCCAAATAATTTTTTTTATTTTTTGTAATTACGAATGAATTTAATAAAAACAGAGTTTTAAAGCAAATAAAAAAAATGTACATGAATTATGAAAATATTTTTTTCTTTTTACTTTGAAGTTTCCAAATTTTATTCGTTTCAGTCCTTAATGTGTACTTTTCTAACCAGGACAATGTCACTGTACAGCTTGTAGGATTTGTTGTTAAATCGTTAAATGCTTGGTGGATTGTGGACTCATTAACTAAAACCTCACTGAGAGCGGGAAATCGGACTCTTGATAAATGGCTTTAAACGTTCACACAAGACGGCAGATAAGATCTTGTATGCTATGTCAAGTAGACTGATGCCGCTATAAGTGGTGCAGTTAAGAGGTTCTCAAGAGGTTCTGGTGCATGCTCTGTACCAAGTCATCTCACGGTGCCATAAATAGCTCGGCGGACAGGCCGAGGTAGGCTTGAATATTGCTATCCTCACTTTATTTTAGTTAGCTGGATGGATCTTTTGATTCTCACCGTCCAGGTTATATGGTCCATTCTGCCTGAGAGTGGAACTTGGGTTATCCTGCCCGTTTAACAGCCTGAAGAAGTGGTTTTTCCATATTCCCAATACCGTACTGTGACTCTAATTCTATATTTCCTTGTTCATTTCTACAGGCCTCAATTCGAGTCTTCCAAGTAGCATCTGAAGAAACATCACTCTATTTCCTCGATACCGCGTTTCTCAAGCTCTTTCTTTCTCTTGAGGAAAACACTATGCTCACGTCATTTTGTTCGTAGAGCTCATGTACCGCTCTTGTGGTTGAGAGGTAGTGGTCCGAGTGTTCGCCGCTCGGAAAGTCCGGATATCTGTAATACTAGAGGAGTGTCTTGTGTCGATTTTTGACGACGCTGGCAAAGATATCGTGACAGCTTTTTTTCTACAGAAATTACCCAGGGCTATGAAAGCAGTAAATTTTGTTTCAGACACTTCTGCTGGAATAGGACCTTTTTCCATAGAGGATAAACATAAAATTTTACTTTAAAAATAAAAAAGTCCATGATTGAGGGAATAACAGGGTATCGAAAAGATAATCCGAACAAAACAGTGGCGGATTAAAGTAAACGAAATATTTTTTTAAATGTTTTTTTTTTAGATGTATCGAAAGAGCATATTTTTTATTTTGTGGGACATCAGAGATAATAAAATATTTCAGTGATTCATTTCAATCAAACAGTGGAGAAAAAATATAAACGGACCAAACATTCGTCAACATCCGGGATAATGTCTAACAAACTCATTATTTCTGAAGAGTATTGTGCTTTGAAATCTTTTTAGTTTCTGACATGCCTTAACGAAGAAATGAGTGGGTCCGATTGAAGCTGCAAGCATGTTGAAAAGTCTTCATTCTTGAGCACGTATTTTGATATCTATATTTCTTGCAGTCTTTATTCCCAAGTGATACCGATTGATGCTTGATGATATTATGGCTGTGAACCAACCTTTTATGGAGACTAGGTGCGAGTTGTTTTTCGAGATATTTTTGCTTTAATAACTCTGCTATTTTCTTGGCTATACTTTGAAGAACAAGTATTTCGAGATATTTCCTGACCATAATCTTTTGGGATATCATTTTTGAGGTCCTAAGGGACCACTGAAACCAATGAAAAAAAATCGGTTTTCTGAAAATCCTAGAGTGGCCCAGCCCCTTAAGTCCTCATGCGAGGCACATCAAACAATCCTTTTTTTTTTGTCAACATACGTCATTTTCGTGAGAGTGAGAGAACTCAACACACAGCCACCCCAGGCACTTGTTGATTTGTTCTCCTTAAGCATTGCCTTGCTTATGGCAAACTTTTTCTTTTCAATTGCAGGAGTTTAACAATTGTTTGATGCCGTTTTCTCCGGTGGTGAACTGTCCTATGCATGTGGTATCACTTCCACTTGATTTTGTATTTTTATAATAGTTTTACATCGTTTGCATCCATTTCTTAGAATTAGAAAAAAAATGTCCAGCGGTGGAACCACCTTACGTACGAGTAAATCTATATCTTTTTTCGCTAAATCTCGGATTTTGTTTTGGTGGAGACATAGCATTATCCACATCTTTACTTTTCAAAAAACCCCAATATAATCGTGTTAAATCCCATGATCTTTATATCACCATTACGTGAAATTAATCACCCTAGAAACTTTGACCGCAATAGCTCAAATTTGCACGTGTTGTGTGACTCATAGCTCCATTCCTTTGAAAATAAAGATCGTCTGTGTCTAGTTCTTCAATTTGACACCACAAAAATTGTTCAATCACTTGTCTATAGTGCTCTCATTTGCATTTTCAAAAAAGATGGAGCAATGATTCCACCAGGCCAAAAATCACACCAAACAGTATATTTTTGTAGACGTAATGATTTTTCTGAAATTAGTCGAGGATAAGACAATTTTGTTTGTTGACGAATCCATCCAATGTGAAATAACCTTCCTCACTAAAGATGATTTTGAGTGAAAAGAAAGAAAAAACATCGATTACATATAATACCTTGATCAAATTTTCCGGAATTTATTCAGAAAATTGGAAATACAAGTTTATTCATCTAAATCTATATTTTCCCCTTCAAAGTAATCCCCATCGACTGCAAAACACTTATGCCAGCGCTTGATCCAATCCTCGAAATATTTTTTATATTCGGTTTTCGGTATGTCCATCAGTGCTTCCTGCGATTTTTCCATTACTGCCTCTCGGCTGCTGAAACGCGTTCCCCGTAGTGGTTTTTTAACTCGATTGAACAGAAAGAAGTCACAGGGAGCCAAATCAGGTGAATTCGGTGGCTGTTGGATTATATTTGTTGCATTTTTCGTCAAAAAATTACGAATAATGAAAGCACTGTGCGATGGTGGGTTATCATGGTGCAAAACCCACGAGTTTTCTGCCCAAAATTCTGGTCTCTTTCGGCCAATTGCTTCACGCAAACATATCATAACGCCCAAATAATACTCTTTGTTTACTGTCTGGCCTTCTGGAAAAAATTCATGATGCACTACACCGTTGTAATCCATGAACGTGTTTTTTTGGTCTCGGCTCATTTGGTGAACGCCATTCACTTGCCTGATGTATGGATTGCGTGTCGTACTTATAAACCCACGTTTCGTCTCCAGTAATGATCCTTTTGATGAATGTGAGATCGGATTCAGCCTCGCAAATCATCTCTTTTGTGACGTCAACACGGTCTCTTTTTTGCATGAAATTGAGGTCTTTTGGCACCAACTTTGCTGCTGCACGACGGAAACCCAGATCATTAACCAAAATGTATTGGACGGATCCATAGGCAATGTTCAAGTCCTCCGCTATCTCTCTGATGGTTAATTTGCGGTTATTGACCAACATTTCTTTTACGAGTACTTCATCAATGTTTTCGTCGGTTTTCGATGTCGGTGGTCAGCCGCTGCGTTCATCATCTTCGATTGACTCACGACCACTTTTGAACCACTCGTGCCACTGGTAAGCGACCGTTTTCTTTAGAGAATCGTTGTCGAAACATCTTTCCAACATTTCCAACGTTCGCGCACCATTAAATCCGTTTATTACGCAAAATTTAATACAAGTTCGTTGTTGCAAATTAAAATCCATTTCTAAAATTTTAAAAAATCGCCAACACACACAGAGATAGATGTACTCTTGGCAACGTAACTTTTGCAAATGTCAAGCTATGATGCTAAGATTTAGAGGGAATGTCAACAACAGATTTACCAACCTAACAAAAAAAAAACAGAACTCAAATCGGAACAATGGGAGCGTCACATGGTAGTGTCCCCCGAAGGGGGTATTCATAATAAATTGGAATAAATTTAATGAGTTGTTCTAGCTATAATAGTTTTTCCAATTGTTATGTTTCAGCAGCTGCCAAAGTTACGAATGACATCAATTATCCAAATTCTGGCAGAGGTGTAAATACGCAACGTGAGTCTCGTTGCGGTCGGTTGTCATTATGGCTTCAGTAAGCAGGCAATTTGTCGCATCGTAGAAAATTTTGAGTGTAAGTGCACTCCTTTGGATCTGAAGCCACCAACCTGGCAGAGATTGGTGTAAAATGAAGAAAACATAGCCACCGTAGCGGCCAGTATCAAAGAAGACCCAGAAATGTGGTTGGATTTGGGTCTACATCCGTATAAGGTGTGCTGACGCAAGAACTGAAGCCGTACGACCATAGACAATGCCGTGAGTTCACCAATTGAGCGCTGGAAATGTTTGTCGCACCAGGGTAATTTTTGGATCGGCGGCTATGTCAACAAGCAAAATTGCGGTTATTGGAGGGAACACAATCCACAAATTTTCGGCCAAGCAGCAAAGCATCCACAAAAATTGACTGTTTGGTGCGGTTTGTGGCATGGAAGAAGTCAGGGTTACCGTCAATAGTCTCAGAAAGAGAGCGAGCTCGATAATATCGATATATCCGAGCTATGGTTCCAAAGTTGTGAAGAGAAATTTGCCGACTGTGTCATCCCACGACGAGCATTCATCAAGTAGCCACCGTGATGATGCAATTTGACACCACTCGATTATTTTCTCTGGGACTACGTCAAGTCCTTAGTCTACACTAACAAACCAACCACGTTGGATGAGCTCGAGGCCAACATTCGACACGCTATTGCCCGAATAACGCCGCACATATTGGACCGAGTCATAAAAAATTGGCCCGACCACTTAAAGCACCGTCAGCAAAACCAAGGCGGCCATTTGAATGATGTGCTATTCCACGCATAATGGCATGAACGTAGCTTCAAAATAAAGTCAGAATCAATTTTATATCTCACACCGTTGTTATTTTATTTAATTTTTTTTCTTATCGTTCTTATCTTGTCACCACATATTATTATATTGCCAAGAATGACATAGACAAAGAGATAGCGTTTAGAAATATTTCACTACTGACATCTAGGCGTGACTTTGAAACACTCATTACATAAAATTTATTTTTCTATTGATAGGTCCGACAGTTTCAGACCCCTTTTTTAAACTTAACCTAAAATCTAAAGAGTACACCGGAAAGAGTGTTTCAAAAATCATTCAATTAAATGGTTGTAAAAAAATTATAAAAAAAAAACTGCTTACACTCAAACCTAAAAATAAAAAAAAAAATTGATTTTTAGATGACCTTAAAAATACTCAACTTTGACTGGCCCTACAAGCAAAACTATTGATCCAAAAGAAATAATTTTTTCTATTGACAGAGCTCCAAACATTTGTTAATCCAGTGAATTAAAAAATTTTGCATTATACACCCACCTGAAAAATGAATTATGTAAGCACTTTTATTCAGATCTGCACACGGGATATTCGACCTTGAACAGGCCACATGCAGCCGAATAACTAACAAAGCCCCTAGACTGCTACAATAGAATACAAGGTATCACCATTGTCCGAAAAGTGCAGTCAAAGGGGAGTGAAAAACTGTGACATACGAGTATTTACACTATTTTGACTGCTACAGAGACCCAAAGCAGTTTTGTTGGCAAGAAAGCCAAATTCATCCAACAAAATAATTAGTATATGTTTGTTATAATTGTGTCGATGTTTTTGACCAATAATCGGTCGGTGGTGTTAGCGCAGCGTGAATTTCGACGTCGATTTCCTAATCGTCGATTCCCTTATCGGGGCAAACATTCCGGCGATTAGCTACTCGAACAGAGTGGAACCACAGGAGACCATGCGGGGCGTGGCCGCCACCGGGCTGGCCGAGAATATCGCGGCTGTGGCTGTCGATGGGCATCACCAGACGGACCCTACAGCGAATTTCAGTGAAAGACTTAAACATGTTCCCGCACAAAGTGCAAACAGTGCATCAGTTAATGCCTCCCGGTCGTCAGTCGCGTGTGAATTACTGTAAAGCCATCCTCAATCTCAACAATGAAGAGGACGATTTTGTGTCGAAAATCATCATGAGCGACGAGGCGCATTTCCACTTAAGCGGTTACGTCAATAAGCAAAATCTTCGTTTCTTGGACTCTGAAAATGCGCGTGTGATGCACGAAGAGCCATTACATCTACTCAAAGCCACTGTGCGGTGCGGGGTTCACGCGGGAGGAGTAATTGGGCCGTATTTTTTCGAGGACGCCATTGACATTACTGTTACTGGCGAACGCTACAGGGCCATGATAAACGACTTCTTACTGCCAGAATTTGATGAGCGTGGCTTGCTGAACATGTGGTTTCAACAAGACGGTGCACCCGCATACACAGCACGAGCCACAATGGATATGGTGAAGGAAGCGTTTCCTGGTTCCGTAATCTCCCGTTTTGGTGATTTGGCATGGCCAGCAAGATCACCCGATTTAAAATCATCTTTTTTTTATTTAGTAATTCAAAAACAAAATTGGAAGATTAATTTTGCGCCACCTTGTACGAGTTCGTTCACAAAACTTTCGAACAATGTTTTATCTTCAATGAATGAACTGTTTAAAGAACTATCCATCAATTTGTTGAAATTGAAATTTTAGGAGAGGATCAATACTGATTTGGGTAGCATTTAATGAAGAGGATAAGCCACTCATTTACTTGATAGCAAACAGAGTTTGACATCTTAATTACACTGAGCTTATAGGTTTAGAGTAGCATGACAATGTCACCAATTATTCTTCTCGTCAAACCAAAGAACGATTTGTATAAAAAAAAACATCGTACGCAGGCTACGTCTTTTCTTTGCGTATTGCAGTTCAGGAACCCTTGGTGCTACAGTTTCAGCCTGATTTGTATGAGTATTTTCGTGCATTTTCTTTTCCTTAACTGACTAAACACAATTACGTAGAATTTGACTCATTAAGACGAAAAATATTTAAATAAATGAAATAAATTTTGGACATACAGTATTGTGCAAAACTTAATCAACCATCTGAAATCGACATTTCACAGCAAATTTTTTAAGCTTTCTGCCACAAAATATAAAAGCAAATGAATATCGAATGATGTATGTAAGAGTATATTTTGAAATGGACAATTTTATAAAAAAATTGAAAATTAAAAAAAAAAAAACAAAATCAAAAATATAGCCAAATTCAGCTGTGCAAAATTTGTTTGTTTGTATTAGTGACCATCTGTATATTGACCAACTTTGTTCGGACGTGGTTTCTCTTAATATGCCACTAATTCTCAGCTACATTCCACCTAGAAGTTCACTGCCGATTTACAACAAGGACTTACTTGACTATGTCCAAGTATTCAAATTACAATATTGGTGTTGTTGGTGATTTTAACTGCGGTGATATAGTTGGACTCAATCTATTGACTCTACACTATTGCCAACTTCGTTAAACTCTGACATAGATATTTTATTAATAAACTCTTTGTTATCTAATAACTTAAAACAAGTCAATAATATTGCTAATTCATTTAATAGATTTTTGGACTTAATTTTTGTCTCAGATGCATATGTGGAACAATGTTGCGCTTTATTGTCAAATTCTGTAAATCACCGTGCTGTAAATCTTTTTCTAAGTAATTTGAATTGTAATACATTTTGTAATTTTAGTAGTTCAACTAATCCATATAAATTTAATTCTTAAAATCTTTCCCGAATGAATTACTGTTTTTCAAATATTAATTGGTTAGAAGAATTTTCGGGCAAACATTTATCAGAGAAAATTAATACTTTCACAATCATTTTCAACAGTATTCTTGAAGAATGCCTTCCTAAATATCGTAAAAAAATAAATTCTCACCCAGCTTGGTGCAATAAAAGACTATTCAATTTAAAGATCGCTAAAAATGCTGCACATAAAAAGTTCAAAGGAACTCAATCAAATGACGACTATACGAGTATACTCGTAGCACAGTTTTCTCACCACTAGGAAAAGAGTTTGTTTTCCTATCTAAATTTATTTATTGTATTGTAACTATATTCATTCTATTGAAAGTTATTTAAAAAATAGTCCTACTGCTTTTTAGCAATTTGTTAATGCAAAAAGAAAACGATCTGGATTTCCAACAATGATATGTCTGGATGATAAACAGTCAAGTGATCCTAAGACTATTGCAAACTTGGTTGCGGAATATTTTCAAAGCATTTACAATTCTGCTTGCTCTACCTCTATAGATTCAAGCTACATCAATTTACTCCCATCTATTTTTGAGTGCTCACATTATTCGTTAGATGTTTGTGAAGTTGAAGCTGTCTTAAGTACTTTAAAGCCGACGAGTAAACGAGTTATTTTAGGATTTTTTCCTTTACATGTGCTATTTAATCAGTCTATTTCAAGTGGAATTTTTCCCGATGAATGGGAGGTTTCGGCCATAGATCCAGTTTATAAGTCTGGAAATAGAAACCTCATTTCAAATTATAGGCCAATTTCTAAGCCACCAGTTATTTCCAAAATATTGGATAGCCTTGTGAAGGCTAAATTAAATTTTACAACTAAACAATATGTAAGCAAATATCAACATGGTTTTTGGAAGGGTAGGTCTACTGTTACAAACCTAGCAGAATTCACAAATTATTGCATAAAAACATTGGAAAGCCATGAGCAGGTTCATGTGATCTAAACTGACAGCCTTCAGCAGGGTTAATTTAGCAATACTTCTTAGAAAGCTGAATGCCTACGGGTTTTATGGTTCATTGCTACAATGATTAAGCACTTATTTGTATGACAGGAAACAATTGCGGCCTATGGTGTTCCAGAAGGAAGTCACCTTTGTCCTTCATTATTTATACTTTTTATTACTGATCTTTCGAATTTATTGAAATATTGCTCTTGCCTTATTTATGCGGACGATATTAAACTATTTGCCAAAATAAAGACTATGAACGACTGCATGATGTTACAATATGATCTCGATCCCTTCACTTTGTGGTGTAGGTTGAACGATCTACAGCTAAATATTGAGAAGTGTGCTTGTATGAATTATAATAGATCTTTTTATCCAATTTTACCAAGACACACTTTAAACAATTCCAAAGTTAAGGTAGTCGAGGAGTTTAGAGATCGTGGTGTAATATTCGATAGCAGGCTGATATTTCATTTACATGTAAATTACGTCGCCTTCAAACTTGCAAACTCACTTTTGGGATTCATAAAAAGGAACTCGGTTGATTTTAAAGATCCGTACACACTCAAAGCTCTTTATTGTAATATAGTGCGTCCTTTTTTAAAGTTTGCATTACGTCACTTTTTTTCTAGAAATGGCACTGATGTTCACCATTCCTATCGTACTAAATGCCTTTTACTTGGTATGCAAACGCTTGAGTCAAGGAGAAAGATGTATAGCATTATGTTGCTCCATGACATTTTATGTGGACAATTGACAGCGAAAATTTGTTAAATTTTATGAACTTATATGCTTCTTGTAGATCTTTAAGACCAAGACCGTTTCTCATGGAGAGTCGGCATTACACACTTTATGGTCAAAATGAACCTATTACACTTAGTATCAAATTTTTTAATGAATATTGTTTAAATTTAGATATTTTTTTGCTCAGAAGTTCCTTTAAAAATATTTTATTTTACTGTCTTAATCAATGAATTTATGTTTATACTTTGTTTTATTTAAATTTAAGTTACATACAAACTTCGAAATCTGTAGACTTAATATCGTAGATTGAATGAATAAATAAATAAATAAATAAATAACTTTTACCCTTTATTTTGAATAACTTCGCCGCAACGACGACGCATAGAAGCAATTAGCTTTGAAATTGTATCCTGGGATATACATAACATATGTTCCCACTCACTTTTCAAAGTATTGTACAGCTCTATCTTATTGGAAAAATTTTGTTCAGGCACCCGGCTTTTAAAAATGCCAAACAGTTTTTCAATGGGATTGAAGTCGGGTGATTGGGCAGGCCAATCAAGGGCTTGAATCCCAGCATCCTTTATCCACTCTTGTACCAACTTCGATGTGTATTTTGGATCGTTATCCTGTTGAACCACCCAACGAATTGGAATTTCCCGCTGTGCGTGTGTTAGCATCGCTGATTCTAGAATCGATTTGTGTTGTATTTGAATCGGTTCATACAATAGTTCCTTCGATATCGTGTAATGGACCTATACCTCCTCTCGAAAAACACGTCCATACCATCAAACTACCACCACCACGCAGAATCTATATAGAATTAAGTCGTAGGCCTTTACACTGTCTGCCATGACAAATCCCATCAGAATTAAATAAATTAAACTTAGACTCATCGCTGAGAAGAACTCTTTTCTATTTTTCAGGGGTCCAGTGTTGATATTTTCTTGCAAAATTTAGCCAATATGAAAAGAATTAAGTTTGAATTATGTTAAAATGATTTAATTGTAGAACCTGTTCTTTAAATGCCTTTTTGTGACCATCGGTTTCTTGCACGGCCTATAACGTCGAAGATGATTCTCAATAGTCCGTCTACGCACCGAGCTACTTCATTTCAACTTATAAATGGTTGTTCTTTAATTGCACCACAAATGTTTCTATCTGTTTGACTTGTTGTCTTACGCGGCCTACCACCGAAATTTAAATTTTCAATGACTCCCATTGCATGATATGGTTTTATTAGACGCGAAATAATGGATTTACTAATTTTATATTTTTTAGGTAATGTTGCCTGAGCGTCTCCAAGCTTCAATTCTTCAATAATCTGTAGTTTAAAACAGGTGGAGTATCTTTGTTGTGACATTATTAAGTCTCATCAATTATGCATCTAAGTTAATAGAAAACTGATAGAAAACTCAAAAACAAAGAGCTTATAACATTTTACGAGTAAGGACTGAAACGAATAAAATTTGGAACCTTCAAAGTAAAAAATATTTTCATAATTCATGTACATTTTTTTTATTTGCTTTAAAACTCTGTTTTTATTAAATTCATTCACAATTACAAAAAATAAAAAAAAATTTTTGGGTTCCCATTCTTTCCTCAACTTCTTTCGAATGTCTTTCATAAGGTTGGTGACAGTTACATCCGTGATCTTTTTGGACGCTCTTTTCCATTTAGCACTAAAATCTTTTATGTCCTTTGCACACTGCTCACTTTTCTTCAATTTAGCGTTGACCAAAGCCCAGTACCTTTCAAAGGGACGGCACTGTGGAACATTGGGTGGATTCATGTCTTTTGGGACAAAGTCGACATTTTTAGCAACAAGAAAGCTCAACGTTGCATGAGCATAGTGAGCTGAAGCTAAATCTGGCCAAAATAATGTTGAACCCTCGTGTTTGTTTACGAAAGGAATTAACCGTTTTTTTAGGCACTCGTTAATGTACACTTCTCCGTTAATTGTTGCCGTTGTCGTAAGCGATGAGCTTCTGTGTCCACATTGGCAAATGGCCTGTCAAACGAGATATTTTGACCCGAATTTTTCCATCCCAATCGATGTTGTTGATTGCGGAAGAATCTCAGCTTCAAACGAGTTGTAAAACTGCGCACCTGGAAGAGTGGTTAAGTCGGCTTTGACATAAGTTTCGTCATCCAAAACCAAGCACCCTTTCTTGTTGCCGATCAACTCGTATAGCTTTCGGGCTCGTGTTTTTATGACTTTCTTTTGCTTTTCAGTAACTTTTGGTTTTTTTTCGTTTTTTTCGTGTTTTTAGACCGTTACGTTTTTTAGATCTTTGTACCATTGTTTGGTTGGTATTACATTTCCGAGCAACATCTCTGGATGACATAGTCCGGTTTTTTACGATGGTACCCACTATTTTCCTGTCCAAATTTGTATCATGTGCTCCACTTTTCTGTTTTCGCTTAACTGCCAACGTCTCCAAATATCGTTTAATAACAGAATCCACTATAGTGAGTGCTATGTTTAAATTTTTTGCTATGAAATGGTTTGGATGCGAAGTATTTTCGAGCCATTTGTCGATGGTTTTTTTACGGCGTTCCTCTTGACTCTTTATAAATATTTTAAACCGCACCGAACTAGAGTCAATAACAAACTGAAACTAGAGAATATACAGGCTAATTTGGGTACAAAATGGGATTGCAACTTTTACGCGTTGGAAGTATAGCCCGTATTAAAATTTGCAGATTTTATTCGTTTCAGTCCTTAGTCGTCTAAGATGGCTAGGAAATGTAGAGCGACGCTCAAGCCTGAATAGCTGCAGACCTAAATTTAGGTGGTGCGCTTCAAACAACTTGAAGCGCGCAACTGGAGGTAGTTAGCCAGATACCGCGCTGACTGGAGAGGCCTATTGGTTGAAGCACAGGTCCACTCCAAACTATAGCGCCATATTTTTTTTTTTTTATAATGAGGGCGCGCTCAAGGGGTTTTTGTACTCTTAAAATGTTTGTACACAGCGCGGACCAAGGAAATTTAGGGAGGAAGAAAAGACAGGTACCGATGTACATTGTTTTTAAATGTTTGCAAGTTATAACGACCAGGAAACACAGATATCGGCAGGGCATTCCACACACTTCGGTGTTCAAGGGTGTCAATTGATTGACTGATATTAGTATCACCTATGAGCTTTATCGCACGGTTTTGAATCCAGTCTAGCAGGTGCAGCGGTGTTTTAGGAGCACCTGACCAGATGTGGGCATTGTACCCCAATTTTTGGCGGATGAATGCCTTATATATTGTGGCCAGATCAGAGGGGGCAAAATATTTCTTACATCGCTTGAGGAAACCTAGACATTTCGCAGCATTTTTGGTGACATCGAATATGTAGTCATTCCAACGTAAGTTGTCACTGGCACATATACCGAGAATGGAAAGTTTATCGGTTTCAACGATGCAAGTGCCATTCATGGATAATGGCTGGTTATTTGAATTTCGCTTTAATGACAGCAGGCAGCATTGAGTTTTGGAAGCATTAAATTCCACTCGGCTGATAATTCCCCAATTGGTTATGCGGTTAATATCGGAATTTAATGAGCTTAACATACTCTGGCATTCCCGTTCTACAGCCGAGGAGCAGGGACGTGAGTCCGAGAACGAATATGAAAAGCAGAGAGTACTGTCGTCAGCAAAGGAATATATTGGATTAAAAGTAGCAGACAAGAGATCGTTGATGAAAATTAAAAAGAGTGTCGGAGATAGAACGGAGCCTTGGGGCACACCAGCATTTATTTTGTGAATATCAGATTTGAAACCATCCAGGACAACTTGAATTGAACGTTCCGAAAGGTAATTTCTAATCCATTGAAGAAGAGAGTAGTCGATCCCAAGAGCACGCATTTTCGACAAAAGAGCCTAATGCCAAACTCTTTCGAATGCCTTAGAAATATCAAGTGCAACTATCTTGCTTTCGCCAGATTGATTTGCGCTTTGGTTCCACTTTTCGGTGAGACTGGCCATCAGATCACCAGTGGACCTGTTGCTACGAAAACCATACTGCCGGTCATTAAGACGTTTTCGTGTTTCGAGATATTTCATGAGCTGACGGTTTATCAGCGTTTCCATGGCCTTGGAAAGAAGGGAGTGCGAAAGTGGATTCGTCCCATTGAAGATTCGACGCAATCAAGTGTAGGCGGGGACAAAGCACAATCTGGGAGTGTTGAGCCATCCGCAAAGTGTGCAGCAAGCAGATTGGCCTTATCCAAAAAGCTGATAGCTGGAATGTCATGGTAAATGAGCGTTGGGATAGAGGGTGAGGCAGAATTTCTAATGTTTTTGACAGATGCCCAAAAATTTGTACTGCCTTTGGGACATTGCAGTATTTTTTGCCTCAGTTTTTAGTCGTATTTTAATTTCATACGTTTGAGAAAGACGTTGCAGTCATTTCTGGCTCGTTTGAACTTTTTTCGGTTTTCCTCTGTCGGGTTGGTCTTGTAGGACCGAAAAAACAATTCTCTAACCCTGACAGCCTCTTTACAGCTCGAGTCGTACCATGCCTTTTCTTTTGGTTTGATACTCTTCATTCGATGAGGGATAAAGCATATCATTCCAAAGTAAGTAAGTGAGGCTCGTTAACAGTAAGTCCGGCCTTATTTACGACTTCTGGTTGCTTCGTAACAGTAGTATGCTCATGTGGCTGGGAGTTCCTTGGGAAAAAGGGGCCGGATATTTCAGATCAAGTAACTAGTTTCAGGGATATGAGAATTGCCATTGATGTAACACTTTGATTAATCTTGAAATTCTTCATACACTTCATCTTCAGATACATTGGAGTAGCTAATATAAGGAGCCTGTCATGCTGACCATTGACGCCATTGTTGATTTAGTATACTCTATCAGTGCCTATCCTAGTCGCACAACAGGCAGCCATCTTCCCAACCAGGCAGCGACATTTTTCTACTAATCAAGTGTCAGATAAACATAAGAGAATCTTATCTGCGGATTGCTTTACCTACGATGCGTTATGGATGGCTTTGGCTGTATTGGAGAAAGCTACAGAAATAGCGGTAAAACCAATTGTTTTCACTTTTCCTCTAACTCTACCGTGATGCCTTCCTAGAAAATAGACTTAGGTTCAACAGAAGTACCATTCGCACTACCTATCTTTACATCCAATACTGGTGGGAGTAGGCCGGATCTCTAACGTTGATGAGGGTCAAACTACTCATTGTCTCTTGGCAAAAGCATCTGTTCTTCCAATTCCTTTCCTAGGAAGGCGGTGAATGAAAATGATAGCTGTTAACTCTCTCACCCTCTCCAGAACAAAGAATTCATATTATTGCTCCTGTTTATTCTTTTTGTATCTTAATTTGATTCTCACGAATAAGTCCTGAATGGAGAGATCATCTTATCCTGCTCCCATTGCATGCCGTTGGAAGCGAACCCACATCAATAGGATGAAGTTAAAATAACAATAAGCGGATGTACTAGAGTAGCTTGGGAATTTTAATGTGAGAAAAAGTTCATAGAAGCTGATAGTGTGCTTCTTAAAATTGTTATTTGGAACGGTCAAAGGGAGCTAAATTGATTCGAAGTATTGTTACACTGGATTGCTAATTGGTATCTACCTGCCGCTTCGTAGTATCTATTCGTAATATCCTGGACCGCCTTAAAAACGGATTGGAGTACTTCCGGATGCCAATGGAGAGAATTGAGCGTGCGATAGTTACTGAAAACTACCAGCAAACTTATGTGTCGAAGATGGACACAGATTTTGTTTGCCTATGTATACTGGGTATTAAGGTATATACCTACATACATATGTCTAAAAACATATAAAACTTGCAAAACAAAGCTTACAACAACGTTTGATTCCCAAGGGAAAAAACCACATTGTGTTATGTATGGCCTCCGAAAGGCCAACTAATTGCAGTATAAGTGCGCTTCCTTAGGTGACAAATCAACTCATTTATAATGTCTATCAAAGCTCTATGTAATCAAATGTTTGCTTTGAAACTTTAACGTAAACAAATTAAATTTGGAAAAAGTCCCCCAACTACGTTTAAATTATTAGCACGGCTCCTACTCAGTACCTCCGGTTATATCGGAGCTCAGGCTTTGAACTCGCAGTCCATCTATTCACACATATGTAGTAAACAAACATATGTACATGAGTACAATTTTGAAATTCAGTCCGTATCTTGCTTACATCGCTGATGCAATACAACGAAAGGGAGTTTTTTGAATTATTCACATAGATTCCTTGGAAATTTACCACGAATTGCATAAAAGCAAACGACACAGTAGGGATCGAAAGTAAGTTTCGCACATCTGCCCTTTAAACGGGAAATGAGTAGGCGTTAGTAGCAGGTGTCACTGAATCACGCATTGGCATTATCAGTAACTTTTTTTTGTTTTTTTTTTTGTCACATGAGGTAGTTGTGTACATTTATGGATTCTTGTGTGCTTGACACCATTTCCGATCACAGTTTTTGGGGGATTTTTTCCAAACTATTGACAAATATTTACACAATTTCAAGTGAACACGAGTACTTGAATCTAGTCATTGAGACTTGGCCCTCACTATAAACGTGGAGTCGAGGTCAGGAAAACAAAATCAAGTATAGGATAGCGTTAAACTATAGAAAACCCAATTCATTCATCCGAAATATTATATTTACTTGTTGGTGCTTTTTATTCACAAAAACTATGGAAAATATAATTTCGTTGATCTATCATATTTCAATATTTTATAAAAGTGAAACTGTGAATTTTCATACATGAAACCGAAAGTTAATTTTTTTTTATAGTCGAGCAGACTTCTTCTTCTTCTTCGATCGCCGCTTGGTGTTAAACGTCGGGATAGCCTCGGGATATCCATGGTGTGTACCGTCGCTGCGGAAAATAATTTAACCCAGCTTTTAAATGAGTCCACACGAATACCAGATGTTGATAGTCATACCGCCAACACCCTGGACTTGTTTTTAACTTCTCACCCTGATAAGTATCCTCTAGTCTCGTCGGACCATTGTGTCATATCAGCTAATTTCTCGTACACCGACCACACAGTTAGAGAAAAGATTCCTAAAAGAACCGTATGGCAATATAGAAAGCCAACTGGAGCGGTCTTAACTGTTTCTTTAGGAATTTTAACTGGTCGTTATGTTTCTTCGATAACAACGTGGATGCCGCTGCTGATATGACCACAGACACCATTCTCTTTGGAATGAGAAACTTTATCCCTCATCGGATGAAGAGTATCAAACCAAAAGAAAAACATGGTACGACTCGAGCTCTAAAGAGGCCGTCAGGGTTAGAGAAATGTTTTTTAGGTCCTTCAAGACCAACCCAACAGAGGAAAAGCGAAAAAAGTTGAAACGAGCCAGGAATGACTGCAACGCCTTTCTTAAACGTGTAAAATTCCAATACGACCAAAAACTGAGGCAAAAAATACTACAATGTCCCAAAGGTAGTAACAATTTTTGGCCGTTCTTCAAAAATATTAGAAATTCTGCCTCATCCTCCATCCCAACGCTCATTTACAATGACATTCCAGCTGTCAGCTCTTTGGATAAGGCTAATCTGCTTGCTGCAACTTTCCGGATGGCTCAACGCTCCCAGATCGTGCTTTGTCTCCGCCTGCACTTGAGTGCATCGAATCTTCAATGGGACAAATCCACCTTCGCACTCGTGTTCTTAAGAGTTTTTAAAGATTTTAATATTCACAAATCCGCTGGTCCAGATGGTATATCTCACCTTCTTCTGAAGAGGTGTTCTTAAACGCTGGCAAAACCACTGCGTAAGCTTAGGACTCTTTCCGAGAAAATGGAAAACAGCATTTCTCCAGCCCGTCCCTAAAGAGGCGAATCTTCCACTCTTTCCTCCTACAGACCCATTGCAATTACGTCCCGTCTTTCCAAGGTCATGGAAATGCTGATAAACCGTCAGCTCATGAAATATCTCGAAACACGAGAATTTCTTAATGACCGGCAGTATGGTTTTCGTAGCTACAGGTCCACTGGTGATCTGAGGGCATGTCTCACCGAGAAGTGGAACCAAAGCGTACATCAATATGGCGAAAGCAAGATAGTTGCACTTGATATTTATAAGGCATTTGACAGAGTTTGGCATCAGGCTCTTTTGTCGAAAATGCGTGCTCTTGGGATCGATGACTCTCTTCTTCAATTGATTAGAAATTACCTTTCGGAACGTTCAATTCAAGTTTTCTTGGATGGTTTCAAGTCTGATGTTCACAAAATAAATGCTGGTGTGCCCCAGGGCTCCGTTCTATCTCCGATACTGTTTTTAATTTTCATCAACGATCTCTTGTCTGCTACTTCTAATCCAATATATTCCTTTGCTGACGACATTACTCTCTGTTTTTCATATTCGTTCCCAGACTCACGTCTCTGTTCTTCGGCTGTAGAACGTGAACGGCAGCGTATGTTAAGCTCATTAAATTCTGATATTAACAGCATAACTAATTGGGGAACCACTAACAGAGTAGAATTTAATGTTTCAAAACACAATGCTGTCTGCTGTCGAAATTTAAAGACCCAGCTGTTGTCCATGAATGGCACTTGCATCGTCGAAACGGATAAACTTTCTATTCTCGGTATGTATGTCAGTGACAACTTACGTTGGAATGATCACATATTCGATGTCGTCAAAAATGCTGCGAAATGTGTAGGTTTCCTCAAGCGATGTAAGAAATATTTTACCTCCTCTGATCTGGCCACAATATATAAGGCATTCATCCGCCCAAAATTGGAGTACAATGCCCACATCCGGTCGTGTGCGCCCAAAACATCTCTGCACCGTGCAATAAAACTCATAGGTGATACTGATATCAGTCAATCAATTGACACCCTCGAACACCGACATAATGTCTCCTGTCTCACTTTGATCTATTGCAATTTTAACTACCAGTGGTCCATTGAAATTGCAAGTAGCATTCCGCCCATTCAAACTTTTAACCGTAACACCCACCTCGCTATGAATGCTCATCAGTATACCCTCAAGCCCACTTTCGGACCTACTCTAAAATATCGTGATTCGTTCCTAAGCCGTACAACTCGCTTATGGAATGCCATACCTAGCTCTTTATTTCCTAGTCATTATAACCTTCAAACATTTAAAACCAACGTTCACCGGTACCTCTCTTTCCATCCTCGCTGATTTTCCTTCATCCTTTTGCGCTGTGTGCAAACATTGTAAGGGTACTTAAATTATAAAAAAAATGAGTGTTTGGCTTTCTTCAGCCGCAATCCGAACGAGTCTTAGCGGCATTTCATAACTCTTTACGAACGGATCCACCACAATACACTGGGACAGCAGCAGTCGACACAGTGGGTGTGTGTGTCTGCCAACAGTTTGTTAAGGTAATACTTTCAAAAAATCAACGACGAATATTATGCTAACTTATTGGAGTGGTTCAAGGAGAACGACAAGGAAAACAGGCAGTTTTTGACCAAGAAGAAAGTGCCCTTCCATCAAGACAAAGTACAAATACACATATGCGTAGTCGCCATGGCGAAATTTCATAAATTGGGCTACGGATTGCTCCTTTATCTAACCTGTTCTCCAGATTTAGAACTATTTCCAGTGTTCAAACTACTGTAGAAGCAATGGCTTGACGGAAAGAGGTTTGGCTCGGAAATCATTACTCAAACAAACCCCCATTTTGAAGATTTCGACAGATCTTATTATTATTCTTGGAGGGGATCAACCAATTAAAGAAACGTTGAAAGACGTGATCTGAATGAGGCTAGCATGTCAAATTTGTGTGAAAATCTAAAAAGTTCCAGGACACGATATTTCTAACCATTGTTCCGTTTGGTTTATGTTGAGGTTTGGTTAAAGGCTGCTTCAAACACATAAGTGCTGTTACGGTCGTAAGTTTTTTTTGTTAAAGAATGTAGTCCAGCTTTTCTTGTAATTGTTGCAAAATAGTTAATTGTACTCGTATATACTCTCGTATGTGCATATAGCTATACATACGAATATGCAATAATAAAAAAACGGTGTTTAGCGTTTCAAGGGGAATCCCCATTTTCCCTATGCCATGAGCTTGTTTGTTAATTTGTACTAGACATTTACGAGTACATTCGAGTGTGTGGACCGAACGATTATTATCTATTATTCCTAGTAGACTGTAAGTTTTCGATTCCCAAGTTATTTTTTAATTATCCAATTTGAATTCGTCATATAAATTTTCTTTTCGATTTTTGAATACCGGTTTAGAAAACATTTCTGTCTAACGTAGTTAAACTGTTGACTGGTGAAAGCTTTTTTCTGAATAGCGTTTAATATACTTATTAGTTAATTCCTTAAAAGTAGAATGAGTTATAAAATACACCGCAAAATGGTCAATATAAGTAATTATCGGTCCATTGATTAGGTCACTACCAAGAAGGCTATAATACGTTAGTTAGATGTTATAATGATTGAGAATTACACCACAAATGAGTTATTGCGGTCACAAAAGTACAGTCGTTTGGTCTGAGTTAAACTTTGTTCTCTCTGGTATTTTTAGAACTGTTCTTTAATTTTTAGGTTAGAATTTTAAAAAGAAAATCCTAATGCTAGACACCGGAGTTGAGAGGTTTAATCACTTATATTTACTGCGTTTTTTGGATTCCGAATCGTAAGCAGTCCCTCCCTGAGAAACATCAGCCTCCCAATAGCTCTGTGCTAACTACCTCCATATGGTGTTACGGACTTGATTTGTCAAATTTTTAAGCGCAATTGCTGAGTAAGAATAAAAAGGAATACTCTGTCGGAAATGGCTAAATTTTAGAAAGGGGATGTACGGGGGATAGCTTCTTCTTTGATGCTAGTGTGAAGAATTTTATGCTGATGTCTTACGTTTAATGCAGAAGGAATCACTCCGCAACCTCTGGGACAAGGAATGGGTTCCATTAATAGCAGGCAAAAAGCTGGTTTCCATGCACTAACCATTGGTGAAGCCCAGACCCGTTCAGGCAACCCACACTTCTTTGATGAGTATGCAAATAGAGCCAAGCGTAATCTTGCTGAATCAAAAAAGGACAATGAATTCATCTACAACGAGATGATTCCAGATGTTAAGTCACTTGCTTCACCAGGCAAGGCTCAACTGGCAAAGATGTTACCACTTGGATCACCGATGTCGCCAAATTCAAAGATATTTTTAGTAAACTAGTTCCCGTTGAGTTGCATCGTGCTATGTCTGCTGCTGAGGCACGTAAGTACGAAATAGTGAATGCAGAAGTTATGAAGCTACGTGAAGCCAACACTGTTTTGAATGGGGTTTTATCCAGCTTAAATCTGCCTGCAGCTGTGGAAACTACTGATTCTGGTTCTGGTTTGCCTCCATCGCTGTTGGAAAAGTCAAATGACGTTCGCAGTAAAGGTGGCATTGATAGCTTAAACACTTTCTTACTCAAATTAGCAGAGTTGCTGATGAGAAATCGTGAAATTCTGATAATCAATTGCGTTTACAATTCAAAGAATGTTGGACTAGGACTCCATCTGAAAAGCTAACAGAAATGTTTAGAACAAATGCAAAGAAATATCGTGAGGTTATCAAAAATGCAGTTGCAGCTGATAAGGTTGTTCGAGAGAAATTTGATTCTAATTCAAAGGGAATTCAACTGTTGTCACTACCACCATAGTAGTTGCATCAGTCAATACCATCATCTGGTTGCAGTGCAAATCAAGATTGCTCGAGCGTACAGAAGTTGAGAAGTCTAATGGAAGCCGTTGATACGATTAAAGGCTAACGCGATTTGAAGTCAGCAACTGTCAATATGAAGGACCAATTTTTACAGGCTCTAGCGCAAGATGGCGCAAGTGATGAGCCTGCAATTTCTATTTCAAGTATTGGCCAAGTTCTGGGCCCGTTGCAATCTCAGGTTCAAGAAAGCATTCAACATCAAACTACTTTAATAACAGACATTAAAAAGGCACACTCATCTTTCGTTGCTGAAAATGGCAGCTCTGGCAATTCACGAGATGCACTTTACACCGAATTGGCATCAGCATACGATAGCTTCATCGATCTTCTCAGCAATCTTAAGGAAGGCACAAAGTTCTACAACGATTTGACTCAACTTCTGGTTGTTTTCCAAAATAAAATTTCAAATTTGCTCGTAAGACCGAAAAGGAAGAGTTGATGAAAGATTTGACAACTGAATCCAGCCGACAGGCACCACCACCAACACCTCAAGTGCCATCGCACTATGCTTCAACTAATGTGACTGATTCAGCCGGTGGGTCTGCTCCATCTCCAGCTGCACCAACTTCTACAACCTATGGTAACACTCCATACCCACAACAGACGCAAGGTATGTCGGTTCTATATGGTGCATCAGCTGGTGCTCCATATCCATCATTCCTTCCACCACCAATGCCGCAGGGTTTTAATCCGTACGCAACGCTTCCTTATCCAACAAATGCATACCAGTATTCACGTTTTCCTCAGGGAACCCAAACCGGTAACCATGGAACATATCCAGGCAGTTTTGCTAACTAGCACGGAGGTTATCCAAATCAAAAGCCACCTGGCTGGTGATTGTGTTGCCCAGTTGGTAGGGGTTAGATCGCGTCGCTTGGATTATTATTTTCTTTTTAATTGATTATATATATGTATCTTTCGTACTATTCAATTTTTAACCGAAGTTTAGTATCTGATTTATGAGTACGCAGAGGACAGTAGGAAATGTTTTTGGCAAGCGTTTTCAAATGATTGCATTTATGAGTATGCGATGGAACTATTTATCACTGTTAACAATAAAACTATAAGGCGAAATAAATATGCTGGAAGGCAAAAACTATTTCCACGATTGTATTATCGGTGGTGCCAACAGGCAACATGACAGATTCCTTTTTTACTAAATACTTCAACGTAATTGGAACCAAATGAATAAGGACTTTTCTGGATTGAAGTGGAGAGGGCCTTAATTAATCAACCCTAGCTCTCATATCCGCGAAATGGGTTACCGATAAATAACATCAAGCATTGTCCAAAGGGTACGATAAATGGCCTGGTCATACAGGTTATTGGTCCCATATTATCAATTGTTTCGAAGAAAGAGAGCCTTGGATAAGAACACATATTCTGCTGGCTTCCTAGTCAAACAAAAAAGGGGAACAAATTTCCCTTAAGTACGTGGAAGCATAGATCTCCTAACAGCTAACATGCATACGAACAACTTTTATACGCCATCGACTACTGCCAAGGAGATAATTCCGAAATCCAAGAAATGTCGGGCAAAAAGAAGACAAAAGACTATGATGTCTACTACGGCCACCGGCAGCCGAAGTAAAGGAATCAGTCATTTGGATGTGGAATTGTGTTGTTCAAAAAGGTCTTAGGCAAGCAGCCTTAAGTTTCCGGTATATAAAGGAACACATCATGGCTATATTTGTTAACATTAAACTAATATGCATCCACGCCCGCCACGGCAGGAAAGACAGTAAACATAGTTGATGTAAAGATCGTTAATGCGAACACAGAAGAAGAGTCTCTGTTTAGATCAATGGTTCCCAACCCATGGGTCGCGACCAAAAATTGGGTCGCTAGGCCATTTTAAATGGGTCGCGAGCACAAATTAACATTGACACTTTGATTTGGAATTGGAAAAAAATCTGGAAACCTGAAAGAAAATTTTTATACGTTAAAATACAATAGTGTTATCCATTCCAAGTAGGAGAGTAAAAAAAAAGGAAGAAACTAAAGGAAAAGTTTGCGAGATCTGTTAGTTGTGTCGTTGGGTGCTCTATTTTCCTTTTTTTTCTTTATGAAACCGTTCAAATGTGAGGCGAGAATTTACATTGAACTAAATTTCAATTTTCTAATTAAGTGAAGTTATTTGTTTGGATTTGCAGTTCAGTCAGGGTCCAAGTGCTGTTGTTTTTTCTAATAATAAATAAATTTATTTATCTTTGTACAAACTCTGTGCCAAAAAGGTAAGAAACTGAAACTTTTCTTGTACTTTTTATTTTTAGATACTATTAGTATGGTTATTAAAAAAAGACCAGGTTCAAATCTGCTTGTTTTACTGAATATATTATGTTAAGTTATAGCGTTCTAGATTAGATATTCAACTTGTTATATCAGGTACAATGTCGAAACGAAAATATTGTGAAGATAATTTGAAATTCGGTTTCACATCTTTGATCTCAAATGGCATCGAAAAACTTCAATGTGTTCCTTGTAGTGTAGCTCTCAGTGCGGAATCCATGAAACCTTCAAAACTAAAGCGCCATTTGGAAAGTAAGCATCTAGAACATATTGATAAGGACTTAGCCTTCTTCCAACGTTATAAAGCTTCTGCTCGGAAACAGAGGTTGGATAGCGGAGGAAGTTTTCAGCGACAAAATTCTGCAGTAGTTCAAGGTTCATATGAAGTTTCATTGGAAATAGCCAAAAACAAGAAACCACACACCATCGGTGAAATTTTATTCAAGCCCTGCATTCTTAAATCGGTTAAACTTGTTCTTGGTGAACCTTCTGAAAATAAAATGAGGCAAATATCGTTATCAAACAACACCGTATCCAGATGCATGGCATATCCTCACCATTGGACGTTAAGACCCAAGTAATTGCTGAAATAAAGGCATCACCATATCTTGCAACAAAAATTGACGAATCAACGGACGTGTCCTCTTGTGCTCAGCTGCTAGTTTATGCAAGATATATAACATACATGCTGAAAATATTAAAGAAGAGTTTCTGTTTTGTGAACCGTTCAGATATTTTTGATGATGGTGCTCCTGCTATGCTTGGGACCCATTGTATGATTCACAGGTCTGCGCTTGCAACAAAAACTCTGACGCTTCTGAAGGAAGTCCTTGATGACGTTGTACATATTGTTAACTACATTAAATCGAGTGCTCTTAACAGTCGTTTGTTCAAAGAACTCTGTGCAGACATGGATGCCGTTTATCAAAATCTGTTATTTTATTCAAATGAAAATTTAAATGTTTTTAGATATTCAAAAAAAAAAAAAAAACAGTTTCCAAACAAATTGAAGAATTACGAGTATGACTGGTGGGATAAAGACAGAACACCAACATCATTCAATTTAAGGACCAGTTGAAATTTTTTGTTGAAAAACTCAAACTGGAGTAGGAAAGGATATTCTAAAGAAAATTTGGAAAATCTAATTATCAACCACTTACTTGCATCATTTAAAGCAGGAGGTCACTACATACTTCCGTGATTTGTGGAATTTTCAGCTAACACCAATCCGAAATCCTTTCACTGTAAACTTAAGTGTTTCTGCATTCCGGATACCCTTCAAGACGAATTCATTGAGTTGAAAAATAATTCTTTTGCCAAAGATGATTTTGGATCAAAGTCATCATTGATTGAGTTTTGGTGGAGTGTTTGAGAAACTTACCCTAACTTAGCGAATATGGCATTAAATTTATTAATACCATCCGTTTCAACATACCTTTGTGAGGCTGGGTTTTCTACTCTTGCAAACATTAAAACCAAATTTAGGAATAAGCTGGATGTAAAGAACGACATGAGACTAGCCCTGACAAAAACACTCCCAAGGATTGCTGAACTGGTATCGAAATGTCAACATCTAATTTCTCACTAGGAAACCACTTAATAAAAAAATAAAATTATTAATTAATTAATAAAAATCAAATACATTATATACATATATACGTATATGTATATATGTAATGTATACAAATTAATTCAATGTGTATAATTTTCTCTTTTCAAATAAACAAAATTTGCGCTTTACTTATAAAAGTTTGTATTGTAATTATTGCTAAAGATTAAAGAAACTAAATCCTTACCAAATTTTTACCACAATCTGCAACGTAGGCAATAGCATTCAATAGTCTTTTTAAGTCAGTTTGGGTTGCCAGTTAGAAAACGTTGGGAATCACTGGTTTAGATGGTGTGAATACTCTTATATGCATAAGCACGTGTAAAATTAATTTTCTTTTGAAAATTTCACAAAGAGAGAAGTCGTTATTTTGTTTATTGGGTGGCATGTAACATTTAATATTAGGTTAATACTAAGTTATAATTGAGGTTAGACCTCTTGTAAAAAGCACTATTTCACGCCCGAGAAGTGCGTTTCCTTCCACTCAAACCTGTCAAGGTTAAGTTAGCGAGATCTAAGCTTAAAATGAATACTGTAGGTCGTAGGCGGTGACCGGAAGAAAGCATACCCAGTGAATGGTACTTCACCGTTGTTTTCTGGATGCCCAAAAAGGAACAGCCCCACTTGAAGACTTGAGGGGGGCAGCCCTCAACGTCATCAACTTGATGGGTCAATATTAATATTGTTTCATGCCAGGAAATTGCACCACCGACCAAATTTACACATAATGGCAGATCTTGGAAAAGACCCATGATTGCCACCTTTTCATCAGAGTCAAGCTAAACGCAGCCAGTTTGTTTTTGGCAACCTGGGAAACTCATTCGACTATGCAAAATAACGAAAAGGCAACGCGACGAGTTTCCATGAGCTGGTGTTTCTCAGGTACAAATATAGAACACTATACTATTAAGGCAGTCATATAAGATGTTATTTAACCATTTGTGGCGAGATAAAAATGGTTTACGTTTCAAACGGTTCTGTAAGACACAAATCTTCACATACCAGTGTGGCTTCCAGCCCGGGAATCCCGGCAAAATTGCAATGTGCAATTTAGAAACAGTTCTTGTCAGGTATTTCAAAAGTGTACCGGATTTTGGTAATGAGATCACTGCATGTGATTTCTTCAATCTAGTTCTGGAACAGAAAGTGAAAGGTGTTAACACGAAGAACACTATTTTCAATAAATCTGACAAAAAGTGGGATACTCAGATGAAATCGACATCATTGGCCGCTCCCAACGAGTAGACGTAGAGTCTTTCACTTTGCTTTGTAGTAAATGAGGAAAAATAAAGTACATATTGCCGAGAAATAAAGAAGCAGCTATATATCGCCTAGAAGAAAACGTCACCGTCTACAATAGATTCCTAAAAGAACCGTATGGCAATACGAGAAAGCCAATTGAAGCGGACTTAATAACTTCTTTAATTGGTCGTTTTGTTTCCTCGATAACGACGTGGATGCCGCTACTGACATGATCACAGAAACTATTCTCTTTGGAATGAGATGCTTTATCCCTCATCGGATGAAGAGTATCAAACCAAAAGAGAAAGGATTGTACGACTCGAGCTGTAAAGAAGCTGTCAGGGTTAGAGAGATGTTTTCTCGATCTTACAAGACCAACCCGACAGAGGAAAACCGAAAAAAATTTAAACCAGTCGGAAATGACTGAAACGTCTTTCTCAAGCGTATGAAATTCCAATACGATCAAAAACTGAGGCAAAAACTACTGCAATGTCCCAAAGCCAGTAACAATTTTTGGTCGTTTGTCAAAAATATTAGAAATTCTGCCTCGTCCTCCATCCCAACGCTCATTTACAATGACATTGCAGCTGTCAGCTCTGGACAAAGCCAATCTGCTTGCCGCACACTTTGCGGCTAGCTCAACACTACCAGATTGTGCTTTGTCCCTGCCTACGCTTGATTGAATCTTCAATGGGACGAACCCACTTTTGCACTCGTGTAGTAGGAAGAGTACTTAAAGATCTCAACATGCATAAATCCGCTGGTCCAGATGGTATAACTCCCCTTCTTCTGAAGAGGTGTTCTTCCACGCTGGCAAAACCACTTCGTAAGCTTTACTCTTTAGGGCTCTTTCCAAGCAGATGGAAAATAGCATTTGTCAAGCTCGTCCCTAAAAAAGGTGGATCTTGCTCTCTCTCCTCCTACAGACCCATTGCACTTCCCTTCCCTTCCCTTCTTTCAAGTTCATGGAAACGTTGATAAACCGTCAGCTCATGAAAGATCTCGAAACACGAGAACTTCTTAATGACCGGCAGTATGGTTTTCGTAGCAACAGGTCCACTGGTGATCTTATGACATGTCTCACCAAAAGCGTACATCAATCTGACGAAAGCAAGATAACTGCACTTGATATTTCTGAAGCATTTGACAGAGTTTGGCATCAGGCTCTTTTGTCGAAAATACGTGCTTTTGCGATTGATGAATCTTTTCTTCAATTTTATTATTTTTTTTTTGTAATGAGCGTCCGCTCAAAGGGTTTTTGCACCCTTAAAATGATTGTACACAGCGCGGGCGAAAGAAATTTAGGGACGAAGAAAAGACAGGTACCGATGTACATTGTTTTTAAATGTTTGTAAGTTATAACGACCAGGAAACACAGAGATCGGCTAGGCATTCCATAAGCGAGTTTTACGGCTTAGGAGAGAATCACGATATTTTAGAGTACGTCCGAAAGTGGGCTTGAGAGTATACTGATGAGCATTCATAGCGAGACGTGTGTTACGGTTGAAAGTTTGAATGGGCGGAATGGTACTGGCGATTTCTATCGAGAACTGGTGGTGGAAATAGCGATAAAACATGAGACACGAGACATTTCGTCGGTGTTCGTGGGTGTCCATTGCCTGAGTGATATTGGTATCAGCTATGAGATTTATCGCACGGTTTTTTTTCAGAGATGTTTTAGGAGCACCTGACCAGATGTGGGCATTGTACTCCAATTTTGGACGGATTAATGCCTTATATATTGAGGACAGATCAGAAAGGGAAAAGTATTTCTTTAATCGTTTGAGAAAGTCCAGACATTTCGCAGCATTTTTGGCGACATCGAATATGTGGTCATTCCAACGTAAGTTGTCACTGACGCATATACCGAGAATGGAAAGTTTATCGGTTTCGGCGATGCTAGTACCATTCATGGATAATGGCTGGATATTTGAATTTTGCTTTAATGACAGCATACAGCATTGAGTTTTGGAAGCATTAAATTCCACTCGGTTGATAGTTCCCCAATTGGTTATGCTGTTAATATCGGAATTTAATGAGCTTAACATACGCTGCCGTTCCCGTTCTACAACCGAAGAGCAGGGACGTGACCCGAGAATGAATATGAAAAGCAGAGAGTACTGTCGTCAGCAAAGGAATATATTGAATTAGAAGTAACAGACATGAGATCATTAATGAAAATTAAAAAGAGCATCGGAGACAGAACGGAGCCCTGGGGCACACCAGCATTTATTTTGGGGTGTAGTGGTACTAGCAATCGCTTCTCACTCGGATGGTCAAGGTTCGAATCCTAGCCACGGCAAGTTTTCATTTGTGTAATTGGAACTCAGTCAGAAAAAAGTCTGCGTGTGAAGGCATAACACTGACATGTAGATTTGGCTGTTGTAGGATTTTCAAGCACAAAACAACCGTTAAAATCCACAATCTGAATCATTTCCGAGTGAAGAAAAATCTCTCCGTTGTATTCGGACTCCCACCCCTGGAGAGTCAATATCGAAACCAAACACACCTGAGTTTCAAACCACTACATCACAACAATGCCTTCCTTTCTCCTCCTTCTATCTTTCCTCCCGCGCCCTGGCAACAGTAAAAGGGTATCCATAACCCCTTAGGCGCGCGTAAATTATAAAAAAAAAAAAAATATCAGACTTGAAACCGTCCAAGACAACTTGAATTGAAAGGTAATTTCTAATCCACTGAAGAAAAGAGTCATCGATCCTAAAAGCACGCATTTTCGACAAAAGAGCCTGATGCCAAACTCTGTCAAATGCTTCAGAAATATCAAGTGCAGTTATCTTGCTTTCGTCAGATTGATGTACGCTTTTGATGAGACATGTCATAAGATCACCAGTGGACCTGTTGCTACGAAAACCATACTGCCGGTCATTAAGAAGTTCTCGTGTTTCGAGATCTTTCATGAGCTGACGGTTTATCAACGTTTCCATGAACTTGAAAGAAGGGAAGGGAAGGGAAGTGCAATGGGTCTGTAGGAGGAGAGAGAGCAAGATCCACCTTTTTTAGGGACGAGCTTGACAAATGCTATTTTCCATCTGCTTGGAAAGAGCCCTAAAGAGTAAAGCTTACGAAGTGGTTTTGCCAGCGTGGAAGAACATCTCTTCAGAAGAAGGGGAGTTATACCATCTGGACCAGCGGATTTATGCATGTTGAGATCTTTAAGTACTCTTCCTACTACACGAGTGCAAAAGTGGGTTCGTCCCATTGAAGATTCAATCAAGCGTAGGCAGGGACAAAGCACAATCTGGTAGTGTTGAGCTAGCAGGAAAGTGTGCGGCAAGCAGATTGGCTTTGTCCAGAGCTGACAGCTGGAATGTCATTGTAAATGAGCGTTAGGATGGAGGACGAGGCAGAATTTCTAATATTTTTGACGAACGACCAAAAATTGTTACTGCTTTTGGGACATAAAGAACTTGATATGCGTAATTGGAGAAGATTGAGGCGACTGGAGAGGTTTGTTGGTTGAGGCTCACGTCCACGGAGAAATGCAGCAACACTGAACTAAGTGAGGAAGATAGTAGCTTTCTATACTTTGTTTTCTGAGTTTCGAGCTTAATGGTAAAAGTCGTTTCGAGAATAGCAGCATTGCTTCATAGTTGGATGTATATGTTCAGTTGATTTGAGAGCATAACTTTAAGGCTCATTCATTAAGTTTGGGAAATTGGAAATTCTCTGTCACATCATATCGATATAGTGCTACTCCCAATATTGAACCTGAAATTGCGATCGGACATCGAGATGTGTTAATTAGTGACGAAATCAGAGAGAGAACGCCTAGATATAATGAGATCCAGCACCTGTGGTCTGATTGTATAAATGCATGTAGGCCCATTAGCACAATTCTCCAATTTCAGAACTCACCGGTTTTTTTTTTAAATCGATAAACTGTTTCCCCTCGTGCTCCCATCGATTGAGAAGAACACTTATAATTAATTCAGTATTAGAGCAGGAATCTGGAGGAGGCTATGATGTGATTTTATTCGCCTGCAGTTGATTTGAAATTTTCCGGTTCAGTTGATAACAATAGAAAAACACAGATATGTACGTATATGTAAAAATACATATGCTACGGTTTGTAGCAGTGTGGTTGGGTATTTTCGCTTATTTTTCGTTTTTAAATTGTGGTTTATTGTTAAGAATTTATTTTTTTCAGGCTAGATACCGCTATGGAACCCCTTGTTTCTTAGAAAACAGCTCAAGTACTAATCTCGTGTGATACACAACGATAAGGTAGGTTTAATTTTTTTTTGTTTTTGCAGAACACGCTCAATTTGTGATTCTTACAAATCTGTGGAAAACGACGTTCTTTGAATGGGTGGTGGCTACAACATTTTTTCCGGTATTTGGGAAACCGGTAAGGTACGAATAATGGCGTTTGATTCCGAGTCTAATCCAGCTAACGTGATCTCCCTTTCTCTCGTTGTATTTAAAGCTTAGCATGCAAATCACTTACTTCAGATGGAAAAACGATTTACCAATTGGCAATCATTCAAAAATTTCATCAATAACTATTGCCAGTAGAATGTATTGAACGTAACTCATCTGTATATACAAGTGTAGATGTTAGATATATGTACATTATCTTATAATCATTCAACAAAAATGAGTATCTCGTGATGTCATTTTAAAAAAAAATCACGAATACAACATTACCCAACATTACTCAAGCACCAGTCCGAAGTCCCCTTTAACATGCAGTTGGATGAGTTTGCAC
Source organism: Volucella zonaria (assembly GCA_963966105.1). Taxonomy (NCBI): domain Eukaryota; kingdom Metazoa; phylum Arthropoda; class Insecta; order Diptera; family Syrphidae; genus Volucella; species Volucella zonaria. The sequence goes on along the minus strand of OZ014533.1, from coordinate 52,376,853 downwards.
AAATTCTTGAGAAAAAGTGTTCCCCTGCGGACTATGGCCACAAGTTAAGGTGATTCCAAGTTTTTTTTGTTTTAATGTATACTTACACGTGCTGTTATTAATTGTAAAATGTAACATCAAAACCGACAACGAGATAAATTCAAGTTCGAGTGCACATTGATTTATTTTTGATGTTTTGGTATATGGGAAAATTGTTTCTTGGAGGCTGAGCTTTTTGTAGTCGGGGAAATCGGTGCTACTACAAATAAAAAGTAATTTTTTTGTTTTTTTTTTTTTTTTTCTGTGCAAGAGAAAATCGTAAACATCTGAATCACGGGCAATGACAAAAAGTCCCGTAGTGTGTGGTATTTGTAGAGTCTTTGGCATGCCCATACATCGAAAACGGATGCTTACAAAAGTGGGACGAGTTTCCGTTGAAGTAAAAGAATTTCTAAACGTTAACCGAAAAATTCCAAGAAAATGTCGTGGAGTACAAAATTCATTAGGGGATATATTTTAAGCAGTTATGAGCAGACGTTTTGTTACTTGCGAGTATGTTTTATAATTCGAATAAAAAGTATTACAACCTGCACAATTTTCCAAACTCGATGAAGGTCTAATTCATACATACATAAATCAGCTTGTTTGCTTAATCACAAAATGGAAATTTTTATGTATAGTTACGTTAGTAGGCTAAACATTCTAATTGTTCTTAAGAGGGCAAATACCAAAGACGCATGTGGCTCTCATTAATAAAGCTGCCGTTCATGCGGCACTTTCCACGATAGGTATCCCTACTCCCTAGTATGCACTACGAAGTGAATTCCACGTTAGATAGTAGCGCGTTGGGTTACAAAAAATCCACGAAGCTAGCTGGATATCTCCGGATGATTAACCTGCCAACCAAATCGATCACAAATGCTAATCCATGCAATAAAACAACTTGATTATGTGAATATTTGGAAGAGCCAGTACTGACTGTAGTCGCATTTGAGTGTAATATCCTTTAGTAAGTAGCTGCCAACAACAGATGCCCATAAAGGGCGGATTCAATCCCACACCATTGTTAACTGAAAAAACTGACACCACCCAAGGCTACCAGCCATCACCATTCCGAAACTCGTGGTATGATGGCGGGTAAATCAGGCTAACAAAAAACAACGGATGAGGCGTAGAAGAAAATTCTGCAGCGGAAAACTCTACGCAAAAATTAGAAACAGAAAGAAATTGATGCTGACAATATGCCAGCTCAACGATATCGAAGAGTCCTGAGGTAGAAATAATAGCATCTTCATTAAAAAAACAATAGCATTGGGAGCAGGTTTTAGACCAGACACATAACATAGGACTTCCGTAATAATGAAGTCAATCTGGTCACCAATCCACAATGAATCGTAGAACAATTTAACCAGTACTTCCAACTGCTCAATAGGTATTTCCAGGAGGGAGTGATAGGGCGCAAAGCAAATCTAACTCGCATTGGAAAGCTGTCCTCCTACAGAGGACAGCCCAGCTATAAACAAGCTAAAGATTAATAAAGTTACGGGTTTTGAAATCCTGCCATACGAGCTTCTCAATGCTAATGGGAATAATTTATAGAAACTGTGAGGATGCATCTTTATCCGTCCCGCCTACAAAATAGTAGATTACATGCACGGACATAAAGGTCGTCTAAAATATCCTTTCTAGAGTGTAAATATCTAAAGTCCTTTTTGCCCCATGTAATTGGTAGATTCTGGCTCGGTAAATCGAGACCGAATAAAAATTTGGCATGGGCAACAGTTACTCATTCAGACTGCCCAAATAGTTGGAGTTAAATTTTGCTAAATGGAAGTTGTCTCTCTAGTCAGAATGTGCTTCTTACCAAAAATCTTACATCTGCATGAAAAGCAAGGCAAGACTGAAATGATCTTAGGCGCATTTCTCCTATCTGCGAAAGAAGGGTTTACGTGAAAAAGGCGAAACCGCGAACTCTTTGAACAGTACAAAGTGCGCATACTTTCAGGAAGTCAACAATCCTAACTAGATATACGAGTACAAGTTTCACTGTCTTGTAACAATACTCTTTAGATCACTGTTAGCTCTGGTGATACCCTCAGTTCTAATGTTGCTTTTTTAATTGAAGCGTTCCGAATACACATGTCAACAGCAATCATATGTAAGACCTGTTTCGAAATAGAGATGTCTGTCTGTCAATATCCAATGCATGTCCTAGAGCTTTCAACAAATTTTAGTGCATAAAGCTTTTTTTCATGAATAGAGTACAATGGTTTACATATTTTGCCACGCTGTATTTACAGTTTTCCAGTTGAGTATTTTTTCAAGCATTTTGAGGGTGCTCATAATCCTTTGAGCACGAGTTAATTATAAAAAAAAATTATACACATACATACATACACATATAACATATAAAATGAAGTTGATCACTTCCTCACAAATGAATTCGAGATCGTGCGGACTACACTTACTATGTCAGCGGCAGCAGAATCGCTGTGAAGAAGATCTCTCCGTCCTATTCGGACTTCCACCCCTGGAGAGTCAATATCAAAACCAAACACACCTGAGTTTCAAACCACTATATTACAACAATGCTTTCCTTTCTCCTCCTTCTATCTTTCCGCCCGCGCCCTGGCAACAGTAAAAGGGTATCATAACCCCTTAGGCGCGCGTAAATTATAAAACAAACAAAAAATATCACCAAAGGACCTTGTGTGAAAAGAAGCTGGAGAACTAAATTTCTACATCACACAGTTCCTAAAAGGCCATGGTGTGCTCAGAAATTGTTTGCAAAAATTCAGACATGACTCCTTCCCAATCTGTCCATCTTGTTCGAACCAGGAGGAGGATGCAGATCACGCAATTTTCTTCAGCCCACGCTTCAAAAGACCAAGTAGAAACTTTTCACATGCAAGTGTGGTTATTAGCGAAATGACGCTCTCAGAGCATCATTAGTGACGGCCATCCTAATAGAACTGAGAAAAAAAGCAAAATGATATTGAAAACAATATTGCCTTAGGCAGTAGACGTAGGCAATGAATAAACTGCTATTGGGCATATGAGCTTCCATCGAACCAAATTGACAGATTATTTCAATTTGCTCCTCCATATCGCCCTAAAAGTTATGTAGTGTGTACGAAAATTGCCACAATTTGATCCTCAATATTCATCTGGCATTCATTGAGTGAAGATCAGTTGTATGCAGGTGACATGTTATAAAACAAAAAGAAAATTTGAATACAGGTAGTGGAATTCTATAGGGTTATGATGCCTTGTCTTTCTAGCGCATTTCTGATTTTTTGCTTCTTCGATATTGAACGAAATCCTAGATTGTACTATCAAATTGGGATGTGTGTAGAGTCGAACACAATCTGTCCCCACACAATCGTCCTAGCAATTGTGTGTACAAATTGCCCTACAGTGGGGGCAATCGACTAACAAGCCTATAATTTCTAGCCAAAGGCTACTCCCTGCCCCACGAAGGTATGCTTTACCTTCGCACTAAGCACTTCTTTCTCTTCATGAAAGGACATGAATGTGGAGAGGGTGACTGCCTGCGGCGTGATGCTGTAAATTAATATGGCAAGAACAACAGCTATCAGCCTAGGAACTATCACTAGACGCGATATTTGGAAAAGCCGAACAGAATCAGCCAAATAGGCAAAGCTAAGTCTGAGTTTGGAATGTTGTCCAAGATATGGAGAAACAATATTATAATGTGAAACATCAAGCTTCGACTGTTCCGTAGAAAAGTGACCGCCACCACAACAGATAATTGCAAACGTTCGTCAAAAGATATAACCCGCCAAATATCGTAACATCTGGCCCGATCGTGCATATCTCTAAGAAACACCTAAGCGCATCAATCCAATTACAGAAAAGGTAATGGATTGGCCACACACTTCGAAAAGATGAAAGTTCTGACTGACTACGTGCAAGTGCGTCGATGGTAATATACCAGATTAAAACAGATCAGCGCATAATACCTGTAGTCAAATGCGATCGTAGTTCAGGAACTCACAAAAATAATGCACCGCGGTATTGTGTCACATAGGCTTAACACGCTTAGGTAAAGCGTAGTGCCCCGTCACGACAACAGTCTACAGTCTTTTCAACTGAGGGATAGCAGCAATGACGCTTACCCCAAAGAGACATCGGTAAATATTCGTTTGGTCCGCTGGCAACCTGAACAGCCATGTCATCTGCAGTTATGTGTATATGACACCTAACTCTCAAGGGAAGATCTATCCGAGGACGTAGGAAGTCCTCACCCAGGTTGGGTCCTAACGAGAGAAATCTAACGTTGTCTTCCTTCAGATAAAGATAAAGAAAGTCAAGTCAGCAGTTATTTAACTTTTTTTTAGTTATCCAAAAAATTATTAACGTAGCACTAAGTAATAATTTAAAAGCTCTTTATAATCCACCTTAGACTAATAATAAAAAGTCATTGTTAGTTGCAACTTGATTGAGGACATCTAAAGTCCAGTACGTGTTGAACCAGAGACCGTTTCTTTTTAAACGAAAGATACCTTCGAGAGTGCAGCTAGAGCAGACGTTCTTGGAGTCTGTTTTTTTTTTGTGAAAGATGTACACTGTACACGATCCAACAGACAGTACAGATACATCATCAGCATGTGCACCGTGCCTCATAGCAGTCGAGACAGGACAGGATAGGACAACCTTTGTTTACCCAAGCCATCACATCACATATTGGCCGCCTATTCACCAACATTGCTTTTATCCACAAAGCTAGTCATCCACCAACGTAGTGTTGCCATGCCGACAAAAGCTGCAAAGCGACCCATAATTCGATTAAAACTGCCCGAAGCGTACTACTCTTGTCATGTGCCGTTTTAATCCCACCCGCCAAATTCCGCAGGATCTTCCATGTTGGCATGTTGCATCTTCGCTAGAGTATGCATTCGCAAAATCAGTTTTGCGCACAGGAAACTCGACCACTCTCTCCAAGCCTATGAAGCATAACTGGATATTTGTAATCGGAGCACTTGAAGCCAAAAAAAGAAGCAATAACGTGCTTGATAGCCTTATCTGCCACCACAACCGATGATATAAATATACCAACTGCGGGGCGTTGTGTAGAGGCCTTAGGACTCACACGGAAAGAAAGAACATATGTCCTCTACATATGTATGTATGCGTTTATACAATAAACGTATACTATCACCAAATTTATTTAACCTTTTCGTTACATGTTGATACCATACATACAAGGTGGGGCAAAAGTAATGTCATAATGTATTGTAAATATGCATTAAATTTTGCAAATAGCGTCAAGTGTCATTGTGCTTTGACATTTACGTTGTAGACCGGTAGAGAATTAGTTGACAGTAAGCAATGGAGCGATACACACTTGAAGAACGCGGAATTATTCTTTCTGCTTATTTGACCAATTTCCGATCTGTTGTTTTAACGCAAAGTGAATTTCATCGTTGTTGTCCTCGTCGTCCTGCAGCATGTGCGCGTACAATTAAGCGTTTCCCAGAGCGTCTCGTGCCAACTGGGCTTACTAGAGATGTCGCTGGAAATAGCCGGAATCGTATTGTCGTTCGACCGAGAATATCACTGCTGTGGCCGAGGATGTACGAAAGAGTGCACAAACATCAACGAGACAACGATGCACACAATTTGGCATCAGCAGACGTTCGTTGCATCGAATTTTGGTGAAAGACCTGAAGGTGTTCCCTTATAAAATGCAAACCGACAAGCAAGATTAACTTACTCCCATGCTCTGTTAAACCTGGTGCAAGATGAAAACGATTTCGTATCCAAAATCATAAGGAGCCACCAAGCCCATTTCCACTTAAATGGTTATGTGAATAAACAATATTTGCGTTTCTGGGACACGGAAATGCACTAAGACCCATTGCATCGGCTCAAAGTGACTCTTGGATGGGGCATTTGCAGTGAAAAAGTGATTGGCCCTTATTTTTTTGAGGACGCCGACGGTGAGCGCTACAGACAGATGTTAAACGAATTTTTTTTTAGTTGCTGAATTGGATCTCGAGCACTCTTGGTTTCAGCTGGATGGAGCTACCGCTCGCACAGCTCGGGCAACGATGGAGATTTGGAATCACCAATCTCCAGGCCTTATGATCTCTCGTTTTGGCCGGCCAGATCGATACATCTGATGGCGCCACACCTCTTGCTTTGGGGCTTTTTGAAACTCGCGTTTACCACAACAAACCACAAGCCTTGCAAGTCTTGAAAGCAAACATTGAAAAAGAAATCACCAATTTGGAGCCAGATGTTTTGCGAGCAACAATTCAAAAACGAGCACAAATGAGTTTCAACTCAGGAAGTGGTCATTTTACTGATATTATTCTTTCAACTTAATTTCATCAATTTTACACCTTCAGATAAATTTTTGGTGAAGACAGAGTCCAATTCCTTTCATTCCAAACAAAATGATAGCCAATTCACATTATGACATTACTTTTGCCCCTCATTGTACAATACTTATGACCTGATGTCAAACTGCAGAAATACAGTACCTACCCATATCGTACGTATATACACATGTACTCGTATCTATATGGAGACTTAACTAATCAAAAGTGATCAATTTATGATTGAAAATTTTTTTTTTTCACAAAATTAAATATCACTCCACGAAAAAAAGGACACGATAAAATGATTAAAATTGTTTTGCTTTTGATAAAATGCGATAATCAGAACAAAAAAACACCAAAACACCTACAGGGAACCCCGTTTTTTTTTAAACCAAAAGCAAAGATAAGCTCATAAGTACATTAATGATTAACAGCAGGGTTCATGACCAACTACAAAATATAATGATTTAATTAAAATATCATTTCTTATGACAGCGAAAGGTAATTACCCTTCATTAATCAAATTTGTAAATGTCAAAATTAGGGGAAAAAAATGTGTTAACTAAGGAAAATTATTATCAATCAGGCTATAGGTAGGTTTATAATCACGTAATTTGAAACACAGTGTCGAATTACTAAAATAAGTAAATAATTAGCTTCGATTCGGAACAAGATTATGCAAAGTATGGTAATACTAATCCAACAGGTTTGGATTAAAAAAAAAACTTTAATACAGTGAGCGAAATAGCTGTAACTGCACAATAATATTTAAACTAATCAAGGTCTGGCAAAAATACCAAGTGTTATAACTCGGTTCTACTACTTTTACGTAATTGTTCAAACTCTATGTAGGCAACACCGAAAAGAAGAGCAATGCAGCTGCATTTGTTCATAAATCAGGTGGTAACGGTGCAGAAAATCGTGATTTTGATCATGTTAAAAGCGAAATTTATTCAATGGCGCTTGGATTTATAGGATAATACAGGGTCTTCAGACTTCCCAACTTTAACCGTTGATAGCGGGCATATTTCTGAATCTACATCTGTCAAATTGGCTGTCATTTATTCAGCCTGTTTTGCCAAAACACCATGTGTTCAACAATACGTGCAAATAGCAAAATTGTTTTATCAAAATGGGTGTTTTGTTTGGACAACGTTCCGTGCGCTTCGCCCATTTTACGGTCGCCATAATCGTCCTACCGAGAACACTATTCGCAGTGTGGTGAATAAATTTGAGTCCACTGATTCAGTAAACGATAAACCAACACCCGTACGTTGACGAAACGCAAGATCTGTCGAAAAGATCGCCGCTGTCCGTGAGAGTGTGCAGGTGAATCCGAGGCAGTCGATTTCGCGTCGCTCATAAGAACTTGGCCTTTTGCAGACCACAACTTGGCGAATTTTGCGCCTTGACTTGGGCCTGCACCCGTACAAAATTCAACTGACCCAGGAGCTGAAGGTAAACCACAGATAACGACGTGTGTTCACTAAAAGGGCTCTTGATCAGTTAGAAACTGACCCTAATTTTCATCGAAAAATCATCTCCAGCGACGAGGCCCATTTCTGGATGAATGGGTACATCAACAAACAAAATTGTCAAATTTGTGACAATAGGCATTGTTTTGTATGGATTTTGGGCTGATGGCGTCATCGGTCCATATTTATTTGAGATCGACGTTGGCCAAGCCATCACTGTCAACGGCGTGCGCTATAGGTCGATGATTACCTACTTCTTTTGGCCTGAATTGAATGATATGGACACCCATGCAATGTGGTTTCAATAGGACGGCGCTACGTGCCATACAGCTCACGACGCATTGGAAATTCAGCACGAGCCATTCGAGTACATGGTCATCTCACGTGGAGGTGATATGAACTGGCCACCGAGATCGTGCGATTTGACCCCGTTAGGCTTTTTCTTGTGGGGTTTTCTTAAGTCGCAGGTCTATGCGAATAAGCCACAAACCACAGCGGCTCTCAAAGTCTGATTTATGGGTCAGAGTCATGGTAAATTGGAAATTTCGGATGCGCGCCACCCAGGGAAGCTTCAGCAGACATTTGAACGATGTTATATTCCATACATAATGGCATCGATATGCCTTTCAAACGAATAAAAATTGTAGAAGATATTTCGCACACACTTTGTTTTATTTAAAATTAAAGATAGGAGGTGCTTAATGAAACACCCTTTACTTTCCAAATATTTTCCGTTATTCAATGGGGAAAATAGCAGATGAAGTCGTGCGAAACCACATACGGCTTGGTGAAAATTGCCTTACTAATAGGCAAGAAAGTAAAATTGGGGAAAGCTGATTTTATGCTTCATTACAACTAAAATGAATTCACAATTGTACAAAGGAATGTTAGAGAGTGCATTTTTAGAGGATGTCGTCGGCGAAATAGACGAAGCACGATAACTCTGCTATCCATGTGTCGAAGTATTCTAAGGAGTTGTTTTCTTCTAATAACTCTCAACTGCTTGAGTGATCGCAGATAGCCCTCATGTGAATCCTATTGCAAACGTACGGCCTAATTTTTATAAAAATGGACGGCAATATCGCACGGTGGCTGCGCCAAAAGAGAAATTGAAGGAATCATGGTAAGAGAGAATTCAAACAACAATTTTCACCTTATCAACTCCATGCTCAAAAGAATGGGGCACAGACAAGGTATTAATAACTATTTTACAAATTATTTGTGAAAAACAAGAAATGTTCTGTTTCTTTCTTCTATTTTTTTGTTTCTTTTATAATTTGCGCGCGCTCAAGGGATTTAAGTACCCTTAAAATGCTTGCACACCGTGCGGGCGAAGGAAAATTAGGGAGGATAGAAAGAGAGGTACCGGTGAACGTCAGTTTTAAATGTTTGAAGGTTATAATGACCAGGAAACACAGAGATCGGCAGGGGATTCCATAAGCGAGTTTTACGGCTTAGGAACGAATCACGATATTTTAGAGTACGTCCGATAATGGGCTTGAGGGTATACTGATGAGCATTCATAGCGAGACGGGTGTTACGGTTGAAAGTTTGAATGGGCGGAATGCTACTGGCGATTTCAATGGAGCACTGGTAGTGGAAATAGCGACAAAACAAAGTGAGACAGGAGACATTGCGTCATTGTTCGAGGGTGTCAATTGATTGACTGATATTAGTATCACCTATGAGTTTTATCGCACGGTTTTGAATCCTATCTAGCAGGTGCAGAGATGTTTTGGGCACACCCGACCAGATGTGGGAATTGTACTCCAATTTCGGGAGGATAAACGCCTTATATATTGAGGCCCGATCAGAGGGGCTGAAGTATATCTTACATCGCTTGAGCAAACCTAGATATTTCGCAGCATTTTTGAAGACACCGAATATGTGGTCATTCCAAAGTAAGTTTTCATTGACACAAATACCGAGAATGGAAAGTTTATAGATTTCGACGATGCAAGTGCCATCCATGGATAATGGCTGGGTGTTTAAATTTCGCTTTAACGACAGCAGAAGTCTTTGTGTTTTGGAAGCATTAAAATCTACTCTATTAGTGGTTCCCCAATTAGTTATGCTATTATTATCGGAATTTAATGAGCTTAACATACGCTGGCGTTCCCGTTCTACAGCCGAAGAGCAGCGGCGTGAGTCCGGGAACGAATATGAAAAGCAGAGAGTACTGTCGTCAGCAAAGGAATATATTGGATTGGAAGTAGCAGACAAGAGATTGTTGATGAAAATTGAAAATAGTGTCGGAGAAACAACAGAGCCCTGGGGACCACCAGCATTTATTTTGTGAATATCAGACTTGAAACCGTCCAAGACAACTTGAATTGAACCTTCCGAAAGGTAATTTCTAATCCATTGAAGAAGAGAGTCATCGATCCCAAAAGCACGCATTTTCGACAAAAGAGCCTGATGCCAAACTCTGTTTCTGTCAAATGCCTTAGAAATATCAAGTGCAACTATCTTGCTTTCGCCAGATTGATGTACGCTTTGGTTCCACTTTTCGGTGAGACATGCCATCAGATCACCAGTGGACCTGTTGCTACGAAAGCCATATTGCCGGTCTTCGTGTTACGAGATATTTCATGAGCTGACGGTTTATCAGCGTTTCCATGACCTTGGAAAGAAGGGAGACGTAAGTGCAGCAGGAGAGAGAAGAAGATTCGCCTTTTTTAGGGACGGGCTGGACAAATGCTGTTTTCCATCTGCTCGGGATGAGCCCGAGTTGAGATCTTGCTACTACACGAGTGCGAAAGTGGATTCGTCCCATTGTAGATTCGACGCACTCAAGTGTAGGCGGAGACAAAGCACAATCTGGGAGCGTTGAGCTAGCCGCAAAGTATGTAGCAAGCAGATTAGCCTTGACAAAGAGCTGACAGCTCTTTGTAAATGAGGATGGAGGATGAGGCAGAATTTCTAATGTTTTTGACAGACGACCAAAAGCTTTTACTACCTTTGGGACATTGCAGTATTTTTTGTCTCAGTTTTTGGTCGTATTGGAATTTCACACGCTTGAGAAAGACGTTGCAGTCATTTCTGGCTCGTTTAAACTTTTTCCGGTTTTCCTCTGTCGGGTCAATTCACTGACCCTGACAGCCTCTTTACAGCTCGAGTCGTACCATGCCTTTCTTTTGGTTTCATACTCTTCATCCGATGATGGATAAAGCATCTCATTCCAAAGAGAATAGTTTCTGTGATCATGTCAGCAGCGGCATCCACGTCATTATCATAACGACCAGTTAAAATTCCTAAAGAAGTTGTCAAGTCCGCTCCAATTGGCCTTCTCGTATTGCCATACGGTTCTTTTAGGAATCTTTCTCTAATTGTGTGGTGGGTATACGAGAATATAGCTGATATGACACAATGTTCCGACGAGCCTAGAGGGGAGAGCACATCAACGGTGTACTTATCAGGGTGAGAAGTTAGAAACAAGTCCAGCGTGTATAACTATCAACGTCTGGTATTCGTGTAGTCATTTACAAGCTGGGTTAAATTATTTTCCGCAGCGAAGATCTCAGCACAACGTCCTTTGGGTGTTGACTGTCCAGAATGTCGAAGCCACCCAAAATTGTGTATATTGAAATCGCCCATAATAACGATTTCAGTATGAGGATACAGGGATATCCTCATTCGTCAGACAGCGCATCAAACTCGTTAAAGGTCAAGTTGCTGTCCAGTTTGGGGCTTCTGTAAATAAATCAGTAGTGGATAATTTGCTTACGGAGATCGAAGTTTAACCACATGAAATTGAATTCCGGATTGGAACAGGGACTACATTGTGGTGGAATTTGGTAAGCTACATCACTACGCACATAAATGGCTAGAGAGCGATGTGACATTATACTATAGTACAACATATGAACAATATTTCCTTAATTTTTGAAAGTAAAATATTAATAATTAAGCCGATGGCAGCAACCCATCGGAGGCACCTTGAAAAAAAGTTGCCCGCCGGTGAACCTTATAACTCATGACTAGATCGTCTGAAATTTCATAAGATAATCGCTTTCCCAAGGAATCCCTTACTTAGAAGCGAAAACACCGATTTTCGCCTAAAAAATGGGCCAATTTGTTATTGTAAAACTAATAATTATGAAAAATAAAAAAAAAATTTCCTAGGGATCCCTGGTCATTTATGTAAGGAAGTAGGATACTAAATTTCAAAGGAATCGGTCTAGTAGATTTTGATTTAAACCGTTCACCGGCTTCAAAAATGATAAGTGTCAGAAAATCGCTTTAAAGTTTTGTATACTGGAAAATCCAATATTAGAAATGGAGCAACGAACGATTAAGGTTGTATGTCTTAGTTAGTTTTGCTCCGCCTTGTTTCAAATTTTGACACAACATATGAAACACGTAGTATTAAAAAAAAAGTCAAGTCATTTCATATCAAGTCAGTAGTTTTCAAGATAGCACCCAACATATTGAAACAAGTAAAACATGAAATTAAAAATTTTTAAAAATTTCAGAGCAAAAAATACAAATATTGATTTCAGGTTTTTATTCTTATTTTCACTTTTTTGTTTTTCCATCAACTCTAGCATCATATCAATTGTTTAAAGTGCAAACATTGCTAGTCTTTGAAAAGCTCTAACAATAACAATTCTTTCCAATTCCTCTTGGACTTTCGCAGCTGCATCGTAAATACTATGGTTCAAATCATCCAATGCGATTTCTGATGAGTAGATAATGTTCTTCATTCGTCTCCATAAATAAAATTCCATTGGGGTCAAGTCCGATAACCTTCGGGGCCACAGAATGGGTCCATCCCGCCCTATCCATGAATTTACATACATGCGATCTAACCACTCTCTAATGATAGCTATTCTTTGTTGCAGTGGTATATGACCTAATAATTCTGCTAATTTGTTACGCACAAATTCCAGCTAAAGATTTAAATTAAGCCTTGCACATAGCCGATAGGGTCCGATCAGTTTGTTACCCAATATGCCTACCACACATTGACTTAGTTTCATGGGCTTTCTGCTCAGGTATATGCATACATTGTGGAAATTAGTCGCTCCATCCCTGGTGAATTGGGAGCCATCCGTCAATAAAATCCGACCAATAAAGTTGTCTTCCGCAAATTGGCTTCCCAGAATTTAATTGCAGAATTCCAAACGCTTCTCTGAGTCCCCGGGTGTTGCAGCTTCTGTTCTAGTATACTCGTATGATGGAATGCATGCGTGCCTTTTGAATGTAGAATTCTCCAGTTGTAAGTCCTGTTTAGATTTAAATGTCTGCTTAGTTGCCTAAGACTGGTATTTGGATGTTTTCTGACGAAATGTAAACGTTTTCATAGCTGCGAAAGCCGTCTGCTAAAGAAAGATGCAAGGCCTTCGACGATTTCCGCGTTGTTCCTGTCTCATTCCACCTGGAAAATGTTCTAATAAATATCCTCCAGAGTATCGTCTCAGATATTCCAATCTAGCTCCTTGATTGTTACCGTTGCACCGTGGCATAGTGGTTCCGCTTCCTAAGAAAGGCGGTCATAAGGGTTTCGTATGAACGTATCGTAAAATAACACAATTATTCTTAGACCTACAGACAATTAATTAGCAATTATAGAGTTGCCAAATTTGCAATAAAAAAAGGTTTTTTAGGCTGATGAACAGCCATAAAGTTCGAGCTACGAAAAACAAAGAATCCAATTAAAATAATATTTTGTTTCGTTTTAAAACTGAAGCACTGAACCTTTGTTGATATTTTACTGGCATTTTTTTTTTCGTGTGAAAAATAAAATTTAAATATCGAGCTAATCCAAAATTAAATGCTATCGTAACTATAACTAATCTACTACTAAATTTACTACTATATCTATACAGCTAACAAATGTAATACCTCTTTTGATAGAACAGACTTCTTCTTTCGTGGCAACTTCCTGATAAATGAAATAAATAAAAAAATCAGAAATAAAAAAATCAGAATTGAGAAGAAGCCTGTTCATCAAGTCGGTGTTTGTGACAACCCAAGATATTTTTCTGGTGTTGTCACGCCTAAACTGTCTAACTATCTTATTACAGGATTCGGCTGCTTCCTCCCATATCTAGTAGCATCTATGGTTTTACTCAATGATTTCTCAATGTGATTCATATTTTTTGGAGTCAAACCACAAATATAGCACCTGCTACAAGACATATCACTAAGGGCGCTACACACTTTACCGTCAACCATAGTTAATTGTAAAGAATGCAGTACCTTTATGTCGCGGCCGTTGCAGGTGAAAGAGGATGGTTGCAAGTAATCTATTTTGTTCTTGAAATAAGCCTCTCCTTGCACAGACAGATCTTTTGTTTCTTTCGTGAATTGAAATCGAATAGGCCTACAATGTCTTGTGGAGGAAGGCCGTAGGTTTTCCCAAACTAATTGATCTGGGTCGGAAGTATTTGATTTACAAACTAATTGCAGAGGACAATAAGTTGTAACAAACATAGTACCATCCTCGATACTAGAAACTTCAAAACACTGTTTGTATTCACTGTGGCCGGTACTGCCACCAAACCCCCATTTACCGATCAAAACCAAATCCCCATTAATGTCAATACTATCAAGAACTTGTTTTTGAGATTCCAGTATCCGAGTTGCAGTATGATCTAATAAAGATTGTAGTTCTACTTCAGCACACGATGCCGTGACCAATACTTCAGATGCATAACACCGCTTCAATACTTTTTTGTATGATGGTAGCACGTGATGATGATTTTGAATTAATAAAGTCTTTCAATAGTAAGTAGTGATGTTTTGTAAGCTTAGCCTCGGTGATTAGAGATAACACTTCGTCAGTATTGAATTCTACAGAAGCGGCGTTAGATCTGCTTGAATTATTCAAGAGTGAGTTAACAGCGGAATTATCTAATTAACTTAGCTCTACTAGGCAGCGTCGTTGTGATTTCTTGCTGCACTCCTCAAAGTCCTTTCTATGATGATCCTGTTGACTGCTTGAAAAAGGCACTACTGCTACTGGTGGCTGACTGTTGACATCTGCCACAGAAGTTGGTAAGAGGCACACTTTCTTCAAGCCATTCGGCGTACATCGACACCATGCGTGAATGTGTTCGTCCGAATTGCTTCCAAAGTGCTACAAATCTTATACAGAGATTCTCGATTCGTTTTTCCAAGTCGTCATTAATTGCACCTCAGGCAAAAACTGCAACATAGCTTGAAAAACTTGACGCCGCCGCTCGAATTCTGATTTACTGCCTTTGATAGACAGCCAAGTAACTAGTACAAGCTTTCTTTTAAAAGAGCACTCAATACAAACAAAAATTAATTAAAATTTCGTAGCAAGTGCGACATGGCTGGAGTACGTGGCGTAGACCACGACTAACTCCTGCAAAGGGAAGAGAAGGCAAAAAAATTTGAATTATCCCAAAACAGAAAATCTAAGCTACATTTTGATACCACACCACCGTGTGGCGCTCCCATTGTTCCGATTTGAGTTCTGTTTTTTTTTTGTTAAGTTGGTAAATTTGTTGTTGACATTCCCTCTAAATCTTAGCCTTACGTAGCCAAGAGTACATCTATCTCTGTGTGTCTTAGCGATTTTTTACAATTTTGGAAATGGATTCAAATTTGCAACAACGAACTTGTATTCGTTAATGGTGCGAACGTTGGAAAGGTTGGAAAAGTGTTTCGGCAACGATTCTCTAAAGAAAACGGCCGTTTACCAGTGGCACGAGCGGTTCAAAAGTGGTTGTGAGTCAATCGAAGATGATGAACGCAGTGGCAGACCATCGACATCGAAAACCGGCGAAAACATTGATGAAGTACTCGTAAAAGAAATGTTGGTCAATAACCGCAAATTAACCATCAGAGAAATAGCGGAGGACTTGAACATTGCCTATGATCCGACCAATACAATTTGGTTAATGAGTTGGGTTTCCGTCGTGTAGCAGCAAAGTTGATGCCAAAAGACCTCAATTTCATGCAAAAAAGAGACCATGTTGACGTCGCAAAAGAGATGATATGCGAGGCTGAATCCGATCCCACATTCATCAAAAGGATCATTACTGGAGACGAGACGTAGGTTTATGAGTACGACACGCAATCCAGACATCAGGCAAGTGAATGGCGTTCACCAAATGAGCCGAGACCAAAAAAACCACGTCGTTTTCAGTCAAAAAAGAAGGCAATGCTCACGGTTTTCATGGATTACAACGGTGTAGTGTATGAATTTTTGCCAGAAGGCCAGACAGTAAACAGTGAGTATTATTTGGGCGTTATGAGACGTTGACGTTTGCGTGAAGCAATTCGCCGAAAGAGACCAGAATTGTGGGCAGAAAACTCGTGGATTTTGCACCATGATAACGCACCGTCGCACAGAGCCATCATTATTCGTAATTTTTTGACGAAAAATGCAACAAATATTATCCAACAGCCACCGAGTTCACCTGATTTGGCTCACCTGATTTGGCTTTCTGTTTAATCGAGTTAAAAAACCACTACGGGGAACGCGTTTCAGCAGCCGAGAGGCAGTAATGGAAAAATCGCAGGAAGCACTGATAGACATACCGAAAACCGAATATAAAATATGATTCGAGGATTGGATCAAGCGTTAGCATAAGTGTGTTGCAGTTGATGGGGATTACTTTGAAGGGGACAATATAGATTTAGATTAATAAACTTGTATTTCCAATTTTCTGAATAAATTCCGGGAATTGTCGCCGTAGTGCCAGATAAAAAAATTAATGGTATATGTTATGTTAATTAAAATTCAAAATACATAGATAAATAGAGAGTACATACCTTTAACTTGAAAATCCAATGCTATGTAACAGGATGACGAACAAGTTTGAACTTAAAAACACGTGACGCGACTTAAGCTAATTAGCGCTTGGTGACACTAATCCGATGTGTTTACTTCCGATGCAGAAAAAAGAATGTTTTAAACAATGGATTGCGAAAATTTTTATATCATCAGGTAGTGTGACAATTAAAGGGTAATTGAGCGATTAAGCAGGGCTTAGTTCAAACACAGAAGTCTGCGGCCTATGACCTACTATGGCACCACTGTGCGTGTGTTTAAAAGTTCATCATCGAAGGTATTATGAATTAAACGTCAATATGTCAGTTAAAAACTATAAACTGGTTATGCAAATAATAAGAGATTTGATAGATTTTTTTTTGTTAGAGAAATTACCTGTAATTCTTTGTTTTTACATAAAAAAATGGTGTTTGGCTTACTTAGACTTTTCTTCTTTTCCGTTTTGACTCGATTTACATTTTTTCACGTTTCTCCCAATTAACCCTACCTAGCAGCAATTCGATATGGATGGACAAGATAATGCATATAAATCGCTGACATTATGGGAATAATGGCCCGGTATTTAAGTTACGTTGAAATAGAATTAACTATAATTTATACATCCGATTTATACATCTATCCAAACACGTTCTCATCATCATACGAGAGAAATAGTGTCGTCTGGAATCAAGCACGAATTTGACACGCAGGTTATCCACCTTTTAGTCTCCACGAAATTACATCAAGCGATCCAACGAGCAAGTGTGTTCCCATTCCCGAATACCATATGACTCGTATCCCAAAATCTGTTTCCCCATTCACTTATTACCTTCTAGTCTTTATTGTAATTTTATTCTCTTTTTCTAATCGTCAAGGTTTCATTAAATCTTGTTTCATTAAACTTTTGATTGAACAATTTTTTGAAAATTCTAAAACAGCTGTTAACTATTGTAGTTAATTTTATAGGGCCGTTGTAAAAGAGTACCTCATTTCTGAGTTTTGTAGTTTGAACAAGTTGGGTCGCATCTTGTAAACTACTGACTTGAGATGGAGTGCCCTGATATTTATTTTTTAATTTGTAAATACATTCTAGATATACATTTCAAAGTTGCAAAAAGTGGGAGTTAATTGCATATTTTTCAAAAAAAAATTATTACAAAGGCAAAATTTTAAGTTATTTCCAAAAAAAAATCACTTTTAATCTTCAATAATTTTTGAAACATTAATTTTAAGGCAACATTTACTTTGAAACAATTAAAGTACTCATAATTATGAGTTGAACGATACCTTATTTGTGACCATACACGCATAAATTTGAAAGGTGTTATTTTCAATAGGATTCAAAACAAGGCAGCGTAAGGCAGCGTAAGGCTTTCCTTAAAAACCCCTGTATCTTGATTGGAATAAGTCAAGGAATGGGTGGCTCAAGTGGTACTGTATTGGCTTTCACATCGGACGGTTTTCCGTTTAATCCCAACATTGTTTTTTTCAGATCACTAGAATACAACAGCAACTCCAACACAAGTAATTTAGTCTCGACATTAAATGGAGCGAAATAGTAACTGAGCTCAAATATCTTTCTTTCTGTTTCTGTCCCATTTTCCGAAAAGCTTAACATATGCTTTGGTATCATAAGTGTAGTCATACCTACTTGAATGTTAAGTCCTTTAAATAAATTAAAAAAAACTCCCGTATTCATAGTATTGCCGGAAATGACTAACTTACGGCGAATGAATTCATGCGATTGAATCAGCAGTGGCGTCAGCAATCAGCATTGCAGTTTTCTTATACGAGCTACTTCGACGTATTTGGCGCAGAGACAAAAAATCACGACAAAATGATATTTTTGTAACCTCAACGTAGGAAAAAAATATGTTTGGTTAAACAGTTGGAAGGTATAGCCTAAGACTACACCATTGACCAAATTGATCATGTTCGATTGTATTTTTAATGTGCAAATACTTCGGGCAGCCAATATACCTATGTATATTCGGTCCACAACTTAGTTTCAGCCAACGTACGTCTTCGGTTATCCTAGATACCACAAGAACGGAGGAATATTTTGAGATAATGTAATATCGAACTATTGAAACAAACTTTTTCCCATCGCGTACCTCTCAATCACCCAACAATCCGAAGCGGACTGTTGTCCCAAATTTGTTGGTCAAATTCTGTTTTCGGGCAACCATTCAACCTGATGGATAAAAGCCAAGATTTTTATCCACCCGACTAAATTGAAGGAGTGCAAATACAGTGCTGTGAAAAAATATGGACTTTTTTTACACTTTTTTTCATATTTTTTTTTGTCCTAAACTATAGCCAAACAATACCAATTCAGGGAAAACGCTTTAATGGTATATTTCCATTTTTAACGGGAATTTCTAAAAAAGAACCCAAAATTCACCTGTAGAAACTCAAGATTTTTATTTATTAGTTTTCAAGTAAAAATTTCTTTCTTATAACACTTAACAATAGTCGTGGTAAACTGAAAATAAGATTGCTAAAAGTGATTTCCGGTATATTATTCCACAATTCAACAATTCTTTGTTTGAGTTGTTCAACATTTTGAATTTCTGGATTTTCCTGATCATAAACCGCCCTTGCCAGGATGCTCCACTGGTTTTCAATGGAGTTTAGGTCTGCATTTAAGGCTGGCTAATCTAGAAGTTTAATTCCATATTCTTGAAACGTTATTGTAGTCCGTGCTTTATGAAAAGGAGCGTTGTCTTGTTGAAAAATTACGTAATTGTCCTCAGTTACCGTTATAACGGGAAGAAGGTGTTCCTCCGACACTTCTTGGTATTTCTTGGCGTCGATTCTTCTAGAAATAAAGACAATTTCTGCTTTTAGATTACCGATGAAAACTGTCCAAACTATAACACCTTCTCCTCCTAAAGGCTTGCGTGGTATGATTTTTCGTTCTTTCCTAAGATCATGCCAATAGTATTTGAAGCCGTCGGGGCGGTTGAGGTTGAATTTCTTCTCATCACTAAAGATTACATGCGACCACATTTCACCGTTTTGGACATGTGTTTCAGCAAATTCAAGACGTGCTTCTTTATGTCGCTATTTAAGTGGAGGTTTAATCCAGCACTCTCGGTATTTAAAGTTGCCCGAAACTGCTGCCCATTTTCTTGCGAGGCTAGAATCGCAGTCCAAATTAAAACGTCGGACCATTTGAAATGAAGAAGCTCCTGTGTGTGACATTTTACGTAAAACAGATCGTTTAACCGTTTGTGCAATTCTCATTGGTCACCCAGATCGCTTATTTGTTGCACAATTTTCAATTCCGGCTTGTAGAAAATTCTTTACTACACCTTGAGAGCGATTTATTTCAGTGGCAATTTGTCGCTGCGTCATTCCACTATTTTTTAAATCGACTAGTCTTTGTTTTCAATGCCAGTTGATTACTTGCCAAGTGGCATATTTAAGACTTCGAAGAAAATCACTTTTGAAAAAAAAAACTGGAGGTTTGTACTGTTTTTTAACAGTAGTGAGCACACCGACCTTTGCTTAACAACTAACCCGTCGAATAAAATCTTGAGTTTATACTTTTTCACAGGTGAATATTGGTTTTTTTTTAGAAATTCCCGTTAAAAAGGGAAATATACCATTAAAGGGTTTTCCCTGAATTGGTATTGTTTGGAAATATTTTAGGACAAAAAAAAATATAAAAAAAAAACATTTAAAAAAAGGGTGAAAAAATAATTAAAATTTTGGTTTGAGTCTATAATTTTTCACAGCACTGTATTTAAAATTACATAAGCATGATAAAGTTGTTGTCACGAACATGCCAAACAATTTGAGCCAGCGGTAGACAACTGATAGGGAGCATATGCCAAATCATTTTCAAGAATTTTTGGCCAAAGAGACTATTTCTGATGAAGGCAACGTCATCACAGCTTTCCTCCAAACTCCATCAACTACAGAGGTGTCTGTCTTCATTTGGTAATTAATCCAATTAACCTAAGATTCTGAAGAAAACTATCCTACCAGCTTTTTATTGAATTTAATACCACATATGACAGCATTTATAGAGCTACACAGAGCCATATCTAGTTTAAGTATCCCTGCCAAACTGACTAGATTGTGCAAGAGGTCGATGGATGCAGATCAATGATCCGAATCTCACCGACTATTTTGATATCAGAAACGGATTAAGTTCGTTTATAAGCGGCAAAAATGGGCTTATTTAAGAAAGGGGGCAATAAGAAGGAATGCAAAATATGGACCAATTCTAATGAGATCTTACCAGAAATCGTACATACGTAGTTGATACTTAGGTTTCGAGAGAAACAAGTTAAAAACAAATATTTTTCATCGAAAATGGCTTTATTGTTTTTTCAAAATACTCTCCATGAAAATCAATACACTTTTGCTTGCGTTTGAAACAACTTTTGAAGCACTTTTCCCACTCCAAAGGAGGTAACTTCAAAACATGCATTTTAAATGCATCAACCGCTACTTCAAGCGTCAAAAAACGTTGACCTCGCAATTTATTTTTGATGTGCGGAAATAAAAAGAAGCCATTGGGTGCCAAATCAGGGCTGAACGGCGGATGACCCATCAATTCAATGTTTTGAGTGCTCAAAAATTCACGTGTTTGAGCCGACCGGCGACAGCTCGCATTGTCGTAATGGAGAATGATCCGTGTTCAACGGTTGCTTTACCTTATTTCTCCAAAGACGTATGGCAAACAAATTGTGGTGTACCATTCCCAATATTAATCGTTTTCGAGTGGAACTAATGCCCACGCATTCCTAAATTTCATGATAAGTCACATGACGATTTTGCGATATCAGTTCCCGCACAGCACCGATATTTTCTGGCACAACAACCGATTTTGGACGACCTTCACGAAATTCGTCCTGGACGACCATGAATGAATTCGGAAAACCACCGAAATACGGTGAATGGTGTTTTATCAGCAAAAATCGAGCGAGTTGATTTGCACACTGTTCTTGAGTTAATCCATGGCGAAAATTATAAAAAATCATCGCACGAAAATGTTCGCTATTTAATTTAATTTTTTGGCTGAAATGAATTTTGCAAGTCTCGCTAAAAAAACGCAAATAGCACTCGTATCACAAAACGTTCTGAGCACGTGTAGATTAAAAAGTCAAACTTTACGATGCTGATGTCAGATATGACGTATCTAAGTAGCCAGTAACACTTGCTAATTGCTTTTTATGACCGAATAATGCTTTTTATTTTTTTTTGTCAGTGCTTAGCGTACTCGTAGATCTTTTAAAAAAATTAACTCAGCTTACATTTAGAGATCTTAGAATTTTACTATTATTTTTGTTTCTTTATTTTATACAATATGTCTGATGAGATATTGCGGCGTTCTTTTTTTTAATCTTCGGAATATTGTTGTAGTCGTGGTAGGTGTGGAAGCAAACCGGTTTGGGTGAGCTTTTATTATAGCTTTAATATGAAAGATGTTAGGGTAGCGATAGTTTGTTTTTTTTTTTAGGTTTATATTGGGAACGTTGCAGTATTTGAAGATTAAAGTTTGTTGTTTGCTCCTTATCTGTAATCCCAGTGTCTTTATTTGTTGAAATTATGTTTTTTTTTTATCAAATAAGATGTCTGTGCTGGTATAAACCGAAATACGTCGCTTCTTCTGCTCGGGGAAATTGCATTTCCTTTTACAGTTACTGGCTGACAGGTATTTTTTTTTCATTTCAATTTTGTTCATTCCAATTTTGTTCATTAATCTTCTTAATAAAATATAATGGCTTAGTTACTAACAATTTTCGGAGACAGAGAACAGTTTGTGACATCTATACTTGTATGGAAAAATACCACCTTGATCAAAAAGTTCCCGCACCACACCACCGTGTGGCGCTCCCATTGTTCCGATATGAGTTTTTTGTTTTTTTTGTTAAGTTGGTAAATCTGTTGTTGACATTCCCTCTAAATCTTAGCGTCATAGCTTTTGAAAAAATTTCGTAGTCAAGAGTACATCTATCGCTGTGAGTTGGTGATTTTTTACAATTTTAGAAATGCATTTAAATTTGCAACAACGAACTTGTACGAGTATTAAATTTTGCGTATAAAACGGATTTAATGGTGAGCGAACATTGGAAATGTTGGAAAAGTGCTTCGGCAACGCTTCTCTAAAGAAAGACCAAAAGCGGTCGTGAGTCAATCGAAGATGATGAACGCAGTGGCAGACCATCGACATCGAGAACCGACGAAAACAGTGATGAAGTACTCGTAAAGAAATGTTGGTCAATAACCGCAAATTAACCATCAGAGAGATAGCGGAGGACTTGAACATTGCCTATGGATCCGTCCAAGACATTTTGGTTAATGATTTGGGTTTCCGTCGTGTAGCAGCAAAGTTGTTGCCAAAAGATCTCAATTTCATACAAAAAAAGAGACCGTGTTGACGTCGCAAAAGAGATGATTTGCGAGGCTGAATCCGATCCCAGATTCATCAAAAGGATCATTACTGGAGACGAGACGTGGGCTTATGAGTACGACTCGAAATTCAGACATCAGGCAAGTGAATGACGTTCACCAAATCAGCCGAGACCAAAAAAAACACGTCGTTTTCAGTCAAAAAAGAAGGCAATGCTCACGGTTTTCATGGATTACAACGGTGTAGTGCATCATGAATTTTTGCCAGAAGGCCAAACAGTAAGCAAAGAGTATTATGAGTATTTGGGCGTTATGAAACGTTGACGTTTGCGTGAAGCAATTCGCCGAAAAAGACCAGAATTGTGGGCAGAAAACTCGTGGATTTTGCACCATGATAACGCACCGAAAAATGCAACAAATACCATCCAACAGCCACCGAATTCACCTGATTTGGCTCCCTGCGACTTCTTTCTATTCAATTGAGTTAAAAAACCACTACGGGGAACGCGTTTCAGCAGCCTAGAGGAAGTAATGGAAAAATCGCGGGAAGCACTGATGGACATACCGAAAACAACCCGAATATAAAAAATGTTTCGAGGATTGGATCGAGCGCTGGCATAAGTGTGTTGTAGTCGATGGGGATTACTTTGAAGGGGACAATATAGATTTAGATGAATAAACTTGTATTTTTAATTTTCTGAATACATTCCGGGAACACCTTGATCAAGGTGGTATATACAGTGTTTGTTTTTAGTGAGTTTTATTTAACACAAAATTAATATAGAATTCGTGATTGACCATCAGATAAGATATCTCTTTTTTTGATGTTGAATTAGAACCGAATCTTGCTTCATTCCCCGAACAATTTAGGTCATTTTGTAAAATAATTGGCAAAGAGTTGTTTGAGGTTGAAGTTATTGGGCTTCGCACTTTAAAAGTTTTATCCAAATTATTTAATGAATTATTACTGCTGCCGAAGAAAAGAAAACAAGACTTGATGTCGACGGAGATGGAGACGGAGACGGCGACGGAGAACCTCTCCACATTTCATTCTGCCGCTAAAATTTACTTTCTTTGGCCTTTACCGATTGCAATGACATCACCACTACCAATTGAACTTCGTCAAAACTCTCCTCAAATTTAAGGGCTTTCAGCTCACTACTGAGGTACTGACAGAATGCATTTTCTTTTGTTCATTGCATATTTGTCGTCATAATTTCCATTATTTGAAGTGACTTGTCCGCAGTTTTTGAAAATCTATCTATGTCACTTTCATTGTCCTTTTTCTTTGCTAAAAAATACAAAATATATGTGAGATAATAATAAATAAATAAAAACATGTAATTTACTTTTCCTAGATTCACTTGTTGCGATTCAATACGTGCGCAATCGTTCTCTTAAACACTGCTGTTAATAATCTGAAAATATAAAGTAATACTATAAATATATATTTTTTTTTTATTTGAGTTCTTTGTTACGCTACCTCAGAGATATTAGAGTCTCCGCTATGTTCATCATTGGCATGTAATAAAAAAGACAGTTGCTCAAAACACCAGAGCGTTGGTTTATAAATTGCGGAGGTACTTGCTCCACTTCTTTTAATGCAAAGGATTTTTTTTTTCTTCGCTTCTCCGTTTTTATTCACTTTCATATGATCTGGATGTTGCACTTTATATAAAATACCATTCTTTTTGAATTCCTCGACAAGACAAAGAGTTTCCTCTTTTGTCCACGCACTAAAAGTCTCCATTTTTTATTAATTTTTTCCGCTGTTCCCTACTTGAAACACGAAATACGATTGAGGCACAACACCACACAAAACAACGCGCGTTCTCGAAAAATAAAGAGTTGTGCATGTGTTAGTTTTCTACCCTGTTCTACCACTCAATATGCGCTAGAAGATTTTACTCCGTTTCATACTACACACTTCAGCTCCCTCTCCAATAAAATCAGTTTTCTGCCGGTAGAAATACTCCCGTGTGTGTTGACCCATTGACATCATTTTACTCTTCTTAAAAATGCACACTAAGTTCTAATGTATGGTGGAGAAAAAGCGAGAAATGTGAAGAAAAAAAAAAACAAACTCCAATTCTTCGTCTCTACGTTCTAAACTTTAATGCCCCTCGAGTATTTCATTACTTAGGCTTAAATACATTGGACTATTGCAGTAATTACACATGCATATTTGGAGAGTTTTCGGGGAAATCATGCGATCAGATGGCCAGACTAAGAGTGGTAAAAATAGATAGAACTACTGTGTGACACAGTCTCACAATCAAGTTGGTAATAATATTATTATTTATTATTTTTTCGACTACAGTTCGGCCATCCTGATAATATAATCGACCCGATTACAATGTTAATACTTTAAACTTGGAGTATGGTTTTAATACAAAAGCTACATTTTTGAAATTCAATATAAATCAGTAATTTCTTTGAAGTAATACATATAATAAATGGAATAGATTTAAATTAGTTATATCATTAAAGGTAATTATTAACAAAAAGAATAGGTGGGATCTTATTGGAAACTTTATGACGTCATTACTTAACACTTCCAGCAAAAACAAGTTCCTCCGAGCGACCCTCGACCAAATCATCATCATGTCCAGTATCAATTGATTCGACGTTATATGGCTTCATATTGCTTGGTGACGAAATTCCTTTGTAAAGGAGACGAGTTACTTGCAATCCATCAATATCACCGAGTACATATCGGTCGTTCAATAGTATTTTCTTCACCTCATAAGGCCCACGATATTTAGCGTATAGTTTTTTGTTGACACCTGGAACTGTTACAATGTTTTTGATTAAAACATATTCACCTTAAAACATGACCTTGGATTTTTATGACGCTTGTCGTAATAAGTTTTATTTCGTAACTGACTCTTTTCTGTATTTTCAGTTGCCTGTTGCCTTATTTTCTTTACACACTCCTGTTCGTTCGCCATATTACCTTCCAGATATTCACGAACACGGTCGCAAAATTCGCCTTTTTGGTTTCTTCCAAACAGGAGAAGACCTGTACTTCTGTTTAGAGTATTATTTAGGGCGACTTCAACTTTCGTTAAGTGCTTATCCCAATCAACAGTTGTGTTAGCATCACATTCTTTGGCTAACATTGGTTAGCCAATGACACGATTCATTCGCTCGATTTGACCGTTCGATTGAGGGGAATGTGTGGCTATTTTAACATGTTTTACGTTTTGTTCTTCCAAGAAATGTTGAAACGCTTTGGAAGTGAAACAGGTGCCGCGATCAGATACAATCCGATTCGGGCGAGAATGGTTTTCGAAAAATGATTTCAAGCAGGTGATGGCCTCCTTACTCTGCGTTGACTTGACAGGATAAAGTTTTATAAATTTTGTAAAACCGTCAATCGCAAGAAATACATGTTTTCTTTTTGCGCCGGAATTTGGGAGAGGTCCAAGATGATCAACGTGTAGCGTATCAAATGGAACATCACCTTTTGGGATCGAATGCAAAGTACTTTCCTTTTTTCCGGATAAAGGCGAAAAGTAAATACACTTGAGACACTTTTTTATGTAGGCTTTTGTCTTTTGCTTCATCTGTGGGAACCAGTAGCTTGCTGAAATATATTCGAAACACTTATCTGCTCCCAAATGGCACACTGCCTCGTGATGGGTTCGAATTACTTGTTCCTCCATTTGAGACGGAACGAAAAAGAGAACTTTATCATTATGTTTTCTATAAATTAAGCCATCTATCATTTCATAAGTTGAAGATTCCGACTTCTCCAATTGAGAAGCTATCGATATGATTTTCGGATCTCGTCGTTGGGCTGCAGCTAGAGCAAAATCAAATGACTCATCATCTACAAAAAGTATATTAAAAGAACGACTTAAAGCATCAACATGAGTCATACGACTCGCTGCTCTATGTTCTACCACATACTCAAAGCTTTGTAGTTCTAATGCCCAACGTGAGATACCAGGATTTAAGCACTTTTTCTTCAAAGTTAAAGTCAGCGCTTGAAAGTCGGTCACGATTTTAAAGGATATCCCAATTAAATAGATTTTAAATCTCCTCAAACATATATTATCTAGAGCGTTTCTAGCTCGTAACTGTGATATCTCGATTCAGATGCTGTTGCTCTTTTCGAAAAGAAAAAAACGGGATGAAACTTTTGATCGAGTTGTTTTTGCAACAAGACAGCACCGAACAATACACTGCTTGCATCACAGTGCAATTCCGTTACTAGATTCGAACTGTAAATAGATAAAACTGGTGACGCTACAAGTTTATCTTTTAAGGTATTAAAAGTTTGCATTTCTTTAATGCCAAATACAAAAGGATTGTCTCTTTTTAACAACTCATACAATGGCTTTGCGACGTTAGCAAAATTTATTTATAAATTTTCTAAAGAAGGAGCAGAGTCCTAAGAAACTATGTACATCCTTTGTAGATGTCGGTATAGGAAAATCCTAGCGTTAAGGTTTCTTCCGTTAGGTCTGATACCATCTTCAGTAATCAGGTAGCTCAAATAAACTATTTCTGTTTGCAGAAACGTTCATTTGTCAAACCTAAGGTGAAGGCAGTTTTCTATAATTATCTTCATTATTTGATTTAAAATATCTAAATGCTCTTCCACAGAATGCGTTGCGATCAGAATATCGTCCAGGTAAGTTATAATCTTACCCTCACAAATCAAGTTTCGAAAAATGTATTTCATGAATCGTTCAAATACCGACGGTGCATTTTTTAGCCCGAAAGGTATTCGAGTATATTCATACTGGCCCAAAGGGGTAATGAACGAAGTGTATTTCATAGATTCATCCGTCAATTGGACATGATGAAATCCATTTTTCAAATCCAAGGATGTGAAATACTTTTTCCCTTTAAGACGATCTAAGTTATCCTCGATAAGAGGCAAAGGGTAATTGTCTCGGACGGTTATTTTATTAAGTTCGCGAAAATCTATGGACATTCTTACTTCCTTATTCTTTTTCTGCACCAAAACTATTGGTGACACATAGGGTGAATTAGATTCACGAAATAATACCTTTCTTGAGAAGATCATCTAAGATCTTTTGGAGTTCAACCTTGTGAACATACGGGAGCCTTCTAGGCGAACAATGAAAGGGTTCTTTAGAAAGAACTATATGCATTTTAAAATCTGTTTTTGGTAACTGGTTATTTAAGGGAAAATAAGCTGGCCTAACGATATCTTTTATTCTTTGAACAATGTTTGCATGCAAATTTTTGTTGATGTTTATATCAAACTCACCGCTTTTTCCACTTATATCTATATTGAGGATTTCATCGTCAAAACGTATTTTGAGAAAGATGTTCCTTCGAATCATATTTGTCCACTGAGTCATGATGATAACTATAGGTGTTAGATGTCGCTGGAGGGTCCCGATTTTTCTTGGAACTATTGTCTAGTCCATTTCTTTTGAGTGTTAAATCTGTCTTTCCAATAAAATTTCTTCCTAAAATTACGGGATAGGTCATTGAAAAATCTTTTACCACCAAAAGCTTTAAATTAATTGATAAACTTTCAAAAAAGATACAAGTACTTATACTCCCAATAGAAACCAGAGGACTGCCGTTGACACCAAAATAAGAATTTGAAGCTTTATCTAAAGTTGATAGTAAGACCCGTGGAAGGTACTTCTCTTGAATGAAGCTGATAGGGCTACCAGAATCCAGCAATGTCAGCAACGTCGTAGAAGTTTCCATCTTCGTGTAAGTCCACTTATATTGAATGAAGTTTTCAAATTCATTATCCGTTGGCCGAACTCTATCTCCACTATTTTGCAATGCCATGACTGAATCCTTGTTGGGGCATTTTGTAGAGAAATGGCCTTGCTTCCCACACTTGAAACAGGTGATCGGCTTTTCATATTTTGTTTGGGCACTGCTTTGACTTGCAACTGAATCGCCAGAGTTATTAGCTTTGTTTTGCGAAGAATTAAACGGCATGCAGGTTGTAAGTCTTTCTAAAGTGTTGCTTTTTTGTTTCTCATATTTTCGGAGAGCGATTTTAAGTTCACTGATGTTATTTGCCCCATACAGAAGTGTTTTATTTACTTCTGAATCAGGTATTCCTTTTATTATAAACTGTAGAATGTCTTCTTCTTCAATGGAGCTATACAAAGCTATCTCTTGCATGTGAATCACGTACTGCTGCATGCTTTTTCCACGCAACTTCTTCCGCTTACGAAGTTCATTATATACATCAGACTTTGTCACTATACGTCCAAATTCAACTTCCAATGCCGATTTCAAACCGTTCCAAGTATTTACATGCACCGTTCTCAAAAGCAATTTCGCAGTACCAGAAAGAAGACATTTTCCATAGATGAATCTGTCCCTTTTAGCCAGTTTTAAGACTTCAGACAATCCCTCGAATTGTTCTATCCACCGCTTTATAGGGTAATTGTCGTCACGAGTGAATGGATGTACAGCGTCTTCTATGTCCTTGTAGCTGTGACTTGCATAAGGTCTGAGATTGGTTTCTGTGTCTTGCAATTGAAGGTTACGGATCTGTTGTTTCAGCTTTAAAATTTCCTGCTTCTTCTGGTGCATTCTTCGGAGTTTTTCTAGTTCAGCATCTAGGCATTCCTCACTCTCACTTTCAGATTGACTCCCACCGTCTGCCACATGGTCGTGCATAAAACTTGACTCACCTGTGCATTGGCCCACATTTCCTGAAGGTTGTTCTTCCTGCATCAGCTTGAGAAGTTCGCTTTCTGCCAGTTCTTGAGTTGCTTCTTGAGCGCGAATTTTTAATTCCGCTTTTGTGCCACTTGTTTGAAGTTTCAAATGTCTGAGGACTTCTTTAAGCCGGGCTACAGTCGCCGACTCTAAAAATTGTGTCCATTCTTCAGACATAATTAAACAACTTTTCACGGCTTTGTACAACGAAAAAAAAAACTATGGTGGAGAAAAAGCGAGAAATGTGAAGAAAAAAAAACAAACGCCAATTCTTCGTCTCTACGTTCTAAACGTTAATGCCCCTCGAGTATTTCATTACTTAGGCTTAAATACATTGGACAATTGCAGTAATTACACATGCATATTTGGAGAGTTTTCGGGGAAATTATGCGATCAGATGGCCAGACTAAGAGTGGTAAAAATAGAGAGAACTACTGTGTGACACAGTCTCACAATCAAGTTGGTAACGATATTATTATTTATTATTTTTTCGACTACAAATGATTCGTATATTTTCCGGGAGCCTATCAAATAGTTTACAAGATACTATGGTTTAGAAATTTACATAAAAATAATCATTAGGACCTTACTATAAATTTGGAACAAATGGAATTTTCGTTAAACGAAATAACACCATAGCCCCACACCACCACACCACCATTGGGCAGAATCACCAATTTTTCTTAAGGCGCATTTTGTATTGTAGTGTAATAAGCACCTCCCCAATAACAGAAACGATATTCTAATTTCGAATGAAATATTCCATAATATATCAATTTTAAAGTTTTATTTGAACAAAAGTAGATACTGCTTTAAGTTTACAAAGTTGGTTTGTTCAACTCAGATGTTGATCTATGTATTGTAACGTCAAGATATTTGAAATGGTTAAATTTTAAGACAGTCTGGACTGCAGCGGACGTTTATTGTTACATAAAAAGTGTCTTGAGCACTTACAAGCATGAGACATAACATCTACATCTTTAAGTATAGTACGATCTGTAAGTCCGCAACAGGTTAACGTCGTAGGTTATTTCACATCCTAGATTTAAGCGACTAGTTGAATCATATGCGATTGGAAGTTCATCTGCAAAAGCCTTGACTTTTCCAATAAAGATGGAGTTTATATACAGGGTGTCCCAAAAATCAACGTCAAGCCGGAAACGGGTGATAGATCAAGAGGTGTGGGTTATCAAAAATTATAAAAAAAAAAAATTTAAGTCATGTACTTTTAAAATGATTGGCACTCAAAAAAAAATCGAGAAATCTGACACCCTGTGACGATCTTTCAAGTGCTGTGACCGCAAATCTTTACTCTTCTTCGAGTATTTTTTTGTCACGTAACCCTGCATAACTCTTCTATAAATTACGGTTCGAAATTGAAACATAACTTTTGTTTATCCATCAATGTATCTGAAAATCATTAATCACCCAACTTGAACTGTCTGTATTGACAAAAAAATGTACTATGCCATTTTGACAAGTAACTTTAAAAGATGCCGTATTTAGTCTGGATTCCAAAATGGTACGACACTTGCTAGACTAACGCTTAATTGAGCACAAAAAAAAATATTTTGTTAAGAAAACCCGATTCATAGATAACTAGGCTCGCTCATCGTTGAAATTCAACGATTATCCAATTTAGCAATTTAGAAATGGATTTTCGGTGGAAATAACCCTTCTTCTTCCAACTTCAATAAAAAGCGTTCCCTCTCTTTCGGACAATCGTCCTGCCCACGCCAATGTGAACAGGTACTAACAAATACACAACATGATTTATTCCCCTGCTATGTGAACGCTCTTTCTCCTTTACACAGCTTTTCTACTAAAATATACATATGTATAATGTTATTGAACCGAACGTGCATGCGCGTTGCAAATACACAACACAAAAGCAACAGTTGTCGTGTACATAACATAGGTGTCGTCACTTGTCACTATGTTTCTCTTTTTTTCATTTTGTTTAGTCTCTATCCCACTTAGTTAAGAAACTCTTTTGCAATCCTGTAGTGACGTTCGCAGTCACACACTTACGTAAAAAACAAAACAATACATTTTATGAGTCAAAACAGTGAAACAAATTCCTTATGAATCACATGCACAAAAACGATTCGACTATACGCTTATCCCTAGCATCTTTCCTTTTCTTGATCATTAACTTTCAAAGGCGAGCAGACTTTTTTTTTCTGTCATGTTGTAAAATAACTTATTTCTTTAAATGTGTTTACCAAGGTTCTACTTAACCGTTTGGCAAAAAAAAACACATTCTGCACATCTACGCAAAATTACCTTTCCAATGGTATAAGTATCATGCCATTCGGTTGAGTAGAACTGTGTAAAAGTGTACGACAAAAATGGGTGGCACGTATTTATATGTAGATCCTTTTTAACCCTAGAAAACTATGGTTCGTCCATTCGACGAACACTTTTTTTTATTCTTAAATTTCTATCTTCCTTTTTCCGCGATCCCTTTCGCTCATCGTACGGCTCTAGTCACCCATGAGTTCTTGCTGCGTGCGGAGCTTAGGTAAAGGTAGTTTTGAGGTAAAAATAATGCGATCGTTCGTCGAAACGACGAGCATTAGCCTTAATGTAACTTTTAGCGTTCCAGTAAATTTTTTTAATGTGAAAGTATTTGTAACAAATTTGTGAACTACAGTTTCAGAATGGGTTCTTAATTTGTAATATCGGCTGAAGAAATTGAAAAAAATAATAGCAGCTTGTGACGATGACGAGGATGAGGATTTAAATAAAAGCGAGTGTGAAAGTGATATGGGTGACAATGTAGAAGAAGAGGGAGAAGAAGACTCGGACTGGGAAAATACTAATGATGAAGAAGGCATGGAAGAAGATGCTGAAGACAACATACCATGAAGTTTGCTTGGAGAATACCAACGATCTAAAATAATTTCGGTTCCTGGAAAAATTGTACGAGGTAAGAACAGGCATATATGGATGACAAAAAAAAAACCAAAAAACCTACCATTATGCGGCAAAAATTGTTCATAAAGCGCGAGGTCCTACAAGAACAGTTAAAACATTGACGGACCAACTTTTGTGCTTTCAAAGTTTTTTTACGAATAAAATTGTTGAAAAAATTGTTAAGTGGACAAATGTCGAAATCAACATCAAAAGGACCAATTATAAAACATCAAGTTCCACTATAAAATTGACGGAGGTTGATGAAATAAACGCTTTGTTGGGAATTTTTGTATTTTCTGCCGCTCTAAAAGATAACCATCTTAGAGCCGATGAAATTTTTGACTGTACATATTCGGGAAGTAGATATAATTCCGCGATGAGGAAAGAGCTATTCAAATTTCTGATAAATTGTTTGCGATTTGATGATAAATCGATAAGAAGTAATATTATTTCTGATAAGTTTGCACCAATAAGGAACTTGTGGGAAATGTTTATTCAGAAATATCGCCAAAACTATACTCCTGGTCCTTACTTAACAATTGATGAACAACTTTTGGCATTTGGGGGTATACATATATCCCAAACAAACCAGCTAAATACGGTTTGAAAATAATTATGCTTTGTAATAGTGGAACTAAATATATGGTTGACGCAATGCCATATCTCGGAAAAGGCACGAATACTGGGAACTTGCCGTTGGGAGAATATTGTGTAAAAGAACTTACTAAAACTGGTTCACGTCTGTTCAACTCGTTACAAATTCGTTGGAATATTGCGTTCTATTAAAAGAGAAATCCCAAATGAAATGAAGAAATCAAGATCTCGCAAATGCGGAACGTCAATGTTTTGCTATGACAAAGAGCTGACGCTTCTATCATATAAGCCAGCCGAAATCCAATAAAATAGTATACTCGTACTTGCGTTCGTCCTGCAACGAGGAAGGAAGAGTTAACATGCATTCGGGAAAACCTCATATGATTTGATTTTACAATCAAACAAAAGGAGGCGTCGACATATTTGACCAAATGTGTAGTAACATGTCTTGTTCCCGAAAGACGAATAGGTGGCCTATGTGCATGTTCTATGCAATGTTGAATATGACATTTATAAATAGTTATATTATCTACACTCAAGGCAAAATCTTAAAGACTTTATGAAGAAGGTGCATTCTAGTCTCGCTACACCGTGGATGAAGAAAAGACTAGAGCTTCCCAATTTGCACTCCAACCTCAGGGCTAATATTCAACTGAATACTGCTGACAATAAACAACTTTTAACACAGCACAGCACAGTTGAAAAAAGCCCGAAAAAAAGGAACATCTGCAAATTGTGTCCATCAAAAACGCGGCGAATGACTAAGTCCAAATGTGCAAAGTGGAGAACACAAAATTGATATTTGCACCAAGTGTACAAATTAATTTTTTTTTCTGTTATTGTTATTTTTTGTTGCATTTTTATGAATTAATCTCTCATGTTCCGTAAAAGCTAGTGAATGCTAGTTGTGCATCTTTTGACAGTTACCGACGTTTCAATCATTTTGGAAGCGCAGTTTTTGGTTGACAGTCGTTTGCGTGAGTCGATGTGAGTGTTTTTTGTGAAAATGGAAAAAATTGAGTATCGAGCTGTTATTAAATTCTTGTTTTTGAAAGGCAATACACCTACGCAAATCAAAAATGAGTTGGATTCTGTGTATGGGGACTCTGCACCATCATTTACCACAGTGAAATTTTGGGCAGCTGAATTTAAACGTGGGAGATGATGAACGTTCGGGACGTCCAAAAACTGCAACCACTGACGATAACATTGCTAAAGTTCACCAAATGGTGTTAGACGACCGCCGAATTAAAGTGAGAGAGATAGTAGAGGTTAGGAAAATGTCCAAAGAACGTGCTTGTTACATATTAAATCAAGATTTAGACATGAGAAAGCCGTCTGCGCGTTGGGTGCCGCGTTTGCTTACGTTAAGCCAAAAACGTGTTCGAATGAACATTTCTAACGCTCTGTTGGCGCAGTTTAGGCGCAATAAAACCGAGTTTTGGCGGCGATTAATTACTGTAGATGAAACTTGGATACAACATACAACGAAAATTCAGTCAAAACAGCAAAGGGCGAGCCGGCTCCAAAAAAAGCAAAAACTGTTTTTTCGGCTGAGAAAGTGATGGCGACTGTTTTTTGGGATAGTAAAGGAGTTATCTTAATCGATTATCTTCAAAAAGGAAAAACCATTACAGGAGTATACTACGCATCATTACTTGTCAAGCTGAAGGCAGAAATTGCAGAAAAACGGCCACATTTGCAGAAAAAGAAAATCCTGTTTCACTAAGACAGAGCGGTTGTCATGGCGAAAATCCATGAAATACGATTTGAATTGCTTGACTATCCGCCTAATTCACCAGATCTAGCCCCAAGCGACTTCTGTTTTTTCCCTCATCTAAAAACTGCGTTCGGAGGACAGAGATTTTCGTCAAATGAGGAGGCAATCACCTTCGTGAACAATTATTTTGCAGAGAAAAGCGCCAAGTACTATTTGGACGGGTTAGAGAGATGGGAGCATCGCTGGGAGAAGTATGTAGAGTTACAAGGAGACTGTAGAAAAATAAAAAAAAATTCTGAGAAAAAATGTCTTGTATCATTGTTCGGAAATTTTTCAGACAACCCTCGTATTATAGTGCTGAGAGGTTTCCAATTTTGAAAGATCAAACTCTTACAACCATTCAGACCTAGCTTTGACCAGATTTTTTTAGGCGCTAGACATGTTTATCCAACATTCCATCTAAAGTTTGTTCTTATATTAGCATCCAGGTTTAGTAATAGCTTGCACTTAGGGATTGGTATACTGGTGCTAGCTTTTTCCAATCTTAGCGAGTTTGTCGGCCCTACAAATCCCTGGAATATCTCTGTGCCTCGGCACCCAACGTAGGTGAAAGTTGGACTGCTCTGCCATCTCTCTAAGAGATGAACGGCAGTCAAAGGTTGTTTTAGAATTTTCTGAGGCAGTTCAGGGTATCACGTTTTTCTTCAGTCAGGGTAGGACATCTTTGATACAAAAAATTTCCGTCTGGAACACGCTACAGTCATTTGGAAGGCTGAAGGAGAGGCTTAGATTAGCTTAGTTGAGAAAACACCGTCACCATCCCCGCTGTCAGTCTTGGACCCATCCGTATGGAAGTGGATTAGCTTGTCATCGATGAAAGCACCTCCCAGAAGGATCTGGAGGGGATGCTTACATGAAAGTCTTTGTCAAATCAATGTTGGGGTATAGTGTAATCGATGTTCGCTGGAAGGATTCCTAGTGAATTAAGAATATTAGCTTAGCCAAATAATTTATTTGTTCACTATGTAGTCGCGTTAGCAGTCATTTGCCTGTTTAAAATGTCGCCTGTGAAACAGAATATTCAGGGCCGCGGAGGGGGTGGTACGTAAAGCTCAACTTATGCACAAATACGACTTAGCTTAGTTTGCTTGACTTCTCTAATGCCGTCCATCAGACTACCACCCCGTAGGTGGAGTATTGATCTTATAACCGAGTCGAATAGCCAGTGAGTAATGCGTTGTTGAAGGCCCAATTCATTGCCAATGGCTATTTTGAAGAGAACAGAGTTACTGTAGCTGTCTTTATTCTTTCTTGAATTAATGTTCAAAAATAAGATCCAGATATTTCGCCGGCTGGTACCGTTGATTGAGAGAGGGTCTATGTTTGGAACTTTATAGGACAAGATCAGGTTTGTGGGGGTTTACTCTCAAGTCACAATGATTCGGCCAACGGGTTAATCTATCTGTTAAGATTTTGCTGTAAGAGTAATTTAATGGTGGGTGGCCGTGCCGGACAATTCGGGGTTCAATACCCGACCGAAAGACATTCTTTTTTTCAGGCAACTAAAATCTCGTGAGATTAATGGTTGCCTGGACACAACAACATTTAATGTTG
Source organism: Volucella zonaria (assembly GCA_963966105.1). Classification (NCBI taxonomy): domain Eukaryota; kingdom Metazoa; phylum Arthropoda; class Insecta; order Diptera; family Syrphidae; genus Volucella; species Volucella zonaria. The sequence continues at coordinate 52,340,406 of OZ014533.1, read as the reverse complement.
GATGCCACCCATAGGACGAAATAACCGCTGAGCCCAAAAATCTTTCTTTCTCTCTCTGTCTCATTTTCCTAAAAACTTAACATATGCTCAGGCATTTTAAGTGTAGCAATACGTTATACATATAGCGCCCATCCTGCTTTTACGCGTTTCTAGGTATATCAGCCGTTCATTAACCACTAAGTTCCAGAAAAGGGGTGAAAGGACACCGGCTTGCGGTGTATCTCTCCTGACTCATCTTTTAGCAGAAGCCCCACCCAGTTTGGAGGTGATTGTTCTGCTATTTAGTATTGTAAGAGACTGATCAACTGCCCAAGGGAGTCATCTACCTTTAGATTTGACAGCGCAGTCGTTATTGAGGATATGTTGATGTTGTATATGTCCAGGAATGTGACCAGTCAATGTGTGTAGATCCGATTCCATCGACCTTCTTTTACAGTAGACAGAAGTCTAGGATAAATTTTAGATTGGATGTGGATAGCAATCAGTCGTTCTAAAGTTTTCAGAAGGAAAGATGATAGATTTATAGGTCTGATGTCTTTTGGGATAACATGAGAGCATTTTCGAGCTCTGGGAATGAAATCTGTAGCTCGGCAGGTATTATACCTTCCGGACCAGCAGACTTGTATGATTTGAAGCTATGCAGTGCTCGGACCAGCTTGTATCTCGGATCAGACCGTGAATTTCGGTCGCGGCTGCAGTAGTCCTGCTCGAGTGCTCACAGGCCGTGAATAGGGAGTTACCTGAAAAGTGGGTGTAGCTGGTTGAGTGGTTCATTACTTGAAGTCGTCCAAGAGCCATCGGTCTTTTTATCAAAAAAACTAGCCATCATAGGATTTGTAGAGAGGATTTTTCTTAGTCTTAGCGATGACGAGGAGGTTTCTCTTATTTTGCCATAGAACAACCAAACCTCGTCTGTTTGCCTTTCCCAGTACATTTTTATATACGAGTTATGTACTCGTATTCCATATATGAGTCCTAGTCAGTCACTAGTCAGTCACTTTGCTTATGCTTTTCGCTTAGTTGAAAAGTTTTCTGCAACGAGTAATGACCTAAACATGATGAATAGATTATTCCAAGCAATTTTAACGTAAAAATTGGAAAGGTGGCCATATTTGAAGGCCTTCTGGAAACCTGCAAGCATCCAATAGAGGTTTCAGACTTATCGACTTTGCGGCAGGTTAAATTTATTCGTGGCCAGCACGCAGCTTCGATATGTCCTGATTTTGTGATGCCTTTCTGACAATTAACCAACTAACCCAGATTCACCACCTTGCGATCCAAATGGGTCACTCTTCGAGCATTATAAATGTCTGACATTACCGAGGCGCCAATATTGACTGGAAACACTGCGAAGGTAAGAAGAGTTTGAGAAGTGATTGATAAAAGCAATAGTGGGATAGAGAATTAAGATCCAAACGTTTAATCAAAGAGTAAAGTAAGCATGGAAAGGCTAGCTACCGACTAAAGCATACAAAGGCAATCGAGGAAACCTAGTAAAAGAATCGCAGTAGCTACTAAGCGGCTATATTGACACAACATAAATAGAATGCACTATCAATATGAAACAAAATAGCCAAGAATTCCGTGCACCCAATCTTGGCGAAATTAAGTTAACGATATCTTAGTCTACATACGTATATCGAATGAAATTGGGGGCACTGATAGCTTATAAGTCGATTATTTTAAATGAGGAGATGTGGAGCTGATAGTGATGATGCAATTACTGATTTTCAAAAGGACTTCGGAAGAAAAGATGACAAATGAAGGGAACCCCAGTGTCATCTGCCCGGGAAGAGATTCTTTGAATTGTACCAATAGAAGAATTAGTTTCCTTAATATCCCATTTGCCATATTAAGCGAATGACCAAAACTTCACGTCATCTATGTAATTTTAGGCCAAGGTAGTCCACCACCGTCCAGATTTTTACATTACGGAAGCTTTTGCAGCTTTTCAATACACACCAGATATTAATCGACTTTGTAGCCGCGTACGAATTGTTCACAGCCGTATCTCCTTTGTTTGACTGCGCAGGATGAAAATGGAGAACGCACGCTGATCCGTCAAATTTGGTAACGACTTTTGAAAGTCATCAACACCAGAAATGGAATCCTTTAAAAGTCTGTATAATTACGCCCATACGAGGACTACATTGACTTCATCGGAATAACAATCGCGCTGTTACATGTGCGTGAGTGAGTATTGATGGGGAAGCAGCGTGAATCGATTACGCGCAGATGAGCACTAAGCAAAGGATATGCAGTCAAGAAAGAACACCCAATACCAAACCGAGAATAAATCCTGTCAATCTCTGTTTTTTAAAGCTAAAAAAGCAACTATATAACGAAACCCTCTATTCTACCACTCCGTCCAATACCCTGACCATCCCAGTCATACTTTAAACGAAGACTTTACATATATTACCTTCGTCCGCCATCTTTCATATAGTAGTAGTAGAAATATTTGTTTATTCTGTTACAATATTTACAAGTTTAACAAAAATAAGCGTTGGCTTTTGCCGTCAGCCGAGAGAACGAAATTAATAAATTTGTAGTTACTAAAAAGCTTCATTTATAATTTGTAGCCTATAACTCAATGCATCGCTGGGAGAAGTGTGTAGAGTTACAAGGAGACTATGTAGAGAAATAAAAAAAAAATTTTAGAAAAAATGTCTTGTATCATTGTTCGGCCGGAAACCTTTCAGACAAACTAAAAAAACTAAAAAAAAACTAAAAAGAGATCTCATATACGAGTATATGATTTTCCTAGAGAAAATAAAAAAAACAAAGGCTTAAATGTGTATAATATAGAAGAACAAAATTGAGTTTTATTACAAAAATGAGTCGAAGAGAATAAATAATTCACAGGTACGAGAATTTGTGAATAAATTTTTCTATAAATTGGGTTTAAATTTGCGTCGTCGATTCCGCCAATGATTAGTCTTAATGTGCTAAAAAATATGATTAGTCTTTTAGGGTTAATAAGTTAAAATGAGTACCAAGTGTGAGTGAGACAGAAGTGACGCCGTGATTGAGACGGAAAAACACGCCATTTTGGCTAGTGTGAGCGAAACAGATAGAGATGAAAAGTCATTAGAAGGAGTTCAGTTCAAATTCTGGATATATCTACGAGTATGTTTCTATACATACATTTCTATTTTAGTGGAGTAATTTATCTGAAGGTTGTCTATATTGCTACCAATGTTCTCTAGCCTCCAAATCTCCCGCGATTTTAGCTCTATTATTTGAAGAATATTTGTACTTTTTGTGATAATACAGGGACCATGTTGTTAAATTGAAAGGGGTTTGATGTAAGCGTTAAAATATTGGGTACCTGTAAAGACGTAAGGGAGGAATGGAAAGTAGTCGATAGTATTTTAGGGAAAAGTAGGCAACCAATAAGTATGAGCAGCTTGGACATAGATGGTATTAATTACACCGATTCAGGTAGCATTTCAAATAAGCTCAACGAGTATTTTACCGAAATCTCAGAAAACCTCAAACCTTCTGTCGAAACTTTCTTAGACTGCAGCTGATTTAAAAGAACAACAGAAGACATACAACCTAACAGTTTTGTTTTCCAACCATTTTCCTCAAATGAAATATGTAAGCCAATATTCTCGTTAAAAAACAAAAACTCGTGCACTAGCGATGGCATATCAAGTGTATTGTTAAAAAAGTGTGTTATAATGTAGTAGACGTTTTGAGCTACTTGTTTAACTTAAGTGTTGAAAGTGGTTGTTTTCCTCAGCACCTAAAAGCCGCTGAAGTTATACCACTTTTTAAAAAAGGCAACAAAAAAAATATGCCAAATTATAGACCCATTTCCCTCCTTGAAAAACTTATAAAATCGCGAATATTGTCTCTCTTAGACAGAAATTAGTTTTTTAGTAGTTGTCAATTCGGATTTAGAAGTGGAATGTCAACGGAAGATGCAATCCTAAGAGTATGTGGCCAGTTATATGAAAGTGTTCACTGCAAACAAACTACCATGGCTCTTTTTGTTAACATGTTAAAATCGTTTGACCTACCGGTCTTAGAGGAGTTATCCACAAATGGTTTTGTTCGTATCTCAAAGGTACAAATCAAAAGATCAATGTAAATGGGTGTTTTAATGATTCGCGTACCTTAAGAAGTGGCGTTCCACAGGGTTCAGTTCTAGGTCCTGCCCTTTTCTTAATTTACATTAACTCTGTTTGCTCTCAATCTTAAAGGTGTGTCAACAGCGTTTGCAGATGACATAGCCCTAACTTATCAGTTTGATATTGGGTTTTTTTTTTTTTCAGAATTTGAAAGTTTATTTTGGAAAAACATGTACAATAGTATTATTCAAAGTATTGCCCATCTGAAGCTATGACTTTTTCCTATCTTTCTGGCAATTTGTGAATCCCATCCCAAAAGAACTGCGCCGGCTTGGCATCCAAGAATGAATCAAGTCAATTTTTGATATTCTGCTCTGATGTGAACTGTATTTCAGTGAGGGCGTTCTGCATCGACCGGAACAAATGGTAGTCAGAAGGGGCAAGGTCTGGGCTATAAGGCGGGTGGGGTAAGACTTCAAATCCACTGTTTTCCAAATAGTTCTTAACCGGAATAGCAACGTGTGGCCGAGCGTTGTCATGATGGAAGATTATTGCCTCGTGTCTGGTTGCATATTCCGGGCGTTTTTCGGCCACTGCTCTCTTCAAACGGATTAATTGTGTTCGGTAGCGTTGTCCATTGATGGTTTCACCCAGTTTTAGTAGCTCATAATACAGCACACCCATCTGATCCCACCAAATACAGAGCATTACCTTCGCGCCATGGATATTCGGCTTTGCCGTTGATTTGGCTGGTTTGCCGGGTTTCACATATGATTTTTTGCGCTTGGGGTTGTCGTAATGGATCCATTTTTCATCACCAGTAACAATCCGATGCAAAAATGACCTCCTTTTGTGGCGTTCCGGCAGCATTTCGGACATGCAAAACCGCCTTTCGACGTCTCTCGGCTTGAGTTCATGTGGAACCCAATTTCCTTGCTTTTGAATATATCCAGCTGCTTTTAAACGTTTTAAAATGGCTGCTTGAGTGACACCCAAAGATTCTGCGAGTTCTTCTTGTGTTTGGCAACAATCTTCTTAGAGTAATGCTTCCAGTTCTTCATCTTCAAACTTTTTTGGCTGCCCAGGACGTTCATCGTCTTCCAAGACAAAATCACCACTTTTAAATCGTGCAAACCACTTTTGGCACGTCCGCTCAGCTAGCGCATGTTCACCATAAACTTGTACCAAAATACGATGACTTTCGGCAGCAGTTTTCTTCATATTAAAGTAATGAAGAACAACTCCCCGCAAAAACACTTTTTCAGGCACAAAGTTCGACATATTTGAGTGAAAAAAAATTATTGTTGTTTACGCTTCAAATGGATGACATGTACTGAAATGACGTACAATGACAGTAGCTTTCCAACGCATGTTCGAATGGAATAATATAAGTTACGCCATCCCTTAGCAAACCGCACGAATAGCAAGTTATAGACCCAATATAATATTCGAATGTATTGCGAAGATCACAGAAGATCTTGAAACATTGAGACTTTGGTTTTCAGAACAGAAGATGATTATTAGCGAAAAAACAAAACTAATGTCATTCAGCCTATCAAACAATGATTTGGTAAATTTTAATCTTTGTTTCCATGCACCCAATTGCAAAAAAGTTGGTTTGCCTGTACATAGTTGTGGAAAGAGTACTTTTGTTTGTAGCTTCCCCTGTTCAAATAATTGCTTTAAAATTGAATCTGCGCAAAATTTTAAATACCTTGGAGTTTTAATTGACCGAAACTTGAACTGGAAAGATAAAGGCATATGCTCTTTGTAACCCGCAAAATATACCTCATCAAGCAACACTGCTCTGCAAAAGTGTTAAAGTCAATTTATTATGGCCTTGCCCACTCCATATTTCGGTATGGTATTACAAGTTGGGGTGGCTCTTATAACAACTCTTTTAGGCCATTGTTGATAGCTCAGAAACATTTAATCAGAATTATTAGTAAAAAAAATTGTCTAACTCCGAGCTGGCCATTATTTACAATACAAATCTGCGAATTTTACCAATGAGACAACTTTACGTTTTTAAAGTATTAAAATAATTTTTTAAGCAAAGTGGAAATTTTCCCAGTAGAATAAATCAATTTTATAGTCTTCGTAAAAATAAGATGCAACTGGTAAATGTTCCATTTGCCTGCACAACCCACTTTTCGCGCTTCTACACTGTTACAGCCCCTTCAATGATTAACAAGTTACCTTTTCCAATTAGGTTAACCTTACGATTTAATTCATTCCTAAAACGCGTGAAAGACTGGTTATTTACACTCAACTACGACTTCCTTGAAACATTACTTCGTTAATCTGCTACCTTAAACATCAACACAAGTCGTTCCCGTATTTTTTGTGTCAGCTTCTTCATTTTTATTTTCAAGTTGTTAATGATTGAATTTATGAATCAATGAATTTATATTTGAATTTACATTTAATGAATTTTGAATTTATGTATTATATTTATTTGAATAATTCCTTAAATTTTGAATTTCAAATAATTGATGCTCCCCCACATCAATTATTGTATCTTTATATTGTTATAAGATACCGAATTAATCTTTCCACACTAACTTTAAGTCACGGATTGATTACTAATACGAGTATTTTCCGCTTTATTTAAACTATAGCTTTAACTTTGCAATAATTTTAAGTTGGTTTTAAATGCAAATAATAACCTTGAAAGAAACAAAACAAACAAGACCGATGGTACGCTGAAAATGTAAAAACCATGCGGGCATTTAAGTATACAGGGTGAATGACTCTAACTCCAACTTTTTAAAATGCTATAATTTTTTTATTTTTTGATAAATTTTATTGTGCTAAAGGAAAAAATGTTGGAAAATACATCAATTTTCAAATTGTATCAGTAGTTTTCAATATGTCCACCTTTCGCGCGAATAATGGCCTTGAGACGGCCGAAGAAAGCATCGCACGCTGCACGCAAGTGGCTCTGCGGTATTTTGGTCCATTCCCGGCGAAGTGCTTGTTTGAGGTGGTCCAAACTTTGGTATTTTTTAGTGCCAACCTTCGCCTTTAAAATACCCTAGACAGGGAAATCCAACGGATTTGCATCCGGAGAATTTGCAATCCATTGTGTCGAAGAATTGTTTTTTAACCAATCTTGGTTGACGCGCGCCTTGTTAGACGGTGCCGAGTCTTGTTGAAATGTCCACGGTCTCCGACCGAAATGATTGTTTGCCCAAGGTTTCAGTACTGCCTCTAAGACAGTTTCACGGTATACGATTGCATTAAATTTTCGAAGGACCTCTCTGGCAAGTAAACTCGGTCATTTTGTTTGTTGACATATTGCTCGATAACAAATGGCGACTCCTCGGAAAAAACCAAATTCGACAACTCACCACTTTCGTGCAGGCGTAGCAACTCCTTCGCTCTTTCGACTCTAACTGTTTTCTGTTGCCGTGTAGGGTCGTGTGCTTTTTGGAACTTCAATGGCTTGAGCCCAAGCTCATTTTTTAATATGTGTTGCATCCGTTCCAACGATATGTTGAGCTCACGAGCCATTTTTCTTCCACTTCGACGCAGATTTCGCTCAATTCGAGCGCCTTCACTTTCCGATGCTGTTTGCTGTTTTTTTATGACCACCTCCATGGCATTTTGCAACGCTGCCAGTATCACGGTTACAAGCTATGGTTCGAGACATAAATGATTTATTAACGTTGAGGTGCTGGAGGGCTCTAACGATAGCTACTTGTGGTTTTCCAGCCAAATATAAAGCAATCACACTATCACGTTTGAATTCCATCGCGGATAAAAATTTTTCAACACAACTAAGACGCAAATCGTTTAAAATGTTTGTAAATAATAAAATTATCTATCATGTGTCAAAATTTGAGCTCACTGTCATGAACGGTTTGGAAATTATAGCAGTCTGAAGTTGGTTGCAGTTCGAGTCATTCAGGGTGTAATACTGATAGAGCCCTTCATGAAATACAACTTCAAAGCATCAAAAATATCTGGAAAATTTGATCAACAGGATGTTCTATTACAATTTTACTTAAGCAGCCATCTTAATTAAATTGTACAAAACAACTAATAGAAAAGGTTACTCTGTGTAATAAGGCAAGAAACTTTTGTTAGTTTGGGAGCATTTTTTCTAAATTATGTATGAGAGGGAACCAGCCAACCTTTGTACTGCTATTTTACTTATAATTATTTAAATGAATAAAAAGAAACAATCTTAATTTTATTTCGTTTGTTGGCTAATTCGAACAAATGTGAATATTTCTATATCCTTATAGATATCTAAGCTTTCAAACAAAGATCTGATTATTCAAAAACAAAGGAAAGAATTAAATGCATAGCAATTAAAATCTATACCTGCATTTTTATAATTTTCAGTTGTGTTTGATTTCTATTTATTGGGGGGATTCCATCCCCTAGTTTTATGATTTGATTAGATAATAATTCGAAATGTATTGTATACAACCATTCAATCTTGATAATACTTTTAGACAAGGGTAATTTTTATTAAATGACCGATAAGTTTAAAATGGTATACTCGTACATACACTTATGTACTTACATACACAATGTTTATTGTATTAAAGTTTGGAAAAAAAATCTAAAAAATCCCCAAACTTGCTGAGCGCACAAAACCAGACAAAAATAGAAACGCGCAACAATTTTTTTCTTTTTTTTCATAAAACGTATTTCACAAAATGTGTTTATATTCACATAAAATAGTGTTAATACGTTAGCCTCCATTTAGCTAGTAAAGGTGTATTCATAAATACGTACAATTTATTTGCAATTTCCTTTTAAAGTAAGAAAGGTGTATGAATATGTCTTCATACTCAGAACGGCTTTTTCAAAATTAGTGTACGCAAGGATAATCTAATTCTGCTTAGGTACATAAAGGTATTAGCCGTGTTTTATTATCATTATGATTTGATCTGGATCATACGATAATAATAAAACAGTCCAGAGCAACGAACAATTTAAGTTCTGTATTGTGGTAATATAGTAGTTTGACATTCAGAGTTCAGACCTTTCAAAATATGACGTTTAAATAAAAGCAAAAGCAAAAATGGAAGCAGTCGCAATTGAGGTAAATATATTGGCTTTTATTACTTAATTTAGGTTTTATTTGTTTATTCCATAGTTCTTTTTTGAAAGCGATTATGACAGTGATGGAAGTAGCTCATCAGGATTGTTAAATACTCAAAGCACGGAATCCTCGTTTGATAGCGAACATTTTCCAGCAAACCATCAAAAAATCAAATATTTCGGGGAAGTTATCAATAGTTACGGCATTTTGGACTTTAAAAAGCATTTCAGACTACATCGCTCAACTGCCCAAATTTTAGTAGATAGGTACGTAAAATACTGAGTTACAACAATCAAATATGTATATACAATATACATATATTGCAACTACTCGTACATAACTTTAGATCGCTACAAGCTATCAGAGCGGTTCCAAATCACAACAAAGAGAGGACTACCAAAAACTTCACCAGTAATTGAAATAATCGTATATGTAATTCTGTGGCATATGGCAAATACAAATACTTTCCGAGAAATCTCGATCCAGAGGAAGACAAGATTTCCAAGAACGGCTAACCAATTTTAGACTGGTGAGACGGGAACTGGAAAGTGACATTAAAGAGAGTAAGTCAAGGAGTTTTAGACAACTCTGCGACGAGGCTAACCTAGACCCCTGGGGCTTAGCTTATAGAGTGGTGATGAAGAAGATTATAGGCAACAGGTCCTCACAACTAACCTGCCCTGCAATGCTAAGGACTATAGTAGAGCATCTAATCCCGCATAGACCAAGTACTATGGTCACCATCACAAGGGAGATCAATATGGAAGATATCCCGGCCATCACGTCGGAAGAACTTTGGAGACACCAAAGCACCTGGACCGGATGGTATCCCGAAAAAGGCATTAAAGATTGCTATTAAGACGAGACCGGACATCTTCTTAGCGGCGATGCAAAGGTGTTTAGAGGAGGGAATATTCCCTACGCCATGGAAACTGCAACACTTAGTGCTGCTTCCAAAGGGCAATAAGCCACCCCGAGAACCATCATCGTGTCGCCCAATATGTCTGCTTGATATTCTTGGTAAGATCCTAGTGCGTATTGTATACAACAGACTGCTTGCGGTGGCGGAGGAAAATGGAGCGCTCTCAGATCATCAGTACGGCTTCAGAAAATTGAAATGGGGGACAAAAAGATACTGCGCAGTAGTAACGCTCGACGTAAAAATTGCGTTCAACTCGGCAAGCTGGTCGTTTATTAGGAGATCCTTGGCCAGGATGGATACACCATACTATCTTCTGAGGATAGTCACGGACTACTTCAGTAACAGGAGGTTAAGGTATCACACGGACGATGGTACTAAGCACTACAGTGTACGACGGAGTCCTGCGACCAACCCTGCCTGAGGAAGTCAAGGTTATTGGATCACTTGACGACACAGCCAAGCGCATTCACGAGGTGGAGTCAGCCACAGACGAGGCAGTTGTAAAGATAAAGGAATGGCTGGAGTCTACGAGTCTGGAAATAGCTGTACACAAGACTAAAGCTGTCCTAATTACCAGCCGCAAGGCGGTGGAATACGCGAACTTCCACATCGGAGACCAGACAATTAGATCCAATGAATCCTTAATGTACCTTGGAGTCATGATCGATAATCGGCTGCGCTTCAAAACTCACGTTGAGTACGCTAGCAAGAAAGCATCGCTGATGCAGGCGGCACTCTCCTGAATGCTACCGAACATCGGCGGACCTGGATACGCCCGAAGGACCGTACTCCTATACCCTGCTCCTATATGGGCGCGTGAACTGGCGACAAACGAGTGTAGAAGAGAGTTATCATCAGCTCACAGTGAGTGCACAGTGCAATCAAAGGGATCAGCGAATTCCGCAGAATCTCAGATGATGCAACCTGCGTTTTAGCTGAAATGATCCCAATAGACATCGTCGAGAATGAAATGAATAGGGTGTATCTTAGGCGTCCCTCGAACCGGCAAGAGGCAAAGAGGGAGGAGGAAAAAAAAAAGCAGCACCTGCAATGCTGTGACAAACCAGGTGGGACCGCTCCACAAAAGGCAGGGGGACCTACAAGTTCATTCCCATCATAGAAACTACCACATCACACAGTTCGTGTCTGGGCACGGCGGCTACCGGAAATTCCTCCATAGGTTTGGACACGATAGTTCGCCCCAGTGTCCAAAATGTCAAAATGAAGAAGAGGATGCGTTGCATGCGGTGTTCTACTGCAGACGCTTTGCAGAAGAAAGAGTAAATCTGCCAAGTCCAGAAAATCTCATAAGTCCATGACGCAGTCAGAGGACAAGTGGATGGAGATCTGCTCATTTATAGTGCGCGTGCAGTACACGACGCGAAGAGCTCAAGAGGCGGCTTCGGAGAATAGAGCATAATTGCTAACCAGCCCTGCCAAGTAATACCTAACGGCAGTCCCGCGGGGAGAGTGGTTGAAGGACGTAGTGGTGTGGATTAGTACTAGGCGTTGCGAATCGTGCATGTTGGTGGCACAGGCTATCGCATCTTTAGAAGATTACCACATTCATAGACGCAACCAAAAAAAAAACTCGTATGTACAGACAGAATCACACGGTAGATACAATCAGTGGAAAGCTGTTTTTGGAACGCCTAAAATCTGGAAAGTTTCCATCTATGTTACTCGTAGTTCATCTATTGAAGGTGCGAACGTTCAATTTGGAGATTGAATCGGTAAATCCGTACTTATCCGAGCATATTGGTTGCACAGCCCCCAACTTGGAGAGCTGGGAATTACAAATTCATTCCTCAAAAAACAGAAGCGTACAGCTTATGGTACAACCTGATACTTTTTTTTTTCAATATTTTGTGGAAATAGGCTACATTGAGTGTTTTCCAAGTAAGAATACTTCGGTTCTTCCCTTTGAATTTACTCATTGCATCTGGTTATTCAGTGATCACGATGATCTGTTTTCGGTACCAAGTTTTGTATGAGAATCACTTGCCGAAAAGACCTTTAATCTCACCTTACTAAGCATATCGTTGTTAAACCAATAAATTAACACCAAGCTACAATATCGAGGTGGCCGAAAAGCTTACTTAAATTTAGAGAAATTGTTCATTTCATATTATTGAAAACGCCCCATCACTCGATACGAGTACTTATAATGTACGAAGTTTAATAACAACGCTTCATTCAATAAAATGACATACGGTACATGCATAATGTATCATAATCACCACTTACGGTAGCCCTCACATGAGGCCTAATCCTTGAACCCGTCAGACGAATTTAATTGATAATCTGATATAGTGAGTGTGCTGAAATCGTGACATCAATATCAAGCACGTTTTACGTTACCGCACTTGTGGCAAGTCATTGAAAATTTAGTCATACGCCACCGAGCCCCTTACTATTATGTACGAGAGTATTATAAGCAGTAACTTATATTTGCCAGTTAAAAGAAGAAAAAAAAAACAAAAGGCTTTACAAATTTGCTTATAATTTTTATCGAGGTCGTTCTCAAGGCAACAATCTCACAGTCTGTTTAATCTCAGCTGTGTTTGATCTCCCACGACTCGTATCGTATCTTCCTCATTCTGGTTGAGTTAGCATGCTAATTTCAATTTGATCGCGCGCCACGAACACGCATAATTGATTGTCAATTCTAAAATACAAATAGATACGACTGTTGTGTATATACGTACGTACAAATGGTATACAAATGTTTGTATATACATAGATAGAGATTGAAATAGCGCAAAAGTATTATGCGAAAGTATAAATTCGCAAGCCGAAATTCGGTGATTTCCCGGAACCATCCACAATCTCATTAACACCTATAATGAAAAACGAGTTGAAGATACAAACCAACGTGCATTTGTATATGTAGGAACGTTTGTACATACGTTAACATTGGCATAAAGTGATTCCCTGCTTGCTGTTATGGCAGCTAGGTACTTTATTTCTTTTTATCGGACTACGGTTTGTTAGTGCTATCGACCTTTGATTTCTTTTGTTATAATATTTTGATAATAACTTTTTTATTTCGTTTTTGCTTTTCGAATAAGCACGTAAGATAATCTATGGCGATTGATAACTGCTATGATGGGCTACATTCTGTTGCGGGTAATCATGACAATGTTTCAATTAGTGAAGTGTTGTATCTTTTTTAACTTTTTAATAGAATGTTCTAACGTTTTGGTTCCGCATCATGTGTTATAGTCTAAAGTATAATAATATGTATAGTTCGGTTCAAATCAGATGGCCAGTCTACTGCGCAGGTTTCTTAAATTTGCTCTCACAGAAAAAGGGACTTTACAACAAAAGATGTACGCAATTGATCGCTGAGAGAGAAGAAAATATGGAAGAGGACGTGCAAATCTAGGCATTCTCTCACTTAAATATTTCCTTACTCTCTCTGCGCACGTGGCCGTTGGCCAACTGATTTGAATCGAGGAATATGTAAACTTTGCTGATGGACTTGACAGCTTGTTTCGAGATTTAGTAGTTAAGGTCGATTTGAGAACTATTGTTGATAACTTGTTGTCATTAGCACAACAACATACAAATGTTTCTCTGCGCAGTTGTATCTAGATTTGCTTACGAAAATCTTCAAACGCTGAATTGACAAAGATATATGATCGACTTGAAACTGGTTAAACCAGATTCACTTGGAAAATATGATGATTGACACTTCGCAGGAAGTCAGATCACTTCTAATTAGTGTTAGCCATAACAGAAATTGTATTTGCACCAAGCGGACTCGGTTTGCCTTATTTTATGTAGCCTGGTGACTGAGAAATAAGAACCTTGTAAGCTAAAGCACAGTTGCTCGATTTGGCCGTTGTCGTAAACGAATTTTGCAATCTTGACTACATGTATCTTTATGCAGCTTATAATATATGTATAATCGTATCTCTGGGTCTCCACATTTATGCGCTTTCTTCGGATGAGATCAAACATGTGACGAGGTGTTTAACTTTCGAGGGCGTTTTAAATCGGCAACAATACACCATGCTTGGTAAGATTCGTGTTTTGTCGGGAACCGCTTTGTCCTTCGAATTAGGGCTTTTGGGCTGAGCTATTTGTACATTCCTGAGAAACAAGGATTGCTCTGGATTATTTTCGTCATCTCCTTTAAAACGCTAAGAATGAGGAATGCCATTTTTTATACATTAATCCTCTATGATTCATAGCTGGATCGGTTTTGAAAAAATAGGGGTTGCTCGATATGTCCCAGAACTATTTTAAATAATAGCATTGCGTGATTGATTATGATTTTTCAGAGAGCCATCATCACTCTATATAGGTACATAAAGAGCAGGTTAAGGTGGATATGCACAAAAGCGAAATTTAGAAATGATATGCATTTGTTGCTGTTTTTGTTAATCCGACGGACAGATTCTGGCGCATTCGTTCTACCATATTTTAAAAAGTACGAACAGTAACCCATCAGGATCTGCAGCTTTGTTGTTATTCAGTTTATTTATAAGTAATCCAGTTTTCAGTTGTATTTAAGTCAAGGTTTGTGTTTTTCAACAAAAACGATATTGGATATTTATATAGGTGTGGTTTATGAATAGCACGATATGTGGTGACAAGTATGTAAGAAGTATTGTACATTGGAGTCAATCACATAGCGGTGTTCTATTCTTAACTTATAGTGCTGGTAATCAATTTTCTACTCATGATTCTAAATATTGCTGGTCCTTCTGGTATCTATGGCACAGGCCTATACTGTTTATGTCGTTGTGCTTTTCGATAGTTCATACTTAGCATTTTAAGCCAAATATCAAGAGTATTGCATATTAAAACAACCCGAGCTGATCAGTGGTTGTTGTCGACCTCATTGCAGTGTAGAGCTGCAACCTCTTTTAAAAATCTATCTGCTTGCGACAACAAAATTAACATGGTTCAAAGAGCTCAGCACGGTGTCTGTAACACTTCAAATGCAGTAAAGATGACTATAAATCTTAACGAAAGAAATACAAAGTATTGTACGTACTGCCTGTGAAAGAGGACATCTCGGATAGAGACTGAGATATTAGTTTGAATTGGCTAGGTTCTTTGTCTACCTTACTTACTTAGGTGGCGCTACATTTCGGGCTGAATCTGGGCCTTAACCAGCAAACCTGTCAAGCTAGCATTATCTCCCGCCAGCTGCCTCCATTGCCATACTCAAAGTTGGACCTTAATGGAGCAGCGAGAATTTTCCTTAATCATCCTGCACAACCTGACGAGTTTGGCAGGAATGTCAAAATTAAACATGTATCCTCGTTTTTTTTTTTTTCAAAGCTCTGCCGATCTGTGAATATTTGTTTGATGATAGGCTTTCTTGTTCGGGAACCGTACTGATATCGATCAACCAGGCTGTTCATAAAAGGTTTAAAGCACTCACATAATATGTCGAAAAAGATTTTATATGCGATTTTTTATTGTGGATCCATTCATCAGGCATTTTTTTTTTTTTTACAATTTGCGCGCGCTCAAGGGATTTAAATACCCTTAAAATGTTTGTACACAGCGCGAGCGAAGGAAAGTCAGGGAGGATAGAAATTGAGGTACCGGTGAACGTTGGTTTTAAATGTTTGAAGGTTCCTAAGCTTAGGCTTAGGAACGAATCACGATATTTTAGAGTACGTCCGAAAGTGGGCTTGAGGGCATACTCATGAGCATTCATAGCGAGACGGGTGTTACGGTTAAAGGTTTGAAAGTGCGGTGTGCTACTGGCAATTTCTACGGAGCACTGTTGGTGGAAATAGCGATAAAACAGAGTGGGACACGAGACATTACGTCGGTGTTGGAGGGTGTCAATTCATTGACTGATATTAGTATCACCAATGAGTTTTATCGCACGGTTTTGGATCCTATCTAGCGGGTGCAGAGATGTTTTGGGCGCACGCGACCAGATGTGGGAATTATACTCCAATTTCGGGCGGATAAACGCCTTATTGAGGCCAGATTAGGGGGGGTGAAATATTTCTTTCATCGCTTGAGGAAACTTAGACATTTCGCAGCTTTTTGACGACGCCGAATATGTGGTCATTCCAACGTAAGTTGTTACTGACACACATACCGGTTTCGACGATGCAAGTGCCATTCATGGATAATGACTGGGTATTCAAATTTCGCTTTAACGACAGCACACAGCATTGTGTTTTGGAAGCATTAAATTTTACTCTGTTAGTGGTTCCCCAATTAGTTATGCTGTTAATAACAGAATTTAATGAGTTTAACATACGCTGCCGTTTCCGTTCTACAGCCGAAGAGCAAGGACGTGAGTCCGGAAACGAATATGAAAAGCAGAGAGTACTGTCGTCAGCAAAGGAATATATTGGATTGGAAGTAGCAGACAAGAGATCGTTGATGAAAATTGGAAATAGTGTCGGAGAAAGAACAGAGCCTTGGGGAGCACCAGCATTTATTTTGTGAATATCAGACTTGAAACCGTCCAAGACAACTTGAATTGAACGTTTCGAAAGGTAATTTCTAATCCATTGAAGAAGAGAGTTGTCGATCCCAAGAGCACGCATTTTCGACAAAAGAGCCTGATGCCAAACTCTGTCAAATGCCTTAGAAATATCAAGTGCGACTATCTTGCTTTTCGGTGAGACATGCCATCAAATCACAAGTGGACCTGTTGCTACGAAAAAGATATTGCCGGTCATTGAGAAGTTTTCGTGTTTCGAGATATTTCATGAGCAGACGGTTTATCAGCGTTTCCATGACCTTGGAAAGAAGGGATGTAAGTGCAATGACTCTGTAGGAGGGGAGAGTGGAAGATTCGCCTTTTTTAGGGGCGGGCTGGACAAATGCTGTTTTCCATCTACTCGGAAAGAGTCCTAACGAGTAGGATTGATGAAGAAGCAGTGGTTTTGCCAGCGAGGAAGAACACCTCTTCAGAAGAAGCGGAGATATCCCATCTGGGCCAGCGGATTTATGTACGTTGAGATCTTTAAGTACTCTTTCTACTACACGAGTGCACAAGTGGATTTGTCCCATTGAAGATTCAACGCACTCAAGTATAGGAGGAGACAAAGCACAATCTGGAAGTCTTGAGCTAGCCGTAAAGTGTGCACCAAGCAGATTGGCCTTATCCAAAGAGTTGACAGCTGGAATATCATTGTAAATGAGCGTTGGGATGGAGGATGAGGCAGAATTTCTAATATTTTTAACGAACGATCAACAATTTTTACTACCTTTGGGACATTGTAGAATTTTTTGCCTCAGTTTTTGGTCGTGTTGGAATTTTACACGTTTAAGAAAGGCGTTGCAGTCATTCCTGGCTCATTTCAACTTTTTTCGCTTTTCCTCTGTTGGGTTGGTCTTGAAGGACCTAAAAAACATTTCTCTAACCCTGACGGCCTCTTTAGAGCTCGAGTCGTACCATGTCTTTTCTTTTGGTTTGATACTTTTTATCCGATGAGGGATAAGGTTTCTCATTCCAAAGAGAATGGTGTCTGCGATCATATCAGCAGAAGCATCCACGTCGTTATCGAGGAAAAATAACTACCAGTTAAAATCCATAAAAAAGTTGTTAAGTCCGCTCCAGTTGGCTTTCTCGTATTGCCATACGGTTCTTTTACTGAGCTTTTCTCTAACTGTGTGGTGGGTGTACGAGAAATTAGCTGATATGACACAATGGTTAGACGAGCCTAGAGGGGAGAGCACATCAACGTAGTACTTGTCAGGGTGAGAAGTTAAAAACAAGTCCAGGGTGTTGGCGGTATGACTATCAACGTCTTGTATTGGTGTGGGCTCATTTACAAGATGGGTTAAGTGATTTTCCGCAGCGAAGATCTCAACACACCGTCCTTCGGATGTCGTCTGTCCAGAATGTCGAAGCCACCCAGAATTGTGTATATTGAAATCGTAATAACGATTTCAGTATGAGGATACAGGGATACAATTCTTTGAATGGAGTCAGTCAGCGCATCAAACTCGTTAAAGGTCGAGTTGCTGTCCAGTTTGGGGCTTCTGTAAATAATTTGGAAGTGGATAATTTGCTTACGGAGATGGAATTTCAACCAAATGAAATTGAATTCCGGATTGTAACAGGGACCAAACAGGAGTTTGGTAAGCTACATCACTACGCACGTAAATGGCGAGACCGCGGTGAGAGAAGAATAATGGCACTAGTTCGTAGCCAGCTAGCTTCATATTAGAGTAATCTGAGAGGTGTGGGCGGGGATCTACCTGTTCTTCACTAAGTGCCAAAATAGCTTGTCAGTATTTACAGACGTGGACGTACGCAGAAAAGTGATTACTTTTTAGCCCGCGTATATTGGCAATATCCACTCTGAATTCCCGAGTCATTATAAAGAAAGACAAACACAAAAAACACAAACACCGACGTTATTAAACGCAGATGTGAAGTACAAATTCAGAGTTGGTTTACCGAGGTCATCTTCAGTTTCTTTAGAAAGCTCAGTAGGGCTGTGTCAGCTAGCAGCTTCATTCCATAGTCTTTCCATATTCTCAGTACCGACTGCGACTCTACTACTATTGGTAGCGCACCTTTGCATACTTCCATTTTGGATTTTTGGCCCTGGCATATTCGTTTTATTCTTCATCCCTGCAATAAAATCTCTCCATTTCCTCAATCATTCATTTCTCGTGCTCTTTCTCTATTCTTTCTAGTAGCCAATGCTCTTCTTTTCTTCTCGTAGAGCTTACGAGAAATTCTGGTCCTTCGATACAGCATAGCCTGATATACTTTTTATTTGGCTACGTATACATGCTTACATTCAAACTGAAGGTGTCTTTTTGACGGTGCTTTGAAACCATTTACATCAGAAGCAACTTCTCCTATTGACGACTAGAATTTTTAGAGAACTTGAGAGAAACGCGATCAGCTTTTTGACCGTCCCATACCTTCGCACTACTTGGATTGAAGAAATATCTGCTTTATAGCGGTCTAGGGCCTCATATCTGAGGTTGTTGATTGTCTTTGAATTGTTTTCATTTTTTCACGGCGGGGAAGTTTCCTAACCCCAAATCTGGAGTACCAGGTCATTTGTAAAACCCCTATGCGAAGCGTCCGGCTTAACAGTCTGGTGTCAATATCCACGTTAAGATTATGAGAACCGCTGTTGGCCTATTCTCGTTTCTTGTGCTATTATCTCTACTCCTTAGACCTAAGCTCCGTATGCATCGAAGTAACTCTAAAGGAGGCTGTGAACGAAATAGGGTCCGCAATGAATTCACGTAACGATATCATCCATGAGATCAAATAAAGATTAACTCTTACCAATCGATGTTACTTTGAGCTAAACAACCAATTAACTAGCAACGTCCTTTCACGAACATAATCTCTGGGTCTTAACGTAAACCACCTGTCGTGTAGACTTATGTTTACGGGATGCCCATACATCCATGGGAGCAAGGATATGCCTTACCATCGCTTACCTACATTAATAGTACAATATAATACCAAAGCAGAACTTGTGTTAGCGGCACAAGTTCCACCCTTGGTATGGGTTGCGGCCGATCTAAAATTTATTTGCTACTCTATAATGGGTGAAACCAACAGGAAGACCTTACCCGCGATTTGGGCTTAAACCACAGCCACCATGACACTCCCATAAGGGGGTCTACCTCAACAAGCCAGGCCCGGACCTAAATCCGGGGGGCTCCTGACTCCCATGGTAACGTGATTTAAGTCCTGGTAACTGGTCAAATCGTAGCAACCTTCGGTGATGTCATCGGAAGATGTTTACGATAAGACCAGTAATATGCTCTGCCCCCGCTTTTTATTAGACAACGTCATTTTTGGGCGAAGCCTTGGTAATTGGGAGGGGGGCTCCCTTTCACGAACAACTGAAGTGAATTAACATAAGGCCCAAATCATCCCAGTAATCCTATATGGCGTACAAGCAAGGACTTTGTAAAGCATAGAACGGGCCGTCATGAGCTGTTTTATAAAAAATTCTAGTAATCTTCGACTCCATTTATATAAACATACGGGCGCAAGCAAATAGAGGAGTCCAAATACAATCAATGCATGGGTGTTGGATGAAATAAACTTATTCACAAAGACGTAACTGCTCTTTTTACCAGTCTCCGAAATATGGTTAGCCTTGGGCTGCATAAGAATTTTATGAATATGCGTCTTTTCGATATTCATAGCAGCGATATGACACCTTTAGGCTTGACTTCTGGTAACTGGCTATATTTTCAAGAACAGATGGGGAGATGAAATATTTGAATTAATTGAGACTTATATTAATTGTTCTAAATCATAATTAGATCGAGGGGAATAAGATCACCGTTGAAGTACGAGTAGCTGGGTAAAGTTCAGAGGGGGACTTATCAGGATCCAAACCTGTATTAGTACTTCTTTCGTCGTTGATATGGGCTTTTCGACGTTTTTAAAATTTTAGTGCTAATCGTGTTGTACCCCAGCGGGACAAGACTGTACGTATTAAGCGATTATTCATCTTGTTGAGATGTGTACAAATGTGCTACTAACTTTCGCTTTTTTTTTTTTTTATTGAATTTGTTTATATTAAATAAGCGGTTGTTGTGAATCACAATATGCATGTCTATATTCTATAATAGCGCAATATTTAATTAGGTTGCATATTCGATTATGTGAATATTTTTTTTTTATTTTAACACGTAACCCTGTTGGCAATACGTATATTTTTTGATACTAATCTCTGATGGAAAAGTTTTCTTTAGTTTGTAAACAACAAAAATAATTAAGAATGTTGCATCCGATTTTTGGTTGTGCATGTATGTTACATATATGTACATATACACTGGTGTTTGTTTCCTTATTGTGCAGTGAGAACAGGTCGTCAACTTGGAGATTTTTACATTCAAAGTTAGCACAGTAGATCAATGGGGACCCTCCTTTTACTTGGGCGCCTCATAGGCGTCAATTCAATAATATAATAGTTTGTGTTGCAGCTGCTATTTGCATTGCATGCTGGGCGTATCATGTTCCCTGGATTTTTGGTTTATTATGAGCTTACAGATTCATCTTCATCATCATTCATAAATACAAGTTAAACCAAAAAAAAGTAGTAATAAAGTTCCAATGAAGACTTAAGATATTTTCTTGTCATCAAGAAAGGGGCATTTATCTCAAGAGTTTGGTGATATATATATTTTTTTTTGTATTTTCTATTTTATTTTCGTTCTAACTTGAACTAATGTACAATTTCTTACAGAATATAGCTAAAAATAATAGTGATCACTCTGTAACTTAAAAGTTAGTACGGAGTGACACTGTGATTTAATAAATATAAGTTTGAAAAAAAAAGAAGCAAAAAAAAATTCATATAAAAATTGAAGGAAAAAAGGAAAGAGCAATTACTATTTGGAAATTATTTTAACAGTTGGAAAAAGATTACAAAAATAAACTGACGTTAAACTCAAACATTGGCTTGTGCTGAGATTAGGATAGCAGATCGTTTTTAAATAACGATTCCAGTACTTCATAATTCGTAGTGAATAACCAGTCTTTAACCTTTTTTAAGAATGAATTAAAATGTAAAGCTGTTCGAACAGAAAATGGTCACTTATTGAACATTAAAGGGGCTGTAACGTAGTAGAAGTGAGAAAAATGGGTTTTGTACGCGATTAGAAGACTGACAAGATGCACGGTATTTATACGAAGACTATAAAAATATGTAGTTCCTCTAGGAATATTACCGCTTTGCTTAAAGAATTCTTTTAGAACTTTGAAAATGTAGAGGTGTCTCATTGATAGAATATGCAGGTCTTTAAATAAGGGCCAGCTCTGAGTAAGTCGATTTTCGCTACAGATAATCTTAATTAAATGTTTTTGAGCTATTAACAATAGACTGAAGGAGTTATTATAAGAAGCTCCCCAACTTGAGATACCATACTGCAACTTAGAGTGAGCCAGGCTGTAATAGATAGACTTTTTGTTTTTTTTTTTTATAGAATTTAACACTCAAGTGGGTATGAATGCACTTATAATGCCATGTGCTAAGTTTTTTGGAAAATGGGATAGAGAGAGAAAGAAAGATGTTTGGGCTCAGTGGTTATTTCGCTCCCTGCTATGGGTGGCATCCAACATTTAATGGAGTGACTAAATTCTTAGTGGAAGTTGGCTTGATGTTGATTTCTAGTCAACTACTCGTCCTACTTGATTTTCGTTAAATAAAAAAACTGGATGATATGTCTTTCGGGCGAGGCTGGGATTTAAACACCGAACCTTCCGATTTGGAAGCCAGTCCACTCAGTTCAGTTCAGTTTAAATGCATTTTTATTAGAATTGATTAATTAACTCTTACATGCTATATAAAAAAAAACGCTTAAAAATTAGCTTAAATAACTTAAAAATAATCTTATACTAACTTACTGGCCCCATGCGGGCACTCTAGGTTAAACATAATACTTAATCTATGTCTTTCGACGTTGCTTACAGTTTATTTTTATTTTTTTTTTTACATATATTAACACTAAAACTAAGAAAATGAATTTTAATTAGAAAAAACTTAGTGTCAGGACTTTTTGGTTATAATATAAAACTTAAAACTAGACCTATAAACTACCTAAAAATAAATCTTAACCTACTTAATCCTACTTAAACTATCCCTTATTTAAGAGTGTGTTACCCACGAAGCCAGTCCACTAGCACTTGAGCCACGGCCACTTTTTTTGAACAATATTGTTTGATGAGATTTCAAAGTATTCTAATTCAAGTTATGGTCAATTAATACTCCAAGGTATTTATAGTGATGCACTGATTCAATGTTAAAACAATTATTAGAACAAGGTGAACTACTAATATAATTACTTTTTCCACAACTATGAACAGGTAAACAGAATTTATTACAATCATAAGCATGAAAGCTGAAATTAAAATCATTTAAAACATTATTTGATATTTTGAATGACATAAGTTTTGTCTTCTCGCTAATAATCAGTTTATGTTCCGCAAAACAAAGTCTCAATATTTCTAGATCTTCCGAGATCTTTGCAAGATACGAGAGTCACTAAAGCTCCCGTTTACATTTATTTTTCGATTCCGAACTTTTAGATAATAAGTAAACCATTTTTGGATTATTCCTCTAAAACCAGCATTGTAAAGGGTGTTCAAATTAAAGGTATCGTTTTAAATGTTGAATGAAATATATAAATTGTGTGAAATTTTTATTGGAAATTAATGTACATTGGTTCCGGTTAATAATGAAAAAGAACGTCGCCAAAATGACCTCCTCTGCTAGCTCGCAGACTGTCAACCTTTTACAAAAATTTTGAATCACTTTTTCGCATAATGATGGTTCAATAAGTGATATTTGTTCGATGATGTTGTCTTTGAAGTGTTGAATAGTTCGAGGATTATCGGCATAAACTTTACTCTTCAAGAAACCCCATAAGAAAAAAACCAGTGGTGTTAAATCGCATGATCTTGATGGCCAATTCACATCCGTTTTTTGGGAAATTATGCAATTGTTAAACCTCTCTTTCAAAAGATCGATTGAGTTCGTTGCTATGTGGCATGTTGCACCATCCTGTTGTAACCACATATTCTGCACATCAATATCTTCCAATTGACTCCATAAAAAGTTCCTAATCATAGCTTGATATCGAGCTCCATCCACAGTAACTGCACTGTCACTTTCATCTTCGAAAAAAATGGACTAATTACGCAACCACACCAAAATCGACACCATACAGTAACTTTTTTTGGTTTCATTGGCTTTTCAAACAATCCTCTAGGAATTTCTTCAGCCCAAATGCGACAGTTTTGTTTATTGACATAACCGCCAATTTCAAAATGAACCTCATCGGAGAAGATAATTTGCTTGAAAAAAAGTGATCAGTTGGCTTTAATTCTTGTGTTAACTGCATTTTGTAAGCCTTTACATGCAGATCTTTGTGCAAAATGTTTAACAAAGTTTAATTTCTGTGAACGACAACAAATTGACGTCCTTGGCTCTTCAGCAACACTTCTGTTAACAGCTGCAATATCTCCACTCGAACGACCACTACGATTGTTCGCGATGAAATACCTCCAGTCTTAGGAGGTGGGTTCCAACCACGATGACTACTTGGAGTCTGGAAAGATTGCAGGGTGGCTTAGATAGAATCTCTAAGCCAGTACAACTTTGCTCAGATTCTTCGCAGTCGATTATTCTGGAACTTGGCATAACTCTGGATTCCTTGAAGAACCAAGTATTTCTACTTGGGCGTTAGTGACCTAGGAACGTCGTCTAGATCACTGATGGCTTCCTCCAAATAGTCCGGAGTTTCGGGAGATAACTAGGTAACCCTTCTAGGTAACAAGGTTCCGATGGAAGGGTGGTGAGACTAGGAAAATCATCTAGTTCACGATGTTAAAAATGAAAACACTTCCTTCAATGTTCAAACTTAACTCACTTTATTCTAAACTCTATCGTTCTTTTATATAAATTTTTATCCCTACTTAAAGCAACTTACAACTACATGGAAATATGATTACTATACACGATATTATGTCAATAATGTGTTACAATGTATTTACAGTGATTGTGCTTATCAATATTCGAGAAGTAAGCAAAAGCATCCGAACGTTGTGACTCAGAGTAAATTGGGATTCCAAAAAGGCAAACATGATTATCTCCTTATAATGTTTAATCTCTTAAGGAGACAATAAAATGTGAGTCAGAACATACTTAATTACTTGCATTGTTTACCCAGACAAGATATGCTTTATCAGGCGGGGTTTGCTTCTACCGACAGGGGAACATGTTTTGCGATATGTTCGGCCTAAACAACGATGATAGACTTTAGTTCTCTGATCTTCAACCGAACCAGTTTCTTCAAATTTATGAGCATATGTTAAGTTTAATAGCGCGGTTTGACAGAGCATTTTCTCTATCGTATTTTGAACGAAATTTTCTTTCAACTTCTGCAAAACTTTCACGATATTTAAAATAAGTTTTAATAATAAAAACACGTTGTGTACACAATAGTGTACCGATCCATTTTAGCTAACGGGAATGTATTTACTTCATACCTGAAGAAGCTTCGGTGTAATCTAATGGCTGTAAAAAAAGTGAGGGCCAATTTAAAATGATACGTCAAATTTGAACACCCTTTGTAATTTGTTTAGAAGCAGGTCATGGTCAACCATGTCAAACGCTTTTGTCATATCGACAAAAAGAGCCATGGTGGATTTGTTGCAATTAATACCTTCATACAATTTGCTACACACTCTGAGGATAGCATCCTTGGTTGACATTCCTCTTCTAAAACCAAACTAAATACTACTAAAACAATTGTTTCTGTTTAAAAAATACAATATGCGAGATTTCATAAGTTTTTCGAAAATCTTAGAAAACGTTGGAAGTAGGGAAATAGGTCTGTAGTTCGACATATGCTATTACTTTTATTACCTTTTTTGGTAGTGTGTTGGGACCCGTACTGTTCCTCCTATACACGAACGACCTACCACAAAATGACGAAACTACTGTGGCCACTTTTGCAGACGATACTGCTGTACTTCCAGTAGGAAAAACCTTACAGGAAGTTACAGAAAAACTGCAAATGACAGTAAATGATATATCTAATTGGACTACAAAATGGCAAATAAAATTAAATGAACTGAAGTCGGTTCATGTTAACTTAACAAATAAAAACGTACAACACATACCTGTGTACATAAATAAAAAAGTAGTTCTGCATTGGAACTCGGCTAAATACTTTGGCTTGACGTTGGACGCAAAGATGCGTTTTAAAACTCATGTCAAGAAAATACATGATGAACTAAATATATGATATCATAAAATATATTGTCTCATAGGCAGGTATCCATGCCTCTCAATTTACATACAATAAACTGCTTCTCTAGAAGCAAATATTAAAACCAATTTGGACATATGGCTTCCAGTTATGGGGGTGCACAAGTAAGATATAATTATTGCGCCGTGGTACATACGTAACGCTGATCTACGAGTAAATAGGAATCTAAAAACTGAAACTGTTGAGGACGAGGTTTGAAAAGCCGCAAGTTAAGCTTCGCAACCAGGCTAATTTAGAAGTAGTCCAACTACTTAATAACAAGAATTTAGTTAGAAGATTACGTAGAATAAAACCTTTTTAACTAGTTAACTAGGTAAAAAGAAAAGAAATCTATATATGTGACAACATAATCACATTAACAAAGTGATAAGGAATTAAAAAACAAAAGGTAACAAATCAAAGTTAGTTCCTTGAAACAGGAACTAAGAAATAAGTACATAAGTACATATTAGAACAAAATTGCTGATTAGTCTGACGACTAGGTGCGATTGTTGGAAGGATATATGCCTTCCCTGGGTGTTTTTGTGGGTGATTAAAGTCCCACACTACCGCAAAACTTGCAAGCGATGTCTTTCAACGATTTTCACCTAGCTACACGCAAAAACTCTTGGGCATGAATATCCGTGCACAAATGCAGTATTTTACCTGTTGTAGTCCAGTTCAGTTGTTCGGTAGAAGATATTTTTTATAGCAGCGAATATTGGTAAGTAACGGTACAAGAAAGATAAATTGTAAAATATAGTTATTCGTTTGGTTTATATAACAAACATTATAATAAAATAAATAAATACGAATTAGTTCATTTGGTTTACATGAGTTGCCATCACAAATACTGATGCTGCGAAAACGCAAAGCTGGGTCAAGATACACATGTACATAATTTTTCAATTTGTTTAAGGCAGAACCCGTTGACACTGCCGAGATTTTGGATGAACTGGAATTTGGTAATGAAGTCCCCGAAACTATTTCCTTACTGCCCCCTACAGATGGTATAATAACAGACTAAGATTCTGGATTGAACAATTGTGGCGCTTGACCTTAAATTAATTTTTTTACAATTTCAAACCCTGGAAAGGTGCACTGCACCTTTAACGTTGAGTGGTGGGAGCCATCCTTTTGAATTTTTCTAGCTAAATTCATCAATATGTATGCAGCTGAAAAAAATAAAAGCCTGGACGTATTCGTCCAGAAATTTATGATTTTATTGGATCGTTATTCTCTCGTGTTACCTTCCAATGCCAAGAAGAAGACTTTTTTTGGAAAACTCGTAGAGATTGTCATAACAAATTAGTTTCAGAAGCTATGCATAGAAACAGATTCTGTGATATATGGTATTTACAAACTTGCACCTCTGCTACAACAATTAACTTGATGGCTAAGGCTGAGTTAAGACCCCTACATTCAAATGGTATAAAATGTTTGTGAAGTACGCTCCAATCGAGATGCATCTCTTCGTTTATGAAGGCATGATACCGTATTTTGGTAGAAACTCCTGCAAAAAATTCCTGAGCTTAAAGCCAGTACGATTTGGATATAAGGCATGGGCGGCAGCGACTCGTCTAGGGTACTGCGTACAATGGGATTTGTATCAAGGACGCACTCAAAATAAGCACCCATCCATTTATCTAGGAGAATACGTCGTGCTAAGCTCGGCAACAATTATCAGGCAGGATTACCCTATTTTTTATGAATGTAAGAGCCATTCATGGATAATGGCTGGGTATTTGAACTACGCTTTAATGACAGCTATCCACTCGGTTGATAGTTCCCCAATTGGTTATGCTGTTAATATCGGAATTTAATGAGCTTAATATACGCTGCCGTTCCCGTTCTACAGCCGAAGAGCAGGGACGTGAACGAATATGAAAAGCAGAGAGTGCTGTCATCAGCAAAGGAATATATTGGATTAGAAGTAGCAGACAAGAGATCATTGATGAAAATTAAAAAGAAGAAGAAGAGAGTCGTCGATCCCAACAGCATTTTCGACAAAAGAGCCTGATGCCAAACTCTGTAAAATGCCTTAGAAATATCTTGCTTTCGCCAGACTGATGTACGCTTTGGTTCCACTTTTCGGTTAGACATGCCATCAGATCACCAGTGGACCTGTTGCTACGAAAACCATATTGCCGGCTATTGAGAAGTTTTCGTGTTTCGAGATATTTCATGAGCTGAGGGTTTATCAGCGTTTCCATGACCTTGGGAAGAAGGGACGTAAGTGAAATGGACCTGTAGGAGGAGAGAGAGGAAGATTCGCCTTTTTAGGGACGGGCTGGACAAATGCTGTTTTCCATCTGCTCGGAAAGAGTCCTAAAGAGTAGGATTAATGAAAAAGCTAAAGCAATAGTTTTGTCAGCGAGGAAGAACACCTCTTCAGAAGGAATTGAGATATACCATCTGGACCAGCGGATTTGTGAATGTTAAGATCTTTAAGAACTCTAGCTACTACACGAGTGGATTTGTCCCATTGAAGATTCGACGCACTCAAGTGTAGGCGGAGACAAAGCACAATCTGGAAGTCTTGAGCTAGCCTCAAAGTGTGCAGCAAGCAGATTGGCCTTATCCAAAGAGCTGACAGCTGGCATGTCATTGTAAATGAAGGTTGGGATGGAGGATGAGGCAGAATTTCTAATATTTTTAACGAACGACCAAAAATTTTTACTACCTTTGGGACATTGCAGTCATTCCTGGCTCGTTTAAACTTTTTCCGGTTTTCCTCTGTTCCGGATTGGTCTTGAATGACCGAAAAAACATTTTTCAAACCCTGACAACCTCTTTACAACTCGAGTCTTACCATGCTTTTTCTTTTGGTTTGATATTCTTCATCCAATGAGGGATAAAGTTTCTCATTCCAAAGAGAACGGTGTCTTGTGATCATTTCAGCAGCGGCATCCACGTCATTATCATAACGACCAGTTAAAATTCCTAAAGAAGCTGTTAAGACCGCTCCAGTTGGCTTTCTGTATTGCCGTACGGTTCTTTTAGGGAGCTTTTCTCTAACTGTGTGGTCGGTGTACGAGAAATTAGCTGATATGACACAATGGTCCGAGGAGCCTAGAGGGGATAACACATTGACCTTGTATTTGTCAGGGTGAGAAGTTAAAAACAAGTCCAGGGTATTGAAATCGCCCGTAATAACGATTTCAGTATGAGGATACAGGGATACAATTCGTTGAATGGAGTCCGTCAACGTATCAAACTCATTAAAAGTCGAATTGCTGTCCAGTTTGGGGCTTCTGTAAATAAAGCAGTAGTGGATAATTTGCTTACGGAAATGGAATTTTAACCACATGAAATTGAATTCCGGATTGTAACAGGGACTACATTGTGGTGGAGTTTGGTAAATTACATCACTACGCACGTAAATGGCGAGACTGCGGTGAGAGAAGAATAATGGCACTAATTCGTAGCCAGGTAGCTTCAGATCAGAATGATCTGAGAGGTGTGGGCGGGGATCTACCTGTGCTTCACTAAATGCCAAAATAGCTGGTCAGTATTTACAGAAAAGTGATCACTTTTTAAATCGCGTATATTGGCAATATGCACTCTGAATTCCCGAGTCATTATAAAAAAAGACAAACACAAAAAACACAAACATCGACGTTACTAAGTGGAAGCAGGAATAGCTTTGATCCGCTTTGCTTTGTAGAAAAGCCGTTTTCATATTTCTTTTGTAGTGATTTTCCTCTTCGACTTGGACAATCTCAGAAGAAGGATCCGCAAGTAACCGCATCTCAAAAGGTGCAGGCTGCATCTCATTTTGTTCATTCTATGTTGGTAGTCTGCGACAGAGGCTGTTCTGGGCTTGCGTTATTTTTTTTTTATCGAATAATTAAATATACATATATGTACTATATATTAAAAATATATGAGTTTTTTTCTGCGAGAACTCCCTTTTTATTTACCAGTTCATTACGAAAGTTCAATCGAAAGGGAAAGCAATACACACAAAGGGATTTTGGTTTCTTTTCGTATCAGTTTCTGACACGATTAATTAAAATTAATTTTTGTGACCATGAAATACTTAAGAAGTCGTCGCATCAAACAGGCTTAAGACTGTTTTAAGGTATCGTATAACGAATTGCCGATAACAACGTCAAAGTACTTTACTGCTTTATACTCGTATGTATATACGCGTCGTTCTTCTGTTGGTTTCTCCTTGAAACGATTATTGTATGTAATTGCATCCCAGCATGCCACAGCTGGTGTATTGTAGAAAGTTCGGCCAAATTTAAATCCTGCAATTGCGTCAAATAATTTGAAATGACTTCTTCCTTTGGCTCCCCCAGATCATTAAAATTTTGTCACCCGCGCATTTACATAATACTTAACTCGACCACACTTTCCGCTGAGAAAATCGCTGTTCCAGACGCAAAAGATCCATCTTTTGTTATACGAGTAATGTGTGATGTTTTTGACGCGTTGACGTTCAAAAAGAAACCGATCTAGAGCCGCCCATATAATAAGTACATAAGTAGATGCTCCAAATACCAATGTGTGTATACACGGCAAATTTCAAACTTCGATAACCTGTTTATTATTATTTTTGTTTGTTTGTTAAAATTTATTAGTATAGCTACGTAAATATGAAACATAAAATGTCGATTTATTTGTGTGCTACATTTATGTACGAGTATATTCTTTGGGCGTTGCAATATCACAGTAAGCTTTTATCAAGTTGATGAGCCTCCTTATTTCACTGATCTAACGTAGTAAGTCCGAGTTTTCTTGTTTATTTTTTTTATTTGGCACGATAATTTATTAAGCTTTCGGGGGGAAAGCAGCAAAATTCTATTCTACAGCCGGAAGCGTACCACCTGCTGGTGTTAATTAACATAAGTGTCATACCCCCATCAACACACCCCGAAGGGCTTAATCTTCTTTTAAAAGAGTTTCCTGATTGCGCTTATTTCTAGTTCCACAATGAATTGTCAGAATTGCTCAGAACGTTGTCTCTACTAGTTATAAAATCACCAAATTTACATACCACCTTGCTCCCGGAATTTATTGAGAGAATTAAAAATACAGGTTTATTCGTCTAAATCTGTATTGTCCCCTTCAAAGTAATCCCCATCGACTGCAACACACTTATGCCAGCCCTTGATCCAATCCTCGAAACATTTTTTATATTCGGTTTTCGGTATGTCTATCAGTGCTTCCTGCGATTTTTCCATTACTGCCTCTCGGCTGCTGAAACGCGTTCCCCGTAGTGGTTTTTTAACTCGATTGAAAAGAAAGAAGTCACAGGGAACCAAATCAGGTGAAGTCGGTGGCTGTTGGTTGGATGGTACTCGTATTTGTAGCATTTTTCGTCAAAAAATTACGAATAATTATGGCACTGTGCGACGGTGCGTTATCATGGTGCAAAATCCAAAATCCATTTCTGCTCACAATTCTGGTCTCCTTCGGCGAATTGCTTCACGCAAACATCTCGTAACGCCCAAATAATACTCTTTATTTACTGTCCTGCCTCCTGGCAAAAATCCATGATGCACTACACCGTTGTAATCCATGAAAACCGTGAGAAATGCCTCTTTTTTTGACTGAAAACGACGTGGTTTTTTTGGTCTCGGCTCATTTGGTGAACGCCATTCACTTGCCTGATGTCTGGATTACGAGTCGTACTCATAAACCCACGTCTCGTCTCCAGTAATGATCCTTTTGATGAATGTGGGATCGGATTCAGGCTCGCAAATCATCCCTTTGTGACGTCAACACGGTCTGTTTTTTGCATGAAATTAAGGTCTTTTGGCACCAACTTTGCTTCTACACGACGGAAACCAAAATGTCTCTCTGATGGTTAATTTGCAGTTATTGAACAACATTGCTTGTACTTGATCAATGTTTTCGTCGGTTTTCGATGTCGATGGTCTGCCACTGCGTTCATCATCTTCGATTGACTCACGACCACTTTTGAACCGCTCGTGCCATTGGTAAACGACCGCTTTCTTTAGAGAATCGTTGCCGAAACACTTTTCCAACATTTATAACGTTCGCGCACCATTAAATCCGTCTTTTACGCCAAATTTAATACGAGTAAAAGTTCGTTGTTCCAAATTTAAATCCATTTGTAAAATTGTAAAAAATCGCCAAAACACACATAGTTAGATGTACTCTTGGCTACGTAACTTTTGCAAATGTCAAGCTATGATGTTAAGATTTAGAGGGAATATCAACAACAGGTTTACAAACTTAACAAAAGAAACAGAACTCAAATCGGAATAATGGGAGCGCCACACGGTGGTTATTCCGGGAATTGATCAAGGTGGTATGTACGAGTATGTTATGTAAAACCGCCTAAATTTAAAGATAGCGACATTTGAAGTTAATTTTTTTGTTTAGAGTTGTGTAGAGAAGAAGATCATGCGAGTTGGCTCAAGAAGCACTTAAACCTCATATGATCAATTTTGCCATTCTCTTCGACGTTTATTAGATTGGCCTAAGATTCTCTGAGTTGAAAAAGGAACGCCATTATGATATGAAGCTTTTAGAAGTGCTGGAAGAGCTTAAGCCAAAGAATTCGCACAGTCCATGTTATGCTATTTCGTCTTTTTCAAAAAATAGTAAGCAGATTCTTTTAAGATAGCGTTTGAGTTAACAATGGTTTTAATTTTGTTAATTGTTGAAATGTCTTTAACCTGGTTTTTAGGGAAATTAAAAAATTCTTGGCACTCCAGAAGCTAGTCCAGAAGATAGTTTGTTCGAGTAAAAGATCATTTCTTGTCATTCGTGACATGGATTGTGTATAGTTCCGAGCTGGCTTGGATTTCAAACAAATTGACAGCTTTAAGGGCTGGAGATCTAGCATAGTTATCGATTATATAAATATTTGCTGGGAAGAAGCAACTAGAGATTGCTAAATAGGCAGAAAGTTTGTAATTTGGAGTGAATACTCCGATCTGACTTTTTCAACCGTCAGAGTACTAGCAAGTTTGAGATACTATTGTAATTAATAAATTCGAGGATGATTTTGAATCAGAAATATAACTTTACAGGGGTAATTTAGACGGATTTTTTTCATGAAGACCGAGGTTTTTTATTTATAATCAGCGCGCTCTCAAGGGGTTTGTCTACCCTTAAAATGTTCGTACACAGTGCGGGCGAAGGAAATTTAGGGAGAAAGAAAAGACAGGTACCGATGTACATTGTTTTTAAATGTTTGTAAGTTATAACGACCAGGAAACACAGAGGTGGGCAGGGCATTCCATAAGCGAGTTGTACGGCTTAGTAAAGAATCACGATATTTTAGGGCGGGTGTTACGGTTGAAAGTTTGAATGGATAGAATGCTACTGGCGATTTCAATGGATCACTGGTGGTGGAAATAGCGATAAAATAAAGTGAGACATTACGTCGGTGTTCGAGGGTGTCAATTGATTGACTGATATTAGTATCTCCAATTAGTTTTATCGCACGGTTTGGAATCCTATCTAGCAGGTGCAGAGATGACCTGATGTGGGCATTGTACTTCAATTTTGGGCAGATGAATGCCTTATGTATTGTGGCCAGATCAGAGTGGGTATAATATTTCTTAAATCGCTTGACGAAACCTAGACATTTCGCAGCATTTTTGGCGACATCGAATATGTGGTCATTCAAAAGTAAGTTGTCACTGACACACATACCGAGAATGGAAAGTTTATCGGTTTCGACGATGCAAGTGCCATTCATGGACAAGGGCTGGGTCTTTAAATTTCGACAGCAGACAGCATTGTGTTTTGAAACATTAAATTCTACTCTGTTAGTGGTTCCCCAATTAGTTATGCTGTTAATATCAGAATTTAATGAACGCTGCTTCCCGTTCTACAGCCGAAGAACAGAAACGTGAGTCTGGGAACGAATATGAAAAGCAGAGAGTAATGTCGTCAGCAAAGGAATATATTGGATTAGAAGTAGCAGACAAGAGATCGTTGATGAAAATTGAAAAGAGTGTCGGAGATAGAACCGAGCCATGGGGCACACCAGCATTTATTTTGTGAACATCAGACTTGAAACCATCCAAGACAACTTGAATTGAACGTTCCGAAAGGTAATTTCTAATCCATTGAAGAAGAGAGTCATCGATCCCAAGAGCACGCATTTTCGACAAAAGAGCCTGATGCCAAACTTTGTCAAATGCCTTAGAAATATCAAGTGCAACTATCTTGCTTTCGCCAGATTGATGTATGCTTTGGTTCCACTTTTCGGTTAGACATGCCATCAGATCACCAGTGGACCTGTTGCTACAAAAACCATATTGCCGGTCATTAATAAGTTTTCGTGTTTCGAGATATTTCATGAGCAGACGGTTTATCAGCGTTTTCATCACGTTAGAGAGAAGGGACGTAAGTGCAATGGGTCTGTAGGAGGAGAGAAAAGAAGATTCGCCTTTTTTAGGGATGGGGTGGACAAATGATGTTTTCCATCTGCTGGGAAAGAGTCCTAAAGAGTAGGATTGATGAAAAAGCTTACGCAGTGGTTTTGCCAGCGAGGAAGAACACCTCTTCAGAGGAAGGGGAGATATACCATCTGGACCAGCGGATTTATGCATGTTTATATCTTTAAGAATTCTTGCTACTACAAGAATGTGACAGTGGATTTGTCCTATTGCGTATTCGACGCACTCAAGTGTCAAAAGAGATAGCAGAATCTGAGAGTAATCTGCAGTAAGCAGATTGGCCTTGTCTAAAGAGCTGACAGTTGGAATGTCATTGTAAATGAGCGTTGGGGTGGAGGATGAGGCAGAATTTCTGATGTTTTTGACAAATGGCCAAAAGCTTTTACTACCTTTGGGACATTTTAGTCTTTTTTGCCTCAGTTTTCGGTCGTATTGGAATTTTACACGCTTGAGAAAGACGTTGCAGCATTCCTGGATCGTTTAAAGTTTTTTCGGTTTCCTCTATTGGGTTGGTCTTGAAGGACCGAAAAAACATTTCTCTAACCCTAACAGCCTCTTTACAGCTCGAGACGTACCATACCTTTTCTTTTGGTTTGATACTCTTCATCCGATGAGGGATAAAGTTTCTCATTAAAAAGAGAATGGTCTGTGATCATATCAGCAGCGGCATCCACGTCGTTCTCGAGGAAACATAACGACCAGTTCAACTTCCTAAAGAAGCTGTTAAGACCGCTCCTCTTTTAGGAATCCTTTCTCTAACTGTGTGTTCGGTGTACAAGAAATTAGCTGATATGACACAATGGTCCGA
Source organism: Volucella zonaria (assembly GCA_963966105.1). Classification (NCBI taxonomy): domain Eukaryota; kingdom Metazoa; phylum Arthropoda; class Insecta; order Diptera; family Syrphidae; genus Volucella; species Volucella zonaria. Next base: position 52,305,395 of record OZ014533.1, on the reverse strand, counting down.
CGAGCCTAGTCGACCATGTACTTATCAGGGTGAGAAATTAAAAACAAGTCCAGGGTGTTGGCGGTATGACTATCAACGTCTGGTATTCGCGTGTTCTCATTTACAAGCTGCGTTAGGTTATTTTTCGCAGCAAAGATCTCAACACACCGTCCTTCGGGTGTTGTCTGTCCAGAATGTCGAAGCCACCCAGAATTGTGTAAATTGAAATTGCCCGTAATAACGATTTCAGTATGAGGATACAGCGATACAATTCGTCAGACAGCACATCAAACTCGTTAAAGGTCAAGTTGCTGTCCAGTTTGGGGCTTCTGTAAATAAACCAGTAGTGGATAATTTGCTTACGGAGATGGAATTTTAACCACATGAAATTGAATTCCGGATTGTAACAGGGACTACATTGTGGTGGAATTTGGTAAGCTACATCACTACGCACTTAAATGCTGAGACCGCGATGGGAAAAAAAAAGTGGCACTAGTTCGTAGCCGGGTAGCTTCAGATCAGAGTGATCTGAGAGGTGTGGGTGGAGATCTACCTGTGTTTCACTAAGTGCCAAAACAACTGGTCTGTATTTGCAGACGTGGACGTACGTAGAAAAGTGATTACTTTTTAACCCGCGTATATTGGCACTCGAGTCAGCTCGGTACTCGACACATTTCACCTGTATTGTATGTATTTTAGTGATGATAGGGGAGGAGGTGGAAGCAGCTCCTTATAGGTTGGCAGGGATCAATTCACTTTTGCTGGGAAAGCATTTACTAGAAATTTTTAGATTTTTTCTAAATGAGGAGCTCATACGTATTTGATTATGAGAAACATCACCCCCGTACGCCAAGTATCCTCTCAGGCACCATTGGTAGGGACAGTGCCTTTGGCCAGTCTACAATGGTCACAACGAGTTTATGGTTGCTGCCGTTACGAATACCTCAAGACTTTTTAATTTTGTTTTTCTAGCTAAAGTCTGAAGAAGCCTCAAACAGCATGAGCTGCAAATATGTTGAAGCATATCTACCAGATTTTATGAATTTATACTCAAGTACTTTTTTTTGTCAGAACGATATACAGATTTATCACCAATAGCATTGGTATTACCCAGCAAGCAACGATTTATACGCCCATTTTTTCCCCATCTTATCTTATGTTAATTTGTATCAATCTGAAATCCCAGTCGATACCAACAACTACGAAATTTTTAAATAACCCATGATTTTCTTGGAATGGGTTTTTTTTTCTAAATACGCCAAAAACGAGTAGTAAGCACGTTTAATTAATTTCCCGATTCTCATCGAATTATTTTTGCAATCTAATACAACAGTGGACGATCGTTGTTGCGTCGCTGTAATAAATAAACTGGTTTATACCCTACTGTCTGAATACGTCGGGGAATTCCTACACAAACGAGTGATAACAGCGGCAAAGTGAACTCTTTTGAAGCAGTAATAGACAAGAGTAAGAGACTACAAAAGCTAGTGTCAACAACAAAGCCTTTTATCGTCTACTTGCTAACAAGTTAGACTTTTAAGTCATTGAAATATCAGGAATTATATAAAACACCCAGGGCCAAAAATATATTTGTTTTTGTTTACAGAAGTTAGACGATAGAGAAATCGACCAATATAAACTACAAGCCCTATAAATATTTGCCTTTTGGGAAGACTTAATGATCAAAGAACCTAAGGTTCTGAACTGACCCTAAGTAAGGCATTAATTCAGCAGGGACAGACGATATTTCTCTTATGCATAATATGGACATGGAAAGAAAGGCTCAGTAAAACAGTGTGACTTGGTGCGTCAATACCATGCATCCCAAAGGATTCGACACCGGAAGGTGAATGGCTTGCACCTCAACCCGACAAAGTTCTAGCTTCCTTTAAGATTGGATCAATACCAGATGAGGGCACTTAAGGCGCTGGATTTAGCTGCTATTAGTACCTAAATTGGGGGCCACATGGGAACTCGTACTATTGGAATTCCGAACACATCGAGTACAATGGACCAGTTTCGTGTTTGTGCTACCGTTCCGAAAAACATATTGCGAATTATACTGTATTGAATTTCATGAACTATGGGAGCAGTTCAAAGCCGTTTACAGCAGAAGTGTGCTTGACAATGAGTGGCTAGAAGAAACTTAGCGTAAATAAATTAATAAGATGATGGCGAAACAGTCCCCTGTGGAGAAATACTTAGCCTCTTCATTCAATGTGTTCTTAGTCTTGCCGTTTTATGAAGCCAAAATTAAACGCAAATCTTAAGCAAATAAACACAAAAAGAATCCTAAATAATTTGCATAATCTAGTTGTGGTTTCTTACCGAGATATTAAATTAGTTAATGCTTAGAAGACGGATGGCCAATGTGCAGTTAAGCAATTTGGATGAGGTCACTTTCAAAAATGAGGTCCTTCTCCGCTGCGTTGTTTCTCTGGTGTTAATTTGAAAATTTGCCAGACCAGAGCATTGATCTATTCTATGTGATCAAGTCCATATACATACTATATATCAGGATGAGGATATCGAGTTGTTGGTACCGCCTGTGTTAAGGGTAAGCAGAGACGAATTTAAAATTCAATTAACGGGACCTAAATCCTCCACTTATTGGCTTAATACAAGCTTAATCTAACTTCAAAACTCGCGAAAGGACTTTAAAAACTAAGGTCTAGAGAAAGATGGAGGATATTGAGTTTGACACGAGGAGTGCTTTGGTTGAAATTAATAACAGCCGGCGATTGGCCCGTTGGAATTATAAGAATTGCGATTGGTTGGTATATAGAAGAGACGAGGGCATCATATGGCTAGTGTTGAAGGAAATAGTTAATAGCAGTCGATAAATAAAGAGAGTGACGACTACGTTCGCGCCTTTCCAGAGTATGTCATGATGCTGATAAAATGAAACGGTCAACCCAGAATGGACCTCGAAGAGCAAATCGAAAGTAACGACGTTGAATGTTCAAAATTCGCAAAAATCATTCGCCTACCTTCGTCTGCTAAGACGGATATGCACCGACAACATAAAACCTATGTACCAGCAAGCAAAGAGAAGCTTTAAAATCATATGCCAAGAAAAACAAAAACTCCACATAAATAATTTGTCGCTAAAACTTGCGCACACCAATGAAAGCAAGTCCTTTCGGAAATTGGCTAAAGCATTGAACGGTACGTTGTTTGCCCAAGGAATCAAGGTTGAAGCGACTACTCTGGCGGAACACTTCGAAAAATTGCTGAGTCCACTAGTGGACCGGAATGAAATACAATTTGCACTGCCGTATTCCGAAGTAAACTCCTTAGACTCCCCCATAGCCCTACAGGAAGTTGAAAAAGTTATAGATAGGTGCCGCCTGAATAAGGCTCCAGGGGAAGATCGTATTGCTTATGAGTTCTTCAAAAATGCAACTGACCACTTCCTGCAGAAGCTCACGGGAACATAAAATTAAAAACTTATAACCGGCGAAGTTCCAGAAGCTTTCAAAAAAAGTATAATTTTTCCGATTCTCAAGAAAGCAGATTCAAATGATCCATTCAACTATAGAGGGATTTCGTTTCTAAATACTGTTATCAAAATTTTTACAGGAGTCGTCTTGGAGCGCTTAACAACCTGGATATATGAAAACTAAAGATCACTATTTCTTAAACTCAGCAACATAGGAGTCTCAACAAAAGTTCTAAAGGTTCCGCAACAATTTTACGAAGGCAATACAGCGGCGGTGTGGGACGGGAATATCTTGTCTAATCGGTTCTAAACAAACTCTGGAGTAAAGCAAGAATGTCTTTTGAGAACTCTTCGGTTTTCAATATTTTTGGATGATCTAGTTGAATTTCTTCCTGGCGGGTTGCCACTTGAGGGATTTCCTATAAAACTCTTACTCTACGTCGACGACATCGTAATTTTCGCAGAAACCCCAAGCATGCTCCAAATTATGATTAACAAGCTGCAATAGTATTGCCCTATGTGGAAACTGCAAGTTAATACCAGCAAATTCAAAGTCTTGATTTTTTGAATTGTTTGGGGGCGTCACGCAAGGAATGAAAAATGGACCTTTCAGAACGTGGAACTGGATATAGTCAAGGAATACAAATACCTCGGAGTTCTGGTCACCTCACAGGCATCCTTTAAAAAACACCTGCTAAAGAAACTGAAAGAATCTAAACGTGCGATTAATTGCAACTGGAAGGAAATTCTGGGAAAAAGGAATGTTACACCAAGTTTGAAGTACAAGATTTTCGAGGCGGTAATGAGGTCAATAATGTGCTATGCAGCACAAGTGTGGGGGGCTCGGCAATTTCAAGAGGTAGAAAAACTCCAAAGATACTTCCTTAAGAAACTGTTTAGTGTGCCTGAAAATACTCCAACTTACATGTTACATCTAGAAACCAGACCAAGTCATCGTCTTCCCCACAAGGTTGCTATGTATCTTAAAAACCGAAACCTTAATTTCTTTGCGGAATGGTCAAGGCTCAGCCAGAAACGCAATGTGACCTTGGAAATGCAACAAACTGGGAGAATACACTGAACGAATGAAAAAGCCACCACCCATCACGGGAGCTTTTTGAGACGCAAAGTCAACAAAGCCAATTAAGATCCACGTACAGAATACTACAGCATGAACTTGGGGAAAACAGCTACTTTAATGACCGGAACAGCGTAGAGTCCACCTCAACAATATTCAAATCCAGAGGCGAACTTTTGCACCTGAACTATGGTATATGCCATACAGAAACAAAGGAGGAGACGAATGTACATTGTGCAATCTGGGAACGAAGGAGGATGTCCGGCATTTTATTGGGACGTGTCCCATATTAAATTCAATCAGGAGATCCTTTTGAGGAAAAAGTGCCCTATCACTAAATGAGATCACAAACATCCTAAACGGGGCAAACTGGAACACTTTACACAACTTTCTAAAATGTGCATTGAGTTATAGGGTACAAATTATAAATGAAGCTTTTTAGTAACTACAAATTTATTAATTTCGTTCTCTCGGCTGACGGCAAAAGCCAACGCTTATTTTTGTTATTTTTGTTAAACTTGTAAATATTGTAACAGAATAAACAAATATTTGTACTACTACTATATGAAAGATGGCGGACGAAGGTAATATATGTAAAGTCTTCGTTTAAAGTATGACTGGGATGGTCAGGGTATTGGACGGAGTGGTAGAATAGAGGGTTTCGTTATATACTCGTAGTTGCTTTTTTAGCTTTAAAAAACAGAGGTTGACAGGATTTATTCTCGGTTTGGTATTAGGTGTTCTTTCTTGACTGCATATCCTTTGCTTAGTGCTCATCTGCGCGTAATCGATTTACGCTGCTTCCCCATCAATACTCACTCACGCACATGTAACAGCGCGATTGTTATTCCGATGAAGTCAATGTAGTCCTCGTATGGGCGTAATTATACAGACTTTTAAAGGATTCCATTTCTGGTGTTGATGATGTGATACTGACTTTCAAAAGTCGTTACCAAATTTGACGGATCAGCGTGCGTTCTCCATTTTCATCCTGCGCAGTCAAACAAAGGATATACGGCTGTGAACAATTCGTACGCGGCTACAAAGTCGATTAATATCTGGTGTGTATTGAAAAGCTGCAAAAGCTTCCGTAATGTAAAAATCTGGACGGTGGTGGACTACCTTGGCCTAAAATTACGTAGATGACGTGAAGTTTTGGTCATTCGCTTAATATGGCAAATGGGATATTAAGGAAACTAATTCTTCTATTGGTACAATTCAAAGAATCTCTTCCCGAGGATCGGGCAAATGACACTGGGGTTCCCTAAATTTGTCATCTTTTCTTCCGAAGTCCTTTTGAAAATCAGTAATTGCATCATCACTATCAGCTCCACATCTCCTCATTTAAAATAATCGACTTATAAGCTATCAGTGCCCCCAATTTCATTCGATATACGTATGTAGACTAAGATATCGTTAACTTAATTTCGCCAAGATTGGGTGCACGGAATTCTTGGCTATTTTGTTTCATATTGATAGTGCATTCTATTTATGTTGTGTCAATATAGCCGCTTAGTAGCTACTGCGATTCTTTTACTAGGTTTCCTCGATTGCCTTTGTATGCTTTAGTCGGTAGTTAGCCTTTCCAAGCTTACTTTACTCTTTGATTAAACGTTTGGATCTTAATTCTCTATCCCACTATTGCTTTTATCAATCACTTCTCAAACTCTTCGTACCTTCGCAGTGTTTCCAGTCAATATTGGCGCCTCGGGAATGTCAGACATTTATAATGCTCGAAGAGTGACCCATCTGGATCGCAAGGTGGTGAATCTGGGTTAGTTGGTTAATTGTCAGAAAGGCATCACAAAATCAGGACATATCGAAGCTGCGTGCTGGCCACGAATAAATTTAACCTGCCGCAAAGTCGATAAGTCTGAAACCTCTATTGGATGCTTGCAGGTTTCCAGAAGGCCTTCAAATATGGCCACCTTTCAAATTTTTGCGTTAAAATTGCTTGGAATAATCCATTCATCATGTTTAGGTCATTACTCGTTGCAGAAAACTTTTCAACTAAGCGAAAAGCACAAGCAAAGTGACTGACTAGTGACTGACTAGTGACTGACTAGGACTCATATATGGAATACGAGTACATATAAAAATGTACTGAGAAAAGCAAACAGACGAGGTTTGGTTGTTCTGTGGCAAAATAACAGAAACCTCCGCGTCATCGCTAAGACTAAGAAAAATCCTCTCTACAAATCCTATGATGGCTAGTTTTTTTGATAAAAAGACCGATGGCTCTTGGACGACTTCAAGTAATGAACCACTCAACCAGCTACACCCACTTTTCAGGTAGCTCCCTATTCACGGCCAGTGAGCACTCGAGCAGAACTACTGCAGCCGCGACCGAAATTCACGGTCTGATTCGAGATACAAGCTGGTCCGAGCACTGCATAGCTTCAAATCATACAAGTCTGCTGGTCCGGAAGGTATAATACCTGCCGAGCTACAGATTTCATTCCCAGAGCTCGAAAATGCTCTCATGTTATCCCAAAAGACATCAGACCTATAAATCTATCACCTTTCCTTCTGAAAACTTTAGAACGACTGATTGCTATCCATATCCGATCTAAAATTTATCCTAGACTTCTGTCTACTGTAAAAGAAGGTCGATGGAATCGGATCTACACACATTGACTGGTCACATTCCTGGACATATACAACATCAACATATCCTCAATAACGACTGCGCTGTCAAATCTAAAGGTAGATGACTCCCTTGGGCAGTTGATCAGTCTCATACAATACTAAATAGCAGAACAATCACCTCCAAACTGGGTGGGGCTTCTGCTAAAAGATGAGTCAGGAGAGATACACCGCAAGCCGGTGTGCTTTCACCCCTTTTCTGGAACTTAGTGGTTAATGAACGGCTGATATACCTAGAAACGCGTAAAAGCAGGATGGGCGCTATATGTATAACGTATTGCTACACTTAAAATGCCTGAGCATGTGTTAAGTTTTTAGGAAAATGAGACAGAGAGAGAAAGAAAGATTTTTGGGCTCAGCGGTTATTTCATCCTATGGGTGGCATCCAACATTAAATGTTGTTGTGTCCAGGCAACCATTAATCTCACGAGATTTTAGTTGCCTGAAAAAAAGAATGTCTTTCGGTCGGGTATTGAACCCCGAATTGTCCGGCACGGCCACCCACCATTAAATTACTCTTACAGCAAAATCTTAACAGATAGATTAACCCGTTGGCCGAATCATTGTGACTTGAGAGTAAACCCCCACAGACCTGATCTTGTCCTATAAAGTTCCAAACATAGACCCTCTCTCAATCAACGGTACCAGCCGGCGAAATATCTGGATCTTATTTTTGAACATTAATTCAAGAAAGAATAAAGAAAGCTACAGTAACTTTGTTCTCTTCAAAATAGCCATTGGCAATGAATTGGGCCTTCAACAACGCATTACTCACTGGCTATTCGACTCGGTTATAAGATCAATACTCCACCTACGGGGTGGTAGTCTGATGGACGGCATTAGACAAGTCAAGCAAACTAAGCTAAGTCGTATTTGTGCATAAGTTGAGCTTTACGTACCACCCCCTCCGCGGCCCCGAATATTCTGTTTCACAGGCGACATTTTAAACAGGCAAATGACTGCTAACACGACTACATAGTGAACAAATAAATTATTTGGCTAAGCTAATATTCTTAATTCACTAGGAATCCTTCCAGCGAACATCGATTACACTATACCCCAACATCGATTTGACAAAGACTTTCATGTAAGCATCCCCTCCAGATCCTTCTGGGAGGTGCTTTCATCGATGACAAGCTAATCCACTTCCATACGGATGGGTCCAAGACTGACAGCGGGGATGGTGACGGTGTTTTCTCAACTAAGCTAATCTAAGCCTCTCCTTCAGCCTTCCAAATGACTGTAGCGTGTTCCAGACGGAAATTTTTTGTATCAAAGATGTCCTACCCTGACTGAAGAAAAACGTGATACCCTGAACTGCCTCAGAAAATTCTAAAACAACCTTGGACTGCCGTTCATCTCTTAGAGGGATGGCAGAGCAGTCCAACTTTCTCCTACGTTGGGTGCCGAGGCACAGAGATATTCCAGGGATTTGTAGGGCCGACAAACTCGCTAAGATTGGAAAAAGCTAGCACCAGTATACCAATCCCTAAGTGCAAGCTATTACTAAACCTGGATGCTAATATAAGAACAAACTTTAGATGGAATGTTGGATAAACATGTCTAGCGGCTAAACAAATCTGGCCAAAGCTAGGTCTGAATCGTTGTAAGAGTTTGATCTTTCAAAATTGGAAACCTCTCAGCACTATAATACGAGGGTTGTCTGAAAAATTTCCGAACAATGATACAAGACATTTTTTCTCAGAATTTTTTTTTATTTTTCTACAGTCTCCTTGTAACTCTACATACTTCTCCCAGCGATGCTCCCATCTCTCTAACCCGTCCAAATAGTACTTGGCGCTTTTCTCTGCAAAATAATTGTTCACGAAGATGATTGCCTCTCATTTGACGAAAATCTCTGTCCTCCGAGCGAGGGAACAAAAAGAAGTCGATTGCGGCTAGATCTGATGAATAAGGCGGATGGTCAAGCAATTCAAACCGTAATTCAAGGATTTTCGCCATGGCAACCGCTGAGGTGTGAGACGGTGCGTTGTCTTGGTGAAACAGGATTTTCTTTTTCTGCAAATGTGGCCGTTTTTCTGCGATTTCTGCCTTACGCTTGGCAAGTAAGGATGCGTAGTATGCACCTGTAATGGTTTTTCCTTTTTGAAGATAATCGATTAAGATAACTGCTTTTCTATCCCAAAAAACAGTCGCCATCACTTTCCCAGCCGAAAAAACAGTTTTTGCTTTTTTTGGAGCCGGCTCGCCCTTTGCAGTCCATTGTTTTGACTGAATTTTTTTGTTTCGGGCGTATAATGGTATATCCAAGTTTCATCTACAGTAATTAATCGCCGCCAAAACTCGGTTTTATTGCGCCTAAACTGCGCCAACAGAGCGTTAGAAATGTTCATTCGAACACGTTTTTGGTCTAACGTAAGCAAACGCGGCACCCAACGCGCAGACGGCTTTCTCATACCTAAATCTTGATTTAATATGTAACGAACACGTTCTTTGGACATTTTCATAACCTCTACTATCTCTCTCACTGTAATTCGGCGGTCGTCTAACAACATTTGGTGAACTTTAGCAATGTTACCGTCAGTGGTTGCAGTTTTTGGACGTCCCGAACGTTCATCATCTCCCACGTTTAAATTCAGCTGCCCAAAATTTCACTGTAGTAAATGATGGTGGAGAGTTCCCATACACAGAGTCCAACTCATTTTTGATTTGCGTAGGCGTATTGCCTTTCAAAAACAAGAATTTAATAACAGCTCGATACTCAATTTTTTCCATTTTCACAAAAAACACTCACATCGACTCACGCAAACGACTGTCAACTAAAAACTGCGCGTCCAAAATGACTGAAACTTCGGTAAGTAACTGTCAAAAGATGCACAACTAGCATTCACTAGCTTTTATTGACGAGTTCCGCTATCTTTAAGTTGCGGAAATTTTTCAGACAACCCTCGACACCCTCATCACTGGACACTGTCTTATCGTCAAGCTTGCAAGAAGGCTTGACGTCTTTACTAATGATTTCTGGAGAAGCTACATGGACGAGGAGGAGGAGGAAACAATCCTGCAAGGCTCCAACTACTCTGTATATGCCCAGCTCTCTGTCAAAGAGGGAAACTCAACTTAAGGGCTTTCCTCTACCATGACTTGAGCGATCTAAACAATACAGATGTAAACGGTCTCATAACCTTCATCAGAAGCTCAAAATGGTTCCAAGATTGGCAGGATAAAAGATCCGCGTGTCATCACAACTGCCCATTAGTTTCCCCAGCAGCCACTTTTACCTAACCTAATCCAACCTATGCCAGACGACGAATCCGCAGAACATATACTGTGAACGCGTGGTTCTATACGTCATAAGGAGGTAGTATTTCTCAGTGAAATTTTAGTGACTGAGGAACTGGTAAATGTCTCCACCACTGTAATCCTACAGCGTATTAAGAAAGTTGAGGCTTATCTGGTATCTTGAATTGACTTTGCGGCGCAGTGCTCACTGCGACTGCCGTTCCGTATCCAAAAAAAAAAATTAGAATTTCCACATACTAACATACCACCTTGATCAAAAGTTCCCGGGGGGACACCACCGTGTGGCGCTCCCATTGTTCCGATTTGAGTTCTGTTTTTTTTTGTTAAGTTTGTAAATTTGTTGCTGAAATTCCCTATAAATCTTAACATCATAGCTTGACATTCGCAAAAGTTACGTAGCAAAAGTTATCTCCGGGTGTGTTGTCTATTTGTTACAATTTTAAAAATGGATTTAAATTTGCAACAACGAACTTGTACGAGTATTAAATTTTGCGTAAAAACGGAATTTAATGGTGCGCCAACGTTGGAAATGTTGGAAAAGTGTTTCGGCAACGATTCTCTAAAGAAAACGGTTGTTTACCAGTGTCAATCGAAGATGATGAAAGCAGTAGCAGATCATCGACATCGAAAACCGACGAAAACATTGATCAAGTACTCGGTAAAGAAATGTTGGTCAATAACCGCAAATTAACCATCAGAGAGATAGCGGAGAACTTGAATATTGCCTATGGATCCGTCCAAGACATTTTGGTTAATGATTTGGGTTTCCGTCGTGTAGCACCAAAGTTGGTGCCAAAAGACCTCAATGTCATGCAAAAAAGAAACCATGTTGACGTCGCAAAAGAGATGATTTGCGAGGCTGAATCCGATCCCACATTCATCAAAAGGATCATTACTGGAGACGAGACGTGGGTTTATGAGTATGACACGCAATCCAGACATCAGGCAAGTGAATGGCGTTCACCAAATGAGCCGAGACCAAAAAAACCACGTCGTTTTCAGTAAAAAAAGAAGGCAATGCTCACGGTTTTCATGGATTACAACGGTGTAGTGCATCATGAATTTTTGCCAGAAGGCCAGACAGTAAACAAAGAGTAATATTTGGGAGTTATGACACGTTTGCGTGAAGCAATTTGCCGAAAGAGACCAGAATTGTAGGCAGAAGATTTTGCACCATGATAACGCACCGTCGCACAGTGTGACAATTCGCCATTTAGCGGGATTTAATTCAAAAATCGACATGCACAAATGTAAACAAAATACCGTTTCTCTTAAAGCTGAAACCCCCCACTGAATGACTGCAAAAAAAATTTATGTTAAAAGCATGTGCAACAATAAAAAATGACATCAAAGAACAAGTTGTGTACAATTATTCATAAGAAGGTCAGCTTTAAGAGCAAGCGGTAAAGTTTTTTTTTCAAGTGGTTCGCGTGGCTTTAAGTAAAAGTTTAATTTTTTTTCAATAAATATAATATTTTTTAATAAATATAATATTGAATATTGTTGAATATTAAGGTAAGTTGTTTTGGGATAAATTAGGGGTGCTTGAGAGTAAAAAATTAGTGATAAATTATGTGTTTTATGTGTTCATTAGACCATAAGTGTAATTGTTCAGTGTTTTTCAAGGTTGAGACCATTTTTGTTTTAAAGCCTTACATATGTTGAACCACAGGTGCGACACCCATACTAAATTTTTCGTATTTTAGGATGGCAACCGAAATTACGAAAAAACAAATTTTTGATGTTTGGATTTCCAAAAACAAAATTAAGCGCTTCGATGCTGTATTTGCTTTCGTAATGGATTGTTTTAATAATTTTTCATTTTCTGAAGAGGCAATTAAGTCATTAAAGGCAACCTTGAAAAATGTATGTTTGAGGTTTGACGAAAAAATGGCCAAAAATGGTCGCCATAGAGAACGCTTCGAAAGCAATAATTGTGCCTGGTTAAATGAAACTTTAACAGTATCACAAACTGTTTTAGATTAAATTCCCTCTTCATTTCATGGCACCATTGTATTAGGAAGACCAAGAAAAAGCTTCGAAAAGTGCTGTGAGAAGACCAAGAAGAGAAAAGTACAAACACTTCTAGATTCATTTACCGCTGAAGAAATCAGAACTGCGAATGAAATAAACCTTAGGAAAGCTGGAAAGAGAAATATTGCTATTGCAGTTAAGCAATTATCAATATGTTCTCCAAAAAGCGGTTAGTTTTTTGCTTAAGCCAATTTTTTTTTTCTTATAAATTTTATCATTTATACCTAGGGTTCAATATTAAAGAAAACACTGGAAACACATACTCGTACATCTGACTTTTTGCCTATATCTGCAGATGATGCATTAGCAATGATGACAGACGCACAGCTATCCACTCATCAGTACGATATAATACGTCAAGAAATTAATATAAATGTTCCAAATCTACTACCTTCGTACCACAAAATTAAAGAAGCTAAGGCAAAATGCTATCCCGATAGCAGAACTGTGAGTGAGTCTTCTGCTGAATGCGGCTTACAAAGCTTGGTAAATCATAGCATTGAACGTTTAGGCTTAGCTCAAAAAGATGTTTTAGATTCTGTTTCGGATTTTAAAACTGGGCTTAAAGAATTGTTCCTGCTCATAAAATGGGTTTGCGATGGTGCTCAACAAAAACAATACAAACATCAGGTCATCATTTCGATGAAAACCTCTTTAGTATTTCCATGGTGCTAATTCAGCTATATTTCTTACAGGAAGAAGTGGTTTGGAAAAATCCAGCTCCATCATCCAAAAGATACTGCCGGCCTATTAAATTGAACTTTGCAAAAGAAACGACAGAATTGATCAAGTTGGAAGTAGATTCAATACAAGAACAAATTAAAATGTTACAGCCAGTTGAGATAAATAATGGCAGCTTTCATATCCAAATAAAACCAATTTTCTTACATACCATGATCGACGGCAAAATATGTACTGCTTTATCACCTATAACTTCTTCGTCACAAACCTGTTATATTTGCGCAGCAAAACCATCTGAAATGAACAATTTAACCAAACTTTCAGAAAAGGAAGTGGACCAACAAGCAATGTCCTATGGGCTAAGTCCCCTTTACTCTTGGATCCGATTTATGGAATATATCCTACATATCGCTTATAGACTGGATGTTAAAGTTTGGCAGGTTAGAGACCAAGAGAGTAAAGAAAAGGTTAAAGCAAGAAAAAAGTTGATTCAGGATAGATTTAGAGCGGAAACTGGGTTATTGGTTGATATGCCAACTCAATAGTCAGGCAATACGAATGATGGAAACACGGCTACAAGATTTTTCAGAGGTGAGAAAAAAACTGCTGAAATAACAGGGATAGATAAGGAAATTATCAAAAAATTTCGCATAATTTTAGAGGCGATTGGGTCTGGGTTTCCAATTGACATAGATGCCTTCGAAACATTTGCAAAAGAAACGACTGAGCTATATATCAGAAAGTATGGCTGGTTTTGTATGCCAGTAAGTGTACATAAGGTACTCGTATACTTCCAATTGGACAACTTTCCGAGGAAGCTCAAGAAGCTAGAAACAAGGAAAATCGAAAATTTAGGGAGCTGTTTACCAGGAAAACTTCGCTAGTGGATACGAATACTGACCTTCTTAATAGGCTGCTAGTATTCTCAGATCCATTTCGATGCATTCCAAAAACAAAAAAAAATATTAATTGAACACGAAGTTCTACAATTGTTAAATATACGAACTGAGTAATAAAATGCAAATTATTGGCTGTTGTATGTTTTTTTTTCATCACAACTGTTATAGATATGTTTACAAAATTTATTACATTTCATTCTATAAACAATTCTCATAAAAGTAAGTAAAAAACATTTCACAAAAACATTTAAATCTAATGCCATCATTTAGCTCCCTGTGACTTCTTCCTGTTCAATCGAGTTGAAAAACCACTACGGGGAACGCGTTTCAGCAGCCGAGAGGAAGTAATGGAAAAATCGCAGGAAGCAGTGATGCACATACCGAAAACCGATTATAAAAAATGTTTCGACAATTGGATCAAGCGCTGGCATAAGTGTGTTGCAGTCGATGAGGATTACTTTGAAGTGGACAATATAGATTTAGATAAATAAACCTGTATTTTAATTTTCTGAATAAATTCCGGGATTGATCAAGGTGGTATTCCTCTTGACTGTGAACTTCTATCTTGGATTTAGTTGTGGAATTTCAACTGCAAACCAAATACCTGACATTCCACAATCATTCATTAATTCCCATCCATACGTAGTTTTATGAAAAACACCGAACGTAGGTAATCGTAATTTATCTAAATCTCTTTTATCATTCAATTCTCATGCAACATTTACCAACTCTGATAAGATTTCCTAGTTCTTTTTTTTTTCAGACACCCTTCACATGCTTTGTAAAATGAAAATTCGGTTCTTTTTTTTTGATAAAAAAAAGAAACTAAACAAACCTGAAAGAAAAAAAAAAAACTCGTATGTTGAAAGGTTAATTGCGAAAGCCCTGTGTGCTAATACACGCCGAAGTCGAATACAGAAAAATCTAACAAAACCACCAAAAAACGCAACACACAATAGAGTGAGATTGGATGCGAAAACCCCCGAAACGAAGCTTTTTTCTCTACCGCTACAGTTCGCGACGACCATGTCTATAAAACAACCACGACTCCATATGAATTCATTCATTCACAAAGAGAACCTCTTCGGAGGTAGCCACATTCAAGTGAAGGAAATACCAACAACAACTTAAAAAATTACACTAGCTAATCTAAAATATCAAAAAGCTCTTTTCCGTTATTTATTTTGTATACAAACGAAAGTGTAAACCCCCGCGCTCGGCTGCTTTCGTGTTGAAAATCTTTCAGCAACTATCAAATACTTGTAGATACTTTCTAATCGGTGCCGTGATTGTTTAAATCTAATCAAAATAAAGCGAAAATATATACAAAAAAAAAAAAAAAGAACGTTCAAAATGGGAGTACCAATAGTAGACAGTGATAACGTAATACCTAAACTAAGTGAATCAAGTGAAAAAAAGAACGAACCAAAAGAATCTAAAACACAACAAACGACTAATCCAAGTGAACCAAAGCCCAGAAAAGATCTCATTGGGAATTGCAAGGAATTCCGCATCGACTGCAATAGGAATAACTTACGAATCATTGGGAACGGTAATAAAATCCGCATCAATCAAAACTCTGGCAATTTGGATATTGTTGGCAATGGGACACGAGTTAAAATCACTAACAACAGCGGAGCAATCAAGTATACTGGCAACAGTGGCCGGATCTATCTGGGTAGTGAATCATCTGAGCAAAGTGTGGATTATATTGGTTGTAATGGGATACTTAAGGTCGTCAAACCAACAGAACTACGTGCAGATCGACCATTTGATCGACAGGAAAAATGTCAATCGTCATCATCCTACTCCTCTAGTAGTGACACCGAAAGCGGAAGGAAGCACAAGGGCCATTCACACGGCTCATCATCATCTTCGTACTGTGGATTGAATATTAAGAATAATGTTTCATTACCAGATTTAGTCGGCAGCAGCTGTCGTAAGTCTGCCAACATAACTAATTGTATAAATCTATCCCACAGCACTGGCAACATAATAATTAAGAATGCTATTAACGTTGCAATCTAGATGAACTTCTATTTATTTTATAAGACTGTTCTACAATACATTATCTTGCCCCATACTGCGACTTCATTAGTTTAAGTGATTGATGTTCCTACAGAGTGCAGATGCTTTTTATTTAAAAAAAAAAAAAAAAAAAAAACAAAATCATTTCCTTATATTGTTAACGTGAAAGTATTTTTCCTTAATTTATTCAAAAAATAAAATTATTTAAAACATGTACAAGTGCGATTAGTGTTTAAGTGAAACGTAAATTATTGTTTTACTGATATCCGTAATTAATGTATCTTTTAATTCATTCTGTGAATGACACTAATATTCTAATAAAATGACTTCATTCATTGCAAACTACACTTACAGTGAATATGTATTACAAATAATTTTTTCTCATTAATTAAGTTTTTTTTTCTCCACACAAAAAAAAAAAAACACTTCAAACCGTAGGTGGATTTAAAAAAACGCGACCCCATTTTCATCATAATCGGGGTCTTTTCCTCGTTTGCTATGTTCCAAGTATGTTCAAGATTTTTCGGTGATTTTTCGGACTATCAGCTGGAGTGTGCTTTTACGTTTCCTAGTATGTGCTTCCTCTTGCGAATCGACCACAAAGACAAACGTCATCGATAGTGAATCGGATTGATGAGTCGAATAGCAATTAATCGCCGCCGGAACACACATGGTGGTGTCATAGGGTGTCGAATATTTTTTCACCAACTAAAAAATATGACACACCAAATTGTTTCATAGTGATCAATTTTTATACAAAAGAACCATGCAGATTTTAAAATACGAGTACGCATTTCGGCAAGGTTGTTGTTCAAAGCATTTTTTCGCCAAGTACGTTGTACAATAAATGCTTTAAAAACGTGACGACGGCACAACGCAAAAAATCGCCAATTATCATACTTTCTCAACAATTTGTATGAAATTTATCAATTCAGGTTTCCTCACTAATTGATAATTTTTCTATTTAGCATATACATATGAGAGGAGTTATTGTGTGAAGCACCTTGATGGTCGACTGAAGGCCATAAATGTGCTATCTGTTGAAACTAAACAGATTTAGATATAGCTACACTCCGGGTGTAGCGCCATCTGCTAGAACCAAAGCTTTTCTAGGTCCAGATGCTAAGGGCCTCAATGGCTTGTTTTGAAAAAACAGCAAACACTGCGACATCTGTGACCTTCTGTGCTGGCAGCAGATTATTAAACTACGTGTCACATTCCTGGAGGCGAGTTCGAGTGGTTTTTATTCCAAAAGTGGGTTGGCGAACGCATAAATCTGCGAAGGACTTCAGACCCATCGGCCTTACCACTTTTGCATACAAGAGCTCCGATCGCATTATGGAAACCCACATTCGCATCAGCCTAAAGAACTTCCCTCTATACGAGACCTCAGAGACGTCAGGGGGGTGTATATGCCTCTCTTATGGCATATAGCCATGAATAAGTTGTAAATGACTATGGATAAGGAAGGGTTTTAAATGGACACGTACGCAATCCTAATATCAGGAAAGTCCCTCTCTGTGGCAAGCCAACTCATGGAAAGGGGTCTCGGGATTGTTCACCGCTGAGCCATGAGCTGAGGCCTCGTGGTCAATTTATGCTTTTTATCACAAAATTTAGATCACAAGACTTCCTTCTCCCTAAATTAAACAGCTAAACACTGTATCTGTTTAACAGAGACAAATACCTTGACATAATCCTTGACCCAAAACTTAGCGAGAAGTTGAATACTGAAAAGCGAGCTAAGAAAGCGTGCATAGCTTTCTATGTCCGTAATAAAACCTTCGCTAAAAAATGTAGATCTTCAACTAAGAATTACCTATGGATGTACGTCTGATTCTTATCTACGGCGCCATTACTTGCTGGCCAGTCCTAAGTGTGTAATATAACATTGGTAGATTTAAAAAAGTCTAAAGGGCAGCTTGTGTGGGTATTACCGGAGCTATGAGGACATGACCGTCTGATACTTTAGCCATTACCCGAATCCGACTGCTAGAGCAGTTTTCATGGTAATAGATTTTCCTTGGCTCCAAATCAAACGTTACCATCGCATACGATCTAAGAGACAGGGACCTTGAAAGTAACGAAACGGCAGATGAACTGGATAGTCTTTAACAGAAACAGTCATCATCACGAGACAAAACAAGGTATTGGCAGAGTTATATCTACAACCACAGGCCACTGTCCTTTTGGGCCACTCCTACCTACCTACCTAGAATATAAATTCGTTTACTTTCCTCATAAATTTGAAGTAAGCACGACTCTTACTTACTTAGGTGTCGCAACAGTTCGGGGTGAACATGGCCTCTCCAGCTAGTCCAGTCTTTAACTTGCAGTATCCAATTGCGCTGCCCAAGTCGGTTGAGATCCCCTTCTACTTGTAAGCGCCACCTAAACTGATCCGAAGGCTCTGAGGGTCGGAGCATTGGTGGACATCCGCTGTACATGTCTAACCATCTCCGGCGATTGGTTCACAGTTTTCAGATTAGGTCGATGTGGCTGTGCAGCTCATATAGTTCGTCGTTGAAAATTCTCTTCTAAAGCCGGTCAACGCAAACGGGAGCGAATATTGAATGAAGAGTTTTTCTCTCGAAACGACTGAGGATATCGTCATTCGGTGTCGATGGAGTCCCATAAGTTAGGATTTTTTTTCTTATATTTGCGAGCGCTCAAGGGATTTGACTACTCTTAAAATGATTGCACACAGCGCGGGCGAAGGAAAATCAGGGAGGAAAGAAAGAAAGGTACCGATGGACGTTGGTTTTAAATGTTTTAAGATGCTATTTATATCGGAATTTAATGAGCTTAACATACGCTGCCGTTCCCGTTATACAGCCGAAGAGCAGGGACGTGAGTTCGGGAACGAATATGAAAAGCAAAGAGTATAGTCGTCAGCAAAGGAATATATTGGATTAGAATTAGTAGACAAGAGATCGTTGATGAAAATTAAAAACAATGTCGGAGACAGAACGAAGTCCTGGGGCACCCAGCATGGAGCATGATAAAGGTCTTATATAGAGTCTGTATAGTTTTTGGGGATAGGGCCGTACTACTCAATTGCCTTCTTAGCCCAAAGAAACAGTGATTGGCACGAGTGTTTCTTCCTTTTATTTCTGCAGAGATTTTGTTGGCAGGATTCATAGCAGAGTCAATGTAGACAAGGTCTTGCTACCTCGAATTAATAGTTGTCAATTGAGATGTTCTGTCCAATTAGTCGATGTTGTGTGTCCCTTTTTGTTGACAGCATGTACTTGGTTTTGCCCTCATTTACCGCTATAATCATTTGACAGCTTCCGTTTCAATACTATCAAACGCACCGGTGACCGCCTGCTGAGTCGATATCATTGACATATGCTAGTAGTTGCACAGACTTTTGAAAGATTGTACTTATCTCCAAAGTTCGCTTGTGAGTTACGCACAATTTTTTCAAGTATGATGTTAAAGAAACCAAATGACAGCGTGTCACCTAAAATCTTTGTCGACATCAAAGGTCTCGGCTAGGTCATTAGGGACGTTGACGGACTAGCGAATGTTCTCATTCTGCATAGACGGACGAGTTTGACAGGTATGCCCAAACTATTGTAGACATAACTCTATATA
Organism: Volucella zonaria; assembly: GCA_963966105.1. Taxonomy (NCBI): domain Eukaryota; kingdom Metazoa; phylum Arthropoda; class Insecta; order Diptera; family Syrphidae; genus Volucella; species Volucella zonaria. Next base: position 52,285,744 of record OZ014533.1, on the reverse strand, counting down.
GCTCGTCTCTATAAATGCTGTCAAATGCGACCTTAAATTCAACGAAAAGATGGTGGGTATCGATTTGGACTTCTGGAGTTTTTTTCCAGGATCTGCCGGAGTGTGTAGATTTGATCAATTGTGGACTTAAATAGCACTAATAGGGGCCAGATGTTTACACAATATGACAGAAATGATGTTGTATGCGGTGTTGAGTAGAATTATATGTACCTCTATATTTGGCGCAGTTGAAGGAGTCTCCTTTTCTGTGGATTGGGCAAACATTCCATTCAATAGGTATACGCTCTTCTGAGAAATGAGTTGGTGTATACTCTCCATAAAGTCATTTCCGGCACCTTTGAATACCTTGGCGGGTAAAGACGTCATTTCAGCTAAGATATTGCTCCTTTTTTCGTTTTGATCAGGTGGATGAATCGAAAAATGCCTGAATTCATGGCCACTGTATCCTATGACTATAGATCCCCATGACCTGACGGCTCTCACATCCGGACATTTTCTCATTGCAGCTCCACTAAATACCCTTCCAGACTGAAACTTGAAGCAAAGAAACGTCAAAAACCTCGACAAATTTAAGTACCTTCAACCGCTAGCACAAAACTTTTAGAATCAATGAAACGGAATATACATATCTGCATCAACTCCAGCAGCGACCAAATTAAAGGTTGGAGACGTTGATTTAGTCAAGGAGGATAACCTCCATCGTCTTAGGTACTCGCCCGAGATGAAGAGCTATACATCGGTTTGGATGGTCTAGCGCGCATGGTGACCATTAAGACGAGCACGCCGATTCTGAAACGCCCAATCGTAAAATTAAACCCCTTACCGACCCCGAATCCGTAAAACAAATAACTTTGAAGTACATATGTATATCTAAAAAATTAACTAGACATTAACCCCATCATCCGAAATTAAATCAACCATTATAAAGAAACAAAAAAACTACATAGACAGAAACTTCAGCAACAACACAAACAGCTCACGGAATGCGTAGCCCCCCACCCGTCAACAGTCAGCCCTTACAGCTAATTATTTTGTTTTCTTTTTTTATCTATGTATCTTTAATGTTAGCAAAATCGAATGCATGGTTACATGAACGAGATAAGAAGATAACGGGCGAACGATAACATCACTAAAGAGATACACCAAACCATAGGTGAACTAACATATGTTAGATGGAAATTTCTAAATTTTAGCCGGTCCAAAAACCGCTTTCCACTTATTCCCCTTGTCCGTGTGACCCTGTCTGTTAATACGTGTGGACTGTCAACAATGTCAATCCCCCTTATATTTTACACGAAAAGTATCCATATTGCACTACATAATGAACTTTACGTACACTGCTGCCATTCTAGCAAATACTAGCAGTTTTCTGGTTTGGACAAGTGTTAAGTAGTACTTCACTTGCAGGGGTTTTAGGAGAAGTTTAAGGGATTACGAAAGTATTAGCAGAGTTTGCCATCTATATTAGCTCATCTATGCATCAAAATCAAGATGCAATAGAGCTCGGCCACTACGAGCACCATAATTTTCCAATACGTGGGCCGAGAGCATGTTGGTACCCAAAAAATCAACATAAATCTCAAAAAATCAAATATGTTACATTTTTGAATCCGAAAGTGTATCTACTGTAAAGCCGCGCGCATTTGTCACAAGAAGTGATGAAAGGGTTTTTTACACATTGAACTAGTGGTCGGGATTTAACTAGAATGTCAGTTGCACTTGATATCATTCTCAACTATTTATTGTAGTTTCGACGAAGATGTGTTTTTATTACCTGAACTGTCAAATGTGCAAGGCCAGATCGTTAAGATACACGCAGTCAGATATTTTAATCGAAGCAGTACTTAGATCTGCTGAATTCTACGATACATTCAGAAGGCAGGCATGCATTCCATCATATACCAGTAGAGGAACTACAACCCGGGGACTGAGAGTAGCGTTTGGGATTATGCAAGTACATTCTGGAAAGCCACTTTGCGGGAGACAACTGTATTGGCCGGATTTTATTGACGAATGAGTCCCAATTCAACAGCGATGGAATCACTAATTTCCAGAATGTATATGTATACCTGGGCAGAAAGCATCCGCCCATGTGTGGCAGGCATATTGGGTAATAAGCTGATCGGACCCTATCGGCTAACTCCAAGGCTTAGTTCTAAACTCCACTTGAAAATTTTGCGAAATAAATTAGCTGAACTACTAGGTGATATACCACTGCAACAAAGAACAGCTGTTGTATAGTAGACGAATGGCGCAGTTAGAGAGTGATTAGATAGCGTATATATGCATTCGTATTCGTGGATAGGGCGGGATTGACCTATTCTGTGGCCTCCTCTGCGACCCCAATGAACTTTTATTTATGAGGATGGATGTAGGACATTGTTTATTCATCAGAAATAACAACACTGGGGAAGCATAGGATTGACGATGCAGCTGCAAAGTCCAAGAAGAATTGAAAAGAATAGAAATGAATGTGTACAAAGTAATGGTTTGCACTTTGAATACTAGTTACACGTTTCAAAGTCGCAAAAAGACGGTACTAATGACATACCATATTTCTCTGAAAAAAATGATGACAAAGTCAAAATTTTAAGTTTTTCGATACCCCATGTGTTATCCAACATCCATAAATTTGGAAGATGTTATTCTCAAAAGGAGGGCTTTGTTTAAGACCTCTGTATTTAGAAGAGAATTTCTCTCAAATTATGTTAAGGAATCTCCCCTGAAAGGTGATTAAATGCAGTTACTATATCCATACGTATTATATGTATGGTGTAAAACAGGACTATCATCGATTTTAAAGTGTTACTCCCCAGCAGAAAAGGACAAGGCAAAGAATGCCGCAATCAATAAAGTTCGTTTTCAGGAGCCCCGTGGAAGGGGCCTGAACGATGCAGTGAAAGCAGTTGAGGAGCAAAACAATTTTACACCATTGACCGAGTATGCGGCCTACTTGAGAGAGTATTCTTTGGAGGATGCTGAATTTATTCGCATAATAAAAGAAGCCCACTCTCTGGTTCATCTTCTTAGCCCAAAGTTCACAGTCATCGCTGAAACTCTGCTCTCGTTACGATGGACCAGCCGCTGTCTCGAGGCGCTGCAAATGTACATGGATTTCTTTGTGGATCTCCTCATAGCTCAAATTAAACACGTTAATTTCGCCATTTCCAAGTTGATCGTTCTCTGGATTCCAAAGGACACAGACATAGGTCTATGGCTCGACGGTACACCCAACGAGCGTCTACACACTGAATTGCAGGCAATTCATACTCTTCTCGAGAGGATTCTATCCACTATCCCCATCACATTCGGTTTGATTCTAGATCAAGTGGAATGCACGTTTCCATACTTTGAAAAACCTGCACACGTTGTTGCTGGTTTTATACATAACATTTTGTGGTTGTTGGACTACAAGCCAATGTTCACAGAGTACATCATGCAGATACTGCTGCAGAAGTTGGTAATCTTAGATGTAAATGCTCCTCGTAATGAAATTGAAGAAGCTGAATTCGAAGAAGATGACATGGTCGACGATGAGGATGACGACGAAGAAATGTTTAAAATGGATGAGGCTAATACAGAAAAACCAAAAGAAATACTCGCAATGCACCATCCCATCGCGCACACCCTAGACATTTGCATGGAAAAGATATTGGCATATTTTGATCGTTTCAATCCAAACGCACCCGGAAGTAAAGATGCTGAGAATTTTTTGATTTTAATTTAATTTTGGTGGGGGCTGAGGCCCACATTTATTAGCTTAATACAAGCTTAAACTAACTTAAAAACTAACAGAAAGACTTAAGAGCTAGTGACCAAGGAAGTTATGGAGGAGATCTTGTTTAAGACGAGGAGTGCTCAGGTGGAAATGAAAAAGGGAGAGGTTTGAGTTGACCTTTCGGAGCATTCGGGAGATAGGTTCGTTGGAGCCATAAGATGTGCGGTGGACCGGTAGATAGAAGAGACGAGGACAACGTAGATTCCGGGAGTTGGTATTGAAGGAAATGGAGTTCAAAACGGATGCACAGTCGATGGAACCTGAGAGAAGACGATGAATGAAAAGAACGTCAGCAATATTCCTACGTTCTTCTAACGAATTCATATTTAGAAGTTTGAGGCGGCCTTGATAGGGAGGTAAGATTAAAGGGTCGTTCCATCGCAGGCCACGGAGGGCAAATCGGAGGAATCGACGTTGAATACCCTCGATTCGGGAAATATGAACCCGGTGAAAGGGGGACCAAGCTTGACTGACATACTCAAACAGGGGGCGAACAAAGGTAATATAGGGTTGGAAAATTCCTTGGACCACCGTTTAATAAAGCCAAGTGATGAGTTGGCTTTGAGGATCATCTTATGGATATGCGAACGGAAATTAAGCTCACTGTCGAGCTGTGATTCGGCAAACAGCTGTAGCTTATATCGCTAGCTTTTTGGCTAGATCTAGGTCACTTTCTTTGATGGTGTTGAAGAATTATCTTAAAGAACTGTGTGAATGGGCGCATCAGTATATTCATCGTAGTGATCACTATCGCTCGAATGGTTCTCTCAAAGTAAATCTCGTATTCTTCTCCGAATATCAGGCGATATTTTATGTGATAGCCTTCCGCAGCAGAGATTTGACCGGTGACAAAAAGGGTCTTCTCTTTTTACAATCTCTACAACTCTCCGCTTTGGTAACTTGCAATTTTAACCTGCTGCGCGTGTGCTTGCCTGAAGTTGCTACTGCGTTTGCTAGTGTTACAAGAGCCTACCAGTTGGCATATTGCCATGCGATTTTAGAACGTACTCGTAATGCTCGTCGTAAACTGGCGATGGTATATGCCAATGATAAAGCAACTCCTGAGGAAACTTTGGACACTTTCTTCCCCTTTGATCCCTATTTACATAAAATTTCCTCCAAACGTATCACATCCAACTATTTATAATACCAAGCGAGTGAAGCTGAACACGAATCGTCAACTATAGGTCGATGTGCGACAGTTGAAGGCCGTCGAAAACGTGGCGACTCGGAAATGGCTAATGACGTTGATGATTTCTTGATCACGGATAAGCGACAAAAGCTATCCGATTTGGCTCGAAGTCATGAGACTCAGTTGACATATGGATTGTCGCCTGGATTCCAAATCTAGATAGATCGGAGAGAGAAGGACCACCATCCGAGGTGCTACGAAATGAGACTATTTCTATTTCTATTATTTTTATTTTTTTAAATTTTTTTTCATTTTTAATGATTTATTTTCAATGAACTATTTACGAGTACTAAACTAATATTTAAAATTGAGCTGAATGCAATGCTTACTAATAGAAATCAAATATTTACTCGTATATTTTCCTATTTTTAGTTTGATACACCTATGATATACATAGTGGCTCAGGTAGCCTTCTTCTTCTGTTATTAGTCGTTGATATATCCAACTTATCATATAATTATATCTAATTCCATACATTTCTATCTGATTGCACGAACGATTACTTTGGAATCTTCCAGATACCAAAAGACCACAAACGGTGCACAGGAATAAAAATATTAAACGAGTACCGACTAGTGTGCATGATAAGAGTAATACAGAAAAAGTAATTAGGTTCAGATAATTTTGGCCATATTGCACATGTTCCTAAATAAAGTGCATATCGTACAAGAATTAAAGACGACACATAAGTAGACTTTCATTAAAATTGCTTTGTCAACAAGTCAAAGGGCGGACTATGGGCTACAAATGATCTAAAAGCAATTCCTCAGCTGCGATTACACTCACTTAAGTTTACTTCTACTCATATTTCTTGGAGGCCAGCTGCGAAAATCTTCCACAACTGTAGTTTCACAGCCCATACTTCGATGGACATAGTGACTAAAATAAAAACCAACATTTGCTATGAAATCCATGTCCTACCACCAGAAATATTACGAAAGACGATGTAAAATGCGCGAAGAAAAAAGGGGCACCATTTGCGAGGTGCGATCTTCCACCATGTGTATTTTGTAGTTTTGTACTTAACACTGCGTCTCCACGAGCCGTATGTAACATAGCTGGTGTTAAGAAATATTTCAAGAAATCAATATGTCCAATGGAAACGGGTAGTTTGCAGACAAGAAATACTAGATGGAGTAAAAAGTGACATCCTTGACCACCAGAATGCGCTGCTACTGCAAAAAAGGTTATGGTGCCTTGAAGTCCGTTCATATTTAGGCAGGTGTTGGCTGACCGGAAAGTGAAGGTGCGCGAGCTAGCACCTACTCAGCCAACTTATTATGTCGTTTTCCATTGGGCTGTCAGAAGACCTTTTTGTTGTGTACTCCGATTTTTGTTTAAATGGAACACTAAGAACTTCTTCATACTTTTATATTTTAAATATAGTTGCTTGCGAATTAATTTAAACACACAGAATAATAAACTGGCCAAACACAGCCGATTGCATGAAAACAGAAATCTAGTTTGACACAAATGCTATTTGACGTTTATAGATTTTGACATAAAATTGAGGAGATTAATTTCGATTCTTAAATGAAAACGAGAAGCGAGATTTCGATTCTGGAAGAATGTGGGGAAATGGTGTGACGTCACTTTTCTTCTACCTAACGCGGAGAAAAGCCCAATGGACAACGACACACTCGCACTTTGCAGAATGAAATGTCACCTAAGTCAAAAGAATAAATGTCAGACGAATTGTTTGAAATTTAACATAGACTAACTATACCTAGATATCAAACTTTACAGATATTGGAAAATCAAAACCGGTTTTCTGCTGATCGCCCTTATCCGTGTGATCCTGTCTGTGAATACGTGTAAATTGTCATCAATGGCAATTTCCCTCTCCTTTTATACAAACCACGCCCATTTTATTCAAAAAAATGTCGTTCCCTTACACACATTCTTACAAATCGCTCTCCTTTTATCAATTTTACTTGTAAATTGCTCTCCTTCTAGCAAATTTTGACAAGGTTATAGAAATGCAGAAGTGTTGGAATTCACTTACAGTGTGTCTGTGCAAAAGTTAAGGGTTTGCAAAAGTATTAGTAGAGTTTGACATCTAGTAAGTTTATCTATGAAATTTAGTCTGACATATTTTTGTCTCGTGGAGACGCAGTGTAAAGGAAATAAATTGATAGATAGATAGATAGATTTAGTTTTAGTTGGCTATACTGCCATATCTAAACGTTTTGTTTATAATTCTAAAAGTATTAACTATGTTTATATTACATTACTTTTTTCATATATTAAAAAAGCAGCTCTTTTGAAATTGGTTAAGCTAGTTAAGTTTCTGATAGATGAAGGTAGGCTTTTGAACGGTTGGAGGCCCACATACATTAGGCTAGCCGCTGATTGTGATGTTCTCGTTCGCAGAATGTTAAAGTCTTCCTCGTTACGCAGATCGTAACGATTCTTCTCTCAGGAACGGTGTTCCATATACAATACAATATTTTGAGGGCACATTCCATGTTTGATTTTATATATGTAAATCATTGCCATCATGAAAAGTAACTGGTTAATATTGCTCGCATTGCTCTATTTTGTAGTTTTCGGAGTATGGTTTTCTGTGCAAGGTTACACAAATATAGAAAACTAGCACAGTATTCAAAACGGGGTTTGACGGTCACATTATATACTTTTATTGCCATTGATGTTATTATATCTTTACGGCCTCTCCTGAAAACAGCTAATTTTTTGTATACTTTCTTACACGTATAGTCGTATAGTCGATATGGTCATTGAAATTTAAATTACTATATTATACTCTAAAGTATTTTCTTGAAGACACTTCCTCGGTATTATTATTGTCTATAGTTGTGTCTGTTAAGTAATAATCTGTTCATGATAAGCAATTTATTTATTCCACTAAGATCTTCGTTTATTTTGTCTATATTTGTTTGGAGGTTTTCTCCGAATATGTAGAGTAGTGCGTCATCAACGAAATATTAAAATTTACTCTGAAATAAAGAGTTAACATACAACGAACTCAACCCAGAAAAAAATGCAAGACCTAATATACATATAGTTGATGAACTATTCCAAACAACTAATGTCAAAAGTTAATACATACGAGTATTGTTGCAGTTTCCGATCTGTAAAGCGGCTGTAAGGATTAGAGAAATCTTTTCTCGGTCCTTCAAGGCCAACCCAACAGAGGAAAACCGAAAAAAGTTGGAACGAGCCAAGAATGACTGCAATGTCTTTCTTAAGCGTGTAAAATTCCAATACGACCAAAAACTGCGGAAAAAAAACACTACAATGTCCCAAAGGTAGTAAAACATCGTTCGTCAAAAATATTAAAAAATATCCCAATGCTCATTTACAACGACATTCTAGCTGTCAGCTCTTTGGACAAGGCCAATCTGCTTGCTGCACACTTTACGGCCAGCTCAACACTCCCGGATTGTGCTTTATCTCCGCCTACACTTGAGTGGCTCGAATGTTCAATGGGACAAATCCACTTTCGCATTCATGTAGTAGCAAGAGTTTTTAAAGATCTTAACATTCACAAATCCACCGGTCCAGATGGTATATCTCCCCTCCTTCTGAAGAGGTGTTCTTCCTCGCTTGCAAAACCACTGTTTTAAGAACCAAAGAGTTTTTTGGGCCTGTAGAACAACGAAAAAAAAAAAGTCAATTGTTTAAGAACTTTATAATATTAATATATTTGGGTCGACTGACAACAAGCGAGTGAGAAACTGAACTGCACGATCGTCGGTGGCAAAGCTTGTGACCAATATATAAAAATCCGCTGCACCTGATAATTCCCAAAGGTGGTAGCATACCTGGTGATAGTGGCATGATTCAATTGTCTGATACATACATACATCAAAAAGTTCCCGGAATTTATTCAGAAAATTAAAATTACAAGTTTATTCATCTAAATCTAGTAATCCCCATCGACTGCAACACACTTATGCCAGCGCTTGATCCAGTCCTCGAAACATTTTTTATATTCGGGTTGTTTTCGGTAGGCTGCTGAAACGCGTTCCCCGTAGTGGTTTTTTAACTCAATTGAATAGAAAGAAGTCACAGGGAGACTAATCAAATAAATTCGGTGGCTGTTGGATGGTATTTGTTGCATTTTTCGTCAAAAAATTACGAATAATGATAGCACTGTGCTACGGTGCGTTATCATGGTGCAAAATCCAAGAGTTTTCTGCTCACAATTCTGGTCTCTTTCGGTGAATTGCTTCACTCAAACGTGTCATAACGCCCAAATACTCTTTGTTTACTGCCTGGCCTTCTGGCAAAAATTCATGATGCACTACACCGTTATAATCCATGAAAACCGTGAGCATTGCTTTCTTTTTTGATTGACAACGACGTGTTTTTTTTTGTCTCGGCTCATTTGGTGAACGCCATTCACTTGCCTGATGTTTGGATTGCGTGTCGTACTCATAAAATCCCGGCTCGTTTCCAGTAATGATCCTTTTGATGAATGTGGGATCGGATTAGGGTTCGCAAATCATCTCTATGTGACGTCAACACGGTATGTTTTTTGCATGCAATTAAGGTCTTTTGGCACCAACTTTGCTGCTACACGACGGAAACCCAAATCATTAACCAAAATGTCTCTCTGATGGTTAATCTGCAGTTATTGACCAACATTGCTTGAACTTGATCAATGTTTTCGTCGGTTTTCGATGTCGATGGTCTGCCACTGCGTTCATCATCTTCGATTGACTCACGACCACTTTTGAACCGCTCGTGCCACTGGTAAACGACCGCTTTCTTTAGAGAATCGTATCCGAAATACTTTTCGAACATTACCAACGTTCGCGCACCATTAAATCCGTCTTTTACGCCAAATTTAATACGAGTAAAAGTTCGTTGTTGCAAATTTAAATCCATTTGTAAAATTGTAAAAAATCGCCAAAACACACATAGTTAGATGTACTCTTGGCTACGTAACTTTTGCAAATGTCAAGCTATGTTGAGATTTAGAGGGAATGTCAACAACTGGTTTACCAACTTAACAAAAAAAACAAAACTTAAATTGGAATAATGGGAGCGCCATACGGTGGTGTGCTGCGGGAACTTTTTGATCAAGGTGGTATGTACAATATGCAATTTTTTATGCCTAAAGCTGCCTATCTACTGTCGTGTATTACATACCATTTTAGTGAAAATAGGTTATTTAAAACTGAGGAATAAGATCCGAACAACCACTCCGTAAGCTTTTTCATCAATCCTACTTTCCGAGAGGGTGGAAAACAGCATTTGTCCAACCCGTCCCTAAAAAAAGGCGAATCTTCCTCTCTCTCCTCCTACAGACCGATTGCACTGACGTCCCTTCTTTCCAAGGTCATGGAAACGCTGATAAACCGTCAACTCATAAAATATCACGAAACACGAAAACTTCTTAATGAGCGTTCCTGAGAGAAGAATGCTACGATAACCGTAGCAACAGGTCCACTGGTGATCTGATGGCTTGTCTCACCAAAAATTGGAACCAAAGAACTTGATATTTCTAAGGCATTTAACAGAGTTTGGTATCAGGCTCCTTTGTCGAAAATGCGTGCTTTTGGGATCGATTACTTTCTTCTCCAATGGATTAGAAATTACTTTTCGGAACGTTCAATTCAAGTTGTCTTGGACGGTTTCAAATTTGATATTCACAAAATAAATGCTTGTGTGCCCCAGGGCTCCGTTCTGTCTCCGACACTCTCTTTATAATTTTCATCAACGATCTCTTGTCTGCTACTTCTAATCCAATATATTCCTTTGCTGACGGCAGTATTCTCTGCTTTCCCTATTCGTTCCCTGCCCTTCGGCTGTAGAACTGGAACTGCAGCGTATGTTATCACTAAATTCCGATATTAACAGCATAACCAATTGGGAAACTATCAACCGAGGGGAATTTAATGCTTCCAAAACTCAATGATGTCTGCTGTCATTAAAGCGAAATTCAAATACCCAGCCATTATCCATGAATGGCACTTGTATCGTCGAAACATTCCCTTCTCGGTGATTCGCTCCTAAGCCGCACAATTCGCGTATGGAATGCCCTGCTTAGCTCTTTATTTCCTAGTCCTTATAACCTTCAAACATTTAAAACCAACGTTCATCGGTACCTCTCTTCCATCCTCCCTGACTTTCTTTCGCCCGCGCCGTGCGCAAGCACTTTAAGGGTACCTAAGTCCCTTGAGCGCGCGCAAATTGTAATAAAAAAATATATAAAATAAACATAATTACGTACATATATTATATTAATATAAGCAGCCTGGGAATACTTGGGTGCACAGACAAAAAAAAAAACTTAAAATCTGTCTTACGCAGAGGAGTGCCTCAGAATTATAATATGCCAACAGAGTCCAAGACAAAGAAACTGGGAAAATTGCGTCGATATACCGCAAGAATTTCCAAAAACGAAAAAAGACTTCGGAATCGAGTGCAATAAAACTCCCGTAATGAACTGAATCTTTAGCTTTTTGCCAAAGGAAGCAAAATTCCCGAAAACAGAGCCATTCAACAATCTTTATGCTCGTACAAGTTGCTTAGTAGAAAATAGACAAATCCCAAAAGGTGACAAGCCCACATATGGTAATATGCCACAGAAATCCAATATAACAGCAGGAGTTCCACATGAGTCAGTCTTAGGTCCAGTCTTGCGGAATGTAACCTACGCGGTAGTACTACGAGTCTGTATACCAAGAAGAGTTATGGTCACATCATCATAGTGGTGCCAAATTCGTAGAAAAAGTGACACAACTCTGCAAAAACACCTTCGAAAATATACTCGTAAAGTAATCCCCTGCTTGTGTTGCCTCTTAAGCAGGAAATCCGCCGGTTTTCTTGATTTTTAAAATGGTATCAGTTCTCGTAGTTTTTCGATTTATTGTGCCCGGCTGCTCGCAGCAAAATTATACACTGAGTTTATCCGCATATAACATTAGTCGTATAACACCAGAAATGGTGATGTCTGGTTATGAATCCCATTCATTGGTAAGTAGATCCACTTAAAAGTAATGATAAAGAAAGTAATAGTATACTACACTCGTACAAACCAATTAACTGCTTTTTCGGATGCACGGAGAGTCTTTTCAGAAAGAAGCCCATTTCGATAAAAATTAATGCAATATTATAAACATTTACGAGCCTTTCATTAAGAGTATGATGAAATAGAAATCGTCTACAGATAATACCTCCCTTTGTAACAATATGATATTTGCATAAATATGATTTCACGTATTTTTACCCAAATACCCACATAAGGATTTAACAAACAAGTTTCGGTTTATCCGTTCATTAATATCAAATTCCTTTACTTAGTTTACATTTCACCTTTGTCATATTAAATGCATTTAACCAGATAAAAGTTCTATATTCCGGTTAAAACTGGTAAGAACATGGCGGCAAGAATGTTGTCAAAAACTTGTAGTAGAAAAGAAATTTTATTTTACGTACTCCGAAGACCCGAATTGGGACATCAAATAAAACTTGTTCAAGTTAGGGGATTTTTTGGTTTATAAGTTAAAATTGAATTCTCGGAAAAAATAGATTTTTATATCGTACCCGTACATAGGATTCTTCGGCTTTATTGGGAAACAAATACATATGTACGTCGTGTCCGGTGGCAGAATTAGGATTCTAAATATAAATAAAAATAAAACTACAAGGTACATACGAGTATATATTAATCTTTTAAACCAGTGCGATGGCAGAATGTTGTTTATTTCTCGAACAATATTCTCTTTCAGATCAGGAATGTTTGCTGGATTTGATAAATAAACTTTTATCTTGAGGAACCCCCAAAACTTAACGGAGTGGAACTGTCTCTTCGGACAGCGCGAAGTGTCTGGGTGTGATTCTGGATAAATAACTGAATTAGAATCTTAATGTAGCGGAGAGAACCAAAAAGGCATACCATATAACGCTCTTTTTATTTGCAAAAGAATAGTAGGAACAATTTGGGGCTTAACACCTTCTATGGCGTACTGGCTGTATGCTGTGGCAGTAAGACCCATACATACATACGGCGCACTAGTATGATGGAAAGCAACAAACAAGAAAACGATTTACGGGAAATTAGAGGCGGTTCAAAGAACGGCTTCCATAGCCATTACTTTAAAAACTTCCTGGCAACAGTGCGATACGACTCACTAATCTGGGTTATTTTAAGAGCAGTAGTTTCGAATATGGTACAGTCCTAACGGAGCTATTGCCAGGCAATCCAATCATAACGGGTGAAATTCCTCCCTTGGTCTACCTCGACATTCCGTATGATATATGTAATATATCTGGAGAGGGAGGACTGGCAAAAAAATGCAATAATCAGGTCGAATGAAGTTGCAATTTTCACAGATGGCTTAAAAATAGAGGAAGGAACAGGTTCTGGTATCTTCTGAGAAGACCCAGAACTAAGAGTGTCTAGAAGACTACCGAAAGCAAGCAGTGTCTTAAAATCAGAGATTCTGGCTGTCCTCAGGACGGCTGAGTTAATACAGATGAGATCGCTATCCGAAAGAGCTATCGCTATCTACATCCATAGCCAGGCCGCACTCAAGGCAATGGAATCAACCAACGTCAATTCTGATAGAGTTAGGGGCTGTCGCACAGTTCTCAAGGCACTATACAGTCAGAAGCGGGTAAGACTGTGCAGGGTATCAGGACACTGCGGTATTAAAGGAAATGAACAAGCAGACTAGTTTGCAAGAAAAGGAGGGCTACTCGACAATAGTGAGGTTGCCAACATCGAACCACCCCCTTGTATAGTGAGGGACACTATCAAGGAAAAAATCAAGTCAAGTTTTAAAGGACACAGTGTATCCAAGGCTATTTGGCCGCTTTTTGACGGCAAAAAATCTAGGAAATTAATGAAATTAAACAGATATAAGCTTAGGGCAGCAATAGGAATCCTGACAGGACACTGCCTCCTGTGGAAGAACGCAAATGGACTCAAATTGTCCGATACGGATATTTACAGATTCTGCGGTGATTTGCAGGCTGTTGAGGACATAACACACATGTTGTGTGAATGCGAGACAATGTCGCTTAGTCGAAGAAAATTTTTAGGGATATACTTTTTTGAAAACCTAGAGAAAATAGACGGCATGAACTTCAAAGGCCTTCTTGGCTTTTGCAGGGAAATTGGGTGTTTCACCAGAGCGATTGTTTAGGTTTTTGCTATTTGAAGACAAATTGAACTGGTTTCACAGGGATATATAGCCTCTGGTTTTTAACGTAAACCACCTGTCGTGTAGACTTATGCTTACGGGATGCACATACATCCATGGGAGCAAGGATACGCCTTGCCATCGCCTACCTACATTAATAGTATATATAATACCAAAGCAGAACTTGTGTTGGAGGCAAAAGTTCCACCCTTGGTATGGGTCGAGGCCGATCTAAAACCTCTTGCTGCTCTTAGGGTCACAGCACCCAGTACTTATTTGTTACTCTACAGTGGGTCAAGCCAACAGGATTTGGGTTTAAACCACAGGCCCATGACGCTACCACAAGGGAGTTCCCCTCAACAAGTCAGGCCCGGACTGAAAACTAAGGGGCTCCTGACTCCCATGGTACCGTGATTTAAGTCCTGGTAGGGACTACCGGTGGTCTTGCCACCAACAAGATCTATGACCGGCAACTTGTAACTGGTCAAATCGTAGCAACCTTCGGTGGCGTCATCTGCAGATGTTCACGATAAGACCAGTAATATGCTCTGCCCCCGCTTTTTATTAGACAACGTCAATGATTGGCGAAGCCTTGGGCGGGGGCCCGGCTCCACAGGGATCACGATGGGCCCGTTTTTGTGCCTGGTATCTGTGTGATGGCATGTCCATCATACCCCTGTTTCACCTAACCGAACCGAACCTACCGCCACAGAAAACAGTCCATTGGGGTGAGATCTGGTGATCTTGGGGGCCAGGTGATGTCTCCGAAACAGCTTACCAATTTGTTTGCAAAAAAATCGTGGTGAAGAGCCATAGTGTCTCCAGTGATATGAGTGGTGGCCTCGAGAGAATTCAAAAAAATAAGGTCCAATTATGCATGAACTGATAACAGATACAAAACGGTAACTCTGGGACCGCCGATCTTGATGTTTCAAACGTGGATTCTGTTACTTAAGTGAACAATTACGGCAATTTTAATTGCTCACCGATCCATTTAAATGAAAATGGGATTCTTCCCTCCAAAAGTTTGTGGTTACAGTACGAAATCATGGCAACATTGTTTCACAGAAGCTTTTACGCAAATTGTAACCATTGAACTTAAGCTAAGACAAACTTGTAGCCGTAGAATTGAAATGGATCTGAAGTATGCAAATATAAGTAAGCGGAGAAGCAACCACCATCGTGTAGTTCAAATTTAACGCTGAATCAATACGCAAAACTGTCTACAAAATCTTGAGAATAGGAAGTCTTTCCGAAATGTATACAGTAGAGGAGATCTCGAAATTAAGAGGTGAAATGATTAAGCCCAACTATATACCGCAATAAAATAAATTACCTATTACAATGTTAAGTATCTAAGTAAGAGAGGATGTCACTAATTTCATGAGAGAATGCCCTACTGTTCGAGAAGTAAGGCGATACATCTTCGAGCGTAAATTTTCTGGAAATTATAGCTTATATGTGAGATACATACGTGGGCGGGTCAATAAGTCCGTGACTTTTGGATTAAAACACAGATTTTTAGATAAAAAAATAATTTTATATTTTATTTTTCAACGTAGTCTCCCTTGAGCTCTATACACTTTGTCCAACGCTTCTCCAATTTTTTTATCCCTTCCAAAAAAAATGATTTGTCAAGGTCCTCAAAATAGGCCTTTGTTTGCGAGATGACTTCATCATTGGAGTCAAATCTTTTTCCACCAAGCCATTTCTTCAGGTTTGGGAACAAGAAGTAGTCGCTCGGAGCCAAATCTATAGAATAGGGTGGATGAGGGAGCAATTCATAGCCCAATTCATGGATTTTTGCCATGGCAACTGCACATGTGTGCACCCTTGCATTGTCTTGGTGGAAAAGAACTTTTTTCTTGGCCAAATGAGGTCGTTTTTTTTCAAATCGTCATTGAATCGGTCCAATAAGTTGACATAATATTCCCCATTGATTGTTCTTCCCTTTTGAAGGTAGTCAATGTGGATTATCCCGCGTGCATCCCAAAACACAGTCGCCATAACTTTATTGGCTGACAAACCCACCTTGGCCTTCTTTGGCGCCGATTCACCCTTAGAAACCCACTGTTTTGAATGTTGTTTGTTCTCTGGTGTGTTGTGATGGATCCATGTTTCGTCCACGGTTACAAAACGGCGCAAAAACTCCTCCATATTGCGATTAAACAACGCCAAACCTTCCTGTGAAGTTGTTACACGATTGCGTTTGTGGTCGACTGTGAGCAAACGCGGCACCCATCTTGCGGAAAGCTTTCTCATGCCCAAGTGATCATTCAAAATTGAAACCACTGAGCCATGCGAGATCCCTACGGCTTCCACAATCTCTCGCGCTTTCAATCTTCGGTCGGCCAACACCATATCGTGAATTTTTTCGATTGTTTCGGGTGTAGAGACCTCAACTGGGCGTCCAGGACGTTCGGCATCTTCAGTGCTTGTACGGCCACAACGAAATTCAGTAAACCACTTTTTTACCATTGAAATCGATGGTGCAGAGTCCCCATAGTATTTATCAAGCTTAGCCTTGGTCTCGGTAATGGTTTTTTTTCGCAAGAAATAATGCTTAATAAGCACACGAAATTCACTTTTTTCCATTTTCTCCTCAAATTAGTGAGTAGTCTGATAAAAACAGCTGTCAAACACAAACTAACTGACGCAGCAAGTTTAAATTTTGACAGGAGTCAACTGACAGATGCCTGTTGACAGGAGCAGTGTTGCTGTTTCAGTAAAGAGGTCAGAAATTCAAAAAGTCACGTACTTATTGACCCGCCCTCAGTTCTACGGCTCTATAAATATGGTAATATGGCATAGGACTAGTTTATCGGCAATTAACTATAGACGAACATTTTCGCAAATATTGTAGTCAAAATTAAATTGTTTTTTTAGAGTGCACAAATTAGAGAATTTAAATTTTATATCCTCCATTTTTATTGACCATTTTACGCCATTTTTGCTGATGCATGATGACATCGACGTAGAACTTCTGGGGTTTTTGGCTGAAAACCTGAATTAAGTGGTTTTCGCAGGACTGCCTTAAAACGGGTTTAATACCATTAAAAAGATTCTGATAATCAGAGAGTACTATGCCTGGACTAGTCAAGCGACGAAACAAATCTGGCCAAAGCTGGGTTTGATCTTTCAAAATAGGAAACATTCCAGTGCTTTCGTAGATATCTTCACTGGACACTGTCATATAGACAAGAATGCAAGAAAGCTTGGCGTGCAGAAGCTGCAGCAGGAGGAGACAATCATCTGTCTACTCTGCATATGCCCAGCTTAATCCCAAAGAAGGAAACTCCACTTAAGAGCTTTCTTCTGCAATGACTTGAGCGATCTAAGCAAATTAGATATTCCTGTGCTTTTTCATAGGATCAAAATAGTTCCAATAGGCCAATAGGCCTAAGTGGGTAGCTTCTCTAACAGCCACTGTTACATAACGTAACCTAACCTATGCCTAGACTATACGGTGGGTGCTTCAAAATTTTCCAATCGAGCACTCTCAATTTCTGACGGATCATCGAATAAGTGTGTCGGACGTTGTATTGATGGTCTATTCGATCCGTTTTCTTTCAAAACCCTGGAGTAATCTCTCGTCCAAATGGTCGGAAGTGTGTCATCGGGGACGATTTCCTTCCAGTCTCACCACACACATATCATCACTTTCTCCGCTGTCAATCTTGACGGCTCACCATTTTTCCCCCATAATCTATGACGTTTCCAATTGTCGATTTTGACGCATTTTTTATCACCGGTTATGACTCGTTTCAGAAGTGGCAGTTTCAGAGACAGTTTTATGATCAGTGCCTAGCTATTCTTGAGTTATTTTGATTTAACGCCTTCTATCGCCAAAAACCCCACCAACTTTTTCCGAATATTATGAAATTGTATTGAAAATTGAAAACTGAATTAAAGGCAGTTTTGGTATTACTTGGTAACTGGGCATACCCATAATTTATCGAATAATAATCATATAAATTTAAATTATTGATGACTTTAGTAAGGGTTTTTTCAACGACCTCTTGGACCGATCTGACGCTATCCAAAATGTAATATTGAAACAATACCAATACCAAAATTGCTAAGAAATATATGACAGAGCGGTTCTAGTTTTTCAGTTAGGGTAAGGTAGTGTTAAGCCAAATAAATGGAAGCGTCAACCAAAATTGAAAAATTGAGTATTGTAAAGCAAATTCGGTGGAAACAGCCCTACATACATTGGCTAGCTACATCGAATAACCCAAACATTATATAGAGTACACAATAGTCGCGTTTTTGGACATTTAATAACGTCAGCGCACCCGCAATCACGACTGCGTTATCAACTCTGACGGTAGATGACTCACTTGGGAAGTTGATCAGTCTTATGCTAAATAGCATGATTATCAACTCCAAACTGGGTGGGGCTTCTGCTAAAAGATGTATCAGCAGAGGTACCCCGCAAGGCGGTGTCCTTTCACTTTAGTGCTGATAAACCTGGTAGCGGGTGGAAGCAGGGTAGTTGCCTATACGGGTGACATTGCATCGGATGAAAGTATCTCTACCCCATTAAAAAACTCTTAACAGATTAATCCGTTGGACGGATCGTTGCGAAGAAACATACCATAAAGTTCCAAACATAGACTTCCCTCAATCAACGGCACCTAAGCTTAGTCTTTTCCAATATAGCGAAATATCTGGATTTTATTCTTGATGGGAAAACTAAACTAAACTAAACTGGAAACCTAATATTCAAAAAAGAGTAAGGGAAGTTTCAGTAGCTTTATTCTCTTGTCAAAAAGCCATTGGGAACAGATGGGGACTTCCACCTCGCATTACCCACTGGCTATACCTCTCGGTTATAAGACCGACCGAGCCAGCTGCAGTAAACGAAACAAAGTCATAAGGGCAGTATGTCTGTGCATAAACGGAGCCTTACGCACTACTCCCTCTGCGACACAGTTTTTCGTCTCTGTAAGATTTTCATAGATCTTTCTGGGACGAGAAGTCAATCCAAATCACAGATGGATCCAACTTTGATTGCGGGGTTGGTGGCGGTATCTTCTCAGATAGACTTAACCTAAGCCCCTCAATCCGCCTTTCAAATCATGTAATGTGTTCCAGGTGGATATTTTGGCGATGTAAGAAGTCCTATCCTCGCTGAAAAAAAAAACTTGATTTCTGCAAAAGATATTCGCATCTTTTCTGATAGTCAGGCCGCCATCAAACCCCTGGATTCAGCCTCACTAAATTCTAAAACCGCTCTACCAACATTTCTTTTACTTTATCAATGTTTTCGTCGGTTTTCGATGTCGATGGATTGCCACTGCGTTCATCATCTTCGATTGACTCACGACCACTTTTGAACCGCTCGTGCCACTGGTAAACGACCGGTTTCTTTTTAGAATCGTTGCCGAAACACTTTTCCAACATTTCCAACGTTCGCGCACCATTAAATCCGTTTTTTTACGCAAAATGTAATACAAGTTCGTTGTTGCAAATTTAAATCCATTTCTAAAATTGTAAAGAATCGCCAACACACACAGAGTTAGATGTACTCTTGGCTACGTAACTTTTGTAAATGTCAAGCTATGATGTTGAAATTTAGAGGGAATGTCAACAACAGATTTACCAACAAAACAAACAGAACTCAAATCGCCATACGGTGGTGTGGCCTGGAACTTTTTGACCAAGGTGGTAAGTATATCGGTCAGTCTTTTTAGGAACATCTGCGCATTCTGTATGCGCCCACAAAAGACATTTAGAACATTTTATCCAAGATTCGCCAGGCTTCGATCGACTATATATGTCGTTACAGTTAAGACAAACTGTATCCTCATGGCTGGCTTGAAAATCTTGTTCGGAATCGCTTTCACACAAACTTTTTACTTTCTGTTTTGCTTTTTTTGCTGCTTTTCTAGCTTCGATTGATTTCTTTTCGGCAACTTTGGCCTTGACTTCATCTACGTATGGAGTGCTAGTCAAAATCAGCTTTCCGCTTTCGCACGTTATCGTCAGAAAAATGTGGTACAGCTAAAATGTCAATGGGCTTAATTTGGAAGCCTGTGTTGGAGGTGCAATGCTTCGGTGTGGTTTCCGAATTTGTTATATCTCTCAGAGGTGAGGTCAGAAAACTGTCAATATTTGTCTGAGGAAGAATATCTAATGTTTCAATAGGTGGTGGTGTATTTTCATCAACAACCAAATTTGAACTGTCAGTAACCGAAATATTTGTAGTTCCAGCTGCTGCAAATAAATGATCAGGAAAAGCATCTTTATTTAGTGGCCATACGCCAACTTTTTCATAACCACTGACAGCAATTAAAACAGATGCTGATTTACCATAAGCATCTTTAAATAATGCAGCTATCCGATACTGTGTGACAATCCTACCCGGATGATTTCTTAACCACTTACTTATTTCCTGGTTGTGCTTAATAGCTCTTAAGGGGTCCAAAAAATGAAACATCAAGAGGCTGCATCCGCAAGGTGCAATGGGGCGAAAAGGATAACATTATAACTCCATTTTCCTTGGCTAGGTGAATCACATTCAAACTCTTGTGTGCTTTATATCCATAAAGCAAAAGTAGTACCTTTTCATTTACTGAGATGTGTGTGAACCTTATAAAGTGCTGAAGCCACTTTAAGAAAAGTTCGGAGTTCATCCAACCAGAATTACTCACAAGGCCTAAAGTGTCTGTAAATATAAATGTGGGTGGAACGAATGCCCCATTTGCACTCATACAACAAACTACCGTTACGTTACGTGGCAAAAATTTTTGGTAGTTTTTGTACAGTGGACAAACCAGACTCACCCACATTCCAAATCTTGACATCAGTAATTTTTTCTTTATCAATTACATCTGATAAAGTCTGAAAAAACTTTTCCACTTGCGGCATATTAAATGCTTGTGCTCGAGCTGCTAAGGTGGGCTCTGGTTGTGTTAGAGACAGATTCGAGTGTCTTGAACGAAAACCTAGTAACCAATCCCATCCAGCTTTTTTTTCTTCAATATAAAAGCGATGGCTGGATATTATTTTTGACGGCTAGTTGGAAACAAAGGCAGCGAATGTCGTCACAATCAAGCCCATTGCGCGATTCTAGGAGCACTATAAGTTCAACTAGCTCTTCCTCCATTGCTATGGAAAATGTATTGTTAGACCTTCCTAGACCCTTTTGTGTGCCTTTTATTGCTTAATTTGTATTTCTTGTTCGCCTTCGTAAGGTACTTTTTGGAACCCCAAACGATCTGGAAGCTTTCAATCAGCCCATCTCACCATTTGGAACCGCCTATATAGATTGCGTCATGGATTCCTCTGTCCAGGACTGCCTGTTTGTTTTGCGAATATGTCGGCCAACCATGATTGTCTAGAAATCAAAGGAAAACATGTGTGTACGAGTATAAAATGGCATACTGTTCCATTTTAGGCGAGAGCTCAGTGTGCCATTTTACCCTTTCAAAGTTACTTCTTGCAACTTCCAGTATTAATAACAATTAAACAAATTTTGGACAACTGATATCTCTTAAATATAAATAACCATTCTATACTTACATTCACTTGCAATCAGCATCAAAAAATGGCGTATTTTTTGTACAAATTTCATCACAAACACCGAGCAAAAATACACCACGGGCTAGCAAAATGGCAGCTCTACAGAAAAAGTGATGATGTCATGGGTTATTCAAAAGCTGGAGCTTGTCAATATTTCGTTTGTGTGGGTGGTGCCAGGTAAGCCAAAGGGTTGTGTTCAAAAATTAATGAAATTCTATTCTATTTGAATTTTACTTCAAGCGTGCCATTTTACCCTGGTGTACCATTTTAGGCCAGGTTCCCCTACTTGGAGATGCCATAATTTTGTTTCATCATAGATGTCATCACTGGACACTGTCTTATGAGTAAGCATGCAAAAAGGCTTGGCGTTTTCACAAACGACTTCTGGAGAAGCTGCGTGGACAAGCAAAAGGAGGAGACAATCCTCCGCCTACTCTGTACATGTCCAGCTCTGTCCCAAAGAAAAAAGCTCCACTTGGGATCTTTCTTCTACAAGTGATCTAAACAATTTTGACAAACATATACATAGATCCTTGTCCTGTTGGGGCCAAAAAGGCTTTAGCCCTGACAAGAGGACTATTTCTCCAGGATGAAGGGCATATGCTATGTGGGCCGAATCAGGCCAGTCATAGCGTATGGTTGCCCAGTGTGGTTCAATGTAGCGCCGTATCAGATGGCAAGGATTCGGGTGTTTGAAAGGCAATGTCTTAGGACTTGTCTTGGCTTGAACAGAACACCAAAATCAGAGTACAAAAAATATTATCCCAACAAAGTCCTTTACGAAGGGGCTAATCTGAATAAGATTGACAATTTCCTGATTAAAGTGATTCGAAGACACGTTGCAAGGGCAATGACCAACGATAATCTTTGGGGCTTATTACTCCAATGAAATGAAATGAAATGGCGGGCTTTATCCCGCCAGAGGCATTTCTCCATATTGATGCTAAAGGGTTAATGCAAAGCAGGGACGGTGTCCCGGTAATATATCACCGCCATCGCGGTGCGAGGGACAAGCGGCTCATTTACGACGGGTGATGCTCAGGAGCTCCTCCGTTTCAGTCCCGCGATTGCGGACAGAGATCGGATCGATGGCGAGAAACAGTATACCGAATTCTGGTGGCTTCTAGATGGGGAGAGAGTGGGCTCGCTTTCCTAGGTCGCCACATTACTAAGATAACACACTCCTCTTAGTTGTAAGTTAGATTAAGGATATTTAGGGAGATCTCGTGGAAAGGCTGCGTTCGTTAACCCAAGACGCGGCCGCTGAGAATTGACCGATGCTTTATGGCATTGGTTAAATTTCGGGGATGCTTGTGCACGATGTTGACGAATGCCAGGCCCCCGAAATAGCATTTGGTATGGTGACCACTCGGCGCAAGAGGCTACGAGTGGTCACCACCCCAATTATAGTTAAGTTAGGTTAAGTAACTTAGGTAGGTTAAGTAGAATAGGGACATAGTTTTAAGTTTTATACAAAATTAAAAGGATATGGTATCTTAGTTTTACTAAAACTTTTTCTTAGAAATTTCTTATATTGTAACACTGATAGATAAGATTATGTAAGATAGTTTTTGAGGCCGAAAGGTAAACTTTGAATGAGGTTGTTAAGTTTAGAGCGCTCGGTAAGAGCCAGTAAGTTAGAATAAGTAACTATCATTGTTAAATTAGATTTAATAATTTTTGTGTACAATGTAAGTAATAATGAAAGAAACAATAAAAATGAATTTAAAAGTAAAAAAAAAGTAAGCGATCTAAACAATATAGATGACGTTAATACTTTCCTATGCTTCGCCAGAAGCTCAAATTGGTTCCAAGAGTAGGAGGATCACATATCCGGGTGGTAACACAATGGGCCAATAGGCTTAAGTGGGTTAGTTTTTCGAACAGTCAATATAACCTAACCTAAGATACTTTGCAAAAAATAAAAAAAATATTCATTCAAGGTACTAAGAATATAATAATGAGTAACTGTAAATATATCTAAAGTGATTCCCCTCGGACATTCGGTGTAACGAAATCTTCATCACAAACGATTTACCAGTTTCTAAGCAGAAGAAAGGAAAAAGAACTCAAAACTGAATGAATGCTAAAAAGACAATTAAAATTCTTCTTTGTCTAGCTGAGATCACGTTTTTCTGATTCTCTTTCATGTCTGATTCTTACTAAACTTTTTCAAATTAAATCTGAATTGTTCTTTCTTCCTATAACCTATTACATATTTTAGTATCAACACTTCATTCAATTCTCTAACGTCAAATGAGGTAGTAGAATCATGCATCGCCACTTGAATTTGGTTTTTGTAATCTACCGACAAAAACTGCAATTTTAATAATTATGACGCATAGTACGAGTATGTGCATAGATACTCGTACATATGCTCGTAGATCGCTTCTGATAACTCTAAAGTACTCGTATGTTAGTATTTTCTAAATTTTGTTAGAAATTTTATAAAAAGGGGATTTGTCAAATCACATTCCGGGGTTGGGTGTGAAATGCAAATAAACATAAGGACTAGATAAGACCTTGATCAAATTATCAGAATTCCACGTAAATATTTACATTGGATATGAGGAGTGTTTTAAAGTAAACCAAGAGTTTGCCACCAATATGGTGACACTCTGTTTACACCTTTGTGTCTCTTACTCATACCAGGACGCTGAAAACCTATTAAGGTACGCAATCTACAGATGTTGGTTACAGATTTACCCCTTCGGTACTGATCGGTGTACCCTAGCGTTGCCCGCTCCGTAACCATGCTTACTTACTTAGATGGCGCTATAGTCCAGTCTTCAAGCAGTAAATTTTTCCAGTTATCGCGGCCCTTGGTCAAAGTACTCCAAAAAGTCTTAGGTTCCTTCCACTTATGCTCGTCACGTAATGCGGAGTCTCTACTGCCTTGTTCCTTTAAGTGGGAATCGAAAATTCTTCGGGCCGGAGCTCAAGTTACTAATGGATGTCTCTGTCAACGCAAATTATTAAAACATGAATGATTTCACCCGCCTTCGCTAGCGTCCATATTGTCGCTATGTAGAGCAGCGAATTTCTTGGCAGGGTCCCATTAATCAAAGTTGGGAAACTGCGCCTCTGGTGTTGGCACAATTCTCTGAATCATGGTGTTGAAGAAATTACATGGCAGAGCATCATTGGCCAGGTTGCCAAAGTTAGATATAGCTCCGTATAGCTCGTCTCTATAGATGCGGTGGGTATCAATCTGAACGTCTTGGGTTTTCTCTAGAATTTCCAGTAGTGTGAACATTTAGTCAATTTAGGATTTACCCGGACTAGGACCATGTTGATATGTGCCATATGCGCCAATCAGATGTTTAACAACTGATGCCCTTAAAATTGCCACAGTTTAGGGGCTCTCCCATATGGTGGATTGAACAAATTCTCCTGAGGTTGCAATCGACAAGCGGACCAAATCTTGGAAATCTTAAATACACCGGCAGGTAGGCTACGAGGGTAAAAGAAAAACAAGCGTCATGGTTTCTATCCAGTAGGAAGGCCTGCTAAACGACGTTACCACTCTCAGAATACTTTATATAAAGTATCACGAGATTTTCAATACACCCCCCCCAAAAAGTTGCAGGCGATCTTGCCGCCCTTCGCCACTATGTACACTCTACAAGAGTCTCACACCTCGAACGCAGATGACTTGACCACGATAAATTTTTTTCCATTCTAAAAAGTCAAGCAAAAACCTCCCTCTCACCTTCTACTACCAGAACATAAGAGGACTGCGTTCTAAAACCCACGCCGTTTTATCCCAATTTCATGCTCTCCCATTTGATATCTACGCTCAGACCGAAACTAATCTTATCCCCAACATAAAGAACCAGGAGTTATTCCCTCTTTCTTTTGATGTTTTTCGGGATGATGACCGCACACCCCCATTGATTGGATCCCCTTGTCGAGGTGTCTTACTAGCTTAGACTCCTCTCTCTTTGCAACTTCATCTTCTCCAAAACTCGACTTTGTGTCAGTTATGGGCGGTATTCCTTCGCACCCACTCTTCTTCCGACTATTCAAATTATCTAGGTACATATCTTCATTTCATTGAACTCTATAACTCCTTCTATCAGCGCTACCTGAAAACTGCGGAAACCAATCTCATAAATCAATTGCAAAAGTAAGACTGATGGTTATCCTTCCTCTCTCGCTTTCAAAACCAAATCTTCAAGTGATCCTCCTACCATCGCCAACTTTTTTGCTACAGTTTTCAAACGATCATTTGCCAACAATTCCTTCGTACCAGATTCCACTGATCTACCAAATTTCTCCATTGGTCCCTTTCTGACTCAAAATCTCGATCCTGCAGTTAATGAAGAAAATTTACTAAATCTTAAAGATGAATTTGTACCTGGCCCAGACGGACTCCCCGCCGTGTTTCTTAAAAAATGCTCTTCCAACCTGTCTCTAGCCCTTTTTCGTCTATCCCTTACACAGGGAGAATGTCCCCAGATTTGGAAGACCTCTTTTATAATCCCGATACACAAAAGGGATCTAAGCATGAAGTTACCAATTATCGTCCCATTGCTAAACTCTCTCATATACCCAAACTCTTTGAAAGCATTTTATACGAAGCCTTAAACTTCAACTGCAGGCCTTTTATTTCACCCCGACAACATGGTTTTCTAAAAGGTAGATCATCTACCACAAACCTAGTTGAATTCGTGTCTTTTGCTCTCTCAGCCTTAGAAAATGGCAAAGAAATCGATGTCAATCGATGCAAATGATTTCACTAAAGCGTTTGATAAGGAATCTCATCAATTGATCCTCTTCAAATTGTCTCCTCTCGGCTTAGAGCCTCTCTTATTAAAATGGATTTCTTCTTACCTGGTAAACCGATATTATAGTGTTCGGTTTAGATCCGCCCTTTCTGTTCCATTCTTGGCCTCATCTGGAGTTCCACAAGGCAGTCATCTTGACCCTCTTCTCTTCATTCTTACTATCAGCGATGTTGAGAGGGTCATTAAACACTCCTCCCTCTCCCTTTACGCTGACAACACAAAATTTTTTAAAACTATTTCCTGTCCCCATGACTCTGTCCTTCTTCAAGAAGACCTTGATCGGTTTTCAATCTGGTGCCTCAAAAACTGCCTAGAACTTAATATAGCCAAATGTCAATCTATAACCTTCTCACGTAAATGCAACCCGTCTCCTCCCCGACTTTATTTTCTCTACGGTCAACCAATTCCCCTGATTCAGTCTCTTCAAGACCTTGGCATATTATTCAACTGTGAGCTTAATTTCCGTTCGCTTATCGACAAGATGATCCTCAAAGCCAACTCATCACTTGGCTTTATTAAACGGTGGTCCAAGGAATTTTCCAAACAGTATATAACCAGATCCCTCTATGTTACTTTTGTACGTCCCCTGCTTAAGTATGCCAGTCAAGCTTGGTCCCCCGAATCGAAGGTATTGAACGTCGATTCCTCTGATTTGCTCTCCATGGTCTGCCGTGGAACGACCCTTTAATCTTACCTCCCCATCAGGACCACCTCAAACTTCTAAATATGAATTCGTTAGAAGAACGTAGGAATACTGCAGACATTCTTTTCATTCATCGACTTCTCTCAGATTCCATCGACTGTGCATACATTTTGAACTCCATTTCCTTCAATACCAACCTCTGCAATCTACGTTGGCCTCGTCTCTTCTATCTACCGGTCCACTGCACCTCTTATGACTCCAACGAACCAATCTCCCGAATGCTCCGAAAGGTCTACTCAAACCTCTCCCTTTTTGGTTTCCACCTGAGCACTCCTCGTCTCAACAAGATCTCCTCCATCACTTCCGCGGTTCCTAGCTCTTAAGTCTTTCTGTTAGTTTTTAAGTTAGATTAAGCTTGTATTAAGCTTGTATTAAGCTTGTATTAAGCCAATAAATGGGGGCCTCAGCCCACACAAAAATTAAAAATTCAGGTCCGGTAGCCTTGTTATACACAAATTTAGATATTGTTTTCTTTATTTCATTTCAGGTTGAATGCTTCATTCTCTGACAATATCTACAGGACTGTGTTCAGCTCTATGGTAAGGCTTTTGAATGTTGTCTATTTACTCGATCGCTTGTTTTTCACGATCTTTCTATTTTCTATGGAGAAGCAGATGTTCTTGCCTCCTCCTTTGCGAGTGAAACTCAGCACATCCAGCGCGGTATTTCTGACGGTTTCTGATGTGCCGATTAGGATTACTTACTTTTATTTGCTAACAAATCTGATTCTGATCGCTATAGAAGCCACCGTAGTAATTACTCGTATATGCCCGCTCTATCCCATCACACATTCTGAATTAAGATCTGATACGCAGTAGTCTAGGGTATAGTGGATACTTTTGTTTGAGTTCACAAGGCCTATTCAATATCTGGATACAAAGTCGGAGGCTTTTGGATGACTATTGGATTTAAGTGTAATACATTTCGGTAGCTTTTATAGCTACCCTTGACTTTTAAAGGGCTTATCCAACATCTGTACTCTATTTCAAAACAGTGACTGGTCACGCGTATTCCTTATTGAACTGATTCTCCAAATACGTTGAGTTAGCTCATGTGGAGTATCTGCCGTGCTGAGTATTCACGCATGAATTCATTCGCCGTACATTCTCCTACTGAGGCTCAGTCATTCGGATAAGGTATGAGTGCTATAGTGATGGATGACGGATGGATGACGGATGGATGAGAAGAGTGACTAAGATGAAATGAGCGGAATTTGACATTTAGCAAATGCTTTCAATTTGGTTGGCTGTAATTGTATTCGCTTCATTGATGGAATCGCAAGCAATGATGGCATCTGTCAAGATTTTAAATTGGAAGTAAACACTGCTTTCACAACGGTACGAGTATGTTTTCTTAAACAATTAAGTTGTTGGTCTAACACTATTTTATAGAACGTTACGAGAACCTTTCAACTGCGGAGCTTTCATTGATTAAGCATGAATTTAATTGTTTATAAAAATCTTTTCAGAAACTCCGAAGTATAATATTGTACCTACTAATATAACATATGTAGGTATATAACAGAATTTATATGTATGGTCGCTTTGCATGTGAAATGTTTTGTTCACCGAGATAATTGTCAATAAAATCACGTCATGTGAATTAAGTAGCGCTGCAGCTGGTGATTTTTTTTTTTCAAATCACCAGTTGGCGGCAAAGCTTATTATTGCATGGCTTTTTGTGAGTTTCTTGATAGTGAACTTAATTCCTGTTATTGTTTGAATAAATATACATAGCCGAATAAACAAACCACATGACGTCGGCTTTGTTTACATTCCATTGCTGCTTTATTTATTAGTTTCCCCACGTGATACAACATTTTTGTTATGACGTTAATATTGTAGGTTGATAACTTTAATAACGACACTGAATATATTTGCCCATTTGAATTTATAGTTTTGGATAATAAACAATTGAGCAGGCACGTTTTTTTGAATCAATAAAACCGATTGCATTTTTTAAATTTTATCAACAATATGCTTTAGCTAAGGTGACACCACGGCCAAGTTTAATATTGTGATTAATTTAAGAGAAGATTAAGTGAGATTAAAAAAAAACATTCAATTTCATTTTGTACATATTTGACCATACCCTATCTTGATTCTTTTTAGGCATTTCTATAAGTTCAACACTAGCTACGTACGAAGTACGGTATTATCATGTTTTCGGAATATGTTCTCATTTTTTTGCAAATGACGTAATATGTCAACTCAACTTTAACAATTGTAAAGCAAACGGAAGCAGAATACAAGTAAACAAAGCATAGATCGCTATACTAATATATGAATTTCGTCGCTGAATCCCTGGTCATGTGGCATCAAATTGGCTACTGGTGTATTAAGAGGCTCTACTCGAGGGCCTCAATACAGTAGCAGTAGCAGTAGCAGACGCATCCAGCAGGAGTAGGCGATCATTCCAGAATATCGCTGCTTTAGCTGCAGATGTCAAAGAGAACCCTTGCGCATCAAACAGTCAACGGCCGACGCAACAAAGCATCAGTAGATTTTAAGCTCTCTGCATACAAATTGCATCAGTTATTAGCTTAAAAACCGTCGTAAGCGCCGACCACTATGAGGATGATTTTCTATTGAATTCATTACAAGGTAGAAGATGCATTACCGGCTGTGAAGACACGTGGATTAGCAAAATTATCATATCTGATGCACTCAAAATATGCATATTACGCGAGAAAAGCGATTACATTCACCCAAAGTCACTGTTTTGTGCGGAGTTTACAAAGGGTAAGTGACATACGAGTATCTTCTCAAGCATGGTGTTGGCAACACTTTTACTGAGACTAGTAACCATTGCAAAAATATGTGCAATGCCTTCTTGCAGCCCCAGAATCAATTGATTTTAGAAAGTAAGTGGTTCCAGCAGAATGGAGCAACCGCGTACATAGGATGAGTAGACCATAGACAGCATGTGTTTACTAGACGCTTAATCTGTCGTTTTGCCGATTTGCACTGACTCGCCAGACTTCCAGACTTCTTGCTTCTATACGAACGAACTTTAGCCGGGCTAAAGGAGAACTAGCAACAATAAGTAGAGAATATATTGCAAGAAATTTTCAGAAAAACCATGAAAATAGTTATGGCATGATCCCGCCATTGAAGAGTGATGGTTCGGTACGATTGGTGTAGACAATTTAAAAACGAACTCACAGATGTGCATAATGAAGGAGGCCAAGGGCGCAAATCGATCATGAATCAAGTTGACCAATTTGTTCGAGAAAACAAGCGTTTTACGATTTCAGATCTTGCGACAAGATTTTCCGAAATTGCTCGAACTACTCTATACAAGATCGTGTCTGAAAACTTGGGTTACCACAAGTTCTGTGCCCGTTGGGTCCCAAAACAGCTCACAGATATCCACAAGACCCAACGTGTCAATTCAGGAAAAGCATTTATCGAACGTTTAGAAATGGAAGGTGAAGGATTTTTACAGCAAATTGTGACTTTAGATGGGAAAAGCATTTATCGAACGTTTAGAAATGGAAGGTGAAGGATTTTTACAGCAAATTGTGACTGGAGATGGGTCCAGTATGTAAACTTAGAAAGCAAAGAACAGTCAAAGCAATGGATGCACAGTGCACACTATCGAAAAATGATGGCCACAGTTTTTTGTGACAGTAAAGGCATATTGTTGACCGAGTTTATGGAACCTGGAAACACAATAAATGCAGCGGTTTACTGTGAAACTCTACGTATAAGTTGAGAAAAGCCATCCAGAATAAAAGACGAGGAATGCTTACCAAAGTTGTGGTGCTTCTGCATGACAACGCACGACCACACACTGCTGCGCGCACAAAAACTTTAGTGGAGGAGTTCAATTGGGATATTTTTGATCACCCTCCCTACAGTCCTGATTTGGCACCAAGTGATTATCACCTATTCCCAAAATTGAAATCATCCATTGCATCTCAACATTTTGGAAGTAATGAGGAACTTATGAGCGGTGTGAATCACTACCTCAACGCATTGGCGGTGCCATTTTTTAAGGAGGATATACAAAAGCTCGTCCCACGTTACCAAAAATGTATAGATTTAAACGGAGACTATGTAGAAAAATAATTTAGATATTAATAAAACTATATTTTTTGCCAAAATATAATGTTTTTGGTTTCGTTAAAAAATATTTTTCACTTCGGAGGTTGATTTTGGAATAGCCCTTATATCAATTTGGACACTGGCCCCTCGACCAATATTTTTGATACACTCTGTATCTGAATTGTTAACTTTCTCTCTAGGTCAATTGGTCGCGGTGATATTGACAACCGACTCACTTCTACTTAGAGCGCCGATTTAACCAGTCCAACCTTAAAAATAACTTCAACTAACGATTAGAATCTGCGGTAGCACCCAATTCATTGAATTTTGGAAAAAAAATAGCCGGCCAACATGTTGCGGTCACGTTCTCCATTCACTGTAACTGTCTCTCCAGCCTCATCTTCGAAAAAGTACGGGCAAATGATGCCGCCAACTCATAATCCACACCCTACATTGACTTTTTTGGGATGCGTTGGTTTTTCGCGGATCTCGTATTTTGTTTATTTGCGTACCCATCCATCCAAAAATGGACTTCATTGGAACAGATCAAATTCGACGACAATTTTACGAAATGTTACTTTTACAGATCGCTCATTTACGTAATAAGATTGAATAACAAAATTGCGTTGTTAAGTGGTAAAATTGACAAAGATTGTATGACATCTATCAAAAAGATCAACCACAATGAATTCAGTAAATGACAGTATTGACAGCCAGCATCCACACTATCTGTTGGCTCACGCTTTGTATAAGTTAACACATCCTTCGAAACTGTTTACATGTAAACATCACGTAGTCACGTTCCCGATAACGACACGGTGCGACTATAGTTTATCCAAGAATTAATGTCAGTACAGGGAAGAGAGGACATTTGCCTCTTAGTCTGGTTGCAATAACATGCATAAATGTGTCCCTCTTTAAAGCTCTCATAAGGTTGCCATGATGTATGTGATGAATCACCACAAAGAGAAAGAACATTTCGCTTAGGGCTGCCATCTCCCCATTTAAAATAAACAAATAAAAATATTGCTGGACAATATAAATTTCATTTATCTTTTTCCTCACCACCAAGCGGTTGCGCGTTTTTTTTTAGGGTATCCCCAGTAGGCCTAATCCCTTTTTAGTTTGTTTAAAAAAAAAAATTGTTTCCGAAAACAGAAAAAAGAACTAAAAAATATATGTATTTTCATTTATTCATGATAAATATAGTAAACAAAAATATAATTCATAATAAATATAGTAAAGTATAATGTAAAAATATAAAATTTCTTTAATTTAAAGTAAAAATAACTTCATTAATTTATAATATTAAAATCTATTAGTCTGATGAAATAAAGCATAGCAGCCCTTCATCTTCGAAAACTGTAGAACTTCCAATATGGGTTATAATTAGTCGCTTTCCTTTTCCAGATGGTGATCGCAGTCCAGTTGGGAACCCTTCATTAAAAGCTTGGCGTGGTGTTGCAATGGATGGATCCACCCATACTTTCTTCCGAGTATGTCCCTCGGTGAGCCAGGTCTCATCAGTAAAATATATTTTTCTTTTCTCTTCTCGAAATTTTTTTATTTCTCGTATGAAATTATATCACTTCTTTCCAACACCAAGTTTTTACGCTGACGTTTGACGAATTTAAATTTAAGATCTTTTAAGATTGTACAATATGTAAAGTTGATCTGCTTATTTTTGTAATATTTGCATTTTGCTGGGCTTCATACAATATCTTATCGAGCGTTGGTAAATCATTATCCATGAAAAACTGATGGACTATGCGCCTAACGGCACATTTGTCAAAATCATCGACCCTGCTTTTGCGACCAGAATTATTTTTCTTCTTTGAAGGCGAATTGTGGCCTTTAATTTCATTTTCCTTTAAAAGCCTATATACAGTTCGTTCCGTAACAGAAAAGACATCAGCTGCTTTTCTCACGGATTCCGTTTTATTTTTAAGAAGGCATAAAATTTGTTAGTTGCATTAACAATTTGTTGTTTCTTCTCTGCACTTAATTCCTTTGAAGACTTTGTAGCCATTTTTCTATTTAGTCAAAACACGGTTGCTTAAAACTAATTAATCACTATTAATTTGACACAATATCACTACTAATACTTAAGCTATTAAATATGATCGCTAATTGCACAGTCAATGAATTCTAGTTTCAAAACACCGCAAAAATAATCCTTTTTTCTTAAACACAACATTAACAACGACACAACACAGTAATTTGAACCACTATTATTTAACACAATATCACTAAAACGCACATAGTCCAACAATAATATGATCACTTATTGCACTGCTTTGTTGCAATGCATTAAAACAGCGCGCGAATAAAATTTCCTTTTAAAATACAAAGTCGAAAAAAATGGTTTGACTACATTTTAACGGTTTCTCAAAATGAGGAGAAAAAAACGCAGATGATAACACCACCACACATAAAAGCTTCAAACCCCATAAGCTCTGTAACAATAACACTGAAAAATCAGAAACGATATGCTAACATTTGAGAATGGTAACACTGCTTTGATGAGCTTATTTTCAATGCACACATTCAGCAGTAATGGCGAATGGTGATTTTATGATCATTCTGCCCACGGCTATCGGGCAAGCAAGTCATAGGGTTGTTGTGGTTAAATCTGAAATAATTACAACAACAATTGTGCACAAAGTTCAGTGGCTTCGTTTGTGTTTCAGTGGTAATATGCCATTGAGTCCACCTACAGGCACCATTGACTTGTTTTGTTGGATAAGGTATAGAACAACAAATAACCCAATCCGAAAATGATATCATCCCTCGACCTTCTTATCTACAACATCCAGAGTATAAAAGACCAGCACACCAGACTTCGACATGCCCAATCTGACACTAGTTGCAGACCGTATAATGTATTGTATTAGGATTAAAGATTTTAATAAAGTTTTTTTAAGTATTTTAATAAACCGCTTATATGTTAATTTATACAATATATCAATTAGTTTAAACCTTTTGTAGTATTTTATGAGAAAGTGAAGTAAATAAACTAATTTGAATTACGAGTGTAAGATTAAACAAACAGAAACATTAATTTCTATTTACAAAGTAATCAACTTGAGGAATTTGGGATATTTTTGAAGACAAATGGGCAAGATTGGCGAAATTGATGTCAAGTAACCGTCAGAGAGGACGCAATGGATCTGCAGCGTTTTAGTAGATTCCCGCATAGATAGCCTTTCTACTTCAGCTGCATTGTTGTGGTCGGGTGGCGAAAACAGTTGAACAAGAGCCAAAATAACATAAATAAATTCGTTAACATTCCTTCGGTTAAAAGTCATTTAAGCTCAACATGCCAAATAAAAGTTCTTGTAGTTCTGGTTCGACTAAAGCGCTTCAAAACACATTCACAAACAATTAAAGAGGTGATATACCATCTTGATCAAAAAGTTCCCGGACACACCCACCGTGCGGCGCTTCCATTGTTCCGATTTGAGTTCTGTTTGTTTTGTTTGTTTTGTTTGTAAATCTGTTGTTGAGATTCCCTCTAAATCTTAGCGTTATAGCTTGACATTTGCAAAAGTTACGTAGCCAAGAGTACATCTAGCTCTGTGTGTGTTGGCGGTTGTTTACAATCTTAGAAATGGATTTAAATTTGCAACAACGAACTTGTACTTGTACGGATTTAATGGTGCGCCAACGTTGGAAATGTTGGAAATGTTGGAAAAGTGTTTCCGCAACGATTCTCTAAAGAAAACGGTCGTTTACCAGTGCCACGAGCGGTTCAAAAGTGGTCTTGAGTCAGTTGAAACTGATGAACGCAGTGGCAGACCATCGAC
The DNA here is from genome assembly GCA_963966105.1 of Volucella zonaria. NCBI lineage: Eukaryota > Metazoa > Arthropoda > Insecta > Diptera > Syrphidae > Volucella > Volucella zonaria. The sequence goes on along the minus strand of OZ014533.1, from coordinate 52,250,777 downwards.
ATCGAAAACCGACGAAAACATTGATGAAGTAAAAGAAATGTTGGTCAATAACCTCAAATTAACCATCAGAGAGATAGCGGAGGACTTGAACATTGCCTATGGATCCGCCCAAGACATTATGGTTAATGATTTGGGTTTCCGCCGTGTAGCAGCAAAGTTGGTGCCAAAAGACCTCAATTTCATGCAAAAAACAGATCGTGTTGACGTCGCAAAGAGATGATTTGCATCAAAAGGATCATTACTGGTGACGAGACGTGGGCTTATGAGTACGACACGCAATCCAGACATCAGGCAAGTAAATGGCGCTCACCAAATGAGCCGAGACCATAAAAACCACGTCGTTTTCAGTCAAAAAAGAAGGCAATGCTCACGGTTTTCATGGATTACAACGGTGTAGTGCATCATGAATTTTTGCCAGAAGGCCAGACAGTAAACAAAGAGTAATATTTGGGCGTTATGAGACGTTTACATGAAGCAATTCGCCGAAAGAGACCAGAATTGTTGGCAGAAAGCTCGTGGATTTTGCACCATGATAACGCACCGTCGCACAGTGCCATCATTATTCGTAATTTTTTTACGAAAAATGCAACAAATACCATCCAACAGCCACCGAATATAACAAATGTTTCGAGGATTGGATCAAGCGCTGGCATAAGTGTGTTGCAGTCGATGGGGATTACTTTGAAGGCGACAATATAGATTTACTCGTAGATGAACAAACTTGAATTTTGAATTTTCTGAATAAATTTTGGTCAAGGTGGTAGCCCAAGAGTTTCTGCGGCTCCACTTCCGGTGCACAGTGTAAAAGAGCTGCATCTTCTCTTGGACGATTCGAATTGTAATTTTGGTGGGGGCTGAAGCCCCCATTTATTGGCTTAATACAAGCTTAATCTAACTTAAAAACTAACAGAAAGACTTAAGAGCTAGGGACCGAGCAAGTGATGGAGGAGATATTGTTGAGACGAGGAGTGCCCAGGTGGAAACCAAAAAGGGAGAGGTTTGAGTAGACCTTTCGGAGCATTCGGGAGATTGGTTCGTTGGAGCCATAAGAGGTGCAGTGGACCGGTAGATAGAAGAGACGAGGCCAACGTAGATTGCAGAGGTTGGTATTGAAGGAAATGGAGTTCAAAATGTATGCACAGTCGATGGAATCTGAGAGAAGTCAATGAATGAAAAGAATGTCTGTAGTATTCCTACGTTCTTCTAACGAATTCATATTTAGAAGTTTGAGGTGGTCCTGATGGGGAGGTAAGATTAAAGGGTTGTTCCACGGCAGACCATGGAGAGCAAGTCAGAGGAATCGACGTTCAATACCTTCGATTCGGGGGACCAAGCTTGACTGGCATACTTAAGCAGGGGACGTACAAAAGTAACATAGAGGGATCTGGTTATATACTGTTTGGAAAATTCCTTGGACCACCGTTTAATAAAGCTTTGAGGATTATCTTATCGATAAGCGAACGGAAATTAAGCTCACAGTCGAATAATATGCCAAGGTCTTGAACAGACTGAATCAGGGGAATTGGTTGACCGTGGAGAAAATAAAGTCGGGGAGGAGACGGGTTGCATTTACGTGAGAAGGTTATAGATTGACATTTGGCTATATTAAGTTCTAAGCAGTTTTTGAGGCACCAGATTGAAAACCGATCAAGGTCTTCTTGAAGAAGGGCAGAGTCATGGGGAGAGGAAATAGTTTTAAAAAATTTTGTGTTGTCAGCGTAAAGGGAGAGGGAGGAGTGTTAAATGACCCTCTCAACATCGTTGATAGTAAGAATGAAGAGAAGAGAGTCAAGATGGCTGCCTTGTGGAACTCCAGATGAGGCCAAGAATGGAACAGAAAGGGCGGATCTAAACCGAACACTATAATATCGGTTTACCAGGTAAGAAGAAATCCATTTTAATAAGAGAGGCTCAAAGCCAAGAGCAGACAATTTGAAGAGGATCAATTGATGAGATTCCTTATCAAATGCTTTAGTGAAATCAGTTGCGATAACATCGATTTCTTTGCCATTTTCTAAGGCTGAGAGAGCAAAAGACACGAATTCAACTAGATGTGTGGTAATTGATCTACCTTATAGAAAACCATGTTGTTGGGGTGAAATAAAAGGCTTGCATTTGAAGCTTAAGGCTTCGTATAAAATGCTTTCAAAGAGTTTGGGTATATGAGAGAGTTTAGCAATGGGACGGTAATTGGTAACTTCATGCTTAGATCCCTTTTTGTGTATCGGGATTATAAAAGAGGTCTTCCAAATCTGGGTAAATTCTCCCTGTGTAAGGGATAGACGAAGAAGGTAAAAAAAGGATAGAGGCAGGTTGGAAGAGCACTTTTTTAAGAAACATGGCGGGGAGTCCGTCTGGGCCAGGTACAAATTCATCTTTAAGATTTAGTAAATTTTCTTCATTAACTGCAGGATCGAAATTTTGAGTGAGAAAAGGACCAATGGAGAAATTTGGTAGATCACTGAAGTAAGAGGAATCTGGTACGAAGGAATTATTGCCAAATGATTGTTTGAAAACTGTATCAAAAAAGTTGGCGATGGTAGGAGGATCACTTGAAGATTTGGTTTTGAAAGCGAGAGAGGAAGGATAACCATCAAATCGAAAAAAGGACTTGGGGTCAGTTATGAGATTGGTTTACGCACTAGTCAGGTAGCGCTGGTAGAGGGAATTATAGAGTTCATTGAAATGAAGATATGTACCTAGATAATTTGAATAGTCGGAAGAAGAGTGGGTGTGAAGGAATACCGCCCATAACTAGTTTCTTTTGTTTCGTAGAGAGCGAAGTCTACGATTATACCAAGGAGGGGATGTAGAAATCAGGCACATAAAGGGAGATGGGTTTGAATATTTCTCTGTAAAAAATGGAGAGGGCAGCGACCAGAGATAGATTGGTAAACTCAAAAGAAGCCCTGCTTAGATAGGTATTGATTTTGCAGAAATTAGCTTTGTGAAAATTGTAAGAAAATAGAACTGCGGGGGGAGGCAACTGAAGGGGAGAGTTTTGGAAAAATGAGAGAAGAAGTGGAGGATGAAAGTTATCAATAGTTGAAAGAGATAGGGGACAACGCGGTACTGAGGAGTTGATGGGATCAGCTATGAAGATAAGGTGTAATTGCCTTTCCATATAGTTGGAAACGTCACTGACTTGGCATAGACTAGAGTCTGTTAGCCGATCTAAAAAGAGGCATTCCTTAGTAGAATTGGGATTGGAAGCGATGAAAAAAGATAGGTCTTCAGATGGAGTCCTCTTCAGCTGAGGCAGATTAAAATCGCCGAAGATAATGGTATCATCAAGCGAGTCTGATAAGTCGGTCGAATTGTCAATTGCTACAATAGCAAGTTGGTAGGATTCGATAGGTTGCGCCGGTAGAATGTAACGACATATAACATACAAGCATGTACGAGTAAGTGTTATTTTAACCGACACAAAGTCGAGCTTTGGAGAAGATAAAGTTGCAACGAGAGAGGAGTCCAAGCTAGTAGGACACCTCGACAAGAAAGAGGGAATAACTCCTGGTTTTTTATGTTGGGGATAAGATTAGTTCGTAGACGGCTCCGATCTAAACAATGTTAACTTCGCTGTGAAGTGCTTTGCCTACTAAACTTTTGATGGTTATGCAAAGTACCGAAAACATTATAGCTCAAGCCCTTTATTTTTGAGATTTACAATTGATTTAGGATGTCTACGGTTTATATGATAGCTTTATACAGGGTTATCCATTTTCAGCTTGAAAATTCAAAAAATTTCTTAATCTTAAAAATCCGTATACAAAATATAATGGTTAGACTACGCTAATATATTTCATATGTATATAGTCTGCTCTATATTTCTTGCACCTCTGGATTCCATATTTGTAGTCTTCGATGACTTTTCGGCACATTACTGGCTGTATCTTGGCTATAACTCGCCCGGTGATGTTTTTCAAGTGCTCTGGCATCTGAGAATAATCGAAATAGACACAACTTACCGCCATTCCGCCGTTTGAGGCGATGCGCCCATTAAACGTTTCACGAGAAGCTTCTGCTATCTGCTATGGCATGTTGCATCATCTTATTGGAACCACGTATACTTCAGATGAAAATCGTGGATTTCGTGATAATCGGGTTAACATGCGCTTATTTCCAGAGATATTGGTCGCAATTATTTGACTTTAGATTATTTTTTTTTGTTTTCTTTATATTGTAGAAAAGTAAGGACCGATGACGCCGCTTAGTCACTATACGTATACAGCTAACAGGACTCTTTTTTAACTTAATGGTCACTGCTGAATCACTTTTTTTTTCTTTTCTTTTAAAAAAGAACTTAACACTCAAGTGGATATGACTCCACGTAAAGTGCTTGGGAACGTGTTAAATTTTTAGAAAAATAAGACATAGAGAGAGGGGCAGATGCTTGGGCTCAGTTGTTATTTCCCTCCAACATTTAAATTATTAGTATAAACTGATTTGTTGTTGTATTTTAGGCAACCACCCATCTCACGAGATTTTAGTTGCCGAAAAAAAGGATGTCTTTCGGGCGTGGCATGCATACGATGCTCACGACGCATGCCAGACCTAGAAAGGGAATTGGAAGATCAAAGTATCAAACCTCCAAGCCACGGACGTGCTCTTAAATATCGTGATTCGCTTATGGAATGCCCTGCTTAGCTCTTTATTTCCTAGTCATTATAACCTTCAAACATTTAAAACCAACGTTCACCGGTAACAGTCTTTCCATCCTCTCTGATTTTCCTTCGCCCGGGCTGTGTGCAATCATTTTAAGGGCACTTAAATCCTTTGAGCGCGCGCAAATTATAAAAAAAAAAAATGCAAGTGGAGCGAACTATACAAATAAAAGCAATGAAAGACGGAAAAACCGTCCAACTTGCGACACCTCAAGACAACTACGAGTACTCGTATGTCCGGAACTTAGCAAATCCAGAACAAGTAAGATTCTCTTAAAAAGCAGAGCTGAATACGCTTGTTGGATTGCTCACAAACCACAATTTTCTGTTGACGTATGCAATAAAGCTGCGCCTTACCGACCACGGCCTCTGCTGAGGCCGGGAGCCACGGCAGCATAGCCTCCCTTTTTTGTGGTATTGTTCCTGCTTCAGTAATTTATGACGATAATCAACGGCAGACGAAAAGCGGAAACCAGAACTAGGAACCGCAATCAAATCCCTATCCCTTCCAATTCCCTCAACCGGGCATCACAACGGGTCTACACAGAAATTAGTATGATGACGTTTAGAATGGACTCGGCTCCAGATACCTCATCTACCCGGTAACCTAGCCTAACCTACTCTGTGCACAATACTTCCAGTCTGCGTTGGTCAATAATATTAATTACTGTCAGCACGTATATTACGGTTACTCATACGTAACCGGTATATTACGGTTACTCATGTATGTATAAAAAAAACTTTTCGCCTAGAAAGTTATGCTATAGAAGTGCAACGTCACGAAGCTCGACAATTAGTTAAAATAACGATGCTCACCCTAGATTCAAGGTATTTTTAGAAAACTTTTTTTTGAAAAAAAGCCAGTTTTCCTTATTGAGAAATTTTTTGGGGGGTATTTATCACTTCTTTATAACCTTATTAATTTCGGCACTCTATATAATCTCGATAAATAACAAATGCTGCACCTATTCCCATGTAAATTCTCTTGCGAACTCCAACTTAGGAACACGGACACGAGATGGAGCGTCGGCATCCCGCGATCGTATTCCTTATCTCACTTATAAGCAACAAAACAACATTATCATGTAGTAAACAAAACGCAGGAAAACAACATTATCATGTAGCAAACAAAACACGAATATACTCGGCAGCACTCGTATAAATAGCATTAATATTGTGACAAGTATTATCTACTTGTTAACTGGCGAGAGTTATGTATTTATCCAGCCTTTACAAATACAATAAAACACAACTTATTTGGATACTGTCTTTTTACTTCAAGGTCTTTCACACGACTTGTTATCTTAAACTAACTTAGCATCATACCTAGAATAATACAAAACATTAGGTACATCGTACAATGAAGAGTTGATAGTTAATAGCAGTTACGAGTAACAATCTTTTTTTTTTATAATTTGCGCACGCTCAAGGGATTTAAGGTCCCTTAAAATGCTTGGACACAGCGCGGGCGAAGGAAACTCAGGGAGGATAGAAAGAGAGGTACCGGTGAACGTTGGTTTTAAATATTTGAAGGTTATAATGACTAGGAAATAAAGAGCTAGGCAGGAAATTCCATAAGCGAGTTGTACGGCTTAGGAATGAATCAAGATATTTTAGAGTACGTCCGAAAGTTGGCTTGGAGTTATTCTGATGAGCACTCATAGCGAGACGGATGTTACTGTTAAAAGTTTGAAGGGGCGGAATGCTACTGGCGATTCCACTGGTGGTGGAAATAGCGGCAAAACAGAGTGAGGCACAAGACATTACGTCGGTGTTCGAAGGCGTCCATTGTTTGGTGATATTAGTATCACCTATGAGTTTTATCGCACGGTTTTGAATCCTATCTAGCAGGTGCGGAGATGTTTTAGGAGCATTGTACTCCAATTTTGGGCGGATGAATGCTTTATATATTGTGGCCAGATCAGAGGGGATTAAATATCTCTTACATCGCTTGAGGAACGCTAGACATTTCGCAGCATTTTTGACGACATCGAATATGTGATCATTCTAACGTAAGTTGTCACTGACACGCATACCGAGAATGGAAAGTTTATCGGTTACGACGATGCAAGTGCTATTCATGGACAACGGCTGGGTCTTTAAATTTCGACAGCAGACAGCATTGTGTTTTGAAACATTAAATTCTACTCTGTTAGTGGTTCCCCAATTAGTTATGCTGTTAATATCAGAATTTAATGAGCTTAACATACCCTGCCGCTCCCGTTCTACAACCGAAGAGCAGGGACGTGAGTTCAGGAACGAATATGAGAAGCAGAGAGTACTATCGTCGGCAAAGGAATATATTGGATTAGAAGTAGCAGACAAGAGATCGTTGATGAAAATTAAAATTAATTAATTCAAGACAACTTGAATTGAACGCTCCGAAAGGTAATTTCTAATCCATTGAAGAAGAGAGTCGTTGATCCCAAAAGCACGCATTTTCGACAAAAGAGCCTGATGCCAAACTCTGTCAAATGTACGCTTTGGTTCCACTTTTCGGTGAGACATGCCATCAAATCACCAGTGGAAGTGTTGCTACGAAAACGATATTGCCGATCATTGAGAAGTTTTCGTGTTTGGAGATATTTCATGAGCTGACGGTTTATCAGCGTTTCCATGACCTTGGAGAGAAGGGACGTAAGTGCAATGGGTCTGTAGGAGAACAGAGAGGAAGATTCGCCTTTTTTAGGGACGGGCTGGACAAATGCTGTTACAGTTCGAAAGAGTATGATTGATGAAAAAGCTTACGCAGTGGTTTTGCCAGGAAGGAACCTCTTCAGAGGGAGTGGAGATATACCATCTGCACCAGCGGATTTTAGTTTAAAGTTTGGCTCGTTTAAACTTTTTCGATTTTCCTCTGTTGCGTTGGTCTTGAAGGACAGGCAAAACGTTTCTCTAACCCTGACAGCCCCTTTACAGCTCAAGTTGTACCACGCCTTTTCTTTCTATGGTTTCTCATTCCAAAGGGAATGGTGTCTGTGATCATATCAGCAGGGGCATCCACGTCGTTATCGAGGAAACATAACGACGATTCTTTTTGGAATCTTTTTTCTAACTGTGTGGTCTGTGTACGAGAAATTAGCTGATATGACACAATGGTCCGACGAGCCTAGAGGGGAGATCATTGTATTGCATTGATGTGGCTGGAGCAATTCTGTTGTTGGGGTGTTCTATGCTGCCTAACTTCTTGGAGTTGACAAACAAAAGCCAAGCAAAACAAGCCAAATTTTGTTGTTAAGCTGAACTCATCCATTAAGTGTGCATGATGCGTTTGGTGTTGTTACCAAGTAATGTCTAGGCAGGTACTTTAATGTAACCAAGATGATGCTGATGTTTTTTTTTATGCAAGTAACTCGTGCATTGTGCACTCACCCACGATGCCCCTCTACTGCTCTTGGCTCCTTCCGTTACTCCCTATCATTTTGTTCCCTATTCCGAGCCTACCGACTTTTCATTCCTCTCCCATGTCTCATCCTGCGCGAGTTGCTTCAGCAAGCGCGCTACCCCTTCCCGTTTTCTGTCGCTTTTCAATGTTATCGAATTTTTAGCATTCAAAACGTGATATTTGTTAAGGACAGTTTGAAGTGGAATATCTTTATTGATTGCGTAGGAGCACTATTGATGGAAATAGTCATAAAACATCGTGAGCCAACAAACACTTTATCTTTGTTGGATAATATTAGCGTCATTTACGTGTACAAGTATTATCGCATGGCTTTGAATGCCATCTAGTGAGTGTAAAAGGGACAAAGGATTCGTTTCTTTAGAGTTCGGAACCACTTCTTTTCGCTTTTTCGTTTCATCGGAGTTCGAAATTAATTCATGTCGCTTTTTCGTTTCATCGGAGTTCGGATAAAAAGATTCACATCAGATCTGTGGTTACTTCGCGTGAAAGCCGTCAAGTATTTTAATTTAATTAAGTAATTTAATTTTGGTGATTAGGAATGGCGACGATAAAAAAGCGACAACGTAAACGAACGCCTTAAGCAGTACCCTGAAACAGATTTCATAAAAAGGCTTTGTGTCTCTGGGCTGTGATATAATCTATGTAAATAAGGTTATCACGATGGAAATCAAGCGAAGAAGTAAATTTTTAAATCATCGTTTCTTGATACTTCGCTTACACAGAGACACTCGTATCGTCCCAGGTGTTTTACAGATGGGGTGTACCAAAGCGAAAATTAAAAGGCTTCAATACAAGGTAGGGTAAAATTAATGTCACAATGTGAATGTGCCATCATTTTTGCAAATGGCGTTAAGTGTCATTATGCTTTGACATTTATGTTCTAAGGTAGACTGATAGAACATTAGTTGACAATAAGCAATGCAGCGATACACACATAAAGAACGCGGAATTATTACTACTGCTTATTTGACCAATCTCCGGTCTGTTGTTTTAACGCAGCGTGAATTTCGTTGTCGTTTTACTCGTAGTGCTGCACCATGTGCACGAACAATTAAGCGTTTGGCTAAGCGTCTCATGCAATCTGGGCCCACTAAAGATGTCGCAAGAAGTAACCGGCCCCGTATTGCTCGTTCGACAAAGAATACCACTGCTCACGTCCGAGAGAGTCCACAAACATCGACGATGTTGCACACAATTTGGCATCAGCATTCGTTGCATCGAATTTTGGAGAGAGACCTGAAATTCTTCCTTCTTCTTGCTATGGGGCTTTTTGAAATTACGGGCTTACCAAAACAAACCACAAACCTTGTAAGTCTTGAATGCCAACATTGAAAAAGTAATCAGCAATTTAGAGCCAGTGAGTATGGCCCATATACATAACTCTAGATGCCTCATACTCGTAATTCTCTCGATGAGTCTTTCTTCGGCTATCCTTAGAAAGCGATTGAGGATGAATCATATGTTTGACTAAGATCTTAAGTGTTATTGTCTTATTGTTTCCAGTGATGCACGTCCAGCTTTTCAATCAAGGGTCTCTAAAATCATCAAGTGTCCCAGCGCCTAACAGAAGTTGATTTTTTGCTGCTTGAATATCTCGTAGAGATACGTAGCAGTCTTTAACCACCTCAGTTTGCTATCTAGAATAAGTTCTGGGTTAAGATAAGGGCAACAGTTGCGTGTCTAAGAGGAGAGCATACCTAAAGCATATTGAAATATGCTAGAGGCTGTCCATAGCTGTTTGACCGATACGTAGAAAGTGACGTTGTCTGGGTTAGCTACTACCCCATAATCGTGGATATGGTATATAGATTCAATAAGAGATTATATAGTACACCTCCTTGGCAGTTCCTCCGGTTTTGTATATTAGAACACCCACCAAAGGTTGCATTTATAACTCTGTTGTTGAGAATAAAGTAAAATAAAATGCAGCAGTCATCTATGTCTAGTTCTGGGTGAGAAGTGATGATCAGGGAAATGTTGAAAGCTTCCTCAATGTCAAGGAATCCCACTGTCGCATATCTTTCGAAAATTGTTCAGTGGGTCATCGGAGGCAGCATCTCTCTATTTCGTAGGCGTGTTGAGATTTGGATAGTTTTTCGTAACATTTTTCGGGAATTATTGAGAGTAGGAATTACAAGATGATAAGTCTGATAAAAAAATAACTTAAAAATTCTAAGAAGTCGTCGTTCAGTTGTTCACTATTGACTTTGATGTTTTCACTGAATTGCACTCGATTGATATACTCGCATAGATCTAAAGCTAGTCTTTATACGAGTACATACCTCAATTTTTGAACTAAATAATTTGCTCAACGATTATTGTAGAAATTTCTATCATTGACATTACCAGCAATTGATCTAAGTATATTTTTCCCAATTGTAATACGCAATGATTAATCTATAATAGATATGAGTACGATAAGGCATACACTAAGGCATACCGCAGAACAGAACAGGAATCCCCTTGATAGTATATCATATTTCCATAATCAAATCTAATGTCACTTCTGATAGAGTGGGTTAATTTACGGTGCGCCCCAATTCACACGGTAAATTATTTCACTTATATGAAATCAATTGATTACTTTAACAAATTTGCAATGTCATTAATATTTGGCAAGCAATGATTGTACTGCGATAGTTAATATCAAGAAACTTACTCAGTTTTTCATTTGTGATAGAGTTGTACTTTTTAATCATATTTTACAGAAACGCGTGATGATTCAATGGACTTGATTTTGATCTTGAAATGTTTTTATTCGTATCAACAATTAATATGAAGAAGCATGTGAGTTGATGAACGGTGAATTTTTAGAATTCCAATGCAAAGATTCGTCATAAGCCAGGTACATTTATCCAATATACACTTATGTGCTTTTTCGGGATGGGGTCGGAGATTTAAAATTCCTAATAATTTGGAACAAAAATATTAGTAGCAGCAACAGTTTCTATTTTTGTAGTGGGCTGCAAGGCTTCGTATGAGAAGTTCGGTCTCAGATGAGGACTCCCACAAAAGTATAGTGGGTAATGTTTTTAAGATATTGAACACGTCCTCGTCCTATATACGGCTGACGACACGGCGTAGCACGAATTTCGTGTTGGTTTAACAGTTTTTTCCGTTTCGACTTACACTCGTGTATCAGCGGCTTGTCATTATTAAAATTTACCCAAAGAACGCCGACGGATGAGAAGGGCGACGTGACTATAGAAATTTTCTTCGACCTCAACCTCACTATGTTAAGGTCGTGCTAGCCGAGTTGAATATTAAAGAAAGCATTTTTAGCCAGACGATTAAAAAATTCAGCCCCCACGACCAATTTTATCACAACATAATAAGGCCGATTAGGACCTTCACCACACCCTATCACTACCCGAGATGCCAACATCGGCTCCGTTTGTGCGTAACAAAAGCCGTACGGAACCTGATGCGGGAAAAGCTCAAAGATGAGAAGTTGCAAATATCCAGTACTAGCTGCGACTACTACTACTTCGCGCAATAGGCGCATATGTATTTCCCGTTATTCGCTCTACCACTGCTTGCTCCTCGAATTAAAGTACAAACAAAGTCCAATATAGGACAAAAATCCTTTTTGATAGTACCAAAGGAAAGCGTATACTATATTTCATTATATCCAACTCCGCTATATCCAAAAATGGGGGTCAAATGATCATCATAACGATAATGACAGCGATTGAGGTAAGGCACTACATATCCAAGCTTTCAAAGCGGCCAACATAGACAAGGATCAGTGCTTAATTGCAGCCAAAGTACGTCAACGGACTGCAGATCGCGTATCCCTAAATTCTCGATAAGCCCTATGCAACCTGCATCAAGCGCTGACGATCGATACCAAGTGGCTAACAGAAACGTCGAAAATGATGTTAGAGGTTTTTCACCCGGCTATCTTCCTGAAACTTCTGGTTGGATGAAAAGTGCAGTAAAATAATTCGCATAGAAAGTGACGCTGTGTAGAAGGACGATTGCGACTCGTACGTTCTTCGAGAAAAGGAAGAAACGTCACCTTTTTTGGATGAAGAAACAAGAACATGGCAAGCTTGCGATCGAGCAAATGAAGAGGTGCCACACCAGGAATACTATTCAAAAAAGAGCGAAAGAGATTAACAAATAAACCTAGTGGCAGCTTTACAGTCGTGCTGAGAATATGGAGAATCATGCCTACAGACTGTTAAAAGGCGAGGATGAGGAACTAGCTCCCTACCATGTGGTGGATTGCCGTGGGTCTAGTGGTAGGGTATTGTTTTCTCAATTGGACGGTTCGGGGTTCAATACCAGCCGTGCCCGGAAGACATTAATTTTTTAGGCACCTAAAATCTCGTGAGATGAATGGTTGCCTAAAATACAACAACAAATCAGTTTACACTAATAACGTAGTCTCCCCATTAAATGTTGAATGCCACCCATGGAGCGAAATAACCACTGAGGCCAAACATCATTCTTTCTTTCTCTATCCCATTTTCCAAAAAACTTGTATTCATACCCACTTGAGTATTAAGTTCTTTTTAAAAAAAAAAAAACAGCTCATTGTACTATATATCAGATCTATTCAATTTGCTCGCTTAATTCGTGTGCTACTTACACCGAAATTTTAGCACAAGACCAAGCCTTTTGATGTAATCCAACGCCTTTGTCTAATTAACTCTAAGCGCAGCTCTAAGCTTTAAAGCCACATCTACGGATGTTAATGTAGGATCTGTTCGAAACACGTTGCTTAGCACTTTTCAATGAACATTTGATGGTCTTCCTGATCAGGGTTCATCTTTCAAAGAAAAATCACCTGAAAAGAATTTATAAAACCACCTTAGGCTTGTTCAAACAGTTACTGCGGTCTCTTTTAACACTCCACATAAGTTTCTTTCAGCATGCACGTATACAATGACTCAAGTGTTCTTTTTCTTTACACATGATGACGATTCGAAAGTTTAACAATTTTCGACTAACAAGCAAAAATTTACATAAATCACCTGCTGCCAGATAGTCCACTTACCCAAACCGATTTTATTATTGTAACTTCAGATTATGTGCATGTGATAAAAAACAACGGATCTTCCCTTATACCAAATATTATCGACACCTCCGCATCTATCTGAGCCTTGGTGATTGATAAATTGCCGACCTCGAATTGAATAATAGAACCACGTTGTCGCTTTTGAAAGCTAACCCAGAAAAAAAAAGAAAGCATCATTTATTTCAAGTTTTGACATTTCATATTGTTCATTCACAAATGTAGATCGTTAGCAATAGTTCACAATAGAAAGTATGTGACAGTCTTCCCCACTAAATATTATTGGGCTTGGTAGGGTACGACTGCTTTACGGATTCTTTTAGATCTTCTTGGCTCCGTGGTTTGTTTTGGCCCCTCGTCGTTTCCACCTGATGGCATCAATTCTGTTGTTACCATTGGATAGTTGTCATTAACCTCCGCCTCAGTATTCTGCGTCTGTCCTACTTCGGCTGCATCGTTTTCACTCCCACCTAAGCTCACAGTCCTCGGTACCAATTCGTGTCCTCCAATTTTAAATGGTATTGGAGAATCAGAAATATTACCTTTGACCAGTGTTGATCTCATTTGGTCGATAAGATGTACCATCCACATCCACCAGGTAGTGCAAGTAACCATCTCAATGAGTAACTTTCCCGAACTTCCACTTACACTCCTTGTTTTGGTAGTAGCGGACTTGAACCAAATCTCCAATGTCGAAATTCCGCTTGCACTCGGGGATTTCCTCTCTCTCCCCATATTTGTAGATTTCATTAAATCCAGTCTAGTTCGAAAATTAAATTTCAGCATCAACTCGGCAGGGCTTCTTCCTGTTGTTGTAGATGGAGTCTTCCTATATTGAATAAGTAAACGATGTACGAGTAGCTTGGTATGGAAATCTCTGAAATCATTGACTGATGAATGTAATCCATTCTTAAGAATCTGTACAAAACGTTCCGCTTGCCCGTTTGTAGAGGGATGTGCTGGAGAAGTAAGCTTATAGCTTATGCCGTTAGATTTCAAAAAGTCACGAAATTCTTTGGATGTAAAATTAGAACCATTGTCAGATACCACCGTATTTGGAATACCAAACCTGGCGAATAATTCCCTTAATGCTCGGATGGTATTGAAACTTGTAATTCGGCTCATCGGAAATACCTCCAACCACTTTGTCTTCGCATCGACAATCACCAAGAAGTAGCGTTCCATAAACGGCCCAGCAAAATCCACGTGTAAACGCTGCCAAGGTTGCGCTAGTACTTCCCATGGATGCAACTTTCGCCGGTTCTGTAAGCACTTTTGCACAATCACGGCAACTTCTTACCACCTCTTCGATGTCTCGATCAATTCCAGGCCAGTAGCAGTAGCTTCTTGCTAATGCCTTCGTCTTGACAATTCCGATGTGCGCAACGTGTAGCTCGTTTAAGACTTTCCCACGTAGTAAGTTAGGTATAATAATGCGTATTCCTCTATACAGGCAACCATCATGCAGCATCAGTTCGCTTTCCATACATTTGTACAGCGAATTCAAAGTCCGCCTGGTTTGTGTTTGGATGACTAGTAAAGATAGATCCTTGTCCTTTTTAATTTCCTTGGATATATCTTTATTGGTGACAGGTAAGAAATTCTCCTAAAGCTGGTAAATTTCGTACATTTTGTAAGTATTATCATCTTGTATCTCTAGTGGGTTTCTGGAAAGAAAATCGGCGTTAATATGTTTTTTGGTATTTTTGTATTTAATTGTGTAGTCGAATCCACTAAGAAACAAAGCGTAGCATAGCAGCCTCTGGGCTGTAAGTAAAGGTAAATTTTTTTCTGGGCTAAATATTGAGATAAGCGGCTTATTATCCGTTATCAGTGTAAATTCTCTTCCGTAGCAATAATCGAAAAATTTATGTACACCCCAGTAAATTGCCGTTGCTTCGTTATCCAATTGGCTGTAGTTTTTTTCGGCTTTCGTTAAACTCAAATGGAATCAGAAAGTTCTCATTCATAATCTCTTCCTTCAGAGATTCAAACGAATTCTGACACTCCGCAGACCAAATAAATTTATTATCTTTCCGTAGTAATTGATACAGAGGATGTAGTTTCGTTGACAAGCCCGGTATAAATTTATGGTAGTAGTTTACCATACCTAGAAATTGGGGTAACTGGGTAACTTCAGTCGGCGGCTTGATTTTGGAAATGGCAATGATTTTGTCCGGTGTTTTATGTAGTCCGTCCTCGTTGATTTTATGTCCCAAATATATGACACTTTTTTCAAACATCTTGCACTTAGATTTGTTCAAATGTAGGTTGAATTTCCGCAGTTTGTCAAGTAGGAGATTACGTCGGTGATATGTTTCTCCGAGAGTCTTACCCATAACAATGATGTCGTCGAAGAAACAAGCTGTACCTTTGAGATTGTTTATGATATGTTCGTCCTTAAACCGTTGCCATATGTTGGGTGCTGACTTCATGCCAAACATGAGCTTGTTTACTTTGTAGAGACTCTTTGTAGTGCTTATGGTCTGTAGAAGCGCGCTCTCCTCTGACATGCTAAGATGTAAATAAGCTTTATAAATGTCAAATGTACAAAAATATTCACCGTGTTTAAGCTTTTGATACAGTTCATCTATCGTTGGGATCGGGTATTTGTCGTTCCAATAAGTTTGTTCAATGTAACTTTGTAGTCTGCACATAAGCGTATCGATTTGTCGGATTTTGTGACAGGGACAATTGGTGTTCCCCAATCTGAGTGCGCAACTCTTTCGAGAATACCGTCTTTCTCCAATCTTGTAATCTCATCTTCAATCAGTGGTCGAATCGCATATGGAACTGATCTTGGTTTTACAAATATAGGAGACGTACCCTCGCGTAATTTTAATATTCCTTTGACATCGGGGATCGTTCCAATTTTCTGCTCAAATACCTCTTTGTGATTGTCGAAGATATTATTCTTTAGACGGTTGACGTCTTTCTCTGTAAAGATATCGACTGAATTAATTTGTAATAACTTAAGTGCATTTACCCATTCACGTCCCAAGAGTGTATCAAACGGACCCTTTACTATGTATAGGTCGGACATAACCTTCCGTTTGTTGTATTCAACTATTACCTGAGACTTGCTAAAAGCGGGTATTGTAGCATTATTGTAAGTCCTAAGCATTATGGTTGTCGGTGTTATTTTTGCATTTGGCCAGTTGGAAACAAAAGTGTTGTAGTTCATCATAGATATGGCCGTAGTTGCGTATCGACATTTTGGTGTACTTTGATGGAATTTAAGTTTATTTTTCCCACGTTTGCAATATTTAGCACGTTTAACTCGTATGGCCTGTCCTCCGGTTGTGTTAGCTGACATGAAACTGACAAATTGCAATCAGCAGGCGATATCTGTAGTGTATTTGTTTGCCTGTGAGATGCTTGTGCTTTTATACACACCGAAGACACATGGCCACTCTTATGACACTTCTTGCAGTACAAGTTGGTTGCTCGACATTTATTGGCCTTGTGGTTATGCATTCCACATCTATAACAAACAATTTTATTACTTCTCAACGAAACGTTCGTAACTTTAGGGCTGTTGGAATTTGTTGTAGTTCTCTTTGTCCGTGAATTTTGTATTGACCCATTTGTATATACTTGATGAATATTCTGCATGTTGCGGCTTTCGGTTTTTGATGCTTCCATTGCAAGTGCATTTTTCATGCCCCCGAATAAATTGTGATCGTAAATGTGTGCTTAGAGCTGACTTTCTACACGCCTCGCACGTGAAGTTGCAGTATACGCTCAACTTTTTCAACTCTGCTAAATAGTTGGCCACCGATTCTCCTTCGTGCTGTAGTCTCAGTAGTCTCATGTTGTTCGGTGATTTCGTTCGGCTTTGGACTGAGGTGATCTTTCAAAGGCTTGATTAAGTCGCCGTAGGACTTTGCGTCCGGTTCATCTGGAGCTGTTAAGTTTGACAAAAGCATATAGTATCTAGCACCTATACAATTTATTAAAACTTGCCGCTTATTTGTAGAGTCTGTAATATTCCTCAAAACTAAGTAGTTTTCCAATCGTTTGATGTAATTTGGGAAAGGTTCCTCATTTTCGTTGTAATGATCGAAGTGTAAATTTGGAGGTCTGGAAATCGATTATAAATTCTGGATTGCAGTTGTAAGTGCCTGTATGATTTGCTGCGTAGTTTCGGCCATCGCTTGGATTTTTCTTAATCTTTGAATATCCTCGTCGCCACTGATAAATTTCCGACCTCGAATTGAATAATAGAACCACGTTGTCTCTTTTGAAAGCTAACCCCAAAAAAAACGAAAGCATCATTTATTTCAAGTTTTGACAGTTCATATTGTTCATTCACAAATGTAGATCGGTAACAATAGTTCACAATAGAAAGTATGTGACAGTGATATTGTTGCATGCCATGCTATAATCTTCAGAAACTATCCATGATATCACAGTGCATTCAAAATCTTTATTAGAAGGCCGAACCGATCGATGAATGAGGATATTTACGGTCGGTTTTTTTTACAGATGAAACGACAGGTTTGATTTTTAATTGAAAGTTTGATTTCTGGAACAAAATATAATAAATAAGTCACTTAATAAATGACGTGAAATCGGGACTCATCAATATTGCACCAGCCAACACAAACACAATTTTCCACGTCCCTTACGCCATTGAACTCCATTAATCTATCCATCCATCCATCCACTCATTCATGCATTTCAGACATTAGGTCCATCAATGCCTGACTAGGCCGATGTCGCAATATCGCCCGTTGAACCATGTAATAGGATACCTTGTAGGAGTGTAAGGTGCGTTGGGGATAAGAAGGTGACAAGAAACCAGGGGTCCTCACCTTTGACAGTATCAACCACAAAAACATACTTATACTTTCAGGAAATACAAACCATAATAAAATGGACAGAACTTACTATACTTGAGTAAGTGCTAGAGGAACTTGAAAGCTTGGAGGATACTGATGAGATTGAAGGGTCCATTATTTCTCGTATTATTCCACCGATCAAAACTGCGGGTCAATACATTGATGAAGATTCTGACCATTCTGATACCGAGACAACATTTGCCGTCAACACAAGGGATTTAAGGACCCTTATAATGCTTGCACACAGCACGGGCGAAGGAAAATCAGAGAGGTTGGAAAGAGAGGTACCGGTGAACGTTGGTTTTAAATGTTTGAAGGTTATAATGACTAAGAAATAAAGAGCTGGGCAGGGCATTCCATCAGCGAGTTGTACGGCTTAGGAAAGAATCACGATATTTCAAAATACGTCCGAAAATGGGCTTGAGAGTATACTGATGAGCATTCATAGCGAGGCGGGTGTTACGGCTAAAAGTTCGAATGGGCGGAATGCTACTGGCGATTTCTATGGAATACTGGTGGTGGAAATAGCGATAAAACAGAGTGAGACACGAGACCTTACGTCAGTTTTCGAGGGTGTCCATTGTTTGAGTGAGATTAGTATCATCTCGGAGTTTTATCGCACGGTTTTGAATCCTATCTAGCAAGTGCAGAGATGTTTTGGGTGCACGCGACCAGATGTGGGAATTGTACTCCAATTTCGGGCGGATAAACGCCTCATATATTATGGCCAGGTCAGAGGGGGTGAAATATTTCTTACTTCGCTTGAGGAAATCTAGACATTTCGCACCGTTTTTGACGACATCGAATATGTGGTCATTCCAACGCAAGTTGTCACTGACACACATACCGAGAATGGAAAGTTTATTGGTTTCGACGATGCAAGTGCCATCCATGGGTAATGGCTGGGTGTTTACATTTCGCTTTAACGACAGCAGATAGCATTGTCTTTTGGAAGCATTAAATTCCACTCTGTTAATAGTTTCCAAATTTGTTATGCTGTTGGTATCGAAATTTAATGAGCTTAACATACGCTGGCGTTCCCGTTGTACAGCCGAAGAGCAGGGATGTGAGCCTGGGAATGAAAAGCAGAGAGTATTGTCGTCAGCAAAGGAGTATAGTGGAGATTGTTGATGAAAATTAAAAAGAGTGTCGGAGACAGAACGGAGCACACTAGCATTTATTTTGTGAATATCAGACTTGAAGCCATCCAAGACAACTTGAATTGAGCGGTCCGAAAGCTAATTTTCGATGGATAACGCTGTTTTTACTGTTTGACAAATTGCATTCCGCTAGAGCCAATAAAAACTGCAAAGAGGTGCTCCAGGCAAGAAAAAAAACGAATTGATTTGCCAATGCCTGGTCCTATCTTTTCGTATAGCAAATATATGGGTGGCGTCGATTTTTGTGAGGTCAAAAATTGTTAAGCAAAGTAGAGTTGGTGGATCCTTTTATAAAAGCATTTCAGCAGAAAATTAAAGATCTGTATCTGCAACCATCACAGATCTATAATGCAGATGAATCTGGATCATCTTGGAAGCTTCTACCGGAGAAAACTCAGTTTCCGGGGCCAAGTCTAGCAAGGAAGATTGACTTATATGGCATGTTTAAATGCAAATGGTACGCACAAGGTAACACTATTTGTCATAGGAAAAGCAGAGAATCCAAGAGCCTTAAGAAGCTTTGCGGATAAGCCAGTTGTATATAAAGGCAATAAATCTGCATGGATGAGCCTTGCTTTGTTTGAGGAATGGTTTCGCAAGACATTTGTTCCTGAGGTTAGTTTATGTGTGATTTTTGAAATAAAAGAGCTGATAAGTGAAGATTTAACTTTATTTACAAGTGAGAATATTTCTCAAATCAGAAGGCTATCCATCAAAGGCACTCCTTTTGATTGATAATGCGCCCTGTCATCCTAAAGATGGCGAATTGTCGAGCTCAGATGGCTTAATTACACTAATGTGCTTTCCTACGGCAGTTATCCAACCAATGGACCAGAACACGATCAGATTGACTAAACTCTTCTATAAAAAAGCTTTCTTGAGTCACATCCTATCATCTGGTCTTCATTTGTGTGAAAGTATAAACACTATGACTGTGAAGCATGCGATTTGTTTTCTGGCGTCGGCTTGGAATAGAGTTGACTAATCGCCAATTGAAAAGTGTTTCACGAAACTTTTTGCAAAGGATTCAGAACGGGAAGACGACGACGATAATCCATTAGCAATGCTTGCACAGAACCTAAATCACAGTTCTCCAACAGTTACTCCAACAGATTGAATGTTCAGAATCAATTTCAAATACAGCAGGGCCTCGATAATCCGAACGACCCCCTGGGTCCGGGAACAAGAGCAAGAATTCGAAGAATTGGTTTAACTTGAGTCTACTGTCACTCGCAGTGCTAAACACACCACGCAATACTAAGTCTGTTCCCTTAGGCCCGGTGCACATGAGTTACCACGTATTTCTTTCTATTTATTTTGCAGCTTATGTGCACCGGGCCTTACTTTTTCCAGTAACTTTAAGTTGACGCGCAGAGTAAGCAGATGTAGCGGAGAACGATGACGAAGAATGGTATCTCTTCACATCAACAATCCCAATAATATGGAGGTACAAACATTTGGATCATAAATCGTGGAGGATGACATCTCTATCCAGGACCATTACAACCCCTTAGCTGTCAATCATCATCGTCAACACACACAGATTACGATTGTAAATTGTTGGTAGGTTGGTAGTAGGCCAAAGGGATGACCACAGGCTAACTGCGTATATTCAGGGTGGACAGCTGCAACGAGATGACTATAAATAGGGAGGATCTTAAGTCATAAGGCATCAGTTATCAATTGTCCTTAAAAGTGAAGTCAGTAAAAACTGTTTTATTTATTGAATCGGGCTCATATTTAATACTGTTGCGTGGTGTTTCTTCGACCATATCGTGTGCTTTTTAAATTATGGCTTCAACATCGAAGAAAAGGAAACATATCACATTAACAATAACACAAAAATGCGAGTTTTGGACAAGATTAAGTATAACGTTGGAATATCCACTATTTTTGACATTAAAAGCAAGGAGGAAAAAGTAAAATCATCTGTAATAAACACAGAAAAGAATAACCTTAAAAACTCCTGAAAACTCCCAGCTTGAAGATGCTTTATTTACGTGCTTTTTAAAGCAGCGAGGAAAAAAACGTCCCTTTACAGGTGAAGTATTGATGGAAAAGGGCAAATTTTTCCAAGGAAGACTTGGAAAAAGAGAGTTTGTTACCAGTAGAGAATGGTTAAATAATTTTAAGAAAATCCATGGTATACGCCAACTAAAACTAACCGGTGAGAAATAATGTCCAAAGTATCGAAGGAGAGGATCGCATTTATGCCATGCGCAAACGCAACCGCAACGCACAAATTGCCTTTGCTGGTTATTGGCAAAGCACAACGGCCACGTACATTTGCAACAGCCAACAAGTTACCAGTCCATTACATAGGTCAACGAAATGCTTGGCTTACAAGACCAATATTTTTAGAATGGCTAAAAGGACATTTCATTCCCGAAATAAAAGAATTTTTATTGAAAAAAAACCTACCGCTAAACGCACTTTTACTTCTTGATAATGCACAAGCGCATCCACTTGAAGAAGATCTGCAATCGATCGACGAAAATTTCACTGTTTTGTACATGCCACCTAATTGCACAGCTCTTATTCAACCCATGGACCAAAATGTGGTTAGTTTAGTTTTTAGTTTTAAATGCATTTTATTTCTTAAATCATTAATTCTTACATACTAACAAAAAATGCTTAAATACTAGCTTAAAATTACTTAACAATCTTATACTAACTTACTGGCCCCACACAGGCACTCTAAGCTACTCTAAATTCTTATATCTATGTCTTTCGACTTTATTTACATTTTATTGAAATATTTGTATACTTAAAGCTAAGAAAAAAATTGCTAACAAAAACTTAGCATATGGACTTAATTTTTTATAAAACTTAATATCTAACTTAAAATATACCTTAGTCTACCTAACCTACATACACAATACACACACATAGATATTATACATTCACAATTATATACATATATTAGTATATACAAAGGTATATACTAATATATGTATATATTTCTTAAATGCTAACCTAAACCTATGCAAGCTGGCCATCGCTATTCACAGAGCAAATAGATTGGTCAGTTCTGCCTCATTAGTGAGGCTGGTCCGTAATTGACGGAAACGACGACGAAGCATCTTCTCCATCATTCAACCACCAGAAATGCTGGTGCTGCCGAATGACATCCCTCGCGATTCCCCACCGCCCTACTGAACCTGAGACGATCCACACTGCCGTGTGCGACGTCTCTGCCGTAGTTGAGTCGCCTGTCCCCAGCTTTCCGAGCGACATGGAAGATTAACGGGACCGCTGATCTATCCTGGATCAACCCTATCTGATCTAGGTAGAGGAATGCTTCCGGTGGAACGAAGCCGTCAGAGCGCACACTCTCGTGGTAAAGGTAGTTGGGGTAGTAAGCCCCAGATATCAGGTTATTCGTCGAGGCCATTGCTCTTGCGATGTGTCTTCGAGTCAGCTTAATTACGAAGTTGTCCACTCGTATTAGGTTCGCTCTGTTGTAAAGGACCTCATTACGATAAAATTTTTTGTACTCCGACTCTGGTGTTCTGTACAAGCGAAGGCAAGCCCTAAGGCAAGCCCTCTCAAACACCCGAATCTTTTCCATTAAGCTTGCTCGCACATTGAACCACACGGGACACCCAAATACTAGCATGGGCCTGATAAGGGCCATGTAGCAGATTACCTTTACCCCCGCATCGAGTTGGCTGCTATAAAACAGTCTCTTTGTAAGGGCAAAAGCACCTTTAGCTCTGGCCAGAGCAGCATCTACATTTTTATCAAAATACAGAAACCGATCTAGCCAGATCCCTAGGTGTCTGACTACATTTCGACAGGCAAGAGGCTGTCCGCGTTGTCCAATGATCGAGAACTTACGCCAATTTTTCCTGGTATCCCTAGAGGCTCCAGACAACGGCGTCCTAAAGAGAATGGTTTCCGACTTCTGAAAGTTGATTTTCAACTTCCAGTCATCGCAAAATCGTCTTATCTTATCGAAGTCACGCTGCAAGAGAGTATTAATGACCTCGATTTTTGGACCTGCTCAAATCGTCTGCGTACGCAATAGTATGGGGAAGTGAACCTATCAAGTCGCTTGTATAAATGTTGAATAGGATCGGCGAATTGACCGCACCTTGCTGAAGACCATTTTTAATTTGAAATATTCCAACAGAAGTCACATCACCATTTTTCACGATGAACTGTCTGTTGGTTAGCATATTATAAAGAATGTACAAGAGTGGTTTACTGATCCCCAGCCTAGGCAGCTTATAGAAAAGACTCTTTAACCATACGGTGTCGAAGGCCTTCTCCAAGTCAACAAGGCAGGCACCAGTACATTGCTTTTTGCCCTTATTCCATTGGATATCGGACACCAGTTTAGACGCGGCATGTGAGATATCATGTCCCGCCTTAAAACCGAATTGATTATCCGGAACTATATGTTTGTCCTCAACCCACTTAGACAGAGCTCTATTGATTACTTTTTCAAACACCTTACTGCTATTCGGAAGGAGACTTATCGAACGGAGATTCGCCGGATTGGATTTATCCTTTCCCTTTTAAGGGATAGGTTGCACCACCGCCGTTTTCCAATGCGCTGGATAATGTGCATTATTCATTGCATTATTAAACAGGGTGGTGTAAATGTCCACCGCTTCTAGAGGAAGATGTCGAAGCACGATGTTCGGAATACCATCGGTCCCCACTGATTTCTTAGCCCTGATTGTGTCGAAGATCTCATGGAGCTCTTCCTTCGAAATGAACGGGGGTAGGTCACCCTCTTTGGTGATGACATTATTTGCCATATTTTCTTCGCTGAACCGGGTGAAACCGGAGCCCTCGGATCGCCAGTTCTCTACTTCATTTCGAATGTAGAGGTCGTGCACAAAGATGCGATTATCCAGGTCATAATTAGGTCCACTGCAATCAGTGGCCTTGTATATTTCCTGGAAAGTCGCCCCTATGGCCTCAACCTTCTCCTGTGGATCCTCGATCACAAAGAAGTCGTCATCATCCGCGGCCTCATTTGGATCAATACCTGCTATTGTCAGTAAACGTTCGTTGTCTGTTGTCCGGGGTATTTTAAGACACTGAAGGTCGTTTTGATTTTTTCTCCGAAATAGTTTATTTATTTGCGGGAACATATTCGGGTTGCTGGTGTTTACAGCCCGAACCCTGTTGTTCCAATACGAACTTACAGAAATTCTGTAATTCTCTTTTATTAACGTTTGAATATTTTTAATCGACGACTTCAGTGTCCTAATCTCCGGGTCTTGTCTGTCAGTAAACTGTCTGTACAAGTTTTTGAGTCTTGTCAGAAGTCTACTTTTCTGTCGGTGCAGTGCGTCAATAGTAGGATTGCGGAACAGGTCTTCGTTAGTCGTATGTCGATATCGCGGTATTGTTGTGTCCATAGTTTGTTTAATTGTCTCGTCCATTTGTTTTAGGTAATTGTCGATCTCCTCGTTTGACAAATTCCTATTGGACGGTGGGTGGAGCATATTCGAGGAGAGTACTCTTGTCAATGTTGCGGAGAAGCGTGTCCATCGAGTCTTACTGTAGTTGTAAGAATATCTTTGGACAAACTCCTCCAATTCCGCAATTTCGTTGGGAACTGTAATTTCGGTGCTAAAACCGCAATGGTCACTGTCATACACGAACGTGCGCAGACAGTTTAGCGTTTGTAAATTCGTACCTGTCAGTCGTATACGTTCGTCGTACAGCAGTAGATCCAAATAAGACCCGCCTCTGGGAAACGACGGGTTATCCGTCGCTTTAAGACCGAGTCTGTACATGACATCGTGCTGACCCCACCAATCGAGTAGTAGGTTCCCTCTAGTATTTGGCAAATTATTTCCCCAATCTCTGTGTTTAGCGTTGAAATCTCCGCCGATTATGAAATAATTCTCCCCCGATTCCAGTCTCAGAAGTCGAAAAAGGGTATCGAGCTCTGTAATGAATAAAGTGGAATGTGAAGTCTCAGGTGCATAAACAGAGGCCAAGTACAGCCGCTTTCCACTGCGGAGCGTGATGTAAATGACGACTGCCTCTAACACCCGGAACCTACGCAACACTCCCTTGTACACTCTGTGAAATTTTATACCTTCCTTAATGAAGATCGCGACACCGCCTCCACATTTGGATCGGGGCCGGTTTCTTCTTCTAACAATATAATTATTGTACTCCAGTTTGTGCTTATCGGTTAGCTTGGTTTCGCTAGCGAAAAGCACATCAGGAGTTTGGTCTTGCAGCAATTTAAACATCGCGGCTCTTCGTTCGATCCTAATCAGTGAATTAACATTCACCGCAAGGACCTTCAGAGTTTGCTCCACCATGTGCGTACCCATTACGACATGTGTTGCGTTAGGCCCGGCAGCAGCGCGTAGATCTGGTCCACCCGCTTGGCCTGTTCTTGCACCTGTTTTTGCAGCTGAGCCATCTGCCCTTGGATTGCGAGCAAGATGGCCAGCATGTTGGGTGCAGCTTCCGTTGTTCTCGGCATTGGCGCCGGAGAAGCAACAGTCGCTTGCTGTACCGTAGCCCCCCTACCTGCAGCCATTTGGGCGTAGGAAATTTGGGGCGTGACGGCTGGTGTTTGAAACCTAACAGGTGAACGTTTGACCTCCACCTTCTGCTTCCGAGCCATTTTTGCTTTTTTAATGTCGGCGAACTTAGGACAACCCCGATAGTTTGCGGTGTGTCCCACGTTCCCACATAACACGCACGAGAGCTGAGTCCTATCGGACGCTCCGTCCCTACCCAGAGAACACTCCTCGGAACTGTGATTCTTTGTGCACTTCACGCATCGAGGCTGCATTTGACAGTTCGACGCGGCGTGCCCGAACCTCTGGCAGCGAACGCATTGTATAACGCCTTCGTTCCTTTTTCATTTTTCCCAGTGAGCCACCTGGTAGTCTAGGACATTTATACTCCTTAGACTATCCAGACGGCTTTCGGGACTGAGCTGCACCAGGAAGAACGGCAGACTCCGTTTCTCCCGCCTGACTCTAGCTGTGGTAAATGGCTTTACCCCCAAGAACTTGAGTCCTTCGCACTCCTTCTCTTTGAGCAGTGCCAGGATCTCCTCAGGATCAGAAGACTGTTCCAACCCCTTCAGCAGCATCGATTGCCGCTTTTCACACTTCGGTGTGAATGAGTAGTGCTCCGTCGTCGTTTCCTTCAGGAGCTCTTTCACTTTCGCGTAGCCCTCCACTGTATTACAGTGGATGGCATGGCGATCGTTCCCCAATCTCTTAATATTAAAATTATTACCAATGACCAACTTACACAGGTCCTTGGTAGCATTTACCTCCAATTTATAGGTGTTGATAGGAGGCACCTTCTCCTTCTTCTTCTGCTGCTGCTGCTGCTGCTGTTGTTGTTGTTGTTGTTGTTGTTGTTGCTGCTGCTGCTGCTGCTGTTTTTGCAGTTGCCGTTTTTGTGGCTTCTGCTGTTTTAGCGGGTGCCGGTGTTGTGACTGCTCTTGTTGCTGCTGGTGTTTCTTAATCTTTTGTTGTTGTAGCACTTGTGCTACTTTATTTGTTTGGTGTTGTTGTTGTTTCTGCTCTTGAGCAAGCTGCTGTTGTTGGGATTGCTCTAGCTCTTCCCTCTTCCTTCTTACCATTTGCTTTTCTTTTATGGCCAGCACTCTTTGTTGTAGCATTTTGATGCTACTACTAATGGCCTCCATTTCTTCCTCTTCATCGTCGGATTCGCTTGCGGCCAATGAAGCGAAGTTGTCCCCTTCCCTCACTCCGCCGCCAAGCAGCTTTACATTTACCGTTGGTAGTTTCCTCCGTCTCTTTGTCTTTGGGGTTTGGCTCGAACCGCTCGAAGCCTCACCTGACATTTCAGCCGATCCCGCTATTGGCATAGCGGACCGCTCACCACAATCCAGTATCACTTATTTTTATTTAAAAAAAAAAAAAAAAAACGTCCGCTGACTACTTGGAGTCGAACCCACGACCGTTGCACTCTCAAGCGAACACACTGTCTCTGCGCTTATTGGCGCCTAAATCCAATTTGTTTAAAGTCTTTGTTAAGAGAATCACTTTTCACTTTTCACTAACAAGTCGAAACACGTTTAATCTCCGCGGAGGTCTATGAACGACTGACCAAAATGTGGTTCAAAACATTAAAGTGACATACAAGAAAAAACTCCTATTGCAAATTCTTGGCCAGCAAGAAATTGATCCAGAATGCGCAGTATCTGAACTGTTTAAAAAGACCACAAAGAAAGATGCAGTATTTTCATTGGCTCAAAGTTGGTATCAATTGTCTTCAAATTGAATTAAAAAGCCTTGGAAGCCTTTGTTATTCGAATCAGAGGAAATATCTAGCCAACTAAACTAAAACATAGTGCAGTGCAATTAAAAAAACAAAAATATCATAAAGTGCGGGTATGCCACTTCTCCCGCTCCTAGTTGTAGTACTGTTGCTTACACTCGGTCACTGCCGTCACTGTATTATTGTACCGTATGATAAATGCAGTGACTGAGTGTATGTAACAGCTGATGGATAGCGGGTTGTGTGTGAAAATTTTGTTGGTGCACTGTTTCATATTGTTGTAAGGGCATAACACCTACAGCAACTTGATTCGGTAAACCAACGTCAGAACTTTCACTTCACAGCCCTGCTTAGTATCGTCCGTGTTGGTGTTTACTGTGTTTGTATGTGATTATGACTAGGGAATTCAGGGTGGACGGGCTAAAAAGTAATCATTTTTCTGCGTACGTCCACGTCTGTAAGGATCGACCAGCTGTTTTGGCATTTAGTGAAACACAGGTAGATCTCCGCCCACACCTATCAGATCACTCTGATCTGAAGCTACCTGGCTACGAACTAGTGACATTATTCTTCTCTCATCGTGGTCTCGTCATCTACGTGCGTAGTGATGTAGCTTACCAAACTCCACCACAATCTAGTCCCGGTTCCAATCCGTAATTCAATTTCATGTGGATAAAATTCCATCTCCGTAAGCAAATTATCCACTACTGCTTTATTTACAGAAGCCCCAAACTGGACAGCAACTCGACCTTTCACGAGTTTGATGTGCTGTCTGACTCTATTCAAAGAATTGTACCCCTGTATCCCCATACTGAAATCGTGATTACGGGCGATTTCAATATACACAATTCTGAGTGGTTTCGACATTCTGGACAGACAACACCCGAAGGACGGTGTGTTGAGATCTTCGCTGCGGAAAATAATTTAACCCAGCTTGTAAATACCAGACGTTGACAGTCATACCGCCAACAACCTGGACTTGTTTTTAACTTCTCACCCTAATTGCTCGTACACCGACCACATAGTTAGAGAAAAGATTCCTAAAAGAACGGTGTGGCAATACGAGAAAGCCAGCTGGAGCGGACTTAACAACTTCTTTAGGTATTTTAACTGGTCGCTATGTTTCCTCGATAACGGTGTGGATTGCGCTACTGACATGATCACAGAAACTATTCTCTTTGGAATGAGATGCTTTATCCCTCATCGGATGAAGAATATCAAACCAAAAGAACAGGCAGGGTACGACTCGAGCTGTAAAGAGGCTGTAAGGGTTAGAGAACTGTTTTTTCGGTCCTACAAGACCAACCCGACACAGGCAAACCGAAAAAAGTTTAAACGAGCCAGAAATGTCTGCAACGTCTTTCTCAAGCGTGTGAAATTCCAATACGACCAAAAACTGAGGCAAAAAATACTGCAATGTCCCAAAGGCAGTAAAAATTGTTGGTCATTCGTCAAAAACATTAGATATTCTGCCTCATCCTCCATCCCAATGCTCATTTACAATGACATTCCAGCTGTCAGCTCTTTGGACAAGGCCAATCTGTTTGCTGCACACTTTCGGCTAGACTGTGCTTTGTCCCCGACACACTTGAGTGCGTCGAATCTACAATGGGACGAATCCGCTTTCGCACTCGTGTGGTAGCAAGAGTACTAAAAGATCTCAACATACATAAATCCGCTGGTCCAGATGGTATATCTCCCCTTCTTCTGAAGTGGTATTCTTCCACGCTACCAAAACCACTGCGTAAGCTTTTTCATCAATCCTACTCTTTAGGGCTCTTCCCGAGCAGATGGAAAACAGCATTTGTCCAGCCCGTTCCTAAAAAAGACGAATCTTCTTCTCTCTCCTCCTACAGACCCATTGCACTTACGTCCCTTCTTTCCAAGGTCATGGAAACGCTGATAAACCGTCTGCTCATGAGATATCTCGAAACACGAAAACTTCTCAATGACCGGCAATATGGTTTTCGTAGCAACACGTCCACTGGTGATTTGATGGCATGTCTCACCGAAAATGTAACCAAAGCGTACATCAATCTGGCGAAAGGAAATAGTTGCACTTGGTATTTCTAAGGTATTTGACAGAGTTTTGCATCAGGCTCTTTTGTCGAAAATTCATGCTCTTGGGTTCGATGACTCTCTTCTTCAATGGATTAGAAATTACCTTTCGGAACCTTCAATTCAAGTTGTCTTGGATGGTTTCAAATTTGATATTCACAAAATAAATGCTGGTGTGCCCCAGGGCTCCGTTCTGTCTCCGACTGTCTTTTTAATTTTCATCAACGATCTCTTGTCTGCAACTTCTATCCAATATATTCCTTTGCTGATGACAGTACTCTCTGCTTTTCATATTCGTTCCTGGACTCGCTCCCCTGCTATTTGGCTATAGAACAGCATTACTAATTGGCGAACCACTAACAGAGTAGAATTCAATGCTTCCAAAACTCAATGCTGTCTGCTGTCATTAAAGCGAAATTCAAATACGCAGCCATTATCCATGAATGGCACTCGCCATTCGCCATTTCCACTATCGTGGAAACCGATAAACTTTCCATTCTCGGTATGTGTGTCAGTGACAACTGACGTTGGAATGACCACATATTCGATGTCGCCAAAAATGCTGCGAAATGTCTAGGTTTCCTCAAGCGATATAAGAAATACTTTACCCTCTCTGATCTGGCCTCAGAATATAAGGCATTTATGATCCCGAAATTGGAGTAGAATGTCCATATCTGGTCGGATGCGCCCAAAACATCTCTGCACCTGTTAGATAGGGTTCAAAACCGTACGATAAAACTCATAGGTGATACTAATATCATTCAAACAATGGACACCCTCGAACATCAACGTAATGTCTCGTGTCTCACTCTATTTTATCGCTATTTCCACCACCAGTGTTCCATAGAAATCGCCAGTAGCATTCCGCCCCTTCAAACTTTTAACCATAACACTCGTCTCGCTATGAATGCTCATCAGTATACCCTCAAGCCCATTTTCGGTCGTATTCTGAAATATCGTGATTCTTTCCTAAGCCGTACAACTCGCTTATGGAATGCTCTACCGATCTCTATGTTTCCTGGTCGTTATAATTTCTAAACATTTAAAAACAATGTACATCTTTTCTTCCTCCCGAAATTTCC
This sequence comes from Volucella zonaria, assembly GCA_963966105.1. Taxonomy (NCBI): domain Eukaryota; kingdom Metazoa; phylum Arthropoda; class Insecta; order Diptera; family Syrphidae; genus Volucella; species Volucella zonaria. The sequence goes on along the minus strand of OZ014533.1, from coordinate 52,220,290 downwards.
TTCGCCCGTGCTGTGTACCAACATTTTAAGGGTACAAAAACCCGATTATAAAAAAAAAAAAAAAAAAAAAGATTGATTTTGATCATGAAGGGGAGCATTTTTCGTAACAGAGGCTTTTCAGAAGTAGACGCTAACAATTTCTTGTTAAGCAATAACGACATTGACTGCCATGAGCCGTTAAGAGATGAAGACATAGTAAGACAAGTAATGAATTAGCAGGACATCGTAAGCGAAGAAGATTTGGAGTCATCGGAACCAGTGCAAGGATTCCACATAATTCAAGCTGTGTCTGACTTAAATACTCGTACTTGCTAGCTTAGAATGGGCAGATGAAGTCGATATTTTGATTCCAGAAAAAATGTTATTACATGTCATGAGTGACTGTCAGTACATATTATGTGTTTACCGCCGCAGTTAAAAGCTACCTTTGAGGCTTCCAAGCTTGCAAACGCTTCGGCTGTGAAGATAGATGCAAAATCGGGCATGATTCCAATACTAAGGATGGTACCATTCTCCAGTGTGACAGCGAATGGAGTACTTTCAGTTGACTTAGATCCGTCGGTAAACAACAATTTCCATCCCTCTGATAGACTGCATTGCTGGTATTGCATTTTTTGTAATCCGCAAGTGTCATTATTATTGAATCCGGTCTTATGAGCCATGGTGGAAATGTTGGGATAACGTTTCGTGGCCGCTTAGTAGAGATTTCAAATTGTGAAGCTTTGTCAAGGATGATACTAATTGCAGATGGAACTTTTTTCTTAAATTTGTGGCCTTTTGAACCCAATATATCCTTGTTGATCACAGAATTTTGCGAGAAGACCAGCTTGGGTACTAATTTCAAGGTAATACGAGTAGCGTCTTTTCTTTCTTCTATTGTGGGAAGTCCGGCTTCTGCCAAGATATTTTTGATGGGAGTTGTAGGGAAGGCGTTTATGGATCTTCTGGCTGCTTGATGATAAATTGGTTTGATGATTTTTAAAGTTGATTTTGAGCAGTTGCCGTAAACCGATAAACCATAGTCAATTTTACTGAGAACTAACATTTTAGTGATAGATGATAAGGAGTTAATATGTACACTACTTTTTTTACTACTTAAATACTTAATAATATTGATCCTCGCAGTTAGGCTTTTCTTAAGATCTATACAATGTTGATTCCACTTATATTTTTTATTAAAAACAAGTCCTAGAATAGTAAGGTTATCAACGTTTACAATATTAATATTATTAATATTTAAAATTAATTGAGGACAGGCAAGCCTGCGGCATACTACATGTATTTTACATTTATTAATAGAAAGCTTTGCGCTTGGATAGTGATAATCCAATCTAAAATATCTTTAAGAGCGTAAATAAATAAATTTTTACAACTGTTTAAATCATTGACTTTACAAAGAATGTACATATCGTCCGCGTAAATGCAGTGATCTAATAATTTATATGTCGATATTATTGTGGATATATGGTCAAAGGCTATTATAAAAAGAATTACCGATAAAGGGGAACCTTGTGGGATTCCGTTATGTAAAGGGAATTGCTTTGAAAAGCGATTATTTATATTTGTATAAAATTTTCTGTTTGTAAGGAAAGATCTTACATACCCGTAAATTTTTTTTCCAACACCGCATTCTTTTAGTTTTTCTAAAATAACGTGTAATCCGATCTTGTCGAAGGCTTTTTCAAAGTCTAAGGTAAGAACAGATACATGGTTTTTTGCGGATATTGCTTTCGAGATAAAATAGTCAATATGCAAGTGAGCGTCGACGCATCCTCTATTCGCTTTGAAGGCAACTTGGTGTGGGGAAATTAGTTTTTTTTGATTCAGCGAACCATAAAAAGCGCTTAGCTACAATTTTTTCTAAAATTTTAGATGTGCAGCGGATCAGCGAGATTGGTCGATAATTTTCCATCAAATCGATATCTTTTTTTGGCTTAGGGATGGGGATTAATGACATCGTTTTCCAGCTTTGTGGAATACTTGCTGAATCAAGCACATTATTATATAATGTAATTAACCGCTGTTTAACATCATTTGGCAAGTGTTTTAGCATTGGATAGCAAATCCGATCTCTTCCAGGTGTTTTACCTTTAACTTTGTTGAGGCACGCTTCGAATTCGATAGGGGAAATTGGTTCTTCAATTCGTCTGGCAGCAGGATTATTTGCATGTAGGGGAAAGGGATAACTAAGACTCAAAATTTTGGAGTTATTGAGGTTAGAAGAAAAGTTGGTGTCATCTGAGAATCTGGACCAGGTTTGGGCAAAAAAGTTGCATATTTTGTCTGGATCTGTTATTATTTGGTTCTGAAACCTTATACTTTTAATAAATAATGTTGAACGATTTCCTGTCAACTGTCGAATGTTACGCCATATTTTGGCAGGACAAGAGCTGGGGTTGATGGTGGCTGTAAATTCTGCAAAGCTTTTTGCTTTGTTGTTTTTAAGCATTCTGCGAAATTTTGCGTTTGTTTTCTTATAAAGAATTAAATTGTGTTCAGTCGGCCTCTTTTGGAATTCTCTGAGAGCTAGCATCTTATCCTTGCGTAGTGTGGAAAGTTCGGGGCTCCACCAAGAGACAATTCTATTGTTTTTTTGTCCTGAAGACGGATGAGTTTGGGGAATTGAAGCGTTAGCTGCCGTTCGTATGACTTTATGCAACAACGCTGCTTCTTTATTTGTATTTTTGGTGGGCATCTTATCAGAGAGATATTCACTTATTGTTCTGGGCTAGATGAGCCGAGAATTAATTTTTCTTAGTTGGAGAAGAAGTCTCCGAACGCTTAGAAAATGAAACACGTAAATTGTTATTTTATTGACCTTTATTGAGTGAAGAGCTGAATTCAACTGTTCAATCTGCTCTACGCACTAACCTCGTAATCTCTGTACCTTGTAAAACAGCTGGTTTTTCTTTACATTGGTACGTATATGGTCATTGACCCTGCCTTGCATTTTATGTGCCATACTGTTTATTTATAATGCACTAATATTGCTACATTTGTTAACAATGCCCCCTATTTTACATTGTGGGAACGGGATGGCTGATTGCTCTCTCACTTCATGTGTTGACAGCACTCCCATTTGATTGAAGGTGGTTGGAGTGACCCTTTCCCAGTCCCTTGTGGATTTAGCGTAGGTGTGAGTGAGTCGGCATGTTCTTTGACCTGCTGCCTGTCATTCTTGTGACAGTTCGGCAGATTATTTCTGGTTTGTGATATTTTGTTGCGTTGCAAGATATTTTGTGGCGCCGCGTATATTTCGTTCGCGCTGCAGCAACCAAATGCCATGCCCAAGAAGTGGAAGTGTGTGTTGACACCCCATCATGACATTTGCACCACAGCGATGGAAATATTGTTGGGAACCAACACTTATTTTATTCTTAAACAAAGGCCAATTGGCATTATAAGTTTTGTATTTTGCTGTAAACACTTTGTTAACAGTTGAATGCCCAATGGTAACCGATGTTATGATGGGGTAGTGGTCGCTATTGTGAAGATAATTAATGGTTTTCCAGGAAGTAGACGGAAGTAGTTGGGATGAGCAGCAGGTAATATCTATGTGAGGGAGAGTATTGTGTGTGGAGAGGTGAGTTGGCGAGCCATCGTTTAAAAGAATAAGGTTAGTGCTATTAAGAAAGTCTTCAAAAATTGCACCCCTTGAGTTTGTAGAGGGAGATCCCCAAAGTATGCTCCAAGAGTTGACATCCACACAAATAATTAGTGGTGAATTGGTTTGATTAACGGTGTTGTGTAAATCGCTTGCTTGGAATTTTTCATTCGGAAGGATGTAAAGGCAAATGTAGGTAAATTTTGATGGAAGGTCAAATTCATAAGCAATTGCTTGTAAATTAGTGTTAATATGTAATGGGTTATGTGAAACATTTTTTTTTACCAGAAGGCCTATGCCCTGTTTAGATGTTGTATTTGTAGCACGATCTTGAAAGTATCCAACGTAATTTACTAGAGCTATTGGATTGGAATTGAATGGACAGTGGGTTTCTTGGAGGGAAATTATATCAGGATTGTGCTCTTTAATCAAAATATTAAGCTCGTCATAATTATTTTTCAGACCTTTTATATTCCATTGCAGAATCCTGAGGGTCATATCCCAAATACTGTCTCAACGAACTTTTATTGCGTGAAGCAACAAAAGAGTGATTTGAGGAGCAATAATTGAGTGTTTTTGGAAGTGGCTGAGCGTTTATAATGTTTGCGTTTTGTTGATTATTTATTGGGTGTCGGGTAGTTGGGTTGATGAGATTTTGATTCTGGCCCGATGTTGCATCGTTCATGTTCACTTGTGACATCGTCATTATTTAGAGTTGGTGTGCTGTCATTGTTGTTATGAATTAAAGAAAGAGTGTCTATTTGTAAAGATGCCTCGAAGAACTTTGAAAATTGATTGATGGGGGTTGAGTTAAAGTTATGAATTAGGTTTGTATTAGTAGCGGAGATTGAGTTAATTGATTGCGAGAGATGAATGTTTGAAGGGATGCAACTAACGCTTGACTTTGATGGAAAAATATGAGAGGATGCTTTATTTGGATGTTCGATGTTGTCAGGTGTATGTGGTTTGATTGAGTTTGGTTTGGGTTTTTTGAATGTAATAGACGTTTGCTTGGATATATTTGGTTTTGATGTAGAAGAGGAAGGAGCGCATTGAGATTCTTTTAGTCCAGATGTAATATGATCAATTAGTTGTGTTGGGTTGTTTTGTTTGACTTTTTCTGCAAACTAGTGAAGGGAGGATGTTGTTTGAGAGCAATTTGGGTCTCTATAGATACGTTTTGCTTCACTAACTGAGCATTTATTTATTGTTTTGATGGAGAGAATCTCTTTGGCTTGTTTGTAACTTGGACATGTTTTAGATGATGAAGGGTGTTGGAGCGAACAGTTCGCGCACATTATACGTGAGCAGACTTCTGGTGAATGGGGTGGAAGGTTGCATGTATCGCATTTGGTGTTGCCGGTACAGCGTTTGCAGTTGCGACATCGCATGGGGTTCGGAATGTATTCCGAAACCTTAGCGTTGTAAAATCCAATTTCTATAGTTTTGGGAGGGTGGAACAGGTCAAACGTGAACAGAATCAAACCGGTTGGCTTTGGTTTATTGTTGGCATCGGGTTTTGTATACTTGTAGACACTAGTAACGCCTTGTGACTTCATTTCCGCGACGATCTCTGTTTCGAGAACATTAATGAGGCATGGGGCATATGCGATTCCTTTGCACTCGTTCAAACGATGGTATAATTTCACTTCTACTGGACACACATTTGCAATATTGTTAACCTTAATAAATTTATCGGCAATTTTTTGCGATTTAGTTTTGATTAACAGGTTGCCATCCCGAAGCTGGGAAATTTGATCATACTCAGTGCTTATATTGTCTATAGCTTTTTTAAGTAAGAAGGGGCTGACACTAGTAATGGGGGTTTCTTTATTTTTAGGAATTATAATTATAAATTTAGGATTATTGAGATTGCTTCTAGCGGGCAAAAGAGGAAAATTTAACAAAGCGGTGGAATTTGTTTTTTTGTTTTTTAGTAGGTTGGAAGTCGGTAACAGGATCTATGTCAAGATCTCTGTATCGATTAGTTCTATTGGGCCCGGAGGCCATAACCGCACTTGGGTAAGACACTAGCTATATTGAAAAATAAAATTCACAGTGTGTAAAGAAATGGGAATTGGTATGAACGATTGGTATAACGGGGGAAAACCGGTTTGCAATAGAGCAAAATTAGAACACACAATACTCCGAGAACGATGTGATCTATTCAAAGGCTAGTCGGTGACTGATTAAATACATATATAACATTTTTTACATTATTTAAATATATTTTAAATTACGAAAAACTTTGTTTTGTTTCGAAAAATGCCTTCAAAATGTATGCATACTATAATCCGAACGATTCGCTAGTCCGAACAGGGTACAAATTTTGGGTGTTCGGATTATCGAGGCTCTGCTGTAATGAGATTGAAAATTGGATCGTGGAAGAGATTGGAGCAGAACCAATAGAAGAAATTACTTCTTTACCAACGATGAACATCAAAGCAGATGATGTAATAATGTGTTTTAACACTATTCCACTTACTGATGTGATGACTCTTCACTTCGTGAAGTAGCAATATCTCACAAATTAAAACACACGAAACAAACGAAGATTTCAAATTTTTTCGTTAAAAAAGTCTGATTGAAATGACATGTTAATTTCTAACTTTTCACCTCCATATGTTGCATGGTACATGTATTTTAAACCCAATTTGTATTTATACGTTAGATTGAATAAAAGTCTTTAAGTTTTGTATGTTTCTTATATTAAATAATGCAAATATTTTTATCTAAATTAGATATTCAGTAAAAGCAACTTATCCAGTGAATGCAACCGGGTCGGTTTTAATTAGTTGCAAGAGTCGAGTTCCTACTGTACAGTAACTCAAAATATGAGCATTAATATAGGTAGGTGTCATTACATGAGCTCTTTCCTTCTTGAATTCAGTCCTTTTGAATAGTGCGATGCATGTTAATCCATTGCAGGAGTCAAATGCGTGCGAACTTTGACGGCGGACAACACAGTTACGCACAACACAACTTGAAGAACCACGCACTCATTCATGGGTCTCATTGTACAATATGAGCAATAACGAAGTATTCATGAATTCTCAAGTCAGTTGTGTATGGCTGTATATCCTTGTGCGAATCGATTCATGCGGATGCGACTTCAGCCAAAAAAGAATATTTTTATTTTTTCAATATTTCTTGCCTACTTTTTGGATCAACAAAATCAAAAAGGTAAGTACAGGGTATTCCGGATAATGTGTCGACAACTTTAAAGTTTCCTTGGCATTTAAGAAAAAAATCGTATGAGTGGAGAGGGACGAAAATGCAACTCCGCCATGACACAGTAGGCCTTACATTGCTCTGTTTTAACTCCTATTGAAAATAACGTCTTTCAATTTAAAAATTTATGCGTGTATATGTAACAAATGGGGTATCGTTGAACTCATAATTATTAGTTATTAGTACTTTAACTGTTTCAAAGCAAATGTCACTCTAAAAAGTTATTAACCCTAGAAAGATAATCATATTTTTTATGACGTAAAAGATAATCATACGTCTCAGAGACGTATGGCATTTTGTTAGTGTATTAAATGAAACCCATGAACTTCTTATAAAATATTAATGTTTTATTTACTAATTCATTTCATATTAACAGAAATGAAACAATGATTCAGTAAAAATAAACATTAATTTAAGCAATAAAAACAAAAAACTTAAGCTCTATTGCAAATTAACAACAAAAAAATAACTTGTTTTTTAAAGGAACATTAAAATTGACTTTAAGTCTATTTTAGCATTTTTTGGTTAAAAATAAGTGCACTTATAAGTCTTAGTAATTTTGAATCGCATACGATTAAATTAAATACAAGAATGACACACGTAATTTTTATGATCGCCGCAAACCACATTTTTGCATACCACACATGATATTTTTGACATTCTGCGAATTTTTGATGGATAATATATGAACAATATGTCTTCTTTTTTGTCGTAGGCTCTTCTTCTTTAGCTTGAACACTATTTCCACTAACATTAGGTAGCAACTCCGAAATATTTTGGCGAAGAGTCTCCTTCAAAGTTGGAGAATCTAGCCTTTTTCCCATATGAGGTGAAGTCGATTCTGTGCTTAGTTTTTTTCATGAAATTTTTGCGGCTGAGAGGTTTTTCGTTCCTTGACTGCATATTGTGACAGTAAGTATGTTAAAAGTGTCATAAGATACTGCCATTGGCCACCTGTTGGTTTTTCTGGAGCATGACATATACGAGCACATTTGTTATTTTATATTGTTTTTGATTTATATGAAACAAGTGTCAAAGGACCATCGTAACAGAACATTGAACTGCTTATAGGATGTGAATGCGTATTTTTATTTTTCATCAGTTCTGGAATCTCTCGTTTGTTGGAACGTATGGTGCCCACCAGTGTAAACTTATAAGGTTGCTGAAGTACGGATTTCGCCAAGGGTACAGAAGTAAACTAATTGTCGAATGGTGCCATGCACCGGCTTTGACAGCTCTTTGATATAGTACTCACCTTGAGGAATGAAATTGGTATTGGTTGCCCATCCGATGTAAGGAATGGCATTTATCATGTACTTTGTGCCGCTGTCACACATCATTGGAATCTTTATTCCATACCTATTGGGTTTATTTGAAATGTACATTCTAAAAGGACATCTTCCCTGGAATCCCAATAGCTGCTCGTCAATGAATAGAGGTGATCCCGATCAGTAATTGATCAAACACTGATTTGTGAATATGTCCCAAACTTTTCTAATAGGTATAAATGGATCCGTATCTCTGAGTGATGGGTATAGTGATTTATCATCCATGCGCATACATCTGACAAGAAAGTCGAATCTGTCACAACTCATAACTGCTACATAATGAGTTCCCGAAAAAGAGCTGTCAAAGTGTTCTTCCGTTAAAAGGTGCTTATCTTTCATAGCAGCGGATAATGTTAGGATCCCAATAAATGCACAGATTTCATCTTCATTGGTGTATCTAAATGTAGCACTAAACGTCGTTGTCTCATTTCCAATTTCTTTGTCCTTATCCTCTTTTTCCATAGGTTTGAGAGATACTATTTCTACATATGTTTATCCATTTCATTATTTCACTAACTATTTCATCTGTTATAAATAAGTTAAAACACAGCAAGGGGTCGGAGATGTTCTTGGAAGATCTGGTTGGTCCTCTATTTGTTCGAACATTATACTATTATTACAGGGATATTTCCGTGACTTTTAGCCTTGATAGTTGTCCAGCAGTGCTCGTTACGACCTCTTAGTTTGCGCTTATGTGGAATAATAATGCGGCATCTGAAGATGAAGTTAAATTGCTTCCTGACGCTGATTGTTCTTCACCAGAGCTGTCCGGCTCATCCTCAGCATCATCAATAAATTCGTCCTCAGTGTCATTCTGCACGTCCGCCTCTAAGAGGAAATCTTCACAGTCACTTTCACATTCTGACGATATAACTTCTTCATTTTCCATCAACAAATTCTCAATTTCACTATAATTCAACACTCCTCGATTCGTCATGACGATAAAATAAAAATATGCACCAAAAACTTATAAAACATATCTATAAATAATAATAAACAATTTTTTTCCAATATCTCACAAAAGTTACATAAAAGATAATCATAAGTCTCCCAGACGTATGGCATAGCTATAACATGTCACCACAGCTACTTACTGTCACAGGCAAGTTCCGACCACTGACTGAGCATATTTAGGCAGTCAACCTGATGCAATTTTCAGTTAAAATGATATTACTTTTTTTTTTACGCGCCATACGTCTGGCAGACGTAGATTATCTTTCTAGGGTTAAAGATCAAAAGTGATTTATTTTTTCTAAATTTAAAATTTTGACTTTATCATAATTTTTTTCGGAAAAATATCTTATTAACTCCCACTTTTCGTAACCTTAAAACGTGTATCTAGTAATTACAAAAAAGAAATTTTAGGTATTTTTATCTCAAGTGAGTAGTTTCCAAGATGCGACCCAACTTATTGAAACGGGTAAAACATTAAGTTAAAAATTGTTAAGAATTTTAGGAAAGAAATGCAAATATTGATTGCACATTTTTATTTTTATCATCAAATAAAAAAGCGCAAACCATTGTTGCACACTACAACTCGTCTTTGTAAGGCTCTAACAATGTCCATTATTTTCAGACTTTTAGTATGATCTGTCCAATAGGTGGCAAAGGATTGTCACTGGAGGGAAATCTTCAGAGCTTAAAATATTAACTCGAGGTGTACCTCAGGGATCAATTCTCGGGCCTATCCTATTCCATGCTTTCATAAATGCCCTACCATCAGTTTGCAAACATAATGCAATCCAACTTTACGGTCACGATGTTCAGCTTTACTTGGCCCATCCCTATGAGTATGATTGAGGAGCTTGAATGAAGATGACTATAGCTTAGCCCTGCTAAATCGAAAGTTCTTCCTATTGCCCACCGCAAGCTATACATTAGCCTTGTACCTGACCTTTGGCTTTTTAACTCAAGGCTAAAGCTTGTTGAATCATTACCAGCCTAGGTTTTGTTATAAGCATACTATCTATATCAATGGGCGTTCAAGTAGCTCCGCAGTTACGATCACATCTCCGTTCATTCTATAAGCCTACTAAAGTGCACTCTGAACCAGTATCTAAATGCCAGAAATTTTTATTTGCAGCGATGCATTTACTTGCATCGATTTGTTAACCTTAAATCCCCACCGTATTTGTTCAACAAAATACAAGTTGCGCGATCACTAAGAACAAAGAACATTTTGCAACCCGCATACAACTACTTGAATTCGTCACGTTTATTTTTCGTTCACTCAATTAAACTTTGGAATTTACTACCCCAGCACATCAGGGCTATATCAAATGCCAAATGCTTCAAAAGTGCAGTCCTCTCGCGCTTCTCTCTTTTACCTTGACTATTTTGAACCTATCTTCTTTTCTCTCGCTTTGTCCTTTCTGTTTTAAAACTCAAATTTACCATGTACGAGTAATGTATTATTACGAAAATGTCTATATGCATTACCTTAATTTGAATTATACTTTTCTCATACGAAATATTGCTCTAAGTGCTATAAAAGAATTTTTTCTTAATGTATCACACAATTTACAATATCCTAATAAATTGAATTGAATTGAATTGACTTTCGCAGCTGCATCTTCAATCGTCTAGTTCCCCAATGTTGTTATTTCTGTTGAGTAAACAATGTCCTACATCAGTCCTCATAAATAAAAGTCCATTGGGGTCAATTGCGGAGACCTTGGAGGCCACAGAATGGGTCTATCCTATCTAGCCACTCTCTAAGTGTATGGGTGCCATGCTGCTGGTACACAATAGCTGTTCTTTATTGCAGTGGCATATCACCTAATAGTTCTGTTACTTTGTTTCGCAAAAATTCGAGGTGGAGATTCAAATTAAGTCTTAGAGGTAGTGGTAAGGTCGGATCAGCTTGTTGCCCAATATGCCTGCCATACATTGACGTTGAACTTATGCTGAAAGCTATGTGTTTCATGGAATGGGGGATGTGGAAACTAGTGATTGCCTCCCTGGTGAATTGGGACCATCAGTCCATAAAATCCGACCAATAAAGTTGTCTTTGCAGAATTCCAAACGCTTCTCTGAGTCCCCGGCTTGTAGCCTCCTTACTGGTATACGAGTATACTGTAACGCATACATGCCTTCTGAATTTATAATTCTCCAGATATAAGACCTGTTTAGATTAAAATGTCCTTCTACTAAAGCTGGATGTGAGTCCCTACTATTTCCGCGTTGTTTCTATCTCCCTCAATCTGGAGAATATACTAATAAATGCATTGCCATTTTAGGAAGTCCTATCAGGGTATTGTCTATGAAATTCCAATCTCGCTCGTTGACCATTACCGTTGCAGAAACCATAGATACAAACCATGTCTGCGTATTCTTGTGTTGAACAGTCCATCATCGAGGATATTATGGATTAAAAGTCAATATATCGGGTAACAACTACAAGCTTTTCTTTTTATATTATTTCATAAGAGATCTGCTTAATTTCTTTTTTTCTCAATTACTTAACGGAGGTGGTCCCATTTTCCCCTTTTCGGGTTCACAAAATGAACCTTTTTTTAAAAAAATTTATTGGATTTACAGTGCGCAATAATAACCTTATTTTGCGGAAAATAAGCTTAATTAATACTCCATTTTTTAGTTTTTTTTAGTTTGAACACTGTGAGTTGTATCTTGAGAACTACTCAACTGACATTTTTTTTTATTAATTAATACTACTGGCGTTTTGATTTCCAAACCAAACTCAGTTGATTGCTCAAAAACGAAAATTTAGTTTGACACACAACACTATCTGACGTTTATATTTATGTATATGGGCTAGTAAATTCTGACATAAAATCCAGGAGAGAAATTTTGCTTCTGAAATGAAAACCAGATGGAACAGTGTTATGGAATTTTCTTCGGTTGCAACCATTCTGCTCATCTGCTGTCTTCTATTAAGTGATAAGGGTGGTCAGATAGCAATGATAGTTTTTCCAATTTTTATGTGTCAGCAGCTATCAAAATTACCAATGACACTCAGCTGTCAAAATATCCAGTAATGTTTGCCATTTCATCATGCATCGTTTTGCGCTTGCTGTAAATATGCAACGTATATTTCGTCGGGAAGTCGGTCGTCATCATTTCTTCAGTGTGCAGGATCTTATTTCTTTCGAAATGAGGAAGGAGACACCGCTACCGTCAATGGTTTCAGGTATACATATAGCGATATTAACCGACTTTCTGTGGTCAGAGCTCGACAACATCGATATATCCAAGCTGTAGTTCTAACATGACGGCACTACGAATAGTTTCGACTGTCACATATGTAATACGATAGAAAAGATCTTATAGACGATATTTAGGAGGCTTATCTTCCTATAGTTGGAAGTATCCTATCTTGTGGAACGGACAAACGATGCTGAGACTCCATTCGTCGGGCATGCTATCCTCTGTCAATATTTTACATATCAGGTGGTGCATATTAACAACCAGATTATGCCCAGCTGTTTTAAATAGCTCAGTACATAGTCCGTGTGCGTCAGCAGCTTTATTATACCTAGACTTCGTCTAGGTCAGGGGGACAGAATTCTCCGTCGTCTTGGTCCAGGATGAATGCTGAACTATTCTGCCTAACAGCGGTATTTTGACCATCATCTCGTTATTCAGTCTGCAGAAGTAACCTTTCCATATTCTCAGCACGGACTTCGACTCTACTACTAATTGCACATATTCATCTTTGCAGGCTTTCACTCTGGCTTTGTAGCCCTGGTACTCGTATGTTCGATTTGTTCTCTGATAAAACTTTGGGACGTCATTCCATTCCCTTGATCTTTTACTCTTTTTTCGAGAAGCCTGTGCTTTTCCCTTCTTTTCTCCTTGTAGAGCTCACGTGCGTCATCCATCCGCTTTTTCCCTGTCCAAATTCATTGTCCGTAAAACGTTGGTTGGTCGCCAACATTATATCTGTACTTAGGGGCTGTTGGTTATCTCTAAAGCGTTTTTTTCTCTAAATGGAAGTATGCACCAAATAACTCGAACTGACTAATCCTGTGGACGCCGCCGTTGATTCATATATGAGATTATTCGCCATCGTCCTGATGAAGGCCAAATGCCCAGCACGAACACTCTCCCCCATCCTTGTCTCGACTGCAGTAAAAGGTACCAGGATCCCAGACTTCACCCCATGGAGGTGAGAATAGTAGTTGCTGGGCAGAAGCTTAAGTGTCGACGTTTGACCACCATTGAAACCTGTCATTAGAAGTTAAATTTCCTAAATGAAATAAAATGCATGCCGATTCACGGAAAGTTCAGCTTATTATTTGAACCGAACAAACCAACGCTTTCAAATTGTAACTGCTATAAAGTTCAACAACTTGAAAGTCAGATGACAACAAAGAAATTAAATTTGTTTAATTATTCTCAACTAGATAGCGCTGCAACATATCAACAAATTTTGCGAAGCCATGCGATGGCAAATGTCAAACATATACGCGACGAGCGAATTAAATTTTCTAGTTTCCGAGACAACTCACTTTAAATGCAAAAATTATTGCAATTCCTCTGATTAAAGGACAATATCAGCATCTCAAACTATAGATAAAGAACATCTGTTGGAATTTTCCATTACTTTGCACATTAAACCTGCGAATATAGTGAACAAAAATTGCTACTTGATACAGCATTTGAGCGGCAAAATTGTTTCACCAAAATTTGAAATTCTGAATTATTCATCGAAGAAAAAAGCGAAAAAAGTATAAATGTTCGCATCATCGAACATAGGTGGTGGAAGTACCTTTGGCAATACACCCGCCACCACAACGCCAAATCCGATGAAAGACTTCGAAGTTGTTTCTCCACCAGAGGATTCCGTCTCCGCATTGGAATTCAGTCCAGCAGCGTTGCAACAAAACTTCCTCATTGCCGGAAGCTGGGACAGCAGTGTAAGTTGGAAAGCCCTTATCACACAGATGAAGAGATGTTACAGGAGGTGTTCAATTTCAGGTACGGTGTTGGGAAGTGGAGCACACGGGCAAAACTGTCCCAAAATCGATGAAAACACTTGGAGGGCCGGCACTGGATGTATGCTGGTCGGATGATGGAACCAAAGTTTTTATGGCATCGTGTGATAAACAAGTCAAATGTTGGGATTTAGCATCGGACCAGGTGCTACAAGTTGCGGCCCACGATGCTCCCGTGAAGACATGCCACTGGGTTAAAGGATCCAATTACACATGTCTTATGACTGGATCCTGGGACAAGACACTTAAGGTACTACTATCACCAACAGAAAATAAAAAAGAAATATCTTTTTGGCTTGATAATTAACCTTTTCCTCACAGTTTTGGGATATTCGTTCACCGAATCATGTGATGGTCATAAATCTCCCGGATCGTTGCTATTGCGCTGACGTTGACTACCCAATGGCTGTGGTAGGGACTGCGGGACGAACCCTAATTGTCTACTCTCTAGATCAGAAACCAACAGAGTTTAAGCGTCAAGAGAGCCCTCTTAAATACCAACATCGGACCATCTCCATTTTTAAGGATAAAAAAAAGGTTCCAACAGGTAAGAACTCCACAACATACATTCGCTATCTAGAATGCTAACAATTCCATCGCAGGCTATGCTCTGGGAAGTATTGAGGGCCGCGTGGCCATTCAGTATGTGCATCCGGTTAACCCAAAGGACAATTTTACATTCAAATGCCATCGAATGACAGGTACGGCTGGCTACCAAGACATTTATGCGGTTAACGACATTGCATTCCATCCAGTGCATGGCACATTAGTCACTGTCGGATCTGATGGCACGTTCAGTTTCTGGGACAAAGACGCTAGAACCAAACTGAAAACATCCGAGATGATGGACCAGTCGATAACTAAATGTGGATTCAACGCAAACGGACAAATATTCGCCTATGCAGTCGGCTATGATTGGTCGAAAGGTCACGAATACTTTAACGCAGCCAAGAAGCCTTCCATATTTCTGCGGCCGTGTTACGAAGAGCTGAAACCGCGCATCAACTAAGGCAAACCAACAATGAATTTGATTACACGACTTTGTATAATATATTTTGGGATTAAACAGTGTTCATTCGCACTTTTATGGATCACAATTGTGTTGGTTCTCTTAACTAATGATGCTCGTCGCCATGTCCATGACCGTGGCCATGCTCATCACTCGATAGGGCATACTCGATGCCAACAGTGGCAAGAGCAGCAGCAAGTCCCCAAACGAATCCACGAGTGAAAAATACTCTAGCCCGCATAGCATGAGTTCCGTGCATTTTGTCAAAGCGCCAAGCTTCGTTCCTAAAATGCAATTTTATCATATCAAGAGTGTGGGTTTGGTATTTTTACTACAAACCTTAGCCAAGGATCCTTAAGTCCTAATCTAGCCAAAGCAGTTTGCACTTCTACCAGTTCTGGGGCTTCGATTTTGTAGATTTCTGGCTTGGGTACTACGTAGGGGTCACCATGACCATGTCCGTGTCCTCCCATTGTACAAAATTCTAAAAAAGAAAAACAGAATATGACCGAGCGAATAAAGTTGTTGTCGCAGAGATAACCTCCATGTTACATAAGGTGTGTTCACAATTCGTTCTTATTTTCCGACATGGAGATTATCACCACACGGCGAAAGTAAATCTTTAAAAAAGTGAATAGGAAATAATTTTGAATATTTCGTACCAAATGCAAGAGACCAGAAGGAAGAAAATTTGTAGATTTTTGGTCGATCACAAATATAGTACAGGGGCTCCGGTTCTGGGAAAATGACACTTCAGATACAAGCTGTCAATTTGACACGTTTGTACAGCGGCTCCATAGAGGTGTGCACCTATGAGTTGAAAAATTTTTTTCGTTGTAAACGGAAGCACACTTAAGCGATTTTGCGTACCATTAAAGCGTTTGCACATTGCAAATGAAAGATAAGGAGGAATGAAAGAAAGATATCGATGCACGTTCGTCTTAAATGTTTGCAGGTTATAATGACAAGGAAATATAGAGATCGATAGAGCATTCCATAAGCGAGCTGTATGGCTCGACTGAATCACGATATTTCAGAATACGTCCGAGAGTGGGCTTGAAGGTATACTGATGAGCATTCATAGCAAGGTGAGTTACGGTTGAAGGTTTGAATGGTCGGAATGTTACTGGCAATTTAGTTAGAGCACTAGTAGTGAAAATATTGATAGCGCAAGATGTCTCCTTTACTGCGGTGTTGGAGGATGTCTTTCTCTTACAAATTTAGCATATAAGACTTACTCATATGCATATAACGGTATATTTTATTTTGATTAAAGCTAAGAAATTGAAGAACAATAAAACTTTTATTGTTGGAGAATCGTTGCAATAAGGCTTTTAACTGCTGATGGTATTTACGATTGTAAATTGTTGTTGACGATGATGATTGACAGGTTGTAATTGTCCTGGATTGAGATGTCATCTTCCACGATTTATGATCCAAATGCTTGTATCTGCGTATTATTGGGATTGTTGATGTGCAGTGATACCATCCTTCTTCATCGTTCTCCGGTACATCTGCTTACTCTGCGCATCAACTTAAAGTTACTGGAAAAAGTAAGGCCCGGCGCACATAAGCTGCAAAATAGATAGGAAGAAATGCGTTGCAGCTCATGCGCACCGGGCCTAAGGGAACAGACTTAGTATTGCTTGGTGTGTGCAGCACTGCGAGTGACAGTAGACTTAAGTTAAATCAATTCCTCGAATTCTCGCTCTCATTCCCCCAGGGGGTCGTTCGGATTAGCGAGTGTTCGGATTATCGAAGCCCTGCTGTATGTCGGAAAAAAATATGAGGTTAAGAATATCGTTTGCTAAGGAGCATGTTGAAAAGCCACTTATTTTTTTGAAAAAATGTGCTTTGGAATGGGGTTTAGATGGTAAACGATATGTTTGGCGACCTGTTAATCAACAGCACAATCCCAAGTAGACCCTCAAAATCGTGAAAGACGATGACGATGACAACGATCCGAAGCACACTTCGCGGCTGGTGAAACGATGCCTAGAGGATAATAACACTGATATTTTGCGATGCCCAGCACAAAGCCCTGATCTCAATCCGATTGAGAATTTGTTGAATGACATCGAACGAAGAATTGAAGGAAAAACCCAAAAAATTTGGAAGAATTATGGGATAATATTCAGAGAGCATGGTCGGCTATAACTCCGGAACACTGCAGACGTTTGGTGGAGAGTTTGCCACTTAGATGATCTGAAGTCATTAAAAATAAGGGTTTTCCAACGAAATATCAACAAAAGAAAAATAGATTTTGTAAGTACGAGTAATTACCGAAATTTATGGCTTTTACAATTTAAGTAGGAAATGTGCTAATTATACGAGTATGTCCAAGCTAAAAATATATTTTCTCTTTTTTTTTCTTTACAAGATAGTTTTTTATCATTTCTTCTTTATAAATTTTATACTCCTGAATATAAGATGTAAAAATGCATCAATAAATTTTGATATTGATTAGCAACTAAAACATTGTATTGCGATTTTTGTTCTAAACAATGCATGTGCTAATTACGTGACCACCGTAGTAGTCGTAGTACTGTTGCTTACACTCGGTCACTGCCGTCACTGTATTATTGTACCGTATGATAAATGCAGTGACTGAGTGTATGTAACAGCTGATGGATAGCGGGTTGTGTGTGAAAATTTTGTTGGTGCACTGTTTCATATTGTTGTAAGGGCATAACACCTACAGCAATTTGATTCGGTAAACCAACGTCAGAATTTTCACTTCGCAGCCTTGCTTAGTATCGTCCGTGTTTGTGTTTACTGTGTTTGCTTTTAATTATAACTAGGGAATTCAGGGTGGATGTAGTCAATATACGCGGGCTAAAAAGTAATCACTTTCCTGCGTACGTCCACGTCTGTAAGTGCCGACCAGTTGTTTTGGCACTTAGTGAAACACAGGTAGATTCCCGCCCACACCTCTCAGATCATCCTGATCTGAAGCTACCTGGCTACGAGCTAGTGACACTATTCTTTCCCCATCGCGGTCTCGCCATTTATGTGCGTAGTGATGTAGCTTACCAAATTCCACCACAATGTAGTCGCTGTTCCGACCCGGAATTCAATTTCATGTGGATAGAATTAAATCTCCGTAAGCAAATTATCCACTACTGCTTTATTTACAGAAGCCCCAAACTGGACAGCAATTCGACCTTTCACGAGTTTGATGTGCTGTCTGACTCCATTCAAAGAATTGTAACCCTGTATCCCCATACTGAAATCGTGATTACGGGCGATTTCAATATACACAATTCTGGGTGGCTTCGACATTCTGGACAGACAACACCCGAAGGACGGTGTGTTGAGATCTTTTACTGCGGAAAATAACCTAACGCAGCTTGTAAATGAGCCCACACGAATACCAAACGTTGACAGTCATACCGCCAACAACCTGGACTTGTTTTTAACTTCTCACCGTTGATGTGCTCTCCCCTCTAGGCTCGTCGGACCATTGTGTCATATCAGCTAATTTCTCGTACACCGACCACATAGTTAGAGAAAAGATTCCTAAAAGAACGGCGTGGCAATACGAGAAAGCCAACTGGAGTGGACTTAACAACTTCTTTAGGAATTTTAACTGGTCGTTATGTTTCCTCGATAACGACGTGGATTGCGCTGCTGACATGATCACAGAAACTATTCTCTTTGGAATGAGATGCTTTATCCCTCATCGGATGAAGAGTATCAAACCAAAAGAACAGGCAGGGTACGACTCGAGCTGTAAAGAGGCTGTAAGGGTTAGAGAATTGTTTTTTCGGTCCTACAAGACCAACCCGACACAGGCAAACCGAAAAAAGTTTAAGCGAGCCAGAAATGACTGCAACGTCTTTCTCAAGCGTGTGAAATTCCAATACGATCAAAAACTGAGGCAAAAAATACTGTAATGTCCCAAAGGCAGTAAAAATTGTTGGTCATTCGTCAAAAACATTAGAAATTCTGCCTCATCCTCCATCCCAATGCTCATTTACAATGACATTCCAGCTGTCAGCTCTTTGGACAAGGCTAATCTGCTTGCTGCACACTTGCGGCTAGACTGTGCTTTGTCCCCGCTTACACTTGAGTGCGTCGAATCTACAATGGGACGAATCCGCTTTCGCACTCGTGTGGTAGCAAGAGTACTAAAAGATCTCAACATACATAAATCCGCTGGCCCAGATGGTATATCTCCCCTTCTGCTGAAGATGTATTCTTCCACGCTGCTTTTTCATCTATCCTACTCTTTAGGGCTCTTTCCGAGCAGATGGAAAACAGCATTTGTCCAGCCCGTCCCTAAAAAAGGCGAATCTTCTTCTCTCTCATCCTACAGACCCATTGCACTTACGTCCCTTCTTTCCAAGGTCATGGAAACGCCGATAAACCGTCTGCTCATGAAATATCTCGAAACACGAAAACTTCTCAATGACCGGCAATATGGTTTTCGTAGCAACACGTCCACTGGTGATTTGATGGCATGTTTCACCGAAAATGTAACCAAACCGTACATCAATCTGGCGAAAGGAAGATAGCTGCACTTGGTATTTCTAAGGCATTTGACAGAGTTTGGCGTCAGGCTCGTCAGATTAGAAATTACCTTTCGGAACCTTCAATTCAAGTTGTCTTGGATAGTTTCAAATTTGATATTCACAAAATAAATTCTGGTGTGCCCCAGGGCTCCGTTCTGTCTCCGACTGTCTTTTAAATTTTCATCAACGGTCTCTTGTCTGCTACTTCTATCCAATATATTTCTTTGCTGATGACAGTACTCTCTGCTTTTCATATTCGTTTCCGGACTCACGCCCCTGCTCTTCGGCTGTAGAACAGGAACGGCAGCGTATGCTAAGCTCATTAAATTCCGATATTAATAGCATAACCAATTGGGGAACTACGAGGGCGGGTCAATAAGTCCGTGACTTTTGGATTAAAACAGATTTTTTGATAAAAAAATAACTTTATTTTTCAACGTAGTCTCAGTTGAGCTCTATACACTTTGTCCAACGCTTCTCCAATTTTTTTATACCTTCCAAAAAAAATGATTTGTCGAGGTCCTCAAAATGACGAGATGACTTCATCATTGAAGTCAAATCTTTTTCCACCAAGCCATTTCTTCAGGTTTGGGAACAAGAAGTAGTCGCTCGGAGCCAAATCTGGAGAATAGGGTGGATGAGGGAGCAATTCATAGCCCAATTCATGGATTTTTGCCATGGCAACTGCACATGTGTGCACCCTTGCATTGCCTTGGTGGAAAAGAACTTTTTTCTTGGTCAAATGAGGTCGTTTTTTTTTCAAATCGTCATTGAATCGGTCCAATAAGTTGGCATAATATTCCCCATTGATTGTTCTTCCCTTTTGAAGGTAGTCAATGTGGATTATCCCGCGTGCATCCCAAAAAACAGTCGCCATAACTTTATTGGCTGACAAACCCACCTTGGCCTTCTTTGGCGCCGATTCACCCTTAGAAACCCACTGTTTTGACTGTTGTTTGTTCTCTGGTGTGTTGTGATGGATCCATGTTTCGTCCACGGTTACAAAACGGCGCAAAAACTCCTCCATATTGCGATTAAACAACGCCAAACCTTCCTGTGAAGTTGTTACACGATTGCGTTTGTGGTCGACTGTGAGCAAACGCGGCACCCATCTTGCGGAAAGCTTTCTCATGCCCAAGTGATCATTCAAAATTGAAACCACTGAGCCATGCGAGATCCCTACGGCTTCCACAATCTCTCGCACTTTCAATCTTCTGTCGGCCAACACCATATCGTGAATTTTTTCGATTGTTTCGGGTGTAGAGACCTCAACTGGGTGTCCAGGACGTTCGGCATCTTCAGTGCTTGTACGGCCACAACGAAATTCAGTAAACCACTTTTTTACCATTGAAATCGATGGTGCAGAGTCCCCATAGTATTTATCAAGCTTAGCCTTGGTCTCGGTAATGGTTTTTTTTCGCAAGAAATAATGCTTAATAAGCACACGAAATTCACTTTTTTCCATTTTCTCCTCAAATTAGTGAGTAGTCTGATAAAAATAGCTGTCAAACACAAACTAACTGACGCAGCAAGTTTAAATTTTGACAGGAGTCAACTGACAGATGCCTGTTGACAGGAGCAGTGTTGCTGTTTCAGTAAAGAGGTCAGAAATTCAAAAATGCACGGAATTATTGACCCGCCCTCGTATCAACCGAGTGGAATTTAATCCTTCCAAAACTCAATGCTGCCTGCTGTCATTAAAGCAAAATTCAAATACCCAGCCATTATGCATGAATGGTACTAGCATTGCCGAAACCGATAAACTTTCCATTCTCGATATGTATGTCAGTGACAACTTACGTTGGAATGACCACATATTCGATGTCGCCAAAAATGCTTGGAAATATCTGGACTTTCTCAAACGATGTAAGAAATACTTTTCCCCTTCTGATCTTGCCTCAATATATAAGGCATTCATCCGCCCAAAATTGGAGTGCAATGCCCACATCTGGTCAGGTGCGCCTAAAAAATCTCTGCAAAAAAACCGTGTGATAAAACTCATAACTGATACCAATATCACTCAGGCAATGGACACCCACGAACACCGACAAAATGTCTCGTGTCTCGTGTTTTATCGCTATTTCCGCTACCAGTGCTCCATTGAAATCGCCAGTAGCATTCCGCCCATTCAAACCCGTCTCGCTATGAATGCTCATCAGTATACCCTCAAGCTCATTTTCGGGCGTACTCTAAAATATCGTAATTCTTTCCTAAGCCGTACAACTCGCTTATGGAATGCTCTGCCGATCTCTATGTTTCCTGGTCGTTATAATTTATAAACATTTAAAAACAATGTACATCTTTTCTTCCTCCCTACATTTCCTTCGCCCGCGCTGTGTACGAACATTTTAAGGGTACAAAAACCCCTTGAGCGCGCGCTGATTATAAAAAAAAAAAAAAAAAAACACTGTATATAGAAACGAACTATACAGAGCCATGTCTATTGTCTAGTGTTGGCATTTCTGCTACCCGTCAGATTGTGCAGAATGTCAATGACAAATACTCTATGCTCCATAAAGGTCGGAAGCAATCTTACCTTCATCTTTGATGTCACAGAGAAGATAATGTGACGCGTTGTCCTACCTTTGAGAAAATTGTACAAAGCTCGGAAGCCAACACCAGAGGAACAATTTTCCAGAAGTCTGTGCAACTACTACCATACGCTGATGGCATTGACATCATTGGTAGAACACAGCGAGTTGTCATTGTTGCGACTGCAAGTATTAAAAGAGTGAATCAGAGTAAAATTAAGTATACGCTGAAAACAAGAAGGGACGAAGAAAACGGATAAGTTGAACAGAACGATACAATAGATTGCAATTAATTGACTACATCGGCTCCGCCATGACATGTCATCTGAAATCAAAGGGAGAATAATATATGCTCGTACATGAAAAGGGGACCACGGACAGCTTTGAGGGCGCAACCAACCAAAGACTACATTTTGTGGATAGACCTACCGACTAAGGCCCAATCCCACTCCGAACTTTTACTCTTAGACCAATATGAGTTTTTTGTCTCATAAATTTAATGTCTTGGGAAAACTATCTTTGGATTTTCGACTTCCAATCAACTCTAAAAGGGTGAACGCTGATACGAGTAGTACAAAAAGTATTGTAGATTACCGAACAATTAATCTTATGATCAATGTGTTGATCATGTACCCGCAGTTAAACAATTCCTAATAAATTCCCATAGGTAAATTGAAGAAAATCAATACGAGTAATACATAATTTTATGAGCTTACATCCAAGACGCGAGATCGCAGATAAATGTTCGCATCAACTGAGAGATCATTAAAGATACCAGGCTCACGGATATCGTCAAAGACACTAGACAAATAAATCAGCTTTTACGAGCGAATCGTTGAATCAGCCTTTTATCGGTGAAGATACTCACGACTTAAACTATGCTATAAATACCAGTAATCTTATCGCTGTGCTTTATGAATTAGTTATATATAAACTAATATCTTATCATGGTCAAACTCCCCAATTGCTGATTAGGATTCGTTTTCTATTTCATCGATTGGAAATACATTTTTCAAACTAGTTAAAGTGGAAGTTTCGCGGCGACCTATGGTTTAGTTTTTTTTTCTACATATTGTAATAAAAATTTCCGGCCGACCGATGGCGACATTATATATTGTATTTTTAATCCTTGCTTATACTGTAACATCGTTTGCGGCATCTATTTCAAATAGCACTAAATTTTGTATAAGACGCGATCCGACGGAGATAAAAGATGAGCATCGACAGTGTGAAATTTTAGCCACGGCTTTCACTCCGAAAGAAAACGTATGTGTTTATAAATTTATAGGAAATCATGTAGTGTATATATATATATATGTATACTCAGTTCTGTTTTCTTGGTATTTGCTGCTCTTTTTCCACAATTTCCTGAAATAGGTTAAAAAAAAGACACATGGCACCCCTTCACCATGTATAGAAACTTTTTTCACATCAAGTTTCATTTAAATAAGTTCCAATCTTTATGCAGCGGTGAGCGTACCCTATTTTTATTCTGCGCAATCGGACTAGTTTGGCGGGAGTGCTAAAACTACTTACATAATATCTATATAGCCCGAAAATTGATAGAGACCTCATAAATATCGGTATTAACTTCTTGAGTCTTCTATAGGATCTGCCATACGGTGAATATGTTGTCAATTGTAAATTAACCCGGCTTAAAGACGCACTGATACCGGTCATTCAGATTGTTGACACATTGTTTCGCAATCGTTTGCCGATTGCGGCAACGTTGTCGTGGTTTAGTCGGATGAAAGAATGCTTCCATAATCTTTAAAATGACTTGGAGTATGCTATCTACCATGCCAATTATTGATACTTTAAATAGCTCTACAACCCACCCTGTTCAGCGGATCTGTTGTACGCCTTCCTCTATTAAGGCGTTTGTTGGCCCTTTTTAGGGTTTATGCTATTTGTAATGACACTCACATTCCAAAAGCTTATGATTTCTTGCCTAAAGACGCTATTTCTATTTTTCGTAGCAATCATAAATATTCTTCTTTGATTTCCCAGTAGATTTCACCGCACTTCCTGTATGGCGATAATATCTGCTTTAAGCTATGCTTGGTTGTTCAAGCTGGTTCCGAAGGTCTATGTCGGTTTTTCGTTACAGGGTTATATACCACCTTGATCAAAAAATTCCCGGGGGACACCACTGTGAAGCGCTCCCATTCTTACGATTTGAGTTCTGTTTTTTTTTTGTTAAGTTGGTAAATCTGTTGTTGACATTCCCTCTAAATCTTAGCATCATAGCTTAACATTTGCAAAAGTTACGTAGCCAAGAGTACATCTATCTCTGTGTGTCTTGGCGATTTTTCACAATTTTGGAAATGGATTTACTCGTAAATTTGCAACAACGAACTTGTATTGAGTTTGCGTAAAAATCTATTTAGTGGTGTGCGAACGTTGGAAATGTTGGAAAAGTGTTTCGGTAACGATTCTAAAAAGAAAACGGTCGTTTACCAGTGGCACGGGGGGTTCAAAAGTGGTCGTGAGTCAATCGAAAATGATGAACGCAGTGGCAGACCATCGACATCGAAAACCGACGAAAACATTGATGAAGTAAAAGAAATGTTGATCAATAACCGCAAATTAACCATCAGAGAGATAGCGGAGGACTTGAACATTGCCTATGTATCCGTCCAAGACATTTTGGTTAATGATTTGGGTTTCCGGTCGTGTAGCAGCAAAGTTGGTGCCAAAAGACCTCAGTTTCATGCAAAAAAGAACCGTGCTGACATCGCAAAAGAGATGCGAGGCTGAATCCGATCCCACATTCATCAAAAGGATCATTACTGGAAACGAGACGTGGGTTTATGAGTACGACACGCAATCCAGACATCAGGCAAGTGAATGGTGTTCACCAAATGAGGCGAGACCAAAAAAACCATGTCGTTTTCAGTCAAAAAAGAAGGCAATGCTCACGGTTTTCATGGATTACAACGGTGTAGTGCATCATGAATTTTTGCCAGAAGGCTAGACAAAGAGTATTATTTGGGCGTTATGAGACGTTTGAGCGAAGCAATTCGCCGAAAGAGAAAACTCATGGATTTTGCACCATGATAACGCACCGTCGTACAGTGCCATCATTATTCGTAATTTTTTGACGAAAAATGCAACAAATACCATCCAACAGCCACCGAATTCACCTGATTTGGCTCCCTGTGACTTCTTTCTGTTTAATTGAGTTAAAAAACCACTACGGGTAACGCGTTTCAGCTGCCGAGAGGAAGTAATGGAAAAATCGCAGGAAGTACTGATGGACATACCGACAACCGAATATAAAAAAATGTTTCGAGGATTGGATCTAGCGCTGGCATAAGTGTGTTGCAGTCGATGGGGACTACTTTGAAGGGGACAGTATAGATTTAGATGAATAAACTTGTATTTCCAATTTTCTGAATACATTCCTTTTTCATCGAGGTAGTACAGTGAAGCGTGCGTATCCAAGGTTTCTGGTTACATTGTAGCTATTGACTTTTACGAATTTAAGTATTTTATCCCATATACGATTCCCAATCAACGTTTTTTTGGATGCCCTTGGGCAAAAATGACCCAATACTTTATATTCTCAGTAACACATCTCTATTTGAACATTTTTAACGGTCAAAAACTAGTAGTAATTGAGTCAAGTTAGCTTCGTATAAATTTTCAAGTTGCGGCTACGGTCAACCCCGGTCAAGCAAAATCTTAAATACTAAAGTTAAAAACTAACAATTTTGCATAGTGCTGTGGGGTGGGAATAGTGAATAGAAAAGGCCAGTCTTGAGGGAGAGGTTCCTTAGGTAATAATAGCGTAGAATTCGCGCATCATTTTGGAAATTAGTTCATGGTATGGTAAATTCGTTCGGTGAGGACTGCCTAATTCCGAAGAGAGAAACAGATCTAAGATTTCGTAGGTTAATATTCAATGAGAAGAGTTGCAAGGAGTATGAATATTACCAGGTGGAGGCAGACGAACAAGGAGTGTGTCTCCAACTTCAAGATGTTTTGTAATAGGTTGTTAGTCTATCAGTTTCAGGCGATCGATAAACCTCGGTGTACCGATTGTATACATAAT
Organism: Volucella zonaria; assembly: GCA_963966105.1. Lineage (NCBI taxonomy): Eukaryota > Metazoa > Arthropoda > Insecta > Diptera > Syrphidae > Volucella > Volucella zonaria. Next base: position 52,194,059 of record OZ014533.1, on the reverse strand, counting down.
GTATGGGTGCCATAAAACGGTTATCAGGCTTGACTGTAGCATCAAACTATTTATTTGATCCATGCAAGAACGCTGTTATTGCAAAATATTTACGAAGTACTTCTTGACCGACTTTACGTTAATTCCATGGCCATACTTTGAACTTTAAAACCTTATATGATAATTACCCACAAAATGTTTAATAGGGACCTATTTGATTCGCGAGTATAGGTCCCAAAAACTGTTTGACCTATTTAAAGTATTTCATTTCTTAATAACAAGGTCAAATGTTTTCAATTTATCTTAATTGCCTTTGATTTTATCACTTCATCGCTTTGGAGGCTCAGGCGGATTCACTGGCAGTTTCACATTCAGAAGCATTCAGTTTAATTTAGATTCAACAAGGCTAAATAAAAGACTTGATTTTATTTCATCCAAATCTATTTTATTCGGATAAAGTGGATTGGTTGTATAGCTATCAATAACTCAGAAGTCCGCTTTAAGCAATTAAGATAACCAGCAATTGAGCTTTATTACTGACTCGTACTAGTATTTTTATATGTAAGTACTCGTATACTATTTACGAGTATATGAGTAAAGTAGATACTTTTAAGATTTGAAGATTTGAAGATTTGAATTCAAGGAAATAAGTTTAATTGTATGCATATTCTTAGGAAACATACAGCAATGTCCATAATAAGATGATCTTAATTTTGAATTAAAGACTCTTGGCGTCATAATGAGCGCAATAGCCAGCTAACGCTTCCTTATCCTGAAAGCAACAATACAATAGTTTTTGCGTTTCGAATGAAATACGAGTAGATCTGCGATTAAGTTTCGCACGAGTATAACTTCGTTGAGGACATTCTCGATCGGTGGAATTTTTTAAAGTAACTTTCGCCCCTCTTGAACCTATATTTCCCCATGTACCTGCATTGTTACTATACCGCTTGTGGGTTTGACTAACATCGCGGACTTTAGTACCATTTTACAGGCCGCTTTATTTGAATCACCTCGTCAGTAATGCCAAGACTTTGCTGATGCTTTTGCATTTAGGTAATCTAATTATTTTTCTTTTTCTCCCTCCCCGAAACTCGACCAGAACATAATCTGGAATGCGAGACTAGATTTTCCGATGACCGTCGTGGAACATAGCAAATCCAGCCAACATTTTTCCACTATCAGTCTTTCCACTACTAGAGCTGATACGGATACTTCTTACTAGATCAAGTTTTGCCACAACAGCTGAAATTCCTAACTTCTCGTCTATTGTCTAAAACTGCAAAGCGTGTTTTAAAAACGGACGAGAGGCTGGCGTGCGTAACAAATCTTTATGTTTAAGCAACATTTTTCTATCACAAAATACTGTGGAACATCGTACCATTTAAACAACCCCACGCTTACTCTATGTGTGCCAATGAAAACTTTCGTTGGAATGACCACAAATTCGATGTCGTCAAAATGCTGCGAAATGTCTAGAATTCCTCATGCGATGTAAGAAATACTCTTTCCACGATATGTCTCTTTCCTAGGCTTTCTCGCTATTCTCAACGCCAGTGCTCCATTGAATTTCATCCAGTAGCATCCCGCCCCTTCAAACCTTCAACCATAACAGCTGTCTCGCTATAATTGCTTACCAGTATACCCTTAAACCCACATTCGGACATTATCGTGATTCTTTCCTAAGCCCATGGAATGTCCTGCTGAGCTCTTTATTTCCTAGTCATTATAACCTGCAAACATTTAAGACTGACGAAAGTTGGTATTTTCCTCCCAAACTTTCCTTCCGCTGTATGGAAGCATTTTAAAGATATTCAAAATCCATTGAGGGAGTGCCAATTGTAAAAAAGGAGTACGACTAGGAATTTAAAATGTTGGCACTTTGACTCCCTTCAAACTAAATACCAGGAGTTTGATTTTCAGGTTCACAAAACTGACAATGCAGATATCCGTTCTGTCTGATTCGTGACCCATTATTTTCCAGTTCCTTATCCAATTATTTAGAGTATCACGAAGTTTTGTCATATTGCTACTTATAATAGTGCTTATAATTTATTGTTTGTTGCTTAGAATCAGTGCGTTACTTTAATAGTACTTACACGACATTAAGACCCAAAGGACTTTGTATACTGTCTTGATGTACTCCAACTTTAAATACGAATTATTCGATTATTTTTACTAGATATGCATTTAACTTTCGCTTTAATGTCATTGTAGATATAGTATCGCAACCATTTTTATAAACATCTCGCGTAGTTTTCGAGGTCTTCGTACGGGCCATAAACATCTCTATCGAAAGCGTTTCCCAAATTGATGAAGACGATATGCACATCCTTCGAAACGTCGCGATATTTCCCCATCATAGTCCATCATACTCCTCGTGTCGAGGTTTTGCCGTCTACATTTGTGAGTCACATTAACTTCCATCTATCCAGCTCAATAATCTTGTGTTGATAGTCTAAAACTGTCTTAAATATTTAATAGTTTGCGACATTAGCTTCAATAATCGGTAGTTGTTGCAATGTCCCCTGTCGCTTTTGCTTTTATACAGTGGAATAAGAAGGCTCTCTCTGCTGGTGATGTACTCGTCCGCATCTAATAATTTAATAAAAAAAAATCGCGAGGCATTTAAATCCAAGACTTCGAGTAGGAAGGTATGTGATCCGGCATCAGAGCGTATGTGCTTCTGTCCGAATGTATCATACATACAGTGAGCTACAAAAGTCTACGCACGACAACCATTCTTGTAACCTAACGAGTTCAAAAGCATTACAAAAAAATTTAATAATGCAGCTTTGTTTCAAATCTTGTTTTATAAATAATACACCATAAAATAAATGAATTTAACAAAAACTTAACAAGTGATTCCCAAAAAACGAAAAGTAGATAATGACAAAAGTCTACATACGGCATATTAACTAACATAAACGTCTTTAATCCATTAGGTAAAACTATTGTAAATGATAAATTTAATATTTTGTAGGTCCACCATGTGCATCTAGAACTGCCGGCAATCGTCTGGGCGTTGAAGCAACTAAATTATTTAATTCATTAGCAGTTATGGCTTGCCAATCTTCTTGGAGCTTCTGTTTTAGCATTGGGGCACTACTTATGGCATATCTTCTTACCTTACGTTCCAGAATTTCCCATACAACATGTATGACGTTTAAGTCCGTTTAAGTCCGGGCCTTGGGGTGGTGTGTGTAGTTGTCTTGGGGCGTAGTAAATTAGCCAATCTTTGACAATTTGAGCGGTGTGCTTGGGGTCATTGTCCTGTTGAAACATCCAACTCGTGCCAAGATTTAAGCTGTCGACGGATGCTTTCAGGTTTAGTTCTAAAATAGACTTATATTGATAGCGATCCATATTACCTTCAATAAAGGCTAGATTTTCTACGCCAGAAGCAGCTACAGCACCCCACACCATCACGCTGCCACCACCATGCTTTACCGTAGAAACCACATTTTCTGGATTCATTGCTTTATTATTTTTTCTCCAAACTTTAGCTCTCCCGTTACTTGCGAATATATTATATTGGGTCTACAAGTAAGTTTCCAGCGTTTTTTTTCCAAAATTTGAAGTTTTATTATAAAAACATAGTTACAATGCTTTATTCAAAGTATCGTCCATCGGAAGATACAACTTTCCCCCATCTTTCTGGCAATTTATGAATTCCGGACCAAAAAAATTTCTCGTCTTTCGAGCCCAAGACCGTATCGAGCCAACTTTTGATTTCCTCTACCGAGCTGAAGCGTATTCCCGTAAGAGCGTTCTGCATCGAACGAAACAAGTGGTAGTCAGATGGTGCCAAGTCTGGACTGTAAGGCGGGTGAGGCAGAATTTCCCATCCACTATTATCCAAATAGTTTTTCACCGAAACCGCAACATGTGGCCGAGCGTTGTCGCGATGAAAAATGACAGACTCATGCCTGGTCTCATATTCTGGCCGTTTTTCTTTTAATGCCCGCTTCAAACGAATTAGTTGGCTTCGATATAATGGTCCTTTGATGGTTTCACCACTCGGAAGCAGTTCGTAGTATACGACACCCTTTTGATCCCACCATATGCAGAGCATGACCTTATTCACGTGAATATTTCGTTTCGGCGTCGATTGGGCGGGATCGCCGGGCTTTGTATACGATTTTATATTATGGATTATCATAATAAATCCATTTCTCATCACCAGTGGCAATACGATGCAAAAATGATTTATTTTTATACCGCTGCAGTAACATTTCGGACATGCAAAATCGCCGTTCGACGTCTCTTGGCTTCAATTCGTACGGCACCCAGTTTCCAACCTTTTGAATGAATCCCAGTCCTTTTAGGCGCAGGGAAACGGCTTGTTGCGTGACGCCCAATGATGCAGCAAGTTCTTCTTGAATCTGACACGGATCCTCATCCAGTAAAGCGTCTAATTCCTCGTCTTCAAAACTTTTCGGCTTTCCGAGGCGATCTTTGTCTTCAACTCCAAAATCACCACTTTTGAACCGTTTGAACCACTCGTGGCACGTCGATTCACCAATACATTCCGCCCCATAAGTTTCCAAAAGCAAACGATAGGCCTCAGCCGCACTTTTCTTCATATTAGAGAATAAAAGCAGCGCTTCCCGCAAATGACGTTTATTTGGCTGGAAACTTGCCATGATTTTGCTCGATAAAATGTACGACACCGATAGAATATAACGCTGCGAAGTTGTTTACAGATACAAAACCTACAAATAAAACACATGGGGTCTGACATTTCTGCCCGGGATCCACTGGTGGCGCCATCACTGACAAACGCTGGAAACTTACTTGTAGACCCAATATGTATTTTGATTCGTCAGTAAATAAAACTCGTTTCTGGAAATCCATTCCCTTTTCAATGTGTTTTTGGGCAAATTCTAAGCGCAGTTTTCGGTTTTTTTTCACTTATTAGAGGTTTCCTGCGTGGAGTTCTGCTGTAGAAACCGTTATTATTGAGAGCCCTTTTAACTGTGCGTGGATGCACAATTGTATTTGATCTTTCTGCCAATCCTTTAGACAGCATTGTGGCATTCACTCTTGGATTATTGCCTACTTCTCTCTTGATAAAGCTGACATCTCGGCGATTCAGCTTCTTTGGGCGGCCACAACGCGGTTTGTTTTCGAAGTTATTGTGTATTGTTTGGACTGTTGACTTGCTTAAAGCCAATAAATTTGCAATTCCACCAAACGATTTCTTTTATTTTTAATATTTTATTACTAAATTTCGCACTTCAACCGCAATTTCTCTTCGAGGGGGCACTGTCACAGGTAAAACTTATTGAAGCTGACCAAACTTCAACTGAGAGGCACAAATCTGATTTTCATATATGGAAAAATTCAAATACGGTACTTTTCCGTTGTCCTCAATCAGCGTATAACACAAAAAAAACATGGAATGCCGGGCGAATGTAGACTTTTGTCATTATTTATTTTTCGTTTTTTGTGAATCACTTGTTAAGCTTTTGTTAAATTCATATATTTTATGGTGTATTGTTAATAAAACGAGATTTGAAACAAAACTGGATTATTAAATTTTTTTGTAATGCTTTTGAACTCGTTAGGTTGCAAGAATGGTGGTCGTACGTAGACTTTTGTCGCTCACTGTACATCATACATCCCCGGTTCGTTAATTTAGTAGTTCTATTCAGTGAGGTTGTTCTGGGCAGAAAAGTACAAGATTTTGTGTTCAATGTGAAAAATTTCTATCCGAAACTGTTCTACTTTGTGTTCAGTGAGGTTGTCAGAACAGAAGAGTACAGAAAAACTTGCACCAACTCTTGAGGTAGGTGTGCAGATGTCAGAATCAAATTTGGCTGTCATTTTGATTTGTTTCAATTGTTTGCAATTGTTTTGTGTATTTTGAATGAAAAAAAAAGTTATGAACAGTTCAACAATAGAGATAAGAGGGAAAAATGGGCAATCTGTGCTGGTTGAATGTTCTCCAAATACACGGCAGAATTTACAAAATAGTAAGTACAAATTTAATGGACTTAACATATTTTACAAGATTTTTTCTTTTTTTTTTTTTAGGTTAAGAATTTTGCCAGGAAATATTTAACCAGTCGTTTGAAGCTGAATCAGCCACCAGCCAGGATTTCGTAGAAATTGCAACAACTGCAGAAGAAAAACAAAACGCAATTTGGCTGGAGAGCTCCTCATAAGTCTTTATAAAAATTTAGAGCCAAAGGTCAGCAAAATATTTTCCCTCAAAACAAAAAAAAAAAAAACGCTGGGAGCAGATTGCTGGCCGCATGCAGGAGTTCGGATCAGATTTCACTGCGGTCCAGGTTGAGGGGAAGTGGAAGAGTCTTGAACGTGGGTTCAAGACTAAAGTGAAGCATAATGCCACAACAGGCAGCAAGAGGGCCACTTGTGCGTATGAAAAGTATGTAATTTATGTATATTCATAAATTCTAATTTCTTATATTATAAATATAAACCTATTTCCATAAATACAATAGGGAGCTCTCAGATGTACTGCTGGACCGACCTGCAATTATTACAGCCTATCGGTTGGGCAGTACCACTGGCAGTGGAAAAGCAAAGGAGGCAATATTGGTGGAAGGTGGAATTTCTTCCATTGCTAGTAAGTGTATAACATTAAATAATACAAAACATTCAAAACCCCTCCATTTCTTTTTAATAAGGAATACCAGCCAGTGAAAGTGAAACATCTTCAGAGAATGTAGAGCCACCAAGAAAACGGGAGAAAACCAGCACTGTGTCAGAAGAGCTGAAGAAGTGGAAGGAGCAGTTCGCTGAAGAAAGGAGCGCAGACCGTGTGTACAAATATGCCAAGCTTGAGGCCTATAGAGAGAGAACTGCTAAGCTGGCCAAACTGAGAGAAGAGAAGTGCGAATTGTGAATTCTTTAAATAAAAAATAAATTCATAAAAATGAAAGTATAAAAATAATTTTTTGATTTTTTATTTAGCTTTTCTTATCTCCTCAATTAAAATACGAAAACACTTCTTCACACGGTCTATTTCGAAGGCTGAAGCCATACTGCTGGTCAGCAACTGTATTGGAATTGTCATTTTCTTCAATGTTTTCGTCAATTTCAAATGGCAGCTCATCATGGTTGCATAAATTATGCAGCACAACACAAGCTCGAATAAAATGACAGAGTTTCTTTACTCCTCTTGGCTTGCAATAATAAAGCTGTCGAAAGCGCTGTTTAAGAACACCAAAGGACTGCTCTATTACGATCCCACCGGAACTTAACTTCCGGTTAAAAAACTTCTGCCTTGACGATAAGTGGCCATTGTCGCGATATGGGTTTATTAGAAACTGTGAGCACGCATAAGCGGAATCTCAAAATCGAAACCCGTTCCCACATTAGATAATTTAGAATATACTACCTTGATCCGGAATTTATTCAGAAAATTAAAAATACAAGTTTATTCATCTAAATCTATATTGTCTCCTTCAAAGTAATTCCCATCGACTGCAACACACTTATGCCATCGCTTGATCCAATCCTCGAAACATTTTTTATATTCGGTTTTCGGTATGTCCATCAGTGCTTCCAGCGATTTTTCCATTACTCGTACTTCGGCTGCTGAAACGCGTTCACCGTAGTGGTTTGAATTGGATTGAACAGAAATAAGTCACAGGGAGCCAAATCAGGTCAATTCGGTGGCTGTTGGATGGTATTTGTTGCATTTTTCGTCAAAAAATTACGAATAATGATGGCACTCTGCGACGGTGCGTTATCATGGTGCAAAATCCACGAGTTTTCTCTTTCGGCGAATTGCTTCACGCAAACGCCTCATAACGCCCAAATAATACTCTTTGTTTACTGTCTAGCATTCTGGCAAAAATTCATGATGCACTACACCGTTGTAATCCATGAAAATCGTGAGCATAGCGTTCTTTTTTGACTGAAAACGACGTAGTTTTTTTGGTCTCGGCTCATTTGGTGAACGCCATTCACTTGCCTGATGTTTGGATTGCGTGTCGTACTCATAAACCCACGTCTCGTTTCCAGTAATGATTCTTTTGATGAATGTGGGATCGGATTTAGCCTCGTAAATCATCTCTTTTTTGCATGAAATTGAGGTCTTTTGGCATCAACTTTGCTGCTACACGACGGAAGCCCAAATCATTAACCAAAATGTCTTGGACGGATCCATAGGCAATGTTCAAGTCCTCCGCTATCTCTGTGATGGTTAATTTGCGGTTATTAACTAACATTTTTTTACGAGTACTTCATCAATGTTTTCGTCGGTTTTCCATGTCGATGGTCTGCCACTGCGTTCATCATCTTCGATTGACTCACGACCACTTTTGAACCGCTCGTGCCACTGGTAAACGACCGTTTTCTTTTTAGAATCGTTGCCGAAACACTTTTCCAGCATTTCCAACGTTCTCACACCACTAAATCCATTTTTACGCAAACTCAATACAAGTTCGTTGTTGCAAATTTACGAGTTAATCCATTTCTAAAATTGTGAAAAATCGCCAACACACACAGTGATAGATGTACTCTTGGCTAGGTAACTTTGTCATGTCAAGCTATGACGCTAAGATTTAGAGAGAATGTCAACAACAGATTTACCAACTTAACAAAAAAAAACATAACTCAAATCGGAACAATGGGAGCGCCTCACGGTGGTGTCCCCCGGGAACTTTTTGATCAAGGTGGTATATCCGAATTCTCAAAAACCCTGTTGTCATGAACAGACCCGGATATCCAACGAAAATGTCTGTAAGCTTCCTTTTCTCGTTGCATATTGCTTGAAGAGATGGACTTGTAATACGCTTTCTATGGATGTAGTCGTCTTTTCCATGCCTAGAGGGGCCAATTTTGATTTTTGTACCATCTATGATCCCTGCAAAAGTAAGAAAAGAGGTAGGTTACTACATATACATATCGTTTGTCAATTATTATATGCAATCAATTTAGTACCTATAACACCTTCAATTCCAGTTTTGTTTCTCATATACGAGCTGGTTTCCATTTTCTCATCTAAAGTAGGCCATCGGATGACCGAGTCGCAAAGATTACTGATGAAATACAACACTCTATTGAAAAGACTGCATACAGTTCCCAAGGCGAGATTGAATCTGTCAGCAATATCCCTGTAGGAGTAAGCCTCATGCCCAGCAAACCAAAGAAAGAGCGCTATATTCATTTCAGCAGAATATGTTTTGCGGGCCTCTAATTTGACGTAAATACCCGATGTTGCAAACGTGTCTACCAACCGTTTATAGAGACTGCGAGATATGCGGATCTGTCACAAATTCTTTTTCATTGTAGGAAGGAACTATTTTTTTCAAGAAATGTGCGATACAGTTCCGACAGAAAAAGGAATAACGCTCACTAATGTCTTCATATCTCTGGAATCTATTATTTCATCACTCGACAAACTGATATCACTGCCACTATCACTGTCCACCAATTCTTCTAATATAATTTGTTGAATTTTATCTAAAGCCATTTTTATTTATTCAAGCTTGTATTTCACTTTGACAATCTTTTCAACTTTTCAACAACTTCACAAGAAATGACAAATGCCGAATGCCAACATTTTTGACAGCTAACATATGGATTGTACTTTTCTGTTCTAACTTTGATCTGACATTTTTCACGAATCGGTGATTTTCTGTTCTAGTTTTTCCTCACTGAACAAAGCTAGTGCTTCGCTAAAATCGATCTGTATCGTTTCTTGTACGTACACAGCAGCAGAGGAAATGTTACATCGTAGGAATTCTTCTTATAAATTTTGTTAGAGATTAAGATCAAACCAAAATAAAATAAACCAACTACTTAGTTCAGCGTATAATTCAAGAGTGATTTTATTTTGCATCTAGGTCCTTATGTGAATGCAATGTAATAGATTTAAGTGTAGATCTAAGCGTTGCCATTAAGTCTAAGCATTTAGTGTTTAATTTGAACCTTTAACTTCTTTATTTCAATACACCTCCTGAAATTAAACTTTCATATTAAGTCCTAGTAAGTTAACAAAATGTTTAATTCTATTTAAGTTTTTTTGTTAATATACCTGCAATCATATTATTTGTTGAAATATACTTTAAATTAACAAAACCTTTTTCATAAATATCTCTCACTGTTTACTTCTCGCATGGTAAACTGGATTTTTCACCAGCTGTTGAGCGCTTAAGTTATCCCCATATATCATAATTGGGTTTGAAGCAACATAACCAAATTCTATGTCATCAAGTAGGTTACGTAGATACAGAAGTTCCTTAGATGCAGAGGAAAGAGCAATGTACTCTGCTTCAGTACTGTTGAGGGCCACTGTAGGTTTTTTTCTGGACTCCCATGAAACAGCACATCCAGCAAGCATAAATACAAAGCCCGTAAAAGGTCGTCTATCAATATAATCTCCACCCCAGTTAGCATCAGCATAACCAATTAATTTAGCAGCAGACTTTCTGAAAATAAGTTTCAATTTTATTGTTTTATTAAGATATCTCAGCAAATGTTTTGCTGCAGTTAAATGCTCTTTATGTGGATTCGTATTGAATTGCAATAACTTAATCACGGAATGTGATATATCAGGCCGTGTTGTCAGACTTATAAAGTTCAACGACCCTACAAGCAATTGAAACCTTCTTGCATCAACCTGTGAACAGTTTGGACATTGTGTGCATTTTTCCAATCTCGATCCTGGATCCAATGGTGTGCTTACAGGCTTACATTCCATCATTTTAAAATCAGCTAAAATATCTGCAATCATGTTCTGCTGCCCCAACTTTATAGGACCTCTATCGCCTTCTCTCTCAAACTCCAACCCCAAAAAGTAATTGATAGGTCCTTTGTCTTCTAGTTTGAACTCAGCAGCAAGTTTTAATTTGATGTTAGTTAAATCATTCTTGTCTTCTAAAAGCAAGAATTATGTCATCGATATACTATATACCACCAATATATTTATAACTCCATTTTGATTGAAAGTGTAGACGCAATTGTCTTAGGATGATCGCACGAAACCAATTTTCAGCAAGACATTATTCAGTTCTTGGTTCCACTGCCTTCCAGATTGCTTAAGTCCATCTAGGGCTTTCACCAGCTTACACACTTTCCTTGGGTGTGTTTTACTTACAAAATTCTCAGGTTGCTCCATATCCTGTATATATGAATGACTCGAACCCCAACTTTTTAAAATGCTATAATTTTTTTATTTTTTGATAAAAATTTTATTATGCCAAAGCAAAAAATGTTGGAAAATACATCAATTTTCAAATTGTATCAGTAGTTTTCAATATGTCCACCTTTGGCGCGAATAATGGCCTTGAGACGGCCGAAGAAAGCATCGCACGCTGCACGCAAGTGGCTCTGCGGTATTTTGGCCCATTCCCGGCGAAGTGCTTGTTTGAGGTGGTCCAAACTTTGGTATTTTTTAGTGCCAACCTTCGCCTTTAAGATACCCTAGACAGAGAAATCCAACGGATTTGCATCCGGAGAATTTGCAATCCATTGTGTCGAAGAATTGTTTTTTAACCAATCTTGGTTGACGCGCGCCTTGTTAGACGGTGCCGAGTCTTGTTGAAATGTCCACGGTCTCCGACCGAAATGATTGTTTGCCCAAGGCTTCAGTACTGCCTCTAAGACAGTTTCACGGTATACGATCGCATTAATTTTGACGCCACGGTCCAAAAATACGAGCGGAGAGCGACCATCGGCGGTTATGGCGGCCCAAACAATCACCATCGGTGCTGCCTGCTTTCTGGTGGGCGTCCGAAGATGTACATTTTCGCAGGACCTCTCTGGAAAGTAAACTCATTCATTTTGTTCGATGACATATTGCTCGATAACAATTGGCGACTCATCGGAAAAAACCAAATTCGGCAGCTCACCACTTTCGCTCCTTCGCTCTTTCGACTCTAACTTTTTTCTGTTGCGGTGTAAGATCGTGCGCTTTTTGGAACTTCAATAGCTTGAGCCCAAGCTCATTTTTCAGTATGTGTTGCATCCGTTCCAACGATATGTTGAGCTCACGAGCCATTTTTCTTCCACTTCGACGCGGATTTCGCTCAATTCGAGCCTTCACTTTCCCAACCATTTCTGCCGATGTTGCTGTTTTTTTATGACCACCTCCATAGCGTTTTGCAACGCTGCCAGTATCACGATAACGAGCTATGGTTCGAGACACAAATGATTTATTCACGATGAGGTGCTGGAGGGCTCTAACGATAGCTACTTGTGGTTTTCCAGCCAAATATAAAGCAATCACACTATCACGTTTGAATTCCATCGCGGATAAAAATTTTTCAACACAACTGGGACGCAAATCGTTTAAAATTATCCGTCATATGTCAAAATTTCAGCTCACTGTCATGAACGGTTTGGAAATTATAGCAGTCTGAAGTTGGTCGCAGTTCGAGTCATTCAGGGTGTATACTTTGATACAGTTCACTATTAAGGTATGCAGAGGTGATATCTATTTGATGTAAAAGCAATTCTAATCCTATCGCTAGTGCAACCACTAATCTAATTGTAGAATATCTGGTGACTGGGGAAAAAGTTTCATTAAAATCCAGGCCATACTTTTGATTGCAGCCTTTAGCTACAAGTCTCGCCCTGTATCGCTCAATTTTACCATTTTTTTAATATTGAAAATCCACTTGGATCTTATGGCTTTACGACCAGTTGGCAAACCAACTAGATCCCAAGTTCTATTTTCCAGCAGCGAACTATATTCTGCTTCCATAGCATCTTGCCACTTTTTGGAATCTGTACCTCGAAGTGCGTCCTTAACGTAATTCGGTATATTCTGACAACATTTGCCAATATTAACCATGAAACTTAACGAATTTGATCTTTTTCTATTCAGATTATCTTTGTTTCTAATCTTGCGACTTCTTAAAACACTACCACTAACCTGCTTTTCATTGGTCCTTTCAATAGAATTCACCTCTAATCCTACATCATCGCAATCCTCGTAGTGGTCCTCATTTCCAACAGAATTTTCATCCTCAGAGTCAGCATATTCTTCGTCTTCATAATCAGCTTCTTCCTCATTAGCTTCATTTTCAAGACTATCAGCATCTCCATTTACATCACCAGAAACAGCATCACCAAGATCAACAAAAATATCTTTTACAGCAGCCTCAACATCAGGATTTTCAGTTTTACCTATGTAAATATTATTTTCTGAGAGGATACCTTTGAATTCATCTTTGTCATTGTTATCTTCTTTTAATGATTCGATTTCTATGAAATTGGAGTTTGTAGTACACACTTTAGATGGATTCTCAATGAATTTAACCTCTCGGCTCGTATGAATCTTACCCGTTTTACGTTTTACGGCTTTAGCTTCGTCAGAGTACCCCACCATTAAACACTGTATGCCTTTAGGGCTAAACTTCGAACTACCTGGTTTCTTGATCAGCATGAACACCTTACATCCAAAGATCCTGACACATTTGGTTTGTATCCAAACTAGACTTCAAATCATGCTCCAATAATTTTGTTGGTGATCGATTTCTTAGATAGACAGACGTATTTATCGCTTCAGCCCAAAAACCTTGCTTCAGTCCAGACAAAATTAGCATACACCTCGCCATTTCCACCAGCGTCCTGTTTGCTCTTTCAGCGCACCCGTTCTGCGGAGGGGTATCAGGAGAAGTTAATTGGTGTTTTATACCATTAAATTGTAAATAGTTTTTAAGTTCTTTATTAACATATTCTCTGATATTATCGCTCCTTTTCTGCCATTACTTTAAACACTTTGAAATAACTTAGGGCCTCACTTTTCTGACGCAAAAAATAAACAAATATCATACGTGAATGATCATCTATGAATGTCAAAAAGTATCTACCGCCTCCATTTGACACGTTTCTTATCGGTCCACAAATATCTGTATGGATAATTGAAAGCACAGACTTACTCCGATTTTCTGGCAATCCAAATGGTAAAGATGAAATTTTTCCCTTGAAACAGATCTCGCATTTGATTGCAGCTTTGTTTATTTTTTGGAAGCTCACACCTCGAATCATATTTTTATTGAATAGGTTATACAAGCACTGACCATTCAAATGGCCATACCTTTGATACCAGATTGCAAACACTCTGTCCCTTTCACGTGCTCCAACTCCAACAACACTTTCAGTTACACCAGCACCTCCAGCATCACTAACCCTTCCAACAGTAGCAGCAAGAGTATTAAATTGCTCTTCTTTAAAAACATAGACATTGTTGTACTTTGTCGCATACAGCAGCTCAACAGATGACCTATCGATAATTTCTGCCCGCTTGTTTGAAAGAACTACTTTATTTCCAACACTAGTTGCTCTACTAACTGAAATAAAATTCATTCGTAAATCGGGTACAAATAAAACATTCCTTAAAGTTATTTTGTTGTTCGCGATTAGATCTACGAGGACTATTCCAAAATCAACCTCCGATGTGTTACAATTTATTACATACGAGTACGTGCACTTCGGTGACGTGTTTCTGCATGTCGCAACCAGTACATTATTCTCTAATAATATGCCAAGTTTCGACCGTTTTCGTTCAGTATTTTTCCAATAGTTGCCGTTTTAATATGGAGAATACAATTTTATCTCCCGCCGCCTGTGAGATACGAAGTGTAATTCGTTTTTTGAAAGCCAAAGGAAATGGCGCAGCTCAAATTCATCGTCGGTTATGTGCTGTTTACGGCAATACAGTGATGAGTGATGGTTCGGTACGTGATTGGTGTAGACAATTTAAAAACGGACGCACAGATGTGCATAATGAAGGAGGCCAAGGGCGCAAATCGATCATGAATCAAGACGTAGTTCACCAAGTTGAACAGGCGTTTTACGATTTCAGATCTTGCGACAAGATTTTCCGAAATTGCTCGAACTACTCTATACAGGATCGTGTCTGAAAACTTGGGTTACCACAAGTTCTGTGCCCGTTGGGTCCCAAAACAGTTCACAGATATCCACAAGACCCAACGTGTCAATTCAGGAAAAGCATTTCTCGAACGTTTAGAAATGGAAGGTGAAGAATTTTTACAGCAAATTGTGACTGGAGATGAGACTTGGGTCCAGTATGTAAACTTAGAAAGCAAAGAACAGTCAAAGCAATGGATGCACAGTGCACACTCATTCCCCAAACAAGCCAAAAAAATGCAAATAAACTTTTTCCTATTGGGACAGTAAAGGCATATTGTTGACCGAGTTTATGGAACCTGGAAACACAATAAATGCAGCGGTTTATTGTGAAACTCTACGTATAAATTGAGAAGAGCCATCCAGAACAAAAGACGAGGAATGCTTACCAAAGGTGTGGTGCTTCTGAATGACAACGCACGACCACACACTGCTGCGCGCACAAAAACTTTAGTGGAGGAGTTCAATTGGGATATTTTTGATCACCCTCCCTACAGTCCTGATTTGGCACCAAGTGATTATCACCAATTCCCAAAATTTATATCATCCATTGCATCTCAACATTTTGGAAGTAATGAGGAACTTATGAACGGTGTGAATCACTGCCACAACGCACTGGCGGTGTCATTTTTTAAGGAGGATATACAAAAGCTCATCCCACGTTACCAAAAATGTATAGATTTAAACGGAGACTATGTAAAAAAATATTTTAGATGTTCATAAAACTATTTTGTGCAAAAAATTAATGTTTTTGGTTTTTTGAACAAATATTTTTCACCTCGGAGATTGATTTTGGAATAATATAATATATATAATACACTTACCACCAGATAGTTTAATTCTCTCCACATGATCGCTGTAGCAAGAAAACTTTTTTTTGTCACTGTCTTGAATCCACGTCTTCTAATTAAATTCTTTGACACAGAATGAATTTAATAATGTAAACGCTTTTAGTGGCAATTTGAAGCCACATGGCCCTGACGTTTACAGCGATAACACCTCCCTTTGAAAGATCCCCTGTCCGACGAATTTTTCTGAGCATACTTATTTTTTTCTATTTTGCAT
This sequence comes from Volucella zonaria, assembly GCA_963966105.1. Lineage (NCBI taxonomy): Eukaryota > Metazoa > Arthropoda > Insecta > Diptera > Syrphidae > Volucella > Volucella zonaria. The sequence continues at coordinate 52,178,159 of OZ014533.1, read as the reverse complement.
AAATAATGCTCGTTCTGAAAAATAATCGTTTGGCTCACTTTCTCCACGACGCAAAGTGGGGCAGAATGCCCAAAAATGTGGTATCAAATCAGCCGTTACAGCTAATAACCTGAAATTATTCTAGATAACTTCTGAGGCCAGTCCCAAAATATTTTTAAAACCGCCCACCCACCACGCCCACAAAAATGCCCACTTTTCTGAAATGTGCCTATTTTTCAATATTAAAAACTTAAAGAAGACTTATTGAAGATCTAATTTTACGCCCCCTTTAATCGTGAAGAAAAACAAATTGGTAAAACCATTTTTTAAATTGTTCATACGTATTTATTGAGACTTATAAATTAAAAAAAAAAAAAAAAAAAACAATTAAATTAAATTTGTCCATTAAATACAAAACAAAGCCGAAAATTGTTATTACATCCTTAGATCACTATCATCACTATCATCACTATCATCATCATCAGACTCATCAGACTCAGGAAGAGGGTTTGATTCCTGAACACTTGGGGGTTTTAGCAAGTTGAGTGCTTCTTTGGGAAAAGACTGGAATTTTTTTTATGCAATTTTGCTTTTTAAAATTTTTGTTGCGCGCTTCTTGCGTTTCCTTCGAAAGATGGCCGATCGGTAACAATGCAGATGATATAATTTCTGGGCCATGAATAAAATATTTATGCAAAGTTGATGGCATATGATACCAAGGATATTTATTGACGAAGCATCTCGCTGTGTCATGTGCAGATTCCCTGAACTTTTCTAAATCAATCTCATATCCATTGGCAACTACAATCCTTATTGTGTGCATTTTTTGTGTCTATTTTTGTTATTCGAAGTTGCTCACATAAATAACATTTTTGGATTGAGGTGGTTTCAGTTAAAGCATTACAAACTTTTCCATCAATCATGCCGAAAATTAAAGATTGATCTATTTTTACAGACCTGTTACCGATTACTACGGAAGTTTTTTGAAGGTTTTCAATCTGTGCATCTACACGCGCTTTTTCAGCTTTCGAAACTTCAGTTGACTCTTTAATATATTAAATTTTTAAAGTCCTGCAATAATTCGTGGAAGCTGGACGAGGGTTTTAACTAGAGTTGTGCAATGTAGTTCACTGGAAAGAGCTTGAACTACCTAGTTCAAAAGCCTTACTGAACTAGGTCGTTCACTTAGTTCACTAGTTCACTTGTTTGAATCTTAAATGTAGTTATTTCTCTTTAGTTCGTAAACAACTCAAACTCAAAACAAACTAGTTACGAGTATGTAGGTGGTTCTTGCCCAGGATAGATATTAACAAAGTAAGATAGAAATATCTGTAAAACAGATAAACTGAATAACGAAGACGCAGATCCTACACTTATTGTATTGTATTTATAGTCAGAATTAAAAAATATAAAAATTATATATGATTTTTATGTATTGTATATAATAGTAAACATCCTGAAAAATGCTTAAAAAAGACCTTGATAAATTATTTGTTCTCTTCTCTGTTCAATTAAAATGTATCTTCAGTCAACGTTAGTACATTATAATTTAAATCGACTGATTAAACAACTGTAGAAAGTAAATAATAATAAAAACATGCGGTTAAAATGATTTTTCGCCTTTCGTTAATGATCTGTCCAGCAGCAGAAAATATACGCTCACAAGGAACGTAAGAAGGACAATACAACATTTTTTTACCATTAAGGAGTAAACATGAGGGTATACTTTTTTATGCTCCTTCCACCAAAGTAAAGGATCCATTTTCCGGTTTAAATTTTCTGCAGCAAGATAATTATCTAGCTCTTTAATTGCAGCTTCAGCTTTATTAACAGGTCTTCGAATTGATTTTATCACCTCGTCAAATGCATCCCAGATAATTGTTTCCTTTGCTGTGGATTCAATGAAACCACTTGAACCTGCCGTCGCTTCTTTTTTTGTTTCAGTTTCTTGTAAATTGACATAAATACCACTTATTTCTATGTCATTCAACTGCGGTTTTGCAGGCTAACGAATCTTCGAATGCGTTTTCTTTGAAGCGTGGGTCCAATAATGTACATTCGGCGTACAAATAGTTCTTCTCTACATCTTCAAATCATACTTTCATTTCAGATTTCAAGACTGAAAGTAATTCATTTACCTTGTAACATTTTGGACAATATTTTCCAAGGAAATATTGCAGCAAATTGTTGAACACTATTATCTTTGATAATGTCACATTCTTTTCCGCACGTATTTCCTTAGTTATTTCGTAAAATGTCTTGAGGATTGGAAAAGTTTCCTGAATAACAGCCCAGTCACTAGAACTCTGATAAATCACTTCTTAGTATCGCAATGGTACTTATCACAGCATCTTTTACGGTTAAAATACGTTCAAGCATATCATAGCTTGAGTCCCAACGCGTTTGAAAGTCTTGCTTCAATTTCAGTTCTGGAAGGTTCATTTGTTTTTGTGCATCTTTAAGCTTATTTTACGCTTGTGAACGTCTTTTAAAATATTCAACGATTGATTTTACTTTCGATAAGGGATCAGCTATTTCTTTTGTGACTTTTTGAACCACTAAATTTAAAGAATGAGCGAAACACCCTATCGATTCCCATTCACCTAATTCTGAAACACCGTTTTTCTTGTTGGTAGTTGATAACCCGGGCAATTAGATACAAGTTCTATAGTTTTTTTTAAATTCCGGTTCATCTACAATTCGTAGAGCGTGGTGTCCTTTCGAAATCATTTTGAAAACTTGCCTTTCAATTTGTTCAACTTTACGAACTGGTGGTGGCCTATGAATATACTGCAAAATCGTTTCTTTATTTTCTGGTTGAGCTTGAAATGTGCTTGAGAATGTTGAAGTAGAAGGAATACACACTACACCAGCTTGAGCAACTTGATTAGATGACAATGTCAAGCCAAGATCTTCATTATTAGGCGTTTCATTTTGTGGTTCAATTGGTATTTGCGTAAATGGGTGCTTTGCTTTCATATGTCGATAAAGGTTCCCAATTGATCCTCCAGATATACTTAAAAGTTAAGCACAATACTTACATTTAGCCTTATTTTCAATTTCATCACTGAAATGCATATTCTACTAACTTTTTTTAATTTTGGCATTGTTTTAATATATTTAATCTCAGATTAGTTTTAAAGTACGCAATTATATAGAAACCACTGTAAGGATTGAAAAACACAGAACTAAAACTATGTACCTAAATAGCGTAATTTTCAGTAGCCTTAACACTTAAAACACCAAACCTCAAAATCCACTAGAACATTATCATAAAGCGCTCCATAACGTATTCCGACCTACTTAATTAAGTACTCAAACAGCTTTTTTGCCATTTTTTAGATTTTTATTTATTAAATAAATCGTTGAGGCATGGTACTTTAATAGATAAGATAATCAAGTGAATTCGGATTAAACTGAAAACAAACTTACTTCAAAGGATGAAACAACCTTCTTGCTTTACTAAATTTGGTTAAAACCTATACTTCTAACAACACTTAACTATACTGCCTTGTTATAAAATAACTCTGAACACGCATTAATCTTAACATCCACATCCAAACAAAAAATAGCCCAGGCAAAAAAAAAAAAAAAGAACTAACAACCGACTCTAATCGTAACCCTTATCTTTCGTCCTTATCTCTCTGTAAGTACTGAACTGCGAACGACGACAGACATCTAAGCTTGTGTAGTTCGCGAACGAACGAACTAACTGACCTATGTCGTTCAATTGAACGAACGAACTACATACTATAGTTAATGTCAATACTTCTTGACTCTTTTTGTGTCAGCGCTCACCAAATCTCTTTATCAGTAGTTCCATAAACGAACTACAATTTTTTTTCATCAGGCATCAAACGCAGGCAGGCAGTGACATAGACACATGGCTCATTCGTTCACTGTGTGTGTGTGTTGGATGCAAGATGATAGAAAGAACAAAAGAGAGTAGTTCGTTCACTGATAAAGAGAACCGGGCAGAATTGTCATGAACTATGTAGTTCGTTCGTTCAATTGAACGACATAGGTCAGTTTTTAATTTTTTTTTTTTTAAAAAGAACTTAACACTCAAGTGGGTATGAATACACTTATAATGCCTCAGCATGTGTTAAGTTTTTTGGAAAATGGGATAGAGAGAGAAAGAAAGATTTTGGGCTCAGTGGTTATTTCGCTCCATGGGTGGCATCCAACATTTAATGGGGAGACTAAATTCTTAGTGGAAGTTGGCTTGATGTTGATGTTTCTAGTCAACTACTCGTCTTAATTGATTTTCGTTAACTGAAAAAATGGATGATATGTCTTTCGGGCGAGGCTGGGATTCGAACACCGAACCTTCCGATTTGGAAGCCAATCCACTACCACTTGAGCCACTGCCACCCACCCTGACATAGGTCAGTTAGTTCGTTCGTTCGCGAACTACACAAGCCTAGTTTTAACAGATTATATGTTCACTTATAAGTCGAATGTGGACTAAACAGGTTATGAAAACAGCAGAATCGTCTGCTTCTAAGCTTGTTTATAGGAACTATGTCCCGTGCTACCATCGAAACCCCACTTTGATATTTCTCAAGTTCTTCATCTTCTAATGTTTCAAGAACACAATCCAACATCGAAAGTAATCTTTTCGATGAAATGTCAAGCAAAGCTTGAAGACTAACTTCGTCACATGTAGCTGTGATTTTCATCATATCTTTGTTGGGATAGCAATCTTTCTTTGCATTCTGCACAACTTTGTACGATGGAAATTTTTCAAGAGCACTCATTCTTATCCCATTATACTGGTGTCGTGATAGTTTCGCTGCGACTAATACTACCAAAGCATCTTCTTCAATCATACAACTTTTCTCCTGCGACTTTTTAAATACTTTTCTGTATTTTTCAGCTCTATTGGTGCTTTCAGTTGCTTCTTTTAGGAGTTTGGAGGCTTGAATCTGTCCGGAAGGTCTTAAGCTCATTTGGGTGGCATATTGAGTACAGTAACAGGTACCGAATCTCTCAAGTCTTGCGTTTTGACCCTTTTTGTTCGTTCGGAAGAAATCTCAAAACTCACTTCCGGACGACCATGGTTCTTTGCTGAATCTGGTGCTCTATAGAATGCAATAGAACTGTTTAGCCATTTTTAATTAGCTTTAAAAAATTTTTCCTCGATTCTGCAAGCTTTGAGCCACCGTGTCTTAAAATCAGGTTTGAAATGCGAGAGTGTTTTCTTTAAAACTTCTATTTGGGTAATTTCAGTGCTTTTTGTAATTTTAATAAGTTCTTCTTTTAAGAAATTGAGCTGTTCTTCAACAGTTACACTCCCAGTGCTTCTCATCATACAAACTAGTTCACTTTTTGCCAAAAGGATGAAATTTGAAGAAAGTCTTAAACAACGAAAAAAATTTATAAACCGAAGGCATCATACAAAAATCCAAATATCAGGAAAAGTGCAGAAAAGTAGCAGGATTTTTTGATGGAAATACAAAACACACATCATACACATTTAAATGACACAAAAATAAAAACTCGGACGAACCCGGAACCCAACTAAAAGTCTACGGGATTTAGGAAATCCTTAAAAATACACTTTTTTAAAAACTGGCCACAGGACATCACCTCTATTTTACAAGTTTTTTTTTTTGTGTTTTTGTTTTTTGCCTTACTCATTGCTACATACCCGAAGTTGAAGGCTTCATACCAAGATTTCAAAATTATTTGCTGATTAACAAAAATTCGGGCTTCATTCAAAGAGTCAACTGAGAAAAAAAATCAAGCTTCAACTAAACTGCGCTGTGATGAATCGGATAAGTCTAAAATGAAGTCATTTGCATTTTTTAATAATGTGGATATTACTTGATCGAAAAATAAAAAAAAAATATAGATATTCTCAATTTAGTAATTTGAATTAATGCCAGCTTTTGGGCCACTTTGCGCCATTGTGCGAGGATGACCTTCCTCAAGTAGTTTGACTTTCAAATTTTCGATCGATGGAAGTTGATCACATGGCAATGATGAAATTTTCGTATGCACTTGGTAAATTGGACAGTAAAATTATCGCCAAAAGCTCATTTTGTAGCTCGATATTAAGCTCCTTAATTTTTTCTGTGAAATCGAAGAAGGAATTAATATGATGCTGTACATTGTTACCTTCCATTTTTAATTGGAGGAGTTGCTTGAATAGCGTAACTTTCCTTGCTGGTCCTTTTGGGTTGATGGATTTTTTCTAAACTCATCCAAGCTTCTGACGACGTCTTACAGTTTTTTATGTAGTTGATTTTCGAAGGTTTTACGCACAACAGAATTGTAGCTAGCACCTTTTCATCTTTTATACACCATTGTGTGGATTCCTCTACCTTGTCTGGTTCTGGCTTCACAGAACCACCAGAGACATAACTCCATAGGTCATTGTGAGATAAAACACTTCTAATTAATACTTTCCACGAATCATAATTGTGTTCGCTTAATTTATCAATTTGATAAATCGAATTCGACAATTTACTTTTAATGATAAAAAAATGGAATTACGAACACGAGGGAAAATCTGGGCCCATAACCTTTATTAGAGATTAAGATCAAGCTGAAATAAAATAAACCAATTACTTAGTTCAGCGTGTAATTCAAGAGTGATTTTATTTTGCATCTAGGTCCTTATGTGGATGCAATGTAATAGATTTAAGTGTTGCCATTAAGTCTAAGAATTTACATTGTGTTTAATTTGAACCTTTAACTTCTTTATTTCAATAAATTTCGTTGTTCTAAAAGACGTCCTTGCTCGTCTCCGTATTTTGGCGATTAAATCTCTTGCGAGGTTTTTCTTTGTTAGGCCGGGATCGTATTTGCAAATTAGTTCCATGGCTTATGTTTTGGCGGTGCACTTCTCCTATTTTTCTTTCTTCTCCTTTGTAAATGCATATCCGACTTTTCTTTTGCCTAACTGGTAACTGGTAGACCTGTACATCTGATCGCGTACACAGAGTTTGGGTAGTCTTATTAGATGTTAGAACTCCTCAGGCAGGCCCAGACCTACTCGTAGTATACTTGTCTGGAGTTTATCAATAGAATACTACTTTTTCTGATATCCTAAAATTTCAACTTAAACTTATTTTTAATCTGTATCTTTGTATTTTTTTTACAGGAAATATTTTTCCGAACTATGTGCAAGGACAATGTAAAGAATATTAAAGGTAACTATTCTTATTTTAAATTACGCCACGGAGTTCTGGAGGATCGTCAATCGTCCAAAAATCTTTGCGATGAAACAAAGAACCCATTACTAGCATGGGTACCATACGAATCTATCAAATCTATAGCAAAGGATCTGGATAAAAAGGAGGTAATGGGAAATAAAACATATACTCGTATATGTGCAATTATATATATACACTTTCTTATGTGTTGGTTATCAAGACACCAAGCATAACCTCTCACTCTTTTCACCTCAAATCTACCATAGTTTACAGTGTTAAATTTATTGGATAAGATATTTACTTGCTTGCAATATTTCCCCACAAAGAATACGTTCAGCGGAAGAATTGTTCTAATACAACCAAGAATGATGTCCACGGTCTGGACAGTGCATACTTGTGATAAGCTGCACCAACTACGAGGGGCGTTCAATATATTCTCGGTATCGATATGAAGGAAAATGCGAATTCAATTTAAATTGTTTTTATTTTTCAATATGATCTCCCCTAACATCAATGCATTTGTTACATCTTGAGATAAGCTTTTTTAAACCCTCAAAATAATAAATTTCCTCTTTCTCTGCAAAATACCGACTTGAGTTCTTCATCATCCGAAAATCTTTTTCCACGAAGACATTTTTTCAAATCCGGAAACAGGAAATAATCACTAGGGGCAAGGTCTGGACTATAGGGTGGGTGTTGGATTTCTTCGAAACCACAATCTCGCGCAGCAGCCTTGGAAACTCGCGCCGTGTGAACAGGAGCGTTGTCATGAAGAAGCAACACACCCGCTGCGAGTTTACCCCGTCTTTTCTTTTTAATTTCCTCCCGCAAATTATGCAAAGTGGAAGCGTAGGATGTGGCGTTGATGGTTTCACCTTTTTTTTTGTACTCAATGAGCAAGATTCCCTTTGAGTCCCAAAAAACTGTGGCCATGAGCTTTCGGGCAGACGGAGTGACTTTGAGCTTCTTCGGGGGGTCTGTTCCTTTTTTATGCCACTGCATGGACTCTTGTTTGCTTTCAGGGTCATAGTGGTGGACCCATGTTTCGTCCCCAGTAACAATTCGATCCATAACACCGTCCGCGTTCTCACTACACATCTCCAAAAGCTCTCTACAGCATGCGATTCTCACTTTTTATCTGAGGCGCTGTGAGCATTCGTGGCACCCACCTTGCACTGACCTTTGAAAGGTTAAGATGGTCATGAAGAATGGTGTGAATGGTACCAATTGAAAGCTTGGTGATCTCTGCCATCATTTTCACCTTTATTCGGGCATCCTCAAGAACAAGTTTTTCGACTTCTTTGATGCTTTCTCCCGTACAAGCAGTAGCCGGGGCGCCGGAGCGGGGGTCGTCCTCAATGCTCTCTCTGCCTCTCTTGAACTCACTTGACCACTTTTGCACAGTTGATAATGAAGGTGCGGAACCCTGGTAAACAGCCACCATCTCTTCATGAATAGTTTTTTGACTTTTTCCTTGCTTAGTGAGAAATTTAATTACAACGCGATGCTCAATTTTCACCATCATCGCCTCAGTTGCCATTATGATTCTGTTTAACTAGAGATAAAACGCGAATTAATAATCACATTTATATGAAATTTTACATGAATGCACTAAAATAATAGTGTTACTTGATAAATAAGTCAATTTATATATGCAACCACAGCTTCATCCCGATACCGAGAATATCTTGAACGCCCCTCGTACCTCTAAATAGCGATTAGGCTCCCTAAGTTGAGGTCCCCTCTACTGCGTTGTTCCTCCGGATTAGATTCGAAGTCTCTGCGGGCCAGAGCATTGGTGTCCATTCGCTCTTCATGTCCTAGCCATCTCAGGCGACAGATGCCAGTTTTCTAACTAGATCTCGCGGTACAGTTCGTGCTCCTATAGTTCGTCACTGAATCTTCTCCTCCAATGCCAGTCAACCCAAATGGGACTGAATATTTTACGATGAATTTTTCTCTCGAAACGAGCAAGTTGCGCTTCCGATAGACTTCATGTTTCAGGGCCATAAAGTACGACTTGATCATCCCAGTATTACAAATATATGCATAGAGCCTCCTTAATTGTTTGGGAAGACATACCATAGCTTTACTACTCAACTGCCTTCTTAGTGTAAAGAAACATCAATTGGCAAGAGTGATTCTTCATTCTACTTCTACTGACATGCTGTTGGTAGAATTGAAAGCAGAGCCAAGGTAGACAAAGTTCCTTACTACCTTGAAGTTATAGCAGACGAATGTGACGTTTTGTCCAATTCGCCGATTTTGTGTGTGCCTTCTTGTTGACAGCATATACATTGTTTTTCCTTCATTGTCCGGTAAACCCATCTTTGTCGCTTCTGCTTCAATAGTCGCAAACGCTACATGTCGTTGTCCCGTCGTCTGCGTATGCGAGGGCATCTAGATTTGACAAGGGGGCATCTACAAGTTTCGGGCGATTTTTTTAAGAACGATGCTGGAAAAATCACATCACAACGCATCGTATTGTTTAAGTCCTTTTCTGACATTGAAGGCCTCGGTTTTGTCATAATCTACCTTGACGGAGCAACTTTGATTCTCATTCTGCCTAGTCGAATGATGAGCGCATTCAAGGGGTTTTTGTACCCTTAAAATGTTCGTACACAGCGCGGGCAAAGGACATTTAGGGAGGAAGAAAAGACAGGTACCGATGTACATTGTTTTCAAATGTTTGTAAATTATAATGACCAGGAACCACAGAGATAGGCAGGGCATTCCATAACCGAGTTGTACGGCTTAGGAAAGAATCACGAAATTTTAGAGTACGTCCGAAAATGGGCTTGAGGGTATACTGATGAGCGTTCATATCGAGACGAGTGTTACGATTGAAAGTTTGAATGGGCGGAAAGCTACTGGCGACTTCAATGGAGCACTGGTGGTGGAAATAACGATAAAACAAAGTGCGACAGGAGACATTACGTCGGTGTTCGAGGGTGTCAATTGATTGTCTGATATTAGTATCACCAATGAGTTTTATCGCACGGTTTTGAATCCTATCTAGCAGGTGCAGAGATGTTTTAGGAGCATTGTACTCCAATTTTGGGCGGATGAATGCTTTATATATTGTGGCCAGATCAGAGGGGGTTAAATATTTCTTACATTGCTTGAGGAACGCTAGACATTTCGCAGCATTTTTGACTACATCGGATATGGGATCATTCCAACGTAATTTGTCACTGACACACAAACCGAGTATGGAAAGTTTATCAGTTTCGATGATGCAAGTGCCATTCATGGAAAATAGCTGGGTATTTGAATTTCGCTTTAATGACAGCAGACAGCATTGAGTTTTGGAAGCATTAAATTCCACTCGATTGATAGTTCCCCAATCGGTTATGGTGTTAATATCGGAATTTAATGAGCTTAACATACGCTCCGTTCCCGTTCTACAGCAGAAGAGCAGGGACGTGAGTCCGGAAATGAATATGAAAAGCAGAGAGTACTGTCGTCAGCAAAGGAATATATTGGATTCGAAGAAGCAGACAAGAGAACGTTGTTGAAAATTAAAAAGAGTGTCGGAAACAGAACTGAGCCCTGCGGCACACCAGCATTTATTTTGTGAATGTCAGACTTGAAACCATCCAGGACAACTTGAATTGAACGGTCCGAAAGGTAATTTCTAATCCATTGAAGAAGAGAGTCGTCGATCCCAGAAGCACGCATTTTCGACAAAAGAGCCTGATGCCAAACTCTGTCAAATGCCGTCGAAATATCAAGTGCAACTATCTTGCTTTCGCCAGATTGATGTACGCTTTGGTTCCACTTTTCCGTAAGACATGCCATCAAATCACCAGTGGACCTGTTACTACGAAAACCATACTGCCGGTCATTGAGAGGTTTTTGTGTTTCGAGATATTTCATGAGCTGACGGTTTATCAGCGTTTCCATGACCTTGGCGAGAAGGGACGTAAGTGCAATGGGTCTAGGGGGAGAGAGAGGAAGATTTGCCTTTTTTAGGGACGGGCTGGACAAATGCTGTTTTCGATCTGCTCGGAAAGAGTTCTAAAGAGTAGGATTGATGAAAAATCTTAAGCAGTGGTTTTGCCAGCGTGGAAGAACACCTCTTCAGAAGAAGGGGAGATATACGATCTGGACCAGCGGATTTATGCATGTCGAGTACTCTTGCTACTACACGAGTGCGAAAGTGGATTTGTTCCATTGTAGATTCGACGCACTCAAGTGTAGGCGGGGACAAAGCACAATCTGCAAGTGTTGAGCCAGCCGCAAAGTGTGCAGCAAGCAGATTGGCCTTGTCCAAGGAGCTGACAGCTGGAATGTCATTGTAAATGAGCGTTGGGATGGAGGATGAGGCAGAATTTCTAATGTTTTTGACAAATGACCATAAGCTTTTATCTTTGGAACATTGTAGTAATTTTTGCCTCAGTGTTTGGTCGTGTTGGAATTTTAAACGTTTAAGAAAGATGTTGCAGTCGTCCCTGACTCGTTTAAACTTTTTTCGGTTTTCCTCTGTTGGGTTGGTCTTGAAGGACCGGAAAAACATTTCTCTAACCCTGACAGCCTCTTTACAGCTGGAGTCGTACCACGCCTTTTCTTTTGGTTTGATACTCTTTATCCGATGAGGGATAACGTTTCTCATTCCAAAGAGAATGGTGTCTGTGATCATATCAGCAGCGGTATCCACGTCGTTATCGAGGAAACATAACGAGGAGGCGGTAAGACTATAAACGTCTGGTACTAGTGCGGGCTCATTTACTAGCTGGGTTAAGTTATTTTCCGCAGCGAAGATCTCAACACACCGTCCTTAGGGTGTTGTCTGTCCAGAAAATCGAAGAAACCCAGAATTGTGTATATATATTGAAATCGGCCGTAATATCGATTTCAGTATGAGGATACAGGGATACAATTCTTTGAATGGAGTCAGACAGCGCATCAAACTCGTTAAAAGTCGAATTGCTGTCCAGTTTGGGGCTTCTGTAAATAAAGCAGTACTGGATAATTTGCTTACGGAGATGGAATTTTAACCACATGAAAATTAATTCCGGATTGGAACAGGGACTACATTGTGGTGGAGTTTGGTAAGCTACGTCACTACCCACGTAGATGGCGAGACCGCGGTGAGAGAAGAATAATGGCACTAGTTCGTAGCCAGGTAGCTTCAGATCAGAGTGATCTGATAGGTGTGGGCGGAGATCTACCTGTGTTTCACTAAGTGCCAAAACAGATGGTCGATCCTTACAGACGTGGACGTACGCAGAAAAATGACTACTTTTTAGCCCGTCCACCCTGAATTCCCTAGTCATAATCACGTACAAACACAGTAAACACAAACACGGACGATACTAAGCAAGGCTGTGAAGTGAAAGTTCTGACGTTGGTTTACCGAATCAAGTTTCTGTAGGTGTTATGCCCTTACAACAATATGAAACAGTGCACCAACAAAATTTTCACTCACAACCCGCTATCCATCAGTTGACATCAGTGACACTCAGTCACAGGATTATTCTCCTAAAACCATCATTGTATAATTTTTTTTAGAAGCAGGTCATGGTCAACCATGTCAAACGCTTCTGTCATATCGGCAAAAAGAGCCATGGTGGACTTGTTGCAGTTAATACCTTCATACAATTGGCTACATACTTTGAGGACAGCATCCTCGGTTGACATTCCTCTTCTAAAACCAAACTGATTACTACTAAAAAAATTGTTTCTGTTTAGAAAAGACAATCTGCGAAATTTCATAAGTTTTTCGAAAATCTTAGAAAACGTTGGAAGTAGGGAAATAGGTCTGTAGTTCGACATATTACTTTTATTACCCTTTTTAAAGGTAATAAAACTTCAGCGCCTTTTAGGTGAGTTACAACAATTTAATTGGTACTGGAATCAACATAAAGTGTAATCATACAATGATCTATTAATTTCAGATCATACACAACACCATTAAACATATTCTTATTGTTTTTTTGAGTGCGCATAAATATATGATCAATGCAAGATTTAGTCGAGTCGGTTACACGGGTAGGTTTATTTATAGTTAGTTTTTTAGTTTTTTTTAGTTAGTTATTGACTTTTTACTAACTTCATATATTGTTTTTTTTGTTTATAAAAAGTGAATACAAAGTCGTTTATGGTCGTCCACCAGATTGACAATTTATCTACATAGTATATTTAAAAAAAGAAAAAAAACTAAATACAAATGAAAATGTAATAAGTTAGTAAAAACTTATGCTATGCACAGTAATTGCGTGCTAAAATCTGCCTTCTAAAATCCGGGTAGTTGTATTAAACTTCCCATCCATGACTACCGTTCAATATATTAATAACCTCATCTAAGTCCAGCAAAGTGACTCCGAAATATCTCACGCGGAATTCTCTTAAAATAGGATATATTCCGATGAAATGGTAAACATCCTCCCTCTCTTTAAGGTTGCACAGGTCACAGATAATTGGAAGATCCGGCCGATGTGGAATAAAATAAAGATTTATTAATTCTCCTCGAAGTTTAAATACAGTGTTTATCATATTGAGGGAATAGCGGTTAAGTAAGTACGTAGAAGCGCTTTCAATGAGGTTGTAATTCAGCCTACTGTAGACTAGCCTATTTTGTGAAGAATGAGCTTCAGCTACATATCCGTCGTATAAGGCATTACCTGCTTTTTTCAAAACATTGGAGAACGTAGATTTTAGCGTTGAAAGTTGCAACTGAGATATTTAAATTTACGCTATATTTTGCCGCCAACTCCTCCCACTTTTGAACCAAGGGCCCTCTTGTCAATGTTAAATGTTCCAATACAAACCTTGGTAATTTGCTTTCTTCCATCTCTACTATTTTCATAATGTAAATGCAACATATATGTAGTTTGGTGTACATGCTGGAAGACGAAAGATTCTCTTCACAAAGTATCTAAGGAATTTCTCAACTTCCTCAAAAAAAGAATAACCCCAAATTTGGGCCCCGTACAGCAGTATATGTAGAGGCCGAAGTTGCCCGAAATAGATTGTTTTTCGATGTGTGATCGATATACTTGTTGTCGATGCAACGTCCCCAGACTGATGAAATAGCTCTTTTTGCTGACGCTAGTTGTCATACGAAATGCTTTTTCATACTGAGGTTAGATGTAATTAATACTCCTAAATATTTATACTCTTTCACTATTTCAACACTTTCAGCCCGATAGAACCACTTTTCGCTGCGAGAGTATTTTCCTTCGTCATTTCTAAAAATCATCAAATTTGATTTAAATAAATTCACCGTCAAATTCCATTGGTTGCAGTAGTTTTCAAGATGGTTCATCACAAGCTGCATCCCTTCAATTGTCTCAGACAAAAACACTATATCGTCCGCAAACTTTAGCGCTGGTATCCTCACACTACCAAGCTCGATCCCACCTCCTACTTCCTCAACTATATCATTTATAAATAAAATGAATAGTAAGGTGCTTAAGATGCATCCATTTGCGTTCCAAACTCAAACTCTCCGTTCCATACATACGCCACGTTGGTGTTATACATCGCTTTCAATACGTTTATTATAGTACTTTGCTTGACAAACCCAAATTGTAAAGCTTATAGAAGAGAGCTTCACGCGCTATGGAATCAAAAGCTGCACGAAAGTCAACAAAGAATACATATACAATAGCTTTTTATGATTTTGCTTGAAAATCTCCGTAATGTTGGTAAGGGTAAAAATGTGATCCAGTGTTGAATAATGTTTTCTGAACCCCGCCTGGTATTCATTTAAAATATTATTGTTTGCTATCCATTGCGTAAGCCTATTAAAGATGATAGCACTGAATAGTTTTGCCGAAGTATTTAAAAAAGAAATGCCTCTATAGTTAGCAGGATTATCCATCTTGCCTTTTTTATGCAGTGCGAAGATTATCGTCCTTTTAAAGATTTCTGGAACTCTGGCTGTTTCAAAAATTCTATTAAACTCTCTTGTAAGCTCAGTAGGAAACTCAGGGGAACTGTTCTTGTAGAATTCGAAAGGGATCCGATCATCACCTGGAGCTTTCCTTGCTTTAGAAGAATCAGCTATATTTCTTACTTCGGATAAATGGCATATCTAAGAGCTCGTCTGCAAAGAAAGGCGCTGCATATTGCGGTAATGGAGAAAACTGTGGAGTGTTGAGTAGATTTCTAAAATACTTCTTCAGCTCTGACACTTGCAAGGTCGACGAGATCATATTAGTTCTTCCCGATACAACTTTAGTTGCCTTCCAAAATTCACCTGCAGATTTTGAAGAGTTGAGAACTGCAATGATTTGCTTTGTTTCCTTTTTTCAATACAAAGGCGTTTGAAATATTTATTTGCTTCTGTATAGAGTTCCCTGGAATAGTTGGAATTTTCTTTCCTTAGGCGTCTTAGAAGTATTATTGATCTTTTTCTTGCCTTCATACAGTCACTATCGAACCACTTATGCTTTCGTACCA
This sequence comes from Volucella zonaria, assembly GCA_963966105.1. Lineage (NCBI taxonomy): Eukaryota > Metazoa > Arthropoda > Insecta > Diptera > Syrphidae > Volucella > Volucella zonaria. Next base: position 52,162,608 of record OZ014533.1, on the reverse strand, counting down.
CTTTACGTCACAGAACTTTTTATAATTTGTGTTAGAGCGTCGATGTTGAGAATTGTATTGTGTTCCATCAGATTCAAAAGCTCGGTATTCAAATTATTCTGATAAGAGGAACGAAAACGGTCATTCCAAGTCAACTTCGGAAGAAGAGCAAGTTGCCTTGAGTTTGCCGTGAATTCTGTCTTCAAAGTAGTGCATGAAATTTCTGAGGGCATATGGTCGGAGAATGTTTGAGCAGCTATTGAAAAATCGCTGCTCAATCGCACCAATTTCCGGTCATCAAACAATAATCTATAACGGAGCACGATGTTCCACGGATGAAAGTATGTTCACCATCTACGTCACCTTTACAACTACCATTTAAGATCTTGCAGTCATACGCATCAGCAATTTCAATAATTTTAGAGCCCTTAATATCGCAAAATTCATCCTTAGAATTTCGAGCTGCATTTATAATCAATGGCACAGGTCCACTTATAAAATTAACACATGCGCTGAAAAGTCCGTGCCATTTCTAAGGCAGGGCACCATACCATTTTCAGTTAGTACCAACCTTCAAAAGATACGTGTATAAATTTGACAGCTGTCGGACGATCAATTCTCGAGATATAGCGTTGTGAGTGAAGCAACTTTTGTTATTGTGAAAAAAAAATGGATTCAAAGCAATTTCGTGTGTTGATTTATCATTGCCTTTTGATGGGAAAAAATGCAGCCGATGCAAAGAAATGGCTTGATAAGTGTTACCCGGACTCTGCACCAGGCGAACGAACCATTAGCAAGTGGATTGAAAAATTTAAAAGTGGTCATATAAGCACCGAAGATGATGCACGTAGTGGGCCTCCAAAAGAAGCTTTTTCAGATGAAAACATCAAAAAAGTCCACAAAATGATTACGAATGGCGGTAAAGTGAAGTTGATCGAGATAGCTGAGGCTCTGAAGATATCAATCGTGTTGGATATATAATACACGAATATTTGGACATGCGAAAGCTCTGTTCAAAGTGGGTGCCGCGTTTGCTCACAGTCGACCAAAAACAACAACGTGTTGATGATTCAGAGGAGTGTTTAAAGCTGTTCAACCGCAATAAAGCCGAATTTTTGCGACGGTATGTGACAATGGATGAAACTTTGCTCCATCACTTGACACCAGGGTCAAGTCGGCAGTCAGCCTCGTCCAAAACGACCAAAAACTCAACAGTCGGCTTGCAAGGTTATGGCATCCGTATTTTGGGATAATTTTCATCGACTATCTCCAAAAGGGGCAGACTATCAACAGCGACTATTACATTGCGTTGTTGGAGCGTTTGAAGGACGAAATCGCAGAAAAACGGCCGCATTTGAAGAAAAAGAAAGTGCTGTTTCATCAGGACGATGCACCGTGTCACAAGTCGATGAAAACGATGGCAAAATTGAATGAATTCGGCTACGAATTGCTTCCCCACCCACCGTATTCTCCAGATTTGGCCCCCAGAAACTATTTCCTGTTCGCAGACCTCAAAAGAATGCTCGCCGAAAAGAAATTTAAGACCGATGAAGAAGTAATCGCCGAAACAGAGGCCTATTTTGAGGCTAAACCGAAATCGTACTACAAAACTGGTATCGAAAGATTGAAAAATCGTTTCAATCAGTGTATCGCCCTCGAAGGCAACTATATTGATAAATAAAGTTGAATTTTGTAAAAATTTTGTGTTTTACTATAAAACGGCACGGACTTTTCAGCCCACGTGTTATTTTGCGATAATCCTATCCCCGCGTTGAAGTCACCAGATAGGAGGAGGTCGGTCAATCCTAAGAGCTTAAGCAGGTTCATTTATAAAACTCTTTAGACCATTTGACGCCATAAGAAACAGATAGTTCTCAGTATCCCTAACAGATTCATTTAAAATGTCAATATTGATATCACCAATTACAATTAAGTTCTTCTCTTTACAACAACTCAGAACATCACTTAATTCATCAATGGAGATACATTTCGAAACTACATGCAGTCTGTAAACACACAACATTGCATAACTCTCACTCAAGAAATCAAAAGACAATTTTATAACATCAGCACTAATAAAATTAAGCTTTAGGCAATCGCATAAATAACCATCCTTCACATAAACTGCTACTTATTTTGAAAATATAGGCTTAGCATTTCAAAGCAGTTTTCGAACTGAATGCACAGGTTCAATGAATGTGCTATTTCTTTTTTCAGATAAATCTCTACATAGCCAAAGCTACCGATAAGGCAAATTCTAAAACCGAGCTTTGTTACTTTAGTCAAAGTGCCCTGCTCTCGAATGAAACCTCTAAATTTTGGTGTACTTTAATGATTTTTGAGGATAATTTTGTAAGTATCATGACTGCTGGTCTGAAGATTTTAATTAATTACAATTTTGAAATGTTGAAATTTTCCATTATTCCGATTACAGTTTGACCACAAATCCAACATCAACGTTTTAGTTGAAGTTCTTCCAATTTACTACGAAGTTCGAAATGTTACTTTTATGCCATGGACCAATGTGACTTATGGTTACAAGACTCGTCTGGCCTCGACTTCAATTCGTAATTGGGATAATGAACAAAAGACCATATATGCAAGTATTGAATATGGCTACATCGAGAATATCAACGTTGATATATCAAGTTTTATTAATGATAGTCTGCTGAAATTACCACTGGCTTTTAATTATCATGATAGTGTTATTGAATTGCAAAATGGGATCGGTAATATTGAAGTTAAAGAGGTAACTAATATGACATTCTTTGACCTACGCTTAATTTGTTTATTTATTTTTCAGAAAAAGTTTTTCGGGCGCAAAATGAACCCAAACACTTCTTTACGAGTCGACCTTATAGGTCAATGGAGTGAACTTAATCGTGTATTTCGAGCAATCTTGTACGAGAACTTTGGCAATGGAATAAGCCAATTTAAACAGTCAATAGGACTAACAAAGATATCAATTTTGAAAATATCTAATACAGAAGAGGTCTATGGGAATAATGTGTCAATACTTAATGTTACAGATGGTGAAAAACCGTCAAAACTTACTCAAGGCGGACTTGGAGAAGTTATCACCAATGTACCATCAAATGCAGGTGAAGCCAAACCTAGAAATCATCCATATCCTGGTTTTTATCCATATTTTGTTGTTGGATGTGTTATTATTTCATTGGCTTTAATTATTCCAATTTGGCAAATAATTGTAATACTTATAAATGAGAGCAAGAGTGTTAAAGTTCCACACTATTATTTCTTTTGAAAAGATTTCTATTTTCGAATTAGATAATTTGTGCGAAAGGACATAGAAAATAAAGCATACAAGTATGTAAAATATTTCGTATCCAATAAAACAAATAATTTAATTCTAAATAAAGATAGTTCAAAACCAACTCATTTGTCATCAGGACACTATCGTGAATTAAAAGCATACATCTCTTCGTAAAATGGAATACTATAAATGGAATAAAAGCGGTCTAAGGACATGCTTCTTTTAAGGAGGCCCTCAAAATATTTTAAGCTTGTTTGAATTAATAAAATAGAGAAAAAAAAGTGACACATTTCTGGTGGATACATAGTAGAAACTTAGATGCAATCAGAGCTTTCCCAGTTGCAGCAATCCAATTTTTTTTACCCCAAAAAACCCCTTTAAGATCAACATAATACGTATCCAGGAAATTTGGAATTATGAGCCTCAAACGTTTTTAGATACCTGGACAGAGTAGTTAAGACTCTCAAACCTTAGCCTTAGCTCCTTTTTTCAAAATCTATATAGAAATTGTCCAGTAGCTTCAGTGAACTAAATTTCATGCTGTTTTGATACTATTGTAAAAGGAATACACATTTTAAATGTAACTCACGCACACGTTCACGTTTATAATTACGCATCTTCTTTCCTTATGTTAACTGTCAGCAAACATTTGTTACGGAAGGTAAGTAAGTGATTTTGCGCTGTTCAACAGGTATGCTAAAGGGATAGCCAGCGAGAAAGTGCTGACGAAGGTTTTCACGTTACATCATGTACATCAAATATTAAATCGGGTGCAAGGCCTCCTTGGTACAACGTCCCACCCTACCAACTTCCACTGTAGAGCTGCTTGGCGGAGTGAGGGAAGGGGTTCAATCAACGCTATCAACGGCAGCAATGAATCGTTCCGGGCAATTTACTGACAACAACCAATTCGTCTCAGATGTTCACCACCATCTGAAGGAGAACAGCTTCGCTTCCTTGGCGTCAACCGAATCGGAAGATGAGCAGGAAGAAATGGAGTCAATAAGTCAAAATGCTACAACAAAGAGTACTAGTCATAAAAGAAAAGCAATTGGTAAGAAGTAAAAAGGAAGAGCAAGAGCAAGAGCAATCCCAACAGCAACAACAGACGCAGCTAGCTCAAAAGCAGACTCAACAACACCAAGCAAATACAATAGCACAAGTGCTACAACAACACCAACGAAAACTCAAGAAACACCAGCAACAACAACAAGAGCAGCCACAACAATGGCAACAGCAAAAACAGCAGCAGCAATAACAACAACAGCAGAAACAGCAAATTTCAAAACAAAGGGCTCCACCTATAAATACATTTAAAATGGAACTAAAGGAAACAAAATAACTATGTAAGTCGGCCATAGGCAATAATTTTTATGTTAAAAGGCTTGGCTTAGATAGGCTTTCGAGGGCTACCATAAAATTTAAAGTTTATTGAGGGATTCGACGACGGAGTTCTTCTCCTACACCCCGAAGGGGAAGAAGCTGCAGACAATGCTGCTGACGGAGTTAGAACCGTCGACTGATCCGGAGGAGCTCCTTGCACTGCTAAAAGAGAAGGAGTGCGAAGGGCTCAAATTCATAGGGGTCAAGTCATTTGTCACGGCTAGAACCAAAAGGGAGAATCGGAAATTACCGTTTTTCCTGGTCCAGCTAAGTCCCAACAGCAAACTGGATGGTCTAAGGCGCATCAAAATCCTAGACTACCAGGTTGTACACTGGGAAAAATTAAAGAGTAACGAAAACATTTTGCAATGTGTTCGCTGCCAAAGGTTCGGGCACGACGCGTCGAACTGCGAAATACAGCCTCGATGCGTGAAGTGTGGAAAGAACCACAAGCCAGAGGAATGCGCTCTAGGTAAGGATGGAGCGTTGGAAAAAAGCCAACTCTCCTGTGCTTTATGTGGGAACACGGGACACGAGCAGAAATTGTAAGTTAAACGTCCACTCGTGCAGGCACAAATACCAACCAAGTCACCTACGCCCAAATGGCGGCAGGTAGGGCCACTACGGTACAATAAGCAAAGGTAGCTTCTCAGGCCCCAGCGCCAAGAACACCGGAACCTGTACCTGACATGCTGGCTATCTTGCTCTCTATTCAGGGGCAGATGGCTCAGCTTCAGCGTCAAATACAGGAACAGACTACACTGGTAGATCAAATATATGCGCTGCCGGGCCTAACTCAGCTCCAGTCGTAAGGGGTACATACATGGCGGTTACCAAGTCCGGTTGTGTTTTTGGTTAGCGAAACTAAGCTTACCAAAAGACACAAAATGAGGCACAGAAGATACAAAATAGTACGAAGAAACCGACCCAACTCCATTCAAGGAGGAGGGGTTGCGATCTTTGTAAGAAAAGGAATACGTTTTAAAAGATTAAACAGTCGTGTAGTACGTAAGTTCCAGGTGGTGGAAACGTGCATTGTGTATATCCCTCTCCGTAGAGGAAAGCGGTTGTACATGGTGTCTGTCTATGCTCCTAAAGCTACTCAATCCACCTTATTCATCTCAGAGCTCGAGACACTTTTTCGATTCCTGAGGCTGGAATTGGAAGACAACTATTTTATTATCGGCGGAGATTTCAACGCCAAACATAGTGATTGGGGAAATAATATATCAAATGCTAGAGTGAACCTACTATTCAATTGGTGGGGTCAGCACAGTGTGACGTATCGACTCGACCTCAAAGCGACGAATAGTCCGTCGTTTCCCAGACACGGGTCCTATTTGGATCTCCTGCTGTTCGACTCACGAATACAACTGACGTGCACTAACCACGTCTACAAACTGTCTACGCACTTTCGCGTATGATAGTGACCGTTGCGGTCTCAGCACCGAAATAACTGTTCCCAACGAAATTGCGGAATTGGATGAGTTTGTGCAAAGACATTCCTACAATTATAGTAGAGTACGTTGGACACACTTTACCAGAACACTGACTAGAGCACTCTCCTCGAATTCGCTCTGCCCACCGTCCAACAGAAATCTGTCAAACGAGGAGATTGGCAGGTATCTAAGACTAATGGTCAAGACTATCAAACGAACAATGGACAAAACGATGGTATCAACACGCTGACGACGAAGACTTATTCCGCAACGCAACTATTGGCGCACTGCACTGCACATAAAAGTTAAGGCTAAAAACCTTGTGCAGACAGTTTACTGTCAGACATAACCCGGAGATCATGACATTGAAGTCGTCGATTAAAAACCTCCAAACATTAATAAAGGAAAATTACAGAAATTCTGTAAGTTTGTATTGGAACAACAAAATTCGGGCTGTAAACACCAGCAACCCGAATATGTTCCCGCAAATAAATAAGATATTTCGGAGAAATAATCAGAACGACCTTCCATGTCTTAGAATCGCCCGAACGACGAACAAATACTTGTAGCAGCAGGTATCGATCCAAATGAGGTGGTTGATGATGACAACTTCTTTGTGATCGAGGATCCGCCATAGAAGGTAGAGGCTATAGCAGCGACTTTCCAGGAAGTGTACAAGGCGAATGACATCATTAGCCCGAACCACGACCTGGAAAATCGAGTCCTTGTGCACAATTTCTACCTTCGAAATGAAATCGTGAACTGACGATTCGAGAGCTCGGGTTTCACCCAGTTCAGTGACGAGAATTTGGCAAATAATATCGTCACCAACCACCGGTATTACCACCGTTCATTTCGAAGGAAGAGCTCCAAATGATCTTCGGATCACTTAGGAGTAAGAAATCAGTGGGAACCGATGAAATACCGAACATTGTGCTTCGACATCTCCCACGAGAAGCGGTGGACATTTATACCACCCAGTTTAATAATGCAATAAATAATGCACATTATCCAGCGCATTGGAAAACTGCGGTGGTACATCCCATTCCCAAAAGGAATAAAGATACTTCCAATCCGGCAAATCTCCGGCCGATCAGTCTTCTTCCAAACATCAGTAAGGTTTTCGAGACGGTGATCAATAGAGTCCTGACTAAGTGGGTTGAGGACAAACATATAGATCCGGATAATCAATTCGGTTTCAAGGCGGGGCATGATATCATTCATTCTGCGTCTAAACCGGTTTCTGATATCCAATGGAACAAAGGCAAGAAACAGTGCACTGGTGCCTGCCTGATTGACTTGGAAAAGGCCTTCGATATGGTTAGAGGGGCTCTTCTTCAAGCTGAACAGGTTGGGCATTAGTAAACCACTGCTGTATATTCTTTTTGATATGCTCTACAGTAGACAGTTCATCTTGAAGAATGGCGATGTGACTTCCGCTGGAACATTTAACATTAAAAACGGTCTGCAACAAGGTGCGGTAAATTCGCCGATCCTATTCAACATTTACATAAGTGATCTGATAGGTTCACTTCACCATGCCATAGCGTACGCAGACGACTTAATCGCATACAGAACAGGTCCAAGGATAGAGGTCATTAATATACTCTTGCAACGTGACTTCGATAAAATTAAACGATATTGCGATGACTGGAAGTTGAAAATCAACTTTCAGAAATCGGAAACCATTCTGCTTAGGACGCCTTTGTCTGGGGCCTCTAGGGATACCAGAAAGAATTGGCGAAAGTTCTCTATCGTCGGACAACATGGACAGCCACTTGCATGTCAAAATGTAGTCAGATACCTTCGGATCTGGCTAGATCAATATCTGTATTTTAACAAACATATAGATGTTGCTCTGGCCAGAGTTAGAAGTGCTTTTGCCCTTACAAAGCGACTGTTTTATAACAACCAACTCGATACGAGAGTGAATTTGATCTGCTACATGGCCCTTATCCGGCCCATGCTTGTATTTGGATGTCCTATGTGGTTCAACGTGAGAGCAAGTTTATTGAAAAAGATTCGGGTGTTTGAGAGGGATTGTTTTAGGACTTGTCTTCGCTTATACAGAACACCAGAATCTGAGTACATAAAATTCTATTTTAATGAGGTCTTGTACAATAGGGCGAACTTAATAAGAGTGGACAATTTTGTTATTAAGTTGACTCGAAGGCACATTGCAAGAGCAATGACCTCATTGAACAACCTGATCTCCGGGGGTTACTACCTTAATTCTATGTATGACGAGAGAGTTCGCTTTGATGGCTTTATTCCTCCAGAAGCGTTTCTCTACCTAGATAGTAAAGGTCTAATCCAGGACAGACAAGGCCTCAATCTTGCCTGAGAGGAGGAATCCGAAAAAAAACAACATTATTATTGCCATCATTATGCTCTTGCTTCCCTTGATGGCTTCAAGTCACCTAGCATCGATGCCATATATCCAGATGATGTAGATGCATTGTATGTTAAATCATGCCTAAAACACGTGATCGACGGTTGGCCACTAGTGATAGGCTTTCAATCAATCCTCACAAAACTGAGGCTGTACTCATTATGCAAAGGAAGAAGCTGACTAGTCTGACTCATTGACTGCTTAATTTTTTAATTTTGATGGGGGCTGAGGCCCCAATCTATTGGCTTAATACAAGCTCAATCTAACTTAAAAACTAACAGAAAGACTTAAAATGTGAGAACTGATGAAATTAGGGTACTTAGCACCAGTTCTGAGGTCGAAATTAGGGAAAGGCATGTGTGTAGGATTGATCGTAAAGATATCACCATCCATTACATGGAGCTTGTCGCCGAGGAGGGTCCTTTGGATCTACGCGGATATGATAAGGCCAATTACAGTCTATATTATATATACATGTATGATGATACGCAAAGCTCGGAGGAGAGTTGTTCAGAACCCGTGCTCGATTAGGCCTTCCATTGATAGTTTAGTCTTATATGAGCGTAACTGCAGATGGAAGATTTTCCAGTCAATTGGGATTGAGACATGTCGCTACAATTCTGGAATTTCAATGCAGGACTTGAATTTCAATCCATTGATTATGCGTGTATTTCTTCGCAAAGACAACACCACTACCATCTACCAAAAAAAAATGTTTAATGGGGACTACTTTGAACGCGACAATATCGACTTAAAGCAACCAGGTTGGTATTATTTTACGAAATTATAAGACCGAGCTCGTGCAAAAGTTGAAGCCGCTTGACCACCGTATGCGACGTACGTTCGGCTTATGAGCTTTTGATCCTTATTTTTTCGTTTTTATTCATTTGCTAGATTTGAAGCGAAGAAAATCCTCAACCCATGATTGAGATGCAGTTATGTACATCCACAAAAAGTTATTGTTTGGTGTGCTTTATGGGCTAGTTAAGTCCTTGATCGACTTGTTTTTATAACTGGTGCGCGCTCAAGGCACCAGTTCGCACACGAAGAGAAGTAAGGGAGGGAAAAACGAGAGATATCGAAATACGTTGGTTTTAAATGTTTCAGGTTATAATGACAAGGAAATATAGAGCCAGGTAGGGCACTCCAAAAACGAGTTGTACGGCTTATGAAAGTATCTCGATATTTCAGAGTACATCTGAAAGTGAGTTTAAAAGTGTACTGATAAGAATTTATAGTGACACGGGTGTTACGGTTGAAACTTCGAAGCGGGGGAATGTTACTGGCAATTTCAATGGAGCGCTGGTGGTGAAAATACCAGTAGAACAAGGATAGGCATGAGATATAACGTCGGCGTTCAAGCGTGTCAATTGACTTAGCAATATTTGCATCATATATACATATGTGAGATTTTAAGGTCCTTCCATAGCTCAGCAAATTGCGAATGAGCTGACTGCAAACAAATCACATTCAAATCGAATTTTAGTACATTTAAGGAATAGCAAGTGACAATTTTACTATTCCAAAAGCACAAAGCTTAATTTGTCAGTGGAGTAATAAAAAAAAAACTCAAATTCAATTAGTTTTGGCGAAATGCCAAATTTTACTCGCGTTCCAAAAATGTGGAACTCAATCTACATTCTCATGACCACAACATTCGCGCGAGTTTAACCTCAAAATTCCATGTTTTGTTTTGTTGTGATGGTTAAATTTCGCTTTAACCATAGCAGACAGCATTCCACTCTGTTGCTGGTTCTCCGTTATATTATTATTGCTGTTATATCGGAATTTAATGAGCTGTTGTTCCTGTTCTATAGCCAAGGAGGGACGTGAGTCCCGAATCGAATATAAAAGGCAGAGTACTGCTTCATTAATGAATAATTGACAAGAGTGTTGGAGACAGAACGGAGCCCAGAGACATACCAGCATTTATTTATTTATTTTTTATTTTTTGAAAGAACTTAAAACTCAAGTGGATATTAATGCCTGAGCACGTATTAGGTTTAAGAAAGGTTTTTAGGCTCAGTAGTTATTTCGCTGCATGGAAGACATCCAGCATTTAATGGAGAGACTAAATTATTAGTATAATTAGACATGTTCTTGAATTCTAGTCAATCACTCATGTTACGTGAATTTAGTTGCCTGGAAAAAAGAATGTCTTTCGAGCGCGGCTGGTATTGAACCCCGAAACATCCGATTTGGGAGCCAATACTCTAGCACTTGAAACCGTCCAAGGCAACGTGAATTGAACATTCCAAAAGAAAAAAAAATCAGCGATGCAAAATGCATGTATTTTCGACGGAAGAGCCTAATGCCACACTCTGTCAAAACCCTTTGAATTATTAAGTGCAACTATTTAATCTGCACTAGCATTAAGCCCTTCAAACCCTTGTCCGTAACACACGTCACGCTATGAATTCCCATCAGTCTACCCTCAAGCCCACTTTTGGACGCACTCTGAAATATCGTGATTCATTCCTAAGCCGTACAATTCGCTTATGGAATGCCCTGCCGACCTCTGTAAATTTTCACATTTAGCACACTGTTCTGTTTTTCGCCAAATACAATAAAAAAACAACAATAAACTCCTAAATGATATAATTTTCCAAAGGAATATAATTCAATCCGAATACCTGATTTAATTTCTTGTACAAATAGTACAATATGATTTATTGCGAAGTAAAAGTATTCAACACAAAAAAAAGCGGTTAAAAATGAATCATATAAAACTTTGCAATGGGCGATGACAGGAAGTATTTATACAACTCCAACCTTTTTTACTGCCATCTGTGAGGAAATAGAAATTAGATTTTATACAAAATGAATAATAAACCACAACAAGAGGCTGCTGGTATCGTCAAATATATTTCATAAGATTTCGGTCAAAGTTACCCTCCCTGGTCAATGTTAGGCCAGTTGACGGTACTTTTGATATCGAAGAGAGATTTTAAATGAAGCAGTCCAACATAAGACAATGTCTTTATTGTATATTTAACCTAGGAGACAAATATCTTAATTGCTCAATGTAACTGGGATGCACCAGTTTCCATTTTAGAGCATATGAAAGTAGAAACGTCTAGTAAATCACTCATCAGTGAGCATGGCACGTTTCATGTCTCATCCGTTTCAATTCAAAATTACTTCATTGCATCAACAATTCCCCATATCGCTGTGCTCCTTACACACCAATACCAAATAGAAAAGAACATGTTTCCTTCTTGTCTTATTTCATCATTCGATTTCTCTTTCCCTTGCATGCTACCAACAACCACATTGTACTTCGCCCTCTTTCAAACACATTTCATAACAATCAGATTCTCATCAATAACAAAAAACACACACACAAAACCATCGTGATTTCATCACAAAGTGCGACTGAAAGGCCATCATCACAATTCACAATATTCCGTAATACGAAAAGAGTCAACCGAAAATCGACTTTTTCCTTCGTTCCCGAAAATTGAAACACTTTTCAGATTTCAGTTTCAGTTTCAGTTTCAGCTTCAGATTTCGATTTCGGTTTTCCGATTTCGATTCCGATTCCAATTTCAGTCTAGTGCTAGGCAGTAGGCTAGTCTTGTATTGGATTTCCTGAGAGGCGAATGTGATGCTTTCGTGACGGAGGTTGTCACGCATTCGTCTATTGTCCCTTCACACAGCAATAATTTACATATACTGCAAAAAAAAAAAAATTATCTCCATTTTTCAACAAATTACCCACAATTTTGACCTCAATACCCATGAGCTTAAGTAGCAAGTGCTTCTAATTAGAAATTCGTTAAAATTTTCATCAGATTTCGGTCATACCTGAGCGAAAGATAAAATAGAAAATTCAATGTGAGTTTCTGATTTAAAAATTGTGTGTGCCTGTGTATACTTGTGTATAAGTAGTCGGCCATTGAAGTATCTGGAAAATAAAATTCCCCCAAAGTATTTGCGAAATTTTCCAATCCAATTCCTTTGCTAAATTGATGGTTTTATTTATATTTTGTTGGTGAAATGAAAATCTATTTTATTTGATTTATTATTTTATTTTTTTTCCTCCTTGTTTCATGTGGGCAGTGAGAAAAGAAAAATTTCAAAGAGGATAAAGTTTCAAATTTAAAAGAAAAAAATTAAGCAAATTGGTTGCGCATGGTGTTTTTGTTTTTTTACTCACGGATAACTGTAACAAAAGGATACCTACTTTCTACTTTCCCCATTGCTAATCTAAGGTAAGTTTTATTTTTCTTTGAAATAGAAAATTTTTTTAATTTCTTGTGTTGGAGTAAAATTGAGAAATAAATTTCAAAAGATGGCGGTGTGATTTTCTCTTTTTTTGTTTCCTTCGATTGGAGTATATTCCATCTCACTTTAGTATGTTTTGAGAAGGGGAAAAATTTCCCATCAGCTGGTGAGTAGTTGTTGGTTGCCATATGATGGTAGTGGGCTAGCATGTGCCAAATATGAAATGTTGCTGCAACAAGAGGCGAATGTTTTGGAAATTCCTACGAAAAGTCGGTTGATTTCATTGATTTTTCCTGGAAAATAACTTTTCCGTTTCAATTTCAATTTTTTTTTTTTTTTTTTGTTTTATTTTTAGACGGGTGAGCAACATTCATCGTGTTAACGGTAATGGCTATGGATTTTCCGGTGGATTATTCTTATTTTTAGACAAGTATCTGACATAAACGTGTGTTAGATGGCGAAGGATACTCGGTCGAAGTTGCGTAGTTTTCAACATTTTTAGGCATACGTGAAATAAATTTAACGTTTTGATAATATAAGTCTTGTATCCTCTGCAGCCACACTACGTTGGGTGTTATGCGTAATTGGACAGGGCGTGAAAATTAATGAATTTCGCGGGAAATGATTCCGCGCGTTTTTGCTAGGCGCGTGCTGAACTTTGTTTTCCGATTATAAGCGACTACGTAAAATTGTGAATTCATGTGTTGAATCGCGAATTTGCTTTTGTTTACACATAAAAAAGTAAGCGTTTTGGTTGTTTACTTGGAATTTGAGTAATTAAATTGGGGAGCCTGGGTACTTGTGAATAAATTGTGGGAACGTGCGCTTGTATCTTGTGGTTTTTCGAGTTGAAATGTCAAGAGAAGGAATTCCAATAAGTGACCATAAAATATTGTTTATAATCCTCTTTCCTTGATTAGTTGTTGTTCTTTTTGGTTTCAAACTTACTTAAATGGCGGGACAGTATGGTGTGAACCTGGGTATCTACAAATGTTGTACACCTTGCGAGTTAGATTCTTCAGTGACGCAGTTCATGATGAGGTGCGCGCTATCTATGGCGAGTTCTTCTTCGAGTTCGCCCCTTCGGATAGATGTTAAAATCGTTAACATTTATTAGCTTTAGGCCTTTATGACCGTCTAGTATCACCATTCTACACAGCACAGCAACTTGAAATGACTTTGTATGGCTTGGCTCCATGGATTCTGTCATAGGAGGCCTTGAAATCGACATACAGGTATTGTATGTAGATCTGGATTTAATGGGCTTTCTGTAGTGTGAATATTTGGTTAATTGTGGTCTTACCCGGTCTATTGTAAAACCACCCTAATGAGTTCAGTCAGATTGTTGACAAATTGTTAAAGGCGTTCACAAAATACGGCAGACGAGATCTCGAACTAGATGATAGAGAGACTCCTATCATATACAGAGCAGTTTAGAGTATCTACCTTGTGGATCGGCAAGGCGATGCTGGGGTTCCAACAATCAAGCATGCTATCCACCGACCAAAGTCATTTCCTGCTTTCATAATAGCTTGGCAGACACGATGCACGCTTCTGCAGCCCTCTTGTATTTCAGTTTGAATATTGTTATCTTTGTTTCATTTCGATCGGATGGACAACCTTGACCTTCATAGTCCAAGTGGAATGATTATTTCTGCTTGATAACAGAATTGGGGTCGTTCAACAGCCTGCAGAAGTGTTTTTCCCATGTATCCGCTATTAAATTTCCTCGTTCATCTTTAGAGGTTTGTGTTCGGGTATTGTTGGTTTGACGTGTTGCTTTTACCTTTTGGTACAATTACTGATCCTGGTGTTGCACCTATCTCTTTCCTCGACTTCGTGCTTCTTATAGTCTTTCATTTTCCTCCGGGGAATCGAAAGCTTTTAACTTCTTGCATAAATCTAGCCTAGTCTGTCGCCGGGTAGATAATTTTACTCCCAACGGCTAACCTGAAGTATCCCTGAGTAAAATGGGTTAGATATTACGGTGCCATTAACTGGCTTCGTGGATATGAGAACTGCTGTTGACCCATTAAATGTTTATGGCCATTATACAGGGTGAATGACTTTTAAAATGCTATAATTTTTTTATTTTTTGATAAATTTCATTGTGGCAAAGCAAAAAATGTTGGAAAATACATCAATTTTCAAATTGTATCAGTAGTTTTCAATATGTCCACCTTTAGCGCGAATATTGGCCTTGAGACGACCGAAGAAAGCATCGCACGCTGCACTCAAGTGGCTCTGCGGTATTTTGGGCCATTCCATGTTTGAGGTGGTCCAAACTTTTTTAGTGCCCACCTTCGCCTTCAAAATACCACAGACAGAGAAATCCAACGGATTTGCATCCGGAGAACTTGCAATCCATTGTGTCGAAGAAATGAAGTGTGGAACATTGCTTGTTGGTTGACGTGCGCTTTGTGAGACGGTACCGGGTCTTGTTGAATGTCCACGGTCTCCGACCGAAATGATTGTTTGCCCAAGGTTTCAATACTGCCTATAAGACAGTTTCACGGTATACGATCGTATTAATTTTGACGCCACGGTCCAAAAATACGAGCGGAGAGCGA
Organism: Volucella zonaria; assembly: GCA_963966105.1. Lineage (NCBI taxonomy): Eukaryota > Metazoa > Arthropoda > Insecta > Diptera > Syrphidae > Volucella > Volucella zonaria. Next base: position 52,147,344 of record OZ014533.1, on the reverse strand, counting down.
CCATCGGCGGTTATGGCGGTCCAAACCATCACCATCGGTGCTGCCTGCTTCCGAAGGTGTAAATTTTCGAAGGACCTCTCTGGCAAGTAAACTCGGTCATTTTGTTTGTTGACATATTGCTCGATATCAAATGGCGACTCATCGGAACAAACCAAATTCGGCAACTCACCACTTTCATGCAAGCGTTGCAGCTCCTTCGCTCTTTCGACTAACTTTTTTCTGTTGCGGTGTAAGATCGTGTGCTTTTTGGAACTTCAATGGCTTGAGTCCAAGCTCATTTTTTAAGTATGTGTTGCATCCGTTCCAACGATATGTTGAGCTCACGAGCCATTTTTCTTCCACTTCGACGCGGATTTCGCTTAATTTGAGTCTTCACTTTCCGAACTATTTCTGCCGATGTTGCTGTCTTTTTATGACCACCTCCATGGCGTTTTGCAACGCTGCCAGAATCATGGTAACGAGTTATGGTTCGAGACACAAATGATTTATTCACGTTGAGGTGCTAGAGGGCTTTAACGATAGCTACTTGTGGTTTTCCAGCCAAATATAAAGCAATCAATCACACTATCACGTTTAAATTCCATCTCGGATAAAAATTTTTCAACACAACTGAGACTCAAATCGTTTAAAAGGCTTGTAAATAATAAAATTATCTGTCATGTGTCAATATTTGAGCTCACTGTCATGAAGGGTTTGGAAATTACAGAAGTCTGAAGTTGGTTGCAGTTCGAGTCATTCAAGGTGTATACTTGAATAGGCCTGAAAAATGATTATTGAACTCAGCGCCAAACAAGCTGAAGCAGTCATCATGGCCGTCACTGTTGTCACCACCGTTGGTTTTGTGACGGGACATGATATTGTTGCTATTTTCTCTTGTTCGACACAATCAAGCCCTGTTGGACAAGCAACTACCCGGTAGCTACCACAAGGGGATAAATAAGCACAATTGGTGTGTAATGATGTTGCTGTTTTCATCTTTTAGACTTTCTGTGACACAAACATGCAAAATATGAAGTTCTAGCAAGATATCGCACTATGCAGCTATTTCAAAGTTAAAATCCCCTTGACTCGTTTCTATAGCTTGCACAGCCTCCAGATCTCAGCTCAATTGAGCACATTAGAGATATTCTGAGACGTAATATCCGGGAACATCAATAATATCGAAAGAGCTTCTAAAATAAGTTTTATTACAAGAGTGGGACAAAGTACGCTCAGACTGGTACCTCAAGCTAGGGAAGTTTATTAAATTTAAATCTGGCAGCAAAAAAAAAAAAATTCATTTATAAAACCACATTTATTAGGTAACAACGGAAGGAAGAGCTATACAAAAAATTGTCCGATCATTCACTTCTTCTATTCAGCAGGAAAACTCAGCTCTTGAATGCTAAATCACACCTAGCGTTAATGGCGGGACTTATGAATGTCAAGTCCTGCCGCCTTCTTATTCTACATCTGCCAACTATTGCGTCTGCTTCATTTTGTCTTTGCTTCTGAAAATCGGAAAATCTATGGGGTTTCACTAGTTCCATGCAAGTATCTAGGAATTCAAAAGAAAATGCTTTGTTCTTAGCGATCTGCCAAAAATTGCTTCAGGCATGAAAATATTTTTCACAGCACGATGGGTAGTTAGTGGTTATTCATGTGCTTTGTGACGGGTTGCGTAATAATTGCTATGCTTCGAGGTAATTTTTATTAGTTGGCAGAAGTGAATTCTTGACTTGAGGTATTTAATGTCTCATTACATGCAAGATGGCTTTCACGAAAATTACCCGGTAGAGACGGTTTAGTTTCGTTTAAACCTATTTGCTAGTGTCATAACGGAACGGATTCAAGCTTTCCGATCTGTGGCATGATCTATCATTGCATATTTACTACAATATTGGGTATATAACTTAATTCGTGCGTTTTTTTTTTCACAATTTGAACGTTTATTTAAGAAAAACATGTACAATACTATTATTCAAAGTATTGCCCATCTGAAGCTATGACTTTTTCCCATCCTTCTGGCAATTTGTGGATCCCATCCCAAAAGAACTGCGCCGGCTTGGCAGCCAAGAATGAATCAAGCCAATTTTTGATATTGTGCTCTGATGTGAACCGTATTTCAGTGAGGGCGTTCTGCATCGACCGGAACAAATGGTAATCAGAAGGGGCAAGGTCTAGGCTATAAGGCGGGTGGGGTAAGACTTTCCATCCACTGTTTTCCAAATAGTTCTTAACCGGAATAGCAACGTGGGGCCGAGCGTTTTCATGATGGTAAATTATTGCCTCGTGTCTGGTCGCATACTCCGGGCGTTTTTCAGCCACTGCTCTCTTCAAATGGATTAATTGTGTTCGGTAGCGTTGTCCATTGATGGTTTCATCCGGTTTTAGCAGCTCATAATACAGCACACCCATCTAATCCCACCAAATACAGAGCATTACCTTCGCGCCATGGATATTCGGCTTTGCCGTTGATTAGGCTGGTTGGCCGGGTTTCACATATGATTTTTTGCACTTGGGGTTGTCGTAATGGATCCATTTTTCATCACCAGTAACAATCCGATGCAAAAATGACTTCCATTTGTGGCGTTCCAGCAGCATTTAGGACATACAAAACCGCCTTTCGACGTCTCTCGGCTTGAGTTCATGTGGAACCCAATTCCCTTGCTTTCGAATATATCCAGCTGTTTTTAAACGTTTTGAAATGGCTGATTGAGTGACACCCAAAGATTCTGCGAGCTCTTCTTGTGTTTGGCAACAATCTTCATAGAGTAATGCTTCCAGTTCTTCATCTTCAAACTTTTTTGGCTGCCCAGGACGTTCATCGTCTTCCAAGCCAAAATCACCACTTTTAAATCGTGCAAACCACTTTTGGCACGTTCGCTCAGCAAGCGCATGTTCACCATAAACTTCCACCAAAATACGAAGACTTTCAGAAGCGGTTTTCATCATGGAGGAGAACTCCCCGCAAAAACACTTTTTCAGGCACAAAATTCAACATATTTGAATGAAAAATTATTGTTGTTTACGCTTCAAATGAATGACATATACTGAAATGACGTACAATGACAGTAGCTTTCCAACGCATGTTCCAATGGAATAATACAAGCTTCGCCATCTCTTAGCAAACCGCACGAAGTTATAGACCTGGACTATCCAAGAACCAAATCGTTCTTTCTTCAATCCAATAATATGTTTCCAAAATCCTTCCCAGTCATTTTAAAAGTTTATTTAAACTTCGGACGTCATTTGTAGATATCTTCCTTCACATAAAAATGTTTCCCCATAAAACAGAGGTGTGCTTTGCTCAATTTCTCCTTTGTTCAGGATAATTTATTTGTTCTGGAATTTCGGTCCGGTCTGCATTCAACGCACTTATTGTAGCCGTTGTTTTGACAACTTCTTTGTCACACGTTTGTTTTGATTAATAAATAATAGAAGATGACGACTTTATTTGCGATTTGAATAAAATCCACTGCGGTATTTCGTCAGCGGCAGTACACGAAGCTAACAAATTAATATGCATACTCCTACGAGTATCTATGTATGTTCGCATACGTGCTGGGTGAAAGCACGTCTTTGTTTAAGTGGATATAATCGGCGAAGTGCTTCTTTTATTCCTACTTACATTGTTGGGATCCAGATGTGATCCTCCTTAAAAGGTAACAAAAAGGCTATCATCCAGACATACATCGTGATTTAGGATTTCTCTGAAAATGTTGTCATCACAATTTGCGTAATACACCTGTCCCCCGATTTACACGGAAGATCCGTTCCTGAAAATATCGTGTAAATTAAAATCTCAGATTTTTGTATGAAAAACCGTGTAAATCGAAAAAAAAATGCACAGAATTTATTCAGTTTTTTTTATCGTAAATATATAATTACTAATAAAGAAATTGTTTTAAAGAAATAAAGAATACAAAATTCAAAGAAACTAGTGAAAAAATTTAATCACATACTATCATCACTACTATTGCCAATCAATCTTTTCTTCATGGTTGATGAGATTTCGCTTTCATCACTCACTATTATTTTTAGCGATTCTCACTCGACGGATGAAAAATTACTGACCATTTCAGATGGAAGAGACTTGAGAATGAAATCAGTAATCAACATTTTGAGCTAAACAATTGTTGATCTCTCGCTGGAACCGAAGAGCCCGCTCAACATTAGCGCCATGTTGTAGAAAAAATTTACCTAATTTTTGGCCCGATTGCAAGTCCTTCGTGGATGACTTTTGCTGTGAATGCAATTGGTTCAGTCTCCTCATCAGGACGATTGTCTTGATCAATTGTATCATCAATCATGTTAATTAAATCATCCGCATCTAATTCTTCATCAGCCACTAACTCTTTAATATCAGTTTCAGTTAAATTCTCGAAACCTTCTCCGCCCACTGCATGCGCCAACTCAGCTATCTGAGAATATTCATGGTTGACAAAAAAATCTCACTTTCAACTACTTTTTTCCATCCTTTTTTCCAACAAGCATTCAGCGTTGATTGCTTAATCTCGGAATATGATAATGCAACTTGCTTAACACAATCCAAAATTGTAAATTTTTTCCAAGCATCCGTTATTGTCAAAGATGCATCATTATCAGTTCGTTCTAAAATATACCTGAGGTTCGCTGGATATACGAGTGTTTTTTTTTATTTTTCTACATAGTCTCCTTGTAACTCTACACACTTATCCCAGCGATGCTCTCATCTCTGTAACCTGTCCAAATAGTACTTGGCGTTTTTCTCTGCAAAATAATTGTTCACGAGGGTGATTGCCTCCTCATTTGACGGAAATCTCTGTCCTCCGAGCGCAGTTTTTAGATGAGGGAAGAAAAAGAAGTCGCTTGGGGCTAGATCTGGTGAATAAGGCGGATGGTCAAGCAGTTCAAACCGTAATTCATGGATTTTCGCCATGGCAACCGCTGAGGTGTGAGACGGCGCGTTGTCTTGGTGAAACAGGATTTTCTTTTTCTGCAAATGTTTCCGTTTTTCTGCAATTTCTGCCTTCAGCTTGGCAAGTAATGATGTGTAGTATGCTCCTGTAATGGTTTTTCCTTTTTGAAGATAATCGATTAAGATAACTCCTTTACTATCCCAAAAAACAGTCGCCATCACTTTCCCAGCCGAAAACGCAGTTTTTGCTTTTTTGGACCCTGCTCGTGCAGTGCAGTCCACTGTTTTGACTGAATTTTTGTTTCGGGCGTATAATGGTGTATCCAAGTTTCATCTACATTTATTGCGCCTAACTGCGCCTACAGAGCGTTGGAAATGTTCATTCGAACACGTTTTTGGTCTAACGTAAGCAAACGCGGCACCTAACGCGCGGATAGCTTTTTCATGCCTAAATCTTGATTTAATATGTAAGAAACACGTTCTTTGGACATTTTCCTAACCTCTACTATCTCACTCACTTTAATTCGGCGGTCGTCTAACAACATTTGGTGAACTTTAGCAACGTTATCGTCAGTGGTTGCAGTTTTTGGACGTCCAGAACGTTCATCATCTCCCAAGCTCTTACGACCACGTTTAAATTTAGCTGTCCAAAATTTCACTGTGGTAAATGATGGTGCAGAGTCCCCATACACAGAGTTCTACTCATTTTTGATTTGCGTAGGCGTATTGCCTTTCAAAAACAAGAATTTAATAACAGCTCGGTAAACACTCACATCGACTCACTCAAACGACTGTCAACTAAAAAGTGCGCGTCCAAAATGACTGAAACTTCGGTAAGTAAATGTCCAAAGATGCACAACTAGCTTTCACTAGCTTTTATTGACGAGAGCCGCTATCTTTACGTTGCGGTCAGAAACTTTTCAGACAACCCTCGTATATGTAGGTAGTTCGTTATAAATCTTAAGTCCGTTATAAAATAACATGTTTTGTGATTTTCTGTTTCTAAAAAATTGTAAATTAAAATTGTTGTTACCTCTTAAATTATTGGGTCTATAACTGCGGTTTGCTAAGAGATGGCGTAACTTGTATTATTCCATTGGGACATGCGTTGGAAAGCTACTGTCATTGTACGTCATTTCAGTATATGTCATTCATTTGAAGCGTAAACAACAATAATTTTTCATTCAAATATGTTGAACTTTGTGCCTGAAAAAGTGTTTTTGCGGGGAGTTCTTCTTCATGAAGAAAACCGCTGCCGAAAGTCATCGTATTTTGGTGGAAGTTTATGGTGAACATGCGCTAGCTGAGCGAACGTGCCAAAAGTGGTTTGCATGATTTAAAAGTGGTGATTTTGGCTTGGAAGACGATGAACGTCCTGGGCAGCCAAAAAAGTTTGAAGATGAAGAACTGGAAGCATTACTCTATGAAGATTGTTGCCAAACACAAGAAGAGCTCGCAGAATCTTTCTGTGTCACTCAAGCAGCCATTTCAAAACGTTTAAAAGCAGCTGGATATATTCAAAAGCAAGGAAATTGGGCTCCACATGAACCCAAGCCGAGAGACGTCGAAAGGCGGTTTTGCATGTCCGAAATGCTGCTGGAACGCCACAAAAGGAAGTCATTTTTGCATCCGATTGTTGCTGGTGATGAAAAATGGATCCATTACGGCAACCCCAAGCGCAAAAAATCATATGTGAAACCCGGCCAACCAGCCAAATCAACAGCAAAGCCGAATATCCATGGCGCGAAGGTAATGCTTTGTATTTGGTGGGATCAGATGGGTGTGCTGTATTATGAGCTGCTAGAACCGGGTGAAACCATCAATGGACAACGCTACCGAACACAATTAACCCGTTTGAAGAGAGCAGTGGCCGAAAAACGCCCGGAATATGCGACCAGACACGAGGCAATAATTTTCCATCATGACAACGCTCGGCCCCACGTTGCTATTCCGGTTAAGAACTATTTCTAAAACAGTGGATGGGAAGTCTTACCCCACCCGCCTTATAGCCCAGACCTTGCCCCTTCTGACTACCATTTGTTCCGGTCGATGCAGAACGCCCTCACTGAAATACGGTTCACATCAGAGTAGAATATCAAAAATTGGCTTGATTCATTCTTGGCTGCCAAGCCGGCGCAGTTCTTTTGGGATGGGATCCACAAATTGCCAGAAATATGAGGAAAAGTCATAGCTTCAGATGGGCAATACTTTGAATAATAGTATTGTACATGTTTTTCTTAAATAAACGTTCAAATTTTGAAAAAAAAAAACACAAAAAACGAATTAAGTTATATACCCAATATATGGCTGAACATCGATTCTCAGATTAAGTAGAACGTTTTCTACTTAAATATATTGGCATTAAATTGTTGTTAATTTTAAATATAAATATAAGCACATACATTACTATTCTTTGTTTTACATTAAGCCATCTTAGAGCTGCAAGCATATAATTAATACTAGTGTATCTATTACATTTCAGTATACAGCGCATTGCCTTATTTTGTAGTTTTTGCACTTTGTCAAACACTTCGGCTACTCCCAAAAACAACACAGTTACACAATATTCAAAATGAGGTCTTATAATAAAATTAGATATTTTTATAGCCGTTAGTGTACATACATCCTTTCTTATTCTTCTAAAGAACCCAATTTTCTTTGCAATTTTATTACATACACACACAAAATGAGACTTAAAATTTAAATTGCAATCGATTATTACACCCAGATACTTAATTTTTTTTACACACTCAAAACCATTAAAACTAACACATGGCCAAATATCATTAAGGACCACAACTTTAGTTTTATCAACATTTAATTTAAGCTTATTCATGTCAAGGTACTTTCTTATATTTAATATATCTTCTTTAAGTTTGGCTTTACAATTAACAAGATCATTTTCAGATACGAATAGTAGACCATCGTCCGAAAATAATATTAACTCCCCATATTTAATTACTTTCTGCATATCATTTACATACAACAAAAATAGCAAGGAACCGAGGACTTATCCTTATGGGACTCCCAGATCAACATTTAATGGGTCTGATAATATATTATTAAACTTTACTACCTGTTTTCTGTCGCATAAATAAGATTTGAACCAATTGAATTCCTCATTTCTCACACCATATCTTCGTAGTTTCGTTCCACGGTCTGGAACGCCCTCTTCAAATCCAAGAAAACTGCAGCCACTTTCTTGTTATTATGTACATCCTCCTTCCACTTTGCAATAAGATAATTTATAGCAGTTTCCCAAGTTTCGCACTTTTTTCCTGAACCCGGATTGTTGTTCAGCTAATATGTCATTTTCATCCAAAAACTTTTCAAATTGCACTTGCACTGTCTTTTCTAGTATTTTATCACTTTTATATGTATTTACAATTTTCTGTACTGGCACGATAACGGATGTCTTCCAGCTATCTGGGATTATACCCCTTGTTAAAGACGTATTTATGATTTTAAGCAATGCTGGCCCTAATATATTAAAACCGTGTTTGATTATATTTTTATTAATCCAGGAAAGCATTTCCACTATTTTCCAGAGATCACTAACCGATTCAATTACCTTAAATTTAAACACGTTATGCATACTGTTCTCTAATTCATTTACAAACGGTATGTTAGCTATGGAACTATTAATATCTTTTACACTTTTAATGGAAAACTCGTTGAATTTCTTTGCAATAGTTTTGTTGCAATTTATCTTGGTGCCTCTAAACTCTATCACATTATTTTCCACTTTTTTATCTTTGAGCACTAGACTTTTAATTGTTCTCCAAATTGTTTTTTGATCACTGGCGTTGTTAATTTTGTTTTTGATATATTCACTCTTTGCTTTGCTTAATAAAGTTCTGTACGTATTCCTTGCTCTTTTATATAAATTCCAATCTTCCTCCAGTCTTGTATGTATGAATTTAAAATATGTTTCCACTTTTCGCCTTCTCATAATTCTTAAACTACTCGTATACAATGCATTCTGGTTTGTTAATTTTACTTGTTTTACAACCAAAAACTCATTCATGACCCTAATTAACTCATTTTCAAAAATCTTGTGTATTGTGTCAACATTTGTTCCCTCACAAATTCCACTTATATCACTTCGAGCAATTGACCGTTCAAATTTGCTTTTATTGTATTTAAAATTTTTTATGTATTTGGTTCTTTCATTTTTAAGGATCTATCAACTTTTGCTACCGTGTCTTGAATGTTCGAAATTACGTAATCTATTAACGAACTACTGTTAGATGTTATTCTTGTTGGTTCATTCACTAATTGTTTACACATATTTTCGTCTGGAAATAAGTAATAAAACGTTCATAAGATCCGTGTTTGTGTCTGATCCCTACTAATCTTTCGCGTGTGATTTCATCGAATTTTTCTTATTTCCTTATGTCGAGCCACTAAACCCTCTTCTGACAGAAGACCTATAGGTAAGTCGAAAGAATCGATGACATCACAAACAATGATACCAATTATACAAACTAATATATAAATCTTTTGTGTCTTTTAGTAAAATTTTAAACTGCTGAACATTTATTTTTACCCCTGATGATAAAACTCTTAAGATCGTGTGTAAGTTTTTTATTAAATTTGAAACTATTCTTGTGATTTCTGAGCCGTTAAAGAACCTTCTTGCAGTATTTCCATCATTTGTTTATCCCTAGCCCGGTTTTGTCTTATCGTTATAGTTTAACTACTTCCCCGATCGTTATTGTTTTTTTCGTTTTTTAACATTTTCTGCGTTTTTTCCCTTTTTTGTTCCATTGCACTAAAAGATATGAAAACGCCTTTTCGTTCGTTTCATGAATGGAGTTACTGTCAGCCAGGAGTGAAATCAACAAGGAAAAGTTGGGTTTATTTTACATTGAAAACAACGGTTTCATTTAGGTGGATGAGACGAAAATGGTTTTTGGTTTTCTCGCAGTACATGATTATAATTTCTCGCTAGTGCTTCTTATTAGCTAGTTATATTTCTTTAAATAACTGTTTCGTTTGGTTAACATAAAAACCGAAAACGGCCCACCTCTACTATGTATCAGGGTGGAATCATGTTATTCGTTTTTCTGCTTCATGCATTTTTCATAACACATGGGCTGAAAAGTCCGCGCCATTTTATAGTAAAACACAAAATTTTTGCAAAATTCAACTTTATTTATCAATATTGTTGCCTTCGAGGGCGATACACTGATTGAAACGATTTTTCAATCTTTCTATACCAATTTTGTAGTACGATTTCAGTTTAGCCTCAAAATAGGCCTCTGTTTCGGCGAGATTCGGTCTTAAATCTTTTTCCGGTGAGCATTCTTTTGAGGTCTGCGAACAGGAAATAGTCGCTGGGGGCCAAATCTGGTGAATACGGTGGGTGGGGAAGCTATTCGTAGCCGAATTCATTCAATTTTGCCATCGTTTTCATCGACTTGTGACACGGTGCATCGTCCTGATGAAACAGCACTTTCTTTTTCTTCAAATGCGGCCGTTTTTCTGCGATTTCGTCCTTCAAACGCTCCAACAACGCAATGTAATAGTCGCTGTTGATAGTCTGCCCCTTTTGGAGATAGTCGATGAAAATTATCCCAAAATACGGATGCCATAACCTTGCAAGCCGACTGTTGAGTTTTTGGTCGTTTTGGACGAGGCTGACTGCCGACTTGACCCTGGTGTCAAGTGATGGAGCAAAGTTTCATCCATTGTCACATACCGATGGAAAAATTCGGCTTTATTGCGGTTGAACAGCTTTAAGCATTCCTCTGAATCATCAACACGTTGTTGTTTTTGGTCGACTGTGAGCAAACGCGGCACCCACTTTGAACAGAGCTTTCGCATGTCCAAATATTCGTGTATGATATATCCAACACGCTCTTTTGATATCTTCAGAGCCTCAGCTATCTCGATCAACTTCACTTTACGGTCATTCGTAATCATTTTGTGGACTTTTTTGATGTTTTCATCTGAAACAGCCTCTTTTGCTTCCACTGCGTGCATCATCTTCGGTGCTTGTATGACCACTTTAAAATTTTTCAATCCACTTGCGAATGGTTCGTTCGGCTGGTGCAGAGTCCGGGTAACACTTATCAAGCCATTTCTTTGCATCGGCTGCATTTTTTCCCATCAAAAAGCGATGATAAAGCAACACACGAAATTGCTTTCAATCCATTTTTTTTTCACAATAACAAAAGTTGCTTCACTCACAACGCTATATATCGAGAACTAATCGTCCGACAGCTGTCAAATTTATACACGTATCTTTTGAAGGTTGGTACTAACTGAAAATGGTATGGATTTAATTCAAGTGGTGCCCTCTCTTAGAAACGCGAATGATCCGTTCGCATACCTGAGTTGAATTTTGTGTATGCAAATAGATAAATGTAGTTACTATGTAAACTGTTTTTTTAAGAAAAAAAAAATGGTTACGTCGTTACGAGATGAAAAAATGTTTTTTTTAACTAGTTCGTTTTATTTACACCCACTCCTAATACGCAGTGCTGCCTTTAAATAAAACGCAATACTTTACTTGATCACTGATCTAAATTCTTTATTAAATATATGAACCGCTCTCGTTAAGCACTCTGTCCTAAGACCTGAATGACAAACATGACGATGATGAAATCTTGCCATTCGTTGCTACAATGGCACTGCGGCGTCGGCGTGGATGGTGAAATATTCTGGGTGTGTATAACAACGGCGTCTGAAGAAACTGCAGAGACGAGAAACAAATGTTTGTGACTGTCTGTCACCTGCTGTGTGAATTTTTCATCTTCTCTAATAACAAAAAGGCAAGTGGCAACGGCAAACGCTGCCTTACTCTAGTCCTGCCAACCAACTGCAGGCGTTTGTAAGTCCGTGCTTTTGCTAGCGCAGCGTGGAAGAGTCTCATATCGAAGAAACCAGATATTTAAGGTTATAATAGGTTTGCAGTATCTCGCAACGACGGAAACCCTGACTGGTTATCTAAGTGCTGGTTAGGTTTCATCTCATTTGACATTGCGATTATCCGATGATTTAAAAGTTGCTTTTTAAGCGTCAAAGGCGCTTTAGCTGCATAGACTGAAAATTTAACAGACTGGTATGATTTAGGGACTTTTTCCGTGCTATAACAAATGAACTTGCCAATCTTACTAAATAACATAAGCACTGATTGAAAAGTAATAAAATTGATGGCATTAACGGCATTCTTGCAAAGTTTTTCCAACCTTCCCATGCACCAACCAGATGACTATTAGATTTTTCTCAAGACTGGAATGAAGCTATGATTAGGTTGTCACTGAAAAGCAAAGTTTGCTTTTTATTGATTTCGACAATCCTTTGGACAGTGTAAATAGAGAGTTCATATAGAGACCCTTGGGCATTGGGCTTTTCTTCGCAAAATCATAGTTATTGCTTAGCCACGTATAAAAGTTCCTATGTCAAGTGCAAAGATGCTGCTAAAATTCATAGGTTGGAGCCGGGGCATTATCCTCATGAAACAACACATTTTTTTTCTTTGCCAAACTAGGACGTCTTTTCATCAATTCTTTGTTGAATCTGTCATAAAAGTCGTAGCACGGTAATTCATTTTCGGTAATTGTTTTTCCCTTCTCCAAATAATCGATGTGAATTATTCTCTTCGTACATACGACTATATCAAAAAACCGGTGGCATTTCCGGTCGATAGAACTTATCTTTGCCTTGTTCGGTGCTTGTTTGTCAGCATTGTTTTAAATGTTCTTTCTTTCCTTGTGAGAACAACTTGCTCAAATAAAGCGCCGACATCTCTTTATGTATGCGGTCGCTTAAGATTCATTCAGCCTCAACAATCTCATGCACATCAATTCTCTGATCGCCTATCACCGTACGCTCGGCGTCCATTGTGCACAAATTACCGCGCTGCAAATTTCAGAACCATTTGCAAACTATTTCTAGCGACCATGCAGAGTATTCGGAGTATTAAATCCAACTTTGCCTTGTTTTCACCAGCCATTTTCTTCTTCAAGTAATAATGATTTAACACTACACGAAATCCGCTTTTCTCCATGGTAAATTGTCTAGTGCCAATGCTTGTCAAATACAATCTAAATGACATACGTATGTACGAGTATCTGTCTAATATTTTGTATGCCATAGTTCAAAAAATGTTATCAGATTAGAAAAACATCAATTTAAGGCTGACACCGCAACTTATCGAGATTAAATGAAATTTTCAAACGCCTGCCGGAAGTAATATGAAAACAACTTTTATAACCAAACACTTGACGGTCTAGTTTTCATAAAACACAACTTAATCTCTTGCATTAGTGCATGATCGTGTTGATAATGACAGTGATCAATGATTTTAAGGGTAGCGCACAATAAACACTTGCTAAAAGTAGTAGTGGCGCAGTTTAGCATCATTGAAAAGAGCTTGAACTATCTACTTATAGCATGCCAGCGGCAACTTCAAGATGTCTACTACTTACACTGAGTGTTAAAAGATTATTTTGTTTGTTTATTGTAATTTAGTACTCTCCAATAGATGGCAGTAAGAAAAATAAGATGCGCAGTCATTGAACCTCATACAGGTAGCCAAAAGCGCAGATATCAATCTCAAAAATTAAAAAAAAGTTCGAGTTGCTACTACACGTACACTGAGGAGCAAAAGCGTTGTGGCTTTCACAAATTTTTCACACATGCTCAATTTCTCTATGTACATATGTATGTGTATGGCTACAAATGTGATAGATTGGTTTGTCCTCTGGAAGACTCGCTTTTGTTCGGTTCTTATCAGCAATTAATTTTTGTTTATTGTTTATCAAATTCAAATAGGAAAGTTTTGCACCACTTCAATAATTTTAGAAAATATGCGATAGTACTGTTACATATCAAGTTGATCATATAGTATTTCCAAAGGAAGGCAGATAATTTGAAAAAAGAGAGAATTGATCAAGTGACGATAAATAGGCTCGTAGGGTCCTAGACTATAGCGTATAGACAGCTTGTCGCAGCTTACAGAGATTTAGTCTTACAGCTGGAGAAAAAATTTTTTTTTTTAGTTGATTTGGTCAGATGAACCATAAATTTGTCGTTTCCAGTCAAATACAAGATGCGATCAACCCGTATTAGACAAATTCCATTGTTATTCACATCTGCGCTTAGTAACGTCGGTGTTTGTGTTTTTTGTGTTTGTCTTTCTTTATACTGACTCGGGAATTTAGAGTGGATATTGCCAATATACGCGGGCTAAAAAGTAATCCCTTTTCTGCGTACGTCCACGTCTGTAAATATAGACCAGCTGTTTTAGAACTTAGTGAAACACAGGTAGATCCCCGCCCACACCTCTCAGATCACCCTGACCTGAAGCTACCAGGCTACGAACTAGTGCCATTATTCTTCTCTCACCGCGGTCTTGCGGATGAAGAGTATCAAACCAAAAGAATAGGCATGGTACGACTCGATCTGAAAAGAGGCTGTCAGGGTAAGAGAAATGTTTTTTCGGTCCTTCAAGTCCAACCCAACAGAGGAAAACCGAAAAAAGTTTAAACGAGCAAGGAATGATTGCAACGTCTTTTTTAAACCTGTACAATTCCAATACGATCAAAAACTGAGGCAAAAAATATTGTACTGCAATGTCCCAGAGGTAGTAAACACTTTTGGTCGCTCGTCAAAAATATCAGAAATCAAAAATATCATCCTCCATCCCAACGCTCATTTACAATGGCATTCCAGCTTTCAGCTCTTTGGAAAAGGCCAATCTGTTTGCTGCACACTTTGCGTCTAGTTCAACACTCCCAGATTGTGCTTTATCTCCGCCTACACTTGAGTGCGTCGAATCTTCAATGCGACAAATCCACCTTCACACTCGTGTTCTTAAGAGTTTTTAAAGATTTTAACATTCACAAATCCGCTGGTCCAGATGCTATATCTCCCCCTCCTTCTGAAGAGGTGTTCTTCCTCGCTGGCAAAACCACTGCGGACGCTTTCCGAGAATGTGGAAAACAGCATTTTTCCAGCTTGTCCATAAAAAAGATGAATCTTCCTCTCTCTCTCCTCCTACAGATCCATTCCACTTGCATCCCTTTTTTCCAAGGTCATGGAAACGCTGATAAACCGTCATGAAATATCTCGAAACACAAAAACTTCTCAATGACCGGCAGTACGGTTTTCGTAGCAACAGGTCCACTGGTGATCTGATGGCATGTCTCACCGAAAAGTGGAACCAAAGCTTACATCAAGCTAACGAAAGCAAGATAGTTGCACTTGATATTTCTAAGGCATTTGACAGAGTTTGGCATCAGGCTCTCTTGTCGAAAATGCGTGCTTTTGGGATCAATGACTCTCTTCTTCAATGGAATAGAAATTAGCTTTCGGACCGCTCAATTCAAGTTGTCTTGGATGGTTTCAAGTCTGATATTCACAAAATTAATGCTGGTGTGCCCCAGGGGTCCGTTTTATCTCCGACACTCTTTTTAATTTTCATCAACGATCTCTTGTCTGCTACTTCCAATCCAATATATTCCTTTGCTGATGACAGTACTCTCTGCTTTTCATATTCGTTCTCGGACTCACGTCCCTGCTCATCGGCTGTAGAACAGGAACGTAACAGGAAAGGAACAGCGTATGTTAAGCTCATTAAATTCTGATGTTAACAGCATAACTAATTGGGGAACCACTAACAGAGTAGAATTTAATGCTTCCAAAACACAATGCTGTCTGCTGTCGTTAAAGCGAAATGTAAACACCCATCCGTTATCCATAAATGGCACTTGCATCGTCGAAACCGATGAACTTTCCATTCTCGGTATGTGTGTCAATGACAACTTACGTTGGAATGACCACATATTCGGTGTTTTAAAAATGCTGCGAGGTGACGTCAAAAATGCTGCGAAGTGTCGCCAAAAATACTGCGAAGTGTCGCCAAAAATGCGATGTAAGAAATATTTCACCCCACCTGATCTCCACTCAATATATAAGGCATTCATCCGCCAGAATTTGGAGTACAATGCCCACATCTGGTCGGGTGGGCCCAAAACATCTCTGCACCTGCTAGATAGGATTCAAAACCGTACGATAAAACTCATAGGTGATACTAATATCACTGACACAATGGACACCCTTGAACATAGACGTAATGTCTCGTGTCTCACTCTGTTTTATTGCTATTTTCACCATCAGTGCTCAATAGAAATCGCCAGTAGCATTCCACTCTTTCAAACCTTTAATGCTCATCTGTATACCCTCAAGCCCACTTTCCGACGTACTCTAAAATATCGTGATTCTTCCCTAAGTCGTACAACTCGCTTATGGAATGCCCTACCTAGCTCTTTATTTCCTAGTCATTATAACCTTCAAACATTTAAAACCAACGTCCACTGGTATCTCTCTTTCCATCCTCCCTGATTTTCCTTCGCCCGCGCTGTGTGCAAACATTTTAAGGGAACTTAAGTTCCTTGAGCTCGCGAAAATTATAAATAAAAAAAAACACTGGAATAAACTAGCTAAGCAAGGCTCAGAGGAGAGTTTTTCCGAACTCGAACCAGCGTTAGGATTGCCTGAGTGCTCGGTTAGGATTTCTATTGACAGTTGTGTTTCATATAAGCCAATTGCCACAGACCAGTGAATTCTTCCCGACATCTTTAAAAACTCAGCGGCATTCCCGCTGTCCGTCAGTAGCAACGATTGTAGATTGCTGAATGATGCCGTGACGGGGCACTACGCTTTTGCTAAATAGCTAAATATGGTAGGCATAAGTGACACAACATTCTGCGATGCTTGGTGCAACAGTAATGACGATACCGTATAGTATTAACGCTGTGAGTAGTCGGCCTGCTCTTGCATCAGATTGATGGCACTGATGTAGTAAGTGCTGGTATGTTCTGAAGGACTTTATCACTGAAGGATTTACTCATCTTTAATCGAAAGGCAGAGACATGCCATATTTAGCCATTCTGTATCAATTGCCAATTACCTTCATTTTGAAAATGTAATTTTCCAACATGACAATGATCTGAAACATACTCGCATAAAGCTTCCATAATGAAAGGGAGCCAGTAGTTTAATCAGTTTAAGTCGATACTTATACTCAGTTTGTGATAAGCAACTTTGTCTATTCAGTGCTGTTGCAAAAGCTGGCTATTTACTGAAATGATACCTTCCGGCCAGATCTGAAAAGAAGTATTGTAAAGGAAACCTGCGCTCTGGTTATGCTTGGAGAGTGACAGAAGAAGTTTTGGTATTTTTCCCAATGTCTGGACTCTCGCAACCTCTACAGATATGCTGCAGGTTCGTAAATATCATCCCTGGGGGTTTTTTTCCTAACAGGTCGTGACCTTTTACAACACCTTTGTAGTTATCATTATTTTGGCTCTTTTAAGGCGACAGGATTCTTCAACCGGTTTGTGTTTATCTTAGACCACAGTGTTTAAGTGCGCGCGTAGTTATAGACGTTGTCTAATCTGGTTGCTTCTCTGCTGTTGTACGTGGTAAAATATTCGATATTGGAGTGTCAAAAACGAATGTTGATTTGTTCAGCTCAAGTTTTAAGCAGCTCATCTGCTTTTTCATTTCCATAGTGATCGTTGTGCGGTTGTTTAGTCATAATCTCTGAGCGGCTGAATCCCACTATTTTGGAGTGACTTTCATGGATACCAGTGGCTTTATAGCCGCTTGATTGTCGATATCCTTAGATCCAGTACTCTCGCCTGTTTGTCGGAAAAAATCTCTGTTTGGAAAACGCTACAGTAGTTTGGGACTCTTAAGTATATCGTAATAATATGTCGTTCTGAATATTTACCTACTCCAATACCACCATTATCTAATTCTGAACCATCAGTATAGAAAGTTATTACATACTCGTTTCAGTATTTTGAGTCAATAGTCGATCTAGTAGGTAAGTTTATTGTGAACGATTAGGCAAAGGTACATACATATCTGGTGCTTTTTGAGAGGTTCAGTGGTATTCTGAATACTGATTAACTCCTGTTGGTGACTTAGAACTTAGTTTTGTTGGATTAACTTTTATGCCGGCAGTACGAGTATATTGCTTAATGTAGTGACTTTACCACATGTCAGGAAAACTACGTCATCTACGGCTTTTATCGGCGATTTCTCAAAGTACTTTCCATTAAGTAGTTCATGACTAGTATCCAAAATCATGATGACATTTTCGGGTTATGGCAGGGCTTAACTTGATCCTTTTACAGAAGTGGTACTGTGGCCTGACAAATTATGATTGATTCTCTGAAACCTGCCAATGCGCTACAGAAAGTGTATCTGTGTTTTTTTTTTTTTTTGTGGGTATTAAGAGTACTTCACGTCAATGAAGATCGGCGTATAACTTGATATGAAGTCAATAAAAATTGTACCTCTTGTATTGCCAGTGACATGTTTTGCTAGGCGGAGAAGGGGGTTGGCGCTGGCTGCCCTACTGTGATGAAAGTTTAGTTAAAGAATTTCATCATTGTTATGTCGCTATTTTTTAGCCGTCTCTTTTACTGACCGGGGTTTTCGGGCCACCGATTCCTCAAATCCTGACCAGACTCCCTCCTGTAGTTTCTTCACGCTCAGGGCTAACGTGCACGATTGAACATTGGTTCTTCAGTAGAGAAGCTATCGATCAAGCTTTCCTTGGGCATGTACCTAGGTAAAAAGTTGATTCCTCTGGATGCCGATGGAAGATCCTTACTAATCAGGACAGTGATATCACACCTGGGCCACCGATCATTAATCCATCTTTTTAACACTGGTTCTAATCCAGGCGAGAGTACAATCATTCTCATAATCATTCCCACTCTCAATCCCTTATAGAGAGCCAATTCTCCAAACGATTGATGTTGGTTTTAGATCTAGAGATTAAGGCGAGAATGTCAATGTGTGCATCACGAAGCTATTCAGAAACCAATGGACATACTACTCGTGTATCGAACTTAAGTTTTTTAAGTGATTAAATTATAGTTGGACGAGACATATTTCTAAAACTACTTCCAACACGCAGCAATAGGCTCCTGTTGAAGCAGAGAACAACTGTTTTTACTACTTTTTTTCGTGTCTATCGTAACCATCGCAGCTGATCCCCTAGATGCTGTAAAATGACTAAAATGAGAAGTATAATTAAGAAATGCAGATCAGCTTAGCGTGGCCCAGAGCCGATTCACCACGCCAATATGACATCCAAGAAATGACAAAAGAAGGAGAAAAATACAAACTGATCCTATGGATCTTTTTTAACAAAGGCTTTAGTCAATTCTCTTGAAAGGGCTATAGTTTCGCTCCCCACTGTAGCTCATGCATTTAGGTCACGATATGTACATATATACTCGTACATTTAAAAAGTTGAACGTCTCCATAAGACGATTTTTTGATTATCTGTTAAGTTTTGACATTTTTTGCGATAAGCTAAAAAAATGTTTGCATTTTTATTGTCTTTTATGTCAATGACATTGTTGTAGGCGGGTAACAAATTTTGCGTAGCTGTTCAAATTCCAATTGCTAATTTTTTTTCCCCGATATGAATATCACATAATTGTATTAGATAATTTTTTATCGCCACTTCAAAACCATATGACAGCTAGTAATTTATAGCAAGTGCTTGCGTTTCAAATCACTTTATAAAATCTCAATGGAGTTATCGCTAAGTGTTGAATTTCCAGGAAAATATAAACTTACACATGCATATAACGTACCATACAAATGTACATGTACACTTTGACGAGTAGGGCCAAAGCCACATTTACAGTTAGAGGCGTATTGTAATGGAAAAATATATCTTTCGTTTAGTTATTTTCGTAGAATGATAGTCTGCTTGGTGATGGTAGCTTTGAACTTAATTTATTGAGCAAGGACGCACATATGTAGCCATATGTACACTTATAAAGGAGAATTAACTTAAATTTTTCTAGTTTATTTAGTGATACCAAGATGTACGATTTTGGATAATTTTTTGAACATAAACATCAGTAACATAAGCACTCCAAAGTAATAAAATTCGCTATTAGATGAATAAATTATTAGCAAAACGATGAAGTTGTTAATTCCAGAGAGTTCTAATATTTAAGCCGGCACTATGGCTTTTGTTGGTTATGCCTAAGATGAACTTCTTACTTACATCAGTGTTGTTATAGTGAACTTTCATGTTTTATGACCTTTTTACACTAAAATATACTTGGTGTTGTTCTAATATACTCCAAAACTAATGCGTTTGACTTATTCTGTAATTCCCTTACAGGGTCTATGACGGCATGGAGTAACACAGTGGTGTTGGTGTGTCTTTGGACACGGTCTGTTCCATTACGAGAAGGGAGAAACCAACTTCTCCTCGTCGTCCTTTTTGAAGTTTAAGACGCAGCCATTTCACAGATACTAAGACTCGACTTAAAAATAGCTAGTTCAAGTATGAAGATTTTATCCTCTATACCGGAATTTATTCAGAAAATTAGAAGTACAAGTTTATTCATCTAAATCTATATTGTCCCCTTCAAAGTAATCCCCATCGACTGCAACATACTTATGCCAGCGCTTGATCCAATCTTCGAAACATTTTTTATATTCGGTTGTCGGTATGTCCATCAGTACTTCCTGCGATTTTTCCATTACTTCCACTCGGCTGCTGAAACGCGTTCCCCGTAGTGGTTTTTTAACTCGATTGAACAGAAAGAAGTCACAGGGAGCCAAATCAGGTGAATTCGGTGGCTGTTGGATGGTATTTGTTGCATTTTTCGTCAAAAAAATACGAAAAATGATGGCACTGTGCGACGGTGCGTTATCATGGTGCAAAATCCACGAGTTTTCTGCCCACAATTTTGGTCTCTTTCAGCGAATTGCTTTACGCAAGCGTCTCATAACGCCCAAGTAATACTCTTTGTTTACTGTCTGGCCTTCTGGCAAAAATTCATGATGCACTACACCGTTGTAATCCATGAAAACCGTGAGCATTGCTTTCTTTTTTGACTGAAAACGACGTGGTTTTTTTGGTCTCGGCTCATTTGGTGAACGCCATTCACTTTCCTGATGTCTGGATTGCGTGTCGTACTCATAAACCCACGTCTCGTCTCCAGTAATGATCCTTTTGATGAATGTGGGATCGGATTCAGCCTCGCAAATCATCTCTTTTGCGACGTCAACACGGTCTTTTTTTTTGCATGAAATTGAGGTCTTTTGGCACCAACTTTGCTGCTACACGACGGAAACCCAAATCATTAACCAAAATGTCTTGGACGGATCCATAGGCAATGTTCAAGTCGTCCGCTATCTCTCTGATGGTTAATTTGCGGTTATTGATCAACATTTCTTTTACTTCATCAATGTTTTCGTCGGTTTTCGATGTCGATGGTCTGCCACTGCGTTCATCATCTCCGATTGACTCACGACCACTTTTGAACCGCTCGTGCCACTGGTAAACGACCATTTCGAAGAATCGTTGCCGAAACACTTTTCCAATATTTCCAACGTTAGCGCACCATTAAATCCGTTTTTTAACGCAAAATTTAATACTCGTAAAAGTTCGTTGTTGCAAATTTAAATCCATTTATAAAATTGTAAAAAATCGCCAACACACACAGAGATAGATGTAACTCTTGGCTACGTAACTTTTACAAATGTCAAACTATGACGCTAAGATTTAGAGGGAATGTCAACAACACATTTACCAACTTAACAAAAAAAAAAAAACAGAACTCAAATCGGAACAATGGGAGCGCCACACGGTGTGTGCGGTGCGGGAACTTTTTGATCAAGGTGATATAGGTATATAGAACTGCGGCAGATATTTTGAAGAGCCAAATTCTGTGATCATTAATACAAACTTTCGATTTTTCTCTCAACAGATATTTCCTTAACTTGCTATATCAATCAAAAAGCAAAACCAAAACGGAAATCCACTTAAGGCCACATAGTTTCTTACGACCAATTGAAAAATCACTCTCTTTCAAATATTGTACAACGTAGTAATGTTCTTTAATTTCGAGGCAGTTTTCACCAAAATTAGTATTTTGGTACGCCAACAGACATTCTTCAATATATCCTAGTCATACTCCGCCTTTGCACAAGCAGCTACAATTTTATCATCAGGTCCGTGCTAATTTTCTAGAACAGTGCCACGTACTCAGGTCTCATATTAGGCAGTAAACGGAGGTTAAAAAAAAATATTGTAGAAAAAAAGAAAAAAGCTCTAGTTACCCTTTATTCGTACAAGAAGGCTGCAGCCTGATGTTGAGACGTAGAACAATTGTCATGCAGTGGGTTTAGACCGTGGTCGTTAAACCAATCATCAGTTATGGTGCAGTCATCCGGTGGTGTCCATTGGAAAAGAGGACTCGCATCACACGTAGCTGTTTACCTGCATAAGTACGAGTATTTTGGCGCGTTATAAACCTCTAACCAAACTCTGCTACGTTTCCTACCCATACACATTTTTGCCATGTTCAGTTCTCAGCTTGAGAGACTCTGAGCAATGGAAAAAGATTTTTATGGTTTATTCACATTACGCCGTGGCCTTGCCGCATCAACCGACTTTCAACTTACTCAAATCGCCTGATTCCGGAAATGAGCGAATCGGGACAACGCGAAAGCATTCTTAATAATATCATCTCTATTTCTACAGGCGGCTCTTAAACAGGCGAGGCGTTGGCGTGGGGTTTTCTTTGTAGACTTCTGCATACCATACCAATTCTTCTGCGTAACTTCACAGTGTAGCGTCTTCCCAATCGATTGCTCAACTACGAGTATTTATCAGCTTTATGCGTGGCTGAGTCGTAATCCGATTCCCTCGAATGAGCGATGAAATCTCTCACTTGGAACACCATCAATTTGACGGCAGTTAACTCTGTTGGATTCCGTGGTACCCGAACGTTCCGGAGAACTGTTCACCGATGATGAGTTGCACAGACGTGTATCTTTAGTAATAAATAACAGGCCGTTTGTCAACATTAATCCACTTTTCGATGGTAACCCGTGTTATATTCATATTCATTCAAGCCAAATATAGCTCCTCCAAAAATATCTCGGAAATTTAATCAGTAGTAGTAGTAGCAGTAGTATGTAGTATTTTATTACTACCACCCTAGGGGAGACTATTCAAATATATGATTACAATTTTCACAATATTCATTTAGAACTTAAGTTTATCGAATTCGATACATTTTTTTGTCTTGTGTCAGTCGGCAAATGAGTAAATAATTTAAAACCCTTATAAATTAATAAATTCTGTGTACACATACTTAACATGTTTGACAGTCTAAAATCGTTACTGTTTCTTAAGGCATATGGTAGGACATCTCTAATATATTGCACATGGCTTAATAATTATTTTGGCATTAAATTATTTTTAATTTTATAAAAGAATACTAGGACATTCATCACAATTATTTATTTTACTGACACCCACTTTAACGAATTTAACATAATATTAACAGCAACATCGATTTATCTGGAGCTTTATATCAGCAATAACGCGGCCAATGTTGACTTCCAAATCGTCCAACGTCTCTCGTTTATCAGCATAGACTAGTGACTTCACATACCCCCAAATAAAGTAATCTAATGCTGTGAGATCACAGGATCGTGGAGGCCAGTCCATTACACGAAATTATGCGCTCAGCAAATGTTTGCCGCAATAAATTTGTGGTGTCACGCGCCGTGTGGCATGGTGCGCCTTCTTGTTGAAACCGAAGCTCTTTCACGTCAATGCCATTCAACTGAGAAACGAAGACGTCAGAAATCATGTTTCTATAGCGCTCTCCATTAACGGTAACATTCTGGCTGGCATCGTCCTTAAAGAAATATGGGCCGATGATTCCACCAGCCCATAAAGCACACCAAACAGTGAGTTTTAATGGTTGTAAGGGGTCTGGACAACGGCTTCTGGGTTTTCTCCACCCAAAATTCGTCAATTTTTTCTTGTTTATCAATCCGTTTAACCAAAAATGGGCCTCATCGGAAAACAAAATTTTGCGTTGAAAATGAGAATCAAGCTGAATCATGTTATTGGCCCATTCACCGAACCTACGACCCGTATAATGGTCACGCGGTTTCAACTCTTGCACAAGCTGGATTTTATGAGCTTTTAAGCCAAGATCTTTACGTAAAATCTTCCACAACACTGCCCTCCACAACGGCAATAACTTCTTCTGTTCGCACTGTTTGTCGTCTTTGGGGATGCGTATTATCCACTAGAGTGTACGTGGTGCAAAAACGATTCACCGTGTTCCGAATAACTTGATTCGATAGACGATTATGTCGACCGTAAAATGGACGTAGGGCACGATAAGTTTGGCGAAACGAGCCATGGTTTTCAAAATAAGTTTTGCACAATTTGCAGGCGTTGTTCTGGCGTTAATCTATACATCGTAAAATGGCAAAACGTACTAACCACAAATCAACTTTCAACCGTCAAATTGATAATCTTTGGAAACAGTGTTGGCAGTTTAAAAACCAAACTTCTAAAAAAGCACCCTTTATACATATATGATGAACGCCAGTGATCCTAAGACGGATCTTT
This sequence comes from Volucella zonaria, assembly GCA_963966105.1. Taxonomy (NCBI): domain Eukaryota; kingdom Metazoa; phylum Arthropoda; class Insecta; order Diptera; family Syrphidae; genus Volucella; species Volucella zonaria. The sequence goes on along the minus strand of OZ014533.1, from coordinate 52,123,018 downwards.
GTGGGACACCAGATAGTACCTTTGTGGTCTCTGACAGCTCTCTATTCATATTTACTGTCTGTTTTCCATGATCTGAACCGCGCTATTTCTGTGTTTTTTTTTTTAACTTTTAAGCAAATGTTTCAAATGGTCGTTTAAGATCTCGAAACTGTCAATACACAGGGTTTTTTGGGCGATTTGCTCTTTCCATTCAGTAATTACTTCCTAGGTTGAGGGCACTTTCACAGGAAAGATTTTTCCTTAAACCCGATTGAACGTCAATTATAGAGTTGTTATTTTCAAGTCATGAGCAAACTAATACTTACCATAATCTTAGTTAGAATAAAAAAATAATATTGTAATCCACGTTAGTTCCGATTTTCGACGGAAATGCTGAATTTATATCAAAATACACCTAGTCTCACCATAAATACTGATCCAAAAAATACTTATGCCAAATGAAAACGCACTGATATTTTTAAAAATAAATTTGTACTTATTATTTGTCAAATCTCTAGCCACAAGTTATGTAAAACTTCATTCGAAATGGGCGATATTTGCCTTAAAGCCTGTGAAGAACTGGTCAATCATCAATCACATTACGGGCCTTATTCATCGGAAAATTGTCGACACCTTGGACAAGGGCTCGTTTCAAATACTCAATATTTCGGTCATGAGTAGAGCAGGCCATTGCCTCTAAAACCGACCGCAAGGTGTAATCCAAAAAGTTGAGGTCCGAACTACCAGCTGGCCAATCATCCGATAATATGAAGTCGGTAAATTTTTTTTAGCCACTCTTGAGCGGTTTTCGTCTTGTGGGCTGGAGCAGAATCTTGTTGGAATGGCCAATTTTTGTTTGTGAACATTGTTCGGCTTAGCGGCTTAACGACATCTTCCAAAACAATGCTTTGGTAAACTTTTGCTGAAGAGTTGACACCTTTCTCACAAAAATGGAGGTTGGTTATGCCATCATAATTCACTCCCCACCACACCACTACTTTTGCTGGGTGGTGGCCTCTTTTAATCCTTGGAATACCACCTTGATCAACCCGGAATAACCACCGTGTGGCGCTCCCATTGTTACGATTTGAGTTCTATTTTTTTTTGTTAAGTTGGTAAATCCCTCTAAATCTTAGCGTCATAGTTTGACATTTGCAAAAGCTACGTAGCCAAGAGTACATCTATCTCTGTGTGTGTTGCCGATTTTTTTACAATTTTAGAAATGGATTTAAATTTGCAACAAGGAACTTGTACGAGTATTAAATTTTGCGTAAAAAACGGATTTAATGGTGCGCTAACGTTGGAAATGTTGGAAACGTGTTTCAGCAGCCGAGAGGAAGTAATGGAAAAATCGCAGGAAGCACTGATGGACATACCGAAAACCGAATATAAAAAATGTTTCGAGGATTGGATCAAGCGCTGGCATAAGTGTGCTGCAGCCGATGGCGATTACTTTGAAGGGGACAATATAAATTTAGATGAATAAACTTGTATTTTTAATTTTCTGAATACATCCTTTTGATCAAGGTGGTATATCTAGCTACTAAGAAGCGATAGAAATAAAAGAATGTATCTCATGCGACTGAAAACATTCAAAACCATATTTTATTCATATGTTAAAAATTTGAGAACCAAATAAATTTGAGTCAAATAAAGAAGTTATTCAGTTTTTTGCGTTTTCCCAAAAGTAAAGTCAGATGGATTTATTCCCTTCTTCCAACTGGTGATTCAGTTATGAATGCATGGAACTCCTTAGAGGAGTCCATATTAAAAAAAAAAAACTGTTTATGAGTATGCCCAACAGAATTGCTAATATTATTGAAAAAAGGGGTAATAAAATCCTACACTAATTTCTATAAAAACAATGAATCAAAATAAAGAAATTGAGAACTTAACACTCAAGTAGGTACTCGTATGATTACACTTAAAGTGCCTGAGCACGTGTTAAGTTTTTAGGAAAACGGCACAGGGAGAGGAAGAAAGATTTTTGGGCTCAGTGGTTATTTCGCTCCATGGGTGGCTTCCAAGATTTAATGGGGAGACTAAATTAATAGTGTAATTGGACTTGTTGTTGTATTCTACGCAACCGCTCATCTTACATGATTTTAGTTGCTTGAAAAAAAGAATTGTCTTCCGGACGCGCCTGTTATTGAACCTCGAACCGTCCGATTTGGAAGCCAATACACTATCACTTGAGCGACGGCCACCCACAATGCGTGTATAATTCTGCAAGCTAGGCAAAATGAGTTTTTTATTGCTGAAAGTCCCAAAAGAAAATAACTGCGATCTGTTTTTCTTTTGTTTTTATAACTTCTTCATTGATGCCATAAAATAAAAAAAATTATAAGGAGCCTGTATCCTTTTAAAGTTTGCGTTTTATAAGGTGCGTTTCTACTTTGGCAAGGCACTGTATTTTAGCTTCTACCGTCGCACAGTGGGGCAAAACGGCCTCAAAACTGGAAACAATTCAAAAAATGAAATGAGAAAAATGATAATGTTTTGCATGCTTCCTGTTAGATAACATGTCAGTGCATCGAATGATCACTCATTTAAGTCATTTGCATTCTCTCCCACCCTTTGGTAAGTTTTATTACGATCGCGAAAGTGATGTGCAAATTTGAAAAAAAAAGTGTTGGTTTTAAAATACTGTAGTTTTGTTAAAAATTAAGATAGAATATTGCCAAGACATGGAATCGAAAGCTTCAGGTGTGTAGTTTAATATTCTAATCAGCAGTAAACCATGTATGTGCCTGTTTTTAGTTGTTTCAATTAAAAATGGAAGTGTGTTCCAGAAACTAACATTTTTTATGTCTTTTCAAAAACCTTAAGCTTAAAGTAGGTTTCCACATCGAGGTATTTGCATTTCTATATAGTTGAACTTGTTGGCTAATAGATTCAAAAGAGATCGGCTGCGCATACTTGCGCCTTTTTTTTAAATTAATTTAAAAAAAAATGCCATTTTTGGTTGTTTTTTTATGAATTTATTAAATGTTCACATTTTGCCCTAGGTTCGAACTCAAGTGATTTATTTTTATCTCGGATGAAGTTATTCGACATTATGAACGATTCTGGACGGGCAACATTGGAGGAGAAAATATAATTCTTGAAATTGGACCTGCAGGAACGCAGTAATCGTCATCCGGATAAGATGGTCGGATTAAATCACACATTTACCCAGTTTGTTTCAAGGTTCAAAGAAAAATGGTTCAGATCAGATCGAAAAGTAGCACGATTCAAGAAAATTAACGAAAAGTGGTTGCAAACATTAATTGGTTTCAGGCAATACAATGCAACCCCATACAAAAGAGGACGTCCAAAAGGGAACTTTGAAGAATGTAGTGATAGATCAAAACGATGTAAAACGGCAGATATACGAAACGATATATGTCATGTACCGGCCTCTAAATTGCTAGGACACGTATTGCGTTCATCTAAAAGTGCAACTAAATACAAAAAAGCTTATAAAACACAGGAACCAAAACAAAAAAAAAATAATAAAGATGTTAGGAGAAGAAACTCTTTCGACACTCGTAAAAGCAAAATTAACGAGACATCAGTACAATGTCATTAGAAGCAAAGAATCTGAAAGGTTTCCTTCATATAAAGTCATTCAAAATGCCAAAAAAGACTGTTGTCCAGAAGGTATCAACGTATCTTCTATCGTTGACGTTTCTCTTCAGGCACCTATGAACCACATCACTGAACGCTTGATAAAATCTCAAAAATGTTTAATCACGGAATTAAACAACGATCAACTGAACAAATTAGAGTTGTTATCAAAGTGGGGCTTCGACGGAAGTTCATATAAACAAAAATATGTTGGAATGGAAGCTAATGATTCCAGTGTTTTTATTATTTCTATGGTACCATTGCAACTGTTTATTGACTATTTGGATAAAAGAGAAATTGTGTGGCAAAACCCGCGGCCTTCTTCTACGAGATACTGTCGTCCTTTAGAAATATGTTTCGTAAAATAATCGGCAGAACTATCAATTTCCGAAAAGATGCATGTTGATGAACAAATACAGAAATTAAACCCTTCGGCAGTGGACGTTGATAGCAAAACTGTTAGCGTCACTCACAAGCTGTTATTCACTATGGTGGATGGGAAAGTGTGTAACGCATTAGCCAATAATACCTCCACTCAACGTTGCTTTATCTGTGGTGAAGGTCTAAATAATTCAATGATATAGAGAAGATGTTGTCAACACCTCATAAACTCGATAGTTTAGAGTTTGGTTTATCAATATTACATTGCTGGATTAGAGTGTTTAAATGTCTGTTACATGTCGGATATAAACTGCCAACCAAAACGTGGCAGAAATGACGATAAAAAATTAGTGACAGAAAGCAAAGCTCGAATACAAAATGAATTTAAAAATCGAATGGGGCAACCAGGGTTTGGCAACACAAATGATGGCACCACTGCTCGGAGATTTTTTAATAATACAAACCTCGTCTTCGAAATTTTGGGTGTTGACATAGTTTTAATTGATGAATTTCATACAATATTAGTGGCAATTTCAAGCGGATATGAAATAAACATTGAAAACTTCAAAAAATTCGCAATTAATACCGCCAAACACTTTGTAAGCATCTATCCGTGGTTTTTTATGCCTCCCACTGTGCACAAACTTTTAATCCATGGATCAGATGTAATATCCACTGCACTTCTTCCTATCGGACAGTTATCTGAAGAAGCTCAGGAGGCGAGAAATAAAGGTTTTAAGAAATATCGCGAAAGCTACACCAGAAAATGTTCCCGGAAGAGGACTAATCAAGATGTTGTTTTTAATTTGATGTTGATTACATCTGATCCAATAATTACAAGTCTGAGAAAACTTTAAAAAAAAAAAAAAAAATAAATAAATAAATCATTTCCCAAAGATGTTTTTAATTTGATTATTTGTGCAGGTGAAGGTGATACATCTGGTGGCAAATTTGAGAGCGACGATGATTCTTCATTAGATGAATCAATCTTTTAATTTCGCTGTAAAAACATTGAAACCAATTGAAAAACAATATTATGCACTATATATTCGATGCTGTCTGTAATGATGATTATGCAGCTGGCGGTGTTGCAGTATTTTATAGTAATAAGATAAAAGAATGTGTAATTGGAAAGTATAAATTAGCAAGTGCAGATATTATTAGTGTTAGTTGCGTGGTTTCTGATGTCCATTTCTGTTTTATCTGTATCTACAGATTGCATAAGTTTACTATAAAAACATTTATAGATGAGTTCTTAGTAGTTTTAGAAAGTATAAAAAAAAAATATAGTCTTATTGGGTGACTTTAATATTAATATCCTCGCTGATTCTTCTGATGTAGATAGCTATATGTCGTTGATGTCTTCATTTGGTCTAATGTCTTTAATTAACCAGCCTACCCGTTTCAAGTCTTGTTTGGACCATATGTTTATAAGACTACACAGGAACAGCCGCTTGGTCTATAAAACAATAATTTATGACCTGAAAATAACTGACCATAGTTTAACCAGTATTCAGCTTAATTGTAAGCTTGCCAGACAAAACTTATCTGCAGGCAGAGAATTTTATAAAATCAATTTTGTTGCCTTAAAAACACATCTCAATTTTGAATTGTGGGATGAAGTATATAATACTACTGATCCTAATATCGCTTTTGATTTGTTTCTTTCAAGACTGAAGTACTATATTTCTTTATCTTGCCAGAAGAATAATATAAGGGGCAATAAGTTAAAGCCTTTAAAAAACTGGTTGTCCATCCCACTTGTTAAAAAAAATTAATAAGAAAAAGAAAATCTGTTTACTTATTCAGAAACACCCTAATAATGCTAGGCTTAAACGGTATTACGAGAGGATCTGTCGGGAAGTTAAATCTGACATTTCAACTTGCAAAAATAATTACTTTACCCGTAAACTAGCTAATAATATTGGCAACTCTAAAAGGAATGGCAGGTTGTCAACGAAATACTTAATAAGAATAAATCCTGCTTCGATATTGTCTTGCTAAATGATGACCTTGAGATTTCTGAGCCATTGGAAGTTGCCAATTTATTTATTAGTTTCTTTTCAAATATTGGTTCTCATCACATTAATTCTAATGGCAATTCTTCGTATTTTAGTGAGAATACCACACTGGAATCGAGCCTTCAACCAGAAAGTTTTTTCTTTGAAGAATTTACTTCACTTGAAATTCAAAAAATTATAAATTCCCTTAAAGCTTCTAATTCACATTCAAATGATAATATTTCAAGCAACATATTGAAAAATATTTCATTTCAGATTTCTGATGCTCTATGTTTTATCTTTAATAATTGTGTTCGTAAAGGAGTCTTTCCGGATTGCCTTAAAACAGCAGTGGTAATTCCTCTCCACAAAAAGGATGATACCAGAGTATTGAATAACTATCGCCACATTTCCGTTTTGTCAGTTTTTTCAAAAATCTTTGAAAAGGGTATAAAGCGTTAGAGGTGATAAGTCTACAGAAAGTGCATTATTAAAGCTGACTGGGGAAATATATGATAGTTTGAATAACTCACAAACCCCGTCTTGTCTTTTTATTGATATTACAAAGGCATTCGACATGGTTAATCACACTTCATTCTTGAGTGGTTTACCTCGTATTTATTGAATCGTAAACAAATGGTAAAGATTAAAAACGAATTCAGTTCCGTACGTTTTTCCAATATAGGTGTTCCTCAAGGATCTGCATTGGGTCCATTACTGTTCCTAATATATGTGAATTCTTTATTCATTCAGGCTTTTAGGGGCAAAATGACAGCTTTCGCTGACGATACAGCCATTTCCTATTCAAATATGAATTATAATAGTTTATTATCAGATGCAAATTGGGATTTAGACATTTTAGCTTGATTACATAGCTTGGTAATCAGTAATAAAACTAAATTCATGATGTTTAATATTAAGGGTTTAATCTGCAAAGATATGCCCTTATATTATCACTCGCCACATTGTCAACGGTTCTGTTTAGCTGATTCAATTTTAGGTAGTTTACCGGCATTTATTGAAAATATAATTTGCAGTGTAGACTGCTTTAGAATTGAGTGTGTTGATAAGGCTTGAATACCTAGGTATTGTTTTAGACCATAAGCTATCTTAGACAGATCACACAAATTATATAAAACAGTATTTAAATAAGGTCGTTAGACAGATTTACCACCTTAGTCTTTACTGCAATACGCAAATTTTAAAAATGGAGTACAATGGTTTACTTAAATCTAAAATACAGTATGGTATATCTTGCTGGGGTGGTGCTTATTATAATAAAATAGAACCAATATTGACTAAGCAAAAGCATGCAATGAGGATTATGACCGAAGTAAATCGTAGAACACCCAGTTTTGAATTGTTCAAATGGCTTTATATTCTTCCTCTGAGACATCTGTAAAGCTGTAAGGTATTAAGAATATTTTTTCAGAACTCCGGGGATACTACAACGTAAGACTTGGTATAAGCTACGCATCAATACCATGCACTTCGCCACTATTCCAACTACATATAAAAATCACTTCTCCCGTTTCTTTTACGTTACTGCGCCTCGCTTATTTAATTTGTTACCTGTAAACCTTAGGTGTGAGAGAAAGAAATCAGTATTTTTGAAAAATGTTAAAAAATGGCTCTTCTCTTTTAATCATAATGAAATCGATTTCTTTTTTAATCCATAGATAGGAAATGAATTTTCTATGTATCATTGTTATTTGATATCACTTCTCTATTAATTGTACTAGATGGAGTGAAAACTGACCTCCTTGGGAATTAAAACAATTTTTTTTTAAATGTTTTTTTATATTATTCAATGTAGTCCCCTTTTAGTTTGATACACTTATTCCAGCGAGTTTCCAACTTCTTGATCCCGTCCGAAAAGTAATTTTCTGGAAGGTCTGCAAAATACTCCTCCGTGGCATCGATGATTTCCTCGCGTAAGCTGAATTTTTTATTGATGAGCCATCTTTTGAGGTTTGTGAAGAGATAATAGTCCGAGGGATCCAAATCCAGTTACCAATCGACGCCAAGAGTCCGCCCGATTCCGCATCAGCAAATCCAAACACTCTTTCGAAGTGCTCTTGCGTTCGTGTTTTTGGTCAAGAGTGAGCATTCGCGGCACCCAGCGGCAGGATAACTTTTTCATACTTATGCAGAATATTGCCCAAAATATGGCATGTGCGCTCAGTACTAATCTTTGTGGTGTCTGCTAGCCGGCGCACCTTCACTTTCCGGTCAGCCAACACCATTTCATGTATTTTCTTGACATCGTCCTCTGTAACCGCATCGAAGAGCCTGCCTCTGCGGACTTGATCGGTAGTGGAGTTGCGGCCACCACGAAACTCTCGAAACCAATATTTGACGGTGTAATCTGACGGAGTATTAGCCCCATAATATTTATCCAACTTTTCTTTTGTTTCCTTCGCCGTTTTGCCTCTCAAAAAATAATGTTTTATGAGAGAACGATTTATCGACAATCGTCAACATGATGCCAAACACGTTAACAACAATCAGCTGTCAAAACAAAACTAAAGACAGTATCGCACTGAAATTTGACATGTACATGTCTGCCTAAATATGAACGGACTTCAAGGCACCATAACCTTTTTTGCAGTAGCAGCGCATTCTGGCGGTCAAATAGGTAATTTTTCACTCCATCTAGTATATTGTAATTCATTTCCCCATCAATAATCTTTTTTTAGTTTGTATACACATAAAGTAATATGCACTCTCGCCTCTTGTCTTCTGACAATAGATTGTACTAAACTATTCTTTACAAATCTGTTAATTCATAATGTATCTCAAAGAATTTGTAGAACGGTATTTATCATTTGTAAAGGAACAAAGAATTATTGTTATTATTATTATTATTTTTATATGGTATATTCTTTATTACGTCTTTATATATTTATATAAGTGTTCGAAAAAAATGTAAAACAATTGTAAATAAAATTGTTCGATTTATGTGTTTTTAAATAAATACTTTAATTTATAATTAAAACGTAAAAAATAAAAAAATTAAAAGTGAAAATGAGTTTATTTACGATTTCAAAAAGTTTCACTTGTTTCCAGCACAGGAATTGTTACCAGTTTTGAGACCGTTTTGCCCCACTGTGCGTCGCACGGGTACGTGTATTTTACCAGGTATTATTTAAACAAACGTTTATTTCTTGGTAAATATTTGAAATATTGGAATACAAAGAATTCCAGCAAACAAAAAACAAAAGCTTAAAATGTTTTTATTTATCTTTGTCGTACTCGTACTAAGCTGCTTTTTTTTTTATTGTTGAGTTCACCGTAGATCTACGAGTACTTCCGCTTTCGTTTGCGACGCACATTCGTAATCCGGTAAAGACATTGCAAGGCCTACATAAAAAAGCCTGCTTACGTTCACTGTCAAGGCAATGTGCCGCATAAAACAACCAGCAAAATAGAGAACAACTAACACCAACCGGCCGGTGCTTACCACTTCAATCGACCACCAATGGTGGCAAATAGTTTCTAGTTCTTCTATTATTTAATATAATTAATAATTTCTCTCTGGCGGCTAGACAGACCATATGAGTATATCGTAGCTGGTTATAAAACACACATTTTTCCCACTATTAGTTTAGTTGCAAATGGAGATTATGATAATGAGACTAAAAGTCGGAATGCTAACGAAGAATAACAAAAAAAGATAAAAATATACATATTGTAACATATGGTATGTACATAAATAAATTGTAAATTTCGTCTCGTTTTGTGGTTGCACTTGTTGATTTTGCTTCTTACTTAATCGTATCCGTATTTTCATATTTTTCGAGACCTACATATGAGACGATGTTTGCTTATGTTCATATTTCGGAAAACGTTTTATGTTTTGTTTTTCCCCCTCCTCCAAATTGCTTATTTGGCGCAATTTCCGTGTTGCAATTGCAAGTTGTGCTACTTACTTTAGCTCTTTTTCTGGAGTCCAAATGAAAATTGGTAATTCATTTTTATTTCGCTTTTCCTTTGTGTTAGTTTCATTATTTCAGTTTTCCTTTTATAAATATTTACACGATTTTATAACTGTGTGCTGCGTATAAAATTTACAGGCGGGTCTAATGAGATGCTAAGTGTGTTTCGCTACCTTTGAGGCGTAGGTTTGTAAAACACACTGTACTATGGTATGTGATTTGAGTTCATTTAAATATTTGAGTTGAATTGGATTTATTTTATTTTTTGCTGATAAGTTCGGAATTTAAATGCGAACAGTAAATGACAATCGGAAAGTGTGTTAATGGAGAAATTGATTTAAGTCGATGGGGGGAAAAAACATTCGTTTAACCAATAAAGTATTCCGTGAGAACTGCGTAGATCTTTGGCGTTATTATTTACGCAGATGGAAATGGAAATAGGACAATGTACTCTTCTTATTTCTGGACGGATTTTTTTGATGATACGAGTACGTATATAGGATGCGACGTTTGTAAAATAAATAGTGTAACTCAAGCCACAATAAGTAATCTGCCTTTTTTGGAGGGATGTTTCGATCTGCAATGCAAATAAAATTATGACGCCTTTATTGCAGGTCATTTGATTTTAGAAATGTTTATGGCAACAGTGTTTCGGTTTGGGTAAAGTTTGTATGTAAAGTTTGTATGTAATTTCGAAGCCGGTGCCAATCATTGAAAGGAACTTGAGAATTAATATACGGTCGCCTTGGCCTGAAAAAAAAGTAGAAAGTTTAAAAAGACCAATTTGCACTAAACATAGTCTCCAATTTTTGAAAAGCCATGAAATTGTACAATGCTATTTCAGATCTGGTAGCTTATTATTATTCTTCAATAATTTTTACAGATATTGCTGCACTAATATTGCTCACTGATTTATCATTGTCAAAAAAAAATATTTCGAGTTTTTTATATTATTCTCAAAAATATATACGAGTAATTACTATCCAACGCTAATTGATTCAAACGGTTTGGGATAGATTGGATTGGAGTGGTCCTTATTAAGATGCATTTGGATCTGCTATACACTCAGTGAAATTCAATTAAAGGCAACTTACTTTCCTTTGACAAATTAAAAACAAAGTTGATTTAAGTATAATACTATTTACAAACTTATTGCATACAAACAAATGATTTATTTAAGCAAAGAAAAAAAATTGACTAAACCAAATAAACATATGTTTACTTAATTAAACAAAAAAAAAACCCAATTTGTACCGCGAAACTCGATTAAAGGCAGTCAAGGTAAAGTAAAAACAGAAGAAGTATCAGTATAACAAATAACATAAAAATCTATCTTAATAGTGAGTCCAACCGCAAGACTTGGTTATAAGTTCAAAAATCCGACTTGGCATCGAATTAACCATGTTTTTGAACTCCTGAGTGGGAATTAGAACCCATTCCGTTGTAACGGCCTTGCGTAAATCCTCCACCGAAGCAAATTTACGCCCGCCAGCATAAACACAACGAGACAGATTTCCCCAAATGTTTTTGATCGGGTTTAAGTGAACCACTCTAAAAGTTGAATTTCTTTGCCTGAAAACCACTCGCGACTGGCCCGCGATACGCGAATGGCAGCATTATCTTGCTGGAAAATTGTATTTGAATCCGGCTGATGGTCCAAAAAGTCTACCAAAACATGTTCCAACAGAGTAATATGATTTTCTGATTTCATTCGGCCAGAAATTTTGCATATTGGAGTCCTGCAGTGATAACTAAAAGCAGCCCAGGCCATCAAAGATCTACCTCCAAAGTTTCGCTTAGTGGAGAAGCTCTCAGGACTTTTTATATAATGCCAATAATAATTAAAACCGTCTACCCCATCAAGGTTAAACTTTTTTTTTCGTTTGAAAAGATCACGCTTTTCCACCGTTTAGATAATGTCATGTGTTCTTCGGCAAAGTGTAGTCGGGCAATTTTATGTGCTTCTGTAAAAGCTGGTTTTGACTTAATTTTTTTTCCAAACTTGTCGTTTACTGCCAGCTAAAATTTGTTATACACGCCGTTTAGATATCGGCAACTCTAAATCGGGAATAATTATAGAAGCAGTAGCATTTTTTTGCAACCCAGCTTGGATAATGGCCGATGTCTGTCTTGGTGAAATTTAATAGCATTATCGATTGCGGAGCCGATCGATTTAATTTAGTGGAAATTTGGCGATTGGACATACTGGTATTCTCATCCGAGAGCGTTTTTCGGTTTCCCATTCTGACTTACGGCCAACAATCATCGAAATCTAAAAGTTCTAAATGTAGAAAAAATATTTTCAATCACAAAAAAAAAAACTGATTTCGTTTCCAACTCACAGCTTTTCAGCATAAACACGGTTGCTTTTAATTGAATTTCGCACGATCATTAGTGGCAGAACAGCAAATGTTGAAATTCTCTGAGCGGGAGTAACGGTACTTTCAGAACATACGTTGAAGAAAAGACACAATGCAAAAACAAAAGAAAAAAACTGGACGTAAATGTTCATTGAGTGTATATATGGTATGTCCCATTTTAATTTCGTAAAGGAAGAGGGTTCGAATTTGAACTGCCGACAGCATGGTAAATAATTCATAGAAAAAAATAACGGTACTTGTAACGAACCTTAAAATTCTCACACGTCAAGCACACGTACCACTTTATTTGATAAAAGAAGACAATTTAACGTTCTGGCACAGATGTTCACTCCAGAACTTCTTATTTCCGACTGAGTGAAAATCGGACATTTCATGTGGTACAACCCAATATTTTTATTCACCTTTCTTAATTATGAAGAGTGAACAAAGTTCAGTCTATTCTAACCATTTCGTTCTCGAATTAAATGTCCGTTACTTAGCATTTCGTTCTTTTTTACGAATACCAAATGTGAAGTTCAATGGAAGCACAAGATGATATTGTCATAGAATGTATACGATTCCTATGAAACGTTCGACAAAGTTGTAACAAAAGGTCTTGATTGCTGGCTCGAGTTGCGTACTCCAAGATCGTTAACGTCCTTTTCTTCTTAGAGTGCCACCTAAATCGAGAATTTTCTTTACTATATTATCCTTCTGAGTTGGAATCGGAAACTTGTGCTTGCATATGGTGTACCGGTATGAAGTGAGCGTTTTTTTGTGAAAATAAAACACTAATTTTTAATGAGAAAGAAAAAAACATTTTATTCAAAGTATTGGCCATCGCTAGCTACACATTTTTCCCATCTTTCAGGCAATTTATGAATTCCACGCCAATAAAACTGTTCGTCTTTTGAAGCAAACCAAAAAATCAGCCAATTTTCGAATTTCTCGTAGGATTCGAAGTGCTGCTCAGCTAATGCGTGTCCCATCGATGAAAACAAATGGTAGTCGGAAGGAGCCAAGTCTGGTGAATATGGCGGGTGGGATAACAGCTCCCAGCCAAGTGCTTTGATTGTATCCTGAACCAGTTTTGCTTTGTGTGCAGACGCATTGTCATGGAGCAAAATTACCTTGCCGTGTCTTCTAGCCCATTTTGGTCGTTTTTCGAACAATGCATGGTTCAAATTGATCATTTGTTGTCGGTAGCGATCTGTGTTTCACCAGTTTTTAGGAGCTTGTGCAGTCGAAGTTGATGGCTGTTCCGGATTAATCCATGATTTTTTCATCGCCAGTAATAATTCGATACAAAACTGATTTTTTATCGTGTCTTTGAAGCAAAATTTCACCAGTAGTTTTTCGGTTTTCCATCTGTCTTTCATTCAATTCATGTGGCACCCAGTTTCCAGACATTTGGATCTTTCCCATAGCTTTTAAACGGTCAGAAATTGTTTGTTGTGCAACATTTAACTTTTCTGCCATTTGTTTCTGACTCAAAGTATCATGTCTTCAAACTTTTTTGGTGGTCTTCCACGTTCTTCATTTCTCACATAAAAATCGTTATCGTTATCGTTAATGCTTTCCGCAAGTCATCATTTTCTGATACAAAATTCGACATTTTTAACACGATGAAAAAATATGATGTTCGCTCAATTACTTGATATATACTAAATATGTTTGACAGGTGTCATAGCAACCAAACAAAAAAAAAAATTAAGGCCCGTTCACAATAAATGTTCCCTATCGGGACATTTGTATTCGCTTAGCATGTCCTGCTCATCTCAAACGGCTCGTGAGCACTTTTTTTCCTGGTCAACGTTGTAAGTCGTATGCATCCAAGTCAGGATGAGCTTAGGAATTGATTGCTAGTATTTGCACCTTGGCTTCAAGTAAAGACGATTTACAATTATAAGAGAAGAATTAAAGGACCACAAGGCAGTAGGACTTCGTGATATTCCAGCGGAGTCAACGTAATCTTTAAAAATCTCTTGTAGAGAGAGTCTGCGAAAGCAAGTAGTTTTCTGTAAAGTTCCTCAGATGAAATGTATGATGAAGTATGCTTGCTATCCCATAGGGTAACAGATTTCCATCAAATAACAACTGGAGTAAAGAAGGAAGCATTCTTCAGCTTTTCTTAAATACAGAGAAACAATTTCGTCAGCTTAAAGACCAAGCTGCGGCTGTTCCGTTTAAATGTTGAACCCATGTTGCTACTCGTATATGGGATCAGAACCAGGAAAATGTCCACCATGAGAGAATTGGTCAATATTATAAGCATTATAATTCACATACGAAAGAGGTGGCAATGGATCTATGTACGCGATGGTGTGTAGGTTTGGCGGGTTGTTGTTTTGGTGCTGCGTAGGTGAGGTTGTGAGTTGGCGATTTGCTGCATTGTTAATGTCATGCTGGAAGTCCATGAATCTATCGTCATTTTCTAACCACGCGTTGAAACTGTAAAATATCTTAACGTCGTGCTTAGGATATTTCTGGGAGGCCTGAATTCATATGAGGCTTACGTTGACCAGTTTAGTCCGGTGCGGATTGTAAGTAAATATCGCCCAGATGCCTAAAACTTGATGTTGTTTGTCCAAGTATTCGTCCCACGACACATCTGCAAACTTATACTTTTGACCAATCAATTCCAACGCATTGGACCTCTTTGTAGCGGTCTAAAGCATCTGATTTTGGCCAGCAAAAAATATTGACGTAAAATGAGTGGGAGATTACTGGACTTCTTTGAACTCTACCTAAAGCAATGATCTGAAAGGACGATCGTCTACATGCGTATGATCGATTTGACTCGCGTTTATACCACCTGAATATACCAGCTTACTGGGTGGATTACTAAGAATAGTAAGGATTTACATAGTCGTGAACTTGAAAATGATGATGATTAAACGGGGATTCCTCAACTCAAGCATTTAAATTTAAAATACTTTTGCGGGAACCAATCACAACAAAGGGGGTTTTTGATTGAAATAAAAAAAAAAAACGATCATTCGCCCTTAAAGCATTTAAAGAAAATATTTCTGACAGTCATTGACACCACACCTCCCCAGTATTAGTTAAGAAATCAATTTATTGCATCATTCATTATCCCCGATACATTTAGTTACATAACCCAAACATATTATGAGTATTTTCAATTCCATTTACTTTTCAAATAAAAATAAAATCACTGAAAATAAAGTATCAATTCCTGACCGATTTCTTTGATATGAAATAAGACCGAAATAAAACACTTCTACACTGACCAACAATTTTCTGCGAGTCTCCGTTTAGATTTTTCCAAAAATAGTCAGAATCTTTTTGAATTTTCAAGAGAGCGCTTTTGCAACGTCTATCCCTACATTTGCTACTGTATTTCAGGCAGTCTATACTCCTCGTATACATACGAGTATGTCGTTGCGATAAATGATTCATACAAGTCGTGACTTATTCGATGTTGCTGAATTGTATTTCCACAAAAATAGACATTTTCTGTTTCGCCAGTCTTTCACAGTTTTCTCTGTATCTTTCAAATTAGACAATAAAAAAAAAATAAATACAATAAATAAGTCATTGGACTTTCGTTGGGATCTTTGAGACAAAGCAAACAGAGAAATATGCAATGACCTGGTTTTTGTTTCTGTTGTAAGGATTAAAACGAGTTCAAGGAACCTTGTCGCTTAAATGCAGATTTTTAAATAAGATGGGTTGCATTGCGAGTTCTACTAGGTTGAACACATTTATCGCAATTTTAGATGTAAGAGATGGTTTAAAATATATATTTGTTAAATCTTCCTTAAACGTTCGGTCGGACCTATAAATATTGTGTGTATATATTGCATTGTATGTCCTTGACGATTTTCAAGTGCGTATGCAATTTTCTTTAGATATACTCGCATGTCCGAATTAAATTTTCGAATTTTATAAAACATTAAATATGTAACGAAACATTGCATGTTCAACATATCCATGCCGTCTGTCTGGCGCGGGTGTTGATGTTGTATTTTGAATTTTTTTTCTATAATTCGAGCAAAAGTAATTGATATTGTTGGATGTAGCGATGCTAGTGGCATTGTCGTTATTATATGTACTCGTATATTACATTATTACTTGTTGACGTTTGCGATAGAGTTGTTAATCGCTGCAGTAATTATCATTGAGTATTATTTTCTTTCCCATACACATACAGTGTTGGCCAAAACTAAAGCAACTAAAATTGCAAGTCCGTGTTATGCGATACATTTCATATATTGGGTATATTCGTGCGGTTTTTTTTTTTTCAAAATTTGAACGTTTATTTAAGAAAAACGTACAGTAGTATTATTCAAAGTATTGCCCATCTGAAGCTATGACTTTTTCCCATCTTTCTGGAAATTTGTGGATCCCATCCCAAAAGAACTGCGCCGTCTTAGCAGCCAAGAATGAATCAAGCCAATTTTTGACATTCTGCTCTGATATGAACCGTATTTCAGTGAGGGCGTTCTGTATCGAACGGAACAAATGGTAGTCAGAAGGGGCAAGGTCTGGGCTATAAGGCGGGTGGGGTAAGACTTCCCATCCACTGTTTTCCAAATAGTTCTTAACCGGAATAGCAACGTGGGGCCGAGCGTTGTCATGATGGAAAATTATTGCCTCGTGTCTGGTCGCATATTCCGGGCGTTTTTCGGCCACTGCTCTCTTCAAACGGGTTAATTGTGTTCGGTAGCGTTGTCCATTGATGGTTTCACCCGGTTCTAGCAGCTCATAATACAGCACACCCATCTGATCCCACCAAATACAAAGCATTACCTTCGCGCCATGGATATTCGGCTTTGCTGTTGATTTGGCTGGTTGGCCGGGTTTCACATATGATTTTTTGCGCTTGGGGTTGCCGTAATGGATCCATTTTTCATCACCAGCAACAATCCGATGCAAAAATGACTTCCTTTTGTGGCGTTCCAGCAGCATTTCGGACATGCAAAACCGCCTTTCGACGTCTCTCGGCTTGGGTTCATGTGGAGCCCAATTTCCTTGCTTTTGAATATATCCAGCTGCTTTTAAACGTTTTGAAATGGCTGCTTGAGTGACACAGAAAGATTCTGCGAGCTCTTCTTGTGTTTGGCAACAATCTTCATAGAGTAATGCTTCCAGTTCTTCATCTTCAAACTTTTTTGGCTGCCCAGGACGTTCATCGTCTTCCAAGCCAAAATCACCACTTTTAAATCATGCAAACCACTTTTGGCACGTTCGCTCAGCTAGCGCATGTTCACCTCACCATAAACTTCCACCAAAATACGATGACTTTCGACAGCAGTTTTCTCCATATTAAAGTAATGAAGAAGAACTCCCCGCAAAAACACTTTTTCAGGCACAAAGTTCAACATATTTGAATGAAAAATTATTGTTGTTTACGCTTCAAATGAATGACATATACTGAAATGACGTACAATGACAGTAGCTTTCCAACGCATGTTCCAATGGAATAATACAAGTTACTCTTAGCAAACAGCAATTAAGTTATATTAAATTTAGTCCAAAGTTAAAAAAAGTGGAGTATTGTTGATTAATTTATAAAATCAATGAGCAGAAATTTTATAGCATTAAAAAAAAAAAATACAGCCATCCAATTGAATTCACTTTACCTTTCAGCTGACCAAAAAAAAAAGCAACTCAATTTGCTCCGTAATTTTTCCTTAAAGTTCTCCGTTCTAGAAAACCGTCACACCTGAATTGTCAATATTAAAAAAAAGATAATTGACTCATTCGCGTGTATTAGTCTGCTGCAGCAAGATCTAAAGATCTTGTTCCCTAAATTTTATCTAAAGTGGCCAGAAATAACTACTCCAATGAGATTAAAGAAAAAAATTATTAGCGAATATACATCACAAATGTCAAAGTAGAATTCACATTTGCCAAAATTATAGCATCTGTCGATAGGGTGATGACTTTTGCGCCATCTAGTAGTTCAGTTGTAATTGTAGTGTATTGCGAACCTATGTTCGACAAAAAAATAGTTTTTTTTTTTAATGAAACATTTAAATGAATATTATAGTTTGATTTATATTATAGGGGTCCACCTTACATCTCGGAAAATCCTGAAAAGCTGGTTGTATAAACAGATGTATCTCCTTGTCAAGAAAATAGCACAGAGAATACCAACCCCAATCGTACAGTAATTCAAACTGCGTATCTTTTTAAAAACGCATTTTTCGCACTTAAATTAAGAACAAAAGAGAACCCCTGGAAGCAATATTATACTCATTGTGCGCATTACTTATTTGCGTATTTCCAAACACTTGATTCACACAGATGCGCATTTCTTATCCCACAACTTGAATCTTTGTCTATTTTCTGTTTGTTTGTTTTAATTAAATTTTCATCACATGGAAGCCGTAAATGAGTGTCATTACGAAAACGTGACAATTTGTAGTTGACCTATTTAAAGATGGGGCTGTTATTAACATACGTTTACATGTGTACGTCATAACGACTGAAAAGGACAACCCTCGATAGTGTGAAAAATCGATGGTTTAGAGTGTGACATTCTAAATGTGCTTGCAAGTGCTCTATTTGTCAGGCTTAAGTGCATTTTATAGATGTGGTAATCTGAGCACTTTGTAGAGTGATAGTAAACTACATATGTGACAGATTATCATTTTCGTTGTTCATGCTGTTGACGAACGTGATGAGCTTATTGGCGCGGTTAATTGAAAAAGGAAAACGTTTGCAACATAAGGAGAAAATGTGCACTTTAACACTAGGAGAAGAAGCCTTTGATTACTACACACTCAAAGAATAAGAATACCAAATAAAGGATTTTTCTTAGCAGTAATGACAAGAATTGAGTTTTAATCAAAAATCTTCATGATACAGAATGGTTCATGACATGATGTTTTGAACTGTACTTCAGGCATATGCTTCCATGGCTATTTTTAAGGGTGCACAACCTGACGGACCAATTTTACGTCATCCTTTCGAGCAATTGGGCTCTATCTCACGAATTAAGTGCTGAATATTGGCTTTCGATGTTCGAATAGTTCCCAGTCTATCACGATACATCAAAGTATTTACAGAAATCAACAATAAGTAATAAAATGATGGTAGTTCGCATGATCTCGGTGGAATATTCACTGGTCCATTTCGCGATATAATATTGTCTTTGAATCGAGTTATGGCTTCGTTGGTAGTCTGGCAACTTTGCATGCTCAAAAACCCATTGAAACAAAAGTTTGCGGAGTCACTAAACACGATTTTTCGATCAAAACTTAAACCGCGAACTCCCGTCGCAAATCTGGTTCTCGTGGCTTTAGATCCTGCACCAGCTGGATTTTATGCGAGTGTAAGCCGAAATCTTTCGGCATAGTAGGACAAAAACCAATCTGCTGCGATCGACGCCGAATTTACAATTCCGGGTCTTCCACTCAATCCGCTACAGATTTTTAACGCACTGGGTATGTAATGTATATGCTTTCAAAGAATCAGCGTTTTGAGTTCCGGTGAATTTCTTAAATTAGAGCTGGGATACTTTCTATGCCTATTTTGTTATGACGGCAGTTTTCGCCGTCATACTAGAAGTTAAATTTTGCGTCCTGAGAATAATATATGTTCGTCGTCTTAGCCTTACCAGTTTGCCTAAATAGTTCTTCTCGCTTTTCATCACTGCACATTATAGTGTTCCTGTGATCGTCTTTACTGCCTTCTGTTTGGGTCTTATTACCTTGTCATGTCTTGCTTTTATGTTCTCGAAAAATTCCTACAGTAATCTTTCGATCGTCGGCTCGCATTTTCCGAACTCGCTCTTTGTGCTCCTTGTGTTCGCATGCAGCATCTCACGAAATGCCACCTGCTTGATTGCAACCTATTCATTGTCGCATACTGGTTTTCTGGTTTCTTGGGTCGTTTTGTGAAACTAATCGACGTTCTTCCTAGTCACTTGCACTTGATTCTGATGGTGCTGGATTTTGAAAGAATTAGAGAGAAACGCCAAGGCTCTGACAGCCCCTTGGGAGTATTAGGGTAACAAAGTACAATTTTAGAGTCGTTTTCAAGGCATTGCTTTAGATCCTCTCTATGATTTCAGAGAAGTCATACTTCATAGTATCGTCGTCCTTAACCTATGTTCGGGTATGGGCTCATGCAAGGCTGATGTTGGCAAATAAAGCCCTTATACGGATTGGCTTCATCATTCACTCTGCGTGCAATAACACATTCAAAAAGTTCTGCACGTGATTGCCTACATCGTAGTGGGCGTTGCAATTTTTGAGCATCATCTAACCATCCCATTCCATATCACCATAACTACAACATACTAGCGTAGCTACTGCCGTACTAAGCAAATTTTTATTTGAGTTATTTGCGGTTGGAAATGCGAAAAATAGAGCATTGAATCATAGTAACAAATATGTGTCTTACTCAAATGTTGACTTTTGGCGCTTAGTTTCTTTTTTTATATAGATCTCCAGTGTTCAGGATCGACCTACCTGGTCTGTTCAGAGACCTCACATTTCATGTATGTACAAGATGGCGCAAAATTAATTAGCCAACTTTGTTTTTAATTACTTTTTTACTAAATAACTATATCCGCTAAGTGGCTGCCGCCAATGTTGATACACATTTGTGCTCATTTTATCGCATTTTCTAGGTCTTTCCGCAAGATTTCCGATGATAACTGTTCGCATTCCTGTCGAATATTCTCCTTAAGGGCTGCGATTGTCTGAGGCTTGTTGGCATAAACCCACGACTTCAAGTAGCCCCAAAGAGGTCTGTGATGGTTAAATTTTGCGATCTTGCTGGCCATGCCAAATCGCCAAAACGGGAGATTACGCGACCAGGAAACGCTCCCTTCACAATATCCATTGTGGCTCGTGCTGTGTGTGCGGTTGCACCGTCTTGTTGAAACCACATGTTTACCTAGCCCAACTGATCCAATTCCGGCAGTAAGAAGTCGTTTATCATGGCCCTGTAGCGTTCGCCAGTAATAGTGACCGTATTGCCAATGGCGTCCTCAAAAAAAATCCGGCCCAATCAAACCTCCCGCGTAAACGCCGCAGCACACAATGGCTTGGAGTGGATGTAATGGCTCTTCCTGCATCACACCCGGATTTGCAGTGCTCTAGAAACGAAGATTTTGCTTATTGACGTACCCGCTTATGTGGAAATGCGCCTCATCGCTCATGATGATTTTCGACACAAAATCGTCCTCTTCATTGTTGAGATTAAGGATAGCTTTACAGTAATTCACATGCGACTGCTGGTCAGGAGCCATTAACTGATGCACTATTTGCACTTTGTACGGGAACATGTGTAAGTCTTTTACTAAAATTCGCTGTAGGGTCCATCTGGTGATGCCCAATTGTGTGGCCCGTCGTCTGGTTGATGTTTCTTCGTTCTCAGCGGCATCGACAGTCACAGCCCCGATATTCTCGGCCGAACGACCAGTACGGTGGCGGCCACGTGCTGCATGGTCTCCTGTGGTTCCACTCTGTTCGAGTCGATTAGCTAAGCGCCGGAATGTTTGCCCAGTTAGCGCGACACAATTAGGAAATCGATGTCGAAATTCACGCTGCGCTAACACCACAATTATTCCACGGCATTGCTTGTCTGTTAGTATACTGCAGCTTTCTAGTCTACAAATGTCAAATATGATTGACGTACGACGCCAAAATTTGCAAAAACTATACCATCTTCGGATAGGGTGATTAATTTTGCGCCACCTAGGACATACCAAAACGTTGGTAAGTTACAGTTGTGCAACGACGACCTGCGACGCAGGTTTTCTAGATTAATAGGGGCGTTTATTGTCCATTATGTATTTTCTTATTCATGTTATGAATTCTGAGGCGCATATCAGCCAATTAGGTCAAAAATGTACACATTCTTTGCCATCAATTTCCGAAAACTGTCACAACTAGAGAAATGCTGGCGACTTAGATGATAAGATATTTATTCCTCACCTTGTTTCTTATCCTTAACGTTGAAATTTAGCCAAGCCATCAAAAGCAGCCCTAGCGTTCTCCTAAACAACCTTAGGCACACTATAAGCTCGTCGTTATGATGCGATTTTGTCCATATTTCTTAGTACAAATTAAGGGGGGAAACCAGTTTAGGAGGCCGAGATTTTAGTGTTTTTCGTGAATTTTTTTTAACAGAAAATGAATAACCAGAATTTGTTTAAACTTGGAGGATATTTTATTAATGTTTTGAACAGAGATTGGCATGCGATCATATTTTTGTGACTTAAAATCTACTCACAAAAAAGGCGGTGCAAATTTGTACGGCCACCGCTACCTAAGCGATTTTTATGTTTACCATACGTTCTACAATGAATTCGATTGGGTATGTTTCTCTTATAAACTCGAGTGCTACGTTTTTGAGTCAATGCAACCTGCACTACCAGATGTTCATATTTACTTAGCCGAAGCGTTGGTATGTGCGACTGCTTATGAATAGCAAAAACACCGCACAAACCGCGACTACGCTCAATCACAACAAAAGCGTGGGTAGGGTCACCGAAAGATACGGGATAGCAATGCGAATGTGTGGTCTCTAATGGTGCTAATGGTGTTTACATCTTGTCACAACGACACAAGGGCAGAAGTTTCATTTGGAATATACTGTCCGAAATCTTGAAGGAAGACGAAACCATAGTGGAAGGATTGGTATACTGCCGAACATACCGTAAATTACTTAAATGCTCCGGACATCAAACATCAAATCTGAATCGGTATAAGTGCTGCCAGAAGTTTTAAAAACTTTTGCAGCATTGTCATCTGCTGCCATTGACATATGTACAGCTTGGGTTACTGAAGATTGTAGGCCATTTTCGGCTATTAATGGTTCGGGCTTCGTAAAGTTGGTGAAGTTTTTTATTAAGATAGGTGAAACCTATGGAGCAAACGTAGACGTGCATGATTTACTGCCAGATCCAACAACAATTTCGCGTAAGGTGCAGAAATCAGCAGAAAAAAAGAAACAATTCAGAAGCGAAATAAACGAAGTTGTGAATAGTGGTGGTGCATATGCTACAATTGATATGTGGTCGGACAATTATGTGGAACGAAATTTTTTAGGCGTCAACATTGCACTATCAGAAAGATTCTAAATTATTTCATATCGTTTTGGCTATGAAATCATGGCTATGAATTGAAAGGTCAAGTAGTGATAATATTTTGAGAAAGTTGAAGACTTTGTTTAGTGAGTTTGGTGTTCAAAATATCGAAGCAATAAAATTTATAACAGACAGAGGAACAAATATTGTAAAAGCTTTGGAAAACAACACTCGCTTGAACTGCAATTGCCATTTATTAGCAAATGTCTTACATAAGTCGTTCGGCGAAACAACAGAGCTTACAGAAATATTAAAGAGTCGTGCAAAAAAATAGTGAAATACGAGTACTTTAAAAAAGTGAATTTGCAGCATAAGTTACAAATTTCACTGAAGAACCAATGTCCCACACGGTGGAATTCTAATTACACAATGTTCAAATCCATTGTAGATAATTGGTTCGATATCAATGAAGTACTAACAGAGAACGAAGGAATCCAACGGCTACTGCATATAAATATTTCAGCACTTAAAATTCTAGTTGAAATCTTTAAGGACTTTGAAATCATTTTTAAGAAAATGCAACTCTGTAGCTCTCCGTCTTTGTGTTTCGTTTTACCTTCGATTGATAAAATTAGCTGCAGCTAACAATACAGACATAACTGGCATTTCGGTTTTAAAGGAAAAAATCATTCAGAACATTGATGACATTTGGTTAAAAAAATTGAGCTTATGACATAAGACTGCATTCTTTTTGTATCCACCAGATGTAAGTATGCAACCAAACGACGTCAATGCATTTCTCTCATTCACAATTTAGAATATGCTCCAACTGCGTCTACTTCGCAGCCAATATTATCAATCTCTTCACCAATAACTGTTGATACATCAGGTCCTGCCAGACCTTCATCTGTATCAGTTTCTCAAATTCTATTCACTCCAACTGACACTGTAGACAACCTATCTATTTCCTTACTTACAAATTCATGATCATCCCCCCAAAGAAGATATTCAGTTCTTTTTCTCAGATTTATTAAGAGAATCTGAACGGGCAACCCCAGAAACTCCTGAAGAAGAAGTAGACAAATATAGCAGAGAATTCGTAAAAATAACTGAAGATTTTGATTTGAGGAGGATTAATGCAAAAAACTATCCTCACTTATCAAAAGTGGCACTGCAAATTCATTCAGTTCCTGTTAGCAGTGCAGCGGTAGAACGAGCATTTTCATTAGCAGGTAACATAATATCACACAGGAGAAACAGACTGGGATCCAAGACAGTCGATAGTATATTATTTTTGCATTCACATTATAAAAATTTCAACAAATAATTATTACTGTTAATTTAAAGCCTATTTAGTTTTGTATCTTTATTTAACTTTAAATAAAAAAAAAATATTAATAAAATAAAATTTCAAAAATCTTTTGCTTTGAGTCATATGAACAAATGATCTTAGTTGCGGTGTATGCTGTGGTTTTGTTATTCATTAGCGGTCGCACATACCAACGCTTCGATATGAACATGTGATAGTGCAGGATGCATCGACTCAAAAACGTATGCATAAATACATACGCAAAACTATCGCAGTAATTGCGGTGGCGGTTTACATTCGCACCGCTTTTTTCTAACTCATCGCCATGATCTGAGACAAAATGATCAAACATCGCATAGTGCGTCAATTAGTATGATAAACATGAAGGCAACACCATACGTGTTTACAGTCAATGCGATGGGGATGAATATTACTCGTATTATGAAGGATCAATAAGTTAGAGTGGTAAAAAAAAAACGAATGTACATATATTGAACTAATAAATGCGGTATATCGCTCCAGATCTCTGGTTTTGAAGTATACATTGTAATTTTTTCAAGTCATTTCCGCAGAAAATAGTGGAATTAGAAGCTGCTCTCCATGGACGGTCGCCATCAGAGTTTACTGATGGTGGGAAATCCGAAGATCACAATTTTTATCTGGAATCATTTCAATTCTGTTTTTTTTCGTTAGAAAGATATTTTCTAAGAATATGAACTAAACTCTGATCAAAAAAAAATTGAAAATTGCATGGTTTTGAGGTGTTTGAACAAAATGTCATGTTTTTATACCATATTCTTTCACATTTTTTGCAAAAAAAAAAAAAAAATATTTTAGATAATAATATCATCCCAGAATTTAGTTCATATGAATTGTAATTGAATAAAGAATATTCACACAAATTTTCAGGACGATTGGTCAATAACTCTTCGAGCTAGAATTCACACGATTTGAAAAAAAGTCGTTTCGAGAAAAAAGCACTTGAAAAAAAGTACCGAAAACGAAATATTCCAAAGCTTCGAGTACCTTCCACCCAACGCCTCTATTGTAAGAATTTACAATCAAGAGCATCTGCCGAAATCCCCCTCGCTCTCTCATATCCTTTAGTACAGGGGTATTGAACCGTAACTGAATAAGGGATTACCTAAGCGAGCGCTGCCGCGCGCTTTGGCACTGAACCGACGGGCGTTCACTTTCCTTGCTCATAGCATCGGAACAAATCGGAATTTTGTTTTGAAACTTTGGAAATATATTCTTCAATAGTTTTACTAAAAATTTATGGAATAAAAAAAAGTTGATTTTTCGAACCGTCTAAACTGGTTTCACCCCTTAATCTATCCGCAATTTTTATTTTTATTTTTTTTTGTTTTGTGTAAAAGAATTACACCCACTTTTTGTGACTAAAACTATTTAGAATAGATTTTACTCTGGAAAACCGCTAGAAGATAAAAAATGAAAAATTTCAAAGTGGGTGTATGCTTTTATACAAAGTATGTGGGCTTTATAATTTCGACTTACGGTTTTGCATATTTTTTATCACCGTGTTAAACATCTTTCGTTCGCAAGCCATATTTTTATACAAAACAAAAGATGACATATAAATTCCTCTAATAAAAAAATTCCACGTATTTTTTGAGTCATTGTATTGCTCATATAAATGCAGATAAAATGACTACGGTCACAGAAAATCTGAATCAATACATTAAATTCGGAAAACTTCAAAAGAAAATGAGTAAATACGAAGGTATTTCATCGCTTACCGGAAAGAGACTTACTGAATCTTCAAACAGGTGTTTCTTACAAAAATCCATACATATTTCTTCGGCTTATTGCGGTACCTGTCGCCGGTGCCAAAAAAGATATTTTAATACCACATATCATTGACTTTGGCATAGACACACAAATTCATTTCAAGTTCAGACATTGAAATCATCAAAGTGGTGGTTTCACTTGATCTTCTTTTCATTGCATTTTATTTTAATTGTTTAATTTCACACAATTTAATATGTCTTCTTCTGTCACATAAATGTTTCATTAAATCTAGTTGCCATCTATTTAAAAAAAAAAAAAACAAAAAACACACATTCAAATACGTATACGTATTTAATTTAAAAAAAAATTTTAAGTTTGCCAAAATTCAACGTTCTGGTGACGCATTCAAATATTGTGGCTTTCGTAAAATTTTGTCCTGCTTCAGTGAATTTATGTGTAAATATATTAATTTTTTCTACGTAATAATTAATTATGGGAGTAAATTGGTGGACTATAAATTGCGTCAGATAATGATTAATATAAAATTTAGTGGTCCATTTAGGAACGAACTAAATATATTTGTTGATATATTAGTTGGCAACGTGTGTGGAAGTAAAATAAAAATTTAATAAATACATATACGGTTTTTGGTCTATAAAATAAAATTTACTCTACAGATGACAGCTGAACTATTTTTTTTATTGAAATGGTCCAAGTCCAGTTGACTTGGTTCCAAGAAATTTTTATGAAAAATACTAAAGATAGCTGCGCCTAATTTATTTGTTTTATACTTTATTTTCTTACATTTAATTTTTTTTTTTAATACAGAACTAATCGGCTAAAATTGTATATAAGTAAACTTGCATTTAAATTATGTAATGCTAAGATAATGCCCCACTATTAATAAGGTTATACGTCATCGGTAGAAAGTAAATCATCCTTTTACAGAGACCAACCGATTAGGGATGTTTTACTCTTGGCAGTTTTTATATACAGGTTGTCCCAAATATCAACGTCAATCCGGAAACGGGTGATAGGTCAAGTGATGTCGGTTATCACAAAATTATAAAAAAAAAATCTAACTCATGTACTTTTAAAATTATTGGCACTCAAAAAAATATTGAGAAATCTGACACCCTGTGACGATCTCTCAAATACTGTGACCGCAATTCTTTACTTTTCTTCGATTACGAAGGTTGTCTGAAAAGTTTCCGATCGCAACGTAAAGCTAGCGGTACTCGTCAATAAAAACTAGTGAAGGCTAGTTGTGTATCTTTTGACAGTTTCTTACCGAAGTTTCAGTCATTTTGGACGCGCAGTTTTTAGTTGACAGTCGTTTGAGTGAGTCGATGAGAGTGTTTTTTATGAAAATGGAAAAAATTGAGTATCGAGCTGTTATTAAATTCTTGTTTTTGAAAACCAATACGCCTACGCAAATCAAAAATGAGCTGGACTCTGTGTATGGGGGCTCTGCACCATCATTCATCACAGTGAAATTTTGGGCAGCTGAATTTAAACGTGGCCGTAAGAGCTTTTGAGATGATGTACTTTCGGGACGTCCAAAAACTACAACCACTGATGATAACATTGCTAAAGTGCACCAAATGGTGTTAGACGACCACCGAATTAAAGTGAGAGAGATAATTGAAGTTATGAAAATGTCCAAAGAACGTGTTTGTTACATATTAAATCAAGATTTAGGCATGAGAAAGCTGTCCGCGCGTTTGCTTACGTGTTCGAATGAAAATTTCCAAAGCTCTGTTGGCGCAGTTTAGGCGCAATAAATCCGAGTTTTGGCGCCGATTAATTACTGTAGATAAAACTTGGATACACCATTATACGCCCGAAACAAAAATTCAGTCAAAACAGTGGACTGCAAAGGGCGAGCCGGCTACAAAAAAAGCAAAAGCTGTTTTTTCGGCTGGGAAAGTGATTGCGACTGTTTTTTGGGATAGTAAAGGAATTATCTTAATCGATTATCTTCAAAAGGGAAAAACCCTTACAGGAGCATACTACGCATCATTACTTGCCAAGCTGAAGGCAGAAATTGCAGAAAAACGGCCACATTTGCAGGAAAAGAAAATCCTGTTTCACCAAGACAACGCGAAGTCTCAAACCTCAGCGAAAATCAATGAATTACGGTTTGAACTGCTTGACCATCCGGATTATTCACTAGATCTAGTCCCAAGCAACTTCTTTTTGTTCCCTAGTTATAGGTGCAAACACGGGTTTGCTTTAAAAAAAAACTTTATTCACTCTTAACTTCCACTTAAAAACTAAAACTAACAATTAGTTTCTACGTATACTTATAGCTACAATTTTGCAAACGTCATCATATTTTTGTGGGAAAGGAATTTGTATGCTCTTGGCTTGTCACTTGATTCCAAGCGCATGTACTTTTTGTGGGAAAGGAATTTGTCTGTTGTTGGCTTGTCACTTGATTCCAAGCGTATGCACTGATCGTGCACTATTGAGTGCAAAGTGTGCATGTGGGGTATGCGTGATCATTTACCTGAGTGAACAGACGTAATGCATATTTGCATGGTGGGATTGGGATGATGGCGAAGTAACGGGATAAAGGGGGAGGTGGCGGTTCCTTCCATTCAAAGCCTTTATCATTGGTTAAATTGGGAAGATGGCGAAGTAAC
Source organism: Volucella zonaria (assembly GCA_963966105.1). Lineage (NCBI taxonomy): Eukaryota > Metazoa > Arthropoda > Insecta > Diptera > Syrphidae > Volucella > Volucella zonaria. The sequence goes on along the minus strand of OZ014533.1, from coordinate 52,094,028 downwards.
GGGAAGGGGGAGGTGGTAGTTACTGCCATTCAATGCCTTTATCATTGGTTAGATTGGCTAGAGGAGGTGGGGAGACTAACGGGATTAAAAGGGAGTGGTCTCTGAGACGTAACTCCTCCCCGCATACGATTCTGCTCCGAAGAATCAGTGTTCTGAACTTTTATTTTAACATTTGTGTGATCCTTATTTTTCCCTTTAAAAATAATGATTACGAGTGCAATTATGATTATAAATATTATTACAGAGTTTGCATATTCATAAATTGTTTTTCTGTTTTTTAATTCTTCTATTAATTTTCGGTTTTCTACATTTTTTATATGTAATTCTTGTGTGGAAACGTTTACTGCAATATTTTCAATTGTTACATTATTAAAATTTGGTATAACAAAATTATCATATGTTATAAAATTCTCATATTTAATGCTATTTATTTCAATTTCACAATTTTCAAATCGTATTATATTATTGCCTATGAGACTTATGCTAAATTTATGACAATTATGTTTTAAGTGTGTATATGGAATATTTTTAGTTATTATAATATTATTACTTAACTGTTTAATTACTACATCTTTGCTTTCCTTAAAGCTACATGACGCATTTTGTTTGAACAGATTTGCAATACAACTGTCTTTTATTGGTTTGAAATTCTTAATATGGATTGTTCCATTTACATCTTGGTAATTATTCTCATTATTTGTTATAAATGTGTTGAAAGGCGAAATAAGTTCTAGTTTATTTTTGTTTGGTATTGGTTCTATTATTATTCTGTAAAATTTTACATTTGAGTATTGGGGTATCATTATAACGAATATTATTTCACTATCATATATTATAACAGAACTCTTTATATTTGTTAATTTTACAATTGTTATGTTAAATTTCCTAAACTCTTCTGGAAGTAATAGATCACTTCCTAAGATTCCTAATTGACTTGCCAGCAAATTTTCTTTGACTTTTCCTACCTGTTCCCTTAGGAGCTGTATGTCATATTGTATTTGAAATACCTGCTGCATGTGTGCGATTTCTGAGAAGTCTCTGTTGATTGCATTTCCTAAATTTTTTAACTGTCCTTTGATTTCTAATTGCTGTCTATTAATATGTCTTGTAATGTTTTCTATAGCTTCATTGAAATGGTAATTAATGTTGATTTGTTCATTTAGTCCATTAATTAAATTCTGACTACTTCTTTCGTTGGCTTCCAGACTCTTTCTTATTTCTTGTTCATCTTCAGAGTCCATTGTTCCTACCAGGTATTTTAAACCTTTTCCGACAATATTGACTAATCCCCTTCTGACTTTATGCCTATTCCTATATGAAATATTTTCTATCTCTTGTGCCAAAAGTTTAAAGCTATGCATTAAGGCCGGGTATTCATTTTTATTATTTAATTTGTTAATGTTGTGTTCAATAATGTCTAAGTTTTCTGTCCATGATGTTAGGTTAACACAGTGAAGTAGTTTCGTGTAGCCTTTTATTACTTGAAGCTGTTCGTCTCTTATTGTCACGTATCCTTGTCCATTTCTTAAGTCTTGTACGTCAATTTTTTGTCCATATATGATGGTCATTGTAATATAAATTAAAAATATTTTCTGAAATATTAAATATATTGTTATTTTAATCTGAATTTTCATATTTGTATTTGCGTTTAATTTGCGTCTTGTAAAACTTGCTACCTTTTTCATCCACAACGTGGTCTTTGTCTAAAATGTCTAGGTCTGTTTTCTTATGTATTGGTTTAAGCTTATTGTAACCTCTATTCTTCAAAAATGTATGTTTTTCTTTTGTTAAGTCTATGTCTTTCCTATCTTTATTGAGTTTATTTGTGTACTTTTCTTTATTCTTCTTAACTATTTCTATAATTTTGGGAAAATCTTCCTGGGTTAGAGTTCCGTTAAGGAAATTGTTTGGTCTCTGTTTGGTTGTAGAGTGAATAGTATTGTTATAAATTTTAACTGCTTCTAAGATTCTATTTCGGAGTGTATCTTTATTGTCTTTATCTGCTGCAAAAGTTCTAATATGTTCGTTTAACGTCGAGTGAAACCTTTCTACATCTGAGTTTCCTGTTTTATTGTAAGGAGTTGTAATATGCAATTCTACATTGTTCTCTTTAAGGAATTCTTTAATAATAATAGATGAGAAACCGGATTCGCCATCGGTTATTATTCTTTTCGGAATGCCAAAGTTAGCAAATCTATATTTTAGGGTATTTAAAAGAGATATCCAAGTTCTATGTTTTATTTCTTGGACTGTCACATGCTTGGAAAATTTATCTATCATAGTAACAAACATGAGATTAATATTTGCATACCAAATGTCGATGTGTAAAATCTGGTTAGGTTTTTCTGGAGTAGCAGTTAATTTTAGAGGTATTTTATTCGGAAGTCGTTCGTATTTGGCCTTGTTACATATTTCGCAATTGTTTATATATCTCTGGATTTTATCCTTAAGATTCGGAGCATAATATATGTCTTTGATTTCCGCAAATGTTTCGTTAATGCCTCTATGGTTCAAAAGCTTATGCGTGTTTATAATTACTTTTGCTACTTTTTCTTCGTCGTTGAGGTCTCCTAGAAATTTACTGCATTTTATTGTTTTAATTAATCGATTTTTACTGAAATATTTAATATATGTGTCTTGAAACTTTGCAAATAAATGGTCGTAATTTGAATATATAGCTACTATTCCTTTAGATGGAATAAATTTTTTCAAAATATCTAAAACGTAACTTTCTTTGAACTCTTTTAATTCTATAACAAGTCTTCTTTTGCCAAATTCTGTATATATTTTATGTGTATTTATCGAGTCTGAGTTATTCAAAATGATTTGAGATTTGTAAATATTAACTGGTGTCTCGACAATCGGGATGTAGTCGCTACTATCTTCGTTAGCGCTATGGATTGTGGCTATGACAGATTGGTCATCGAGATTTATGTTTTCTGCACTTGTGGTTTTGTTGTCTTTGCTGAGGTTTTCCAAATTCGTTACATTTTCGCTGTAATGAATTTCTATCCTTGACAATCCATCTGCAACTTGGTTGTCTTTACCTTTTACATACTCAATGTCGAAGTTATACTCTCCTAATTTGATTTTCCATCTTTGAAGCTTAGCGTTTGGTTCTTTCAATGAACTGAGCCAGACTAATGGTCGGTGGTCTGTTCTTATAGTAAACTTCCTGCCATAGAGATAAGGCCTAAAATATTTCGTGGCCCATACAATGGCCAACAACTCCTTTTCTATGGTGGAGTACCTAGTCTCATGATCATTTAATGTACGGCTAGCGTAGCTTACTGGATGGTTTTCTTGTGTCAGTACGGCTCCCAAAGCATGGTTGGATGCGTCTGTTGTAAGTGTAAATTTTTTGTTAAAATTTGGGTACTTCAGGATGGGATCTGAAGTTATTAACGCTTTCAAATTTTCAAAGCTCTCAATATATTCGGGACTATTCACATCAATTTTTGCGTCTTTTTTGAGGAAAGCTGTCATAGGTTTTGCCACCTTTGAATAATCTTTAATGAACTTTCTGTAGTACCCAGTAATGCCTAAAAAGGATTTGATTTGCTTTGTTGTTTTTGGGATTGTATAGTTTTTTATGGCCATTATTTTGTTAGGGTTCGGTTTAATGCCTTCGGTTGTTACTATGTGGCCTAAGAATTCAGTTTCTTTTTTTAAAAACTCACTTTTGTCGAGTTGGACTTTGAGATTGACTTCTTTTAATCTTTGAAAAATTTTCTTGAGATATGTAAGGTGTTCCTCAAGACTGGTAGAAAACACGATGATGTCATCCATGTATACGAGGCAAACTTTCCCAATGAATTCTGCTAGAACGTCATTCATTAAGCGCTGAAAGGTGGATGGTGCGTTTTTTAAGCCAAACGGCATTCGAATAAATTCGTAATGGCCGTCGCTCGTTGAGAACGCCGTTTTCATTATGTCAGTTTCATTTATTTCTATCTGGTGGAAACCTTTGGCAAGGTCCAGTGTCGTAAAATAATTGGATTTTCCCAATTTATCAAAGATGTCGTCCATGTTTGGGATGGGGAATTTGTCGTCGATAGAAACTTCGTTGAGTTTCCTGTAATCGATGACCATCCTCCATTTTTCCTTCCCAGATGCGTCCCTCTTTTTTGGAACGATCCAGATTGGTGCCGAGTAGGGCGACTTGCTTGGGCGTATAATACCCTGCCGGAGCATTTCATTTATTTGTCTTTGCACTTCATTTTTGTGTACCTCCGGGTATCTATATGTTTTTGTGTATATTGGTATTTCATTGAACGTTTTTATATGATGCTTAATCGCATTAGTGAACGTCAAATCGCTACCGTCTTGATAGAAAATTGATGAGTATTGAGAGACGAGGCGAGTGATTCCCCTTTTCTCTTCCTCATTCAGGTGATCGATTCTAATTTGTTCAGAGATCGGATCTTTGCTGGTTTCGGTGTGATATATTTCCAAAGCTGGAATTTGTTTTTTGTAAACTTCATTTGTTACTTCTTCTTCAGCCTTGCTGAAATATATCGGGATTTTTGTTTCATCAACAATTAGAAGCCTACTCTTGAGATCGAGCATTACTTCTAATGGCAATAGAATGTTATTTCCGAGTAAACCATCGAAAGTATCGTGAAAATTGAATTCCAGGAATTCCGCGGTTCTATTTGGTTTTTCGAATTCCTTAAATAAAGGAATTCTAACTTTTGAATTTATATGTAATGGTGTACTTGTAGTCAAAATTTTGACTGGTTTTTGTAACTTAATTTGCCATTTGGGGTGGCATATCCCTTTTCTAAGAATGCTAATTTCCGAACCGGTGTCAATTAGTATTCTTAGATCATAGCTGTGGGTTTTGACAACTATATAGGGTAATTTTCGGGAAGATTGCCTTCCTGAAAATCCGATTTTTCTTCTAGATTATGTATTTGCCTACTCACAGCTGAAAGAGTGTCCATGGGTTCGACAGCATCTTCGTTATTCCTAGAATTACCCTGATATGTTCTGAAATTTCTATTGGTATTATTTCTGGACATGCCAGAGGTATTATTATTATTATTACTATTATTAATACTATTCCTTTGATTATAATTACCGAAATCATTGCTATTCTGTGGTTTGTTATTTTTCCTAAAATTTCCTGACCTATTCTCCCGAGATTGGTGACTCTCTTCTTGGTTGTCTGTTTGTCGCCTGTTATTTTGCTGTTTGTTATTTTTATAACTAGTTTGTTTATAGTCCTGACCGTAATATGCATATCCTGTCTCGTGCAGAATTTGCATCGCCTCTTCTAAGTTACTAGGATTCCTACAATATAGTAGTCCTTTCATGGGCTCTGGTAATTTGCTAATATAAATGTTCAAAGCGGCTTTGCAGTTTTGTTCCAGTTCCGAACTATTGGCACTTCTATCTATTTTTGTTTTGTTATTAAGGCGTCTAAGGACTACTTTTATATCATTATAGAATTCCTGACAATTTTTCTTGAATTGTATCCCCCTTAAATCATCGTAAAGCTGTTCTACTGATTTCCTATCCCCGAAGTACTGGAAGAATATTTTCTTTGTTTCATGCCAGTTCTTGACACTATTGTTTATTTCAATTGCCTCTCTAGCTTTGCCTACTAATTTACTTTTTATAAGATCAAAGAAAATAAGCTGGCTTGTCTCGTCATATTTACTAAGAGTTGGAAAAATCCTATCTACTAGATCAATGAAACTATGAAGATTATTCCTATTACCATCATAAGGAGGTAAATTGCTTAAATACTTAATTGGATCAATGCTTAAAGTTAGGGGGCTTACTGATGCTGGTTCCTGTGTCGCCATTTCCAAATTTCTTCTCTGTTCAAGCAGCTTCCGTCGGTGTATTTTCCTTAATTTGTCCAGGGCTTCTCACTTTTTAGATTTATTGTTATTATTGTCCTCTTTTTTATTTTTTTATTTTTGTATTCACATTCACTCTGTTATTTTTTTTTGTTTTGTTTGTTCACTTTTATTTTTGTTCAATAATTTATTTTCTTTTTATTTTCTTACTTGTATTTTATTATATATTGTTTCTTCAATTTTTTTTTGCAGAGGGGGGAAAAAAAAAAATTTTTTTTTCACTTTTTTTTTTCTAAATAAACTCGTTTTTTTTTTTCTCTACATGGATTTTTCACCTTTTCTGTGCTAATAATATTGTATATTCTATTTTTCACTTTTGGCGGCGTTTTTGTCCTTAAACGGATCTTTTCACCTTTTTTTTAATTATTTCACTTTTGGCGGCGTTTTTGTCCTTAAACGGATCTTTTCACCTTTTTTTTCTAATTATTTCACTTTTAGCGGCGTTTTTGTCCTTAAACGGATCTTTTCACCTTTTTTTAATTATTTCTCCTTTATCGGAGTTTCATTTCTTTCTCCTTGAACGGAGTTTAATTTATTTCTCCTTGAACGGAGGACCGACTGCGCCAGTTATAGGTGCAAACACGGGTTTGCTTTAAAAAAAAACTTTATTCACTCTTAACTTCCACTTAAAAACTAAAACTAACAATTAGTTTCTACGTATACTTATAGCTACAATTTTGCAAACGTCATCATATTTTTGTGGGAAAGGAATTTGTATGCTCTTGGCTTGTCACTTGATTCCAAGCGCATGTACTTTTTGTGGGAAAGGAATTTGTCTGTTGTTGGCTTGTCACTTGATTCCAAGCGTATGCACTGATCGTGCACTATTGAGTGCAAAGTGTGCATGTGGGGTATGCGTGATCATTTACCTGAGTGAACAGACGTAATGCATATTTGCATGGTGGGATTGGGATGATGGCGAAGTAACGGGATAAAGGGGGAGGTGGCGGTTCCTTCCATTCAAAGCCTTTATCATTGGTTAAATTGGGAAGATGGCGAAGTAACGGGAAGGGGGAGGTGGTAGTTACTGCCATTCAATGCCTTTATCATTGGTTAGATTGGCTAGAGGAGGTGGGGAGACTAACGGGATTAAAAGGGAGTGGTCTCTGAGACGTAACTCCCTCATCTAAAAACTGCGCTCGGACGACAGAGATTTCCGTCAAATGAGGAGGCAGTCACCCTCGTGAACAATTATTTTGCCAAGTACTATTTGAACGGGTTAGAGAGATGGGAGCATCGCTGGGAGAAGTGTGTACAGTTACAAGGAGACTATGTAGAAAAATACAAAAAAAAATTAAGAAAAAATGTCTTGTATCATTGTTTGGCCGGAAACTTTTCAGACAACCCTCGTATTTTTGATTTTTGTCACGTAACCCTGAGTAACTCTTTTGTAAATCACGATCAAAAACTCAAACATACAGTGATGTGCAAAATAATAGGGACAGCCATTGGATTATTTGAAAATGCAAAAAAACTGAGACCCTCTTTGTTTTCATGAAACGTAATAATATTTTATTATTGGGTCTATAACTGAATTTGTGCGGTTTGCTAAGAGATGGAGTATATGTCATTCATTTGAAGCGTAAACAACAATAATTTTTTTTCACTCAAATATGTCGAACTTTGTGCCTGAAAAAGTGTTTTTGCGGGGAGTTGTTCTCTGTCGAAAGTCATTGTATTTTGGTGGAAGTTTATGGTGAACATGCGCTAGCTGAGCGAACGTGCCAAAAGTGGTTTGCACGATTTAAAAGTGGTGATTTTGGCTTGGAAGACGATGAACGTCCTGGGTAGCCAAAAAAGTTTGAAGATGAAGAACTGGAAGCATTACTCTATGAAGATTGTTGCCAAACACAAGAAGAGCTCGCAGAATCTTTGGGTGTCACTCAAGCAGCCATTTCAAAACGTTTAAAAGCAGCTGGATATATTCAAAAGCAAGGAAATTGGATTCCACATGAACTCAAGCCGAGAGACGTCGAAAAGCGGTTTTGCATGTCCGAAATGCTGCTGGAACGCCACAAAAGGAAGTCATTTTTGCATCGAATTGTTACTGGTGATGAAAAATGGATCCATTACGACAACCCCAAGCGCAAAAAATCATATGTGAAACCCGGCAACCAGCCAAATCAACGGCAAAGCCGAATATCCATGGCGCGAAGGTAATGCTCTGTATTTGGTGGGATCAGATGGGTGTGCTGTATTTTGAGCTGCTAAAACATCAATGGACAGCGCTACCGAACACAATTAATCCGTTTGAAGAGAGCAGTGGCCGAAAAACGCCCGGAATATGCGACCAGACACGAGGCAATAATTTTCCATCATGACAACGCTCGGCCCCACGTTGCTATTCCGGTGGGTCTTACCCCACCCGCCTTATAGCCCAGACCTTGCCCCTTCTGACTACCATTTGTTCCGGTCGATGCAGAACGCCCTCACTGAAATACGGTTCACATCAGAGCAGAATATCAAAAATTGGCTTGATTCATTCTTGGCTGCCAAGCCGGCGCAGTTCTTTTGGGATGGTATCCACAAATTGCCAGAAAGATGGGAAAAAGTCATAGCTTCAGATGGGCAATACTTTGAATAATAGTATTGTACATGTTTTCCGTAAAAACGTTCAGATTTTGAAAAAAAAAAAAAAAAAAAAAAAACCGCACGAATTAAGTTATATACCCAATATTCGGTCTCAATATTAAATAATAATATACATAAGATGGTCTAAAATTTATACATTAAATAGAAAAAGAAATGAAAAACTTTTAAATCCTCTTAAAATGGCTGTGCAAAAAAATAAGGACAACTACCAGTTCTTGAAGTTACATTCTGAAACAACAAAATTAATTTTATAAGATAAGAAATGAATTATTCTATCACATAGCTACATACTTCAGTATTTCGTTGAATAGCCCTTGTTTTTTATAACAGCCAAGCAACGTCGTGGCATCGAATCTACGAGCTTCTGGCAAATCCTTGGTGGAATAGCTTCCGACGCAGCCTTAACGAATGTCCACAAATCATTATTATTGGATGCTTTTACGCCCCTTAAAGCCACTTTGACCTCTCGCTACAGGTTTTCAATCGGGTTTAAGTCTGGCGATTGAGAAGGCTAGCTTAAAACATTAAGGTTGTTTTCTGAAATCCATTTTTTTGCACGCTTCGATTAGAGTTTAGGTGTTCCTGTTGGAACACCCATCGAAGAGGCATATTGTCCTCCGCATAGGGTAGCATGATACCTTATTCCTTAGTATTTCGACGTACGACACTGCTGTCATATTGCCCTCTATTCTGTGAATGGGACCTACACCTTGTTAGGAACAACAAGGTGGGGTGGGGATGCAGCCCCCACCATGTTTGGCCGTCTTAATTGTGTATTTGTTGCAGTATACGGTATTATTGGGCGGTCTACGCACTTGCGAACTTCAGCGATCTGAGTTAAATAACTGGTCTCATCAGTCCAAAGGATATTGCGCCATTTGCTTTCAGGATAGCTGGAATGTTCCTCTGCAAAAAGCAACCTTTTAGCAACATTCTTCTTTGACAGCAGCGCTTCTTGCTTTCAGATTGTTCGCTATAGTCGACATCCAAGCTAAATTCTTTTTTCAATGCGCAAAGGGATTCTTTTTTATATAGGGCAATATCCTTTTTTTGAGAGAGGGAGACATTTTAGGTTTTCGCCCTCGAGTTTCTGCCGTAGATCGGCACTTTAAGGCATTTTCCACCATTGTCTTTGAACATTCAACAATTTTAGCAATTTTTCGGTGAGTCATACCGTTGTTATGGAGATTCTTAATCTGCTTCCTCTTCTCACCGCTACAATGCTGTTTTCGAGCCATTTTTAATCACAATTTCTATTAAAATCAAAAGTTTTATAATGTTTCGTGAAAATAAACTCTAATCTTACCTATTCGATTCAAAAACGTAAAACTAAAAACAATGAATTATTAATTAAACGGTTATTCTTACAGGTGTGCTTATTATTTTTCACAGCCAAAACCAAACGCACTTCGCAAACTAACGACACAATTTGGAATACATGATCAATATTTGGGTATAGAGAACTGTACTTTGATTTACAAACACCAAAGCTTAAGATCCTGTTAGTTTTTTTTTTTTTTCGCTCAACGTTGAGAGAAATTGGAAGCTTTTAAAGCATTGGTGTAGAAGAGTCCCTATTATTTCGCACATCACTGTAACTCTATCGGTTTTAACTAAAATATTGCTTTTTGGTCCATTCATACATCTGAAAATCATTAATCAACTTGAACTGACTGTACTGACAAAAAAAATGTACTATGCCATTTTGGCAAGTAACTTTAAAGATGGCGTATTTAGTCTGGATTCCAAAATGGTATGACACTTACTAGACAAACGCTTAATTGAGGACAAACAAAATATTTTGTTAAGAAAACCCGATTCATAGTTAATTATTTTTAATAAGTTAAAATGAGTACCAAGTATGAGCGAGACAGACAGTGACGCTGTGATTGAGACGGATAAACACGCCATTTCAACTAGTGTGAGTGAAACAGATAGAGATGCCACCCTTCTCATTTCATTTCATCTTTTTCCGTCGCCAAGCACACAGAACACTACGTGCTCTTGGTGTACACTCTCAGGATCGCTTTACACAACCGTTGTTTGTTGCGCGACTAAATGCCATCTACCGATCTTGTATCATACAACAAATGTTCAAACTGTTCGCCTTCAGCGGCAATGCAAGCTCTACATCTTCTTACAAATGTCCTGTTAAGAAGACGGGCATATCTTCTGGAGTTGATGTCTTCAACGGCTTCTGCATTTTTTTTGGCGCACCTCGTTTAAATTTTCTATTGGCTTAGAATAAATTTTCTTTTACTGCTCCCCAGTAAAACAAATCGAGTGGATTTGAATCAGGTGAACGGGCTGGCCACGAAATTGTACCAGACCGCCCTGTCCACCTGTTGGAGTATTCCCAATCGAGGAACTCTTGTACTGTGCGAGCACAATACGCTGGGCAGCCATCTTGTTGATACCACATGCATGCATAAATATTTAGTGGCACGTATTCCAATAAATTTGGTAAGTGGTTCTCCAAAAAATCTAAATAAAGCTCGGCATTGAAATTCTTGGCAGCTCGAATGGGCCAATAACTCTACCATCCAAAATTCCCCTCCACATGTTTGCTTTAAAACGGTACTGTGATCTATCTTCCTGGTTCAAATGTGGATTTTCCACGTGCCACTCGTGCAAATTGTGGAGGTTCATGTAACCGTCCCTTTTGGAAGTTGATTCGTCCGACCATAGAATTTTTTCAAAGAATCTCGGACCCTCTCTGAACCTCTGCAACATCGTTTGACAAAATTGCACTCTTTCTGGATAATCTCGGGGTAGCAGACTTTGGACTCGTTGTATATGGTACGGATGGAGCTGGTTTTTCCTTAGAATTCGGTGTGCTGTAATTTTGGGCACTCCTATGCTTTCTTCAATAGTAGGTACTGAGGTACTAGGGTTTTGGGCGACTGCTTGTAAGACTTCGTTCTCGTAGGGCATGACGGGTCTTCCCTCACTAACCCACGATTTGGAAATCGACCCTCTGAGAATGACCGGTGCACATTTACAAACACTCGATGGTCCGGATGACGCTGAGCATTTGGGTAACTCTCATGATAAAGTTTGGCTGCAGCACTAGCATTACACCTGTATTCCCCATAAATGAGATGCATGTTAGCTTATTCCTGAGCAGTATATCGAGATAGCATGATGACATTCACACTACACACTCACGGGATCAACGATCAACACTAGTCCAGAAGAAATCCAGGTTCGACAGAAACGGTCAGATAGCAAATCAAAGTTGCAATGCAATGAAGTCCAATAAAGAAAGCCAAAGTTGTAAGCACGAAATCAACACGAATACAGAATACTGCGCTGTAAGCGAATCGGCGTAACGTATTGCAGTATTGCACGATGTGCCTATGCGTCACTGCTTGCCAAGAATCGAGTTTCTTTAACAAAATATTTTTTTTGTCCTTAATTAAGCGTTAGTCTATCAAGTGTTACACCATTTTCGAATCCAGACTAAATACGCCATCTCTTAAAGTTACTTGCCAAAATGGCATAGTACATTTTTTATCAGTACAGTCAGTTCAAGTTGGGTGATTAATGATTTTCAGATACATGTATGGAAAAAAAGGAATATTTTAGTTTAAACCGATATGGTTATGTTTAAATTTTGGACCATAATTTAGAGAACAGTTACTCAGGGTTACGTGACAACAAAAAAATCGAAGAAAAGTAAAGATTTGCGGTCACAGTACTTGAAAGATCGTCACAGGGTGTCAGATTTTTCGATTATTTTTTGAATGCCAATAATTTTAAAAGTACATGACTTAGATTTTTTTTTTATAATTTTGTGATAACCGAAACCACTGAACCTATCACCCGTTTCCGGCTTGACGTTGATTTTTGGGACACCCTGTATAGTGAAAGTACGTGCAAGACTGGCATTGCTCAAAGTTGGGGGAAAAGTGTTATTAAATTCTAGCCGAAAAAACAAACACGATGTTCCACAGGATTTTCATCTGTTTAGAATTCCAATTGGCAAGATAAAGACACTTCATTTGATTCAGACAAGTAAGTCTCTTTTTACCATGAATAATTTAAAAAAAAAAAAACAAAAACAAAATAGCTACACGTGTAGACGTTTGTCCTATAAATCTACACATTCTAATTTGTTAAATTGTAACAAATTTAAAATAAACAATGATAATATAAATTGGCACCAAATGTTTGAGATATCTGTCAACACTTAGCCGCGATTGTATTTTTTTTTAGTTAACCCGTTCTTTATTTAAGAAAAAAAGCATGTGAACTGCAACAATCTTATAACTCACTAAATATCGAATTTTCGCAAACAAAAAATCTGTTGAAGCGGTCTATAGAAGCAACTTGAAATTGCATTTCAACACTCAAGGTAAAAGTCTGTTGTGAAAGCCAAATAAAAAAATTAAAAAAATCTTCCGTCATCACGTACGTGCGGATCAAACTGCCAATTATGGCCGATAAATCAGTAGCAGCCTTAGTATACACTGTGGGAATCCGTGAGGAAAATTCCCGAGGTAAATCAAACAATCGACTGTTAACAGATTTAAGGCATCGATTGATGAGAACATCGATAAACGATCGATAACGAAGAAACCAGTTTACTGACGCCAATCTTAAAGCAAATAAATATCTCGAGACTATAGTGCACTTGATGGATGAAAGAAATCTTTTTAATGCATTTGATCATTCACCTTTCCCTATTTCTGAATTAATTTTTTTGTCTTTCTTTTTGTACGAGAGTATATGTATTGTATGTCGGTTCAAGGTGCCATAAATATTTGCCAATTTGTATTTTTCAGTCGTGATGAGCTAGAAGTGCAAAAATTCACTTTAATCTTTTCGATGTGGTCATACGAGTACGAAAAGCATTACTATGAGAATGGAAGACAATACATATGACAATGTATACGAGTACACATAAAGAAATAAGAATCTGTAGTGTGTTTTTTTTAAAGGTGCATTAACTTGATATTCAAGGTTTATTTGTCATTTTGTGGCTTTGTTCCGAAATTTCGGTTGTTTCATGTCTGTTTTTAACCTACGCAGGTAACATAAGTATCTGCATCATATTGGGATATCATATTCATGAAAGAAGAAGAAACAGATCTTCTTAGTCTTCTTTGTTTATGTTATGCATGTTACATATGGTATGTACGTCCTATCTGACATGTGTATTTCTCCCACGTATCTGCGTTGCTAGTGGAATAGCCAAGATTCTAAGTTAACCCTTTATAAGGCAGTTCAAATGAGGGCTGCTATTAAGAAAAAATGTTTGGAACCGAAATATTTTTGAATGTACTAGAGCAGTTTAAGTTTTTTTTTTATACATACATATATATAACAGTTTCGGAAAAAAGTGCGGTGGCAACAGGTTTGCCAGCACCCGTGAGCAGATATCAAAGAAAAAGAAAAAGAAAAACCAAGTACCTATCATTCGAAAAAAAAACTTTAACTCTTATGGAAAAGGGCAAAACATGGAATTACACAAAGTAGTACCTAGCATTGTGAGCATTATTGAATTTTAGATCGTTTATTGTTTGTTCTTGTGCTGCAAAATCTGCACCTTCGATATGTTGAGATGTCTTCGGGCATATGTTTACCCACGTTATCCAAACTAAGCTCATCTAAAATACCAACATCTTTATTAGTGTTCTATTTAGTAGTTTTAGTGAGATGACACCAAGTGTAGCTCTATATATAAGGTGGGAAAGTTTCAGGGTTCTGATACGGAGTAAACTGGAGTGAAGAATGTGGGAATTAGTTATTGCTGAGCCCAAAAAGAAATAAAATATGCGCATCCACCAACGCTTGCTTCGGCGTCCTACACTGTAAGTAGCGAGTTTTTGGTCAAACTTATCTACGCCACTCATCCGTTTTGTATATTGTAGAACTGCTAAAGGACATGGTAATTCGTGTTTTGTACCATATTTTTCGATTTGTTTGGTGACTGCTCTTATCTTAGGATCAAATGCTGTTGTTAATATGTTCACTTTTTTACTGTCCATCCATTGTAAAAAACTACGTTCTGTCGTGTCTTATATTGTCCTTTGGATATATTATTATTTGCAGACGAGATCAGAGGAAGGCCCTTACGGTTTGATCTAACCGTTGGGGTGGCGTAGATACGCTTTTCGTATAAGTCTTGTATAAACTGAAAGGAAGAAAAGAAATTGTCGAAAGCCACATGCGTACTACTCTCTTTCAAGGAGTCGCATAGCTTCTGTACAACCGAAGTTCAGGTTTATTGTCATCTATTTTACCTATTTAAATATCACACTGATATATATAGTCTGTGTGAGAATCGCATCTAGCCCAAACTTTGAATCCTCTTTTTATGGACTTCAGTGGCATTTACTGCTTTAGACTAGAGCGGCCTTTGAATAATATCATGTATTCGTCGATTGATTGTGATTTGGTTGAAACAGCTGCACTTTTAAAATGTTTATTCATTATTGTTATTAGTGGTCTTATTTTATAAAGCCGATCGAAGTTTTCCTCGTCGTATTTGGGGCAAAACAAATTATCAGCCAGGTGCAAACACTGCAAGATTTTTTTGAATCTTTTACACGTCATGACAGATGCAATAATTTCATTGTACGAGTAAAATAACGGATTTGTTGACCAGTGTAGATTAATAGTTGGTAAGTTGTACACAGTAATATCTAAAGATTTCCAGTTCTTGCTTTTCTATTGCTGTGCGTATATATTCCATTGATTGGCGATATTCTGGAGCACTTCTATAGTAAATGGAAATGTTCGAAAGCTTCCATATGTAACAAATTTTCATTGAGAACACTTTTGTCCCACAGCGGATCTTCTTCAGTATTTTCAGAATCAGGATCATTATCAGAACTATACTCCATACCTTCAGCAATAAGTCTAATTTCTCCGTCTTCCTCAGTCTCATTAATTTCTTCAAAATTCATATCTGATGTATGTTCAGGCAAATGTTGGCGCTCTTCTGTCGACACCGACTCGTTAGGATTTTGGTGTACAGTAGCATCATCACTTTCATCTTCATCACCTCCGTCTTCGTATTCATCTTCCGAGATCAAACCATCGATTTCAGCACAAATAAAAAAAGTTTACCTTTACTAAAAGGCTGCGGCAAAACTACTGCCGCATTCGAAATGTGCAGCATGGGTTGCGGCAATTATATTGCCACCGATATAAAAAATCTCTGTACTTACTCTGAATTATAAATTGCACTCTTTTAAAAGTAAATGCCTTCAGAAAATATCAATTTCACACAGACTATGGTATCGACAAATCAAACAATATTAAAAATTAAATCGCTGGTTCCCCAATTCTAGCCATACCTTTTATCCTATGCAGACCGTTGCACTTAAAAAAAAATAAATTCAAAAGTTTCGGCTATCAGATAATAGATGTCAGGCAAATTGCTAAAGATGTTGAATGGATGCGTTCAATAGTTTGAAAGTTATTCCGCATTTTGTAAGGTGGCAAACATATTGCCACTGCTTTAAAAAGGGTTAAATTAACTTTCCTTTTTACCTCTATAATAAATTGTTATTATACAATATGTATCAAAGCTTCGTGGACCGATGACTGTTACAGTGGAATAAGAAACTATACTTCCTCTGATAGGATCGCCTATCATTATTATGTTGAACAACTACAGAGCTGTTTAAAGGGAGTTTTCTTCTTTCTTTTTTTTTGACTGATATGTAGCTTTTTCCAACCGAGATAATATTTTATATAACGATTTGTAACGTTATGAATGGGCTTTTACCAGAAGAAAACTCCCGTATCATTCAAAATTATTTTAAGCATAATGAAATAGATAAGTGATTTTTTTTGGCAATTCATCCACGATTGCAATAGTTTTGTCTTTGCCTATCCGCTATGTTGAACATTTTGCAAAAGGATCTCGGTCCGCATACGTATCAAATCCAGCATGTCTTGTGAACAAAGTTCACAAATTGCACTCTCGAGTAGCTTGAAATCAATTCTTATTTTTATCGAAAAACTGTGTTTAGTGACGATACTCATCAAAAACAAGCTAAGATATCTGAGGTCGAGGTCTAAGAAAAAGTTATAAGCTTTTAAAAAAATTTATATAATCCAATTCATCCTCATGTGCAACATTATCTAGAATTCTGCTGCACGGGAACTCTTCGTCATGTAAGACATTGAAATACCTTTCCCACCAATTGCAATTGTTGCAGTTTTAGGTTGGTAAATAGCCCTGATACTTTTTTAGTGTCTCTTTTGGGTAGTAACACTGAAATTGTTATTCCAGTTCTCCTTCCGTAATGAACGTTTTCTAAAGCACTTTGTCTTTTAATTGATTGTGAAACTGGCTACCTAATACTTCGCTTAAATTTTTTATCGTTTCAATCAAGTCGAGCTCTATATTATGCAGGGTGTTTTTTTTAACAGGTTCAACATTTTTTTCTTAAATAAAACACAAGAAAATTAACCTTATAAGGACTTATTAAATTCATTCGAAAGATTATTTTATGCCATTTAATATTTGAAAATAGTTTCAAGCATATGGTATGTTCACCACGGCTGCTTCATACAAACCGCATTCTAGTGGTCCAATTTTCGACCAATTTTTCTAGGGGGCTGTATTAACATACATACTCGTATATCGCACATTACTCGAACAATGTTTTGCTCAAAAGCGTCAGTCGTTGCTGGTTTATCGGCATAAATTAGTGACTTGACGTAGCCCCACAGAAAATAATCCAATGGTGTCAATCGCATGATCTTGCCGGCTAATTGTCAGGTCCATTTCTTAAAATGACTCTATTGCTAAATTATTCTTATCATTGAAGCGATGTTTTTGTTGGTAGTATGGAGTGGATCACCATCCAGTTGGAACCACAGTTCTTCCCCATTGATGTCGCGCAAATTTGGGAACAAATAATCGTTGATCATCGCAAAAGACAACGGTCTTTTGACAGTAATTTGTGCTCCGGGCTCATGTTTGAAGAAATAAGGACCAATGATGCCACCGACATAAAATCCGTACCATACGGTATATCTTTCTGGATGCAATGGCTTCTGTTAAGGATTACCATCGCTCCAAATAAGGCAATTCTGCATGTTTAGGTAACCATTTAACTAAAAACGGGCCGTATCACTGACCAAAATTTTACGGTAAAAAACTGGGTCAACTGGCAGTCGATTTGAACCCGAAGCAAGAAATGGCTACGCGGCTTTAGCTCTTCTGCAAATTAGATCTTATACTCGTAAGCCTTAAGACGAAGATCTTTACGTAGAATATTCCAGATCGTGGATGGACAAAGGCCAAGTTGTTGCGAACGACGCCAAATTGATGAATGGGGGTCCTCTTCAACACAGGATGAATTGGATACGAAATTTTTCCATAATGTCATAAATAGTACATTCAGATGGCCGATGCTGTCTACCGTAAATTTTGCGAAGTGCTCTATGATTTCCGCGAGCAAAGCTTCGATTTTTGAAATAGACTCAACGCTTTGAAATCGTTGTTGTGGCGTCAAACTTCATGATGAAATGGTAAACTGTACTGAAAGTACACTTGCGGTCATAAAAACCGCACCACATCAAAATGATTGAAAAATTGTTAATAACTACGATAATAATTTTTATAATGAAATCAAATTTGTGTTGAGTACTCCGCAGTAGTTTATAAGTATTTCTATCTAATTTCCATCAGTTTATTGAATGTTTGAAAAAAGATATTAACAAAGAAAGAAAAATCAGTTAATTTTCTTATTTTTTTTAAATATTTTAATACAGTCATTGGTTAACAAAATCAAACGATATATTTCTTATGTATGTGCATATAAGATGTTTAGATATGCCACTTTTACCAAAAAATTATCAATATCGGGTTGCTCCTCCTTTGGCGGTTATAACCGCTTTTATTCTAGAAGGCATCGAGTTTACTAGAAGTTCAGTAATATCCCTTGAAATTTCAGTATTCCATACATGTTCCAGAACTTCATTTAGCTTTTTTTTTTACTCTCTGGTTTATGTTCAGCCACTTTACGTTTCATTACATGCCACAAGTGTTCCATTGGGTTTAAATCGAGCGAATTAGCTGGCCAGTCTAGTCTGGTAATTTCGAGGTCATCAAACGTTTTCTTGGGCTGAAAATTATTGAAAGACTTTAGTTACTTGTCTGTTTATTATTTATAAAGTAGACATCTAGAAGTTGATTTATAATACTTTACTTACGGATTTGGCGCGGTGGCATGGTGCAGAATCATCTTGAAAAATACACTTGTCAGTATACGAATGATGCTGTTCAATTGCTGGTACCAAAAACTCCCTTACTACTTCTCCATACTTTTGGGCGTTCATAGTTCCATTGCACTGTTAATGCAAGGGCCCAAAACGTAAAAATAAAAACATCCCCAAACCATCTGGCTTTGAGGAAACTTCACTGTTTTGACTATGCACTCGTCCTTGAACCTTTAACCTGCTGACCGTCGTACGTATGGCAAATTGTCGGCACACAACAAATTAAATTTATTTTCATCGGACCATATCACACATCGCCAATCATCCTGCGTCCAATCTTCGGAGAGGTTTTTTCGCTGGTCGTCTTCCATATAAACCTATCCCCCGTAGCCGTCGGCGTATGGTTTCGGCGCTTAGATCAACTTGATGAAATTCACTCAGCTCTGCTCTTATACGGACAGCACTTTTAAAGCGATCTTTCATGCTAATTCGTTGTAATACATTGTCCGTCTTCTGGGTTGTTTTACGTTTTCGTCCTGAGCCTTTTTTCCTTTCCAGTGGATCCAAATGTTCTTTTTCTTCATCAGTCGTATGATAGTTGAATGACAGCATCCTATTTTAACCGCAATCTCACGATAGCCAAGCCCTTCTTCGACTAAAGTCAACATTTGAACTTTTTCGTCCCGAGTCAGTTGATGATATTTACCAGACATTTCACTTGTTACCGTCACAACTCAATTCAAACTAGCGGCCGAACTCCGCTATGGAGAATATCCTTCATTAGTATGAGAAAAACCCTTACGATCTGATGTAATTAGGAATTTTTTGAGAACTCATTAGGTGGTGCGGTTTTTATGACCGCAAGTGTAAATGAAGCTTGGCAGCACAATGTGACAGTGATGCAAAAAAAAAAAAAAACAACACCCATTCTAGTTATTCATTCCGCAGTACTTAGTTGGCATTTTCCATTTTGCTTCATTCACTATTCATGCAAATTCGTTGAATTGCTCTACTTAAGTTAATTTTGATTTCATTTCGAAAAACAAAAATATATTGTTTCTAGTCCTTATATGCGAAAAATCATATCTTCGGAAAGCAAATATACGAGTACATAAATTGTATGATTGATTGGCATTGTTGAAGGCTGCATTAATGCGGGTACTTGCTAAAAACGTCACATACTATTAAATAGAATAAGAACTAGTGACGATGGAGGACAACTCGTTGACTTATAGTTAGAATAGGAGAGGTCTCAAGATGGATACTTGTGGTACGCATTTGAAACACAGTCTGAAATCTGATTTGAAGAAAATTCGTTTTTATAATTAATCGTTTAGTATTGTGTGATCGATGGTATCAGTGAGCACTAAGCACTTGGCCTGATATTTGTCTTACTTCTATTTTATATCGCCTATACACGTGCTGTTCGATCATGTTTACTTCCGCATGGTTTTTTTAGTTTTTATTTTTTTTTGTTTTAGTACTTCGAATATTATGGCCAAGAAAGAAAAATGGCAGCTAGCCGAATTTCATTATCTCCAGCTGAAGTGGATTTGATGGATAGTAAACACTCGACCGAGAATAGGCGAACTTTTATGGCTAAACATTTCAATGCGTCAGTCATAAACTAGTTTGTTATCAACGACGTTATCAGGGTGACTGTTTTTTTTTTTTCCTCACTCATTCCAATCTTCTTTAGGTTCTTCCACAATTCTTTTTCAGTTAATGATGCATTCAGGCTTTCAAAGTACTCGTAAAACGTTGTTTTAGCTTCGATTATTTGTAAATTACCTTGTTACGGATAACGCAATATTGTTCATGGTGCTATTTGATTCTAAAGAGCTTCGATCAGTCATACCATATACCTCATCGCAATTATTTATATGGTCAATTATTTATATTGTGTCTGCTCATTATTTCATGTCTTCATGTCTGTTTTGATTAATTGATTTTGCTAATATCTAAGAACATTCCCTCCAAATATTATGAAGGAATTCAATATAGGGGAAACTGGGGCACATTTGACACTTAATGTTTAAATGTCTGTAGTTGGTAAAATTATAGATGAATTCCAGTGATTTTTTTTTATATGATGCATTGACTATTCTAGATAAGACTCACAGATACATTTTACGTTTACGAACATAACAACTTCATCATTTTTTTTAAAATGAAGCGGGAAGTTGAGGCTGCATTTGTGGATTGTGGCAGTTTGAATTTGATTGCACTCCTTAACGTCAAAGAAATATCTTCAACGGCTGGTTTAGTAAAAAGCCAACCTACCAATGATGCTTTTCGTAGATAGTTAACAGTGTAAGCAGAATCGCTGGTGGACTGTTGGAATTTCCCCCGCATAAGAAAATGGCTTCTTAGCATGTGTTTAGGTGTGCTAAATCGTGATATGGGTCTTACGGCCTCAGGTGTTAGAGATGGGATTGGAGATTTAACAGTTGTAGGTGTGTTTAAAGGCGTATTAATGTTGCTTTGAGTGGCCAGAACAGATGCGACTAAGCTTTCTTCAGCTGGCAAAGTGTCCACTAAAAATGCATCATCTCCGAAAATGATGAGGGATTTATTCCAGTTGCTTGAAAGCCATTTAATACGAGGGTAGTCTGAAAAGTTTCCGACCGCAACGTAAAGATAGCGACGCTCGTCAGTAAAAGCTAGTGAATGCTAGTTACTTACCGAAGTTTCAGTCATTTTGGACACGCAGTTTTTAGTTGACAGTCGTTTGAGTGAGTCGATGTGAGTGTTTTTTGTGAAAATGGAAAAAATTGAGTATCGAGCTGATGAACGTTCGGAACGTCCAAGAACTGCAACCACTGACAACAACATTGCTAAAGCTTACCAAATGGTGTTAGACGACCGCCGTATTAAAGTGAGTCCAAAGAACATTTTTGTTTGTTACATATTAAATCAAGATTTAGACATGAGAAAGTTGTCCGCGCGTTGGGTGCCGCATTTACTTACATTAGACCAAAAACGTGTTCGAATGAATATTTCCACCACTCTGTAGGCGCAGTTAGGCGCAATAAATGTAGATGAAACTTGGATACACCATTATACGCCCGAAACAAAAATTCAGTCAAAACAGTGGACTGCAAAGGGCGAGCCGGCTACAAAAAAAGGAAAAGCTGTTTTTTCAGCTGGGAAAGTGATTGCGACTGTTTTTTGGGATAGTAAAGGAATTATCTTAATCGATTATCTTCAAAAAGGAAAAACCATTACAGGACCATACTACGCATCATTACTTGCCAAGCTGAAGGCAAAAATTGCGGAAAAACGACCACATTTGCAGAAAAAGAAAATCCTGTTTCACCAAGACAACGCACCGTCTCACACCTCAGCGGTTGCCATGGCGAAAATCCATGAATTACGGTTTGAACTGCTTGACCATCCGCCTTATTCACCAAATCTAGCGCCAAGCGATTTCTTTTCGTTCCCTCATCTAAAAACTGCGCTCGGAGGACACAGATTTTCGTCAAATGAGGAGGCAATTACCCTCGTGAACAATTATTTTGCAGAGAAAGACGTCAAGTACTATTTGGACGGGTTAGAGAGATGGGAGCATCGCTGGGAGAAGTGTGTAGAGTTACAAGGAGACTATGTAGAAAAATAAAAAAAAATTAGAGAAAAAATGTCTTGTATCATTTGTCGGTCAGAAACTTTTCAGACAACCCTCGTATATTTCTTGAAGAGAAAGCCATTTGAAATGGAAGGTTGGTCAGTTTTGCGACGTCGTAAATTGTTACCTGCTTTACATGCTTGGTGCTTAAAAAAATCATGAAATGCCTTCTTACAGAAGCGTTTGAATGGCCCGAAAACTGAAATGTCCAATGGCTGAAGTCGATGTGACGTGGGTTATTGAAAAGATAGTAAAATATGGTAATTCCATTATCACGACAGAAGTCAATGCTTGGAAGACTGCAGTGTGATGCATGGTTACCAAGGATAATCAAAATTGGTCGTTCCTTTGAACAATTGGTGAAGTGTTGGATATCTGTTAGGAGATCGACGAAGAGTTTAGAAATCATCCATCCAGATTTCGAATTTAAAATAAGCGATCCAGGAAAGCAACCATTTGAAAGTCGTTCGTTAAGGCGGATGCAAGGGAACCCATATGCTGGTGGCAAACGATTTCCACAGGCATTCACTATGCCCACCATTGTAACCAAACAGCCAGGTTCGGCTGATACTGCCTGAGCGGCAGCACGCTGACCCTTTGCGGCGAGGACCTGGTAGATATCTGCAGAAATAATAAATATATATTGAATATGCATTAATGGTTTCTAGTTTTACCTTCGGTGAATCCATGTCTGTTGTTATTCTCGTCTCATCTAAGTTGTAAATACCCTTAGTGTCAAATGGATATTGCGCATAAATTTATCGAAGGTTTCGAAAGAAGTTATCAACGGCTAATTTTGTAAAGCCTTTGAGTCTGGCTAGGCTCATATTTTCGGGTTTACGTAGCGAGGGTTCAGGATTTCGTTTTAAAAATCCGTTAAGCCAATCGTCTCAAGCTTTTTTTTGAAATTTCCCAACTTGGTGGGCAGGTAACGTTGTTAGCCTTGATAAAGTAATACACAAATTTCTTAAAAGTATCGTTTGGCATGCCGTATGCACTTTAAAAGAGCACTTTTTCATATATACTACCAGTCATCATCAACGCTTTTTTTTTTATTAATGTTTTGTTTTCACAAAACTGGCTTGAAAATATTGACATTCTAAGAACAGTGCTATCATAATATTATTTCACAATAAAAAAAACTCTTTTGTTTTATTCACAAATCTCTTACGTACCGGCGGTCAAAAATTACATGAAAAATCCAGAAATAACAAAAACACGTGTTACTTTAAGAAGAGTTGAAGCAAAACTGAGAAAGTTCATAACGTTTCTTTATATTAAATGCGGCTTCGTTCGCCATCCCAACTTTTCTTCTTAAAGGCTGCGTTCATACCGAAACTCGTAAAGTCAAATGTGCCCCGGTGTCAAATGTGGGGCAGTTTACCCTAATGGGTGATTTTGTAAGCGTTTGGTGTTTAATTGTCAAAAAAAAAACACAGGAAAATTGTAAAGGTGTATACAATTTTTATTTGAGTTGATAAATCAATGATTTATGTACTAAATGTACTGCCACGACTATGTTTTAAGTGGTTAATACGGACGGAGAGTCTAATTTTGAATCACTTTTTTGAGCACATTGGCTGGTATCTCGCAAATAACATGTGGTTCCAGCAAGACGGCCACACATCACCCGAATCCATGGACCAATTGAGAAATGAGTTCGATGAGCAATTTATCCCTCGTTTTGGACCGGTCAAGTGGCCGGCTAGATCGTGCGTTTTGAAGCCTTTAAACTATTTTTTATTGGGATACGTCAAATCAAATCTATGCCGATAAACCAGCGTCAATTGCAGCCTTGGAAGATAACATTTCTAAATGTTTATTTTGCTTTTTAAATTCCGCTTTCGTTTTTATTTTAGAAGTTTACCGACGACAAAAATATATATAAATTATAATTTTTTTCGTTGGACTGTTTCAGATCAAAATAAAACTGTCTAGAACGCCCACCAGTTGCGTTGTAAAAAAGAAGCTTACTATTCTTGAAATATATACAAATATGTATGTTATACTCTAACAAATTTTCTATGGAAAACATTTACCTATTTCTCATAAAAAATTCACAAAAAAAATTTTCTTTTAAATTGAAGCATTGCAAGGATTACGTCTCAAAATTACCCCCTAGAGTTGGTCTATAATGATTTTAACTGAGGCCGGTTTCGGTTGGTGTTATTTGGTTTGAATGGCGATATTTGAATCACATAGTTATCGATTGATTTTAAGAAGTAAACACAAACATCCTTGCTGAAACTTTGTTGCAAAGAATAAACATTGTATTAGCTTGAACTTATCTTCTACATTGTTTTTTATAATAATGAAGAACTTACACGCTGATAAATTGTTGACGCATTATTTTTTGGAACCCCGCCATATCTTATTGATTTACAGACTTCTGTTTTTCTATGTCCGGTGCAATTGGCCTTGATAAGATCGTTCTAGTTAGTTGTCCCTAATATTGACAAAATAAAAAGCAAGTTCCTCAAAATAAAATACGCTTAAAAAAAACATGTCTAAAACATTACAAGATTGCGCAATATCACGTACTGCGACTTGAAATTCGTCAGGGCTATGTATAAGTATGCGAGTATGTGTAACAAGTGCGGAATATCGGCGTTCTATTGAAGCAATTGCCAGAAATTTGAATTAGTTCGGGTTTTATCGATTTGTGAACATTTTATTGCAATATACTCGTACATACAGTGTGTTCTAGAAAAACGTGCGTTAAAATACTTCTTTTACTTTACTCATATTGTTTTCATTTTCTCAGTATATTTCCATACTTCGACAGTATAACATCATTACAAAATGAGTGCTGCTTTTAAAAAGCGTTTCCAAAGGGTTTTTTTAGGAACTCACCCAAAAGCGTCCCAAAAGTGTATTAAGTCGGTAGCAGAATATTTAAAAACATCTGTGGCATTTGAGAGAAAATGGATAAAGAGTTCGATGATGGGTTAGGTAGAGGGACCAAAGCAAGCACATCCAGTAAGGACAATAAAGTAACATGTGAATTGTTTCGGAAAAATTCCACAATTAGTTTGAAAAATTGTCCAGAAATGGAATTAAAGTGTCCATTAACACAATACGACTCCATTGGCAGAATCTTGCATCGAAAACAGGAGTACCAAACCTAAACTGCTACTGACCCAAAAACATATTGAGAATAGGCTAAGTTGGGCAACGTAGAACTTAGACCGGAATAGCAACATCATATTTACAGATGAGTCATCTTTTTTTTGGTAGAAAGCCCGTACGAAAAAAGATGAAAACTTTCTTCAACGCCGCACCGCAAAACATCCAATAAAAGTTCATGTTTATGGATGCTTCTCGGTCAAAGGCATATCATGCATTCATAGTAAAGCTATACCAGAAAGGTTTGCTAAAGTCATTGTATGAACTAAACAACGACTGCATTTTGCAAGAGCATAATGATCCAAAACATCGGAGTCGCCTCTGCATGCGTTGGAAAGAGGAAAATGGTATAGAGACGTTAGATTGACTGTCCCAATCGAATTCAATAGAAAATATGTGGTATCTAATGAAGCAATAGCCACGATAAAACAACCTGCGCGGATTTTGAAGCAAATTTGGAGAAGCTTAAGTTTAGAATATGTGCAAAAATTAAATAAAAATTGCACTAAACGATGCCAATCAATTATAAATATTAATGGTGACTGGGATAGCTACTAATATAATTGCGCAATTTTTTTTTGATATATGTACATATGCTTTAATGAAAAAAATATGATTTAATAAAATTTTTCATTGGTTTTTTATACGCACATTTTTATTGAACACACTGTTTGTATTCCAAGCTTGTAATGTACAATATTTACATTTTCCCAGATTTATTTAGATAGGGTAGTGTTTAATTTTTCTTCATGGAAATATTTTTTCAGTAAAAAAATATTAATTACGTCTTGAGGTAACTCGTGGTTCAAATACAAGTTTTTTTTTTTAATTATATTTTATTTTGACACAGACAGCTCTTTCCTGTTCGAAATTTTGACTGTCAGTAAGTATCATACGAGTACCTCCGCAGAACGAAATGAGTTGCTTTACGCTTGAACAACGTTGGGAAATATTGCAAACTTATTTCAAAAGTGAGTGCTGTGTTACCCAAACAGTGCATTTATTAAAAAAAAATTTTTGGCCGAAATGAAGCACCCACCGCACTTTCTGTACGCAAATTTGTGCAAAAAGTCGTGAGACTGGCTTTTTGCAGACAACACACTCACGGTACGTCCCGACGAGAATGCGGCTGCTGTGGCCGAAAGTGTTCGGCTCACTTCAGGAACATCGATCAACAACTCAACATTTCACACAACAGCTTGATGAGAATTTTACACAAAGACCTCGGATCCAATTGACTCAGCAATTGAAGGCAAACTGCCGTCCGCTTCGTTATCGCTTCTCAGTTTGGGCCTTACAACAGCTCGCATTTGACCGGGAAATTATTTTTCTAACGAAACTCATTTTCATCTCGGCGGCTTTGTTAACAAACAAAATTGCCGCATCTAGGGATAGGAAAACACACACGTGATTGTCGAGAAGCCAATGCATCTGTAGAGAGTAACAGTTTGGTGCGGATTTTGGGGTTGTGTCATCATGATCGCTACAGAGTCATGACTACCGAATTTTTGTGGTCTGAAATTGAAGACATGGACTTGGACGTTCTTTGGTTTCACACGATGCATGGCGCGCTATGCCACAGCGGCCTTGGCGATTTGACCCCCTTAGACCTTTTTTTTTGTGCGGAGAAATCCAGAAATGATTCAAGCCCTTAAGGCGAATATGGCCCAAATCATTCGTGGATAGAGCCAGAAACAGCCAACAAGGCTTTGGAAAACAGCTGAGGCAGCCACTTGAATGAAATCGTATTCCATAACTAATAGGAATGTTCGCTAAAGCCAGAATATACCGAAAATAATTAGATTTTTGTTCATTTTATTTTATTTTTAAAAAGAAACTTTTATTTAGACCATCCTGTAGATACATTTAAATAGAATTCATGCAAAAAACTGAGATCGTTGCTATTGTGATACATTGGCAAATCGGACCATAGATTCAGAAAGCCAGACAAGAAAAATTACTCTTCTGGCCATAAAATAAATAAAGAAGCCCAATGGGTATGTTTGGCAAATCCTACTCAAGAGGGCCATAGCCTAAACTTCGGCCAACTCTAAAAATCAGAAACTTCTCTGACATCATCATCTTATTTTTGGCGGGCATTGACAAAGCAACAAATTGTAGGTCCTCTGTCACTGTCCACAAAATGACAAAACGAAGTGTGGACTGGGGCTTCGTCCACCCCGGACTGTCGCGCCAACCATTTATTTATTTATTTTTTTGGAACAAAAAACAATTACTTAAACATCAACGCCAAAATTACGTTATTCCACGATTGCCAACTGACAATGCGCGTCGAGACATCATAGGTATAAATAGAGGAGCCAAAACCGACTACATGTCGAAACTACCACCGACTGAGAACATCGACATTGTGTCATACTATATGGGAAGAACCGTTAAAAGCTATTGGCACTGTGACCGGCTACTTTCGGATCTCCTGACATAAATACTGTTAGGATTTGCCGTCCAGATCCTCATTCGAGAGTGTAATATAAGTACCCCCTTGTAGCCAATTCTGTAAGCCCAGAGAATGAATTTTATGTTTTGTAAGATGTATTTCTATGAAAAACTCTTCAAAATGTGTTTTTATTTTTTGCTAACATCTTTTGAAGTCTCTCTGCCTATTGTGTCTATGGTATAATCAATTTATGTGGATCTGCTTGTTTTTGTTTTTTGTTTTTATTTGGTAAAAATTAAGGGTATTACAAAATAAAGGGCTGCATAGCACTGTTGGTTTTATAAGGCTGTTTTAAATTTACGAGTATGTGCATATGTATAATACATAAATCGTCACACAAAAATTGAGAACTTCGAAGCATGTTTAAGATTGGCAATTTATTCACCCATAAATAATACTGTCATTTGGAACTTGATGGTTATTCAGCGGTAATGCAGATCTTTGACAGCGATTATTTCAGGTGCGCCTAATATATGGCATGTTATGCAAAATATGTTTGGAAAAATATTCAATAAACCAATCTTTTTTCGTCGTAAAATTTGGAAAAACAGGCTATGTGACATATAAGCACAAGCCAGGGCCAGAACACACGTGAAGATTAGCAGAAAACATTGCTTCTATAGGAAAATGTGTTGAAAACACTGTCAAATTGAGCTGTCATCCTCAATTCGACACCGCGTGTTCAAAAAACTGAACCTACAGTTTTGTGCAAATTAATCTGAACAAACACTTTTTTTTTCAAAAGCTAGTATTATTTATTTAAAAAAAAAATAAGTAATGAATTATTAAAATTTAATATATAATGTGTCCACCTTTGGCTTTTAGCACCATTTTAACTCGTTTTGGCATGGATTCCCCCAGTTTTTGACAGACAACGATTTTTGGATCCCGGTGCCACATTTGAACAACTGACTCAATCAGCTTCGTTTTGGTCGTACAATCCATTTTTCTCAGCCTGGTTTTGCATATAGCCCATCAATTTTCGATTTGATTAAAGTCTGTCGAGTTGCCAGGCCAATCCAATGACGTAATACCAAGCTCAACGAAAAATTGTTTGACTTTTTTTGACGTATGACACGGGGCCAAATCTTATTGGAAAATTGGGGTTTCTGCATTCAGTTTCGACAGCTCAGGCATCAGACATCTATTCAGTAATTCAATATATTTGTCACTGTTCATCATCCCTGTTATTGGAACTAACGATCCTGTCCCAAAATAAGAGAAACAACCCCAACACATTAGATTTACAGGGTGTTTCATTGTCTGTTGGATATGGGCTGTTGAAAGTGGCTCACCATCGGACCCACGAATATATTGATGTTTCGTAAACTGCACGAAAAAATTACTCCCGTCCGAAAAAAGCACCTTTTCCCATTCATTCACTGTCCATTCTTTATATTTTCGAGCCCAAGTCATTCTCTTCTTTTTCATAGCAACAGTCAGGAGTTGTTTCTTCACAGGTTTCCGTGCTTTTCGTCCAACCTCTAGAAGAGGTCGCCGAACTGTTGAGACATCCACGAATGTTCCTGCACCCGCAAGATCTTTTTGTACGTCGTTACTGCTTTTACTTGGATTAATCCGACTGTTCTTATAAGAACAGGGTCTTCTTTCTTGGTGGGTTTTCGTTTTCGTCCACATTTCCCTGCTCGTTGCTGTAAAATCAACCCGGTTTCTTCATGGCGTTTAACGATGTTGTTAACTGACCCTAACGGTATTTCACACTCGTCCACTATCTGTCTCTGAGTTTCAGATTTTGACAAATTTTGTGTGTAGAAAAAAAATGAGGGCTCCGATTGAATTACGCCTGAGATGTCCAAATAACCTATTCGTCAGTTCTACATGCACTCCAACCATATAACCATAGCCCAAAGTGTTAGGGGGATTGGCCACTCAAGAGGCTGTAAAAATTGGCTTTTTTGTGATTTTTTTTTTCAAGGAAAATATAAAATAAATCGAGTTTGCAAAGGTAGAAGTTTATTGTACATATCTATTTAAAAATGGCGGCTGTGCAGCGTTTCTCAGATGACCTGGCTTTTTTGGAAGGGTCTACGGCCGTACCAACAGCTCCTGTAAATTTTGAATTATGATGAGTTACTAAAAAATTCTTTTTTATTGTACATAGCAACAGCTAGAGAAGTACGTAGGATTTTTTTTTTTGATATATTGATTTTTGGCCGAATGGCGCACTTCCAAATTCGCAGAAAAATCGCTAGAAAATTATTACGAGTAGTAACCAATGAACTTATTAGTAACCAAGATCTAGTTAAAATTTGAAGTGAATTGATTGAAAATTTGTCAAATTATGGGTTCGGCCTACTTGAAAAATGCAGTTTTGAGATAAACGCGTTTAAAAGGTTAAGTTATAAAAAGTCGCGATGTCTGCATCATATAATTGGGCTTCTGGATTAGTGTCCTGCTCTTCCATTTCTTTTCTATTAGATTTTAATGCGATCCTCCACTCTTTTGTAGATTCAGACAGCGATCTTTCTGATAGCTTTATGCGCTCTTTGTCAATCTCCAAGCACAGTTCGTAGCTGTTCGGGCCGATTTCTAAATCCATCGCTTTCATTATGTGCAAAATTGAAGCAAAGCCGTTATTATACACGCAAACTGCAATATCCATAGCTATATCCAACAGGCAATAGAGTTTTATCACTAGAAATGGATTTTGGGGCCAATGCCCATACAGTCGCATTAAAACTTTTATTACAGTTTCGATTATAACCGCCGATGCATCGAGTAAGAAGATTATCTCTGGTCAATTCTTCGTAGACTGGCTTGATAGCTTCGTACACTTCAATTGGAAGAGCTGGCTTACGTTTGTATTCAGCCAAGCTATTGTGTTTGTACTTTTAGTCTTTTGCAATTAGCACCGTGCCTCTCCGATGGGACATTTATTGTGCTGCGGTTTTGCATCAGTAGATAATTTATGATCGAGTGTAGCCCATATACTGTTTCTTAGGTTTACAACTGAATCCCAGTTTCTACGAATAGTCTATTAGTTTTCCCGTCAATTTGCCCCTTCCATCGAGTCCTTTTGTATTATTTTTCAAATTACGTAGGCGTGTACCAACTCGCTTTTGAACGTGATCAATACACTCTTTCTTTAGTACTGTGGCAAGCTCATAGGGCTTAACAACAGTAATGCCTTTAAAAGTCTTAGAATCACCGTCACCAATACAGGGGGTTCCAGGTTAGCAGTATAATCCTTTAAGGGCATATTCCCTGACGAAAAATGGCTTTTACTACAAAATCTGTTGATCGTACGTAAAAAAGTTTCTAAACATAATTTTTAGGAAATTTTGTAAGGATAAAAATTTTAGAAAATTTATTAAGTAAAAATTTTAAGAAAAATGCATTTTAAGTAAAAAAATGTATGCGCTACTAAATTATCTTCCAAAATGTCCAAAACTATTTTTGTACCTGTACTAGTGTAGAAATTATAGCGTTTAAAGTAGTTACACCTCCAAATTAGAGTTCACCCACTTTGGTGGGCTGTAACTTGAAATGGAGTGAGAATAGACCCCCCTGCTATACAATTTCTTGTTCGGCGGAACTTCGGGATTATACTGCTAAACTGGGACACTCTGTATAATAAGTGTATTTTATCTGGTGCAAAGTTTCGGATCTCAACAACTGCATCGACCTCCATTTTTTCCGCTGATCCATCTTGATTCACATCGCGCTTATCTTTATGATTTTGTCCACATTCCTTATATTCTGCGGTATCTTCTTTATTCTTCTACACACACGCCTTACAGTATTTTGTTTTCACTGCACAGTCTATAATTTTTGCATTGTAATTGCCAGTAAGAGTCACTGCCCCAAAGAAGGATGTAACCCCACGGAACCATTGCCTGATACCATAATTCCATTTTCTCCTTTTTCAGTAGAAATAATTGTCTCATCTTTCGCTGTTTTCATCATACTGTTTTTACAAACTATTTTGACAACCTTATCATAGAAAAAGTGAAACGTAGGCCGAGGTAATTCCATGAATGTACAAAAATTTTTTATTCCGTGCAAACCAATTCGAAGTAATCGTATGGAAATTTCAATCCTACGGTTTATTTCATAGTCTCTTTCAATAAATGGACTACTAGCTATCTCAGTCCGTACACATTTTTCACAGGGCACTACTATCCCAAACCGCGCTTACCACTTTCCGTAAATTTCACTTGCGATTTGCACACTTTAAAAACGACAACGTTTGAAATAGCTGAAAAAACTGCACTAAAGTTTATCATACGATAACCAAAACTTGGATTCACTTCAATATCGTACATACGAGTATCTTCCGATTGCTTAAATTTTTTTTTCGGATGTACTAGCATTCGTTCATTTCAAATGGTGCCTCGAACTCGTGTCGATTCAGCGGTCTTCTTTCAGATTTTTTCGGTCTCTTGCTGTATGTACGTCCCTTTTTATAAAAAAGATAAAAAACAAATGTTCCTCAAATACCGTCCTTCTCGAATGTTTCACTGTAGGAAACTGACTGAAACCGACGTCTCTAAAGACGAAACAAGCAATAGTCTGAACACGTGGCAAATAGCTTCAAAAACTTCTACCGCATAGGTACCTATTCTAGTCCCTCGTTTCGGTCACAAGAGGCTCGCTGCCTACCTGTCGGGCTTGCTCTATACTTTGAAAAACAAGTACTTCGAGATACTTCCCGGCCATAACCTTTTGTGATATCATTTTTGATGTCCTAAGGGACCATTGAAAGCAATAAAAAAAAATCACTTTCAAATCCTAGAGTGGCCTACCCCTTTAAGCTCCTTCACGGATCCAAAATTCGTTTCACTACACATTTCCTGGATACTCAAATTCAAGATATCGGAATATGCATAGTGGGCAAGGGCAATATGTACATATATTGGGCTGTTCAAACAGTCATTGAGTTTTTTTCATTTGATTTCCATGCGTTTATTTAAGATACGTAAACAATATTAATCAATGATATATCGGCCGTTTTGTGCGATGACCTCCTGCCATCTCTCGAACAACTTCATAATACCACGTTCATAAAACTTCCCATCTTTCTCAGCGAAAAACTTTTCAAGATGCTGTTTGCTTCAGAAGCAAACGTTCTACCATTCAAGGAGTTTTGCAAGAAGTGAAATAGGTGGAAGCCTGATGGCGCAAGATCTGGGCTGGGCTATATAGTGGATGTGGCAACACATCCCAACCAAGCTGCACCAATTTTTGCCGAGTGAACAAACTTGTGTGTGGTCTCGCATTGTCGTGGTGAAATACCACACCCTTACGATTGATCAGCTTGGGACGTTTCTGTGCGATGTCGTCACGTAATTTCTGTAGCTGCTCACAGTAGACATAGGAATTAATCGTTTTGTTCTTTGGAAGCAGCCCCTTCTTTTGGCAGATGTCCCCCTTTGCTGGCCTTTCCGATGCTTCATCTCGCATATTGTAACTTTTTTTTTGGCTAACATTATTGTAGACAATCCATTTTTCGTCGTCTGTGGTCATACGCTTGAAAAATTAATTTTCTTTGTATTTGATGGTACGGTACCCAAATATCGAGCTTCTTTACGAAGCCAAGGCATTTCAAATGGCCATGAACGCTTCCAATGGATACTTTTAGAGCGTTAGCAAGTCCCCGAACTGATAAATACTTATATTATTTGCTTTGCACTCATGCTTTGATTTTATCGTCGTCAATCTCGGAGGCCTATCGGAGCGATGAGCGCCTTCAACTGAAAAATTACCATCATGGAATCGGATGATCCAGTTCTGCCACTGGCATTTTTCGACAGCATTCCTGCCGCAAATTTTACGAAACTTTTTCCTTGCCCCAGTTGCTTTCTTCCCTTTTTTGAAGTATTAAAATAAAGCGAAATATATAAATATCTGTACCCCTCTGACATCCAGTAGCATTTTTGGAGTGTCGGCCAAGCTTAAGATTGCATGTGAAATTTTACCCTAATGGGAGATTAGTGCAGTTTAGAATTTTTAAAAAATTATTTTTTTTTTATATTGTTTTGTGAAATAAAAAAGAAAAAAAAAAGGTACAACGGTATAAGTGCGCGCCTTGAAATAACGTTTTTCCAAACGGCCAACAGTTATTCTTCGGATCTATCACAATTTAGGCAAATAATCAATAATAAAAATTTGACAAGAAAAAAAACCTGAATTAATTGATTTTTTCACGATTTTTTTTAAATCGATTCTGAGATTAACTCTCGGCAGTGAAACCAGAACTTTTTTGAGGACTCGACTTGCAGATCCTCTACAAATTAAAAAAAAAAAGGATTTTTTTCTGGTACAGTGAACTCTCGATAATTCAAACCCCCATAGTTCGAAAACCTCTATAAATGGAAGCATTTTCTCAGTTCCATGAAAAACCTCTGTTAATCGAAGAAAACCTACGCAATTTGTCCCTTTCGTTAATTCGAATTTACTGTTGTGCAAAATAATTCGAAAATGCTGGCTTTTTTATCTCTATAAGTCGAAGTCAGGTCTATTTGTTTTTTTTTTCAACTGTTAATTGAAATGCATATTTGACGAAAGGAGCCCATGAAACAAATGCTTGAGAGATGCCTGTGCCCTTTTATTCATTGAACGGAAAGGTGTGCAGATGGTTGGCAGCAGAGTTTGAAATTTTTCCGTTTTGCAAGACTCAATCAAATTGGACTAGTGGTACTTTAACGGTATTTTAATCCCTTTTCAAATCTTTATTTCTTTCTTCTTATCTTGATTATTTTACCCATGACGCAATATAGAAATGAGTTCCAAAAAGTACAAGTGTTTGCCTATCTCTGAGAAGAGGAAAATTGCCCAGACCATAGAAGAGGGGCAGAAGAAAAAAGACGTAGCGGCACGTTACGGAATTCCATCCTCTACTCTGTCAACGATTTTAAAGCAGAAAGATAAAATTGTCGCAAGCTTGAAGAAAGCTTGCTAAAATTATTGACGCAATGTAGGCATAAAAATATTCCTGTCTTATGTTAAAAGAAAAATCAAAATCTTTTTCACTTCGTTTGGGGATTATGGATTTTAAAGCTAGTGAGGGATGGTTGGAAAAATTTAAAAAACGTCACAACATCGTGTTTCGGAAAATCTGCGGTGACAGTGCAAGAGTTGATGACGGTATTTGTTCAGATTAGAAAAATGAACTAGACGGACTGTTGGAAGGCTATGAACCCCAAAATGTTTTTAACGCTGATGAGACAGGACTATTTTTTAAATGTCTTCCAGATCGTACAATGTCGTTTAAAAATGAAAAATGTCACAAGGGAAAAAACCGCAAAGAGCGAATCACATTATTGTTAGGTGCGAATATGGATGGGTCCCCAAAATTGAAACCGTTGATGATAAGAAAATATGCAAAATCGTGATGTTTTAAGAACATAAAATCATTTCCGATGTTATCGTTCAAATAAAAAAGCATGGATGACGACTGAACTATTTAGGGAATGACTAACTAGTCTCGATGTGGAAATGAAAAAGCAGAAAATCCTTTTGTTCATTGATAACTGCACTGCTCACAGTGACATTTCATCTCTCACCAACGTCAAAATACAATTTTTTCCAGCGAATACAACTTCCAAGCTTCAACCACTTGGCCAAGGCATTATCAATAACTTCAAGACGCTGTACCGTAAGGAAATGGCTTCAAGAATGTTAGATTGTATAGGAAAAGGGAATAAGTCCAACATACCAGTGCTGCTTGCAATGAAAATGGCTGATAAAGCTTGCAAGAATGTTACCAAAAGTAAAATTCGCACATGTTTTCGAACTTGTGGCTTTCTCCAGAAAGAATCATAAGAAGCTCAGGTTGAAGAAGACCAGGAAATCGATTTTATACAGGTCGGATGGAATCTCCTACCTCATTCCGAAGAAATCCCAGTCTCATTCCAAGAGTTCGTCCACTTTAATGATAACTTAGCAGTCACTGGAGCCCTAACGGACGCAGACATACCATCTGGGTAAGCAAACTCGGATCATTATGAAGATGAGGGCGGGGAACCAGTTCTGTCCGTAACTTCAAAGGAAGCGCAATTATCACTTGAAAAACTATGCAAATTTTTCGAGAGGCAGATATCGACGGAAACGTTTTTTTAGCTTTCAACACGATCGAAAACATCCTGAACCGAGCTCGTTTGCAGCTGCTAACTCAGAAAAAAATTACAGATTTTTGCATATAATATGTTTTAAAAATATATAATTTCCTTACTCTACGGACCATTATTGAAATGTAAACATATACATATGTACATACCTACGAGTAATAAAAATTTCGATTAGAGTAAATACTTTTTTTTTCTGAAACCCCCATAATTCGAAAACCTCTGCAATTCGAAGTTTTTCCTTGGTCCGATGCAATTCGAATTATCGAGAGTTTACTGTAATATGAAATAATAAAATAATGTTTAAAAAAAAGTCTTATAATAATGTCTAATAAAGGAGCTGAGGAAAAAATTCGTAAATATCTGTAATAGTCCCTTAAGCTTTTCTGACATTTTCAACAGCTCCCGTGGCCTACTTTAAGCAACTCTATTATCGATTTTAAATGGCTTCCAAGCTCGTAACGCATAAACAATATTTTACCTGAAGTTTACTCCTAATTGCGGGAAATTTCTCAATTATTATTCAAACAGATTGTTTCATATCTCGTTCAAATTGATTTGCTAATTAGTTTCATAAATCTTTGCAGTAACTTCGTAGGAAAAAACCAGATAGGTCAAGTTCGGGTAACCTTGAAGCCATACGAAATGCGTAGTTTTGCGAAACAATTTGGTGTACAATTCTGGGTTTAAGGCTGCAATAACTTCTATGGTGAATCCATTATAGTTAAAAATATTCCTTTTTGCGCAGTTCTGAGGAATAATTATTACTGACCACTACAATGAGACCGTTTTTCTTGTAAATATAAAATATGATAATGCCCTTTGAAGCAACTAATAGCGATGAATCTGTTCATCTTACGACTGAAATTCACCTTAGTAATCTAGATGTTCTTCTGTGCCATGTAAGACATTTTTAAAAAATTAACAATTAATTCTTACCAACCATAAAAGCGTTCAGAAGGAAAAAAAAACCATTGTCCGAAGCGTAGAATCCTATCAGAACATTGCTCGCTAAGCTGAAAAGGAAATCAAACTGATTGCGAATGAGAAGTGCTTGTCACGCCAATAAGATAATTATAGTAGAATTGCCATAGTAGAAGTCCAAGTCAAGGGTTGAAGATCCAATCCTCCATTAGACAAATAAATTAATTTTCTCTTTCTTACTGAAACTGAAACTAAAAAATTGGGAAAATATTCAAAAATGCAGAGGTAAATCTCCAAAAGTCGAAGGAAATTTATCAATACACTGCATATAAGTACAAACTAAATATCAACTATAAAGAAAGCATGGAAATAATTGTTAAGCAAACAGTAAAATGAAATGTCCTCATTTACCCCTGCGACCACCATAACAGATAAGAGAGCCATTGATGATAATAATGTGTATTTTATGATATTTCTACATTTCTAATACACATATCATATTCATTATGTATATATTGTAATGTAATCACCAACTGAAAATTAGAATTGTTTTTTTTTTCTAATCTTAGTTATAATTGTTATGTCTGACGTCGGCACATAAACAGTATCTGCCATTAAAATCACAGCCAGGCAAGTAATACACATTTCATTCTCAGACTTTAAAAAGTGCCTGATTACAAATATTCATTGCAATAGTGGTCAAGGTCAGAGAGTTTATAATGAAATTAAAAAATAAAATGAAACACTGATATGGATTTTTTGATGTCGGGGGTATTGAAGTGTGGTGTTCTACGAGGTGGTTCCAAGGTACTCGTATCATGCCTTTCTGTGTCAATTTTTATTGATA
Source organism: Volucella zonaria (assembly GCA_963966105.1). Taxonomy (NCBI): domain Eukaryota; kingdom Metazoa; phylum Arthropoda; class Insecta; order Diptera; family Syrphidae; genus Volucella; species Volucella zonaria. The sequence continues at coordinate 52,056,311 of OZ014533.1, read as the reverse complement.
AGATTTCAAAAGCAAATCTTCACTGTTGCACAACTGCGTTAAAAATATTGTGCATAGCAAAGCTTTGTAACTGAAAGCAAATAAATCGTTTTGCTTTACCTTATTAAAAAGTTATTAATTTAGAGAGAATTTATGTCATCAATACGAGTAAAGTCTCCATCAGTAGTAATAGTTGTGATTTTGTTAAAAGATAATTCCAAAATTTTACGAAATTTACAATAAAAAAAAATCTAAGTCATGAACTTTTAAAATTATTGGCATTCAAAAAAAAAAATCGAGAAATCTGACATCCTGTGACGATCTTTCAAGTACTGTGACCCCAAATCTTTGCTTTTCTTCAATTTTTTTTTGGCCACGTAACTCTGAGTAACGCGTCTGTAAAGTACGGTCCAACATTGAAACATAACTATGTCGGTTTTAACTAAAATATTGCTTTTTTGTTCATCCATGTATCTGAAAATCATTAATCACCCAACTTGAACTGACTGTACTGACAAAAAAATTTGCTATGCCATTTTGGCAAGTAACTTTAAAAGATGGAGTATTTCACTTCACCTTAGCTCAGGCGCCAGTTAATAATTATTTAATGTTGTATTTATAAAAAAAAGAACAACATTTTATTTTTTACACCATGGAGCCGGACTTTAGTCTGACAGATGTAAATTAAACTCTGAATAAACTTAATCCAATAGCAATTATTTATACCTTCTTGGATGATTTCCGCCAGACGCCTAGTCAGCAGCTTGTGTTCAGCTCAGGTAAATTGGTTGATATTGACTTCGCATGAATTTTGTTACACGCGCACTCAATTGGATTGTGAGAATAGTACATCGTGGGAAAAAGGTGGATGAATGTTTATCGTGTTAACATATGTAGGTAGTATTGTAGTTAGCTTTTCCATGTATTCATTTGTCGCATCCTTAAAAAATTCATATGGTATGCGGTGTTCTTCTATAGCTATTATTACGTGTACACCGTTGTATGACTTTGTAACCTTCATGCTATCCATTGTATCCACTCTGTTGTAAGGTAGTGCATAATGGATTTTGTTTCTCTTATGTGGTGGTTGAGCAGCTGCTTAAAATGCTCAGCTAAAAGTGATGCTTTAACTTGTGTACTTTCTGCAAAAGTTTTTCCATTGATTGCTCTTGCAATTCCCAAAATAGTCGGCTGGTTTTTGGTTATCGTAGTAAATTTTGGGCTGATGTTTATGTGGGCCAATCCAAACGATTATATTGTAGCTGCATGACAGCGCTTGATTTGTGATTTGAAAGCCACCTATATATTTCGAGAATTGAAAACTGAAAAAAAGAACTTTTCGCAGACTCCATTAGAATATCCTACCTTCCTTTTGAGAATAATTATTATTGAGCAATATGAGCGGTACTCGATCTGTACCCTACGAATAATTAATAAATAAATAAATAGAAAATATTGGGAAGAAATCAGTTTTGAAAATAATTCTTGCAGATATAGAAGAAAACTGAGAAATGTGGGGTTCGAGTACACTATCGACTCTTTCTTCTTTCCTACTTATATAACACATTACCGAAGTTTCTTATAAAGGCAGTATTTTCTTTCCTGGAATCCTTGAAAAGTATTGAGGTTGTCCATTGCGATTTGCGTTGTTTTCTTGTGGTTGTGCAGTGTCCCTCCAATCAATTCTCGATACCCCCATTGCTGGAATTCGGTAAAATCAAAGTCGGCTGGGTAAATTGCCGTATTCGTGTTCGAAAGGCCCTCACCAAATGCTTCAGGTGTCTGGAGTTTGGCCATACGGCGCGCCAATGCAAGAGCGAGAATGACCGATCCAAACAGTGCAGAAACAGTGGAGAAGAAGGTCACATTACCAAAGAATGCAAAGAGGACGCATTATGCTTCTGGTGTAAGATGGTTACGCCAGAAAACGCTGGTCACGTGGCTGGTGGCAGCAAGTGCCCGGTACTCAAGAAGGGTCTGGCCAAACTAGTTAGATGAATGTTGTCGAGATAAATCTAAATCACTGCGCAGCCGCGCACGACCTTCTGTAACAAACAGTAAGGGAGAAAAGAATCGACGTAGGCCTAATAAACGAACCGTATAAACCCATAGATGGAAGCAGCTGGACAGATGACAACACAAAAAAGGCTGCGATATGGACCTGTGGGAACCATGCCCTGCAGTCAGTCGGCCATCGGGGAGATCACTTCGTATTTGCTAAGATAAATGGTGTATATTTTTACAGTTGTTATGCGCCCCCCAGTCTATCACTGGCGGATTATGTGAAGCTATTGGACGACATTGTAGCTGACGCATGAGGAAAACACCCAGTTATTATTGCTGGGGATTTCAACGCCTGGGCTACTGATTGGGGAAGTAGAACCACAGACGTAAAGGAGAGAGCTCTCCTCGAATCCTTCGCAGGATTGGATATAAGCGTGGCCAACGAAGGTTCAGCGGATACGTTCCGAAAGGCAGGCAGAGGATCAATCATCGACATCACATACATGAGCAACTCACTCCTGCGGAAAACCAAATGGCGAGTCAGTGAAGAGTATACCCATTGTGATCACCAGGCTATCTTATTTAATGTCGGCAAAGAGAAACGCAGACTGTGCCCCACCCTAACAAGGCCAAAGTGGAAGGACACGCTGCTTGACAAAGATATGTTCAAGAAAATGCTAAACTCCAGCGCCACAACGAACAATGGATCGGCTGAAGCCCTTTCTCATCAGCTAATCCAAACCATCAATGCCCAGAAGATAAAAGAGGCGAGCCCTGCTACTGGTGGACCGGCGAGATTAAACGGCTCAGAGCGAAGTCCCTACAAGCACGACGAAGATCTCAGAGATCCAGAGGAAGACAAGATTTTCAAGAACCAACTTTAAACTGGCGAGACGGGAACTGGAAAGTGCCATTGAAGAGAGTAAGTCAAGGACTTGTAGACAACTCTGCGACGAGGCTAACCTAGACTCCTGGGGCTTAGCGTATAGAGTGGTGATGAAGAAGCTTAACGGCAACAGGTCCCCACAACTAACCTGCCCTGCAATGCTAAGGACTATAGTAGAGCATCTATTCCCGCATAGACAAACTGCTATGGTCACCATCACAAGGTAGATCAATATGGAAGATATCCTGGCCATCAAGTCGGAAGAACTTTTTGCTGCATGCAAAAAAATTGGAAACACAATCACCTGGACCGAATGATATCCCGAATAAGGCATTAAAGATGGCTATTAAGATGAGACCGGACATCTTCTTAGCGACGATGCAAAGGTGCCTAGAGGAGGGGATATTCCCTTCGCCATGGAAACTGCAACACTTAGTGCTGCTTCTAAAGGGCAATAAGCCACCCGGAGAACCATCATCGTATCGGCCAATATGTCTGCTTGATACTCTACGTAAGATCCTAGAGCGTATTATATACTCGTACAACGGACTGCTTGCGGTGGCGGAGGAAAATGGAGCGCTGTCAGATCACCAGCACGGCTTCAGAAAATCTCGTTTTACCGTCCTGAGGGAGTCAAGGTTATTAGCTTCGCTGACGACATAGCAGTGGTTACAGTAGCCAAGCACATTTACGAGGCGGAGTCTGCCACAGACGAGGCAGTTGTAAAGATAAAGGAATGGTTAGAGTCTACGGGTGTGGAACTAGCTGCACAAAAGACTGAAGCTGTCCTAATAACCAGCCGCAAGGCGGTGGAATACGCGAACTTCCGCGTCGGAGATCAGACAATTAGATCCAAAGAATCGACAATCGGCTGCGCTTCAAAACTCACGTCGAGTACGCTAGCAAGAAAGCATCGCTAATGCAGGCGGCACTCTCCCGAATGCTACAGAACATCGGCGGACCTGGATACGTGCGAAGGATCTTGCTGACCAGAGTGGTTAGCTCGGTACTCCTATATGGGCGGGTGCACTGGCGACAAACGAGTGTAGGAGAGAGTTATCATCAGCTCACAGGCTCTGTACAATCAGCGGATTCCGTACAATGATGCAGCCGCATTTTTGCTGGAATGATCCCAAATCACATCCTCGCGGATGAGATGAAGAGGGTGTATCTTAGGCGACCCTCCACAAAAAGCAGGTGGACCTACAAGCTCATTCTCATCATAGAAACACGGACAAAGAGACCATGGGGGAAGTGTAACTACCACATCACACAGTTCCTGTCTGGGCACGGCGGCTACCGGAAATACCTCCATAGACTTGGACAGAATAGTTCGCCCCCAGTGTCCAGAATGTCAAAATGAAGAAGAGATGCGTTGCATGCGGTGTTCTACTGCAGACGCTTTGCAGAAGAAAGGGTAAATCTGCCTAGTCTAGAAAACCTAATAAGTCACATGACGCAGTCAGAGGACAAGTGGATGGAGATCTGCTCATTTATAGTACGTGGTGCCAAGAGCAGAAGTCCTAAGAAGAGCTCAAGAGGCGGCCTCGGAGAATAAAGCATAATTGCTAACCAGCTCCGCGAAGTAATACCTAACGGCAGTCCCGCGGGGAGAGTGGTTGAAGGACGTAGTGGTGTGTATTAGTACGTAGGCGCACTCCTGGCATCGAATATTCGGGTGTTGCGAATCGTGCATGTTTGTAGCACGGGCTACCGCATCCTTAGAAGATTACCACATCCATTGGCGCAACCAAAAAAAACCCACGCGATTGACCAATTTATTTATTTTCTTGTTCTTTAATCTCAACAGCTCATTTTTTTTTCTTCCTCATAAAGAAATGCCTAACTTTATTTGCTTCTGTCATTTTCGAATATGGTATAATCTTATACCAAAAGCAGGTACATAGGAATGATGATTCATGGCTTTTACAATGTCTTCACACTGATCTGATCTTTTTTGCAGGAAATTCAAGACCTTCAGCGCTAAGTTTTCAGCGACACGTCTCAAACCCATTTGCCTATTTAAAATAACTTGTACGAATCCAATCGAGATGTTGGTCATCTCTGCTAGTTCTGATGGAGAATTTGCGGTTTACGACTAGTAAATTTTTTGTTTCATCCATATTGCTAATGCCGGTGGTTTACAAGAACAGTCATCAATCAATCACGCATGACAACCGTAAACCACAGTTTTTTTTAGGGCATTGTTGCCAAACCACTTTTTCAGTTTCATTTTAAGCACAACATTTAAACCAAATTCATCGGTCAGTTTTTATGTCCATCTCGAAAATGATCGAAGAAAAACAACTATGCAAATACAAAGCACAACGGTCAAACAAGAAGGCGAAACGTTGGTTATTCCAGGAACTTTTTGAACAAGGTGGTATAACGAAAAAATTTCATTGCATCGTTGTTTTTTTTACAATTAAGTTCAAGTATACATCTAATTCAGGCATCCAAAAAAAAAAAAGCGTTCATCAGTTCTTTGTTTGATCAATGAACGGGAATCAAAATCTTAGCATAGTATTTGTCGTGAGTTGTGGTAAATGAAAACCAACATCAATTTATTGTCCCGTAACACAGAGATAAAGGCGCAAATCAGTTCAGGGTTATTAAAAATGGAGCGCGACACGGAAGAACATATTTTAAAAATAATGAAGGCTCGACATCTACAGTTGGCAATTTTCGTACAAAAAATGATCGGAATAGTGATTTAACTTCATTAACTGTGAAGAGTTAACTCAGCGAACTGAATCCTACTGACTACGCACAGTGGAGAGAATTCGTTGAATGGATTATGGAACAAGTGGGTGCTTATTTTCCAAACAAAACTATCTTCAGTGATGAGGACAACGTGCAACAGTTTGGTGCGGATTTTGGACTGGAGTCATCATCGGACCATTCTTCTTTGAAAATGCGGCTGGTCAGGCAATAACAGTTAGTGGTGCTCGTTACTGCGACGTCATAATACAGTTTATTGTGCCTAAATTGATTGACCGCCCATGACCATGCGATTTAACACCGTTGGACTTTTTTCTTTGAGGTTTTTTTATAAGTCGAAGGTTTTTATGCCAACTATGCCACGACCCGCCACGCCTAGAAGGAGAATATTGAGCGCTTGATGTTTTTTTTTTTTTTTCTTATTTTTGTTGGAAAACGATTTACAGATTATTAGTTTGAGAATTTTTTTATACCACAGTACTAGTAGAGAAACTATCTAGTAGTTTGACCTGTTTCCAAGTTTAGTCAACGCTCGTGATGGTCAATTTTTGGTTGCTAACAAGTACGAGGGCGGGTCAATAAGTCCGTGACTTTGATTAAAACACAGATTTTTTGATAAAAAAATAATTTTATTTTTCAACGTAGTCTCCCTTGAGCTCTATACACTTTGTCCAACGCTTCTCCAATTTTTTTATCCCTTCCAAAAAAAATGATTTGTCGAGGTCCTCAAAATAGGCATTTGTTTGCGAGATGACTTCATCATTGGAGTCAAATCTTTTTCCACCAAGCCATTTCTTCAGGTTTGGGAACAAGAAGTAGTCGCTCGGAGCCAAATCTGGAGAATAGGGTGGATGAGGGAGCAATTCATAGCCCAATTCATGGATTTTTACCATGGCAACTGCACATGTGTGCACCCTTGCATTGTCTTGGTGGAAAAGAACTTTTTTCTTGGCCAAATGAGGTCGTTTTTTTTCAAATCGTCATTGAATCGGTCCAATAAGTTGGCATAATATTCCCCATTGATTGTTCTTCCCTTTTGAAGGTAGTCAATGTGGATTATCCCGCGTGCATCCCAAAAAACAGTCGCCATAACTTTATTGGCTGACAAACCCACCTTGGCCTTCTTTGGCGCCGATTCACCCTTAGAAACCCACTGTTTTGACTGTTGTTTGTTCTCTGGTGTGTTGTGATGGATCCATGTTTCGTCCACGGTTACAAAACGGTGTGAAAACTCCTCCATATTGCGATTAAACAACGCCAAACCTTCCTGTGAAGTTGTTACACGATTGCGTTTGTGGTCGACTGTGAGCAAACGCGGCACCCATCTTGCGGAAAGCTTTCTCATGCCCAAGTGATCATTCAAAATTGAAACTACTGAGCCATGCGAGATCCCTACGGCTTCCACAATCTCTCGCACTTTCAATCTTCGGTCGGCCAACACCATATCGTGAATTTTTTCGATTGTTTCGGGTGTAGAGACCTCAACTGGGCGTCCAGGACGTTCGTCATCTTCAGTGCTTGTACGGCCACAACGAAATTCAGTAAACCACTTTTTTACCATTGAAATCGATGGTGCAGAGTCCCCATAGTATTTATCAAGCTTAGCCTTGGTCTCGGTAATGGTTAATAAGCACACGAAATTCACTTTTTTCCATTTTCTCCTCAAATTAGTGAGTAGTCTGATAAAAATAGCTGTCAAACACAAACTAACTGACGCAGCAAGTTAAAATTTTGACAGGAGTCAACTGACAAATGCCTGTTGACAGGAGCAGGGTTGCTGTTTCAGTAAAGAGGTCAGAAATTCAAAAATGCACGGACTTATTGACCCGCCCTCGTATCTTAGGCAACAATGCGAAAGCATCCTTGTATCAAATTTTTGGTTCCTATTTCTCATTTCTTTGTTGGGAGATGAGTTTTCTTTTCAGCGATAGTGTTTATAGTACCAGCACCAACCAAATCCAGCTATTACCTGCAAACAAATGTAAGCGTAAACCGGATATTTATAGCAGATGTCTCTGTCACCTTCACAGAAAGCTTTTTAGTAAGTGTTATTTAGGCTTAACACGCTTCAAAATAATCAGTCAAAAATCGTCGTTCTCTACAGAGACCTATGCCCATTCCAAATCTGTTCATAAGCCAACAGTGAAGACCCTATTTAATTCCGTTCCTGGCTCAGGTTCTGGAAGAAGCAAGTTCTCGTACCAACTGAAGTTTTGGGTGTCATTGCGTCAGACGGCATATTTATAAAACCAGAGCCAAAAGACAATGGACAAGCTCATAGAAACTTCAGTGCGAGGTATAGCAAAGACCACTTTTTAAAAGCGGAACATGAGTTTAAGAGCGCAGGCCATGGAATATAGTATATATACAATGGAAAGGGGTTTCAACTTCAGAACTTCATTCAATTCGAAGGTGTGAAGTATGACAGTTGAGTTTCTGTCCACTACGTTGTCCGTTTTAACCAAAAATCTTAGCATACGTCCGTATAAAATCCAGTTGGAGCACGAGTCAAATCCACAAAACAACCATTTGCTTATGTTTTGTAAGGAGGGCATCGAATGGAATATGTGGGTGGAATACATCGATTGAAACCATCGACTTATTAAAATGATAATTTGGCAATAAGCAATTTCCGAGAAATTTAAGTGGCCTTAAAAATCATCCGAGTTGATATCTTTTAGAGAACAATACGCAAAAACACCACCAAAATTTGAACGGCAAAAATCATACTCGTAAAAGGTGTCACAAGTCTGGGATTTTCAAGTTCATAAGTACAAGTGCGTTACATGAATTGATTTGCAAAAAAAAATAAAAAATAGTATAAGCGAGCAAATTGCACATTGTAATTTTTTTATGAATGAAAAACTTTGGTTCTGCTTTTGGATTATGTTTATTTCATGTCTTAAATTTTGTTTCCATTGAATCGAGAAAATAATATCGGCTAATTGGCCGCCGCGCGCCAGAATTGATGACCATTCGGGCATTTTCCATCACTCTTGCTAGAACTTCCGGCTATAGGTCCTCCATTTTAGACGGATATTCCATTTGAGGGTCTGAGTCTGTTAATATGAGGCTTGTTTATATCGACTCGTGACTTCAAAACCGTTTCTTCATCCTGTTGGACTCACATGTTGTCCAGTCACAATTCATCGAATTGAAGAAGGAGAAAGTCGTTGGGCATGGCTCTGTAGCGCTCGCCGGCCACAGTAGTCGTTTGACCCGCTGCGTTTTCGAAAATATAAGGCCTGATGACGCCTGCACACTGCACACCATGCAGTAACTTTGAGCGGGAGTAATGTCTCTTCGTGAGTTATAAGCGTATTTTCAGTACCCCAGTGTCAAAGTAGAATTGATATTTGCCGCCATTTGCAAAAATTATGGCATCTTCCTAGAGGGTGATGACTTTTGCGACACCTAGTACAATCTTGTACCTTATCAATCTCCTATTCGAATGGTCGAATTATGGCTTTGTTAAATTTTGCAATTCATGTTTTCGAAAAGCCGTTTTTAAACAAAATACTTATGCGAATTTATTGAACAAAAATTTGCCTTGGATTAGCAATAGGTTGTTGTTGGACAGACTGCTCATCATTTATATCAGCCCTGCTAAAATTCAGTACATTCTATCACGTTTTTGGTACGCAGCATGGCTTACCTACGCTCAAACTAAACATCTATAAAATTGAAGTTATTTCCGTCTATCGCAGCTGTTTGTGAGTTCTGATTTAGCACATCATCTTTGTGTGCTATTTACTATTGTATAATGCACAGTGTTTGACGACTTTGTTTATCGAAACAAAAATAAATTTGCCGCTTTCTTCTATTGTTTACTTTCGTTTCTTTTTTGGCCAGCGTCATCATTTCAATATAGATGACGCCGTATATCCTTGACCGCACCCACTATGTGTTTTGCCTTTCTCTGGTTTACTCGTACATACCCCACTTATTTACTCTCATTCATCAGAAAATAAACTTGCTCTCGAAAATAGCCAAAAAGGAAAAAAAAAAAAGTTTGATTGTTTAATTATAGGTATGCCATCCACTATGTTGGGTTGGAAACAAAACTAAAGAAACATCAACACTGCCGCACTCACGGACGTCACTGTACTCGTACATATATACACCTTCGGTTCTCATCATCACGGATTGCCTCATCATTTTCTTTGGCTGATTGGTTTCTTTTTTTCTATTTTATTTTTTGAGCATGCTGCCTGAAATTAAATGTCGAGTTGGCAAGACCAACTTTTGCACAGATCTCATCTATTTTTGGTCCCTCGAATATGGTTCCTTCTTGGTTGACATTTCGGTCAATCTAGCGAAAATCGTACCCCAACATATAATTACACAATGGATGAATATTCGCACTGACCAATGGGATGCTAACAGATCGCTAGATATTGTTTATAATCAGAAGAATAAATATTTATGCATTCCAAATGCTAAATTTCAACTTGATGACCCTTTGGTTGAGTTTGTAGCTGCAGCTGTCACTGCTTCCGGGCTACCTACAAGTATATGATTCTCATAGAATTCTCTTTATTTGGGGAGAATTGGTTGCCGTTGAATTGGTTAACAATCTGATGGTTTCGCCACGCCCAGTGGCGACGACGTCTGTCCATTTAGTAGTAACAACCGGCTTGTCGTTGCTTCAGTTTTAATTTTCTATTTGCGCTGGCAATTGTCCAGATTGGTATATTGCGCGTTGCTCGTTATGGCCAGCGGAATGAAAATTGTGCACTTCGAATTTGGCCAGATTTTTTCTTTTTACATATTTTCTCATTTATTTTTGTAATGTAGTGCCATCGTCTACAGTAGTGGTTGATAAAATAGCAACAGATAGTAAAATTTATTTTTACTAGTAAGAAGATTTTGGAAAACATCTCCCTACCCTTACCCTTACCCTCCAGCGATCTGGTCTCTTAGTTCAAAGATCTACGAGTACTTGTGTATGAATATTCTGTAAAATAGTGAATTTACTTGACGGTATGTATGGATTATACAGGGTGTTCCCTAATTCGTCAACGATAATTTGGGAAATGATTCCTGGGGCATATTCTAAGAAAAGTATCGTTCTACAGTAAGGGTCTCTCTCCAATTTTGACAGCATTTATCGAGGATTTAAGAAAAGGCTTACTTTGGTGCACCCTGACCCATGTTAACGGGAATTGCTCTGTTAGTGCTAATGGTAGAAACTTCGTGTAGGACTTTGTTTTTAGAAGAAATACGAGCCTTTGTAACGGCGTTTAAATAAAGTTGATATCTTGTTTGAGTCTTTTGATATCCAATTTTTAAACCAGTTCCATTTTCATTGCCCATTCTAATTTTTGGTTTTGAGGTCACTTTTCTCCAGAAAATGTCTAGTTAACATAACATTTTAAAATTTTTTTCTTATGACAGTAACAACAATAAAAAAAAATCATCAAGTTTGCACAAAAACCCATAGATATTATGATACTTGGAAAGACCTGCAGCTGACGTAAATTTAAAAAAAAAAAAAGAAGTTTTTTTTGCTTTAAGCTCCAAAGGCTATGAATAAAAAATGATTTTGTGTGGTCTTTAGATAATTTTTATTTTATGTGTATACTAAAACAGTTATAACAGGTGATCAAAGTGTCCTCCTTGGTTTTGTATGCATGCTAGGGCCCGTTTTTGGATTTCAATGCGAATGTTTATTGATGCTAACTGCTGTCTCACTTTTGATGACGCTTCGATAATACGCTCTTCCAATTCAATTAAAGTTACTATTTCAGTTGAATGAACAAGTTCTTTCACTCTTCCCCATACAAAAAAATCCAATACTGAAGCTCAAGATCTTGCAGGCTAGTGAACTGGGCCAATTCTTCCCATCAAATGATTACTGTACCCTTCATCTAGCCAATTCTTAACCTCACGACCATAGTAGGCTGGAGCACCATCCTGTTGGAAATATGATGAAGATAATTGAATCAGTGGAATGTCCTCCAATAACTCCAGCTAGTTTGTAGAATTTAGCCTAGGTGGTAGTTTGAAGGGGCCGATTGACTTGTTTCAAAGTCACTTGCCCACACATTGACGCTGAATTTGTGTTGAAATAATTTATGTCTCCTTGTATGGGGATTGTCTGCAGCCCACGTATGAAGATTATGAAAATTTGTGATCCCATCTGTTATAGATTGAGATTCGTCCGTCCAAAGAATTCTGCTAATAAACTCGTCATCGAAGCTCCGATCCAGCAACCAATTAGAAAGGTCAAGTCTCTTTTCCAAATCTTGGGAAGCAGTTTTTCTACAGGTGTATGGTGGTGGCGTGAATAAAGATTGTCTCCATGCAGTACATTAGAAATTTTATGTCTGGAAACATTGAATTGCAAAGTTAAGCGTCTGATGCTGATTGATGAATCAGTTGTAACAGCTTCCAGTATTCTCTCATCAGCCGAAATCCGTCTTACATGTGGAGCTCCCGCATTCAGTCGTATATTTAAAACTGACCCCATTTCTCGAAGTCTTCGATACGTATCTCCAAATACTCCCTTACTAGAAAGTCATCGGTTGGGATAAAGTTCATGGTATCTTTGTCGCACTCTAGTTTAATTTCCATTGCACAGCCCATAAACATAAATAATGACTGCATATTCTTGGTTTGTAAATGCAGACATTTCAAATAGCGTATCTAAGCAACTGTAACCTTAGCGTAAAAAATTAAACTGATGAACTATTTATTTTTCTAATCTTTGATACCATTTTTGTTTGGTAAATTTTCGAAATGGGCCTTCAAATCCCAAACCTAACTCTTCCTGAGAACTTTTAAGGAACAATGTAAGGAAATGGTTTTGACAGGTAGTCAAATAAACGAGCACGCTTTAAAACTCTTTAATAGCTATGCAATTTTTAAAAAAAAGTTAGAAACGTTGGTAAAAAATCATAAATTCTTTTTTTACCTGCTGCGTGTTTTTCCAAGTATCATAAAATCTATGGGTTTTTGTGCAAACTTGATGATGATTTTTTTCTTATTATTGTTATGTTCATAAGAAAAAAATATTGTTACTTTCATAAGAAAAAAATAGTAAAATATTATGTTAATTAGGCATTTTCTCGAGAAAATGAAAAGTCAAAAATTAACATGGGCAATGAAAACGGAACAGGCTTAGAAATTGGATATCTAAAGACTCAAACCAGATATCAACTTTATTTAAACGCCGTTACAAAGGCTAGTATTTCTTCTAAAAAAAAGTCCTTAAGATATCAAAGTTAATTGGTGTTGGTAAATCTTTCGCTCTCTACTCGCTAATTATTTGACTTGTTATGGATTCGAAAATTAAAGTTTAAATTTTTTTATGGAATATTTTTTGAGATATTGTGATGTTTTAATTTTTTCGAACTCTTTTCATATTAAAAGCAATATTTCGATCTAAATATATTGTTGCCCTTTGGAGACAATCAAATGGTGAACAAATACATAATGCGGTATTTAATTAGTTAAGCAGTTGGAAAAATATCGATGAAAATAGGCTAGAATTTTTAAGAAATTAAATTTAAAGATGATGCTGTAGTCATGGAAAAAAAATAGAAATCGACAGAAAAACGTTTGGTTTCTCTTCATGTACATAAAATTGATGCTTTTACGAAAAAATAAGACCAATCAGAAGAAAATTCGCAAAGTTATTAGCGATTGAGTGAATAAATTCAAACCCCACATTTTCTGAATATGTTAATTTTTTCGTAAGCTTTATGTACATACGAGTATACATATATAGAGATACCGGACGTTCTTCATCGTTTTCTATTTTTTCGTGGCCGCAGAATCATCTTTAAAATTTTATTTTTCAAAAATCTGCCCTACATTCATAGAAATTTTTTGAATTCCTCAACCAATTAAACACCCCATTATTTGCATTGTATTTGTTAGTCATTTCAATGTCTTTCATTTGGTACCAAGAACGACCAAATCGGACATTTCTAGCTCGGGATATTGCTAGAGTAAAAAAAGGTAGGAAAAAATCGCAATATCTCAAAAGCTATTCCAGAAAAAATTGTATCCTTGATTTTCGAATTCAGCGGGTAAAAATCCATAAGAAAAGTCATCTCTCATCAAATGCATGTACATTTTTCGTGTAAACTAGTGTAATTAACTAATGGGCAGGACCTAATTTCTTCCACTTACTGTGTTGTTCTCCTTGTCATTTTATGCACAATGAGAGAAGATCTGTGGTTTTTACCAACGGTGGGAGTGTAAAAGACTCTTGCATAGTGAGCATTTTCAGTTTAGTGAACTTGTTATTCTCGTCGAAAGAGTGGTGACGTCAGAAAAGCAAAAATTCCTTGCTTTTCGGTGTTGGTTGAGTTTTGAACCCGCGTGCTCATTCGTAATATCTGGAGAACGTACTTACGGCACTACATTAAGAAAGCTCATCACGTTCTGAAATAGTTTTGCGAATTTATAGATCGGAAACATATTTAGGAAGTTGATATTCCTAATTTTTAGTTTAGGTATTTTTTTTACATTTTTTTTTGCCATAGTTTTAACTGTGAAGGATGTTCACTTTTTTATAAGCGCACTGTAAACATTACAAGTTCGTGCCAATTTAATCCTCACCGATTTTATTCAATATTTTTGTCGGAGCTGTCTTTTATGCGCAAACTCTGCAATTGCAGATTTTCAAATTTAATAGTGTCAGCAAGAATTTTTTTTAATAATGCACTCAGGCTGAGAGTACTGCGGCGGGCAACGATTCGAATCAGTTCTCCAAAACGCTGATCGTGATCGGGCGGATTTTCTTTTGTCCGCAGCGATGTTTAACCTTCTCCGGTTATTATTATTTTTTATTTTAGTACGTAAATAGTCTTTTTAAAAAATAAAATCCGCACTTCGTCATTGGATGCAGTTGTTGTCTATTGCGGGATCTTCAAAGGAAATTAAAAATAAATTAATAATAATAGTAATAAATAAATCAATCAATTCGCCGCTAACTAAATATCTTTTTGTCAAATTCTATGCATGGACGGGTTTGAGAAAAGTGATTCCATATTAACTTTTGCGGATTTGTGAAGTCAATGCTCTCTGAATCCTGTATGAATATTTTTATAAAAGTTCAATTAAGTGCCATAAGAATGATGAAAGTTCAATGATTTTCCGTCTTTGTGTATTTAATGTGCTTTGTGTTGATTTTCTTTTCATTCATTTGTACATATATACATTTTCGAGAATACATACTTGGATTGGAATGTTGGGGATTTCTTCAAGGAAATCAATGGTATGTTCAAAAGCGAAGGTTAAGTGAGAGTATGAGTTTTGGATAAATATGTACAATAGTTTGCGTAAGGGAAAGGAAAACTTTCAAATGATTTAGGGAGGGTTTCCATCAGTATCTATTTATAGAGTGGAGTTATAAAATAAAAATACAAATTTCCTATAAAACCTCTTGTTACTACAGAAAGATATTTAGTTTTATGACAAAACCCGTTTAAAATTAAAAAATAAATTAATATGAATGCATCTTTGTTTATTTTGCGAGTTGAAGTGAGCGAAAAACTAAATTATTTATACATATTTACTTGCTTCCTTTGAGCTCTTCATCCATCTCCAAGAAAAGTGCTACTACACCTTACGCTTCTCTAGATGTCACAAGTCAAATTATACTCGTACTATCTATCCTATCAGCCGTTATACAATAGAAGTGGAGTTTTCCGATCACTTTGCGAAATTATACAAAACAGAATTTCCAATTAATAAACCAATGATCGACGAAAACGTTGTGCATATTAACGAAATGATATTTTTGAAGAAAATACTGCAGACAACCTGTACAATACACGAAAACCGTTTGAAAGTTTTATCAGAGAATAAATGGAACAAGTCAGGACTACAAAGTCAGAATGAAAGGCTGCAAACATGAACATGGAAAACTATGTATTTACTATATAAGAGTTTGCGACCGCAACGTAAAGCTAGTGAATGCTAGTTGTGCGTCTTTTGACAGATACTTACCGAAGTTTCAGTCATTTTGGACGTTCAGTAATTAGTTGACGTTGAGTCGTTTGAGTGAGTCGATGTGAGTGTTTTTTTTGAAAATGGAAAAAATTTAGTATCGAGCTGTTATTAAATTCTTGTTTTTGAAAACCAATACGCCTACGCAAATCAAAAATGAGTTGGACTCTGTGTATGGGGACTCTGCACCATCATTTACCAGAGTGAAATTTTGGGCAGCTTAATTTAAACGTGGCCGTAAGAGCTTGGGAGATGATGAACGTTCGGGACGTCCAAAAACTGCAACCACTTACGATAATATTGCTGAAGTTCACCAAATGGTGTTAGACGACCGCCGAATTAAAGTGAGAGAGACAGTAGAGTTTATGAAAATGTCCAAAGGACGTGTTTGTTACATACTAAATCAAGATTTAGGCATGACAAAGCTGTCCGCGCGTTGAGTGCCGCGTTGGCTTACGTTAGACCAAAAACGTGTTCGAATGAAAATTTCCAACGCTCTGTTTATCGCAGTTTAGGCGCAATAAATCCGAGTTTTGGCGCCGATTAATTACTATAGATGAAACTTGGATACACCATTATACGGCCGAAACAAAAATTCAGTCAAAACAGTGGACTGCAAAGGACGAGCCGGCTCCAAAAAAAGCAAAAACTATTTTTTCGGCCGGGAAAGTTATGGCGACTGTTTTTTGGGATAGTAAAGGAGTTATCTTAATCGATTATCTTCAAAAAGGAAAAACAATTACAGGAGCATACTACGCAGCATTACTTGCCAAGCTGAAGGCAAAAATTGCGGAAAAACGACCACATTTGCAGAAAAAGAAAATCCTGTTTCTTCAAGACAACGCGCCGTCTCACACCTCAGCGGTTGACATGGCGGAAATCCAGGAATTACGGTTTGAACTGCTTGACCATCCGCCTTATTCACCAGATCTAGTCCCAAGCGACTTCTTTTTGTTCCCTCATCTAAAAACTGCGCTCGGAGGACAGAGATTTTCGTCAAATGAGTTAGCTTCGCAAACGCTTGTGCCGGCTCATTATTCTTTGCCGACAATCTGTGACGGTTCCGATTGTCGTACGTGACCCATTTTTCTGACTCGTTTCGGAAATGAAATGGTTCGAGTTCATTGCGTTTCAACAACGTATTACAGATAATGAGGAGCCCATACATCAAGGTTCTCTATCCGGCTTTCTATAAAATGGTTCAAGAAAATTTTCTGCTCAATGCCTAGCTCTATATCAGTATCACCCAGTGCTGATATGTCAGTCTTGATCGATTTTTTTTTAAGAATCTCATAAATTTTTGGGTAATTGGACGATAAGAGCGTGGCTTAATTCTGACGTCGAAGTTGCCAGAACGAGCTATGAATTCTGATAAAGTTCCTTCCCAGTTAATAGCACAAATAATTTTACAAGCCTACTCAGCGTTCTTCCCCTTTTCATAGTAGATTTGCAAAATGTGGCGAAATATCTCATTGTTTTTCTCTGTTTTTTAATTCATTTTACAACCTCCGGAAGAAAACCACACAAATTCAAACTTAAGCTGTCGCTTTTCAAACCAGCGTCCAGAGCTGTCAATGCAATCAGCTGTTCTTTGGATTTAATGCCATCTATATTTCTATGATATCTGTCGAAGTAGGGTTCAACGATGCTTCAAAGGATAAACGACAGCACTTGGCAAAGAAGAATGTGCTCTTCCATCAAGACAAGACACATATGTACGAGAGTGGATCAATAAGTCCTTGAAAATTTAAATAAAGAACCCTCTTTTCGGCAAGAAAACTTTTTATTTTTCAACATAATCTTCTTTTAGCTCGATACACTTCGACCAACATTCCTCCAATTTTTTGATGCCCTCGAAATAATGTCTGGAGAAATCAGGCCCTTAAAATAGGCGTTTGCTTCATCGACCCAAATCTCTTACCACCAACCGATTTCTTCATGTTTGGAAACAGGAAATAGTTGCATGGTGGTAAATTTGGAGAATTTTCTGGGTGAGAGAGCAATTGGACTTGTGCGCCCTAGCGTTTTCTTGGTGGAATAGAATTTTTTTCCTCGCGGTCGTTTTTGCTTCAAATCGGCGTCACATCGATCCTACAGCTCTGCATAATAGGCGTCGGTGATCGTTTTACCCTTTTCAAGGTAACCGATGTAAATGGCATCGGTTTTTATTTATTTATTTAAAACAGCCTTATTAGTTAACACAAGACTCTCTTAATATCATACTTAAAGCTAACTTCTAACCTATCCCAACATTAGGTTGCAGAACTTCAGATTGTTGATTCATGGAAATCGGCTAACGCGAATGATCGCCGTTTGTGTCATCCAAGTTACCAAGCAAGTGGTTTTGCTTTTGGTTTAATTTTAAAAGCACAGGAGGGGTCAATGCCAACCAGTGGATTGACATTTTCCAGTGATTCATGTTGACGACTATTGTTAACAAAAGAAACTGTCTTTTTGGCCGACTGACGCATCTGGGAGTTTTTCGATTCCGACTCACTAGGAGAAGTCCACTGTCTCGACTGGTCCTTGGTCTTTGGTGTGTTGTGATAAATCCATGTTTCGTTCACGGTTACGACTCGTTCGGATTGTGACTGAACATCCCTAAACGCTCTCTTGAAGTTGTCACACGATTGCGTTTGTAGTCAACTGTGAGCAAATGCGGCATTAATCTAGCGAACAGCTTTTTCATATCCAAATATGTTTGCAAAACTGAAATCACCGATCCATTTTAAAAGCCCGTAGCCTCTTTAAATTCGCGCACCTTCACTCGCTGATCGTCCAATATCATACCGTGGACTTTATCAACCATTTCTTGTGTGGTGACATCAATTGGGCGACCAGAACGTTCGGCGTCACTTGTGCTGGTACGACCGCACCGAAATTGAGAAAACCAGTGGTGGATGGTTCCAATCGATGGTGAAGAGTCCCCATAATACTTCTCTAGCTTTTGTTTGGTTTGCGTGATGGTTTTTTTTTTTTTTTGCGCAAAAATTAGTGTCTAATGAGCACACGAATTTCACTTTTTTCCAGTTTTACGAAAATTCTCGTAGACACCTGTTTCAAGTAGCTGTCACAACAAAACTATTTGACAGATCTGTCTGAAAATTTGACAAGCAAAATGCTGAATTGAGGTGACAACGCTATCTGTTTTAATATTCCGGGGTTTATTGAGCCGCCCTCGTACGTAGTCGCCATTACCCAATCTCATGAATAGGGCTACGAATTGCTCCCTCATTCACCATATTCTCGCCCCCATTTACTGTTTTCTATTCCCAAACCTGAAGAAATTGCTCGGCCGTGCGGATTGTATATCTACTCGTATCTATTTTGCTTGTTAAAGTACGACTGTGTAAGCCAATCAGATTCAAAATTCGACTGAACACAGCAACTACTCGTATCGTTTTGTTTAAGGCATCCGTAACGATACCCCATTAGAACAATGAATTGGAATTTAATCGAATAATCAGTGAACTTACTAATTCTCACACTTCCCAACTATTATAAAGCATTCAAAGATGTTGGAAAATGCTCTCCCCTCATCGCCCTATGAAGCCAAAAAGTCGTCCACATACGGAAAGTTAAAGTCGAGACCGCCCTTATCCTCTCTCTATCGCATATTCAAAAAAACTTAACATATGCTGAGGCATTATAAGTGTATTCATACCAACTTGAGTGGGTAAAAAAAAAACATCTGTTAGATTGTAAGTGTCCGGACGATCTAATAACACTGATCAACAATGATCATGCCACACGAATTGTGGTAAGTAATCGCGTTTTGATTACAAAAATTCATTTATTTTGATTTGATTAAAACCCTCGTTTTCTTGTGATACGGTCAAGTTCACTTTTGGTATTATAGCGATAAACGCAAGTGAACGGCCGCAAAAAAGATTATATATTTGTTATCTTTGTTAATATAAATTGTATTGATTTTAATCAACCATTGTGCTTGTGCGAATATGTCGAGAAAGTGTATTAACGATCCTAACTCTTTTTGTTGTACAATATTTGTGGTGAACTGGCATTCAAAAAACCAAGGTGAAGTTCTACAGATCTTTGAAGTATTACTGCAAGTACTTTGGTTTTTCGGTAACTCATTAAGGCAAAGCTTGGGCCCCACATACATATTTGTTGCGTAACATGTGTGAAAAATCTAATTGATAGGAAGAAAGGATCATGTCATACGCATTTTTCTATTTCCATGAGCCTAGAGATCATGTTTCGAACTGCTATTTTTGTCTTACTCCAGTAAAAGACCTAAATCCAAATACAATACACACAGTAAAATACCCTAATTTATCTTCAGCAATAAGACCAGTCATTATAATGACATAACGACAATTTACCCATAACAGTTCGATGTACACCGTTTAAGATTGACGATTCAGAAACCTCCACTTCAAACCAATTGACTGTTGATAACGATAATGATTCTGAGTTTGAAGAAATTCAAGTTAAGCCACATTTGATAACTCAAGGAGAACTAAATGACCTGGTTCGCGATTTGAATTTATCAAAAAAGCAGGCAGAATCTCGTTTGAAAGGATGGAATTTGATCCTTCTCAAGGACGTTTACTTATCGATTCTTCCAAAACTAGTTTGAAAGCAATTCTACTCCATAACGGCAATGTACTTCCTTCTGTTCCTCTAGCACACGCTTTCTAATGTGAAAGAATCTTGTGAGAACATAAAACTACGGGTATTACTCCAAAGAATCCAGAGGACTTTTCACAGTGTGGTGGATAAATCTCAGTCCACTGGTTCAGTAAACGATACGTCGATGAAACGCAAGATCTGCCGGAAACATCGACGCTGTCCGTGAGAGTGTGCAGGAGAATCTGAGGCAGTCGATTTCGCACCGGTCACAAGAACTCGGCCTTTTGCAAACCACAACTTGACGAATTTTGCATCGTGACTTAGGCCTACACCCGTACAAAATTCAACTGACCCAGGAGCTGAAAGTAAACGACGTGTGTTCGCTGAATGGGCTCTGGAGCGGATGGAAACTGACCCTAATCATCTTCCGCGATGAGGCCCATTTCTGGATGAATGGGTACGTCAGGAAACGAAATTGCCGAATTTGGAACAATACCAATCTACATGAGATCCAAGAGTGTCCAATGCATCCCGAAAAAGTCACTGTTTTGTGTGGATTTAGGGCTGGCGGACGACGTTGGCCAGGCTATCACCGTCAACGGCGAGCGCTATAGGTCGATGATTAGGAACTTCTTTTGGGCTAAATTGAATGATATGAACACGAACGACATGAGGTTGCAACAGAACGGCACTACGTGCCACACAGCTCACGCCACATTGGAAATTCTGCACGAGCGATTCGAGGACATGGTCGTTTCACGTGGAGGTGATGTGAACTGGCCACCGAGATCGTGCGATTTGACCCCGTTAGACTTTTCCTTGTGGGCTTTTCTGAAGTTCCAGGTCTATGCGGATAAGCCACAAACCACAATTGGCCCTCAAAGCCAACATAACCCATGCTATCGGTCAAATTCAGCCTGATTTATGCGCCAAACGTTAGAGGGAAATGGATTTTTGGATTTAAAAGAGAAATTACCAAAAATAAATGATGGTAAAACTAAAGAAGCCGTTTTCGTAGGACCTCAGATCAGGAAATTAATAAAAGATCCGAAATTTGAAGAAAAATGGAACGTTTTGGAAAAATCAACATGACAGAGCTTCAAGTACGTGATTGCAAATGTTTTAATTAACCATAAAAGTAACCACTTGATTAACAAGCTTCTGTCGGCATATAAAACTTTGGGTTGCTTAAAGTTAAAGTTCATTTTCTGTACTCACATCTGGGTTTTGTTTTTTTCTGAGAATTTAGGGGCTGTAACATTGCAGAAAATCATATATCTTCAGTTTATAAAGTACATTTGTTATACAGTACGCCCTCGGTGAAAGCAACCGATAAAAATTTGAGCAGTTGCGTTAATTAAGGTTGTTGCAATAACTGAGTCACAAAAAAGTTGAGCCTTGAATTAGAATTTAACGTGAAAACCAGAATATAAAAATTAAAGAATATTGTTCGTCGTAAAAGAAAAGAAAAGTAATATATTTAATTCATTTACAAAAAAAAATATTTACATAATGTTAATACAGTTTTTGGTTAAATTGATTTAAAAAATTGGGAAATGTTCGTTTGCGTTTTCTTGGAGGATACATTTTTGTCGACGGCCAGCTCTCTCAGTTTTTGAAGAGTCAAGGTATCTTCTAGTGAAACCGAGTTTTCTTTAGCCCATTGAAGACAAATGCTAAATACTTGGATAACATGCTCCGTTTTGATTTTTGGTCGTGGAGGACTTACACCTGCACCTGCGCTTTATTCTTCACTCTCGATTTTTTCGGCTTCTAGATTGTTGCAAACAGGCGCGTGTTCGATATCGTTTTCGGCAATCTAATTGCTTAATTAATTAATTTCAGTGGAAAATAACTCTTGAAGCAAGTCATTAATGGATGTCATCATTTCGCGGTAACTAATGATTTTATCGCTTATTACCCTCAACGGTAGCTCATCTTCCTCATTCCACTCACTGTCAGGAGACATCAAAGGCTTCCAGCACTTTTGTATAGCCGAAAACTTAACCTTGTCCCATTCAGTAGCCAGGAGGCATATGGCATGCCTCAAATTAAAATCCTTTATTTTACTCTCTAAATTTGAACTTCGGCTTCCGACTAAATGTGCCAAAAGTCCTTTTTTTGTAGTACAGTTTTGTCAAGTTGATGACATTTTGGTCTATTGGTTTTAGAATAGCGGTGCAGTTTGCTGGCAAACACATGGTAACAATCTTTCCATCATCACTTATCATCTCTCCGTCTTTTGGATGACACGTCGCGTTGTCCAATAGCAGTAGAGCCTTTTTTGGCAAATTTTTCGATTCCAGAAACTGTCTTACCTAAGCCAAGGAAAGAATATAAAAAAAAATTTTTATTCGACCAAATTCGGAAATAATTTTACCTCTGGCACGAATGAAACCAATCTTTAAAAAATTCGTGTGTCATGCACGCATTTTTTGTTAGCCTAGCATTTAAAGCTTTTCCTATAACGAACAATTTTACTTTGTGCGTACCGGACGCATTAGTGCAAGCAAGAAAAGTGTTTTTCTCCTTGCTTTCTTTCCTACTAGGAGCAGTAGCTTTTTTAGCACCCACAAACGTTCTGTTTGGCAAAAGCTTAACAAATTTGATCTGCTTGATCAAGCTTTTTAATTTTATTTTTGAATTTTATCGAAAATGGTTCCACCAGTTTCGGCTTATTTGGCAGCTTTTCTCCGCAAATTTTAGGCATGCGGATTCCATTCCGTTTTTTTTTTTTTAATTTTAAAACTAGCCATTACTGGCTTTAAAAGCTCCTGGTTTTTCTTAGATTTTTTTGTGAAGCATACATGCTTTTGACTTAAGGATTTGTTTGCAAATGAAACCAATTGTACAAGGCTTTTTCCATCTTTGGATACTTACAGGTTTTTAGAATTACGCGCCTTCTCGGTCCGGACTCAGAATTAATAACGAATTTGTTAAGCACTTTTTTCTCCTTTTTATTCTGCTAATGCTTGACTTGTTGCACTTGTATGTTTGACAAAGCGATTTAACTGATGCACCGTTACTCAATTTATTTAAAATCTCAGCCTTCTGTTTTATAGACAGCGTGAAAGCTTTTTTTTTACATAGCCATTATTTCTAAAATAAAACTAAAACTAAACCGAGAGAAAATTAGCTGAACACTGGTAAATTAAAACGCAAATACAATGCACCTACCTACGATCTATGTACGAGTGTAAAAAATTCTGAGAGAAGTAACTGTAAAATAACTGCCCAGTTACAGTAAAACCAAACACCAAAAAATACAAACAAAGTTAAAAGGAAAAACCAGGTCATGGATGGAAAGTTGCGTTTACTGAGTTACTAATAGTAAAAATTTGGGTGTTGCTTTAACAGAGGTATTGCGTTTATCGAGGGTTGCTTTTACCGAGGGCGCACTGTATATGTTTTTCGAGAACCATTATATATTCTTTAAAATTCATATTTCTTTACTAAATAAAATTTATATGTGACAAGCAATTCGAAACTGCTTATTTTTAATGACGACACTCTATATTATAATAAAAAAAAAAATTAAGAGTTCGTGGGACACGGCGAAGCTCAAATTTTGTTAATTTAATTTGTTAATTGGTGTTGACTATTTTGACAGCCATTCGCTTGCTAGGGATAAGATTCGAAATTCAGATACTATATACTTGCAGGTTGTGCGAATGATGTTGATATGGTCTTTTATTACAAAAGGGTTTTCCAGATCAGATCAACTTGTATTTATATTTATATCTTCTAGTTGCAATTATCGTCTCACAAAAACGATAGCTGATGCAATTTGCTCAAGCCTGCTGATCATTCTGACTACGTATTGTATTAACTTTGCTGCTTCGTTTTTCGCGTAGGCCTTCAAATTACACATAAACCAGCAGCAACAACCTTTTCTTTCAAGTTTCGAAAAGTTCCAAATTTTAAGCGATCGGAACACTAAATTTTCACTGTTTTTAGACAAAGATTAATTGTTAAATAATTATAAAAGAATAATTTATAACTTAAATTGTTTTTATGGCTTAAAATAATATTTCATTTAACAATTTATTTTTATTTTTTTTTCTTTTTAGGTAAGAACTCAAATACATATAAATGTTGTTTTCTGAATTAAATTTGAGGTAATTTTATCTAAAAATTTATTTGGTCTTAGAGACAAAAGTTATATCTACTTTAATTGTCTAAACGAAGAATTAAAAAATTTTAAATCACGACAGGTTTTAAATTAATGCCTTCCACTTTAGGTATAAAGTTTTAAGTATGTACATATTCTTGTCTAAAACTTTAATCCGTCACGACAATCTGCGTAAATAATTGCTTGGCAAAATAAAGATAGAGGTGAAAATTGTTAGTGTAACAAATGAAAGTGTTAATGGGTAAAGCTTCTTACTTTACTCATTGTCAATTTAAAAATCCTATTTAATTCAGCTAAAATAAATATAATAATTTCGCTCTGACGTGCATAAAAGAACATGTTTTTTTTTTAAAACCGGATTTATTAAAATTGGTGACTACATGCAAGATTTATTACCTAGTATTCATTTGAAATCACGACTTTAGTTCGAAAAACCAATACCCATTTTGTGGCCATATTACTTATAATACTAAGCAGTGCTACATAACTAGCACAGCTGTTAACATCTCTGTGAAAATTATCCGCCGAACTATATGTATATACAGTAAGCGAAATTTATTTATACGCACCTTTTTTTTCTGATTTTTTACATAAAATTGTTTTGGCAACACTTTTTGTTTTTAGAAAAGTGCATATACTAATTCTGTGTTTGAAATAAAAAACCATCATAATCAATCAAATCTATTAAACACTATTTATTTAAACAAAATCATTTTTTTCGCTACGAAATTCATTTATACTCGTTTTAAGAAACTAGTAAAAAATATAAATAAAACACATTTTAATTAAAAAAAAAATTTTTTAGTATTTTGTGTGTCCTCCATTTTGTTGGATAACGCAAATATCCTATTCGGCATGGAACTTATAAGTTTGTAGATGGGGTCAAAACTTAGAATGTCCCATGTGCGCTAAATTTCTTCCTTAAGAACCGGTATGTTTTCAAACTGATGACCGTTTTTATGAACCTCTCGTGCCATTATACTCCATAGATTTTCTATAGGGTTAAGGTCAGGGCTGCATGCCAGCCAACGCATAACTGGGAGTTGAAGTTGGAAGCGTGAACAGCTGCGTTGTCCTGTTGAAAAATAAAGGGATGGTCATCAAGATTGTCTTCTGTAAACGGAATAAGCGCTGTGTCCAACATTTCACAACATGTTTCCGAGTTCATTTTAGTTGGAACAAAAGACAATTGCGCTTTTCCGAAGGAAGAAAAAGCTCCCCAAATCATTACACTGCCTCCATGGTAGTTCCTGCTCATTCTTGGTGGATTGTTGTGACGTAACAACTGAAACCATCTGGCCCATCGAGGTTAAACTTCTTTTTGTCATAACTGTATTCCATTTTTCGTCCCAAGCCATATGCTCTCTGGCAAAGGCTAATCGAGCTGTTTTATGAAAGATTTTCAGAAGTGGCTTTTTAAGCTGTTTTTTGTAAACCACGTTCGGAGTACTAGATAAAATTTGTTGAACTCCACGCTTTGTTATTGGCAAATCGAGGTGAGCAACAATTTGGCCAGCAGTTATCTGGTTTTTGGTAGCTTCGATGACAATTCGGGTCCGTTCTCTTCGAGTTATTTTACTCCAGCCTTTTCGAGCAACATTCTTTCCATACGAATCGCCTTTTTTAAGGAAATTTCTGATGAGCCCTTCAGAACGATTGCTTTCACGTGCAATTGCCCTATTGGAAATGCCGAGATCTCTTAAGACCGTTATCTTAATCTTTTTTTCCGCTGTTAAATATTTTCCCTTTCGCATTATGGATTTAAATATTTATTTTTCTGAAAATCAGTTCTGAGAACTGATATTTTTTTATTTCACTTAAATTTTTCCGCATGAGTCGATTAATTTCACTGAAATACTAAAAGCGTATAAATGAAGAAATTCGTGCGTTAAACAGCTGCCAATATTTTCTTTGCCTTATCTTTATCACGAAAAGATGCCAAAACTGGTTCTTAAATCTACACTACCGCTTAACGATCGTGCAAATATAGATTTTTTTTTAAAACCCTTAAATGACAGCAATTCTGTAACTATTTGATGCAGTGTTGGGTGCGTTTAAACTAATTTCGCCCGCTGTATGTATGTAGGTATCTGATCACAAAATCAGCGTTTATGGTGCCATAAAATGCTCCTTCGAGATTCTTTGTTACGTATTTATATAACAAATTTTATATGCGAATGTAAGCGAAAGTGAGGCGAGGCGACCTCCATCCCTTTTAAATTTAAACATGCTGAATAAATGAAAATTGTTTTTGCATGATCTTTAAATCGATGATTCGCTCCGCTCCCGTTTTTGTTCTCAACCTATCAACTGAGTATAAATATTGAACAATTTACAAATTATGAAATACAATATGTACAGCTTTTTATTATACTCGCTGTAATGCAGGTTATGTGAGGTGATTAGATACCTAACTTCGAACAACATAAATTCGAGGCTGGTAAGAGACTGCCGCACATCTGCTACGAGTAATAGTACGAGATCACACTCTTTTTGGTTGGATGCGCCGCTGATGAGTGGGCCGGATTCGAATTCTTAGGAGCAAATAGTAAACAGGTTGACACCATGTCCTTTGTCAAACAAATGACACATATTTCTCTAACGCAAGTCATAAGTGGACTTATCGAGATAAATCTGACTAATATACTCCATACTCGATCCTAAGTGATCAACGAGAAAAGATGTCTCCAACCTCATTGGTAGACACGCACAGCAACTGAGTATTCCTCACAAAGATTTCTGCAGGAGCTGATTTGAATTGCTGTAGTCTGAATATGTTGTATCTCCTGTCCATTAAAAGGTGTTATAAAGGGTTTTTCAATAGGGACATAAGAATTTTGTGTTTTAATATAAACGCACCGTTAAATTTTTTTTTTATGATCTGTAAATGTCAAAACGTCAGTCACATTTTTACCATGGTGAAGTTCAAGAACGAGCAACGTTCGGAAATTATTTTATTATTATTTTCGGTCGTAATAGTCGTCCCAGCAGACAGGCTGTGCGTGCTATAGTGGATAAATTCGAGTCAACATAACATATTCACTATTGAATGTTCATGTACATGTCAGACAGCGCCCTGGTCGAAGTCCCGAAAATATCACAGCCGCAAGTGCTTCAGTTCAAAATGAGCCAAATCATTTCAACGCCGTTGACAGGAATTGGGTATCTCTCAGTCCAAATTGTGGCGAATTTTGCGTAAATATCTTGGCCTACACCCATACAAGATAGAATTAACTTGAAAACTGAAGCCTATTGATCATTTGAAGCCCCGAAACCTCTCCTATTGGGCATTGGGCTCTGCAAAAGTGAAGAAAATCCTGAATGTCATCGTAAAATCATCGTATTCAGCGATGAAGCTCATTTTTGGCTTAATGGTTTTGTCAATAAGCAAAATATAAGTCATTGGACAGCAACAAATCCACATGTGCTTCGAGATATTCCATTGCATCCACAAAAAGTGACTGTGTGGTATGCCGGAGGTGTGATTGGACCGCATTTTTTCGTTGATGAAAGTGATCGCCACGTTACGGTGAATAGAGTTCGCTATGTTCGAAGACTATTTTTGGTCATAATTGGATGGACTTGATATCAGTGATATGTGGTTGCAATAAGATAGTGGCAAATGCCACACAGCTGGTCAAATAATTAATCTATTAAACGGGAAGTTCGGTAGTTGTGTAATCTTGAGAAACGGTCCGGTCGAATGACCAATCACTCATGCGATTTAACGCTGTTGGATTTCTTTTTCTGGGGTTACGTTAAGTCGTTGGTTTATGCCAACAAGCTAACAATATTAGAGATGCTCAGGAACAATATCGAACGTGAAATTGCCGACGTTCCGGCCGATATGTGTGTAAAGTGGTGGAAAATTGGCTCCAAAGAATCGATAGCTGCAAACGTGCTCACGATGGTCGTATGAACGAGATCGAATTCCATACGTAAAATTACGTGTTTTATTTAAATACAAAATTGTTATGTCCTTATTGAAAAACCCGGTACTATGATATATTCTTTTTAATTTCATCCCAAACCAAATATCACCATCGCCTTCATATAGTATTAAGGACTGAAACGAATAAAATTTGGAAACTTCAAAGTAAAAAAAAAAATATTTTTATAATTCATGTACATTTTTTTATATGCTTTCAAACTTTGTTTTTATTAAATTCATTCACAATTACAAAAACTAAAAAAATGTATTTGGGTTCCCATTCTTTCCTCAACTTCTTTCGAATGTCCTTCATAAGGTTGGTGACAGTTACATCCGTGATCTTTTTGGACGCTTTTTTCCATTTAGGACTAACATCTTTTGCGTCCTTCAATGGGACGGCATTGTGGAACATTGTCGACAAAGTCGACATTTTTAGCAATAAGAAAGCTCAACGTCGCATGAGTATAGTGAGCTGAAGCTAAATCTGGCCAAAATATTGTTGAACCCTCGTGTTTGTTTAAGAAAGGAATCAACCGTTTTTTTAGGCACTCGTTAATGTACACTTCTCCGTTAATTGTTCCCGTTGTAATAAACGATGAGCTTCTATGTCCACATTGGCAAATGGCCTGCCAAACGAGATATTTTGACCCGAATTTTTCCATCCCAATCGATGTTGTTGATTGCGGAAGAATCTCAGCTTCAAACGAGTTGTAAAACTGCGCACCTGGAAGAGTGGTAAAGTCGGCTTTGACATAAGTTTCGCCATCCAAAACCAAGCACGCTTTCTTGTTGCCGATCAACTCGTATAGCTTTCGGGCTCGTGTTTTTATGACTTTTATTTGCTTTTCAGTAACTTTTGGTATTTTTTTGTTTTTTTTCGTGTTTTTAGACCGTTACGTTTTTTAGATCATTGTTTGGTTGGTATTACATTTCCGAGCAACATCTCTGGATGACATAGTCCGGTTTTTTACGATGGTACCCACTATTTTCCTGTCCAAATTTGTATCATATGCTGCACTTTTAGCTCCACTTTTCTGTTTTCGCTTAACTGTCAACGTCTCCAAATATCGTTTAATAACAGAATCCACTGTACTGCGTGCTATGTTTAATTTTTTTGCAATGAAATGGTTTGGACGCGAAGTATTTTCGAGCCATTTGTCGATGATCTTTTTACGGCGTTCCTCTTGACTCATATTTTATAAATATTTTAAATCGCACCGAACTAAAATCAATAACAAACTGAAACTAGAGAATATACAAGCTAATTTGGGTACAAAATGGGATTGCAATTTTTACGCATTGGAAGTATAGCCCGTATTAAAATTTACAGATTTTATTCGTTTCAGTCCTTATATACTCGTATGTATGTTATAGCAAACCTACAGCTTTCAGCACTCACCACATCAACGCCAGAGAAAATTCTCCCTGATCGTCTTCAAGTTCAACACAAGTCTTTGTTTATTTATGTCCAACATACTCGTACGAGGGGCGTTCAATATATTCTCGGTATCGATATGAAGGAAAATGCGAATTCAATTTAAATTGTTTTTATTTTTCAATATAATCTCCCCTAACATCAATGCATTTGTTACATCTTGAGATAAGCTTTTTTAAACCCTCAAAAAAATAAATTTCCTCTTTCTCTGCAAAATACCGACTTGAGTTCTTCATCATCCGAAAATCTTTTTCCACGAAGACATTTTTTCAAATCCGGAAACAGGAAATAATCACTAGGGGCAAGGTCTGGACTATAGGGTGGGTGTTGGATTTCTTCGAAACTACAATCTCGCGCAGCAGCCTTGGAAACTCGCGCCGTGTGAACAGGAGCGTTGTCATGGAGAAGCAACACACCCGCTGCGAGTTTACCCCGTCTTTTCTTTTTAATTTCCTCCCGCAAATTATGCAAAGTGGAAGCGTAGGATGTGGCGTTGATGGTTTCACCTTTTTTTTTTTACTCAATGAGCAAGATTCCCTTTAAGTCCCAAAAAACTGTGGCCATGAGCTTCCCGGCAGACGGAGTGACTTTGAACTTCTTCGGGGGGTCTGTTCCTTTTTTATGCCACTGCATGGACTCTTGTTTGCTTTCAGGGTCATAGTGGTGGACCCATGTTTCGTCCCCAGTAACAATTCGATCCATAACACCGTCCGCGTTCTCACTACACATCTCCAAAAGCTCTCTACAGCATGCGATTCTCACTTTTTTCTGAGGCGCTGTTAGCATTCGTGGCACCCACCTTGCACTGACCTTTGAAAGGTTAAGATGGTCATGAAGAATGGTGTGAATGGTACCAATTGAAAGCTTGGTGATCTCTGCCATCATTTTCACCTTTATTCGGGCATCCTCAAGAACAAGTTTTTCGACTTCTTTGATGCTTTCTCCCGTACAAGCATTAGCCGGGGCGCCGGAGTGGGGGTCGTCTTCAATGTTCTCTCTGCCTCTCTTGAACTCACTTGAACACTTTTGCACAGTGGATAATGAAGGTGCAGAACCCTGGTAAACAGCCACCATCTGTTCATGAATAGTTTTTTGACTTTTTCCTTGCTTAGTGAGAAATTTAATTACAGCGCGATGCTCAATTTTCACCATCATCGTCTCAGTTGCCATTATGATTCTGTTTAACTAGAGATAAAACGCGAATTAATAATCACATTTATATGAAATTTTACATGAATGCACTAAAATAATAGTATTACTTGATAAATAAGTCAATTTATATATACAACCACAGCTTCACCCCGATATCGAGAATATGTTGAACTCCCCTCGTAGGTGCTTAGTGAAGGTCTAAACGCACTAATTAGTAGCCAGTAATCTGCCCGCAGGTTTTTCTATTAGAAGACGGCGAGTTCTTGTTTTTATGCATATCGGGAGCTGTTGAATCTACATATGAACAGAGTTAATTTGGTGGGGGCTGAGGCCCCCATTTATTGACTTAATACGAGCTTAATCTAACTTAAAAACTAACAGAAAGACTTAAGAGCTATTGACCAAGGAAGTGATGGAGGAGATCTTTGAGACGAGGAGTGCTCAGGTGGAAATGAAAAAGGGAGAGGTTTGAGTTGACCTTTCGAAGCATTCGGGAGATTGGTTCGTTGGAGCCATAAGAGGTGCGGTGAACCGGTAGATAGAAAAGACGAGGACAACGTAGATGGCGGGGGTTGGTATTGAAGGAAATGGAGTTCAAAATGGATGCACAGTCGATGGAACCTGAGAGAAGACGATGAATGAAAAGAACGTCATCAATATTCCTACGTTCTTCTAACGAATTCATATTTAGAAATTTGAGGCGGTCTTGATAGGGAGGTAAGATTAAAGGGTCGTTCCATGGCAAGCCACGGAGGGCAAATCGGAGGAATCGACGTTGAATACCTTCGATTCGGGAAACATGAACCCGGTGAAAGGGGGACCAAGCTTGACTGGCATACTCAAGCAGGGGGCGAACAAAGGTAATATAGAGAGATGTGGTTACATACGGGTTGGAAAATTCCTTGGACCACCGTTTAATAAAGCCAAGTGATGAGTTGGCTTTGAGGATCATCTTATAGATATGCGAACGGAAATTAAGCTCACTGTCGAATAATATGCCAAGGTCTTGAAAAGACTGAACCAGGGGAATTGGTTGACCATGGAGAAAATAAAGTCGGGGAGGAGACGGGTTGCATTTACGTGAGAAGGTTATAGATTGACATTTGGCTATATTAAGTTCTAGGCAGTTTTTGAGGCACCAGATTGAAAACCGATCAAGGTCTTCTTGAAGAAGGGCAGAGTCCTGGGGAGAGGAAATAGATTTAAAAAAATTTGTGTCGTCAGCGTAAAGGGAGAGGGAGGAGTGTTTAATGACATCGTTGATAGTAAGAATGAATAGAAGAGGGCCAAGATGACTGCCTTGTGGAACTCCAGATGAGGCCAGGAATGGAACAGAAAGGGCGGATCTAAACCGAACACTATAATATCGGTTTACCAGGTAAGAAGATATCCATTTTAAAAAGAGAGGCTCAAACCCGAGAGCAGACAATTTGAAAAGGATCAATTTATGAGATATCTTATCAAATGCTTTAGTGAAATCAGTTGCGATAACATCGATTTCGTTGCCATTTTCTAAGGCTGAGAGAGCAAAAGACACGAATTCAACTAGATTTGTGGTAGTTGATCTACCTAACTATTAGCTCCCCCTGACCGATAACAAAAAAGTCATCATGCAGATTCAGTTCATCATGAACTATAATAAACTCTTTCTGTCAAGATTATCGGTATTCATATTTCCTGTAACACCATTGTAACTTATAATTGAGGCAAAACTCAACTTCGAGTTATACATATATTCAAAGAAACATTATATCGGGGTCTAGCTTAAAGCATTGAAGAAAACTGTTCCAGCTGACACAAAGTCTCCGGCCTTTTATTTTTGCTATGCAATATATACATATTAGTTAACTAGAATGCCTCTCAGAAATTACGCTGCCTGGAGGACAAATCCAAGTTTACCGATCTAGGTGGTGTGAAGACTAAAATTGTGGCTATCCATGAAGATGTCACCTGTTGAGTTCTTTCGACTGCACTTTCGGCTCAGACTATGGCGTAATACAAGATTTGAAAAGAAGTCAGGCACAAGATTAGCAAACAATTCTACCCATCCATGCTCTCCGTTTTGCAAGAATTCTCGAAACATACGTTACAATACCTGTCCTTGTTGCGCATGGTGGCGTAGGTTAAGCAAGGTGTGTTTAAAAATAGGTATTTGGGGAGTAGATCCTTTTACATTATAGGTACCAGAGAGGGCTTCCGCGATCCCAGAAAAACCAATTTAGATGAAAGGCCAACAGAAAGAACATGCACCCTTGAAATACACCAGATTTCTGTGCTTAATAGCAACTTTATCCTTACATAGAAGTCCAAATAGCCTATTTCCTTATGTTCAAAGAAGTATTTCCTTACAAATGTCCTTCAATTTCGAGATGCTCCCTCACATCAAGGTAGTATATGCGCTATATTTTTTTTTTTTTTTATATATATAATCAGCGCGCGCTCAAGGGGTTTTCGTACCCTTAAAATGTTCGTACACAGCGCGGGCGAAGGACATTTAGGGAGGAAGAAAAGACAGGTACCGATGTACATTGTTTTTAAATGTTTGTAAATTATAACGACCAGGAAACACAGAGATCGGCAGGGCATTCCATAAGCGAGAGTTGTACGGCTTGGGAAAGAATCACGATATTTTAGAGTACGTCCGAAAATGGGCTTGAGGGTATACTGATGAGCATTCATACCGAGACGGGTGTTGCGGTAGAAAGTTTGAATGGGTGGAATGCTGCTGGCGATTTCAATGGAGCATTGGTGGTGGAAATAGCGATAAAACAAAGTGAGACAGGAGACATTACGCCGGTATTCGAGGGTGTCAATTGATTAACTGATATTAGTATCACCAATGAGTTTCACCGCACGGTTTTGAATCCCATCTAGCAGGTGCAGAGATGTTTTAGGAGCACCTGACCAGATGTGGGCATTGTTCTCCAATTTTGGGCGGATGAATGCCTTATATATTGTGGCCAGATCAGAGGGCGTACAATATTTTTTACATCGCTCGAGGAAACCTACACATTTCGCAGCATTTTTGACGACATCGAATATGTGGTCATTCCAACGTAAGTTGTCTCTGACACATATACCGAGAATGGAAAGTTTATGGGTTTCGACGATGCAAGTGCCATTCATGGATAATGGCTGGATATTTGAATTTCGCTTTAATGACAGCTGACAGAATTGGGTTTTGGAAGCATTAAATTCCAATATCAGAATTTTATGAGCTTGATATACGCTGCCGTTTCCGTTCTACAACCAATGAGCAGGGACATGAGTCCATGAACGAATATGAAAAGCAGAGAGTACTGTCGTCAGCAAAGGAATAAATTGGATTAGAAGTAGCAGACAAGAGATCATTAATGAAAATTAAAAAGAGTGTCGGAGACAGAACGGAGCCCTAGACACACTAGCATTTATTTTGTGAACATCAGACTTGAAACCATCCAAGACAGCTTGAATTGAACGTTCTGAAAGGTAGTTTCCGATCCATTGAAGAAAAAAAGTCGTCGATCCCAAAAGCACGCATTTTCGACAAAAGAGCCTGATGCCAAACTTTGTCAAATGCCTTAGAAATATCAAATGCAGTTTTTGGTCGTATTGGAGTTTTACACGACGTTTTTCGGTTTTCCTCTGTTGGGTTGGTCTTGAAGGACCGATAAAACATTTCTCTAACCCTGACAGCCTCTTTACAGCTCGAGTCGTACCACGCCTTTTCTTTTGGTTTGATACTCTTCATCCGATGAGGGATAAAGTTTCTCATTCCAAAGAGAATGATGTCTATGTTCATATCAGCAGCAGCATCCACGTCGTTATCGAGGAAACATAGCGATCAGTTAAAATACGTAAAGAAGTTGTTAAGTCCGCTCCAATTGGCTTTCTCGTATTGCCATACGATTCTTTTAGGAATCTTTTCTCTAACTGTATGGTGGGTGTACGAGAATTTAGCTGATAGGGCACAATGGTCCGACGAGCCTAGAGGGGATAGCAAATTGACCTTGTATTTGTTAGGGTGAGAGATTAAAAACAAGTCCAGAGTGTTGGCAGTATGACTATCAACGACTGGTATTCGTGTGGGCTCATTTACAAGCTGGGTTAAGTTATTTTCCGCAGCGAAGATCTCAACACACCGTCCTTCGGGTGTTGTCTGTCCATAATGTCGAAGCCACCCAGAATTGTGTACATTGAAATCGTCCGTAATAAAGATTTCAGTACGGGGATACAGGGATACGATTCTTTGAATAGAGTCAGACAGCGCATCAAACTCGTGAAAGGTCGAGTTGCTGTCCAGTTTGGGTCTTGTGTACATAAAGCAGTAGTGGATAATTGTGCTATGTTCTCTTTGACTTGTAGGTCGTAGAATCTGCAAGTGTCCGTTTCTTCCATGGAGCCTTTTGGCTCAGTAAAGACTTTTGTTTATGGTTTTTGTAGCATGAGAACTTTAAATTAAGATAAAAACCAAAAAAAAAAAACAATTAAGTGGACATGAGGATATTTGTTTACCACAATTTCGGGCATATGGCAAAATTGGTTATTAAATGTTCGATAGTTGCTGGCTTACGCCTATAAACTAATACCTTCAGATGGGGCCAAAGAAGACTAATTGGCTGACTCAAATACAAAAACATCACAAAACTCTTGCCGCACTAGCGAGATTATCCAAAATTGAGCGGCCTGTAGAATAGTTCTAAAATTGGTAATCTCTTTTAAGAATGCCCTAAATAAAGATGATAAAGATGGGCCGTTGCCTTTTTATTGAATGCTGATTCTATTTTACCTTGTAGATTTTGTGGATAATACAACCATTGTTTTCTTAAGGAGTTCGTTCAAAATGTAGCTCTTACCAAGTGAATGGTACTGATTTTGTTATGAAAATGATCCTTAATATTGTATTTGCTAAGGATTTGGTATGTAGGCCAGTGTTAGGTCAGCAACAAAGATCCTCTACGGAGTTGCCATCAGCTAGGCCAAGTTTTTCACAAGCCATGAAAAGGCACTAATGGAACTGTAAAATGGCACGTGTTTGACAGTTAAAAAAAAGGCAAAGCAATGTATGAATTTCCTTGCTAAGATATTTTTTATTTCATTTCCTTCGTCCTACTGTTCTTGAAGTGATCAACTCTAGGGCCAACGCACAAGAGAAAAGACTCCAGAGCATGTTAACCAGGAAGTAACAATGCTTAAGCGCTAGCCATATAGGCAAAGAGGTAGTAGCGAAGCAATAACAATGCGCGTAAAGAGGCCCTCGGAGTGAACTTAACCTCAAACGCTTTAAAGGGATTAAATCCCATCTATGCTCCTTTGCTATCATTAGAAGCTAAGAACATGCAACAAATATATATAAAAAAATAGTAAACTGTTAGCCATTTACTTGTCTCCCCCTACTAATCTTAAAAAGCAAACTGCTCGTTAGTTATATAATTTGTAACAGTGCTAACAAACATTTGGAATTCATTGCAGTTTCTTATGTTTGAAATATAAAAAAAAAAATAAAAAAATCTCTTTCGTGCAGAAATCCATTTGCATTTTAACTTCTAATTCAAAACTACAAATTGAATTTAGCATTCTACTATTATATATATGTGCATACGAGTACATATGTATATAAAGTTTTGTCCTTGAGAAAAAAATAAATAAAAAAATTGTATCTGTAAGTATTTTAACTGTTTCTTGATCGCTCAACGTTCGTAGACGTGACACTCTATCTTGAATAGATTCAATCATTCTATAAATAATGTAAAAAACCTTTCTAAACAAATGTTCGCTCTATCGGTACGTGGGTGGCTCTGGTAACCACTACGAGTAAATACATTTTGCCGTACTGATCAAAATTACTTTTGTACAAACAAAGTACGAGTACGTATCTATTTTCATGCAAAATGTTCTCCTCACGTTTCATGAGTAGAAAAAAAAATCGATTCCAGAATATAAAATTAGATACGTTACTCTCTCGGTATAGTGAGTAAGTTTGTCTGCCAGATGAGCGGGTTTTTAGCTTTTTTATGCCCCAGCAAGGCAAGGAAATAAATTGCAAAGCAGTTTGAAAAAATAAAAAAAAATTTCGAGCTCTTATAAATTTTTTAAGGTCAACCTAGAAAACTGCTGACGTCCTACGTCGAAAATTCGTTTTAAAATTACTTTTAAACCTTTTTCCCTTTAACTAATTGCCCTTTTGATAAATTATCTTGTCGTAGGTATAGTTACTAACCGCGAAAGCGCTCTGACCTTTTTGTCCGCATAATGCAATTAAAGGTAGGCACAACTTATTTATAAATAATGGTATTTAAGTCGGTGGGAAAATAACATCCGTTGATGCGATGTAAGTATCATATATGATATAAAAAATGTTTGAAGATTATATATGAAATGATGTACGGGTCGAGTACACATGTGGTCACTAAAATAGGTATCTCGCCTTTATTAATTAAATTACTTGCGATGTTTCTAAACGTTTATGCCTATTACTAGAATATCATTTTTTTTTTATTAGGGGCAACACTGTTTTCCGTTATTTACTATATGTATTGACAATTGCACAAATTGATTTTTGTGAAGCAAAGCTGGTTTTTTGTGGCTACTGATGTAGGTAGGTACCTTGCGAATATCTTAGCTTGATTTTGGTGTGAAATTTTTGTTAGAAGATTTGTTGGAAACCGCAATTCTGTTATAATTAAAAATTAATATTAGTTTCAATAATAGATGTGACGTGCCCAACGCTGTATAGTTATGTATCTTCGTAAGCAAAATAAATCGTACAAATTCTTCGCTAAATCGCTGGGACGATCAAAGCATTTCGTGGTGAACACACTTATGTCCTAAGACAGTAGAAAACAGAGGTGGCATAGAAAAAACAACGCCTACATTACAAAACCGGTTAAGCGACACCCTCAAAAGCGATTGCAGCTGAAATTAATAATCAAATATCAGCCAAAACTGTGCGGCGCCGACTAAGCAATGCGAACCTACCAGGTCGAATAGCTCGTAAGGTTTCTTTTCTTAGAAAAGCAAACCTGTAGAAGCGGAAAGCATTTGCAAATTGCCACAAGTCTTGGTGTAGCCCAGATGGTTCAAAAAAAAAAAAGTGGTGGAAGCGACGAGACTAAAATTAATTTGTTTGGGAATGATGCTGGACGGAATGTCTGACTTCCTAAGGGACAAGAATTCAACCCGCGGTACACGATGAAGACAGTTAAACATGGAGGGGATATTATAATGGATTGGGGATGGGCCTAACCCATCTTTTTTTTTTTATAACTTACACGCGCTCAAGGGACTTAAGTGCTCTTGAAATGTTTGTACACATTAGTGACACCATGACGAAGTTTGTATACAAGAACATGCCAGGTGTCATGTAGCTTTTTGCAGAAGAAAGGGAAATGCCACTTCGGAGGTGTTTCCAACAATACAATGATCCTAACCACTGCTCAAATTTGGTAAGTGATTGGTTTCAGCAGAACGATGTTAATTTTATGCTATGGCCACGCCAATCACCCTATCTAAACCAAATAGAGAATCTTTGGGGAGACTTAAAAAAGAGAATTGGGAAACAAAATTGTCGAAATAAGACTAAATTGTAGCAAAAAGTTAAAGAATTATGGTATGGCGGTCCTATAGAGACTTGTCGCAAGATTATCTCTTCTCTGCCCAACAGAATGCAAAAAGTCATTCAAAATAATGGAGGACATAGCGGTTACTGATGAAAAGATAGTGGGATCTATTACGAAGATCACCTATCAATTGATAAAATAGTTTATACTTGTCAACCAATTTCTTAAAATGATATTACGAGGACCAATTATTGTGAACATGTATCAATTATCAACTTTCGGTCGACAAATCGGTATTGTGAACATTAATTGTATTTTTTTTTCCAGAATCGGCCTGCAAAATTTGGCCATAACAGGAATATTACAATT
Source organism: Volucella zonaria (assembly GCA_963966105.1). Classification (NCBI taxonomy): domain Eukaryota; kingdom Metazoa; phylum Arthropoda; class Insecta; order Diptera; family Syrphidae; genus Volucella; species Volucella zonaria. The sequence continues at coordinate 52,017,605 of OZ014533.1, read as the reverse complement.
AATTTTGTTTAATCCAAGCCTTTGTGTATCAAAGATTACAATTTATCTCTAGTTTTATTTTATAACACTTATCGTCTTCTTAACCGGGTGATAGGCCGTTCGTCTGCTAGAGTCCTTGCCAGTCTGGTCATGTGTGAATGAAGTCTCTTGCTATATTTGCTACAGTACAGATTTATTAGAAGCTCAACGGGCTCCAAATTTAGGTCACGATGAAGAGTGGAACCTCGAACGTACCATTCGCCATCAGTTATGATCCTTAAGACTCTGTTCTGAAGCGTCTGCATAGCATCCAGTTGAACCTGCAATTTGAAAGAGTTGCCCTAATATGCGAAAGGTCAGTCGCTTGTCAAGCATGACGCCCAGATATTTGGCTTCTTGATCTAGCTACAGCGACGTATTATTGATGCGGACTGGAGGCACCTGCCCCATGCGTAAGGTGTAGCAGACGTTCTTGCATTTGTGGGGATTCAGCTTAATGTTCGACCTGCGAGCCCAGTTCTCAAGCAGATTGAGATACGTATTATTGATCCGGACTGGAGGCACCTGCCCCTTGCGTAAGGTAGCAGACGTTCTTGCATTTGTGGGGATTCAGCTTAATGTTCGACCTGCGAGCCCAGTTCTCAAGGAGATTGAGATACGTCTGTACACCGTCAGTTGCCCTATTCTCACATGTCGCCGAATAAAAAAAGCAGATGTCATCTGCGTATTATGCGAGTAAAAGAATGGTCCAATAACGCTTCCTTGTGGCACGCCCGCTAATATTGTATAGATAGTTGAGATGAAAGCTCCACTTTTACTTAAAACTGGCGCTTGTTTATATATGAACAGAAAAGGAGATAGAAGGGGGCGGGTCTATTTCTTTTGATTTTATCTAAGAGACCCTTGTGCCAGACCCGGTAAAAAACATTAATTGTGAAAAATTTTATTGATACCTGTCAATGTTTCTATCAATCGCAATTTCGGGGTTGATAAGGTCGATACCTACATAGAAATGTAAGTATTTTGAGTGTTGCAGCAGAATGTTGCAGTTTAGCTAGTTTTTTTTAAGGATATTAATAAGTAAGTAATAGAAGGCAACTCAATAAATTGATTGATTGAGCTGATCGAGCAGAATCTTAATATCACAAGAAGGATTTTGTTCCAAATTTGGTGCGCAGGTGAAATGGGAACAATTTGCGACAGAGCTACGAGGGCGGGTCAATAATTCCGTGCATTTTTGAATTTCTGACCTCTTTACTGAAACAGCAACACTGCTCCTGTCAACAGGCATTTGTCAGGTGACTCCTGTCAAAATTTAAACTTGCTGCGTCAGTTAGTTTGTGTTTGACAGCTATTTTTATCAGACTACTCACTAATTTGAGGAGAAAATGGAAAAAAGTGAATTTGTGCTTATTAAGCATTATTTCTTGCGAAAAAAAACCATTACCGAGACCAAGGCTAAGCTTGATAAATCCTGCACCATCGATTTCAATGGTAAAAAAGTGGTTTACTGAATTTCGTTGTGGCCGTACAAGCACTGAAGATGCCGAACGTCCTGGACGCCCAGTTGAGGTCTCTACACCCGAAAAAATTCACGATATGGTGTTGGCCGACCGAAGATTGAAAGTGCGAGAGATTGTGGAAGCCGTAGGGATCTCGCATGGCTCAGTGGTTTCAATTTTGAATGATCACTTGGGCATGAGAGAGCTTTCCGCAAGATGGGTGCCGCGTTTGCTCACAGTCGACCACAAACGCAATCGTGTAACAACTTCACAGGAAGGTTTGGCGTTGTTTAATCGCAATATGGAGGAGTTTTTGCGCCGTTTTGTAACCGTGTACGAAACATGGATCCATCACAACACACCAGAGAACAAACAACAGTCAAAACAGTGGGTTTCTAAGGGTGAATCGGCGCCAAAGAAGGCCAAGGTGGGTTTGTCAGCCAATAAAGTTATGGCGACTGTTTTTTGGGATGCACGCGGGATAATCCACATTGACTACCTTCAAAAGGGAAGAACAATCAATGGGGAATATTATGCCAACTTATTGGACCGATTCAATGACGATTTGAAAAAAAAAACGACCTCATTTGGCCAAGAAAAAAGTTCTTTTCCACCAAGACAATGCAAGGGTGCACACATGTGCAGTTGCCATGGCAAAAATCCATGAATTGGGCTATGAATTGCTCCCTCATCCACCCTATTCTCCAGATTTGGCTCCGAGCGACTACTTCTTGTTCCCAAATCTGAAGAAATGGCTTGGTGGAAAAAGATTTGACTCCAATGATGAAGTCATCTCGTCATTTTGAGGACCTCGACAAATCATTTTTTTTGGAAGGGATAAAAAAAATTGGAGAAGCGTTGGACAAAGTGTATAGAGCTCAAGGGAGACTACGTTGAAAAATAAAACCCTCCCTCGTAAATAGCTGAATACCACCGGAAGAAGAAATCAATTACCATCAATTTTCCAATTTCAAAGAATTACATTCATCTCGCAAACAAGTCCGTATAGCAGCAGATTACACGTGTCCTGTCTCACCTGTTACATCATCAAAAAAGTAACTCCGCTGATGACATTTTTTTTTTAAATAAATGTGTACATCCGTAAATTTGTAACACGTAATTTTTACTTTTTAATTAAATTATTTGCAAGACTCTTGACAATCACTTTTCAGACCAAAAATATTTTAGAATTGTCAAAATTCAATTTGCATTAACATTAACTTTATTTTTTGTTTAATGCTCACAACATTTTATATTTTTATCAATTGTACAATTGTATTTCACAATATCATCATCAATTTTAATTGATAAATGTGGCAATCGTCAATCAATTGATAGTTGATCTTTGCAACAGGGGTAAGCATTTTCAGCTTTTTTTTCTATTGCCTACCTACTATTTTTTTCAATATTTTACTAATACTCTGTCGTACCTATTTTCATGACTATATGAATTTTGACCCGTTATTGGTATTTGTTAGTACAAAATTAAGTATGTTTGCTTATGTGTTTAATTAAGTAAGAGGCCGATACACTTAGATTTCAATTGATATTATTTTAGTTTGAAAATATAGCTTTTCGCGTACCAGTGAGATTACGTTTATAATACCATATTAATAAACATATGAAGGGTGCAGGGGAAAAACAGCTTTAGTTCATTCCAACCAGTTTTGAGAAAAATCAAATTTGAATTCTCCCTACTCCTACATGCTTCAGGTACCAGATAAAAATACTCAAATACCATTATGTATTTATGAAAACGTAGAAAAGTGAAAATAAGTTTTAAAAAAAGTTACATTATCATTTCAACTTTTTTGCATAAAAAAAACAAGGACTGAAGTCATTTTTCTCCGGTAATCAAGCGTCAATTGGTGAATCACCCAGGTATTCATCAGCACTACTTTTTTCAGGTTGGTTGGTGTAGGTCAACCTTTTGTAAAATTGTTTGGCCTTTGGTTAAGGAACTATAGAACAATTTCACTGTTGTCTTCTATCACTAAGGTTTTTGAGAAATGCGTAAAGAAAAGAGTGTTTGAGTATATGAACAAAATAAAATTGCTTCTAAATGTGCAAGATTTAAGATGTTTCTCTGTCCATCTTCTGTCCCATGCTCTCACGTCTTTCGACGTGAATGTTCCCTGCCAGGACAGTTGTTCTATAATTGAAAATGTAAGCCATTTTAAATACCTAGGTGGTATTATTGACCGAAATTTGAGTTGGTCTTTTTTTTTTTTTTTTTTTTTTTATAAACTAGCGCGCGCTCAAGGGGTTAAGGTACCCTTAAAATGTTTGCACACAGCGCGGACGAAGGAAATTTAGGGAGAAAAGAAGTGTAGGTACCGATATACGTTGGTTTTATATGTCTGAATGTTATAATGACCAGGAAATAGAGAGGCAGGGCATTCCACAATCGAGTTGTTCGGATTAGGAACTACTGATGAGCATTAAAGTTTGAAGGGGTGGAATGCTACTGGCGATTTCTATGGAACACTTGTGGTGCACCGACATTACGTCGGTGTTCGAGAGTGTCCATTGTGTCAGAGATATTAGTATCACCTATGAGTTTTATCGTACGGTTTTGAATGCGATCTAGCAGATACAGAGATGTTTTATGCGCACCCGATCAGATGTTGGCATTGTACTCCAATTTCGAGCGGATGAGTGCCTTCTATATTGAGGCCAGATCAGAAGGGGAAAAGTATTTCTTACATCGTTTGAGAAAGCCTAGAGATTTCGCAGCATTTTTGGCGACGTTGAATATGTGGTCATTCCAACGTAAGTTTTCATTGACACACATACCGAGAACGGAAAGTTTATCGGTTTCGACGATGCAAGTGCAATTCATGGATAATGGCTGGGTGTTCAAATTTCGCTTTAACGACATCAGACAGCATTGTGTTTTGGAAGCATTGAATTCTACTCTGTTAGTGTTTCCCCAATTAGTTATGCTGTTAATATCAGAATTTAATGAGCTTAACATACACTGCCGTTCTCGTTCTACAGCAGAAGAGCAGGGACATGAGTCCGGAAACGAATATGAAAAACAGAGAGTACTGTCGTCAGTAAAGGAATATATTTAATTAGAAGTGGCAGGCAAGAGATCATTGATAAAAATTAAAAAGAGTGTCGGAGACAGAACGGAGCCCTAGGGAACACTAGCATTTATTTTGTGAATATCAGATTTGAAACCATCCAAGACAACTTGAATTGAGCGTTCCGAAAGGTAATTTCTAATAAATTGAAGAAGAGAGTCATCGATCCCAAAAGCACGCAATTTCGACAAAAGAGCCTGATGCCAAACTCTGTCAAATGCCTTAGAAATATCAAGTGCAACTATCTTGCATCCATCAAATCACCAGTGGGGTCCTGTTGCAACGAAAACCATATTGCCGGTCATTGAGGGTGGCAGTGGCTCAAGTGGTAGTGGACTGGCTTCCAAATCGGAAGGTTCGGCGTTCGAATCCCTCGCCCGAAAAGCATATTCATTTTTTCAGTTAACGAAAATCAAGTAAAGATGAGTAGTTGACCAGAAATTAACATCTAGCCAACTTCCACTAAGAATTTAGACCTCCCATTACATGTTGGATGCCACCCATGGAGCGAAATTAATCACTGAGCCAAACATCTTTCTTTCTCTCTCTATCCCATTTTTCAAAAAACTTAACACATGCTGAGGCATTGTAAGTATATCGTAGCCACTTGAGTGTTAAGTTTTTGATACAAATCAAGCCATTTTATGATCGGGATTCTGCTCAATGTACATTTTATGTAATTTAAAAATATTTAATGAATCAGGTACATAGGTACAGTTTCCTTGAGTCTTTCAACGAACGGTGTAATATGCGACCGCTTAGATTTTTTATAAAATTTATCGCCTTCTGCTTTGTCTCATCTGTAAGTTTATGAGGTTGCACACCATGTTTTATAAGACCGTCGATAGGAGATTTCGCTTCTTTAACGAGGGACTTCTTTACGGGCCTGACTCGCGGGAAGTAATCCGGTTCATCACGACTTTGTTCATTCTCTCAAATCCGGATTTGATAGCTGAACGAAGCTGAATTTAATCGCGCCTCGTCGTCATTTTTCCGCTGACGATAACGCATTTTCAGTAAAAAGTGGACTGAAGCTGTTTTTCCCTTGTACCCTTCATATGTGGCGCTAATGTGACACCCTTTGAGAGAGTTTATATTAAAAGTCGATTGTAGATACTTTCTTTGTCATGCATCTTGCAATCCAGTTCTACACATCCAATTGTTTTTATTTCAGAACCCTCATATCCCTCTATTTTTTCTTTACATTGCATCAGTTTTAAATTTTGAAAACGTTCAATGAATAGTGCTGGTATTATATTTGCCTCAGCACCAGTATCAAGTTTAAAATTGATAAGTTTAGATGCTCATCCAACTTCACCTGCCAATAACCATCTTTCAAATAAAACACTGAAAAAAATTTTTTCTTCGGTAATCTGGATTTAATCTGCTCAAATGAGGGAATTTCTTACAAATTATCTTTAGCTGGTTCGTGCCTATTTAATGACCATATGTCGCCGTTCCGGGAGAACATTGACGTAACTGCAAAGTTTTGTTAAATACCGATTAGTGCGTAGTTGCTATCAGAAATGTTATGGGGAGATGGTGGAACAACGACAGAACTATAGTTCTTTTTCTTTAATAAAAGTTTTAAATAATTAAAATTATCTTTTTTTCTCTCTATATCTTTTCTCAAGACAGTGTAGGATAGATGGTGCAGTCTTTCAAACCCTAGTCAGTATGTTTGATTGTTGTTCTCGGATCGGTGGACGTAGGCTGATGACCGGCTTATTAGTATAGCCCCGTATCAAGGGTCGACAAGTTGTTCTTATCTCAAAAATCTAAAATGCGAAAAATTCCAAGATATTATACGTGGAGAATGTGCTTAATGTTGGTACAACCGTGTAAGTACAAATCTCCTTTTCCTCGTCTCGGCAACTGTGACAAATCGTTGGAGCCACATCTGTTCCCGCCAAGCCGTTTGTACAGGTTTGCAAGCAGAAAATAGTGACTTCGGCGAAATCCGAAGAATATGGCGGATGAGGGTGCAATTCGTAGCCCTATGCAAGTTTGCAACCGTGCATTGTCTTGATGGCAGAGCGCCTTCATCTTGGCCAAATGCATTGGTTCTTACGTACCAATAAATTAGCATAGTATTCGCCTTTAATTGTTTTTCTCTTTTGATAGTAATCGATTCGGATTATGCAAATTGCATCCCAAAAAGCTGTTGTCAAACAGAAGAAGGCCAAGCTTCGGTGTCGACTCGTCCGGAGAAACCGACTGCTTCGACTACTGTTCAGTGTGTTGTGGTGGATCCATATTTCCATCATGGACTTATTGATCCATTCTTGTAAGGCGTAGGGAGAGGAATCTTGAATTTAAATAAAAGACAACCCTTCTTCTTAAAACAATCTCTTTAATAGTGGTTTTACTAAGACGTTGAAAATTGTTGTAATGTGTTTTACATTTGTTTTATGTTACGTTACTTTATATTTAATTTACAATATAATCACATGTTCTGATTTATTTAAATTGAATCACTAACAGCAGTTTTAGCTCTGACGTCTATGCTTAGGCATATGCAGATGATGTAGCTGTAGTGTGTGTTGGATCATGCTTAACGACTTTCTGCTCTAAATTTCAAGCAGCTTTGGATCGATGATTGGTGCACTAGGTTAGTGCCTTCGGTCAATCCTCTCGAAACTGAGATTGTTCTTTTTACTAGAGTTGAGTGGTCTGATTCACCTAGTGCTTACCACCCGTTTCTCCGACGGAGCTAAGTATTTGAGTGTTTCCCAGTATTTTTCTTTGGACTAAACGCGTTACGTCGAAACTTCCAAGATGCGGCTTGGTGAAACGGCTTTTCACCAACGGGAGATCTATTAATTATACCCTGCCATTGACAGCCTGGTTGTACAAGCTTTCAAGAATATACATCACTGATCCAATGAATGATCTGTCTCGTCTGCTTAGAGGTTTTCCCCATAACGCCGCTTGCCTTTGTCTACCTGGCACTGTTCTAGACGTATCTATAAATCATCTTCCCCTTAATATGCATGTCATGGACTGCATTCTTAAAGCCATCTTCCATTTTCTTCCATTTACAAAGGAGTGGTCTTTTGTACAACAAGCACTACAAATTTCATTACCGTGCTTTTGACTCTGGTCAGACATGCATGGCATGATGCAATAACGCCAGAACACTTGTCGCCGCGAAATTACAAAATCAACTATCCTTATACTCAAGAAAGATTTCGGGCAGAATCTGATCCAGGAAAGAAATGCAATCGGGTTTTTATGATGGCTCCGAAACCGGTTTATAATGCGGCACTGATGTGTTTCTGGAGGGCGACAGCGTTCGATTTCATTCTTCGTTGGATCAACTTGCGTCTGTTTTCAAAGCAGAGATATACCCTTCTGCGACTTCCAAGCTAGTTCGAAAATGAGAAACTTCTCTAATTGCATTCGGAATGCTGAATCCACAGACTCTTGATTGGGCAAGAGGTCGTAATGGCATCGCGGAAAATGAAATCGCCCGTGATCTTGCTAATCAATCCTCAGAATAGGGTTTTTCAGGACCCCAACCTGCGTTAGGACTGCCTGCGACATCGGTAAGGCATTCTATTGAGAGTTAGATGTCATATGAGCAGAACTGCAGATGGCATGAATCCCGAGATTGTCGGCAGAGCAAATGAATTCTTCCCGACGTCTTAGGTCAACGACGAGATCCTGAGTTGGAAAGTGTGCACACTGCTCACTAGCATTATGAGTTAGACTACGCTTCTGCTAAGCATCTAATTGTGCTGGGCGTAAGCGACACGTGACGCTTACTATGATGACAACACCTTGGAACATTATATGTACATATCTATGAGTGTCAGGGCAACACTCGTATTATGCTGTAGGTACTCGGTGCTGATGTGACGGACGGGCTGGAACGCAATTTGATCTACAATAAGGAACCATCAGTTAGTCGTGGCGTATTTACATTGTCATCATAGGCTTTGAAGGTATGCCATGTGATAGTGAAAATCCATCTAATTTCATGGCTTACAAGTAGTTTTTCCAAATACGTTTCATACTAATTCCAGCCTTAATAATAGTAAGAGGCCACATGTTCCTAATAAGCAGTGAAAATATAGTAGAACTCTCAATATTGTTTTGATTTAATCTGTATTACTCTGTTTTTTTGTTAAACACAAATACTACTCAAAAGGCGGCTTCATAAACACCACAGTTACTTGCTGTTCTCAATGACTTGAATATCTAGAAAATAATAAACTTTTTATTTACTATTATATATCTACGTTCGCCAAAGAGCAATAAATTAACAAAACTAAATTGTTTTGTTCCACTGGCAAATCATTGTTTAAACAACAACTCGTCTTAAACAATATCAACACTTTAAAAACCCCAACAAACACAGACTCTTGTATTGTATCACTAGCTTGAATCGGGATTGTGATTCATCATTTCAATGTCTTTATCTTCATCAATTAAAAGTCAACTCGACTTGGAAACAAGATATTTCCATTTATTCATTTATTCGAAACTATTGTTTATATCAAATGCTATCAGCACAGTCGGATTCCGGCCCCCTTTAGAATAAAAAAAAAAAAGATTTAAACTTTGCGATGACGTAGTCGTAGTTTTACGATTACGTTCCCGTCTTCTTGTTGTCTATATGTATGTTTTTATTTTCATTAATTTTTTTTAAATTGATTAATTGTTCCAGCACGCGTATTGCTGACGTTTTTCTTCGTAAACTACAAACGTAGCTACTCAGCTTCGTAGATACTCGTATGCTGGTTGTATATCTAATCATACAAAGCGAATTATGGTAAAATCTCTTCGACCTTGAAACGAGTTTTTTTTTTTTTTTTTTTCCCCGGTATGGCGTATACGTAACACTTTTTTATTTGGAAAAATACTGGAACAAGCAAAGCAATATTGTACTCTGTTATTGTTTTTCGTTTTTTTTTTTCTTTAACTTTCTTAAGGCATACATATGTTATGTTCTCAAGAAACAATAAATTTGAAAAATTATGTTCTCAAAGAAAAAAACTTGGGTAGAGTTGAATTTATTATATGTGCCAAGAAGGAAGATACATAGTACGAGTATGTCATGGAGCTCATTTCAGTTTTTTTATTTTGTTTGGTGTTCAAGTCGACAAAGTGGACAAGCAACATTTCGACCTTAAAAGATTGTGAAGGAAGCGACATGATGTTAAGCCACTCGAGGTTTCACTTCAAACCTTTTTTTCTGTATTTTAGAAAGGGCCGTCTAAAAATGTGACACAATAAAGATAAAGGTTACGCCTTAAGGATTCACTACGAGTACTTCAAAATCAATACAAATGTATTTATCCACTAAGGAAAGGACAGAAGTTTTGTTCTATTGTATCTATAAGAGAGGCAAAAAAGGGCTCGTAAAGGAAATACGAAATGTCCTGTGAAGTAGATGAAAGTCATGGCGAGAAAAGTGACCTTAAATTAGATTCGCAATGAAAAGCGCAATCAATATCATTTTGAAGTGTTGTAAGCAAATGTTTTTGTAAAAGTAGTTTGGCTTCACTCTTATTACTATTCAAGTATTGAGTTGTACCACACGAAATGTCCGTTTTTCGCTCAGTCGGAAATAAAAAATTCTCGAATGCACGTCTGTGGCAGAACGCTAAATTTTCTTTTTTTTATCAAATAAAGTGAGCGTGTGCTTGACGTGTGAGAATTTTAGGGTTCGTTACAAGTACCGTTATTTCTTTTCTAGGAATTATTTACAATGCTGTCGTCAGTTCAAATTCGAACCCTCTTCCTTTACGAATTTAAAATGGGACATAGTGCGTCATTGGCAATGAAAAACATTAATGACACATTTGAAAATGTAGCGGTAAACGAACTCACTATACGATGTTGGTTTGGAAAGTTCCGTTCGGGAGATTTGAGCCGCGAAAATGATCCACGTGGGAAGCCGGAAACGTTAGTTGACGACGATGTTTTAAGAGCAACGGTGGATGCGGACCTAATGAAATCGGTGCGGGAGATTGCACAAAGCATACTCCCATGCTTTGCAACAAGTCGACACCTTTCTCTCACAGAAAAGGTAAAGACACTCGAGAAAGTGCGTACCCCATGAACTGAACGAATCCCAAAAACTACGGTCCCTGAAAATCTGCGCATCGCTTACATGAAGAAACCAAACTAAACCGTTTTTGCACCGGATAGTCACCTATGATGAAAAGTGGATACTGTATGATAATCGTAAGAGATCTGGGCAGTGGTTGGATGCAGATGAAAAACCAAAACACACCCCCAAGCCCGATCTTCACCTGAAAAAGGTTATGGTGACAAATTGGTGGATATCGAAAGAACCAACTCACTTTCCATTTCTTTAACCAGGAGAAACGATAAACGCTGTCAAATATTGTGAGGAAATCGACATTGCATGCCAAATTGGCTGAAAAGCAACCTGCGTTGGTCAATAGGTGCATGCCAAATTGGCTGAAAAGCAACCTGCGTTGGTCAATAGGCACGGTCCGATCCTTTTGCATGACAATGCTAGACCCCATACCTCACAAGTAACGGTGCAAAAACTGTTGCAGTTGGGATTTGAAATTCTTCCGCATACGTACACCGTACTCTCCTGATATTTCCCCAACGGGTTACCATCTTTTCCGCAATCCGCAATCAAAAAGTCAGCACTTCTACGAAAAAGGAATATTTGACATTGTATCACGTTGGAAGAATGTCATAGATGCCAACGGATCCTATCTTAATTGAATAAAAATTTACGGAAAAATTTATATTTTTACTAGAAAATGTTTACTAAAATCAAGCAAAACTCGAGTAAGGTAAATAGGACAACCAACAACTTTTCGAAATTAATGGCATATCTAGTATTTTCTGGAGTAGATTAACACACTTATTTGATGCAAAGAATGTAACTTTGAAATAACGCCGGCACAACCCTTTTTTCTTTATAAAGTTAAATTTATGGTTTTCTGATCGAAAAGCTAAAAAAATCCGACATCAATCGTGAAACTGGCACAAACTCAGCTCTCGAAGTTACATTTTAGAGAATGACTCCAAAATATCATAAACTACGAGAGTGGATCAATAAGACCGTGACTTTTTGGTTTTCCCGCGGTATAACTTGCAAAACATCAAATTTACCAACTAATCCCATCTGTCAATAAACTACTTTCAAAATTTGAGCAAACTGCGTAATTAAGTTTGTTTGTGACAGCCAGAGAAAGCTGACAATCGTGTAAATTTTAGCCAAAGGATAAGTATGCAACGTTCGAAGGAGTGTTTGAGCCACAACGCACTGCAGACCAAGTAGTAGCAGTGGTGTTTGTGGTTATGGTGGGTCTGTCGAAAATCAAAGTTATGTCGACGGTTTTTTTGGGATTCACCTGGCAAAGTCCACATCAATTGCTTCCAGAAGGGTAAACAATGAAGAGCGGATATTATATCAACTGATGGGACCGGTTCAACGATGATTTCAAAGAAAAACGACAGCATTTGGCCAAAAGAAGTGCTCTTCCATCAAAACCAACAAAAAATTCAAAATGCATAATTGTATGAATTGAGTTACAATTTGCTTCCTCATCCGAACTAAAGCGAAACTGATGAAGTACGTCTTGAATTAGGCTCTTCCAAAAAGAGGCGCGAAAAGGGGGTAACTAGAGCACTTGCGGCACGTACTCGTATATCAGTAAGGGCATTCTATCAGGCATTTATAAAATAATGAGGCGATCGGATGCCTAACCAACGCAAGGAGAGCTTTTTTGTTCCACTGTATAAAGGGCAAAAATGTACATCAAATACTCAAACATTGCGACACTGCTTCACCAATTTGAATGACCAACCAAAATATGAAGTTAAAATTGATAGTGGGCTGAGCCAATAGCCAATCAACAAGGTCGTCAGAAAATTCTGTCCAAAAAACAATAGTGGTTCAAGACGAGATTTAAAGAAGGGGTCGAGAGAAAATGTTCATCATTGCAAAAATATCATCAAACTATAGCTTTACTTGCTTATAAGGTGATCCAAATTAAGTCGACCTTTGGAATGGTAATGCTGCCGACCCAACAAAGGACGCAGTAGAGAGCAGACAAGCATGTTATAAAACACGTTACATATGTATAAAGGGTCTTTCAAAAGTCGCGCCTAGATGTTTTTTTTTTTTTTTTTTTTAATTAAACAGTAAATACTTAGATTTGTTCTGGTGTTTTTATTTTTATAAAAATATGGCTCCTAACAATTAACGTGTCTACCACGAGCACGTCTACAGGGAGTCCGAATTTTGATTTTCAGCGCTGCAATTGTTGTTGAGTTATCCACATAGACTGTACTTTTCAAATAACTCCAAAAAAAAGTAATCTGATGGTTTTAAATCGCATGATATTGGTAGCCAGTTTATATACCACCGTTACGTGAAATTAATCAACCTGACCACTTAGATCGCAATAGCTCAATGTTTGCACGTGTTATGTGACTCATACCTCCATTCTGTTGAAAATAAAGAATTTGTAAACATGCAAATCAAGCACTCGATGGATGAATGCCTAATGCCTGAAAGCGTCGTATTGTCGATGTTGAAGGTTCTTCAGCTACAGTTTATGGTATAGCAGCAATGTTCTCATTAGAGCATCCACTTTTTGGTCTACCAGACCTTTTTCGTTCCTTGGCAAAGCTAGTTTTATTAAAATTTGTTCACTAACCTTTGAATTGTTGATAGACTTGGACGATTATTTACAAAAAAAAAAAATTACGAATTTTACGATATGTATTTTTTAAACATCGACCATTTTCATAATTAGTTTGAATAACTTTAATGCGTTGTTCCAGCTTGTAACTATCCATGGTTAAAATTATACATGTGTCTACTTTACAAACTTCAAAGATGACATAAAAAAGATAGGGTTCAGAAATTGTTCACTACTGTCGTTTAGGCGAGACTTTTGAAGACCCTTTACGAGTATCAACGGTTCTTAAAAGGAGAAAGAGAAAGCTAAAACCAGATGTTATCGTGCATGCGTTTCGTTATAGTTATTTTGATAGTTTAAATAGCTTGCAAATTATATTTTATATTATAGCTTTACGCTTGAATACCGCTGCCAAATCACCCAAATTTGCTTTGATAATCAACTGCGTATTTCGGCTACCTGTAACTACCTACTTTCTGATTCACGTGGCGCACATCATCATCCATCTATGCATGCTAAGGACAAATATTGCCATTCTTATCGAATATGTGGAAGAAGATTCAAACTAATCCAATTAGTCGCCGAACGTAGACTCTGTAGACTGTTTTTTGGTATTTCGTGCAAAATGATGCCAAAAAATAGACGCCTATGTACGTTCTAGCCAGGGCAAGATCGTTCTACTTGATTCCTCAATGTTGTACGAGGGCTATTCCAAAATCAACCTCCTAGTTTTATTAACATCTAAGTTATTTTTCTACATAGTTTAAATCTATACATTTTTGGTAACGTGGGACGAGTTTTTGTGTACCCTCCTTAAAAAATGGCACCGCCAGTGCGGCATTGATTCACACCGTTCATAAGTTCCTCATTACTTTCAGAATGTTGAGATGCAATGGATGATTTAAATTTTGGAAAAAGGTGATAGTCACTAGGTGCCAAATCAGGACTATAGGGATGGTGATCAAAGATATCCCAATTGAACTCTTCCACTAAAGTTTTTGTGCTTGCAGGAGTGTGTGGTCGTGCATTGTGATGCAGATGCACCACACCTTTGGTAAGCATTGCTCGTCTTTTGTTCTGGATTGCTCTTCTCAACTTACTTAGAGTTTCACAGTAAACCGCTGCATTTATAACAATATGCCTTTACTATCCCAAAAAACTGTGACCATCATTTTTCGATAGGAAATGGGGAATGAGTGTGCATCCATTGCTTTACTGTTGTTTGCTTTCTAAGTTTACATACTGGACCCAAGTCTCATCTCCAGTCAAAATTTGCTGTAAAAATTCTTCACCTTCCATTTCTAAACGTTCGAGAAATGCTTTTCCTGAATTGTCACGTTGAGTCTTGTGGACATCTGTGAGCTGTTTTGGGACCCAACTCGCACAGAACTTGTGGGAACCTAAGTTTTCAGACACGATTCTATATAGAGTAGTTCGAGAAATTTCGGAAAATCTTGTCGCAAGATCTGAAATCGTAAAACGCCTGTTTTTTTTCGAAACAAATTGGTCAATTTGGTGAACCATTTGCTTCGGTTTGCAAAAAACGAATTACACTTCGTACCTCACAGGCGGCGGGAGATAAAATTGTATTCTCCATGTTAAAACGGCAACTATTGGAAAAATACTGAACGAAAACGGTCGAAACTTGGCATATTATTAGAGAATAATGTACTGGTTACGACATGCAGAAACACATCACCGAAGTAATGAATTGTAACACATCGGAGGTTGATTTTGGAATATCCCATCTTGTTGACAGCATATAGTGAGTTTTGCCCTCATTCACGACTTAACCAATTTTTGTCGTTTCTCTTCCAACGCACGAGAAGTCGGCTCACTGAGTTCTGCCAATGATGTTAATGTCATCAACGTATGCAAGTTATTGTACAGGCTTTTAGAAAACTGTGCGTTAACTTACGAGTTTCGCACAATTTTCTCAAGTATAAAACAGCGCATGAAATTATCTTAACCAGTTTTTTACATCAAAGGTCTAGGTGAAATTGTTTTCGACCCTTATGGAGTAGCGAGTATTTGCCATCGACATTCTATACAATCTGACAAATTTCGCAGGGATTCTAAGACATGCTTCTGTATAGCTCGTCTCTATAGATTCTGTCATATGTGGCCTTAAAATCGATAAGAAGGGATGGTGCGCATCGATTTGGACTTATTGTTTTTTTTTTTTTTTTTTGCAGGAACTGTCGTAGTTTGTTTGGTGAATTGTGGACCTACCGGGTTTAAGACTACACTTATATGGGCCAATGCGTTCGCTTGTAAATGTCTCCCCCGTCAGATAAGATCTTATATGCAATGTTAAGGAAACTGATGATCTACTCGTATAATTGGCACAGCTAAGAAGATACTAAAGTTCCATTCTTCAGACCAACTTTCTGCCGACCATACCTCAAATAGTTCGAAAGGTAGGCCATGCGGTGTAGCGGCTCTGTTAAGCTTAATGTTGGATATTGCTATCCTCACTTCCATTTTGGTTAGTTGGACGGATCTCTTGACTTTGATCGTACAGGTTCATTCTGCTTGACGGCCGAATCTGGGTTGTCATCGCCGTTTGACAGTTTTCAAAAGTAGTTTTTCCTCAGTACCGACTGTGACTCTACTACCAAGTTCCCTTGTTCGCCGTGCAACGTGCCTTTACGCGTTGTATTTAGTTGTTGATAAAACGTCTGAGTATTGTTCCCGGAGTAGCACCACCTCTCTGGTATCTTTCAAGTTTGGACAACACTTGATTGCCCTAAAAATGGGAATCTTCTTCCCATTACATTGGCTCATTATTCTGGTAATTTTCTGGTCAACCTTAATATTACCGTATTTCTAATTCAAAGACAAGGAAAAATCAGGAATTATTGAAGAAACTCAAAATACTTTGGAAAAATTATCAAAATGTTAGCAAAAGGAGGGGTTGAAAGTTACTACAGGTAAAACTGTCGCAATTCCCTTCACCAGAAAAAATTAAAAAGCCGATTTCTCAAAGAAACAAAATATCCTGGAGTTTCAATATGTAGACTTAACTGGAGACCTTCTCAATGCACAGTCATTGGAAAGGTGACAACAACCTTCTGTGCCTGCTCTATAGGACTTACCTCACCACAGTCACTCGAATAATAACCCTTGCATGGTGGGGAAATACTAATTAAGTCCACAACAGCTTTGAACTTCAAAAATTGCAAAGACTACTTAGGTGTTACGGGTTCAATCTGCTGGAATTACTCATTGCCTTTTTACGCTTCAACACAAATCTTATGAAGACAGCGACTGAAAATTCACTAAATCTTAACCTAGTATGCAAAAATAAAAACATCAAACTACGAGTAGTTAGATGATCCTTTAAAAGAAGTTTTCTTAATTTTTTTTGCAGAAATTATTCTACTGCATCGCTTAGTTCCTTTTTATCGTACTAACATTTGCGATTTAATCGTGACCTTTATCTTCTTCATTTAAAAAATTAAAAAAAAATAGAAAGAAAACCTTTTTCCTTCACTTCAAAACATTTTATCTTTTGCACAGAAGGTCAACTATGACCTTCTTTAATTAAATGTATGTATGCCAGTATTTTAAAAGCCTCCAACTCCTCCAAGCACTTTTTAACGATTTAAATTTCTTTAATCTAAGGATGGCAACTAAAAAAGATAAAAATCAAACAAATGGTCAAGGTTGCGGATCTTTCTATTTTCCTTACCACTACAGAGCGATTCATTAACGTGCATTTTCGTTGCACTAGGGGTTCGCTCTTTGTCGTCCTTACCATACTAAAGCTTTCATAGAAAGGATAGAAAAAAATGCATCCGTAATGCATTTAAAATGAATGGGGCTGGTGGAACGACAAAATGACGTTTAACGTGATAAAGATGATGATTCAATCATTGTGCTCGAAGTTACCTGCTTCACAACCATTTACGATACACTTAACACCAAGTGTAGTGTGTTCAGTCTATTTGTAGTGGAACGTAGAGATTTGAGAGAAAAAAAGTTAACGTGTGCAATGAGAGGGTTCTTCTCAAAGGAAGTGAACACATGGCTATGTCCATTTATTTCTGAACACTATCCTGTTTCTATCAACTGTCGCAAGCTTTATCAAACATTGCTGTTGAGTTTTTAACTGCACACCTATATACCAGGGGTATGCGTATGTTTTTTCCGATTTAACTAAGTACGCAGCGTATTAATTTGACACATACGGCATTTTTTTCGTCTGACATTTAACTACAAATCATTTTTGCATCGAATTGTGACGGGTCAACACCAAGGCCAAATCGCTTCGGCAAGAAGACCATGCTCTGTGTCTGGTGGGACCAGAGCGGTATTGTGTATTATGAACGCTTGAAACCCGGCGAAGCCGTTAATACACAACGCTATCAACAACAAATGATCAATTTAAACCGCACATTAATCGAAAGACGACTGGAATGGGCCAGAAGACATGGCAAAGTGATTGTGTTACACGACAACGCGCCGTCTCAGACAGCAAAACTAGTGAAAGACACCTTGAAATCAATTGGATGGGACATCCTTCTGCACCCGCCGTACTCCCCAGACTTGGCGCCATCTGACTATCACCTCTTCGCTTCAATGGGGTGCGCGCTCGCAGAGCAGCACTTCAGCGAATTCGAAGAAGTTGGAAAATGGCTCGACGAATGGTTTGCCGCAAAAGACAAGCAATTTTTCTGGCATGCTATTCATAAATTACCTGAAAGATGGGCGAAATGTGCAGAACCCGGTGGCGAATATTTAGAGTAAAAAAAAAATTAATTTCCCTAGAAAATTACGTATTTTTTTTACCAAAAAAAAACCGGTATAGTGAAATAATGGTTGGCTTTAATTGCTATAATTTTTTTATTTTTTGATAAATTTTATTGTGCCAAAGCAAAAAAATTTGGAAAATACATCAATTTTCAAATTGTATCAGTAGTTTTCAATATGTCCACTTTGGCGCGAATAATGGCCTTGAGACGGCCGAAGAAAGCGTCGCACGCAAGTGGCTCTGCGGTATTTTGGCCCATTCTCGGCGAAGTTCTTGTTTGAGGTGGTGCAAACTTTGGTATTTTTTAGTGCCAATCTTCGCCTTCAAAATACCCCAGACAGAGAAATCCAACGGATTTGCATCCGGAGAATTTGCAATCCATTGTGTCGAAGAAATGAAGTGTGGAGCATTGTTTTATAAGCAATCTTGGTTGACGCGGGTTTTGTGAGACGGTGCAAATTTCCACGGTCTCCGACCAAAATGATTGTTTGCTCAAGGCTTCAATACTGCCTCTAAGACAGTTTCACGGTATACGATCGCATTAAGTTTGACGCCACGGTCCAAAAATACGAGCGGAGAGCGACCATCGGCGGTTATGGCGGCCCAAACCATTACCATGGGTGCTGCCTGCTTTCTGGTGGCCGTCCGAAGGTGTAAATTTTCAAAGGAACTCTCTGGCAAGTAAACTCGGTCATTTTGTTTGTTGACATATTGCTCGATAACAAATGGCGACTCATCCGAAAAAACCAAATTCGGCAACTCACCACTTTCATGCAAGCGTAGCAACCCTTTCGCTCTTTCGACTCTTAACTTTTTTCTGTTGCGTTGTAAGATCGTGTGCTTTTTGGAACTTCAATGGCTTGAGCCCAAGCTCACTTTTCAGTATGTGTTGCATCCGTTTCAACAATATGTTGAGCTCACGAGCCATTTTTCTTCCACTTCGACTCGGATTCGCCTTCACTTTCCGAACCATTTCTGCCGATGTTGCTGTTTTTTTATGACCACCTCCACCTCGTTTTGCAATGCTGCCAGTATCACGGTAACGAGATATAGTTCGAGACACAAATGATTTATTCACGTTGAGGTGCTGGAGGGCTCTAACGATAGCAACATACTTGTGGTCTTCCAGCCAAATACAAAGCAATCACACTATCACGTTTGAATTCCATCTCGGATAAAAATTTTTCAACACAACTGAGACGCAAATCGTTTAAAAGGCTTGTAAATAGTAAAATTATCTGTCATGTGTCAAAATTTGAGCTCACTGTCATGAACGGTTTGGAAATTATAGCAGTCTGAAGTTGGTTGCAGTTCGAGTCATTCATGGTGTATATTTTATAGCAGGAGTAAGGATCAGAGAGCATTTAAACTCTAGAATCAACCAAGATTTCTTTTTAGATAGAAAGGGTCCTGCAACTACAATTTAATTCACAATAAACTGAGTACTCAAACAATTTTAATATACCTAGTCCTGCCATAAGTTCTGTTACACAATTTCCATCCCTTATAGTTCAAAACTTCTTGCGGGAATAGAACACTTAAATTTTTTTTCAGAACACATGCACTGATCAGTGAAGAATACTAGTCAGTTTGGTTTCGGTTTGCAAACTATTAACATGGAGGGGGGCGTTAAAGAGAATCGAATCGCGATAATAACGTTGCATAAGTGCGGAAAGAGTGCTGGCCAAATTTTCGAGTTGCTAAAACCACTCGGAATATCGAGAATATTCGTTTATCTGGCTATTGCTTGCTTCGGCGAATTGTCTGGAGTAGAGGTCAAGAAGTGGTCGCCCGCGCATCCGTACGAACGCGGTAGTAAAGGCAGTGCGTGAACGAATTCGGGGAAATCCCCTTAAGGAAGCAGAAGATCATGTCCAAGGAATAGGATATATCAACCAGATCCATGTCTAGGCTGATTCGGGATGATCTGCATATGAAAGTCTATCGTCGGTCCACGGGTCATCTTCTAACTCATCAACTAAAAAAAATTAGGCACGCGGACACAATGGCTATGAAAACATTCTGTTTGCGAATGAGAACACTTTTACCGTGGAAGAAGTTTTCAACAAACAAAATGACAAAATTTATGCCACTTCATCTAAGGAAGCGAAAAAAGATGTTCCAAGGGTTCGACGTGGACATCATCCCGCTTCCGTAATGGTTTGGTGGGGGGTCTCTCACCAGGGTGTCACATCCCTCCATTTCTGTAAAAAAGGCGTAAAAACTGGTACAAAGGTTTACCAAAAAGATGTGCTAGAGGGTGGAGGTTGGAGGGTTTGACCAATACTCTTCAATGGATAGAGATGGATCTGCCAACAGGACACTGCTCCAGCGCACAAAGCCAAAACCACGCAGTAGTGATTCAAAGTCAATATTCCTGGCTTTATAGCAGCAGAAGATTGGCCACCGGGGAGACAAGATCTGTATCCAAACAGTTCGTTGTTATATTTTCTTCCCCACATTCCATCTTCTTTTTTTGACATAAAATGTTTTGGCGGTTTCATTTCCGAACACCTCATACAGACGGACGAGTTTAAAGAGATGCCAAAATTTTGTTAATCCGTTGTTATAAACCTTGCAATATGCGACATTAGGGTTAATAAATAAATGGTGGGTATCCCTTGAAGTTCCTGGATTCCTTTAAAAATTTGTAAGATAAATATCTGGTCCATTGTGCCTAAAAACCACACTGATAAGGTCCTATTCGATTAATGATATGAGTTCCAAGCGGTCACGGTATTACGTATGATATTAAGAGGGTCTGCCTTCTTGAAGATCGGACAAGCGATACCAGGCATACTTTCATTCGACAATATTTAAGAGTTAAGTTGATGTATGCTCCTTACCAAATCAAACCAAGTTTAAATATCGATATTCAGACCTCTTCTTAGCTCTTAGCCGGCTGGACAAAGTTGTTATCGATCATCATCCACGTTGAATGGTTAATTTTTCTCGATAGGAAAATGTTGCTCGCCTTCGTGAAAAAGTCTACAGAACAAATCCTTCAGCACCGACTGTCACACATATTACGTTTTTATCTATAATTCTGCATGCTCCTGTCAAGTATTTCTGTCCTTGGCAAGATTTTTTTTACTTTCAAACATTAATTCTACAAAAGCAACTCACCAGCCACGATGAAACGTTTTTTCGTTTTCTTTTTTTTTTTTGCAAAGAAGCCATCATAGAGTTCGCTAGCAAACTCTGGTAAGTTCTCGCTTCGCTGCATGTACCTGCCGGCACTCTTCGTCGAACCAGGAGGTTTTTTTTGTGATAGATCGATGAAACCTTTTAAACGTCAAATGCGGTGTATCTTAGGTCTTGCTGACGATATTCCCACTGGCTTTCTGCGCTTGATCTTAGAAAACTCGATCAGAAAAGGCACAATATTGCTTCGGTATTGATGTGATCAGAATGAAATTAATCTGGTGCACGATTTATTGGCCAAATTTGTAGATGTTGAAGTGAGGAAATAATTTGCAATCTATGAGAGCGTTTCGCCCCGTGAGGATGAACGGAATACGCTTGGTAAACATTTTGCTTCGCCTATAAACTGTAGAGTGGCTAAATGCTTCTACTTTACTAATTCTAATCAACATGAAAAGCTCAGGATAATTAGATCTCTAATCTACCAGATATATTTCATTGCTGATGAGTAAGGGACATGCCATTGCAAAAGTTATCGCGTAACCTAAGAATATCGATATTTTAAAAACAGATATACAGGCTCAATAATATCAGTTGTTACGTAAGTAGCTAAGAAAGTACTGCTACTCGTTTCGGCGTACGTTTACACGACTTTTGCAGAGATTTAATCTGGGAGCTTTCAATCAAAAGGACTTAATGATTTATCTAATACAAACATTATAGACGGCTTATGTTTCATTTGAAGATCCTACCGGTTTAATGTGTACAGGTAAATGTGCCGGCTATTCTAGGCGACGGCATAGCAGGCTAACTAAGCTAACAAAAAGACGAAGAAAACAAGCCCCCGAATAGTGTCATTTCTTCCATGATCGACCAAAACATTAATATTAATTGATCCTGTCCCGATAACATCAACACATCGCAGCAATTGCACATATGTCTGCATATTTAATCCTGTCCTACACCCGTACAAAATCTAACTGGTCCAGGAAATATAGTGAACTTTTTGATTTTGGTCCGTTGTTCAATGTCCAAAATGCCCCCACCGATTTGCTAATTTTTCGACTTAACATTTTTTTTTTTTTAAAAAACCGAATCCCTAAGTCCTCAAAGATGTGATGACAATAGACCTCGCGGTGGTTTTGGAGCGCACCGGTTTTGGTCAAGAATCATTTTAAATAAAAAAAATCTATAAAGCTTTAAAAAGCACGCAGATTCTCTTTCATCAATTTACTATTTCATTGAAATTTTTTTTCGAAATCGACACAAAATTTATCAAACTCGTTATGAGATACTTTGCGTGCGTAAGCATTTCAATTGTCACGGGATTTAAATTTACTTGAACTCGAAAAGTAGATAATTTCGATACTTTTGTTAGTTCATAATGCTCAAATTAATTCTAGTTGACTTGTAACCTTGAACTTTATATTTTTTTAGATCAATTAATTCAATCACGCGATGCCTTGTGACTTTTTCTTGCATGTTGTAAGACCGATATTCTTAGAATAGGTCTAGATAAAGGAAGAAAGACATGCAGTTTACTAATAATATGAAGATAACATACATATACATATAACATTGTTGCTACTCACTGGTATTTATTAAAAGTGTTTTTGTCTAAGACAATTCAATTCGGAGTTTTGACAGTTCAAGTTCAAATACGAGTATGCGTGTCTTTATTTTTTTTTTCTTAGCACTAAGCGAAATACTACATTTCGCTATACTTGTAAATAATTTGGCCTGTAGTCCAGATTTCGGAATGAACCCCTCAAAAACAATCCCTAAATTCAATACACCAAGGATAGGGGAGACTGTTAATTCAGCACGCTACCTTAAAATTATCATAGGTTCCAAACAAATTGGAAGCAAATGATGCTAATCGCTTCAAAAAGGCATACCATTCCCACATGTAGAAAAGTGTTCAGTGCTACCTTTTAAACCCGCTGTGTTGTACTGCACGGTTGTTGTGAGACTCATCTCGAAAATTGGATAGAAGACACTCAATTAGAAATGCTCACCAGAAGCTCCCAGAAATTAAGCTAGAGGAAAAAACGCCAAAAAAAATTTCCTAGGAAGAAAAGCCAGAATTTTCTGGCTATCTTTCCGAAATTGCAGGTTTTTTTTCTCCAGAAAACTCCAGAGAGAAAATGTTTGGAAAAAATACTAGAAACGATATTTCTGACGGTGACGTGAAATAAGGCTCAACGAAATAAAGCCAAAAATGAAAAATTTGGTCTTATTTTGTTTTAAATCTGGAAATAACACCAAATCTCCGATTTGGATTTATTTCGCTTTGCAAAAAGAAATAACGTCAGCCAAGAGAGAGTAGGTGCAGCGCTTCGCGCGATTCATTTGTTTAAACTCCACTTTCCGGGGAGGTTTAGACGCTCACGCGACTTCGCCGCTCCCCTAAGGGTACCCCAACAACTTTCAGGCAGGCGCCTATGTAATAGCTGTTAATTGTAACAAAAACATTTGGTCTTACTTCGTTGGGCCTTATTTCACGTCAACATTTCTGACATATTTTTCTTTCCTGATAATGGAAAAACATACCTCTGGCCTAATTTCCGTAATTTCTGGCATATTTTCCGAACAAAATTCAGCTATTTTTTTCCAAATTTGAAAACAAAAACATTTTCTGGCATTTTTTCCAAAAACAAATCTGGCGTAATTTCTTCCGGCACAATTTCCGGGAGCCCTCACCAAAGTGCAGAGAACCGCCTTTACTTGTATTTTAAGGTCACTAAAAACAACATCCACCGCGGCGATGGAGATAGGACGTACATATCTCGTTGGATTGATTGCACTAACTTGGCAGCGAGATATAGAGATATACTAGGTGGGGTGAAAAGTAACCTCCTTGACCGCCAGAATGCGCTGCTACTGCATGACTTATGGTACCTTGAATTCCGTTCATATTTAGGCAGACATGCCAAATTTCAGTGCGATACTGTCTTTAGTTTTGTTTTGACAGCTGATTGTTGTTGGCGTGTTTGGCATCATGTTGAGTATGGACAAAAACGATTTTCGTTCTCTCATAAAACATTATTTTTTGAGAGGCAAAACGGCGAAGGAAACAAAAGAAAAGTAGGATAAATATTATGGGGCTAATTAATGCTCCGTCAGATTACACCGTCAAATATTGGTTTCGAAAGTTTTGTGGTAGTCGCAACTCCACTACCGATCAAGTCCGCAGCGGCAGGCCCTCCGATGCGGTTACAGAGGACAATGTCAAAAAAATACATGAAATGGTGTTGAAAGGTGAAATGAAGGTGCGCGAGCTAGCAGATACCACAAAGATTAGTACTGAGCGCACACGCCATATTTTGGTCAATATTCTGCATATAAAAAAGTTATCCTGCCGCTGGGCGCCGCGCATGCTCATTCCTGACCAAAAACACGAACGCGAGAGCACTTCGAAAGAGTGTTTGGACTTGCTGATGCGGAATCGGGCCGACTTTTGGCGTCGATTCGTAACTGTTGATGAAACTTGGATAAACTATTACACACCAGAGAACAGAATGAGTGCCCGGCAATGGACTGAAGCCGGCACGAGTGTTCCGGCGGAAAGGTTATGGCGTCGGTTTTCTGGGATTGTCATCGCATTCTTTTCGTTTACTACCTCGAAAAAGGAAAAACCATCAACGGCGAGTATTACTGTGCATTATTGGAGCGATTGAAGGCCGAACTCGCTGGAAAACGTCCTCACATGAAGTGAAAAAAAATTTTGTTTTTGCAAGACAATGCGCCGGCGCACAAGAGCATCGCAACCACGGCTAAAATCAATGACTTACGGCTCCAATTGCTGTCGCATCCACCGTATTCGCCCGATTTGGGTCCCTCGGACTTATTATCTTTTTCCAAACCTCAAAAAATGGCTCATCAATAAAAAATTCAGCTCACGCGAGGAAATCATTAACGCCACCATCCTACTACTTGTATACTTGTAAAAAAAAAAAAAACTAAATAAAAGAGTGAAATTGTCACAATTGAGAAGGGATTGTGGCTCTCTATTCCGGTGGTTAGAAGATAAAGGTCACAACACTACAAGTCAACTGATCTTTTACAATAAGTAACGACTTAAGCGTTTGCTAGCTAAGATCACAGTATTTATTTAGAGTGCAAAGACCAGCCTATCATTATAAGAAAGGTGCATTTTCTGTTCCCTCGTTCTACAAAACTCATTGTTTGTCATCAGGCTCAATCGACAAATACTTTCGGGAATTTATTAGAAACAACTTTTCAATTCAAACTGTTTTGGATTGTCACCAAAAATGTTGGGAAGTGTTAAGGTTTTCTCAAGCGATGTAAGAAACACTTCACCTCGACTTATCTAACCTGTAGCCTTTTGTGTGCTCCCAAACAAATGATTTACAACCGTGCGAAAAAACTTATAGGTAAATGACACATATTAAGAGTATGTACTTACAATAAGTGACACTAATATTTATCGGTATTTTCGTCACCAGTATTATCATACTAGTACATCGACCTTCAACCATATCACCTGTCTTGCTTTGAGTGCTCATCTCTGCTAGCAAACATTTTAAAATTGTTCACAGTTCATTATCATTATAAAAAAAAAAGAATTAAGACACTATGAAAGATATATAAAACTTAGTCGGAAAGACACACGTTCTTCGTGCCATTGGTATAGATGGGAAACAGCTCAGGATTTTACGGAGCGAAGACTGCAAAAGCTGCAGGGACGATTAAGAAATTGAATCTGCTCATCACTTTCTGCCCTGCCATTGTTGACATATGAATGAGAACTCTAAATATTGTAGTTGCTTCTTTGACGAGCTGGAGGACTAACGCAAAGTTAAAGTGAAGTCCCTTTTAAGATTCATATCCTTATATGCATGGTCCTGAGTCAGCGATCCCAATATTTCGGAGTTAAACCAGAAATCGAGACAATGAACACTCAAACGTCGGTCTAAATGAGCAGTGGCTAAATATGGAACCCATCTACCTACCAACGTACGAGTATGTTGTATCCTAAACAAAATAATAAAATTAAAATGTAAGGGGTGGTACCACAATTGATGATTGAAAACAACTTGTCATTTAAAAAGATATAAATTGCAAAATCGATGACGATCTGGTTGACCTTCTTACACGTGGCTAGGTTAGTTGAATTGTAAACTAATACATACAATATTAGCCTTGCGTAAAAACACATAATTTCCTATGTAAAATTAAAATATGATTGCTACTTCATAAAGGCTGTTGCAAACTTGTTACATCAACAAATACATATGGTTTGAATATTAATTTCATGATAATTTACATGCTATTGAATTGTCACTTACTCGTAGATGTGGAAAAGATATCTGGGTCTGACTTTCAATTAAATCATTTCTTCAAATCGTGTATTTTTCCTATCATCAACACTTAAGGAAAATCGAATGTGCATTAATCAATTTGTATTTACTTTGCATATTAAATAGAAAAAGTTATGCACCGACTTGGGCAGTACTCAATTGTGAAAACGACTTTACGAGTATGCTACGAATCATCATCAGAACTATTGAATTACGAGTATACCTTCTGATCAAAAAGTACCAGGAATTCTTCAATAAAACGAAAACGGTTCAATTATTCATTTTCTTCCCTTCAACGTAATCTCTATTGCAAGCAATACACATATTCCAACGCTTGCTCCAATCTTCAAAACACTTTTCATAGGCCGATTTTGGAATCGCCTTCAGCTCCTTTTGCGAATTCTCCTTTATCGCCTCAATCGTCTCAAAACGCTTTCCGCGAAATGGCACCTTGAGTCGTGGGAATAGGAAAAAGTCACAATGAGCCATGTCAGGTGAATACGGAGTTGCGGAACGGTATGAATGTTGTTTTTGATCAAGTAGTCGCGTACAACATGAGATGTGTGAGCAATAACTTCAGCACTCTCGGCACATAACGTTCTGCACCGATCCGAAAGAGACACCAAGATCGGCTGCTATCTGCCTGATGCTCACACGACGATTTGCGAAGACAATGTTCTTAATTTTTTCGATGTTTACGATATTACTGGTGGAGGACCGGAACGAGGCAAATTATCAACCACAGTACGGCCCGCTTTAAACTCTTTGTACCACTCGTACGCTTGTGTTTTCGACAAAGTCGCTTCCGCACATGATATTTTATTTAGAAACACAAAATTTCAGGCAAACTCTGCTCAACTACATTTGACATGGCGAAATTCGCAGAACACAACAAACACTACTTGTTTATAAAGCAATCACGCGAAAACCCCCGACAAAAGGCTCTGAAATAGATATTTGAGCGGCGGTTGACAGATGTACCAACCTAACAGAAAAAACAGAAAAATTAAGGCTTTTGACAATACGAGGGTTGGCTGAAAAGTTTCCGACCGCACCGCAAAAATAGCGGCACTCGTCAATAAAAGCTAGTGAATGGTAGTTGTGCACCTTTTGACAGTTACTTACCGAAGTTTCAGTCATTTTGGAAGCGCAGTTTTTAGTTGACAGTCGTTTGAGTGAGTCGATGTGAGTGTTTTTTGTGAAAATGGAAAAAATTGAGTATCGAGCTGTTATTAAATTCTTGTTTTTGAAAGGCAATACGCCTACGCAAATCAAAAATGAGTTGGACTCTGTGTATGGGGACTCTGCACCATCATTTACCACAGTGAAATTTTGGGCAGCTGAATTTAAACGTGGCCGTAAGAGCTTGGGAGATGATGAACGTTCGGAACGTCTAAAAACCACTGCAACCACTGACGATAACATTGCTAAAGTTCACCAAATGGTGTTAGACGACCACCGAATTAAAGTCAGAGAGATAGTAGAGGTTATGAAAATGTCCAAAGAACGTGTTTGTTACATACTAAATCAAGATTTAGGCATGATAAAGCTGTCCGCGCGTTGAGTGCCGCGTTGGCTTACGTTGGACCAAAAACGTGTTCGAATGAACATTTCCAACGCTCTGTTGGCACAGTTTAGGCGCAATAAATCCGAGTTTTGAAGCCGATTAATTACTGTAGATGAAACTTGGATACACCATTATACGCCCAATAGGTGAGCCCTCTCCAAAAAAAGCAAAAACTGTTTTTTTCGGGAGGGAAAGTGATGGCGACTGTTTTTTGGGATAGTAAAGGAGTTATCTTAATCGATTATCTTCAAAAAGGAAAAAGCATTACAGGAGCATACTACGCATCATTACTTGCCAAGCTGAAGGCAGAAATTGCGGAAAAACGGTCGCATTTGCAGAGAAAAAAATATCCTGTTTCGCCAAGACAACGCGTCGTCTCTATGAATTACGGTTTTAACTGCTTGACCATCCGCCTTATTCAGCAGATCTAGCCCCAAGCGATTTCTTTTTGTTCCCTCATCTAAAAACTGCGTTCGGAGGACAGAGATTTTCGTCAAATGAAGAGGCAATCACCTTCGTGAACAATTATTTTGCAGAGAAAAACGCCAAGTACTATTTGGACGGGTTAGAGAGATGGGAGCATCGCTAGGAGAAGTGTGTACTCTACACAAGGAGACTATGTGGAAACAAAAAAATTTGAGAAAAAATGTCTTGTATCATTGTTCGGTCGGAAACTTTTCAGACAACCCCCGTACATGGATGTGAACGACATGTGGTTTCAGCAAGACAGTGCCACATACCATAGATGGCAAGAAGCAATTCACTTACTGTGTGAGTCATTTCCTGGACGTGTAATTCCAGTTTTGGTGCTCAAAATTGGTCGCGCAGATTATGCAATTTAACGCCGTTGGACTTTTTTCTTTGGGGTTTTTTAAAGTCTGAGACCACAGCAATCCACACCATGCAGGGGCGATGAAATGTATACAAAACTGTCATGGACAAAAGTGTTTTCGACAAAAGAGTACGTACTCGTATTTGCCAGCAAAGCCGTGGAAGCTTTTACCACGGAAAACGTATGTGACAACCTCTGAAAAAACTGAAAAGTAAGTATTTTGGCATTCACTAATGCTACAGGTCGCCATAATTGATAGGAGAAGCGAAAAACCCTCGTCAATTTAGGAATGTATACCTACTCGTACCTATACATTACAGAAGCTCCAAATTAGCTCGGATGACTGCATTTCATACGAACTTGTACTCGTATTAAATTTTGCGTAAAAAACGGATTTATTGGTTCGCGAACGTTGGAAATGTTGGAAAAGTGTTTCGGCAACGACTCTCTAAAGAAAACAGTCGTTTACCAGTGGCACGTTCAAAAGTGCTGAACGCAGTGGCAGACCATCGACATCGAAAACCGGCGAAAACATTGATGAAGTAAAAGAAATGTTGGTCAATAACCGCAAATTAACTATCAGAGAGATAGCAGAGTGCTTGAACATTGCCTATGGATCCGTCCAAGACATTTTGGTTAATGATTTGGGTTTCCGTCGTGGTGCCAAAAGACCTCAATTTCATGCAGAAAAGAAACCGTGTTGACGTCGCAAAAGAAATGATTTGCGAATCCGATCCCACATTCATCAAAAAGATCATTACTGGAGACGAGACGTGGGTTTATGAGTACGACACTCAATCCAGACAGCAGGCAAGTGAAAGGCATTCACCAAATGAGCCGAGGCCAAAAAACAACCACGTCGTTTTCAGTTAAAATAGAAGGCAATGCTCACGGTTTTCATGGATTATAACGGTGTAGTGCATCATAAATTTTTACCAGAAGGCCAGACAGTAAACAAAGAGTATTATTAGGGCGTTATGAGACATTTGCGTGAAGCAATTCGCCAAAAGAGACCAGAATTGTGGGTAGAAAACTCGTGGATTTTGCACCATGATAACGCACCGTCGCACAGTGCCATCATTATTCGTAATTTTTTGACGAAAAATGCAACAAATACCATCCAACAGCCACCGAATTCCCCACTATGTGGAACGCGTTTCAGCAGCCGAGAGGAAGTAGTGGAAAAATCGCAGGAAGCACTGATGGACATACCGAAAACCGAATATAAATAAAAAATATTTCGAGGATTGGATCAAGCGCTGGCATAAGTGTGTTGCAGTCCATGGGGATTACTTTGAAGAGGACAATATAGATATAGATGAATAAACTTGTATTTTTAATTTTCTGAATACATTCCCGGAACTGGTATCACTCAAAGTATTGTACTTGAATGGGCAGAGGATGTAATGAGGTTGATAAGAAAGATATTTTAGTTATCAAAAGGGTTGCAGAAAGAAATGTTTTGTTTCAATTTTTTACAACCATTGACTTGCTCCTATGTTTATTATAATTAAAAGTTGCCCATGAATTTTGCGCGTCTTGTATCCCTTGACAGAAAATAATAAAAACTTCATGAGACAATAAAAAAAACCCACAATATACACTTGCTCGATAATGTGGACAGACTCGTATGAACAGGCCTGGTTTTCATTAGTTCACTTCACCGGGAGTCTACTGGATTCTTTTACTTATTCGTATATCTATAGAGAATTTGTTTTTCATTAACTTATTACCTTATGGATATCCAAGGTTAAATCGGCTTTAAATACCAGTATCGACTTTAGCTCGTATCATAAGTCTATACGACTTTTGATATTTATTCGAAAAGTGGCGCCAAGCTATTCATTATGCGTGTTTGAAGGCGTCATGCTCATGTATAGTATATATAGTGTGATGCCGATGTTTTCTTATCTACATTTTTAAATCATTAAACATTGTTTTTTAATGTTCTTTTGAAATCAAACTGAATGGTGAAATTTGAAATAATACGAGGGCGGGTCAATAATTCCGTGCATTTTTAAATTTCTGACCTCTTTACTGAAACAGCAACACTGCTCCTGTCAACAGGCATTTGTCAGTTGACTCCTGTCAAAATTTAAACTTGCTGCGTCAGTTAGTTTGTGTTTGACAGCTATTTTTATCAGACTACTCACTAATTTGAGGAGAAAATGGAAAAAAGTGAATTCCGTGTGCTTATTAAGCATTATTTCTTGCGAAAAAAAACCATTACCGAGACCAAGGCTAAGCTTGATAAATACTATGGGGACTCTGCACCATCGATTTCAATGGTAAAAAAGTGGTTTACTGAATTTCGTTGTGGCCGTACAAGCACTGAAGATGCCGAACGTCCTGGACGCCCAGTTGAGGTCTCTACACCCGAAACAATCGAAAAAATTCACGATATGGTATTGGCCGACCGAAGATTGAAAGTGCGAGAGATTGTGTAAGCCGTAGGGATCTCGCATGGCTCAGTGGTTTCAATTTTGAATGATCACTTGGGCATAAGAAAGCTTTCCGCAAGATGGGTGCCGCGTTTGCTCACAGTCGACCACAAACGCAATCGTGTAACAACTTCACAGGAAGGTTTGGCGTTGTTTAATCGCAATATGGAGGAGTTTTTGCGCCGTTTTGTAACCGTGGACGAAACATGGATCCATCACAACACACCAGAGAACAAACAACAGTCAAAACAGTGGGTTTCTAAGGGTGAATCGGCGCCAAAGAAGGCCAAGGTGGGTTTGTCAGCCAATAAAGTTATGGCGACTGTTTTTTGGGATGCACGCGGGATAATCCACATTGACTACCTTCAAAAGGGAAGAACAATCAATGGCGAATATTATGCCAACTTATTGGACCGATTCAATGACGATTTGAAAAAAAAACGACCTCATTTGGCCAAGAAAAAAGTTCTTTTCCACCAAGACAATGCAAGGGTGCACACATGTGCAGTTGCCATGGCAAAAATCCATGAATTGGGCTATGAATTGCTCCTTCATCCACCCTATTCTCCAGATTTGGCTCCGAGCGACTACTTCTTGTTCCCAAACCTGAAGAAATGGCTTGGTGGAAAAAGATTTGACTCCAATGATGAAGTCATCTCGTCATTTTGAGGACCTCGACAAATCATTTTTTTTGGAAGGGATAAAAAAATTGGAGAAGCGTTGGACAAAGTGTATAGAGCTCAAGGGAGACTACGTTGAAAAATAAAATTATTTTTTTATCAAAAAATCTGTTTTAATCCAAAAGTCACGGACTTATTGACCCGCCCGTATATCACGACTAAATTTACAACACAATTTGTTAATTTAATTTCTATTATCTAGGGCGTCAAAAACGCCTGCGCGGGATTGTTTTCAGAGTTTTGCAAGGCGATTGAATTTACTCCAAGTCATTTCCAATGATTTGTTTTAGCCTCGACTGTTCCTTCTCATATCTGCCTAGGATGGCCCACTGCCTAGCGCTTTATTAGCTAGTCATTATAACTTTCAAACATTTAAAACCAACTTTTATCGGTGCCTCTCTTTCTTTCCCCCCTAATTCACCTTCGCCTGCGCGGTATTCAAGCATTTTAAGGGTACTCAAATCCCATGAGCGCGTGCAAATTATAAAAAAACTTACTCCCATGCTCTGTTAAATCTGTTGCAAGAAGAGAATGATTCCGTATCCAAAATGGTAATGAGTGACGAAGCCCATGTTCACTTAAATGGTTATGTGAACAAACGAAATTTGGGTTTCTGGGGCAAGGAAAATCCGCATAAAATGCACGAAATGCTATTGCAGCATCTCTTCAAAGGGACTGTTTGGTGCGGCATTTGCAATGAAAAAGTGATTGATTGGCCCTTATTTTTTTTTTGAGGACGCCGACGGTGCCACTGTTACCGTAACTGATGAGCGCTACAGGCAGATGTTAAACGATTTTTTTCCCCGCAAGTTGGCGAATTGGGTCTCGAGTATTGTTGATTCCAGCAGGACTGAGCAACGATGGAGATTTTGAATCACCAATTTCCAGGCCGTGTGATCTCCTGTTTTGGCGATTTGGACAGGGCTCGCCAGATCAGACGGCATCAGACCTTCTTTGGGACTTTTTGAAATCTCGCGTTTACCACAACAAACTACAAACCTTGCAAGATTTGAAAGTCAACCTTGAATCAGAAATCACCAATTTGGAGCCAGACGTTTTCCGAGCAACAATTCAAAATGCCGTAAATCGAGCACAAGTGTGCATCAACTCAGGAGTTGGTCATTTGACCGATATCATTTTTTCAACTTATTGTCATCAATTTTAAAGCTTCAAATAAAATTTTCGTGAAAACAGGGGCCATATTACGACGTTACTTTTGCCCCACCTTGTATGAGTATGTCTATGCTTTGTCAAGGAGTTAGTGGAGGTTGCATAAGGACTCGTTATTCTTCTATGCTAAAGCGTGAGCTCATATTACATAAGATAGAGGCCTTTGTTCACATGCCAAAAATTAAGTCTTACTAAGTAAGTGCTTCTTTTATCACTAATTCATAGCCCAAGAGGCTTTGTTTCAATAATTGATAGCATTTTTTAATCTTTGTTTCGCCCAACCCATACCATCCTATTTATTGGGTACTTTATGGGACCACCCTATCTTATTCCGCAAGATGTTTTTCGCCCAATTATCAAGGATACGCCCATCAATGACGTAGTCTAATAATAACCTAGGGTAGGGCAATACTGGTTGTATCATAAACGCTATCTGACTGATGCCACCGAAGGTTCCTTCGATTTGACCGGTTACAGGCCTTCATCTTAAGCTCAAACTCCTGCAAAAACAAGGTAAGCGTTTTGTACTGATAGTATAGTAATTGGTTTTTCGAGTTATACTGGTAGTCTACCCCAAGACTACCGCCCCCTAGTGGGGGCGTTATTGTGGCTGTGGCTTAAACCGAGGAAGAATCTTCCACTAGTTGGTTGACCCGTTGTGGAGTTGCAAATAAGTGATGGGTGCCGTGACCCTAAGATCGGCAAGAGGTGTTAGGTTTTCCTCGAATGAAACCAAGAGTAAAACCTATGCCCTCAACACAGATTTCGACTTGGTATTACTGAAACACTATAGCGCTGGCGAGGTGTCTATATCCTGGCCCGCATGGATACATGGGCATCCTGTGAAATTAAGTCATCCACGAAAAATACGTGAAACGTTCTGTCCTTGTTTCGAATGTTTGAGTCGTCAATACGAGTTCATTTGCATACACCCGAGGTTGCTGTATGTTTCACAACATTAGTCATTTTTCGTCGTTTGTAGAAGATATGTGTGGGATTTGTAGGATGTTCTAGTCTCAGTAACTTACTTTTGAGTCATTAAAGTTGGCAAATATAGCACTCATCTGCTAGAATCTTTCTTTTAAAAAAGCCTTTAAGACCTGAACTTGAAATTGAGTCTTGATTTTAGCGGATCGACAGGAAGTATCTCATTTCTCTCATGAATAGCTGGCTGTTGTTGTATGTTATTTTATAACAAACAATGTTTCGTATTTCTATAGACCGGTCTATCCCAGCACATTTCTAAGTGTCAGTATGCGAATACATCAGTACTTCATGGTCTATTTCCCCTTTTTTTTTATTCGTCTGAATCAACAAGGGTTATATATTTAAAAAAAAAAAATTGCCATTTTCACAGATGTAACAAAACTGAGGTGATGTACGGCGGGTGACGTCCTAGTTCCTACTATCATATTTAATTAAGAAAAATTATTTCTAGTGCATAGCCACATGTGAACTGTACTACGGCAGTAATGATTTTAAATTTTGCAGAAGCGTCAGGGTTGATTTCTAAAACACGTTTATGATTAAGACGTAGTTTCTCAGTATTCTTGTTTTCGATTTTCACGCGCCAGAGTGATATATGGCCTTCCAAAGGGGATTTGTTTCGATTTCGTGTCAATTCCTAACGAACTTGTGCATACAAGTGCTCGTATTTGTGCCATTAAAGTAGCGCGTGATTTGAATTGTTCAAAGATTTTTGAATAAACATTTCGTCGCATTACCAATTTTAAATATTAAGAAAACTATATTATATTGTATAAAATTACATCAAATATAAATCATTGGCTCTCTACATTGGTCTTCTTTTTAATTTTATTTGTGTCTTCACAAATGTCTGAAGCATCCCTTAAATAGTCTAGTTTTCTTCGATTATTTAATAATTTTTTTTTTCTGGGTAAATTTCAATGGAAACAATAAACACATTGCATCATGTTTAATTGAAGTAAACACTAATAAATTCCAGTAACCCTCTGTTGTTATCTTTTAATACTTTATCAGGCCCAATATACGAATATGTACGTATTGCATCCTGCCAAACATGCGACGATAATTAATCGGAAGTTTAAATTTGTCGCACTTATATTGTTTGTCTGGTTTATTGTTCACAAACACGAGCCATGTTCTTAATTCCTGCTTCAGATTTTGCTTTGTTACGTTTACTATCTCTAGACTGGAATTTATATTATTTTCCTTGTTTTGGTTGATAATAAAGCTTAAGGAGAGCTCAAATAAAGTTCAATAGGAAAAGGAGAAAATTCTTAGAATCCTACTAACAACGTGACTCAATGTAACGAATAAACAAAAATAAAACTCCCACTGAAAGTCAATTTGTGATTAAAAAATTATGTCGTGGAATAGTCGCATTAAACTGTGTCCAGTACACGTGACCAAAAAAAAAGAGCTACAAGCTGCCACACTTGTTGAATCATTGTAGGGATGATCACTTACGAGAAATTGTTTACAGTTGTTATTTTCTGGAAAAAATAAACAATGAAAACGTAAGTTTGTGATAACATTTTGTTACTCTCAGACCGCCCATAAATCACTTTTTTTTCGATTCCAAATCGTAATTAAAGGGTCATAGACAAATTGAATGAAATTATTTGCTTACAATCAATTTTCGAAATCGGAGATTTATCAGTTAATAAAGTTCATTGATGTGTCGTCGCATTTACAAATAACAATTTTAGATTTGACAGTTTATACTGTGACAGCTGAATGTGATTATGTAAATCTGTGTTTATAAAACAGTTCCGAATGATCAACACGGGTTTTTGTGATTCATCGACGAATTTACCTTTTTTGAGATAGAGTCGTAATGAAGTGATCACCGAGTTTATAAAACTGATCCAGTCAGACATTTAATCTAATCTGTCGCGTTATAATATATTTTTTGTAGTTTCCTCTGGATTTTGAATTTTTACTTGCTCCGCTAGTCCGCGTGAGCTTGGTTTGGTTGCTTTAGGGAGCAAAAGAAAAAAAATACGCCTTTTCAACTCAATGGCCAAGATCAGATTGACTTGCCTGTATTTTATTTGTAACAAAGTAGACTTGTGTACTCTAAAGGGTACATAATATCAGCATCCAACAACGTTGTCCCGTCTTAACTTCTAAACAAAACATCGTTTAATGCACTTAAACATGTGTTAGCTTGTAAACCAGAAGAAGAGTGCCATACATGAGGTATGTAAATAGGTACTGGGTGTTTTTTGTTTACAGTATCAGACTTTTCAATAGGGTTTACATGTCAAATCAGCTGTTACATTGTGCTGCCAAGTGCCCCAATGGTGAGCAGTTCACCTCCGGAAGCTCAATATCCCTCATTATAAGCAATACAAACAACAAAAAATCCTCAGGCCCAGACGAAATTTCCAACTTCGTAATTAAAGAATGTATCAAAACAATTTCCTCCTTTTACAGTGATAATAAACAATTTTATTAACAATTCTTATTTCCCCCTTTCCTGGAAAACTGCCACCCTCATTGCTATGAAAAAAAAGCAATACAAGTAATATAGACAATTTCAGGCCTATTTCATTGTTATCTAACCTAGGAAAGATTTCAGAAAAAGTCCTTTACAATAAAATCAGACCACTTTTAGAAGATCGTAATTTAATCCCCAATAATCAAATTGGTTTCAAAAACAGTCACTCAACTGAACATGCCCTACTGCACTTGGAAAACATTATCCTCAATAACTTAAGACAGCAAAAATGTACCTCGCATGATAACTTGATCTGCGTCAGTCCTTCGATACAGTTTGTCACGATGGTCTACTCTCTAAGATCATATCTTTAGGCTTTCCCACCCACTTCTGCAAAATCATTTCCAGCTTTTTAACCGACCGAATCTTAAGAATACAATTGAACAAGCAATTTTCAGAGGCAGTACCTGTAAACACGGAAGTCTCTCAAGGTTCTACCCTTGGTCATCTCGTCTTCAATATTTTCCTTAGCGATTTCTCGTCTCAACATAATTCCAGCAACTCCATTCATACCATAGTAATTGACTCAAACGAAAGGCCCCATATAGCGCTTCAGGGGATCCAGTCTCACTTAAACAACATCCTCAAGTACTACAAGGACTGGGGAATAAGCCTAAATCACAATAAGTGCGAGCTAATTCGTTTCCGAATTGCCTCATCAAGAAGTCATCACCTAGCCGTCAGAGAGAGCAAACAACTTACGCTAATCCATTGAACGGAGAAATATTCCTGTGAAAACAAATATAAAATATCTGGGTGTCATCTTTCACGAACGATTAAAAATGAATCCTCAAACCAGGAACGCACTTAAACTGGCTACGGCGCCGCTGCAAGGCTGAAGTCACTGTTGAACTCAAAAGCAGTGAATATCAAAACAAAAATCCTTATATATAAGACACTAGTCCGCCCATTACTCTCTTATGGTTTCACAGCCTAGTTTCATATCTCCTCAAATGTCGCAGAAGAAATGCAAACATGCGAAAGAAGCGTGCTTAGAAAGTGTGTCTCCAAGCACAGAACAACGTCCGGAAAATGGTTTATAGTAGAAACGAGACAATCTACACCACTACGCAAATTTCACCTCTGTTAGAATATTTAATTTTACTGTCCAAGAAGCGCTTGAAACTACTTAACAACCACGAGAATCCAATTCTAAGGAATATCTTACTAGAAAATTGCGACTTCAACATTACTGAAAGATATTATATTTCACCAGTAAGCATCATAAAAGAGGACTCGACTCCGCAGTTGACCTTAGCACCCGACAACTCACTTCTGCCAGTTTTCTATAGAAGAGCGAATCGCCTCTAATTATAGAGGATAATACCTTATCCCCACCGAGACTTTAAGACTCATCCCAAATGTAAATATCTGTAAATTTGTTACTATAGACCTAAGCACCAGACTGAATTATGTAAATAACTCCTTATACTCGTATTAACATACTTTTACACTATGAAACCAATGAACACTTTTGTTACATTAAGGTTTTACGATATGAACTAAAGTATTTTTATTTTAAGCAACCTGGTGCACAAATAATCTCATGTGAATACTTCCATTAGGATTATACACAATATACACTATATCTATTAGCGTTATATATATTAGTACTTCCACGAATTTACAAAACGATGTGATAATCCTGCCTTAAATTTATTATTCAATTTTTTAATACTGCATAGTACTAAACATTGTTTTGGTAACGTAGTAATACCATTATTAACAAAAGTATAATTAATACCTTAATTTGTATAACTATAGTATAAAAGAATATGTACCCCAGCTGTAAAGGGTCGGAATTGGCAACTAGTACGTCACAAATAAGTGGCCTCACTGTTTTCAATTCCTTCTCTCATTTTCTAAATTCACCACACTTAATGTCAGTGTTTTTTTTCAGCGAACACTTATCGTATGAATTCATTTTATTTAAGTAGTTAAATCTTAATCTGTTATTACACAAAAATGTTTTAATAATTGTAATTAATGTTATTGCCAGACCAATTCTAAGTGGGCATCCTATTATTCTAATTTTAACCTATTTTAACTTGTATGTAAAAAAAAAAGGGAAAAAGTCTCAATAAATAAAGTTACAAGTTACAAGTTGTGCTGCCAAACATCATTTACTTTCAATACAGTTTGACATTTCACCATGGAAAGATTGACGCCAACAATGATTTCAAATCGTTGAAATCTATCTCCAAAATCGAAGCTCTGTTCGTGAAACTTATAGAGTACAGTGGACGTCCAGTGTAACGAATTATATAATGCACAGTCATTCGTTATAATGAAAAATTCGTTATATCGATCGTCTTTTTTTTTTCTAAATAATACTACAATAGAATATAAAAAACAAGTGATTTTTACAATGAAATTTATGTATTGTATTTATTTATAAGAAAATAAAAATTAATTAAAGAGTTTTTGGTAAACAAAACAATTATGATTTGGAAAAGAAGTCTTTAATATTAGTTTGCGTTTTGGTTCCCTCAAAACTTTTTTGGACCGCCTCCTCTAGCATTTCTCTTAATAAAAATGATTTTGAGTAGTCGATATTGTTTTGAACAGACCACTGTATGCATTTATTGAAGCAATTCGTTGCTTCTGAATGTTTAATTTTTTCATCAGCGCTTAGCTCAGGGAGGTTGTTTTCGTCCTTACTTCCACTTAAAATTATATTACCTTCCTGTTCGTATTCTTCTTTCCAAGGAATACTGTTCCATTAAACAAGATCATCAGCAGTTAATGAAGACTAAAATAGATTTTAAAACCTTAGTTTTACTAACAAATAACAATTGAAATTTATAAACCTAGCTCCGGAAAAACTTTGTTAGCTAGACTGAGTGGTTGTCTCAAAACTTCATTCTGATTCATTAACACTGCTAACGGAATTTCATCCTCTTCATCAAAATCTTCAAAGTTGCTCCTTAAAATTTTCCTACAGAACTTTTTTCTGCTGATATTTTCTGCCAAGGCAGTGCAATTAAAGAAACCGCGTCATATACGTCGAGTTGTTTTAAGGAATCCATAATGTTTTCTGAACCTGTAGCTACAACAACCCACATTTATTTTTATAGAAAACTTAATCAGTTCTGTTGCTTTTGGCTGACAAACCTGTGGTACGAAGCTATGGAAAAACCAGTCTTTAAAAATCTGGGCGTTCATCCATGCACTTTTAGAGTGGGAGTAATCCACCGGTAGCACCGTGTTCCGAAACGCCCGAGGTTTTTTTGCCTTTCCAATGATCAACGGTCTTATTTTTTTTTGTGCCCGAAACATTTGCACATGCCAAAAACGTCAGTCTTTCTTTTGACAACTTTCGCCCTGGTGCATTGTTTTCACCTGTATGGACATACGTTTTATCAGGCAACATTTTCCAATAAAGTCCCGTTTCATCAGCATTGAATATCGCTTCCTCAGATAACTGATTCTCGCTTATTATGAACGGCTCAACCAGCTCCGCTTGTGAAGACAATTTCTCACCTGATTGCTTAAGAAGTTGGATTCCTAACCTTTTTTAAACTTTGAATGCAATTCTTGAGCTTTTAATTTTAGAACTATTGCGCTCATTGGAATGTTGTTATTACGCTTCTTGTTCTTGAGAAAACACTTAAAAAGTGCTCGTTCCATTTTTGGGAATTCACCGATCTTCGTAGAAAGTCTCGATTTGGAACCATATTTAGATGTATCCAATATCTTTACTATTTTTTTTTTTTCATTGTTCTCGATGATGCAAATCGAAGACTTTGGTAATCCATATTTTAAAGAAATCTCCCTTAATGACACTCCTTTTTTACACTCGTTTATAATTTTCACAAGGAAAAACGATTACGCTTAGCGGACATTTTACTTTATTTTTTAACAAACGGCAAACACAACCGACCACTAAAAATACTTCGCGAAATGAAAGGCGTAAAAATAAAACGTAAAAAACCCAACAAACTGAAACAGTTAATTTTCCTAATTACATTTATGTATGTAAATGTTAGCATAACTGATCATTACCAGGAATTAACAAAAAAAAAATACATATACTCAAAGATGCTACTGCATAGCAGAAATAAGGATATATAGGTATAAAAAAATTTGAATATCCGACAAAAGTAAACTTGCGCCCACAGGAATTTGCCAGACATTCGTTATATGGAGCGTAAAATTTTTAAACCATTTATTATATAGAACCGTTAATGGGAAAAAAAATTGATTCGTTTTATTGGAAATTCGTTATATCAAGCATTCGTTATAGTGGACGTCCACTGTACTTCGTGAAATTTACGGTAGATTGGCCATCTGAACGTATCATTTATTTATAATAATTATTGAAAAATATCGTTATTGTACAATATATGCTCACAAAGCAACAAAAACAAGAACAGTGTGTTCGGAAGAAAATATCGCAGCTGTGTAAACTTGTCTTAAAGAGGACTTCAATTTATCGATTTCTCGTCATTCGCAGCAACTTAGTAAAGACTCCAATATCTTGAAAATTCTACGTAAAAATCTTGGTCTGAACGCTTACAAATTCCATTTGCTAAATTTTGTTCAGTGATGTTCCGGTTAACCGGCTACGTAAACAAGCAGAATTGTCTAATTTGGAGAAAATAAGGCCGGAACACAAGTTATGTTACTGTCAAAAGACAACGGTACAATGCGATGATCAACGATTATTTTTTCCCAAATTTGCTTGACATCAATGCGGAAGAACTGTGTTCCAACAGGATGATGCTGAACCGCATATTACCAACGAAAACGTGGCTTTACTGAAAACACGAATTTGCAAATGGCAGATATGGACTCGTCAATTAGCCAGCATCGCGTATTTTCCAGCTTACTGCGACATAGCTGGATTAATTTTGACGCAATTCCGAATTCCGTCATTGATCTGCAGATCTCCAAACGATAAATGCTGGCATATGCAGAATTATAGATAAATAGCTGTACGTTGTTGTACGTTTCCGCATTGTAGCTAGAATGAACTCACTCTAAATAACTCTACAAGTCCCATAATGCTCCACATTCTTTCAGCTGCAATCTGACAGTATTAAATAGATGGACCCGTTATAAGGTCCTAATTTAATGAAAGCGCTATTATGGACTAAGTTGTCAACTAATAAGGTTGATATCTGATATTTGAAATTTGCGCAAACATATCTAAGCCTTCGGAAAGATAAATCTGCAAAATGGCATATCCGCAAAAAGGCAAGAATCCGCCTTATTTATTTTCTCTTGGATGTTACTTCAAAGCCAACATCGGAATCTGTTCATTATACCAAAAACAATACAATGTACGTACTCGTATACCTGTTCTGTATGCTAGAATATTTTATTGCATTTATTTTTCGGGCAGTCTGAGAAAAGATCGTAATTACAAAGTTTTTGCCGTTGGGATTTAAGAGTTAAGGTTCAGTTAAAGGCATGATATTAATATGCAAAAGTTTGACTATTATTAAATTTAGTTATACAGCACCATGTCTAGTTTTGATGTGATGACTATGGAGAATTTTCGCTACTCCATCAATGTCGACAGCGATTTATCCGAGACTTTCAATGTTAAACCAAGTTTAAGACAAGTCGATGTGTGTGTGATTGATGTCATGTGATTTTTTTACATAGCAAGGCTAATGTTGCCAAATTTAGCCTTAGTACGTGTTGTTAGGAGGTGCTCGTTAACAAGCCGGAAACTGAGGACTTCTTGCCTAAGTCTGCCTATAACAACAAATCCAGTAACCCGTTCGGGGATGTGAGTGCTTCCGTTGATGCATTAAGGGGTCATCCGCCAACATCGTCAAAAATATTAGACATTCCATCCCAAAGCTCATTTACAATGACATTCCAGCTGTCAGATCTTTGGACAAGGCCAATCTGCTTGCTGCACACTTTGCGGTCAACACTCTCAGATTGCGCTTTGTCTCCGCCTACACTTGAGTGCGTCGAATCTTCAAAGGGACAAATTCACTTTCGCAGCAAGAGTTCTTAAAGATCTTAACATTCAGAAATCCACTGGTCCAGATGGTATATTTCCCCCCCTTCTGAAGAGGTGTTCTTCCTCGCTGGCAAAACCACTCCGTAAGCTTTTTCATCAATCCTACTCCTTAGGACTCTTTCCGAGAAGATGGAAAACAGCATTTGTCCAGCCCGTCCCTAAAAAAGGCGAATCTTCCTCTCTCTCCTCCTACAGGCCCATTGGACTTACGTCCCTTCTTTCCAAAGTCATGGAAACGCTGATAAACCGTCAACTCATGAAATATCTCGAAACACGAAAACTTCTTAATGACCGACAATATGGTTTTGGTAGCAACAGGTCCACTGGTGATCTGATGGCATGTCTCACCGAAAAGTGGAACCGAAGCGTATATCAATCTGGCGAAAGCAAGAGAGTTGCACTTGATATTTATAAGGCATTTGACAGATCGACGACTCTCTTCTTCAATGGATTCGAAATTACCTTTCGGAACGTTAAATTCAAGCTGTCTTGGATGGTTTCAAGTCTGATATTCACTTTTTAATTTTCATCTCGTTTCTGCTTCTTCTAATTCAATATATTCCTTTGCTGGCGACAGTACTCTCTGCTTTTTATATTCGTTCCCGGACTCACGTCCCTGCTCTTCGGCTGTAGGACGAGAACGGCAGGGTATGCTAAGCTCATTAAATTCTGATATTAACAACATAACTAATTGGGGA
This sequence comes from Volucella zonaria, assembly GCA_963966105.1. Lineage (NCBI taxonomy): Eukaryota > Metazoa > Arthropoda > Insecta > Diptera > Syrphidae > Volucella > Volucella zonaria. The sequence continues at coordinate 51,974,308 of OZ014533.1, read as the reverse complement.
ACAGAGTAGAATTTAATGCTTCCAAAACACAATGCTGTCTGCTGTCGTGAAAGCGAAATTTAAACACCCAGCCATTATCCACGGATGGCACTTGCATCTTCGAAACCCATAAACCTTCCATTCTCGGTATGTATGGTATGTCAAAGACAACTTATGTTGGAATCACAACATATTCGGTGTCGTCAAAAGTGCTACGAAATGTCTAGGTTTCCTTCGCCCGCGCTGTGTGCAAACATTAAACATTTTTAGGGTACTTAATCCCTTGAGCGCGCGCAAATTATAAAATCCTTGCCAGGTTGAACTCCAAATATGTCGGAGTAGCCCAGATAAGGTCTTATTTGTTTTATTCAGGGATCTTACTTCACCGTTGCTTCCACCCGGGGAATATTATTGTCTGCTGGTCAGCACTCGCGCTTATAACAAAGTGTCAAGTGCGAAGCTGCTGTGAGTGAAAATGTTGCGGAAGATTCCAAATTTTCAATTCACCATCGATCGCTACAGTTTGGCCGTCAAATATAAAAACTTTTGCGAAAAGATTTAGCCTATATTGGTATAATATCCAACTGATGCACGAACTTAAGAGGCGGGACTGGCTTGCGGCGGCTATTCGCGGCTTATATTCTTGAGAATCTTGAATTCGATCTAATTTAATCGAAAAATCGTGTTCAGCGACGATACTCACTATCGACTCAATTACACCCACAAAAATAAACTGTTTGGTGTGGTCTTCACATGTTTTTCCATGTTTTTTTTTTTAATTGAGTCCAGAGCTCGCGTTATAATCTGACCATTGACATTACCCGACAATGATCAGTGATTATTTTTTCGAGAATATGGACGACATTCATCCGGGTGATATGTGCTTCTAACAGAATGGGGCTGCGTGTCATAGACTTACTCGATTACTTCACAAAGTCTCAACATTGGTACTATATCTTGATGAAGACAAAGGCCAGGATCATCGTTATTGTTGGCCTTGTTTCTACTGAAAATTCAAGATTTAGTTTGGTCGTGTACTCTTTTTGCGTCCCGACAAGACTCCAACAATCTTAGTTTTCACAAATCATTAAATCAGTCGTAACTTACAAAAAATATAAAGACATTGACAAATTCATTATCTGGTTAAAAAAGCACCTTATTGTTCTTGAAAGACTTTTCCAGACTTGTTGATACGAGTACATATATTCGATACGTCCCTGTGATACATTAATATAAATTAAATAAGTAAAACGTCACCGTAAAAATAAAAAACCACAATTCCAATTAACAAGTGCTAAGTTATCTCGAGAAATGTGTCAATTGCATGTCACTGCCACACTTGTTTCGTTTTTCCATTTATTTACCACAATTAAGCGTTTTGACGCTCATAGGGCTTAACTAATACGACAGCTTCCGTCATTGTGTCAGATAATGTGAGTTCAGGTATCAATTCAGATATGGTTTGACTGCAACAGAATTGTAAAACAAAAATTCAAAGCAGTACGCGAGTATCTGTCTGAGTCTTTTTTTTTTTTTTTTTGCCTATCTGACCCAGACGCGTGTACGCTTGCCACCCAAATTTTGTGGAATAAAAATTCCACACAAACCAATCTCATATAAACTGTAGATGGAAAATCTGAGCATTTTGTTTTTTTCTCTCAATTATCTAAACAAATTGAACGGAAGAAGAATTTTGAGAGAGCGTAGAAAAGCGCACATACTCGTACACATGTATACAATAGTATGAGATGAGTACGGATAGTTGGGGCTCATGGAAGAGGAAGTGGATTCCCCATGTACTCGTATTCTTATCGTACGAACTACGAATACGTATCTCGAAACTTCTCTCCTCTCAAATGGGAGGATTTTCGGTTACCTAACACAGTCACATAAAAAACATTTGACTGAGGTTCAAAATAGAGAACGAGATCTGAAGGCAAAATAAATAGAAGCGGAAACAATAGGCGCTAAGCTACTCGTACATCCCCATGAGTACCTCGTCGACATTTACCTGTGATAAATTTTCAGTGCTTTACCTGTGGTTAGTCGTTAATTTCCTAGTAGTTTGCGGCTTTCTCTCCGGCAGTGAGCTTGTATTTGTGAGTACTTTTTGTTCTAGTGTTGACTGTAGAGTCTGTATATTGTCTTATTCAGATACACAGATACAAGCATTTGGTCTAATCATCAATTCACAACAGGTAGATATTATAGAAGCATAGACATGGGGTTTAGTTTGTTTTTTTTTTTTTTTATAATTCGTATACTTTTCATTTTCATTTGTATCTCTAGTACTCAGTTTCGTCGTATCGAAACGCTCTTTCTCTCTCTGGGTGTAGGGTACAATCAGTCTAGCTGCGTTCATCATCTGATACACACGGACTATTAAACGGTCGTTTTACGATCTTATACGCGTGCCATAAATACATAGGAGACTTTGAAATATTTTAAACATATAGCAACAGATATAAAGTGCAATTTATTTATTTTTTTTTTGTAGAAAATTTTTTGATAGAGCTATTTCGTTACTACGAGTGAATTGCTGATTGGAAATTTAATTCAAAAATTTAAGGTACGACCTGTGACGCGACCAAATTATATTTTTATCTTTTGTATTTTTAATTAGAAAGAAACGAACAATTACGCTGGGAAATTTCCTTTGTTTTGGGGCCGCGTTGATGCTATCGCACAAGTGTCTTTCCTCAATTAGTCATACAAATTCTGTCATTTATTTTATTTTTTTGAAGTTCAAGTGATATCTCGGGAACAGCTGATTACTGATTGCGAAATCTACGAGTGTTATGTACGTGCATCAGTCATCGAATCAATTCAATTAGATTTTTACCTTAACTAAGTTTTTATTCAAATTTTCTTTTTCCTCTTTTTTTCATCGCTTAGAAAAATCAATTGAGTAGCAACAATGTGTATTGTGGGGGGAGGGGGACTAAGTCTAAGATAGTTTTTCAAGTTTTGTATAGCTCGATGTAGTCGTATGCCAAAGGTGAAAATGATTTCGAAACCCTGTTTACGTGTTACCTAAAATTTGATCGAAAAAAATACAAAATTCTAAGAAAGATTTTTAATTTTCTTAATTATTATCTTTAATAAAAAGTAACATGTGTAAATTGTATCAATTCCTTTGTTTAGTTGCAAATTGATAAGAATTTGTGTAGCTTGAAATGTTTGTGTAAATTTTCGTGACCAAAGAGAAGAAACTGGATCTTCCTGATTTGAAAAGTTTTTATTTGCGACTGCTTAAAGGTGAAAATGAATTTTGTTAGAGTGGTGGTTTAAAACGTAAACAGATATTTAAATACGTTTAGTGACAAACAGAATAAATGGAAAAACCACAATTATTGTAATATTGAAATTTTTGGAATATTTGATTATTTATGTAAGACTAACCAAACTTTCAAGTGATGCGGAAGTTTTCTTTCAGTGAATGTGTTTTTGTTATTATTTTGTTTAACCAATAGCTGGTTTTGGTTTTCACAATCAGCTAAAAAAAGTAAGATGAGTTAAGACGTGATCTAAAGTGAATTACTGGTTATTTAAAGAGTCAATTTGTAGAGCTTTACAAACTTTTTTTAGTTAAAATTCAAACTTCATAGACGGTTTTTAACCTAATGTGTAAATTCGACAACTTTCGAATGTGTTGTTTTTTTTTCTAGGACAATGCATACTATTCCCGTTCCCTTGCGAATTTAAAACAATAAACTAATTTTGATCCATTCCCTTCTGTTTCTAGTTGAATGTGTAAATGAATCCAGTTCTCTTGCTAATAAAAAATATTTTCCAACAAAATTGTTTACTAATGGAAATTACTTCGACATTTGAGTTCAAATGATGACATAAAAAATTTATGGAAATCGTCATTTTACTTTCGCAATGTAAGATAAGAAAGAAATACAGACAATATTCCAGAAAAAATTTAATGATCGATATCTATAAAGCGATTATAAAAAAATTTTGTTAATTGTCTACTGAAGAAATGATGAATTAAAAATTCCGGTAGCGTCATTTCTAATTTTATGATCGTATACTTTGTTAAACATTAAACACCAGCTCTAGATTTGATAATAATTTAGTTACTGTAACCAATATTACAAAAATATCTGGATTTTTTTAGACTTTCATCTTATTCGGTCTGTTTCTAAACTAAACTTCATGGGCTGGCGGCTAGCGAGTTGAAAGGAGGAAATTCGACTAGAAATATGGAATTCGCGGCCTACCCAGTACGTCATTAATGTGGTAATGTGTCCACATTTTTTTAACCAATTCTGAGATGCGCAGCAGCACCACATATTTCACATACCACAAAAAGTTCCGGAATCTATTCAGAAAATTAAAAATACAAATTTATCCATCTAAATCTATATTGTCCCCTTCAAAGTAATCCCCATCAACTGCAACACACTTATGCCAGCGCTTGGTCCAATCCTCGAAACATTTTTTATATTCACTTGTCGATATGTCCATCAGTGCTTCCTCCAATTTTTCCATTACTTCCTCTCGGCTGCTGAAACGCGTTCCTCGTAGTGGTTTTTTAACTCGATTGAACAGAAAGAAGTCACAGGGAGCCAAATCTGGTGAATTCGGTGGCTGTTGGATGGTATTTATTGCATTTTTCGTCAAAAAAATTACAAATAATGATGGCACTGTGCGACGGTGGGTTATCATGGTACAAAATCCACAAGTTTTCTGCCCACAATGTTGGTCTCTTTAATAATAATATTTTTTCTTTACTGTCTGATCTTCTGGCAAAAATTCATGATGCACTACACCGTTGTAATCCATGAAAACCGTGAGCATTGCCTTCTTTTTTGACTGAAAATGTGGTTTGACGTGGTTTTTTTGGTCTCGGCTCATTTGGTGAACGCCATTCACTTGCCTGATGTCTGGATTGCGCCTTTTGGTGAATGTGGGGTCGGATTCAGCCTCGCAAATCATCTCATTTGCAACGTCAACTCGGTCTCTTTTTTGCATGAAATTGAGGTCTTTTGGCACCAACTTTGCTGCTACACGACGGACACCCAAATCATTAACCAAAATCCATAGGCAATGTTCAAGTCCTCCGCTATGGACGGATCCATGGGCAATGTTCACCCTAATGGTTAATTTGCTGTTATTGACCAACATTTCTTTTACTTCATCAATGTTTTCGCCGGTTTTCGATGTCGGTGGTCTGCCACTGCGTTCATCATCTTCGACTGACTCACGACCACTTTTGAACCGCTCATGCCACTGGTAAACGACCGCTTTCTTTAGAGAATCGTTGCCGAAACACTTTTCCAACATTTCCAACGTTCGCGCACCAATAAATCCGTTTTTTACGCTAAATGGAATACAAGTTCGTTGTTGCAAATTTAAATCCATTTCTAAAATTGTAAAAAATCGCCAACACACACAGGGATATATGTACTCTTGGCTACGTAACTTTTGCAAATGTCAAGCTATGACGCTAAGATTTAGAAAAAACGTCAACAACAGATTTACCAACTTAACAAAAAAAAACAGAACTCAAATCGGAACAATGGGAGCGCCACACGGTGTGTGTGGTGCGGGAGCTTTTTGATCAAGGTGGTATGCTGGTTTGTTGCGGAAAATTTAAATTTTTTTATTTTTATTGCGAAAAACAAAAAAATTAAATAACTGTTCAACTACAAATATAATAAGAAGGAAAGAAAAGGACATGTCGAATCGAATGGTGAATGCTGAAATTTCATTTGCGATGAAGTACTTCGCATTTCTCGCAAAGAATAAAACGATGTTTCGTACAAGTTGGTCTCATGCACATGTCATGGCGAACACTGTGAACATTTGCGTTCGGAGTTCGAGGGCACATGTGACATCTAGCCCGTTTTTTTGTGGTTCGACCGATGCTGATGCTTGTGATGATGTTGATGGAGAGTTCAAGCAAGAGGAGTACGTTGAAATCGACGAACTTGGATCTCGCACACGACGAAAAACTTCTGCCGCATGTACTATATACCATTTCGTGTTCGTGCCCTAGCTTTGATATTGTGTTCACATAAGGCCTCGCCCAAGTTCAACAAAAACAATCGTGGGCGGAAACTTTTCTTACTCTTGTTCCATCAAGAAGGCATTCAAAGCCGAAATGTCAAGAATGTTGTAGAACAACGTTAGTGGCCATCGGTTGGTCCTGCGTTTACACGTGCCAGCCATCTGGTCGGGAGTGTCGACACCAGCCTTCGTTTTATTGTAAAAGTGAATTATGTTGGGCTTTTTTGCCTGGTCAGCTGGATCGAAGTGGACGGCCGCATGATACGTCGAAAGCAAAGTTACGAAGCGATTTTTGTTGAGCACGTATGACACCATCGTGACACGATCTGCATGGTTGTAGACGATTTCGGTATGCAGCACTAGTTTTCGTTTCATGTCAATCAGCGCTGACGGTATCCTTGCGATTTTTCCTTATGGTGCCGACAATCGTAATTTGCTTCTTCTTTAGCTCGAGTAAGATGTAAAAAAATTATCACAAGTGACATTGCGTCCGTTCATTCCTAAAAATGGAAAAGAATCACAGAACAGAGAAAAATAAAGGCATATACACGAAGAAGAAATACCTTGACACAAATCCGGAACAACACGCTGACCTTGATTGATTTCTACTGAACAGTTTCTGTCACGGCCAACGTAGACTTGAACATTGTAGGCATACAACGATCCTGCGTCGGCCAGAATCCAAAGTTTGATGCCATACTTTAAAGGGTTAGACTAAATGTACTGTCGAAAACTGCATCGTCCACGAAATGGCAGCAGTTGCTCATCGACGGTCAGAAATTTGCCAGGAAATACATAACTTTCCAGCGCTGGACCCACAGATCGACCAAATCGGGAATAGGCGCCAGTTTATCGCGTACACTCTGTTGAGCATTATGCCGAGTTTCTCAGTTATTGAATCGTATCGATTGGCTAATGGCTCGAAAGCGAATAAGTGGCATTGTCGCTGCGAAAATTGGTGGCCCATGCTTAGCAGTCCAAAGCTCATCAGCTGCTTCGCTTTTCGACCGATATGCCCCAGCCAACAACAAAAGTCCAAAAAAGGCGCGCATTTCAGACATATCAACCGGCTTCCACGTGACGCCGTGCTTGTGAACACCGTATAAATTGATCATTTGTACCACAATATTCTCGACTGGCTCAATAAAAAGCAAAAACGCAGTCACTGGACTGCTGATGCGAGATTTCGCAAATGATGTTGGCCCTGCAAAAATTTCACATGAAAGCGCCTAAACAAAAAACTCAAAACAAATCTTGACGAGAAGCGAAATATATTGTCGAGACTGATGGGCATGGTGGCATTGGATCGCGCACATAATGAATGACTTGAGAGCGTTGTCCGGTTCAGCAGCGATTTCCAAACGCATTTTTTGTCCGATAAAATCAGCATCACCCTTGTCACTGTTATAATCTTTGGAATTACTTTCAGTCTCGTTTGGTGAATATTCTGTATCATCTTCCGAGAATTCGGGCAGATCATCGCTGTCTTCTGTTTGCCGTACAAACTGTCCGCAGAATCGCTCATAGTCAGACATTTTGCAGTAATTGTTTGAAAAAAAAAATCTGAAATATTTCACAGCAAAAGGTTGCACAATCGAATAATAAGAAATAACGGACGAAGTGTCACCAAACATCAGATACGTAATAACTCTTCTACAAGTCTTGGCGACAACGATTTTGTTTTTACGGAAACTAGACTAGAAAGTAGCCCGGTGAGCTGCAAGCGTTTGGCAACAGCACTACAATTATTAGGAGTTTTACTTATTTGAAAAAAAAGGGTGTCAAATTGACACTAAATATAGACAATTCTGAACATTTTAGGAACGGTATTTCCTTTTAGTCTTCAAAGTTCCTTGTTTGCTTTAATTATTTACAAAGTAATTTTTATTCCAAATGTACCCCATCGGTAGTGATAATCTTACTCTATCTTTTGGGCAAGCAAATGAATTTCTTAAAAAACAAAAAACAAATCTTGTTCTCTCGGTTTGATCCAATTTTGCACCATTTGTCGGGAGTTCTTTGCACGTGAACCTCTCCAGGGAGCACACGTAAAAACCCGAAGGGTCGGTCGATGTCTGGGTCGGGTTTTCCAAGCATTTTTGGTTTTGCAATTTTGAATCTGCTGTTGTCGGTAAGGTGGGACATTGCATATTTCATTTTGGACTTGGTTCACCTGCTATAAAGACTATTCCTTTTGTGCCGTTGAAGCAAAATCCCGCACGTTGCCAAAGACATTTTAACATCTCTTTCCTTTAGTTCGTATAGCACCTGCGAACGATTTCCAACGGTTGATCGGTCAATTTTCAACTTGATTAATAACACTTCAATAATGTTTGGAATTTATTTTAATCAAGGAGATCTTCCAGGTCAACACCAACGAAGTATTTTGGGAGCTGCTTGCGTTCTATAAAACTCACGTCAGTGTCACAATTTTTAAGTGCCCAAATCCTTTCATCGTCATCGATGCGATTCACCAGCAATTTCTTCTTTTCGCTTTAAATGAATGTCAACTTCTGCGTTTGAGAGATCACACATACAATATTTAAAAAAAAACTTGTTTCATGTTTAATCAAACACGAAAATATGAGAACATCTGAACACTGCCTTGACTTCACAGTCAATTGAAGGATTTGAGTTTAAAAATTAGCTACTTCATCGATGAAAATTTTGCGACGCAATACTTGTACCTATATACTCGTAAATTCGTAGAAGCTGAGATTCATGTGTAAATTAAGTTTTCTGATTGATTATTTTTAAGTTAAGTTATTTATAATTATATGTGAGTGTTAATTCATTTAACCCCACACAGATAACACCTCTAACGATACCTCTTAGAATAGACCAACGTAACATCTTGTCTTTATTGACTTATTCACAATGCTGCGGCAAGCAAATGAATGTTGAAATCAGTGCTGCCCTTTATCAGATATATGTAGATCGATGCCATTTCGCTCTTTGGGAATCCTTTATAAAATATTTTGCTTCCATAAAGGCAAGAAAGGTGCTGAGGCTCAGAAAGATATATGTGAAGTGTGAAATATGTGGTGCTGCTGCGCATCTCTGAATGGGTTAAAGAAATTCTGTTCTGAAGATGACCAATGTTCTGGTAGACCAGCTGAAGTTGATGATAGTCACATAAAAGTCATAATTGAATCAGATCGTGATATACTCGTAACTATGCAACAGATTGGAAAGTGGTTAAATGCATCTAACACTAAAAATCTAAATCACTTTAAACGTCTTTGAATTGTACAAAAGCTCGATATTTGGGTTACACACGAATTGGAAGCGATTCATGTAACACAACGAATCAATATTTACAATACGCATCCCCAGCGATTCATCACTGGTGTTAAAAAATAGATCATCTGCAAAAACATTAATCGAAAACGATCATATGCATAATGAACGAGCACAAACCACATCGAAAACTGAACTGTATCAAAAGAAGAAGGGATTACAAAGTTGTCGTGTATTTTGAGCTCCTCCCAAGGAACCAAATAATCGATTCAGAGGTTTACTGTCAATAACTAGTGACATTAGGGGAACAAACACAAAACGACCATAATTGAGAAATCGTGTTAACCATGACAACGCAAGACCACACACATTTCTGGTACCTCGTGAAAAAGCATTGAACCATGGTTGGAAAGTCCACTATCAGATTTCTATGTGCTTCGAAGTTTGTAAATTTGTTTAAATTGTAATTCTTTCACCAATGATGATGACCTGAAATCGCATTTGGTCCAGTTTGTGCTAATAAGAGCCAGAAGTTCTGTGAACTCGAATTCATGAAAAATATAAAGTTTATTCTTTATATTAAAAAAAAAGTTTTATTCATCGAAATTACTTTCTGCCAACCCAATATAATTTTATCAAAAGGTAGAATTGCATGATGTTGAAGTTGTTGATTTTGAAAAATACCACTGGTTTGATCATATTGATATTGGTTTCGTCGGATTGGGTTACTTTTTTCGATCGGTCCAAATATTTTGCGGAAAAAGAACGTTTGTTTTTTCCTTCTCCTCTTATCTTAGACTAATCCTTTGGAGTGCAAGGCAAGTAGTCCAGTGTTTTTCAATATGTTGGGCTGTTTTGAAGCTGCACCTCTCATTCGTCTCATTCGCCTGGATATTCCTGTTTTTTACGTGTCAACATTTCTTTGAACTTTGATACAACTAATTGTGCTGACGCTTTAAGTAGTTTTATTTTATTAGCGTTTAAAAACCTTTACGACCATAGACAACGTCGTGTGTTCGCTGCATGGGCTCTGGAGCAGCTGGAAACTGACCCTAATTTTCATCGGAAAAATATCTTCAGCGATGAATGGATACGTCAACAAACAAAATTGTCTAATTTGGGACGATACCAATCCACACGAGATCCAAGAGCGTCCAATGCATTCAGAAATAGTCACTATTTCCAGTGGCGGCGTCATCGGTCCATATTTCTTTGAGAACGACGTTGGCAAACATAGCCCATGCCATCGGTCAAATTCAGCCTGATTTATGCGCCAGAGTCATGGAAAATTGGACATCTCGGACGCGCGCCACCCAGAGAAGCCGCGACGTTTGAACGATGTTATATTCCATACATAATGGCATCGATAGACCTTTCAAACGATTAAAATTTTTCGATGATATCTCACATACACTTTGTTTTATTTAAATTTAAAGATAGGAAGCGCTTAATGAAAGACCCTTTATATAGGAATTCTCAAAAACAAAAGCCTTCAGACGAGCCAGCATTGAGTTAACCATCTCAAGCTAAACTTATTAGGGCAACTTATTTTCAAGTTGACAAAGTTCACATATATTCTTTAGTCTATCACATATAATCAGGGGAATCACGATATATAGACTCATCCTTCAACAACGCCATCAACTTATCCAAATTAACCGGGTCACTGATAGGCCATCTGAGCAAACCTTTCATGAAACACACATACTGGAGAGAATTTCGCCACTGTTACATATATCGACTCCTTGTTGGCCGCAGCAATTGGTGTTCTATTCAGAAGTTGAAAAACTATTCACAAGCATCAGATTCAACTGGTGACTCATTTAAATCGTTTTCTCGCTAAGCTTGTTCTAGAGCAGTTGGAAGTTGCCTTTATATTTTCATGGCAAAGTTATGCTTCGTAATCAGACACAGTTTTTAGGCTAAATTTTCCCGTATCCAATGAAATCAATCCAACAAATATCTATCCTGTCAATCTTATTCGATTTCCAATGACAAATTTTTATTTTTTTTTCTTTTTTCAAAAGTATAATGTTACAAGTACTCTATGTTTGCATTGTAAATGGAAACGAAAGTCAGGTTTCAATTATGATTAAATAAATAATAAAAAGAATAAATTACCAGTAATCTCGGACTATGCACCTTGTTCAAATATGTATATAAAAGTATCCAATTTGTGCTGCATGATAAATTTATGTGAGTAATAATATTATAATAATTCCATCCAATTTGTTCTTTAAAATAAATAAGATACTATCCACAAACCGCTGCTCCATTTACAATACTACGCGCGGCATTAACCAAGCTCACAATTCGTAGATTCTAAATCAAGACCAAACACAATCAGTGCCCCAGGCTCCTATTGTATTATTCTGAATTATTTAGACAAATAAGGGTAAATAAATATTTCTATTCGCATCTAAACATCCAATTTACTTATCATTCAGCACTGGTAGCGCAAATTTTTCTTCATTTTATTGGGATTTACACAGCCTGTAAATTAATTTTGCAATATTATATATGTACGAGTATGTACTCGTAAAGATACTTTCAATTTACTTTTCACTTATCTCTTCATAGAATATATTTGTCTTGCCGAATATGTGTTTGCCTATCTGTCTGAGAAAAAAGATTGCGTGTGTCTTTCGTCATATAGCGAACTGAAAATCTCGTCATCATGAAAACGAGTATGATGATCTAATAGAAACTTAGATATATAGATACTTGTGTATTTCGATGTATTTGCTGTTTGCATGAATTCCCTTTCATGGTTTGAAAATGAATTGTGAAAAAAAGCTAACAGGCCAACAATCCCTTCGGTTTATGATTAACCTTTTTCCAAATACATAACAGGTTTCGACATTAAATTATTTCTGACGTTAAAAGAAATTAATTTTTTTTGCCTGAAAAGGTTTCACTGCGGTATCAGCTTGTTGCCAGTTGGTTTCTCTCCCTTGCTCTTCTTTAATTGAACACGAAGTGGCCATAAATCTTATACATTTGAGGACTTTGCGTTTTTAATTTGAGCTTTGCTGACCTTTACATAATTTCTCAATTAATTTGTTATGGCCACTTTTAAGTTTGCAGAAGTCGTATGATAGAACGATTTTAAAATATGAAAAATATGTTTAAATTCTATGTAACCAACAAATCGTAAGACACTACATTTCATTCAACGGAAATTTAGGAATTATTACTGCTAAAAGCCCCAAACGCAAGTCAGTAAAACATGGCCATTTTGAACATTTTTAAATTAAATCTGCAAAAACTAATGAAGCATGTCTGACAATGTTGTAGACAAAAAAAATTAAAAAAAAAAAAAAAACATTTAGCTTCAACAATTAAAGAGTCAAACACATCAAGTTCAATAGACCGGCTCGATGACAAGGATCATCAAATGTTACGTACTTCGGTGATAGAGAGCAATCAATTGTATTACAAATACAAACCATAAAAGCTAAACGACTCGATGATGACATTGAACTTATCTAAAGACTGTGGTTAACCTTTATTTATATGTACTCGTATGTATTTACTCTAGTTATATACTCGTATGGGTTGAATTTGGGTCAGATAATGAAACAACACGATATCTTTGTCTGAAGTATTTACCCGCCTTTTATTTTACAGATACTTGTTACTACATATCTCGATTTATCTTTTCTGTTTTCCATAATAACGAGTAAATAATATTTTTTGTTTTATTTCTTATAGATACAATACGAAGACCGGATAGAAACTAAAACAAGGAAACGGATTTTAGTTTTGTTTTATTAGTTGTGGAGAATTTCAATTGATTTCTCACAACAAATAAAGAGAGATTATTTTAAAGAAACACAAGAAGAAAATTATTTAAACCAATTTAAGGGAGAAGGGAATGGTATATTTCCTGGGGGACTGGGGCATGGGAGATTCTGACTGTGCGTCATATCAACATGTTCCAAATATACAAAACTCACACATTAATCATCAACTCCAACATAATCGCCAACAACAACAAGAGTTGCAAAGACAATTGTCAGCATCAACAACAGGAGAAACAAATGTTACTCAAGCAACTGCTTCATCACTAACCCATTCGCCAATTCAGTTTGAAACTAGTACCACAACTGTTACTAGTCACAATCAACTGCTTCAGCAACAACAACAACAACAGCAACAGCACCATCAACAACAACAACAGCAACAACAAAACCAGCAACAACAGTTGAATGAACATACAACTGGTTTTCTACTAAGTCAACAATCGTCTCCGATTAATTCGGGCAGTACCTTAGTGACGGCGAATTTGCAACAGTTGTCTGTGAGTAATACAACAGCTTCGGCATTGCCAACGACAGTAAATGTGAATATAGCCAACATCAACAATAAATTGATTGCATCAAATCAAGGTGTAACCACAACAGTTGGCATATCAGGAATATCATTACATAAGTACTTGGGTAGACCAAGATCGGAATCATGTGCGGGAAATGTCGGCGCTGAACACAATTTATCTAAGGATCTCCTTGAAAGTGAAGATGAAGTTGCATTGCAGCCACTTTCCAATCAGGTTAGTTGTGGATTTGTTATACACACATGTACTTATTATTTAACATAATATGTATTGTATATACTTAGGCCTGTTGCTCGAGGTTAAAACATTGCAAATATAGAGAGAGAAGATTAATTTCTCCTTCACACGATTCAATTGTGTGTTGTATCTGTATTCTGTATCTATACAACATGCCAAAACGATCCCGGCAAATTGTCGTAAACGATGAAATTCACAATAAACTTAACATATGTATTTCACGACACAGCCAAGTCTCATATTGCATCTGGTTCAATCCATTTCTATTCATCTGGTTCAATTGAATGATACAATTGTCAATTGGTCCTAATCTATTTCAAATCGTATGTTATTTCCTTTGTTTAATGGTTATGACTTTTAGTTTCTAACCAGCTCTTTCATAAAACAAAAATAGTGATTTGAGAGACATATGTTTCGAAAAATATGTACTTACACATGTTCCTGTCATGGGGTGCAATTTTCTCGTATATTATTACACATTCTTCTTTAGTTATGTATTTTAAGATTGTAGTCACTTCTGCAGAGGATGAAATTAAAGTCCATTGTAAAGTGCTTTAGAGTTGGGTTATCTTTGCTTAGTCAAACTAAATAAAACCAAACAAATAGGGTGAATGGTGGGATATAGTGCTTGATGCTGAACTGATAGATCGTTACAAGTAAATCCACACCCGAAAACCTTTTGCCAGATATTATTTTATTATTATTCTTTAGTCGTTAACTCCGAAAATATGTGTTCCTCTCACATTATCGCATTTCATTTAATTTCTCATACGACTAATTGCCTCCGATCCTATGAGTTTTGAGTGGTAATGAAGGTGAGACGATTGGTTCTTTGCCATGCTGCGTATTTATTTTATCTTTTGTTGCTAATCGTTGAAATTTTTCTTCCATCCATAATATTACATTATATAATCTTCTTCTAATTTAAACTGTTGAAACATATAACGTATATAATTCTATCATGTGGTTAAAATTCCATCTCCGTAAGCAAATTATCGACTACTGCTTTGTTTACAGAAGCCCCAAACTGGACAGCAACTCGACCTTTAACGAGTTTGATGCGCTGTCTGACTCCCTTCAAAAAATTGTATCCCTATATCCCCGTACTGAAATCTTTATTACGGACGATTTCAATGTACACAATTCTGGGTCGCTTCGACATTATGGACAGACAACACCCGAAGGACGGTGTGTCGAGATCTTCGCTGCGGAAAATTACTTAACCCAGCTTGTAAATGAGCCCACACGAATACCAGACGTTGATAGTCATACCGCCAATACTCTGGACTTGTTTTTAACCTCTCACCCTGACAAATACAAGGTCAATTTGCTATCCCCTCTAGGCTCGTCGGACCATTGTGCCCTATCAGCTAAATTCTCGTACACCCACCACACAGTTAGAGAAAAGATTCCTAACAGAATCGTATGGCAATACGAGAAAGCCAATTGGAACGGACTTAACAACTTCTTTAGCAATTTTCACTGATCGCTATGTTTCCTCGATAACGACGTGGATGCCGCTGCTGATATGATCATAGACACCATTCTCTTTGGAATGAGAAACTTTATCCCTCATCGGATGAAGAGTATCAAACCAAAAGAAAAGGCGTGGTAAGACTCGAGCTGTAAAGAGGCTGTCAGGGTTAGAGAAATGTTTTTTCGGTCCTTCAAGACCAACCCAACAGAGGAAAACCGAAAAACGTCGTGTAAAATTCCAATACGACCAAAAACTGAGGCAAAAAATACTAGAATGTCCCAAAGTGGTCGTTCATCAAAAATATTAGAAATTCTGCCTCATCTTCCATCCCAACGCTCATTTACAATGACATTCCAGCTGTCAGCTCTTTGGATAAGGCCAATCTGCTTGCTGCACACTTTGCGGCCAGCTCAACACTCCCAGATTGTGCTTTGTCTCCGCCTACACTTGAGTGCGTCGAATCTTCAATGGGACAAATCCACTTTCGCACTCGTGTAGTAGCAAGAGTTCTTAAAGATCTTAACATTCACAAATCCACTGGTATATCTCCCCTCCTTCTGAAGAGGTGTTCTTCCTCGTTGGCAAAACCATTGCGTAAGCTTTTTCATCAATCCTACTCTTTAGGACTCTTTCCCAGCAGATGGAAAACAGCATTTGTCGAGCCGCTCCCTAAAAAAGGCGAATCTTCTTCTCTCTCCTCCTACAGGCCCATTTCACTTACGTCCCTTCTCTCCAAGGCCATGTAAACACTGATAAACCGTCAGCTCATGGAAACACGAAAACTTCTTAATAACCGGCAGTACGGTTTTCGTTGCAACAGGACCACTGGTGATTTGATGGCATAACTCACCGAAAAATAGAACCAAATTCTACACCAATCTGGCAAAAGCAAGATAGTTGCACTTGATATTTCTAAGGCATTTGACAGAGTTTGGCATCAGGCTCTTTTGTCGAAAATGCGTGCTCTTGGGATCGATGACCCTCTTCTTCAATGGATTAGAAATTACCTTTCGGAACGTTCAATTCAAGTTATTTTGGATGGTTTCAAGTCTGATATTCACATCACGAAAATCAAGTAAGATGAGTAGTTGACTAGAAATCAACATCAAGCCAACTTCCACTAAGAATTTAGTCTCCCCATTAAATGTTGGATGCCACCCATGGAGCGAAATAACCACTGAACCCAAACATCTTTCTTTCTCTCTCTATCCCATTTTCCAAAAAACTTAACACATGCTGAGGCATTATAAGTGTATTCATACCCACTTGAGTGTTAAGTTCTTTTCAAAAAAAAAAAAAAAAAAAAAACATAATATCACTCAAACATAAATAAATAAAACCCTCTAACACCGACGTAAGGTCTCATGTCTCACTCTGTTTTATCGTTATTTCCAAGACCAGTGCTCCATAGAAATCGACAGTAGCATTCCGCCCCTTCAAACCTTTAACCGTAACACCCGTCTCGCTATGAATGCTCATCAGTATACCCTCAAGCGCACTTTCGGACGTACTCTAAAATATCGTGATTCGTTCTTAAGCCGTACAACTCGCTTATGGAATGATCTGCCTAGCTCCTTTTGTCCTAGTCATTATAACCTTCAAACATTTTAAACCAACGTTCACCGGTACCTCTCTTTCTTACCTCCCTGACTTTCCTTTGCCCGCGCTGTGTGCAAATATTTTAAGGGTACTTAAATCCTTTGAGCGCGCGCAGATTATAAAAAAAAAAAAAGAATCTTATGCTAGATATTTCGGTTGGTTAAATTTCTAGATCTTACAATCTTTCTACAAGCCGTAAGATGTCAGGATTCGGAAGATCGGCAATGAAAGTAGCTTGTCTTAATTCCAGAATGTTGCTTTCCCTCAACTAGACTGTGAGGCATCATGTCTGCGACACGCATACATCAAAATTGACACCAACTTCGGAAATATTTTCAATTTTGCCTGCTAAAAGGCCTTTTCAAGTTTTAAACGTTTAAATGTACAATACTTTAAGCTGGACCAGTGCCGGTTGCCTTAGTAGATATATAAATCAGTGCTCCCACTCGCTGCGTAGAGACAGAAGACCTAAAATTGTTTGCCGAGATTTTTCACTTTTCGAAAGTTTGGTGTTGGCCGTGTAGTAGCCGGCAAACTCCGCAACGCCGTTATTCTATAGTTAGTTAAAAGGTTTCCCCAACCACGTAGGTTGTGAACATAAAACACTAAACTAAGTTGTATCAACTACAATTATAAGTCAAAAAATATATAAAAAATATTAAATACTTTGAGTTTATATGTGCAGAGATCAAGTTCCATCTATTTAAATTTAAAAAAATTTCTAAAATAAAATCACAATAACAGGATGTTATTGATTTATTCTATTTTGTTTTCGTGGACAGTCTAAGCAAGTTGAAATACATACGTATGTCAGTATATTTTTAAATTTCAAATATCTTTTACTGGTAGCATGTTTATTTTGCTTTTACTTAAAAACATTCAAATCTC
This sequence comes from Volucella zonaria, assembly GCA_963966105.1. Lineage (NCBI taxonomy): Eukaryota > Metazoa > Arthropoda > Insecta > Diptera > Syrphidae > Volucella > Volucella zonaria. Next base: position 51,956,531 of record OZ014533.1, on the reverse strand, counting down.
TACATTTAAAAGCAAACATGTTTTGAATCGAGAACAACACTGTCTCGTGCTTCTGTCGCGTTTGTGGGATAAATTCGAACATTGTACTGACTATGACTACAAGAATTGGTTTATTTTCAACATTTAGCTATGAATAACGACAAAACATAATCTCACTGTTTGCTTAACATTTTGTGTGTCAAATCACTTAGTCATTAAAAAATTTATTACGGGTTGCTGCGACTTCTTAAACTGACCGAGAACACGTATTGTGGCACTTTTAAATACAGTGGTTTTCTGACGTTGACGCCAACTTGAAAAGTTCTAATCCTACGTACGATGTTTCACACTCCCTCTTCAAATTGACCGAAAATGGCAAACCTATTTTAAGAGTTTGCAATGAACAGATGATCCTTATCATATTAAACATATGTTCGTTTTCGGTTTGCCTCTCTACGAGTACTTCGCGTCCTAAAAAAAAATTTAAATATTATTTCTTTTTTTATCGTTGTCGATTTATATTTATAACACATGTACATATATCTAGTTTTAAACTTCGGAGTGATACAGTTGAAGATGTATTGACGTGGCCGTTGGGCAACAAATCACGATAGTTTACTCTTTTAACGGGGAAAAGGCCTTAATAATCACTCTTCAGTTTAACACAATTCTTATAATTAGAATCTTGTAAAGGTCGCTAAAGAGAGGCATCACCTTCTTCAAACAGCTTTCCAACTTTCAACATATTAGTGTGCTGATTAATTTAGGTATTCCAAACGCGGCCTTAAAATCAATTAATAGATGGTGGTTATGGATTTGAAACTGCTGATTCTTTTTTAATATATGCGGTGTTATGAATATTTAATCTACAACGCTGATATGTGTAGACCTGCCTGTTAGTTGCATAGAGAACTAATGCGTTTACACAATACTGGAGAACTGATTTTATAACCGATGCTGGAAGAGTTATGTCTCCGTAAATAAAAAAGTAAAGGGAGTCTCTTTTCAGGATCAGATAAACGATGCTGATGTTTCATTTATCAGGCACTGTTTATTTCAACCAAATTTTGCAAATTAAGTTGTTCTTACTGCCATTCCCCAAGTATGATTTTTTTGAATAGTTCGGCTGTTAAACTGTCATCGTTTTACTTTATTAACGTCAGATGACCTGGAATATTTTTCCTTGAGGTCCAGCGCATGTTTCTTTTAGGTTTTGGTTGAACTGCATTCGTATAGTAGTTGCGACAATGTTTGTTTTTTTATTAGCAGCGCTGTAAAGTGATTAATTTTTATTAAAACTAGATTGATCGGGATATCTTCCGTTGGCTTTAAGAATATTAACATGACAAAACAAAACAGCATGATACAAAAACGATAAACCTATGATCACAATAACAATCCGTCCATTAAAATACAGGGATATCCGCTTTCAGCTATACGGTTTTTGGATTTGGCCCCACATTTTATCTGGGGCCCCAAAAACTCCACTGGGTTTTAATCCAGCTGTTAGCTCTTTGGACAAGGCCAATCTGCTTGCTGCACACTTTGCGGCCAGCTCAACACTCCCAGATTGTGCTTTGTCTCCGCCTACACTTGAGTACGTCGAATCTTCAATGGGACAAATCCACTTTCGCACTTACGTCCCTTCTCTCCAAGGCCATGGAAACACTGATAAACCGTCAGCTCATGGAAACACGAAAACTTCTCAATAACCGGCAGTACGGTTCTCGTTGCAACAGGACCACTGGTGATTTGATGGCATAACTCACCGAAAAATGGAACCAAATTCTACACCAATCTGGCGAAAGCAAGATAGTTGCACTTGATATTTCTAAGGCATTTGACAGAGTTTGGCATCAGGCTCTTTTGTCGAAATTGCGTGCTTTTGGGATCGATGACTCTCTTCTTCTATTTATTAGAAATTACCTTTCGGAACGCTCAATTCAAGTTGTCTTGGATGGTTTCAAATCTGATATTCACAAAATAAATGTTGGCGTTCCTCAGGGCTCCGTTCTGTCTCCGATACTCTTTTTAATTTTCATCAACGATATCTTGTCTGCTACTTCTAATCCATATATTCCTTTGCTGATGACAGTACTCTCTGCTTTTCATATTCGTTCCCGGACTCTCGTCCCTGCTCTTCGGCTGTAGAACGGGAACGGCAGCATATGTTAAGCTCATTAAATTCTGATATTACCAGCATAAATAATTGGGGAACCACTAACAGAGTAGAGTTTAATGCTCCCAAAACGCAATGTCTGCTGTCGTTAAAGCGAAATTTAAACACCCAGCCATTATCCATGAATGGCACTTGCATCGTCGAAACCGATAAACTTTCCATTCTCGGTATGTTTGTCAATGAAAACTCACGTTGGAATGATCACATATTTGGTGTCGTCAAAAACGATGCGAAATGTCTAGGTTTCCTCAAGCGATGTAAGAAATATTTCACCCCCTCTGATCTGGCCTCAATACTAAAATCAAAAAGTTTCCGCAATTTATTCAGGAAATTATAAATACAAAATCTATGTATATTGTCCCATTCAAAGTAATCCCCATCGACTGCAACATTTTTTATAGTCGGTTTTCGGTATGTCCATCAGTGCTTCCTGGGTTTTTTTTAACTCGATTGAACAGAAAGAAGTCACAGGGTGCCAAATCAGGTGAATTCGGTGGATGTTGGATGGTACTCGTATTTGTTGCATTTTTCGTCAAAAAATTACGAATAATGATGGCACAAATTACATAAAAAAAGAGACTGACCTGTTTTTATTTTCAGTGTTTTAGCTTGTTCTTGTTTTTCTACGGAAAATAAACTCAGGGTATTGATGATCCAGAGCTATTTTGTTTTTACATACAATACAACATTAATTTTTTAATTAAATTTTGGTGGAGGCTAACGCCCCCATTTATGTGGCTTAATTCAAGCTTAAAAAACTAGGAATTAAAAACAAAATATTTAATTAGGGTTTTAAAGCCAGGGATGGTGAAGGAGATCGAATTTGAGGGAAAGTATGCTGCGATTAAAATCGAAAACGGAAAAGTTGGAGTTTATCTTACGCAGCATACGGGATATTGGTTCGTTAGACCCATACCATGCTTCGTTAGAACCATAGAACCAAAACGTTCCCATAATTTATCCAGAAAATTAAAAATACCAGTTTATTAATCTAAATCTATATTGTCGGCTTCAAAGTAATTCCCATCGACTGCAACACACTTATGCCAGCGCTTGATCCAATCCTCGAAACATTTTTTATATTCGGTTTTCGGTATGTCCATCAGTGCTTCCTGCGATTTTTCCATTACTTCCTCTCGGCTGTTGAAACGCGTTCCCCGTAGTGGTTTTTTTTAACTCGATTGAACAGAAAGAAGTCGCAGGGAGCCAAATCAGGTGAATTCGGTGGCTGTTGGATGGTATTTGTTGCATTTTTCGTCAAAAAATTACAAATAATGATGGCAATGTGCGACGGTGCGTTATCATGGTGCAAAATCCACAAGTTTTCTGCCCACAATTCTGGTCTCTTTCGGCGAATTGCTTCACGCAAACGGCTCATAACGCCCAAATAATACTTACTATTTACTGTCTGGCCTTCTGGCAAAAATTAATGATGCACTACACCGTTGTAATCCATGAAAACCGTGAGCATTGCCTTCTTTTTTGACTGAAAACGACGTGATGTTTTTCGTCTCGGCTTATTTAGTGAACTTGCCTGATGTCTGGATTGCGTGTCGTACTCATAAACCCACGTCTCGTCTCCAGTAATGATCCTTTTGATGAATGTGGGATCGGATTCAGCCTCGCAAATTATCTCTTTTGCGACGTCAACACGGTCTCTTTTTTGCATGAAATTGAGGTCTTTTGGCACCAACTTTGTTGCTACACGACGGAAAGCCAAATCATTAACCAAAATGTCTCAGACGAATCCTTAGGCAATGTTCAAGTCCTCCGTTATCTCTCTGATGGTTAATTTGCGGTTATTGACCAACATTTCTTTTACTTCATCAATGTTTTCGTCGGTTTTCGATGTCGATGGTCTGCTACTGCGTTCATCACCTTCGAGTGACTCACGACCACTTTTGGTAAAAGACCGTTTTCTTTAGAGAATCGTTGCCGAAACACTTTTCCAACGTTCGCGCACCATTAAATCCGTTTTTTACGCAAAATTTAATACAAGTTCGTTGTTACAAATTTAAATCCATTTCTAAAATTGTAAAAAATCGCCAACACACACAGAGATAGATGTACTCTTGGCTACGTAACTTGTGCAAATGTCAAGCTATAACTCTAAGATTTAGAGGGAATGTCAACAACAGATTTACTAACTTAACAAAAAAAAAACGGTGGTTATTTTTGATCAAGATGGTATATAAGGCGTTTATCCGCCCAAAATTGGAGTACAGTTCAAACATCTGGTCGGGTGCGCCCAAAACATCTCTGCACCTGCTAGATAGGATTCAAAACCACTCAAACAATGGACACCCTCGAACACCGACATAATGTCTCGTGTCTCACTCTGTTTTATCGCTATTTCCTTCAGATTTAACATGCCCCTACAATATTTACGAAATTGTAAGAACCGATGAGTCCACTCGACAGCAATGCTGACCAAAGGGTAATATCTAAATCACTTTCTGCTTCCATATTATCTGAAAATCTGTCTCTTGTTTCAACCATTTTTGATTGAAAAGGTTAATACTACTATTCGCACACTTCCAGTCTATTCGAATAAGTCACTACGTTAGGAATTGTTTATTTGATTTTACAGTGATCGTGGTTGTTGTTTCCATAGTATAATTGAACAATTTTAACTCATCGTGCCTTATTTACAAATACGAGCAGTAAGTGAAGTGCATCTGACACTAAGTTCGCACAAAAAATTAGGTCCGGCTCTCATAATGACAACGGTTTGAAATTCGAAAATTCGAACAAAAAACCATGATCAATTTGAAAGATTATTTGGCTAGTCTTTTAAAATTATTTTCTCGGCTTAATTATATTTTATTAACGCACATCAGATAATAAGAAATGAATATTGTTTAAAATAATAATTTCAACATATCAAATCGTATTTTTACTAATGTTTGGATTATTTTAGGTCGGTGGACACACTCGTCTGCTCCTGCTTAATCAGAGTACAGTCATAAAACCATTGAATCTGCGTGAATTAGACTTTTATCAGAACATTCCTCAGAACATCCAGAAGTTTGTTCCAAAATATAAAGGTAAGACTATAATGACCAACATTTATTATAATCTATGTATTTAAATAAAAAAAAAAAATAAAAAATTACACAAGAATTTATGTTTAAAAAATATATTTATTTTATATTTGTTTTGTCGTCGTAAAAATATAATATTTCATTTGTTTGAATTGTCGTCGCATAAAAATCACACTACTCATAAAGTTTGCTTATACTTTTTGTGTGTTCCATAAATCATTAACAAAACAAAAAATAAATATTGGAAAAAAAAGAAGATATTAGTATGAATAAAAAAAAAAATAGAAATCATTTTTATTATGAAAAAAAGACAAAAATTATTTACAAATTTTGTATAGAAATCATTATTGTACCTGAATATATGTTGTGATCTTAGTTTGTAAGAAAAATTTACTTTGTAATAATAATAATAAAAAAAGAAAAGAATTGAAAAATGAAATTCAAAAATATACAACAGAAAAACTATTTGACAATTTAGTTTGTCATTTCGTTATGCAAATGTGTACAAAAGTCGAACCGAAAAGTAAAACCTATTTGAAAAGTTGATTGTTCGAACACAAAGTGATTGAAGTTTAGTTATTTATATTATCGAGGGCCTAATGGGTAAGTCCTTTTCCTTTCTAAGTAATTTATGCTATTCTTTATTTGTTTCTTTTAACCATGTGACTATTTAGTATAATTTAAGTTGAAGTCACGTTTTTTTTATCAGCTGGAATCGGTCGGTCAGCATAGGTCAAAATTCAAGCATCGGTTTTGTTTCATTTATTTTAAGTGGAATTTGTTCTTGTATATGCATTCCAATTTGACGGCGACTCTTTGTCTAAAAATATTGTTCATAAGAGTTTGTTCGTATGAGTCAAAAGTAAGCAAGTTCGGCTTATGAATTAAATCTCAAAGTGATAACACTTTGCGCTGTACAATTAATCCCTGTCTTAAATCTATAGCAGCTTGACAAAGGTGTTTGGAAATTTAAGAAGGAATTGGCCTTCTCCTGATACTATTTATTTATTTTTTATTTTTATTTTTTTAATTTACTTCAGTAGAGAAAATCAGTTTTTACTTATTTACGCGTTTTATTGATGACGTCGCTATCATTTTTGCATAAAACATTGACCTCATATTGTTGACCGATTTTAGCTGATGTTTTACAAAAAATAAAAAAAAAGATAAGTTTAAATATAATTTAAAAACTCATTCGTTGACAGCAAATTTTGTTAGAACAAGGTAGTAACAAGTCGAAATTTCGTAAGAGTGTCAGAAAACAGGTGGTTACATAAATGTTTATTCTTTATACATATAGGCAACGAAAAACATAGATACCAAACGAAAAAAACGGAGGTAATTACCAATAACTTGAGTGTAAATTGTAAAATAGCTCGTAAGTGGCGGTAGTTAAATTATTTTTGTTTATTTTTTTTTTCTTTTTCTCTCTATTTCTCCTTGTCTATATCAAGGATATCCACTCTATAATGTGAAATGAGCGGATTATGAGACTACATGAAATGAATGAACAAAAACGGATATTACTAACAGAAGGATGCGCGCGCTGTCCTATAGTGTGTGGTTTCGAATATACTCGTATAATCAAATCTATAAAATAATAAGAAAAAAAAAAGCAAAAAAAAATCACAAACAAGGTTTACACAGACAAACGTTATTTTTTAACAGAGTTAACAAAAAAAAAAGAAAACAAAGGTTTTGCGATTTTTTTAAAAATATAAAATTTTTTACCAAATATATGTGAAAGCGCCCTCTGTTGGTGTGTGTATGAATTATAATTTCAGCAACAATAAACACACCTATTATTGATTGACAACTGTGTGTCTAAATTTCATCCTCCATGTGTACGCTCTCTGCTTAAGTGTATGTGCTTGCAAGTGCGTTCAACTCTCCACTCCATCCCATTCGTTGATCCTTGTTTAAGGGTTTGTATGCATATATTCCGTATATATACATGAAATTATATCTATATCTATATTGTTTTTTTTTATTATTATTATTATTATAAACTTTAAAAAAAAAAAAGTACATACATATATTTTTGAGCAATTGAAATTAATTTTTTTTCTCAAAGTAATGTTTTTTTTCTATATTTAAAATTATGTAGTTCTGAAATATAACACTGTTGCTTCTTTGTAGGCGTGGTGATAGTTGAATAGAGCTCCTGCCCATAAATAGAATTAATATTTTTTTATTAAGAAAGTTTTGCACACTTTGACGTCACTAAATGAGGACAGGTGTAGATGGAACTTTGTCTTTGTTTGTACATTGAAGCAGTATCACGAAGTCTAAGTCTAGTCATAATTCCAAAGGATTACACACAACGATTCTGTATCTCATATTTTGTTGATATGTTTAGCATATACCTTTGTTTATACTCCGCCAAGTCTTACACAATACCTTTCATATACTGTTACTGTAACTATGTAGTGTCCTTATCAGCGTCGTCTTTTTTTCAGTGGAAAGTTGTTTTTTAAAGATTAAATTAATTTGCGTGTAATAGAGGTTTAAGTAATATACTACTAAAACAACTTTAATTGGCTGCCTTTCAGATCCAGCAAAGTTTAGATAAGATAACAAACACCTTGTTGAACTTTTCCTATAGTGTGATCGAAATTTATTCCCTCTATACAAATTTTCGTATTTCGTCGTAGACTCCCTGGAGGACTGTCGATAAATCTTCTTTCAGAATGCTTGGTTACAGTTCGTTGAATAGCCTTCATGTCATCTCTGATTGATTACAGAAACTGATTTTTTTGTAGGCAAAAACTAAATATCGTAAAGTAAGAACAGCCGCCCATCTGGTACAATTCCACGCGCCCACGTCTTTCTATCTATCTCAAAAGTCGATCAAGTGCATCCTTATAAAATACTGCGTTGACTATTTAACCGAGGAACGAATTCGCTGTGAGCAACCACAGGAATCGAAAATCGAAAAAACATCGTCTTCACTTTGATTTTATGCTGTTCTGCGGTTTGACACTTTGTGGAAGGCTCGTGCTGGAAACAACACAATTCTTCGCCTATGATAATTTTATTTAAAAATATTCACCTTGATCGGCGCATAAATGAAATTGTAACACAAGTAACCACACGTCCTTGTTTTTGATGCTCTACTAGCGTGAGCGGAACAAACTTCGCAGAAATTTTTCTTTTGAAAAAAAAAATGTAGTACCCAATCAGTCCCGGCACTTTTTGAATAAACTTTATAAACGCATTAATTTCTCAAGCTGACCACCAATCTTACATATACACTCAGCGAAATTCAATTAAAGGCAACTTATTTTCCTCTGACATACAATATTAAAACAAGGTTGCTATAAGTATAATACTATTTACAAAATATTGAATACAAACAAATGATTTATTTAAGCAAAGAAAAAGATTTTTTGAAACAAATAAACATATCTTTGCTTAGTTAAACAAAAAAAAAACTCAATTTGTACTGCGAAATTCGATTAAAGGCAGTCAAGGTAAACTAGAAACAGATGAAATTTCAGTATAACGAATAACGTAAAAGTCTATAATAGTGAGTCCAACCGCTAAACTTGGTTATAAGTTCGAAAATCCGACTTAGCATCGAATTAACCACGTTTTTGAGCTCCTGAGTTGGAACTAGACCGCATTCCGTTGTAACGGCCTTGCGTAAATCCTCCACCGAAGCAAGTTTGCGCCCGCTAGCATAAACACGACGAGACAGATTTCCCCACATGTTTTCGATCGGGTTTAAGTCCGGTGAACGTGCTGGCCACTCTAAACGTTGAATTTCTTTGCCTGAAAACCACTTACGACTGGCCCGCGATACGTGAATGACAGCATTATCTTGTTGGAAAATTGTACTTGAATCCGGCTGATGGTCCAAAAAGTCTACCAAAACATCTTCCAACAGAGTAATATGATTTTCTGATTTCATTCGGCCAGAAATTTTGCATATAAAGCAGCCCAGACCATCAAAGATCTACCTCCAAAGTTTCGCTTAGTGGAGAAGCTCTAAAACCGTCTGGCTCATCAAAGTTAAACTTTTTTTCGTCCGAAAGGATCACGCTTTTCCACTGTTTAGAGTTTAGATCATGTCATGTGTTCTTTGGCAAAGTGTAGTCGGGCAAATTTATGTGCTTCTGTAAGAACTGGTTTTGACTTAATTTTTTTCCAAACCTGTCGATTACTGCCAGCTAAAATTTGTTGTACACACCGTTTAGATATCGGAAACTTTAAATCTGAAATAATTTTAGAAGCAGTAGCATTTTTTTGCAACCTAGCTCGGATAATGGCCGATTTCTGCCTTGCTGAAATTTTTTGATTGTTTTTATTTCTCAGGTTCGCGTTGTAATTACTTCCTAATTTAATAGCATTATCGATTGCGGAAGCCGATCGATTTAATTTAATGGAAATTTGGCGATTGGACATACCGGTATCCTTATACGGATAGATTTTGGCGATTTCCTCATCCGAAAGCGTTTTTCCTTTTCCCATTCTGACTTGCGGCCAACAATCATCGAAATCCAAAAGTTCTAAATGTAAAAAAAAATATTTTCAATTGTAATCACCAAAAAAAAAACCCTGATTTCGATTCCAACTCACAGCTATTCAGCATAAACACAACTGCTTTTGATTGAATTTCGCACGATCATTAGTGACAAAACAACAGATGTTGAAATTCTCTGAGCGGAAGTAACGGTACTTTCAAAACATACGTTGAAGAAAGAAAACAAAAGAAAAAAATTGGACATAAATGTTCCTTTACACTACCAACACATTTTCTGGACAAAACTGCATCTGCCTTCAATAAGGAAAGAAAATCTGTTTCTGGCAAACCCGGGCAAACATTTTAAGCTGAGAAAGATTTATATTTTCGTAAAACTTTTTATGACTAGACATAGGCATTTGTTACGAATTTAGGTCGTCTTTTAATTCATCCGTTGCCTGATAATACTTCAAACGTGAAATTGAACCCTTACTCAGTAAAAGTGTAGGATTTCCACCTACAAACATATTCCGCTTGGCTGTTAATTTCTAATTAATTAATTTCTTGAATTTAGTTGTGAAAGCTCATCTACCCCTTTCGATTGAACAAAATTCTTTAAAACTTTCATGTTTCGGATTGCATCCTGGCCTGGCTTTTTTCAGGGAAAAAATAAATGCACTCCATTTCTCGTTCGTTGTGGATAATAGACATAGTGGAATTATCATGTCCCAATCTGAGCAAACAGGTACGCATCCATGTAAAGTCAGAAGTTTGGTTTTATAGAAGCTCGTTTTTCCTCGTGCTCCATTTGTTCATTTAGTTTTGTTTAATATAAGCCGGTATCCATGAGCATCATTCTTTTGCAATAAACGTGAAACACATTACACACTGTAAAACTGACAGAGAATTTGTTTTTCTAACGTTGGTTATAACTTGTACAGCATAAAGGACTATACCATATAGATTATCGGCATCATCCTCGAAAGAGAATCATTCATTCACCCACGAAATCTTAAACAACCATTGCTTGTTCTGGTTTTGAGGTTATTTGATTATTTGCTCTAAGAATGATTGCCTCTCTAATGATTCTGTAACTGACCAGAACTGCCACAGTTTTACAGTCTCGTCAGCATCCGTTAATCGGATAATCCCAGTATCACTGCGGTAATCGTGACTTCACAATATCTTTTAACATAATGCTCCATAAAAGTGATCCCAATTTCATCATGCTTTCCCAATTTTCAGAATCAATATCTGATGATGTGATATATTGCAGATAATCACTTTACATAGCGGGTAATTATTGTAACTATATGAATTATGTCGTCGCTGTAGATCGGATACCTCGTAACGCAGAAAAGTCAGGAGAAACAAAAAACTCGGTATAACAGTAATGAAGGTCAATAAAATTGAACTGGTTTGATTTCAGAAACTAATAGATGCGGATTTATGTATGTTCCGACACAACGAAAAGAACGTATTTAAGGTTATCGTAAACGGCATGATATTCCTGTGGGATCACTGATTTAAGTTCTTGCAAATGCAAATACTTTTCTTTTTTATCTTTCTTTCTTCTTGGTATATTGGAAGATTGGCAACTACATAGGGCCCAGAAAGACCGTGCACGGCTAGAAAAAGCGCAAGGCAAAGAAGTGCATAGTCTTTACAATGGACTTGCAAGCAGTGAAAGTGAGTCCATGGGTTCAAGCCACTGCCATTTTTTATAAGACGAAGCTTTGTTGCCACAATTTTACCGTGTATAACCTTTCTACTCGTGCGGTTTGTTGTTACTGGGTCGATGAAACCGCTGCTGACATGACAGCATCCATTTTTACGAATTGTATTTTGGAATATCTTGAGCGATTTTTAAAATGGTTTTCTCTGATTTTAAAGACTTCACGATTAAGGAATATCAGAGATACTCCTCCATAAACCGGGCAAAGTTAGTGAAAGGTATTGATGAAACTAGTTTAATCTATTTTGTTACAGGTTGTCCGTGATGAAATGGACATGGACATGACTTACGTGCCTTAAGGTATTTACCGACTGGTGAAATACAATTTAAACTCGATTTCGATCATGATTGGTCACCACTACCAACCGTGCAAAAGATAAGCTTGCATTAGCATCAGAGGGTTCTGCTCTCTTTCGTTTCGAATTTCTTGTATTCAGTACTGGTAGGAATACCGGAAACACTGAATTCGTCGGCTTTCACCCATGAGTGCACGGCGAATTTGCCAAGACTGGTGGTACTTAACAACAATTTCTTGCATATCTCTAACTTTTGTCCACCCATATTAAGTGATAAGCAAGGATATTGTTTCGCCTACTGAGCTCTTTATCCGTGTAGGTTTTTGCCTTGCTGATTTTTTGAACATGATTCACCACAAATATTCTTCGCTAATCCCAGGAACCTTGGTCCCAGAATCTACCAAAGATTTATTTTCGTTGAGTTACCGTTATCTTCGAACACTTGCGGTTTTTTCTTCTTTCACATTCCTTGGATAAGCATGGGGAACCCAGTTTTCGGGCTTCTTGAGGTAGTACATCCTGATAGATTTGTTTTATTACCGATTTACACCAATATCAATGGAATGCTTTGAGTCCAGCGATACCATCAACTTGCCTCTAGACATCATATTACAAAAAAAAAAATTTTAAAAATTATGAACAATTGATGAACTTTATGTGTGGCTAAAACGTGGACCAAGCTTGACTAAATTTAAAACTCTTATGATTGCTGATTAGAGATTATAGTCCTATTTTTCTCTTTCTTTGCTCGATATCGTTATATTTATTTCGCCTATTAGGTTTGGCTCTGGGATACGAGGTATTTCAGCAACGAAAACGCATGGGGGGATACGATGTGTTGTTATTTATGTGCGCAGCACAGGTATTCGATCTACAGCGACAATGTACTTATAATAAAGATATGTTGTGAGTTCACAAATAGGAAGAGGATTCGTTTCTGAACCACTTTTCTGACCCATTCTCTCGAAATTACGACAGCTATTCCAAAATCAACCTCCGATGTGTTACAATTCATTACATACGTGCGCTTCGGTGACGTGTTTCTGCATGTCGCAACCAGTACATTATTCTCTAATAATATGCCAAGTTTCGACCATTTTCGTTCAGTATTTTTCCCCATCGACTGCAACACACTTATGCCAGCGCTTGATCCAATCCTCGAAACATTTTTTATATTCGCTTTTCGGTATGTCCATCAGTGCTTCCTGTGATTTTTCCATTACTTCCTGTCGGCTGCTGAAACGCGTTCCCCGTAGTGGTTTTTTAACTCAGTTGAACAGAAAGAAGTCACAGAGAGCCAAATCAGGTGAATTCGGTGGCTGTTGGATGGTATTTGTTGCATTTTTCGTCAAAAAATTACGAATAATGATGGCACTGTGCGACGGTGCGTTATCATGGTACAAAATCAACGAGTTTTCTGCCCATAATTCTGGTCTCTTTCAGCGAATTGCTTCACGCAAACGGCTCATAACGCCCAAATAATACTGTTTGTTTACTGTCTGGCCTTCTGGCAAAAATTCATGATGCACTACACCGTCGTAATCTATGAAAACCGTGAGCATTGCTTTCTTTTTTGATTGAAAACGACATGTTTTTTTTGGTCTCGGCTCATTTGGTGAACGCCATTCACTTGCCTGATGTCTGGATTGCGTGTCGTACTCATAAGCCCACGTCTCGTCTCCAGTAATGATCCTTTTGATGAATGTGGGATCGGATTCAGCCTCGCAAATCATCTCTTTTGCGACGTCAACACGGTCTCTTTTTTCCTTGAAATTGAGGTCCTTTGGCACCAACTTTGCTGCTACATGACGGAAACCCAAATCATTAACCAAAATGTCTTGGACGGATCCATAGGCAATGTTCAAGTTCTCCGCTATCTCTCTGATGGTTAATTTGCAGTTATTGACTAACATTTCTTTTACTTCATCAATGTTTTCGTCGGTTTTCGATGTCGATGATCTGCCACCTCGTTCATCATCTTCGATTAACTCACGACCATTTTTGAACCGCTCGTGCCACTGGTAAACGACCGTTTTCTTTAGAAAATCGTTGCCGAAACACTTTTCCAACATTTCCAACGTTCGCGCACCATTAAATCCGTTTTTTACGCAAAATGTAATACTCGTACAAGTTCGTTGTTGCAAATTTAAATCCATTTCTAAAATTGTAAAAAATCGCCAACACACACAGAGATAGATGTACTCTTGGCCACGTAACTATTGCAAATGTCAAGCTATTACGCTAAGATTTAGAGGGAATGTGAACAACAGATGTACCAACTTAACAAAAAAAAACAGAACTCAAATCGGAACAATGGTATAATCGTATTTACTTCTGCATGCCCTTCCTTAAGCCCGTAATAAGAATATGACAATGATAAATCATAAAGGAATGTCCCATCCATGAATATAAACATTTGAATATCCATGATTCTGATTGAGGTACAGATTTTGACCAAATTATCGCTCGAGAGAACAATTTTATATGCACAGACCTAATCGTGATCATCAAAACATTCTACTCTATCCTCATTTATGGACGTTGAAATGTGCATTTCGTTAGGCTTTTGATCATTATGATTCTTCCAAATAAAAATCATTATCATTTTCAAAATACCATTACATACCCGATCTCACAATTTACATATTACATATTCGTATATGTTTTTCTACGCATCCATCCATAAAAGTGTTTCGTGTTCACATATTCACGTCAATAACAATTAAATTATAATATATATTTATATATATATACTCGTACTTATATCTAATATAAGACAAACTTAATTAAATTAGAGCAGAATATTCTAAAATATTTGGATAATCTAATTCTAGGTGTAATGCAAGCAACAACAATGGGTGGAACTAAACTTGAGAAGCGCTACTCACCTAGTTTTCGCGAGGAGCATGTACGAAAAATCAGCGCTTCCAAAAGGAAACGGGATGATGTCTTACGGTTAGTATTTATTTTCCAACATATTTAATTTAAAATATTGAAAATGTATGTTTTTTATAGATGAAAAGATAGAAAAAGTTTGATACAATTGAAATTAGAATCATTCATGGGTAAATAAATTATTAAGTAATTTATATTTGTACCGAACTTCATTTATTCTAAAATAAAACATCAAAAAAAAAATAAAAAATATAAGCAAAATCACAAATAGATAAAAATATATTTTTTTAGGAACGAAAGTCAATCGCGCGCCTACCATCTATCATCCGCATTCTCTAATTCTCGAGCCGTCGCAAACGACTTGACAATATCGTAGCCCCTTTTTCTAACGATTCGAACAAATCGAAACATTTTTCGTCTACGATAAAAATATAAAAAGAGTAATAGCCCCAATTAAGAAATTTCTCGGATTAAGGGTTGTTTAAAATTTTAATCGAGAAAAATCAATTAAATAAATAAATACAAATAAACCTAAGTAGCTCTCTGCGATGTGATAAATTAATTATGGATTTTTTCTTTTCTTTCTCTTACAGGATGAAAGTACATAAGAATGGAAATGCAGCCGATGTTATAAAGAGTATTTCACAATTAGACAACTCTAACAAACAATGTTAGTATCAGATCAACTACATATTCGATTAAACACAATCAAATGCGTACTAAAACTAAAAAAAAAATTGAAGAAACAATCATGAAAGGATGTCATCATCGTGTTGATCGTTATCTTATTTAGACAGCGTTCATTTTCATTTTCATTTCTCTCTTTTGTTTAAAGAAATCCCTTTTTTTTATTTATCTACATTCGAACATAAGAATATAATTACCGATGAAATAATGAAAACAAAGTTTTCTCCTTAAACTTATTTCAGACTGGGTCTGGGAAAAAGTCCGTTTCGTTTTCTTAGTAAAATTCAATTGGTTTTCTTAAGAGTGTACAAATCAATTTATTTAAACCTAATATGCTCCATTATTAATGACAGTGTTTCGCCGTATTTCGGGTAAAGCCATGACGCCGTCGTTGAAGAACTTTATTGTGATTTTCACTAGTTCCCAACAAAGCTGTCATAATTTCGGTTGGCCGTTGTCGTAATAAAAGACAACATCGTTTTTATTTGCAAATTCGGGTTTCTTTCTGGTCTAATATCTCGAGTTTTTCACAGTGGAGTTGAGAATTAACTGTTTGATCTTTTGGAAGTACTTCAATGTGGACGATACCCTTCCAGTCCCACCGCATACACACATACACCATCAACTTTTGCGCTGTCACTTATGAATTCACAAACGCCGGTTGTGACTCGTTTCAGAAATAGCTCGAGTTCATTGCATTTCAACAACGTACATATTACAGATTTTAACTCTGTCTATTACGTTTTTCGCATTCAATTCATGAGGAGCCCATGCATCGATTTTTTCGTTGCATCCAGTTTTCTGTAAAGACAGTTTTGTGGTCAGTGCCTAGCTTCGTACCAAAATCGAGAGTGCTGATATGCCTGTCTTGCTCGACCTTTTTAAGACCAGAGCGCGGCTTAACTTTGACAGAAAAGCAGATTCTGTACAAATTTTCTGACAAGCCTGCGCAACATTCTTTCGTCCTTGTAGTATTCCTAAACGTAGCGAAGATTCTCACTATTTTTCTACATTTTCAAATGTGAATAACTTTACAACCTCCGCAAAAAAAGAAAAAAAAAACAGTGTGTACACACAAATTCAAGTTTAAACTGTCACCTTTCAAACGAGTGTCCACGGTTGGTTGCCATTACAATCAGCTCTTCTTGAGTTTGGATTTAACGCCTTCTATCACCAGAAAGAGTACGAACTTTTTCTCAGACTCAATATCAATATTAGTATTCATAATTATTTTGTGATTTGCGACAAATTTGCGGCTGTCTTCGATTTCTTTGGCCATTCTGTGTGAACTACCTTTAATTATTATATGTCTCAAAAAGCAGAGGGTTGACAAAGAAGTTTTAGTTTTTACCTTTATGTTGGTTCTCTCTATCCGCGCATTGTTCCGTAATCCGTATGGATATGCATTTTCTTAAGTTTAGGAATTTTATCGTGAAAATGATTTCTCTTTTGATTTATATGCTTGGTAACAATATTAACACATTTCTGTCTTTTGACATTAGAGCATTCAAGGTTTGCTCCGGCATGTTTTACAGTAATAATGTGCGTTAGCACATATTCGATGTCTCCAAAAATTCAACGAAATGTCTGAGTTTCAACAAGCGATGTATGAAATACTTGACACCTTCTAATTTGGTTTTCATTCGGCCAAAATTGGAGTACAATGCCCGCTTATGGCCGAGTAACCCCCTTTGTATCTTCCTGTTAGAAATCCAAACCCTACTAGAATGTTTATTAATTTACCTAAGTATAAATGCACATCATACATGTCAGGACGTTCCCTGAAATGGCATGCCGAATTCTTTAGTCACTATAGCTAATAAACATTCGAAAAAAACGTGTATCGGTACCTCGTTTTCTTTCCTCCCTCATTTTTTTGTCCACGCAGTACATGGACAGTATGTAAACTTCGTAAGGGGGTTCACGATGCATTGAAAAGCTGTGTATCGAAACTTTGACTACCTTCGCCATGATGCATACCACTTTGATCAAAAATTTATTCAGAAAATTTTAAATACAAGTTTATTCATCTAAATCTATGTTGTCCCCTTCAAAGTAAACCCCATCGACTGCAACACACTTATGCCAGCGCTTTATCCATTCCTCGAAACATTTTTTTATATTCGGTTTTCGGTATGTCCATCAGTGCTTCCTGCGATTTTTCCATTACTTCCTCTCGGCTGCTGGAACGCGTTCCCCGTAGTGGTTTGAATTGGATTGAACAGAAAGAAGTCACAGGGAGCCAAATCAGGTGAAGTCGGTGGCTGTTGGATGGTGTTTGTTGCATTTTTCGTCAAAAAATTACGAATAATGATGGCACTGTGCGACGGTGGGTTATCATGGTGCAAAATTCACAAGTTTTCTGCCCACAATTCTGGTCTCTTTCGGCGAATTGCTTCGCGCAAACGTCTCATAACGCCCAAATACCAAATAATACTCTTTGTTTACTGTCTAGCCTTCTGGCACAAATTCATGATGCACTACACCGTTGTAATCCGTGAAAACCGTGAGCATTTCCTTCTTTTTTGACTGAAAACGACGTGGTTTTTTTGGTCTCAGCTCATTTGGTGAACGCCACTCACTTGCCTGATGTCTGGATTGCGTGTCGTACTCATAAACCCACGTCTCGTCTCCAGTAATGATCCTTTTGATTAATGTGGGATCGGATTCAGCCTCGCAAATCATTTCTTTTGCGACGTCAACACGATTTCTTTTTTTCATGAAATTGATGTCTTTTGCCAGCAACTTTGCTGCTGCACGACGCAAACCAAAATGTCTTGGACGGATCCATAGGCAATGTTCAAGTTCTCCGCTATCTCTCTGATGGTTAATTTACGGTTATTGACCAACATTTCTTTTACTTCACAAATATTTTCGTTGGTTTTCGATGTCGATGGTCTGCTACTAAGTTCATCATCTTCGATTGACTCACGACCACTTTTGAACCGCTCGCGCTCGTGCCACTGGTAAACGACTCTTTAGAGAATCGTTGCTGAAACACTTTTCCAACGTTCGCGCACTATTAAATCCGTTTTTTACGCAAAATTTAATACAGGTTCGTTGTTGCAATTTAAATCTATTTCTAAAATTGTAAAAAATCGCCAACACATACAGAGATAGATGTACTCTTGGCTACATAAGTTTTGCAAATGTCAACAATAGATTTACCAACTTAACAAAAAAAAAACAGAACTTAAATCGGAACAATGGGAGCGCCACACGGTGGTGTGGTGCAGGAACTTTTTGATCAAGGTGGTGTGCGTATGCATCGAATGAAAACCACACTATCTGTGATATGTTTTTTAATTCTAAATTTTCCTTGTAACTACTTGCTCGGGGAAATTCATTTGTTCGTCGACAAATCTATTTTTGTTAAGAAGAGTTTATTCCAAAATGTATTTTAAATTGCAGGCTGTGTGGAGTAATCAAATCGTTGGTCGTTGGTGATAAATTCCGATCGTAGTAGTTTACGAAGTTGTACAGGAATACTAAAAAAACATTAAAAGTAAATTTCTCTCGTTGATGCTTTTATCGTTACTTACATTCTAGGTCTTTAATGGATAAACAAATTCCAGAAAAAAAAATTCTGGCTTGGCCGAATTAATTAGGCAGACTTTCGTGTTTAGGCGGATGCAATTACTCTCCGCACGTCCATTCTTTAATCTTGGTTAAGAGGATATTTTTTTAAGTCCTCATTAAAACATTTATCGGAACTACTCGTAAATGATTGTTTACACAAGTAACCTTAGCATTTACTACATGTATCTCTCGTATCGAACTTCTTCAAATACATATTGTACATTACTATAACCCCGTAGTCTGCCTAGATTTTGAATAATGAAAGATAATAAAATAAAAGAAGATAATAATAAAAGATTATAAATAAATTGTTAACAAGCGCTACATTGGTATAATACTTTCCTTGCTGTTGTTGCTGTGTAATCCCCCTGTGATAGTGAACTTCAAGGCGGTAACTTTTTAATCACAGCTTTCTGTACAAAATTCTTTTGAAAGTAATATGATTTGTAACCAAACTAAATAAAATCATTCCAAAAAAGATGCAATTGCTTGCCTTTAATCTCCAAAATCTCCAAAAATCGATTCGCGTTTTTTTCATAACATTTTCAGCTTAGCAATCAGCCCAACCGGAATGTGGATCTTGTCCAAGCAATCATTTTATTTATTTATTTTTTTTTTTTTGTGAAAACTTATTAACAAAAATCCATGCTTATGCCATTCTTTCTCTTTTTTTATTTGCAGACTTTTTAATGCTCGAGAACATAACGTCGCAGTTTAGAAATCCTTGCATATTGGATTTAAAAATGGGCACTCGGCAACACGGAGATGATGCATCTGCAGAAAAACGCACAAAACAAATGGCAAAGTGCGCGGCTAGTACGTCAGCTTCTTTGGGAGTACGTTTGTGTGGTATGCAAGTTTTTCAAGCCGATTTAGATCAATATGCCAAACGTGATAAATACTGGGGACGTGAACTTAATGAAGATGGATTTAAAAAGGCTCTACATGATTTCTTTTACAATGGCTATAGATTAAGAACACGTGTTATAAAAAAAATTCTGCAGCGATTACAACAATTGAGAAGAGTCATTGAAAAACAATCAAGTTACAGGTTCTACTCGTGGTAATTAACTTTAATCCGCACTTGTGTGAATTCATGCTTTATCATAATTATATGATTTTACTTTCAGCTCTCTTTTAATTGTCTATGAAGGTTTTGAAGAGAATCCTATGGTTCATCAAATGGACACGTTTTTCGATGCACCTACGTCAGCGGCAACAACAATTACAAATGAAAGCTGCGCTCTTCCGACATATTATAATGACGCAATCGTTACTGATCATCCAGACAACAGTGTTGATGAAGACGATAGTGATGAGGATGTAGAAGACGATGATAATGATCTCAGTAGTTGCGGTCGTACACCAACATCCAATCATTGTTGTTATGATGCCGATGCATCGAATGACTCCACTGAGTTGAATCTCTCTTCATCACACGAAGACAGCGATCACAATCATCGAATTGCAACAGAAATAAATTCGACGTGTCGCCATCATCGAAATCAGCGTTATAATCAACGTCATCAACACCAGCCCAACAATAATCACCACCGTCATCATCACCGCTATCATCGCCATCACAATCATGACGATTCGGTGGAAGGAGATATAGAAGATGATGAGGATCATCATCAAGTAAGTACTGAGGCTCATCATCGAGGCTTTGCTGAAGCAGTGGCGCGTGGAGTCAAAAGCAGCAGCAGTAGTAGTAGCCCGCCATCATCACAACAGCAGCAACAGCAATCACAGTCAAGTACACAACAACAACAACAACAGCAATCATGTCCCTTCATTCCAATTTCTGAAGAAACAGTATTCTTAGATCCCGAACCACCTCTGCCAAATGTTTCCACATCTAGCCCACACTCGGGTGACTCGTGGATGAACTACAGTAGTAACAGTAGCGATGATTTTTCCGGCCTTTCAGAACAAATCAAAGCTGTAACTTCAGGTCGTCAAACAGGAAATAATAGCTCTGACGAAGGTAGTTCTGACTATGATAACAGCCTTATTGGGCAAACGGAAGCACTGATGAAACGGTACAAGAGTGAAGATTCTTCGCCAAAATCCACTCCAAAAGGAGCAGTCAAACGTCTTCGCTGTAAAGATGATGAGGAAGAAAATTCTATGGATAAAACTGAATCCTCATCATCTGTGGCAAAGAAATCAACTAATTCTTCTGCTAATAGAAAATCTCCCTTAAAGGATTCAGGTAGGGACTCTACAATTTCTCTACCCTCTACATCCACTGGTGCACAATCACCAGGTATTAAAAATTCTCTTCTTGCTGGTATTCTCATGGATACCGTGCAGCGAGAAGAAAATGTTAATTTCTGTAAAAATGATTGTGGATTTCTGGTTCCGAATGATATCGCTCGACGTCATTCTCATCCGGACGAAGAAACATTACCAAACGTCACATCTCAACAATTTATTCAGCCCCAGCCACAACAACAACAGGAATCATCTTCCACAAAGAAACGCCAGGCAACAAGTGAGATACAAAATCATAGCTTCCACCAACAGCATCATCACCACCTGCCGCACTCGTCCAAATCTCTAGATACAAGTAGTAATGCAGCCACAGATGATTCACGTTGTCTCGTAGACATCCGCATGATTGATTTTGCACACACCGCCTTTGTGCCGAGAAATGGTCATGGTCTTCTGCCATCACCGCCATCAATGCCAGTACACCATGGTCCTGATGGTGGTTTTCTCACTGGCTTAGACAGTCTCAATAAATTACTAAACGAGATTCTTGCCGACGAAAAAATGGACTAAAAAAAAAAAAGAAACGACCTACCTGAAATTTATCATTTTCACAGGTTCATTCGTACGCAAGTTAAACCTAAAATTGTTCTGAAGGAAAACATTTTAATTTGGTTGGGAAATAATCAAAGGTGATTACCTTATTTTTAAAATAACACAACCTACTCACAACCTACTCTAATGTTTAATTGTATTTTGTGTCTTCTCCGTTATGTAGAAATTTACTTAAAGGAAGAAAAGATATTCAAAATAAACAAAATCTTGAAATGACATAAATTAAATAATACTTTTTGTAAAAAAGAGCTATAGAAACAAAAGAAGATGAATCGGACGAAAATGCCCCTTAAGTGGGTAATTCACAGTATTTTTTGCATAAGTGTTTTATTGTTCTTTTATTTCCTTAATTTAGTAGTTTTAACAAGTATATTTACCTATAACAAACACAAAATATTTTCTAGATTATACAAATAAAATAATAAAAAGAAACTAAAATACAATCGAAGAAAAACATTATAATAAAAAAAAATAAATAAAAAAAAGTATAACCTGTTTCAATGTATTAATACATTTTCCCTTGTAGAAGTAATTGAATCGTACATAAAAGAAATATTAACTGTACTATGCTATAAAATGAAAAGTACATCTAATCACCTATAATCTCAATATATGGTATTTCTGACTCACTTCAAATGAAATATTATTTGAAATGTGTAACAGAAAAACATAACAACAATGGTTTAATCACTTAATGAATAAAATCAAACACCAGAAGAGTGTGTAATTTTAATAAAAGAAAACAAAAGCAAAACGTAAAAACAAAAACAAATAGATTTAAAAACAATAGAACAAAAAATGCATAGACAAACTAGAAAAACGCAAAATAAAATAAAATTACATAAAAAAAGAGACTGACCTGTTTTTTTTTCAGTGTTTTCGCCAAGCGACAGTGTTTTAGCTTGTTCTTGTTTTTCTATGGAAAATAAACTCAGGGTATTGATGATCCAGAGCTATTTTGTTTCTACATACAATATAATATTAATTTTTTAATTAAATTTTGGTGGAGGCTAACGCCCCCATTTATTTGGCTTAATTCAAGCTTAAAAAACTAGGAATTAAAAACAAAATATTTAATTAGGGTTTTAAAGCCAGGGATGGTGAAGGAGATCGAATTTGAGGGAAAGTATGCTGCGATTAAAATCGAAAACGGAAAAGTTGGAGTTTATCTTACGCAGCATACGGGATATTGGTTCGTTAGAACCATACCATGCTTCGTTAGAACCATAGAACCAAAACGTTCCCATAATTTATCCAGAAAATTAAAAATACAAGTTTATTAATCTAAATCTATATTGTCGGCTTCAAAGTAATTCCCATCGACTGCAACACACTTATGCCAGCGCTTGATCCAATCCTCGAAACATTTTTTATATTCGGTTTTCGGTATGTCCATCAGTGCTTCCTGCGATTTTTCCATTACTTCCTTTCGGCTGTTGAAACGCGTTCCCCGTAGTGGTTTTTTTAGCTCGATTGAACAGAAAGAAGTCGCAGGGAGCCAAATCAAGTGAATTCGGTGGCTGTTGGATGGTATTTGTTGCATTTTTCGCCAAAAAATTACAAATAATGATGGCAATGTGCGACGGTGCGTTATCATGGTGCAAAATCCACAAGTTTTCTGCCCACAATTCTGGTCTCTTTCGGCGAATTGCTTCACGCAAACGTCTCATAACGCCCAAATACCAAATAATACTCTTTGTTTACTGTCTGGCCTTCTGGAAAAAATTCATGAGACACTACACCGTTGTAGTCCATGAAAACCGTGAGCATTGCCTTCTTTTTTGATTGAAAACGACGTGGTTTTTTTTGCATTTTCATTTACATTTATTTGTATTCTTATTCATATAAGATATATAATATACATCTTTTAACTTATTGAACAAGCTTAGGATAATTACAATTACAGTGATTTATACAATCTGTACATAATTTGAAGATAGGAGATAAAGAAATAAAGAAGAAAAAATAGGATAAAGAGAAAGAAGAAAGACGAAAAGATGAAGAAATAGAGCATTATTAAATTAATTATTTTCATGCTAAAAGTTTTTGTGTCATTCGTACGCTTAATTTCCAGGGGTAAAAGATTCCAAAGCTGAATTTCGTGCACGAAAAATTGACGAGATGTGTTAAGATACTTACATCTGGTAGTAATTAATTGCATGGCTCTATGATTTCTTGCAAAACGTATTTTCTCAAAAAGATAATCCGGTTTTTTGGTTGTAATAGTATTGTGTAATGATAGTATGGTTCTGTATTTCATGAACGCCATTAAATTGCAGCCGGTTATTTGTTTACTGTAGTCAGAAATGTGTTCATATCTGTTGATACAAAATATGTATCTTGCGCAGCTAAAATACGAGGGCGGGTCAATAAGTCAGTGACTTTTGGATTAAAACACAGATTTTTTGATAAAAAAATAATTTTATTTTTCAACGTAGTCTCCCTTGAGCTCTATACACTTTGTCCAACGCTTCTCCAATTTTTTTATCCCTTCCAAAAAAAATGATTTGTCGAGGTCCTCAAAATAGGCCTTTGTTTGCGAGATGACTTCATCATTGGAGTCAAATCTCTTTCCACCAAGCCATTTCTTCAGGTTTGGGAACAAGAAGTAGTCGCTCGGAGCCAAATCTGGAGAATAGGGTGGATGAGGGAGCAATTCATAGCCCAATTCATGGATTTTTGCCATGGCAACTGCACATGTGTGCACCCTTTCATTGTCTTGGTGGAAAAGAACTTTTTTCTTGGCCAAATGAGGTCGTTTTTTTTTCAAATCGTCATTGAATCGGTCCAATAAGTTGGCATAATATTCCCCATTGATTGTTCTTCCCTTTTGAAGGTAGTCAATGTGGATTATCCCGCGTGCATCCCAAAAAACAGTCGCCATAACTTTATTGGCTGACAAACCCACCTTGGCCTTCTTTGGCGCCGATTCACCCTTAGAAACTGTTGTTTGTTCTCTGGTGTGTTGTGATGGATCCATGTTTCGTCCACGGTTACAAAACGGCGCAAAAACTCCTCCATATTGCGATTAAACAACGCCAAACCTTCCTGTGAAGTTGTTACACGATTGCGTTTGTGGTCGACTGTGAGCAAACGCGGCACCCATCTTGCGGAAAGCTTTCTCATGCCCAAGTGATCATTCAAAATTGAAACCACTGAGCCATGCGAGATCCCTACGGCTTCCACAATCTCTCGCACTTTCAATCTTCGGTCGGCCAACACCATATCGTGAATTTTTTCGATTGTTTCGGGTGTAGAGATCTCAACTGGGCGTCCAGGAGGTTCGGCATCTTCAGTGCTTGTACGGCCACAACGAAATTCAGTAAACCACTTTTTTACCATTGAAATCGATGGTGCAGAGTCCCCATAGTATTTATCAAGCTTAGCCTTGGTCTCGGTAATGGTTTTTTTTCGCAAGAAATAATGCTTAATAAGCACACGAAATTCACTTTTTTCCATTTTCTCCTCAAATTAGGGAGTAGTCTGATAAAAATAGCTGTCAAACACAAACTAACTGACGCAGCAAGTTTAAATTTTGACAGGAGGCAACTGACAAATGCCTGTTGACAGGAGCAGTGTTGCTGTTTCAGTAAAGAGGTCAGAAATTCAAAAAGTCACGGACTTATTGACCCGCCCTCGTATTATAGGCTACTGTGAGTTTTCTCCTAGACTCATTGTCCATATTGGAAAATATTTCGCAACCATAAAGGATAAGGCAATACAAAGGAATTAACAAGTTTTAACTTAACGTAAGTTGGCAGGTGATTTGACGTGGGACTTAGTCCACGAAGTGCTCCATAAATGTTTGATACAGTTTTACTTATATGAATATTCCAGTTCAGTTGTTGACCGAGATGAATACCAAGATTCTTAATTGTTTCTACATACTCGACAGGAGAGTGGTTTAAGAGAAGAGGGGGAAAAACCTCCGTACTTCTAGAACCACTTAACACCATAGCTTTTGTCTTTGCCGGGTTGAGACTTAGCCTGTTTTCGATTGACCATTTATTTACTAATTTTGTCTAGCTCACAATTCATGCTGTTTATCGCCTGGAGTTTGTTCGATTTCGGAAACAAGGAGTATATTTGGAGGTCATATGATGTGCACAGGTGTTAAGTCGTTGAGAAATATCATTTATGAAACATATAAACAGTAGAGGCCCTAACACGGAACCTTGTGGGATACCTGAGGGAACAGGAAGACAAGACAAGATTGTTTGTTTTTCTGATAGACGAATTGCGAACGATTACATAAATACGATGACATAAGACTGCATAAAGAGTTTTCAAATGAAAATTGTCTTTCAAGTTTCTTTAATAATATAGTACGATTTACAGAATCAAATGCTTTTGAGAAGTCAAGAAATACAATTATGCCCAACATATTCTTATCCAAACCGTTACGTAGATCCTCTGTAATGTTTAGTAAAGCAGTGGTGCAGTTGTGCTTAGTGCGAAACCCTGACTGGTACTTTGCTATTAATTTGTTATTATTGAGATAGGTCTTCATTTGATGACTTAAAATGGTTTCAAACACTTTACTTAGAAACGGTAGTATTACAATGGGTCGGTATTCTGGAATATTTGATAGTGAGGATTTTTTTACCGGTAGCACTTTTGCGATTTTCCAGCCATCAGGATAAACTGAGGCTGTGATTATAGTGTTCACAATGTGCGTCGTTTGATGAAGAATAGTAGGTAGGAGAATTTTAAAAAACTTTGGTTGGATATTATCTGAACCCATTGCATTAGATTTGATGTTTAATATTGTCTTGCCCACCTCATTTTCGTCAACGTAAGAAAGCGAGAACCTTCTTTCAAGATTGTTTTCTCGAATAAAAGAAGTCGACATAACCGGCCTGTTTGATTTTTCACTATTGGAGACGAATTTTGAATTAAGGTCTTCTAAGTCTGTAGTGCTAGGAATTGATGTCTTATCTGTTGTTAGTCCAATATTACGAACTTTTTTCCAAAACTCGGAGCTTGAGCTAACAGAATTTGTGTTTGAAGAAGTTTCTTTTTTTTCTCCGAATAAGGGTCGTTACTGCGTTACGAGCAGCCTTGAATTCCCTATGTAGAGATAAGCATTTGCATCGTCTCCATCTGGAGTACAAAAGGTTACGTGCTTTTATAAGGTTACGAATATCTTGAGTAAACCATGGAATGTTAATTTATTTTAAGCGGGACATATTTATTAAACAAATATAGGATAATGCTATTCAGATATTCAACTTGAAAACTAGTATTGTTCGTGCTATAAATGGGCCACCAATTCAAACGACGACATTCAGCGAAAAGCTCTTCCAAGTTGATATGAGAATACTGATGTAAAGGTTGTATCATTTATAAAAGAAGGAATTGCATCTATTGCTGTGAAAATCATGTCGTGATGGGAAAAACAAGGAGCAAGAAGTTGGTTATAGTGCATTGCTAGACTGGGATGAGAAACCAAAACAGAGTCTAATAGAGAAGACATACAATTGGGTGCTAAATGAGTTGGTTGATTGGAATTTACAAATGTTAAATTGAATGCTTCTATCATTTCTCGAGTTGTTCGATTTTCATTCCCTAAGATGTTTAGATTAAAATCCCCACAGATAACGATTTTGTAGTGTAGCGGAGTTATCTCCTCAAATACATCCCTTATGAGTGCATAATTGGCTACATCGGGTGCCATGTATACACAACCAAGCAACATTTTATCCGTGTCACAACCACCTATTACTTCAATAAACACATATTCCACAAGCTCACTCCTAGCCGATTTCTTTACAACATGAAACGTATAATTCTTATTATTTTTAATGTAAATGGCGACCCCTCCACCTCCCTAGCGCTGCCTATCACTCCGGAAAAGTTTCATATTATCTAGTCTAAACAGATTGGAATTCATTTCTGATTCCAGCTTGGTTTCTGAAAGACAGATAACATCAACCATGCTATCATTAAATATATAACGTAAATAGTCTATTTTGTTGTTTATGCTTTATGCGTAGAGGTAACATATGTATGTTGATGCTCTTTTTTTGTTTGCAAGGAACGGTGATTAAGATCTTAGACTCATCGATGGAACCACCCTGCGCATGTGAATTGTTACTCATTTCGAGTTACTAAAACACCTATTAATACGACGAACAACACAAGCCATGCAGAAAAGTCAAAAAAAGTTACACACAATTTGAATAGCAGCTCAATAGATTTTTGGTCTCGGCTCATTTGGTGAACGCCATTCACTTGCCTGATGTCTGGATTGCGTTGATTAATGTGGGATCGAATTCAGCCTCGGAAATCATCTCTTTTGCGACGTCAACACGGTCTCTTTTTTGCATGAAATTGAGGTCTTTTGGCACCAACTTTGCTGCTACACGACGGAAAACCAAACCATCAAACAAAATGTCTTGGACGGATCCACAGACAATGTTCAAGTCCTCCGCTATCTCTCTGATAGTTAATTTGCGGTTATTAAGCAACATTTCTTTTACTTCATCAACGTTTTCGCCGGTTTTCGATGTCGGTGGTCTGCCACTGCGTTCATCATCTTCGATTGACTCACGACCACTTTTGAACCGCTCGTGCCACTGGTAAACGGCCGTTTTCTTTAGAGAGTCGTTGCCGAAACACTTTTCCAACATTTTCAACGTTTGCGCACCATTAAATCCGTTGTATTACGCAAAATTTAATACAAGTTCGTTGTTGCAAATTTAAATCCATTTCTAAAATTGAAAAAAATCGCTAACTTACAGAGATAGATGTGCTCTTGGCTACGTAACTTTTGAAAATGTCAAGCTATGGCGCTAAGATTTAGAGGGAATGTCAACAACAGATTTACCAACTTAACAAAAAAAAAACAGAACTCAAATTGGAACAATGCGAGCGCCACACGGTGGTGTGATGCGGGAACTTTTTGATTAAGGTGGTATGTGGTGCGGTGGGTTGGTAAATAAAAGAGGCGGGGGCAACGTAGATTTCGAGGGTTAGTGTTAAAGAAAATGGAGTTGCAAAGAGACATGAAATCGACAGAGCCTGAGAGGAGTCGGTGAATGAAAAGAATGTCTGCTGCGTCCCTTGATTCCTCAAGGGTATTTAGGTTACCTCGATATGGAGGTAATATTAGAGGATCGTTGCAAGATAGACCTCGAAGAGCAAATTGAAGGAAAACGACGCTGGATCCTCTCAATTCGGGTTACATGAACTTGTTGATAAGGACACCACGCTTGGCTAGCGTGCTCGAGAAGGGGGCGAACTTAAGTGATGTATAGTGATCTGGTCACGTACGAGTTACAGAATTTCTTGGACCATCTTTTAACAAAGCCAAGCGATGAGTTTGATTTAGTAATTATCTCATCGATATGCGAGCGGAAATTAAACTCCCTGTCGCATAATATGCCAAGGTGGGGGATAGTCTGAACAAGGGATATACAGTATTGTGCAAAACAAAAGCAACAAATTTAGCTCTCACTTATAAGTGGAAATATTTTTTTTCCTAATGATCTTTTCAAAAAAATTAAAATGTAGATTTATGTAATGATGAAGAAGAAACATGGTAATGTATTTTCCAAAAGCATAACAACTTGTTTATAAGAAAATCACAACAACAACAAGAGTATGTAATATATGGCAATGTGCAAAACTAAAGCAACAATTTTTTGATTTTCAAAAAACAACAGACAAAAGAGGGCAAGAAAGCTACAACTATGGCTTGAAATAAATTTGCTGATGAAATTAAATGTCAAATAATTAAACGTTTTTTTAATGGAAAGACTCAAATTTTCATAGCCAAGAAATATAATATAAACCTATTAAAAAGTATAAAACAACGGTATATGTAACTGCAGTACATTTGGGAGGTCGACCACGAAAAATTTCGGAGAAGATGGATAGAAGAATTTGTGGTCTAATTAAAAAAGACTCGTTTGTGACTTCCCAATGGATTGTCACATCACTAAATTTAACCGTTCATCCAGCTATGGTTCGAAGGCGTCTGCAAAAAAGCCTACGCTTAAAAAAATTCATTTGCAGAAAAGGTATTTTTCAAAAAATCTCGTTTTAAAAACACGTAAAAAGTAAACCAAGCAACTTGTTTTTAATTATTAGGTTAAATTTCGCCAGAATGCATCTGAATTGGTCCATAGACAAATGGAGAACTGTCCGTTTCAGCGGAGAATTTAAGTTCAATCTGGTCAATTCGGATGGTATGTCAACAGTAAGACATCGGAAAGGAGAGAAACTCAATCCTCGGAACTGCAAAATTATGGTGTGGACATGCTTTTCAACCAATGGTGTTAGTCCCTTTCACCAGAGTGAAGGGATAATGAATCGTTTTAAGTATAAAAATATTATGGAGACGAAAATGATGCCCCATACTGAATGGAATATGCCACTTCAATTGGTGTTTCAGCAGGATAAC
The DNA here is from genome assembly GCA_963966105.1 of Volucella zonaria. Lineage (NCBI taxonomy): Eukaryota > Metazoa > Arthropoda > Insecta > Diptera > Syrphidae > Volucella > Volucella zonaria. The sequence goes on along the minus strand of OZ014533.1, from coordinate 51,926,436 downwards.
GACCCGAAGCATACTTCGAAGGTGGTACAGAATGACTACCATTTAACCAATAATGTGCAAGTTCTTGATTGGCCGGCAGAATCACTGGACGTGTATCCCATTGAAAACCTCTTTGGGATACTAAAACGACGGGTTGCTGGAGAACATTTCATGAATAAGCGACGAGAACTGTTTCAAGCAT